>CM056578.1:118104808-119517808 GCA_029721435.1 Gymnothorax reevesii
CTTTAGGCATTAATAGGAAGTGCTCCGATACAAGTGCAAGCACTTTGGTATTTTAAAAAAAAATACTTGCATCCAATTCTTGAAAGTACTTGAACCCAACTCTGCTTCTAATTGAGTGTAAATCTAATTCCTGTCACTTCCTCTGTGTTTTTGCCAGGTTGACCGTCTGACATGAGTGCATCTCCACTACAAACACAGGTAGGTCAAGTCATGAAGTTGAAATATTAGGGGAATATAGGTTCTCAAACAAGAAAAGATATCTTATGCAGATATACTTGAGTATAAGCAAATCTGGCCTCAGGGTTCTGGTGGTCCTAAAAAATATCCCCCCCCCCCCCAAAGTGATGCATGTCTGACAATGAACCCTGGGCAAAGGGAGATAATATTAATTACTATTAATATTACCACTGATTTTCATAAAGGATGGCAACAGAATGATAACTCACTTCAGCAATTGGTATGTATGCGTAGAGACAAGCCAAAACATTAAATTCTCTAACTGATGAATCAAGGAGATAACATTGATTATCTCATAACGATGGTGCATGTCAAAGTTTGCCAACAGACTTTAGACCGTAAATGAACAGTCTGTTCTCGTAGTTGACATGTCGGATGTGAGAGAAATGGGACCTGAGTGACTTTGACAAGGGCATTATGATCAAAGAGGGTCAGATTGTCTCTGAAGCAGGACAGTTTTTAGGGATCCTCTCATTCAGCAGTGCTGAGTATCTACTGACAGAGGTCCAAGGCGGGACAAAATGTGATCCAGCGACAGGATGTTTGCGCTCAAAGATCTTCCATGCTTCAAGGCAACAAAGGTTATTCTGTCTGGTCCAATCTCACTGAAAGGCTGCTGTGGCACAAGTCCCAGAGAGTTTAAATGATGTGTGCGGGCAGGATTGTGCCACAATACACAGTACACATCGCACCCTGCTGTGTTTAGCACTTTGTAGCTGCAGACCTGTCAGTGCCCATTTTAACCCAAGTCCACTGCTGGAATGGGCGCGTGCACATTGGAACTGGATCTAGAAGCAATGGAAGAAGGTCACCTGCTCCAATGAGTCCCATTTTGTTTAAATCACGTGCATTGACTGGGTACGTGTGCACTATGTACCTGGGTAAGAGGTGGTGCCAGGTTACACTGTGTGACAAAGACAA
This sequence comes from Gymnothorax reevesii, assembly GCA_029721435.1. Lineage (NCBI taxonomy): Eukaryota > Metazoa > Chordata > Actinopteri > Anguilliformes > Muraenidae > Gymnothorax > Gymnothorax reevesii. Next base: position 118,105,967 of record CM056578.1, read on the forward strand.
GCTGGTTAAGGTGTGATGATCTGAGAAACCTTCTTCTGGGAGCCCCATGGTCAGAGAATTCTAGTGGATGTTAGGTTGATAGTTGTTTTTCGAGGCATAAGGGGGACTTACATCATACAGGGTTGGTTGTGGGCATTTTGCACATTGATGAGTTTTTATGCCAGTAGCACTGCTTCAAACGCAGAGGGCCTCATTCATCAATATCTTCCTAAGAATTTACTTAATTTCCTTCTTAAATAGTTCTTAAAGTTCTTAAGAAAACTCTGTCCGATTCACAAATGTGCTTTTAACCAGCAGAATTGTTTGCACTTATGTTCTTAGACTGATGAATGCCATTCTTCTCATAAATTGAAAGCGTGTGCCAGTTGTCCCTAATTAGCATTTATAAGTAAACGTCCACAAATGACCTTAAAAGAGCATGAAACAGAAGGGCCCTCTGCAGACATAGGCAGGAGTCACAAAGAGATTCCTTGAGGGGAAAGTAGAGGAAATGCCAAAACGGAAATATAAATACAGAGCATCAGAATCAAAATGTAAACGGCTGGTTTGAAGTGGAGGTACTGCTACAGGAAGTGAACCGCAAACAAACAATGATATTTAGTAGTGTTATTTCTGGATATAAAAAAGATGCATGGGATGCAATTACCCTTTCTGAGAATGCTTTATCTGCAGAGGGGTGCACAACGGATGAGGTTCAAAGAAATACTTTGACTTGAAATCTGACACCAAAAAATAAAATAAAAGAAATTGAAAATTCAGATGAGAGATGCATAGCACTGGAGGGGGTATAGCAGAAAAATAATTGTCTGAGCTGGACTAGCGAATCAGGGCCATCATCATAGGGATGACACTATCAGGTGTGCCATCAGATGAGTGTACGGACACAGACCAGGGCCCCGAGTCAGCGCCTTCATCTCCAACTAGTCAATCTCCTATCCAAGAGAAATCAGAGGGCAACCTATTTTTCTCTGATAACATAATTTATAACAGGTGTGTCCCAAAGGCAGGTCTAACTTGCAACATTGTGTTTAAAAAGAATACCTGCTTGTATTTGAAATTAACTATTTAACAATCGCAGATAAAGGTCACCACAGTGTTTTAATTATCGATTATCAACAGATGAAGTCCTGAGCCAATCGCCCTCTGAGGCACAACCTGGAACCGGACAGTCTAACCCAGCGCAGTCAGTGCCTCCCCACAGCAGTACCTGCTGTCTCCCAGCTCCTGCTCCTGGTCGCAGTGGCTAAAAGACCCAAGGTAGAGAGTACCGTCACATTGTGGTGGTACGGGGTTAGACTGTCTTGTTTGGCTCCCAATGACCTCAAAGGTCCAAGAGGACAGCTCTGGGCAGCCTAAAGATTCCCAATAACTCCCACTCTCTGCAAATACATCAATATGATCATGGAAAATTAATTCCCTCCATAGGGCACCATCTGCAGTATCTTGCAGTAGCAGTAAATATGGCAGGATGCAGAGGTCCCTCTTTTTGGCCAATAAATGGGGTGAAAATCACTGACTAATGGATGGAATATGGTTCCCAAATAACAGGATTGATATAAGTTGAAGTGTAATGTAACATTCATGTTTATTTTGAAAGACCACAATTCTTTGAAAAACAACAACAGTAATTGAAAAATATAATAAATTACAAAAATTCTATTGTAATTCAAATAATATAATATTTCACAACTGTAGAACAGAAAACAGTGCGATTACGACTTATTTTTCTCAAAAAGGTCAGCTCTTGAATGTGCGTAAGAGTGCTCTTCAGTATACGTAGATTCTGTTCTCACCTCAGAACAAATTTCAAACATTGGTGAATGTCAGAATCTTTGTAAAAAGTGCGTAAGTGGGTTTCAAGAAGGATTTTCCTCTGAAGAATTGTTGGTGAATGAGGCCCATGCTTTTTACCTTTGCAGAGGACGTTATGTTTAACCTTTGGTCTGTGGGTAATTATGTTTGTTTGTTTGTTAGCAACATAAAAGAAAAAACTTATGGATGGACATTTCTATGAAAATTTTACTGAGGTATATCTTGGCCCAATGCCTCCACATGGGCCCACCACCCACAAGGAGAGGAGTAGGGGTCGGGTACAGTGTAGGCCGGGTGGCAGACAGGGGCGGAGGTCTTTGCGTTCTGGGCTCTAGTCGTGGAACCTTGTTCTTGGGACATGGAACGTCACCACACTGGTGGGGAAGGAGCCGAAGCTGGTGCGGGAGGTTGAGCGGTATGGGATAGATATAGTCGGACTCACCTCTACGCACATTTCTGGCTCTAGGACCAAGCTCGTTGTTAGGGGTTGGACACTCTCCGGGCGTTGTACTGGTATGTTGTGGTAAAGAGGGAGCTGAGCATAAAAGTAAAGCTCTCGATTTACTCATCGATCTACGTCTATCGACCCTCACCTATGGTCTCGAGCTTTGGGTAGTGACCGAAAGAATAATATTGCGAATAGCAGTGGCCAAAATGAGCTTTCTCCGTAGGGTGGCTGGGCTGAGCCTTAGGGATAGGGTGAGGAGCTCAGATGGTCGGGAGAGGCTCAGAATGTCCGAAGTAGAACCACTGCTCCTCCTCGTCAAGAGGAGTCAGTTCAGGTGGTTCAGGCATCTTTTCCCTTTAGAGGCTTTCCAGGCATCTCCAACTGGGAGGAAGCCTCGGGGCAGGCCCAGGACACGCTGGAGGGATTTTATCTCCTGGCTGGCCTGGGAACAACTTGGGGTCCCCCAGGTAGAGTTGGAGGAAGTGACTGGGGAGGGGGGTGCTTGGGCCTCTCTGCTACCCCCGCGCCTCAGCCCTGGATAAGCAGAAGAAGATGGATGGATGGATGGATGTTTTAGGGTATTTATATCTGCCTCTCTTCCCCACACTCTAGTGCCCTCGCTGTCAGCAGGAGAAGGCTAAGATTGTGGCGGGTCAGCGTGCTGTGTGCGGCCTCTGCTCCAAATCCCTTCGGCGTGTGTACCAGTTCTGCTGGGCGTGCCAGCGAGCATGGCAGGGCGAGAACTGCAGTGACTCCTGCGAACTTCCGTGGTGTGGATTACGGGCTGCTCTTCTGTCTGACGCCGTGTGTACCGACCCGGGGAGCTCCGTGTGGCTATGTCCCTTTTTCAGGGCGTGCCCCTCCTGCAAAGCCCTTCTGACGCACTCAGGAGATGGGTGCCCGTGTATCGACTGCCCCGAGTGCAAAACCAGCTTCTGCTTTCGCTGTCTTAAAGAGGAGTGTGATGGTTATGGTACTTTTTATGATGACTCTGGTGAGGATGTTGATTCTGAAGATGACGATGATGATTATGATGATATATATTCTGTTATCGATTATGATTATGAGATACCTTGCACCTTTGTCGATAACCGCGAAGCCCTCAAAGCACTGGGAATTTAGCTTTTTTCTTTTTTTTTTGAATTTATTGCATTTTGAAATTAACAGTATTCATTTTGCAATTGAGCGGTTTAATTGAAATGTATTTAACTCAAAAATAAAATCAATATTTTAACTTACTCAATTGTTTACTCAATTGTTACTGACACAGAAAATATGCATTTAGAATCTTTTTTGGTCTCTATGCAGTGCTGCAATGGACTAATAGATGTTCAATCACTGTAATAAGTTGATAAATGTACTGTTATATAATTGTGGCTGTCTTTGCTCCTAGGCTGTAACTTTAGTGTGATCAATGTTTTACTAACTTGTGTGCCTTTAGCTTAGTGCAGAGATGGACAATCCAGTTTCAGAAAGTAAAAGTCCTCCCCAGTATTTAGTTCCAACCTCCTGGATTTGCTAAATAAAACAGCCATTCAGACCAGAGGTTGGTCTAGTCAAGAAAATCAGCTGGTTGAGTTGATGGGTGGAAGTAAAACCTGGAGGGACTTATACTTTCTGACCCCTGGAATGTCCACCTCTGGCTGTGTGTGTGTAGGTACATACTGTGCACAGGGAAGTATAATTGATTTGCTTTTTGCTGCTTTGTGATTTTATGTTGGCTGATTTGAAACATGAAAATGTTTTAAACCTAACCTTGTATTGTATTATTAAGAAATGTGCATTCATGAAATGTGGTTTTCAATTACTGTGCGTGATTGTCATTTGTTTGTGTGTCCTGTGGGTGGCAGAAATGCCTGCCGATCTTTTACTTAACCTTAGTCCGGCCTCTAGTGTAATGCTTATCGAGGACTGACAGATGGGAAACGGCCACAGGGGAGCGATATATCGACAACCAGCACACAGGGAAACGAGTTTGTGGGTCCTCTATATATCGGCAACCAGCAGGACTTCGGGTTAAGGTCTCAAGTACATGGCGGTCAGCTCACCTCAAATAAGTTCACGGTTTCTCTCTGACACCATTCTTATGATCATTTTATTTTGAGTGACGGTCATGCTGACGCCTTAATGTCACGTACCTCCATCTTATTTATTTTTTTGGTGTGAATGACGGGGACAGTTTGTTTGACAATTCAATAAAGATATTTTGTGACCACTTTAATAAATATTTAATTGAACTAAATTTGACTGTTTTATACGGTGGCCCTGAGAGGTCAACGCACTGCAGCTTCAGAAAGCAGATGCAAATGGACAAAATGCAAGCAAATTCTGAAAATATTTTCATCAACTTGACAACACTTGTTCTGCAAATACAACACATGCAAAGAGGCAGACGCACTGCAAAAACACTCAACACGAGCAAAAAGGCAGACGCTGTAAAAACAACACATGCAAAAAGACAGATGTGCTGCAAGTCACCCCTGGAAACACTTCTGTTGTTGTGAGCGCGATTAGCGCATCTGTCTTTGCGTGAGTTGTTTTTGCAGCATGTCTGCCTTTCTGCATGTGTTGTCAGTATATGCAGCCTGACTGTGGTGTCGTAGAACCGAGAGATTACGACAAATAGTATTTTAACAAGTTTATTGTACTGTTACAATTGGGAAAAAATGGTGAATCATACCAATGAAACCAACTGCTGAAGTCTGTGGCTCTGTCTGGTACAAGGAAGCAAGAGGCCCCTGAGATGCAGCCCAGAGATTTATGCTGAAACAAGGAGGGCTATTCTTTATAGTAAGAATTGAACTGATTGGATACAAAAGGACAAATGGCAGAGAAAACCAATGAATGATCAACAAAGGGGGGCTGGAGGGACATTCAAAGGATAACAATGGGACTGGATTGGTTGAATAGCCAGATACAGACAGAACGATGGGTAGGGGGGAGGAGAAGAGCGCCCTCTGCTGCCACAGTGGTCAAGTTGAAGAGGATGTTTTTTGAATTTGCTCGCGTCTTGTCCATTTGCGTCTGCTTTTTGAAGGTGCAGTGTGTGGAGCTTTCAGGGCCACCAAAGTTTTATCTAGTGTATGAAATTTAAATTTGGAGTTTCCGCGTGCAAAAACAGAGTATTTAAGCTATTTCAATTCGCATTTAATCAGACTTCCTTATTAATCAGACAAGCGTGGATTCCATTCTTATACAGTTGATCCATTAAACGTTTATGTGACCGCGCTGCAACATGTTACTGATCTTGGATATTTCATCTTAAACTGGTCTACTGCCCTTGCTTTTTGTGGCCATACAGCTGTATATGCAAAAGCTGCATCCAGCCAGGAATGAAACCATTAAGCAGGTTAAAATCAATCAGTTTAACAGAGCGATAAACACATGCAGCTCAATGACTTATCAAGTCTTTTTTTGTGCGTGGGTTTGTGTAGACATGTTTTGTGCGCAAGCCCCACTGAAGTTTCCGGTAATTTCCTTCATTGAGAGGCTATCCGATTTCATGCTGTAATATGCTTTCTTGTTCTCTGGCTTTCTCTTTCTCTCTCCTGTTGACCCAGCCAGAGAGACTAATGATACTCCTCAAGCCCCTCCCTCTCAGGAACATGCCAGGTCACATGGTGAAAGCCAGCCAATGCCAAGCCCTAAACAGCTTGAACATTTGTTCCATGTTTGTTCTGCAACATCGAAAGTCTGAACTTTGGTGTTTAACACAGCCCTATCTTCTCGAGGCCTCGAGCCCATAAAAATACAGCTACTGCATTCAAACCTGTGGAACCTCTGGCCTACAGTGTTTTACACTTTAGTGGAGATCCAAAGGTTTCCAGTAATCCCAAATATGTCCTGCTGAATAATGGTGAAACGTATATAAAATGATGCACAAGATCTAGATATTCTCCATTTGATGCAATGCTGTGGCATAAAAATGCGTCATCCGTCATGTGTCGTGCGTCCGTAAACAATTTACATTTTCGACCTCTTCTCATAAACCGCTGATTTGATTTCAATAAAATTTTGCCGGAACCTTCCTTGGCCAAATAAGCACCAAAAATGTGAATTATATGGTGCCCACCCCCAGGGGCTCTGAGGGGCAGGGCTAAAACTGGTCAATACATTTTCGACTTCTCAGTAACCGCTCATCAAATTTCAATAAAATTTTGCCGGAACCTTCCTTGGTCAAATAGGCACCAAAATTATGAATTATATGGTGCCCACCCCCAGGGGCTCTGAGGGGCGGGGCTAAAACTGGTCTGTACATTTTTCGACTTCTAAGTAACCGCTGATCCGATTTCAGTAAAATTTTGCAGGAACCTTCCTTGGGCAAATATGCATCAAAATTTTTGAATTATATAGCTCCCATCCCGAGGGGCGGGGCTAAAACTGGTCAATACATTTTTGACTTTTCAGAAACCGCTGATCCAATTTCAATAAAATTTTGCTGGAACATTCCTTGGTGAAATATGCACCAAAATTGTGAATTATATAGTGCCCACCCCCAGGGGCTCTGAGGGGCGGGGCTAAAACTGGCCAATACATTTTCCATGTCTTCCATGTCGCTGATCCAATTTCACTTAAATTTTGCAGGAACCTTCCTTGGATAAATAATACCAATATTTTGTGCAATAGGAGTAGAAATATATTTTTCATGATCATGCCAATTTAGACATTCATTAATAACAACGCCCAAGATTTTAGAACACATCTTTTGTTCTATGGCGTTATCATCAATAGATAATACATTTTTCCACATCATTATTTGACCTTCTGCAACTTTTAAAATGAATGAAATTAGTCTGAGATATATTAAGGCATGACACATCTGCGGAACCAGAGTGATAATTTTGGTAATTCAGCATGAAATTTTTCAGTGAGTAAATTATAATCAGAATAGTAATAAAATATGTTGGTATCATCAGTGAAAAGAATATATTGCAAAGAATAAGATTTCACATTGGACATAAATCAGAAATAAAAGAGGTCCCAAAATCGACTCCTGTCGAACGCCACGTTAACAGTAGCATTTCAGAAGAACAAGTGGCATAAACAGTATATTGATATTTAGTGGACAAATAGCTTCTAATCCAATCAAAGGCGACACGTCGAAGACAAAAATTCTGCAATTTTGAAAGTAAAATTTGATGGTCCACTGTTAGATGAACTGCAAGATTCTGAATCACTGAGGTCCTTTACCCAAGAAAACCATGTCTACAAAAGAGAAACCAAACAAATCAATTACTTGGAAGTGTATATGGAGTATTTCCACGTCCTTTACTGTCAATTAACAATACATTCACCTATTAGCCAATAAGCCGTTGACATACATAACCAACTTTTTGCCCAGTGATTATCCAGTCTACCCGACAGCATATACCGAATTCTCCAAGGACCACAATGCAACACATTCACGTATGTACATATTGTAACCATTTACAAGTTAAAAAAAATGTATCAGGGAATCAGCAAGTGGAAGAGATATCCATTTACTTCATGCTCCCATTATTTTTAATGTTTTTTTTTTTTGTTAGTTATTTTTGCACAATTGTGACAGGGTGAATGTGTAGAGATCTTATGCAAACTGCAGTGTAAACTAAACTGCTTCCATATGCACTATGAACACAATGATTATCCACAGGAATAGGCAGCAGATAAGAGAGAGCTGGTGTGAGGGGGGTATTTAATAATGCAGTGGAAGATAAAGGCTTAACGGACAAGCTAGCGCCCCATGTATGACGCATCAGAAAGACAAAAAGAATAATATTGAACAGCGGGAGTAAATAAGCACCGTGCAAAAGATACCACGCTTATTAAATAAGGAAGAATTACCCCTGCAATTAGATAATGGTCTTCTTATTTCAGGCATTTATATTTATGAGTATAACATTAGTTTAATAGGGAAGGTTTGAAAAAATTAGGATACCAAATGAATCAGAATATCTAGACATGACAGTAGGCTGCATATCAGTACCTCAATTAAATCTTTATTGCTGGTGGGTTCTTGAAAGGAAAAAACAGTATCTTCCTTAATTAGCTAAACACGATTGCAGGGTTACAGGAATTTTCATCTCCGGATTTTTCGTCCTTGGACTTTCTGTGACCATGGACTTTTCGTCCGAAAGGACTTTTCGAACCCAGATTTTTCCTCCCCTAATGATAAAGAAATGTGCCACCATTGTTGACAGACAGATAAACGGACGGATGATGGATGGAGCAGCCAGATATTACAGTTAGGATTAGGTTTAGGGTTGGGGTTAGGGTTACAATGCAGGAAGAGGGCAAAGCATTATTGGGGACAAACAATTCAGGGATGAAGAGTCCAGGGATAATAAATTTGGCGGCGAAAAGTCTGGGGATGAAGAGTCCAGAGCCGATTGCAGGATCATATTGGATTTATTTGGCTTATTTTAGCCTTTTACATTTCAAAAATGTACACTCCATGAATTCACTTTTTACCTTTTAAACTCACTGCGAGGTAATCTTTGATATTCTCAGAATTACAAGACTTTGTAAAGTAAACTCGCCTGGAGCATTTAATTTTAGGGCACCATGTGAAAAGCTTCACACTTGAAACAACTTGGTTTTGCAAACATAACTGACAATCATTAGCTTCGCTCATTCAAATCCTTTTGACTCAAGCCAGACCTCTGTGTTCCAGGAAAAGAACTGATCGTAAAATGTGTCTTTGTTCAGGGTCCTGCTGTCCATCCAGGCTTTGGATTGGATGGCTGCCAACAGCCGGAGGTGGAGCCACCGCTGTTAATCCACCCCTCCTGAGGTGAAAATGGGCCATTAGCTTATCTTATGAAAGTAACAGCCTCTTCTCCCTACACAGACCCTCTCTCCACACTCACGTTCATGTTTTTAATTTCTGTTTTTCTGTTCCCAGAAGTCAAGCCAGTCACCACCTTAAAATTTTACTCTCAGTCGTTCGCTTTATCCCCTCCTTTAATGTTCGACTGGTGAAGGATTTACTGCGAAATCCATACTGTCGTCAATGGCACTAAAACCTAAATCTAAATCTTAGGCCTCATTTATCTGGACGTCTCTATTGTTCTTTGTCCAACTTTAGCCATTTGATTCTTCTCTCACCTGCCCTCAAAGACCTTGCTTTGTGATATTTGTGATAAGCAATTTTATCGTTCACGTTGCCTTGGCAGAACATGGCACCTTACACTCAACTAAGAATTAATCCATTAAAGTGTTTTTAGATCCATTAAGAAGGGTAATTGGTTTTGGTGGGATTAGGAGGAGCTCCACACGTAGAAGGTGCTTTTGCTAAATTAATGTTTCTCTTGTCCTCAGCCAAGCTTTGAGAAAACCATAAAACAACAACAACAATAATAATTAAATCAAAGCAATTACAATTAATCTTGGTTTTTTTTGTATGATAAAAATGTCATATACATTGGGGCGGGTGAGCAGAGATTGAAAAAAAAGTTCCATTTTAAGAAATCATTCAGTGAAGTCCTGATCATTCATTATTCGAAGCTACTGGTAACGAAAGCAAAAGACTTTTCACAATTTTATAATTTTACACGATGGTTCATCCGATGACTACATCAGGACGAACAGTTGACCACAGTGGCTCCTGCTAGCCGAAGCCATTCTGTGCTGTGCTTATGAAACCATGTGACTGTCACGTGATTCAGATGAAGCCTGGATCTGCCCTCTCCTGCACATCACGTGATCAGAATTAATTGGACATTTTTAATCAGAGTGGGAATTTAATATGCAGACCCGCTCTTGGTGCCAAATTGAACAAAGGAGGCAAAGCAGTGTCCCTTCCTTCAGTGCCTGTCCGATGCTACACTCTGCACTTCATCTCAAACACCACAAGCTGCAATCAGACACACTGAGAGCGACTGTGATGAAATAGGATGTGTTCTCACCAGGATGTGATTAAAATGGGGTACAATAGAGAAATGATGAGGCTTTAGCAAATCCTTGAAGTAGGTTTTATCAGATCCTTCTTTTGAAGTTCTCTGACTGTCCTCACATGGTCCTACCACCATGGAATTGCTCTGTTGAAAATCAGAAGTGCAGTCTTGGTGATTCTGAGAATCCAGAATGCCTGAGAATGAAGATCCAACAGCCCACATCAAAATGGTTGCGTACATTTAAATGCCAACAATTTCAATTCATCCGGCATGAATTTAACTGGCTGAAAGATTCTTGACCTGGATAGAGGTTGGTAATCCAGAGTTTTGTCTGATCTAATGTTTGACGCTTTTGATTAGGCTTTATGCGAATGCACATCAGGAAATGTAGAGAGAGCCTGTGGGGCAGCATTTCAGGCTGAGGTAGGAGGTCACGGTGAGGATACAGACACTGCCAGGATAAACATAGCCACCTGTTAATTGGCGGCATTCAGGCAATGCTCTTTTGCCTAATGAGCCCTCCGTGCCCCACATGGTTAATCAGCTTGGCACATGCTTGAGGTAGGAGAGAAAATTCTATCAACAGCCAGGCCTGAGGAGGGAGCGTCCCGAGAGGCACAGACTGAGGAGGAATGGCACTTTAAAGGTACAAAATCTTTTTGCAAAACTATACCAACCCATGAGAGTACAGTTACGTGACAGTAGAATATAGAGAGCACTTAAGTTAAAATACAAAATATTCAAACAATTTTGGCAAAGATGAAAATTAATATGAGTTTTAATGGTAGTCATAGCGGTATAACTATTACTATTATTATTATTATTATTATTATTATTATTATTATTATCTCCTATGAGACCATCATTAGAACAACCGTTATCAGAATCATTATTAGTACTACTTGTGGACCAATATCTAGATTCAAATGCTATGATCATTGACCTTTGACTGACACAGAGAGGTAGATTTATGAAGTGATGTAAGAATCCAGTGACTTATTGAGTTGAGCAGTCGTAAATTTGGTAAACGGTGACCGGCACAGACTCGTGCATCTACTTCTCCTGAGAGTTTCATCTCCATGCTAACCTGCCCTCCATATGAATTTGAGATTTTTTATGCTTCTGAAGAAAAAGTAGCAGTCTGTTTGCCTGAGAAGCAGAGTACAAACCTGTATGAAAACATCGTGGCAAAATGCTTGACTCTCAGCTTTAGCAGAGAATATTCAAATTTCCATGTTTAGCTTAATCTCTCTGAAAGCTTTCAACAGCAATACGTTTCCACATGAGTAAAACTGTTGTCTGGGTAATTAGCCGCTAAATTTTGACAAAAGTGTGAAAATTAGCCAGAATTCAAAGAGAATAGCAAAGTGACTCTTGAAAATAGGATCGTGATTTATTGATGCTCATGTCAAATCATAAAGATAGAAAAACTTCAAATGTGCAGTTTTTGATTAAGAATGACTGTTGGTTTAGCCATTCTCCATTCCCAGTAAAGTGTCAGTGACTTTCAAATAATAACTGGACAGAAAATTCTTGCAGTGATGATTCTATGATGTTTTCTCATTCCCTCTTGTACTCCTCTTGCGCTCTCTGCCAAACTGGATGTACTTCAGTTTTTCCCCCTTAAGCGGCCTCCATCTTCTGTTCTGTGAGAGCACTCCTCAGCACATCCATTAGAAGGACCAATGCCTGCCCATTCAAACTGTAGATTTCGCAATGTCTCCAACCATCCCCGATGGGCTCCCGAGGTACGCCGGAAATGTACGGGAAACTGGCCAACACTGAATACACACCTACTGCCTATCACTGCTCCCCTCTCTGGTGCAGCAGTGAATGCTATTTCGGGCACGTCCAGTCGGTGGCGCAGTTGGTTCTGGATTCCTGTTTTGATGATGGCCTCGCTGCCATGCGAATCCTGGGGTGCCACATACAAGGTGGCTGTCGTGGGGCCCTGGACATGTGACCCTCTTTTCTCCAAAGCCCTGCCTGACGAGGCAGCCCGGCTGGCCATCAGCCGTATCAACAAAGATCCGTATCTCAAAAAGGGCTACTGGTACGACTACATCCTGGTTAACGAGGACTGCCAGACATCGCGTGCCCTGGTTCACTTTGCCGACCTGGAGGGCTATGGTTCTGCGTTCGTGGGTCCAGCCAATCCAGGATTCTGTTATTCAGCTGCCCTCCTAGGAAAGCACTGGAACAAAGCCGTTCTGTCCTGGTCTTGCCTGCAGCCGAAGATGGACAGGAGCATGTACCCCACCTTCCTGAGACCGACCCCCCTGGCCTCTCGCGTGCTGTTTTCCGTCCTGCGTTTCTTCCGCTGGGCACGCGTGGGAATTGTCACCTCGTGGGACGACCTGTGGGTGGCCACCGGGCACGAGCTGGCCGCCTCACTGAGGGCCCTCGGCCTGCCCGTCCACACCTTGGCCACCATGGGAAGGGATGGAGATAGCAGTGGTGCACAGGGGGCTCTGCTGCAGATCAAAGAAGCCAGTGGAGTACGAGGTGTGTGTATATATAGCATCCCTGTTTCATAGTCTGTGTTTGTTTAGGGGTCAGTTTTATTTACACTGATGCCCGAAGACTCCAACACTTGGCTAATTCACTTTATATATAGTATGGGTCACCATGATATACAGCTTGTGTGGGTTAACTTAAAAAAGTATAGCTGGATTGAATTGGTTTGACTGTAATATTTCTAATTGTGTAAAACTCTCAATGTGGCTCAGTGACAAAGGTAGGAGTTGAATGGGCCCTGTGACGATTCTTGCTCTTTCTTGGCCACTGATGGCTGTTTGCATAAAGACATGCAAACATGGGATTCCTTGGTAATTAGCCCAGTTGTCCCTCATTGTTTTTCTGAATTCTGTTCCAAGAGAGATGAACAGCTCATGCTCTCCTGTGGGACCTCCTCTTACCGTCTATAGGAGCACCTGTTTTGCATAACCCTGATATTCTGTGTGGCATCATCTCACAGTTATGTCATTTCTTCATTCTTCAGCCTGTCACATCCATGCATGGCGGCACAGCAGACAAGATCTGAATTTAGTATTGAATCAAGATATATATATATATATAACTCAATTATTATTTCAGTGGTGGCTGGTGAACTGGCAATAGAGGAAGCTCAAACCATCGCTTAAAATTAATGATCGGTCACGACCTGTTTTCAATCATTCATTTAAATTACCATTACAGAAACTCTGAAAACTCTCAACATTATCAGCTGTGGTCAGTTTTCATTAATAATGCATACCTGTCAACTCTCACGCATTCGGTGTGAGTTAAGTGGCACATTTACCTCCCCCTGCTGTAGTCAGCAATTATTCAATCAATGCCTATGTAAGAGATTCTCACGCAGAATTGAAGTCCTTGTGCCTGGAGGCTTATCAGTTTCACATGCATTACGGAGGATTTCACCACTAGTAAATGGAAACCGATTATGACTCCAGACCTCTCACACTTTTCTTTACTCAGTGAAAATGAAAATAAATGAAATAAGATCATTTGAAACATCTTTATGCAATTCCATTGCTTCCAATGATCTTTTTCCATTGAAACTATTTAAACGATCATGAAACGCATACATTGCTTCCAACCCGAGTACACAAAAGCGTGAGAAGTTTGGAGTCATAATCAATTTCCAAACACTTAAACCATAAAAAAAAAACTCCTTTAATATGAATTTCTAAAAATAAAATTTTCCACCATTTGTAAGAAGCACAGGGCTATTGCACTATGGTATTATCTCAATTTTTGTAATTTTGGCACTTATAGCATTTTGGAAACAAACTCTTCACACATATCTACCGTTCCTTCTCTGTTCCCCTCTGTTATAATCCCATTTTAACCCATCCCTCTGATTTTACTTCCTGATTCTCCCTCTCAGTTGTCATCATGTGCATGCATTCCGTTCTGATTGGCGGAGAGGCCCAGCGCGAGCTCTTGACCACAGCGGTGGACATGCAGATGGTGGATCGAGGCTATGTCTTCATTCCGTACGACACTCTCCTGTACTCCCTGCCCTACAAGAATGCAGAGTATCCCGAGCTAGCGAACAACACAAAACTGCGCCAAGCCTACGATGCAGTGCTCACTGTAACCTTGGACTCTGGTGAGAAGAACTTTTATGAGACCTTTCAGGAAGCTCAGGACAGCTACGACATCCGCAGCCGGGTCCCGCCTGAGGAGGTGAGGGAACGTTGTACTAACGACTGTAATATATCATAGAATATCACATTTCTCTTACTAGATGTCATTTGAAAAATTACTGCTTATACTGGGTTCTTTGTTTTTCCTGTCATTACTAGATGATTGCATCCATCCCTATGAAAATGTCCTATAGTTATTTATTGCGTAGTAATTCTGTAGCATTTTTGGCATAACTATAGCATAACTCGAGTTTGCATAGTATAACTAAAGTAGTTCTATTGGCATCGCATGATAACTATAGCATCACCACAGTCAACAGTACCATGATATTATAGTCCACACAACTGTATTGCTGTTGTTTGAATAACTATGGCATCACTATAGTAATAGTACACTATGGTGGCGAATTCATCCATTTACTAAAGGATAACTATAGCGTGGAACTATTGTAATTTTACATAACGGCAGAGAATCACACATAACTTTTCTCATAAAATGAATGGACTCAGCTGCATAAGTAGTTTGACTGTAAACTTTGGAGTTGCTGGTTGAAGTCTCCAGTGCATCTTGGGATCCTGACCAACATCACGAGTGATAAAGTTGGCAGCAATCCAGTCGTTGGGCCCTTGAGTGAATTCCTTAAGCCAAAGAATTGGCCCTGTTCATGCAATCCTTCCTCACTTGAAGCTGTTCTATCCTGCATTTCTCTGGGGTGAGCTTGAGAAGAGAAACATGCTCTGAAACTTTCCCCAGTTAAAAAAAATGTCACACTTCTGCATCTGCAATTCAAGAGATCCCCAATACATAAAAATACCCGTATAGTGCACTCAAACCCCATTTCTGATTTTATGGGATAGTTTGGTGGCCAAGTTGCTTCCGTTCCCGCGTAGCTGCGGGGGAAAAGCTGCGATAACGTGCATGGTTACGGATACTTGGCCATACGATACCAAGCATAGAAGCTGTGTTAATATTTCATGCATCCAGTACTTTTTCTTGGCTCAATTCTTGCATTTATATCTTTTGTAGTTTCTCAGGTGTAGCTAGGTTGTTGTAATACCGCTAAATAAGCCGTGCCGAAAGTGTGGCAGTCCCAGAAGTGTAAGAAATTTTGGCAAAAAAGTCACATCCGAATATATATATATTTTTTGTACTGGGGATCGCTCAAATTAAAGTCTGGTGGACTATCTTTATCACACTATCTTGATGCCCATTTGAACTGACAGCTTCCATGTCTTCCTCAGGGTGGTGCTGTTCTTACCCTGTTTGTCTCTGATCAGTGCGTCACAGTAGCACCAGAAGCCGCGGCAGCTAAAACTGTTTAAATATGTATGGTGATGTTAATATATTATCACAATCAGATATTTGAACCAATTCTGGTTTGGTGTTCAAAACTAGTTTATTTGACACAAGAACATCTTCAGTACAACTCAAAAAATGACAATAGATTTAATTCTAAAAGCCCAAACAATCTAAATAGATTCCACTGTCCCTTTGAGCGTTCAACTATTTTGGGAAAAAGAAGTCTCTGGGGAGACAGTGAGTGAGCTTGTCATGACGGCTCAGTCTTTCAGTGGCTGGGCCAGAATGGAGGTTATTTTTCTTTTATTCACCTGCCATAAAAGTCATCGTGTTTACGTCCCTTTGCCTCAGGACCCTTGTGTGCCCTTTTGTCCCCCTGCCCACAGGTGTCACCCTTCTTCGGGACCATCTACAACATGCTTTACTTCTTGGCCATGTCGGTGGAGCAGAGCCGTCTGGCCGAGGGGCGCTGGGTTTCGGGAGAGGTTCTGGCCCGAAGCGAGGGTGGTTTCCAATTCCTAGGGTTCAACCAGCTTCTGTCGGCTGGGAGAAACGGGACGGGCATGCAGGGGCGTTATGTTGTCCTGGATACAGACGGACAGGGGGCAGCACTGAGGCCCACGCACATCCTGGAGGCAGCCCATACCACAGCAGAGTTCGGAGGGCTGAGGTATCTGGGAAGGTCTATACACTTTGCAGGAGCACCGCCCAGCGCTGACTCCAGCTGCTGGTTCAGCTCTTTGCTCCCATGTGGTGCAGGTGAGTGGTCAGAGGTCAGGGGTCAGGGGTTAGACAAGGTTTTATTTGATTTGTAGTTTATCGCCGGTAGGTTAAAACATCGTGTGAGGGGACATGCACATGTACGCGGCAGAACAGCACTGTGCCCAAATAAATATGAATTATTTATTGTAAATATTATATGAATATTGCTGAAATGTTGTTTTTCAAGAGAAATGACTGCAGGTGTAGGTGGCGCTTATGTACTTCCTCTCCATTTTTGGTTCAATGTAAGTTTTTTTTTTTAAATCTCAGGCATGGACGGTATAACCCTTTTCCTGATCCTCTTACTCTTGTTTCTGCTGGCTGGGGGAGCGTCGATCCTCGCCGCCATCATCAGGTTTTGAGGAAACAATTTTTGAAATATCCTGAGCAATTAATTGATGTACCTATTACTAAAACCCCATACGTCACACTTGACTTGACTTGACTTGTGGGGTTTCAGTAATCAGTGCTTCAATTCATTTCATGAATGTTTATTTGTGATAAACCAAAGAAATCAGACACTATGACATTAAACCTATTTTATATTTTATTTTATATTTAAATGTTAAATATACAGTCATTGAACACAGGTCCTGATGAATTAAAAAAAACCTTATGAATTTTATGTTTTAATGTCATTTGTGATTGTCAGGATCATATGCCAAAATTAGTGCGCTCGGTCTTCCCAGGTCACGAATGGCAATCGGTTTTGGGTGGGATGGACCTGGCAGCAAGGTTGTGCTGTCTCTGGAGGACCTGGTTTTCATCAACACACAACAAAGCAGAAGGGTCAGTTTAATGTTCATCAGTGCGAATGCAGGGGTGTGTTTTCGCTTCTGTGAGTGTGTGTGTGTGTGTGTGTGTGTGTGTGGGGCATGCCTGTATACAAATTTCTGTTTATTGGTGGGGCATTTTAAGTTTGCTAAATGATTCTCAGAGGAGGGCAGCTCAGGTTTCCTCTCTCTGCCCCTATCTGTGTATCATTTTACAGAGGCTGAACGATGACAACATAACAAAAGCCATCGTGGCCGGCAAGACCCCATTCCACTCTGTGTCTGGGCGCAGTTATGCGGCCAGCAACCCAGAGACATCCAACGTTGCCGTCTATGAGGTGGGAGGCAGAAACTGACGCTAATCATCATCATATTATTTCCACAGATAGGCCAGCTGGTGGTGTTGCGTTCTACTGTAATTGCTATTCTGTTCCAGATGTTTAACCAGCAGTTTGTTTTCCAGGGTGACTGGGTGTGGCTGAAGAAATTCCCAAATGCTGATTCGATTCAAGAGGTCAAGGAGGACACAGAGACAGCCTTCATTAAGGTGTTTAGCTCTGGCAAACTACTCCGTCCAAATGCAGAAATTCTTACTATTGCATAAAATGGAGGGAAATTTATCTGTGAGCTTGTGGTTCATCATAATATGAAGAGCAAGATTTTCTCACTTGTTTTATTCCTCTTTTTGTTCCCTGGGAAAACAATTTTATGAAAGGGTACTGTTATTGTCATAGCTGCTTATCCGTCCATCTGTGTGCATCTGTGTCAGCGACAAACTTACAAAACATGCATGCCCGGTGCAATATCTTTTTGTACCACTAGGAGCAGCATTGTCTTAACAAATGTATGCCTAGAGGGGTCTTACATGCCAAGGCTTGTTTTGTTTGATTTCTGTGGCTAGTCTTATGATACATTCTGCACCATTTGTACTATGTATAATTGTTAATCGCTTTATCGCATATTGTAAATGCTGTCTCTACTTTGATCTCCCTCCTTTTAAAGATCTTATTGCTACTGCTTTTCCTCTGTCGTTGGACTCAACACAGTAAAAATCCCAGTCTTAATTCTACTCCTATAGAGTTTATTTAAGTCCAAGATGGATGAGTTGGTCTCATATAAACTCTACTGGAGTTGAATTAACACTGGGATTTATGCTGTGAAGTATATTAATTTCCCTTCTCCCTCCATTGTGTTCTGTGTCCAACTCTCAGCTAAGGGACATGCGACAAGAGAATCTGAACCTGTTCCTTGGGCTTTTTTTTGACTCGGGGGTCTTTGCCCTGGTGACGGAGTACTGCTGTAGAGGGAGCCTGGAGGACCTGCTCAGCAATGAAGACGTGAGACTTGACTGGATGTTCAAAACCTCCCTAATGATGGACCTCATCAGGGTGAGAGTGACAGACTACGGTCCTCCAGCCTATGCAGTTATTCCTGCCAGCATTTGGGTGTGCGCTGGCCACCCTCTCGACACCTGCTGTCTCCAACTGTCCTCTCCCCCATCCATCCAGGGCATGAAGTTCCTTCATAGCCGAAAGGTCATTCATGGGCAGCTCAAATCCCGTAACTGCGTGGTGGATGGGCGCTTCGTGCTCAAAGTGACGGACTACGGCTTCGATAGTCTCCTGAACTCCCAGGGCATCAGGCTGGAAGAGCAAAAACCCGAGGGTGAGACAAATAAATGCAATACTAAGAGTTTCTAAACCCTTGCGTGAGGGGAAATAAGTTGCAGTGTAGGACAGTCTAAGATTAGTGTTGGATGATCTGAGTTCCAGAGTGAGAGGTTCTGAGGACCAGTATTGGAAGGCCTGAGCTTAAGAGTGAGAAATTCTTGGCACAATTTTTCTAGACTTTAATATCCAGAGTGCAAGGCCCTGAGGACCAGTGTTTGACCGTTTGAATTCTATGATGAGAGGTTTTGAACACCAGAGTTTGAGGTTCTGAGCTCCAAAGTGAGAACTTCTGAGAATCTGTATTTCTACAGTCTGAGCTGGAAGGGTTCTGAGCTCCAGTGTGAGAGAGTTCATGTTCCAGAATGAGAAGTTCTGAACACCAGAGTGGGAGGGTCCAAGCTCTTGAGTGAAAGGTTCTGTGGGCCCGTGTTGGATGATCTGATTTCAAGAGTGAAAGTTTTTAGTGTAGGACAGTCTGAGTTACAGGGAAAGAGGTTCTGAACACCAGTGTAACATGGCCTTAGATCAAGAGTGAAAGGCTCTGAGCATCGGGATCGGATGGTTTGAGTTCTTGAGTGAAAGGTCCTAACTACCAGTATTGGATGGTTTGAGTTCTTGAGTGAAAGGTCCTGAGCATCAGTGTTAGATGGTCAGAGCTCTTTAATGATTGAGTCTCAGTGCCAGAGTTGGTGAGAGAACACCAGTGTTGAACAGTTTGGGCTTTACAGTTAGAGGTTCTGACCACTGACGTTGGACAGTCTGAGTTCTTGTGTGAGAGGTCCTGAGCACTGGAAGGTCTGAGCTGTAGTTTCAGATGTTCAGACCTGTCCACATTTAGCTCAGTGTGCTCAGTAGGCTAGAAGAAGAGTGAATTGGAGAAATAAGCAGAGGAAGTGGAGGAGGTCCCTCCCAACACCTTGTTATATTTACTGCAGAATCCAGTGCTCTGCAGCTACACCTGTCATCTGTGCTCCTCACAGATCTGTTATGGACGGCCCCAGAACACCTGCGGAAGACTGCGGACAGGAGGGGCTCTTTCGCCGGGGACGTCTACAGCTTCTCCATCATCGTGCAAGAGGTCATATCCAGGGAGGCCCCCTTCTGCACTCTGGACTTACCTGCCGCTGGTGAGAGAGAGAGAGAGAGAGAGAGAGAGAGGGGGGGAGGGAGAGAAGGAGAGGGGGGGGGGGAGATGACGGACAGTGGGAGACAGTAGAGGAGAAGAGGGAGAGGTGGCACAGCGTCAGAGATCAAGAGTTGTGACGAGGGAAGAGCAGGATAGATTTCTATTTCAGTGCTTTCTCTAATATCTGTATACTTTTTATTCATTGAACCTTTATTTAACCAGGCAAAACAGATTGAGAACAAATTATTATTTACAACGGCGACCTGGAAAAAGGCAGAGCCTCTTGAAGGAAAGGGGAGAAAGGGTTATGAACAAAACAAATGTAAAATAAAAACAAGCAAAACAGTATAAACACCCACTGGGTAAACATATTAACAAAGAGATTCACAAAAACACAGCTAAAATACACATACGAAAGCAGCTAAAAAACATGACGGGCCAGCATTTTAGTATACACTCAAAGAACCGAATAATATAGAGACCTGGACGATATGTCTTTGAGTGAAATATTAAAATTTCAAATTTTATGTCAAAGTTAGTATGATTGCAGTATTTAAATTTTTTTTTTTTGCTGTATTCTTTGTTGGTAGCTCATCAAAGTGACAACATAAAACATTGAAAAAGTCTTTGTAGACTTCGGTACCAAATAATATGACAAAAGCCACGATTTGTCACATCTGTGACAAAAATATTCAACAGAGCCATAAAGATTCTAAGCTCCTGATATTTCCGAAAGGGCACCTTTCATGGCGAGCGCATCTGTCCCTGTGGTGTGTGCTTCAGAGATCATCCAGAAGGTGCGATCGCCTCCGCCGTTATGCCGGCCCACTGTGTGCACGACCCAGGCTCACATCGAGTGCGTCCAGATCATGAAGCAATGCTGGAGCGAAGACCCGGAGCAGAGGCCCACCTTCCAGGAAATCTTCAGACAGGTCCTTAAACTCAAAGCATTGTAACGATATTAGAGCTCGCCTCCCGCCTTCGCTGTAATAAAATACATAACTGAGTTCCTTGAAATTATTACTTTATTGTAATTAAAATAAGCCTTCACATCCCTTTTTAGGAAGGAAATGACGGAAAATACAATCAACAAATGATTTAACAGCTACAGTATGTCTTTGTCCATCCATCCATCCATCCATCCATTCTCTATATCGCCTCTTCCTCACTAGGGTCATGGGGGAGCTGGAGTCTGTCCCAGCTGACTGTCAGTGAAAGACAGGGACACACTCTGGACAGCTCGCCAAACCATCGCAGGGCGCACACACTACACACCATTCACACAGCATTAACGTTCGTGCCTAAGGGTAATTTATCGTCTCCAGTTAGCCGGACATGCATGTCTTTGGACTGTGGGAGGAAACCAGAGTACCCGGAGGAAACCCACGTGAGCACACAGAGAACATGCAAACTCCACACAGTAAAGGCTGCGAGCCAGATTTGAACCCACGACCTCCTTGCTGTGAGGCGCTATGTCTTTGTGTTCATAAAAAATGTCCTCAAGCTCCGAACAGGTAATCATGTACTCACGACTAACTCTAAACGCAAGTAAACACTGTGAAATGGCTTCATTCTCTTAAAAAGGCAGACTTTGCGATCTAATCTTCATTGACCGTATTATGATTTTCCATGTCAGACGAAGTGGTTCTGGCATCTGAAAACTGCTGCTTTTCTGGAATGTTCATGCAATATATTCTCAAGACATCTTAATAAACTGAGTGAAACACAGGCAGTGAGCTGCAGCTTTGGGGGTAAAAATACCTTGTTAGTGAAGGGGAATAGGCTGACTTGTTCAAGCAACATGAAGGGTCTCAAATCCTCAATCACAGCTTTTTACCGCAGTGGTGCACAGAACAGCATTGATCAAAACAACCTTGAAAGGACAGGGGGGTATTCCATAAAGCTGGCTAACTGAGTAAGCCTGGCTTTTGCACAAAGTAAACCCGGAAAGCTGTACGTATTTCTGTCCATGTTCCAGGTTTGAATAGTTTCCAGGTTTTACTGTGTGAAAAAGCCAGGCTTACTCAGTTATCCAGCTTTGTGGAATACCCCCCTGGTCAACAGCAACAGAATACCACACTCGGTCCGATTTCCGTCAGCTAAGCACAAGAAGACTTGGTATGAAATCACCAAAACTGGATGATTGAAGATAGTTATCCGGTCAGAAGATGAAGATTGTAGGGCTATAATTTTGTGTAAACATAAATCCATACATCTATTGTGCTGCATGTCAACATTGCAGGTTGTTTTTGGAGAGGGAAAGGCAAATGAGATCTCCTTTTGGCCCATATTACACCACTTAATACCACCTGGATGTCATTTCAATATGACAGTGTACCAAACTATTGCAACTGACAAAGCTGGCTATGAAATTATCTGAGCGCATGGACAAATCTAGAAATGAGTCCAGAGTACTTCAAATCAGAAGCAATATTTTTTTAAAGAAAAATGTAGTAGAAATACGTGTTTAAATCTAAATACAAGATTGAAATGCTTGGTAAGATTTCGTTTTTGCGGTGCAGAGACGCTAAATTGTCCACAGGTATGAGTGTGTGAGGGAATGGTGTGTGAATGGCGTGTGCACATTGTCATGGATTAGCCAAGTCTGGCCCTTCACCCATCGCTCGGCTGGGAGAGACTCCCTCTTCTACGCGACACCAGTGAGGAAGTAGCGGTGTAGGTGAAAGATTGATGGATGGATAGCAGTGAGACACACCTCTATTCCTCACCTGTTTGAACATTATGCTTGAGCCCTTCAGAGCATCAGTGCTAAAGTGCCCCCGGCCCCCCATGTACACACAGTTCAACCGCATGAACAAAGGAAAGAAGACGAACCTCATCGACTCCATGCTGCGAATGCTGGAGCAGTACTCCTCCAACCTGGAGGACCTAATCCGGGAGAGAACCGAGGAGCTGGAGGTGGAGCGTCAGAAGACGGACCGGCTGGTGGCTCAGATGCTGCCCAAGTGAGTTTCATCTCAGGAATTGCGTTCACCAAACTAATAATATCAAATGGGAATCCAAATGTCCCACTGAATGAATAACAATTTAGTCCTAACATTTTCTCGGCTCATCCTCCAAAGCTCGTATGGGGTCTGTTCCACACAATCAACTGCAGTTGTGTTTACTGCCATTTGTATCACTGTCCTGTTTACATGGACAATAAACTAAGGAAAAAAAGAAGTTTAATAGGGCTAAGAGCTGGACTCTTTTCACACTTTGCTTCTGTATTTCGACCCAACCGCTCAACCCCCCAGATCAGTGGCTCAGGCTCTGAAAACCGGGAAGCCTGTTCAGCCAGAGTACTTCTCCGAAGTCACCCTGTACTTCAGCGACATCGTGGGCTTCACCACCATCTCGGCCTTGAGCGACCCCATCGAGGTGGTGGACCTGCTGAACGACCTCTACACGCTCTTCGATGCCATCATAGGACAGCACGATGTTTACAAGGTGGTGTGCCGGCACGCCTGTGGTTCTGTTTGAGGAATTACGTGTGCGCATCCAGTCTGCTGGCGTGTCTGGTGCACCTGAATATGTATGTGCATGTATGTGCGTATTGCGTACGCTCACACTTGCGGCATGCGTGTGTTTGTGTGTGCATGCATAACCTTTACCATGTCCGTATGCGTGCGTACTGTGCGTATGTGTGTGACTTGTCCTTCCCGTGTTTTCAGGTGGAGACCATCGGAGATGCATACATGGTATCTTCGGGGGTACCGAATCGCAATGGAAGCCGCCATGCTGCCGAGGTCTCCAACATGTCTCTGGACATCCTGCACTGCATCGGGGCCTTTAAGATGCGACACATGCCTGACGTCAAGGTCAAGATCCGCATTGGTCTGCACACAGGTATGCGGTCCAACTCCTAGCGTCTCTGTCCTCTCCAGAGTCTTTGTCTCAAGCTGCTTTGGACAGTAAAAGTCAACCACTTAACCAACTAATCAATCCATCTATCTGCCAGGTAATTGATGCATCTGTGTGGCTGTGATTGTCCCTCCCAAATGACAAAGGTCTTATTGCATACATGCGCAGAAAGAAAAACATAACATCTGGAGTAATAAAATGGCAACATGCATAATGGAGATTTTGACGGTAAATAGAATGGCAGTTTGCATAGGAGATAGAGGCCAATTTGTCGGCTGTGACTGATTGCAGTGACACAGGTCCATTACACATATTGTCCATCTGTGAAGGTATTATGCTTGGAAGGTTATTGAAGAGCCAAACAACAGTTGTTCACCAGAAATTCAACCTTGAAACTCTGCATTCAAACACAATCGCCCAAAGTGCCATTTTAGAAATGAAGTATGCAGAAACTACTTGGAAATAAAATACAAACATCATACTATAAAGCAAGGAATCTCTGTCTGTGTGTGCATGTGTGTCTATCACATTTCTCAACAGCCATCCATCCAATCTACATCAAACTTCACAAGACTATTGCCGAGGACCCAAGGAAGTGCAGTGTCAAGCTTGAAGTTGTTTGGCCGAATAGTTCTCAGGAAATTGAGAAAGCTGCAAGTGCAAATACTGCTCAGGCAGCAATGGAACGGACATTGCTGTACACCGTGCAAGCAGTAATTGAAAGGGGACTGCATTTTTTCTCAAAATACTGAATCAGAAATGGGTCCACAATGGAAAATATGCACGTTCATGTGGCTTGCAACTGCCAGTGATAACAAAACTGTTTATTCAGCTAATAAGCCACTTGTGGCAAAAAGGCAACATGGTTACAATATATTGCAGTATACCGAATTTCAGTGTGACAACTAAATGATATTGCAGCCTATTACAATGCTATACTGCCAGCCTAGTGTTCATACAGTTTGCCTCTCTCTTGCTCTCTGTTCCTAGGCCCAGTAGTGGCTGGAGTGGTTGGGCTGACGATGCCTCGGTACTGTCTGTTCGGAGACACCGTCAACACAGCTTCGAGAATGGAGTCCACGGGACTGCGTGGGTACCGTAAACTCGTGATGATCAGCCACCGCCATTGGCGCGCTCACTGCTCACACACTCTGATCCGCTGCTGCTCAAGTGTACACACTCTGAAGCAGACTTCTCTCCTGCTACCTCAGCTGACCCTGTGATCCCATTAAAGCCTGGGCACTGCCTGGAAGGATCCCAGCGCCTCTGCTGAACGGTGCACCTGTTTTGAGTCAATGCACACAGCAGAATTACAGGATTTAGGGAGATAAATGGGGGAGGGATGGGGAGAATATATTTGGAATTCAAGGTATCTCAGATTTAGGGGATTGCCTCCAAAAGCAGTTGCTATCATCACCAACACTGTCACAGAATGCACATTGGTGCATGGCCGTGAAAGAGATTATGTTTGTGTTTGTGCGGTCTTAACGTGTGTTTGAGCTGTAATCTCTTAAGACTGTTAGTAGAATCGAAAGGCCATTTCAGGACTTCACGGCGCCCTCTGAGAACTAAACCCGTCCCTCCGAAATCATTATATATGTGTGCAAAAATGTCATGTCGCCCAATTCTCAGTATTCTACGGGTATCTCTCTTGCTAAACTCTGTTTGATTTTTCTAATTACAGCCTACAGGATCCACGTGAACCAGAACACAGTGGACATCCTACATAGTTTGCAAATGGGCTACAAACTGGATACCAGAGGCCTGACAGAGTTAAAGGTACGAACTCAAAACATTACTAATGGTGGGTGATGTATTACTTACCCCCACAACAGCAACTGCATTTTATGCACTTTATAGTTTAAAGGATATTGCAACATTCTCATCCCGACTTGTCAGATAGTGATGCTCCCTGACCAAGCGTCGATCTACAACGAATAAGGTGGTTTTCGGTGTCCTTATTTGATGTTTAGGGTTAGATTTTGGGTTAAGGGTTGGGGGTTAGGGGGGTAGGGTTCATTTTAAACTGGCGTCAAAGAAGGATGCCACAAACCTCCCTTTTCGCCGTGTGTCGACACCTGGTCAGGTAGCGTCGCTATACGACAAGTCCGGATGAGACTGGGCTTGATATTGTGGATAATATGAGCACATAGCATACATGTCTGGAGTATGAAATGCTTTGTTCTTTTTGTGTTCCTATGTGCAACCGGCGTATTTTATAACCCTGTTTAGTTTTGAACCCTGTTAAACGTTTACTATCTGAGTCGCATTCCTCACTGGCGATAATGTCTGTCTGTCAGATAACATAATTCAGAACAAAATGTGGAAATAGATATTTTTCTCCAGCTGTTGTTATAATGTAAAAGTTGTAAAATGTCGGAATAATGACATCATGCTATAACTACAGATGATGAAGTCAAAATACAGCTTGTAAGCATGATGTCACACGATGACTTCACCCTGTAAAGAGTATTAAATACTGCGACATTTCTTTTTATTCCGTATTAGCAATCTGCATCTGGGGCGAGCTCGCGTTAATCAGAAAAGGAGTGCAGTAATTTTCATCAGTCATGAAACTTAAACTTTATAATGACTGAAAATATTTGGTCCTCATACAGATCCTCTCTCTCTCTCTCTCTCTCTCGGTCTCTCTCTCTCTGTCTTTCTCTCTCCAGGGCAAAGGGGTTGAAAACACTTACTGGTTAGTTGGGAGAGAGGGATTCGATAAACCTTTGCCTGTGCCACCAGACCTAACTCCAGGGTATGTCTATTGTGCATGTGCACATGTGCGTCTGTGTGTATATCTCTCTGTGTGTGTATACGTTTTTGCACGTATATGTACGAGAAATGGGCAACGCAGGTATTTTTATTCAAAAATCCAACTCCAACTCAGAGTGGAATTTTTTTTTTTTTTACAGCGAGTTGTGACAGTGACTCTTATTTTTGTCTCATCAGTGCAAGCAATCACGGTATCAGCCTGGATGAAATTCCACCTGATCGAAGGCAGAAATTCATCGATCGGCAGAACAGGATGAAATAAAAAAAAAAACCGAGTTCTTTCCCCTGTCCCTCTCTCATCTGGATCAAACTGCAATGATGAGGCGAAGCTCTTTTGTCGATCAATACTTCCCACTCAACAAGCCTTCCCTGCAGACTGTGAAGGCACACACCCCCCCCCCCCCCCCCCCCCCCATTTCTCTGCCCAGCTGCCTCTGTGCATTTAAACAAATCTGAGGAAAAAGGATTGGGAAAAAAAAAATTGGGAAACTTCCATCCATCCATTTTCTATACCCGCTTATTCCTCACCAGGGCCACGGGGTGAGCTGGAGCCTAAAATTGGGAAACTTTCCTCAGCTAAATATGGGCAAAAATACACTAACGAGGATGCAGAGACGACAGTTATTCATATATAGACATATTGTATTGGCAAAAAATATATTGATTAATGTGTATGTATGCTCGAACATCATGAATTTTCATTTGTCAGTGTTTGTAATTTATATGAATTTCAGTGAGTGACCTCATATGGAGTTGTATGTTTAATGCTGACCACATGACAACTCGCAATTTTGTCAGAAATAATGCCGGGGAGTATTTTCATGACGATTACTGAAGTCATGAAGGAATTCAGAGTTTAAGTTGCCATCTGAAGAATTATCTCAGTAGAAAACCCTCCGGAATAAGAGGTGCATGCAATTCAATAATTATGCATTTGCAGTGCATGGTGTAACCTTTTAATTGCTTTTGTTCTCCTGTCGTGATTTTATTTTCATTATTACTCCAGTTTTAAAGCCAAATATTTACACTCTTGACAAAAAGTAATTAAGTGTAGCTTTACATCCATACATGCATTTTAAAAATGACGACATTGTGTTAAGTTTGAACTCTAACTCTTAGAGCACTGAATACATTTTCAAAAAATGTAAAATGTAATTATCCTGAGCCGTTGAAAATCTATTGTGGAAACTTGTTTCAAAGAGCTCATGGTAGGTTTTCAACAACATCTGATTTTGATATCTTATATCATTGGGCAACTATAGTAGCCTATAACGCTCTAAGGGTTAATTGTCAGCAGGTAATGAATAGTGTACTGCTCAAGGTTTCTTTAAATTCCACTATGCTTCCTTGTGCTCCGCAGTTGGAAAAATTATCGTAGATGGACAGGAAATGTCTCTCTACATGATTAATGATCACTGCATTACCCCGGCCATGATCAAATTATCCTATTTTTCAAGTTAATGAGGAACTTGAATCTGTATTTCTATGCGCCGATAGCACAAAGACCAAAACATGAAACAATCAGCGCTAAGGAAAATGAAACCATTGCTGTAAAATGAATTCGATAGTTTGAACTCTATGCGAGTCCATTTTGGTTTCACTGGTGGAAGTGGACAAGAGATCACGTGACAGTCCAGGATGGCCAATCAATGCTCACTTTTTCACAGAACTGTGACTGAGGCGGCAGTGACTCATGGGTAGTATCACGACTCGTTGAATGTGACATGAGTCATGAATGGTGCTGTGGTAAACATGACTAAACTTCAGGCCAGGAACTGTACCTTGTCCGACAGGGACCACCATTTATACACTATTGTGTTTTGACTTTAGTTCTCAGTACTATCTGCAGGTGAAGTACTGTCAAATGTAGGAATAATGTGTATATTCTTTTTATAAATGAGAACAAAGCGAGGAAAATTCTCAAAAAATACATTTTGGGTTGTGTAAATAATTGATGGTAACAAATGCCATCACGTTGATTTCTGTATAAAAGTGTGACTATTAACAGCACGGGTTTTGTTACAGTATTGAAGGCTTTGGTAGGACAGCCACACTCCTGGTGAGATTCGGCACTGATGCTTGGTCACTTCATTTGGAAGTAATGTTGATCACTGTGGTTTGCTTGAGTCCCGCAGCCTTTGAAATGACCTTGCAATCTTTTCCAGAGTAATACATTTCAATAGCCAGTCTCTTCTGAGGTAACAGTTGACGATAAGGGAAATTTAGTTAATGCAGAAATAAGAATTAACTACCAGTTAATTTTATGGAGCTTGGCAAATAAAATAAAATAATGCCAAAGAGATAAAAAAGCATTTGTTATCCTTAACCCCTTACCACTCCAGTAACATTTTCTTAAAATGCTTATAAAGGACGTACTCCAGGTGAAATGAAATCTTTTCTTGTTTTTAACTTCCCTGATGGGCCCGTATACGGGCCGTCGGAGTGTTAAGGGGTCAACTTACCAATTAGTAATGCTCTTTGACATCCTTATTATGAAGTAGAAAACATCCATCAAGTATCCCTTAAGTAACACCTCAAACTATAAAACTATTCAATAATGTATTAATTATACCTTACTTAATATGAGCAGCATTAGTAAATGATTAGTAGATCCATTCCTTTTCTGTTAATTAACTGATAGTTAATGCTTCTTACTGCATTATGTGTTAATTCATTAATGTTAATTAATGCAGCCTTATTGTAAAGTGTTACACCTTCTGAAATATATTGCCACTGCAGCGTTGTGTGCTACCTGTTGAAACCTTTTAGCCAACTTTAGATCCCTGGAAAGGTTCATTTCAGATGACGTTTAGATTCAACAGGGAAAGCTGGGAGTGTGTAGTGCGACTTAAGCCAGTTCTGAATCACAGTGTAAATCTGGTAAACCAGCTGAGTTAGTGAACAAGGGGTAACTAAATTTTTCTTACAGAGCCAGCTGGTGTTGGTGACTTTTTCTCCTTCAGTCAATAAAATGATATACAATGTATTTAAAAACTGTATTTTATGTCTACTCAGGTTGTCTTTGTCTTATATTTTGTCCGAATATCGGAAAAGTCTAATATACAAACCTGACGGAAAAAGAAACAGGCCAAAATCTTTTTTATGGCCCTGAACATTAATGGGTCTTATTACACAGGAGCTGATCGCCACCCTAACTGAAAACAACTTGTTACACAAAAAAAGCGATAAAATATTTTGGATTGGTGGAGCAGTCGTGAGAAAAATATAGATTTTCATGGACACTTCTGTCGTGAGATTGATCAAAGAAGAACGGCCAGTCAGCAGCCGGCACTGAGAGGTTGTGATCTTTTGTTTTTCCCCTGTGGTCCTCGTGATGCTTTCACCTATCAATAAACTGAATGAATTGCATTTTCACAATAGCTTTAAGCTTCGAGATGCATGATGAAGAGGAAGTATCAGGTCGGTGGAAGATTTTTTTCTTTGAAGGCTATCTTATTTGCATAAATAAATTATATCTTGTCTCGGATCTATACCAGTGCTGGTGGGTGGAGATAAAATGTGAAGTGGATTTGCATTTTAACTAGCAGGCATAAGGCCACCCTTCACATAGGCCTGCTATATGAGAATAATCTCTCCGATATTCTCCTCAGTCCTTCTGCCACTAAATCCTAAGACCATATTTAAAAAAAAAAAAGCTGAATTGGTGCTCTTTCTCACCGTGACCTATTATGGTTATAATTTTACATGAGATCAGATAATTTCTCATACTTGTTAGTGTTAGCTAATGCTTTTATAATTTACAAAAACACATATTAATTGGGTAGTACATGGAGGGAGAGTTCAACAGCAATTAATATTTCAACTGGTGATAGAAACTGACTTGTGAGTCTATTTGGTTATGTACTGCCATGGGTCGCATGAAGTATTGAGCCATTTTTATTTCCCAGCTTGTGGTTCTTTCATAGTGAAAACACATCTTTTTTTCTGTGTTAGGGGTCATGAAAGGCCCTCTTAATAATTAAGCTCAGAGAATGATTTCAATCCTGGGTGAAGAAACACACAACGTAAACAAAAAAAAAATGTTTGAGGAAACGAGCTGTAATACGAGAGATAGTCCCTGAAGTGAGATCACACTTTTCTATATCGGCCTGTTTGCCAATAGGGGTGTCACAACCTTTGTGTGAATACCTTCTGTCTCTCCTCCCATTCAGCAACTCGTGTGTCAATCAGCAGTATGTCTTCTTTGATTGGTTTAAGTCTCCTGTGTTCCCTTCCCCAGCAGTATTTACTTTGATCGTAACTTCATGATGTATCTGCGATGGGTATTTAAACCCCCTGATTCGAGTTGCAGGTTGCTGGACTGTAGTTTGCTATTCGAGCTTAGAACCAGTCAGCATTTTATCCTCATTAACTGAAATGTAACCTTCATTTATGGCAATTTGTGGAAGTTTTCCTCTTTACTTAGTTATTCAAACAAGCCGTCAAGCCAATTCAGGGTCCAAAATTGGGACCATGTTCGACTTCACCATTTCCAAGTTTGTTCCTCAGTCTAGTTTAATAGGAACAAGCTTTCAATCCTAAATCAGGGTCCAGGATTGGGGCCGTCTTCTTGTTAACCCTTTGAAGTCTGTTCCTCAGTCCAGTTTGAGAGGAACAAGCTCTCAGGCCTTCTACAGTCATCAGGATTGAAATTAAATTCCCCTCACGCTACTCCATGCTCCTTGTGAACAGTTCGACTCTGGCAAAGTGTGCACATCACTGGGCTCTTATCGCAGAAAGCCACCGGCCAGTGGTCGGCAATGCCCTGCTTTGCCCGCTCCATCTGAACTGTAGCGCCCATCTCATCTGGGGTCCGTCCCCAATGTTTCCATATTGCTGTCCGTAAACTTTACTATTGGATTGTTCTCTGCCTTCTCACTTCATTCCTGGTCTGGATCATGACAAGAAGTAGATTATATCATCAAATAGTCTTTCAGCACAAAACTTTGGCTACCTACATTGATAGTTCCCAATGAGAACGTTTATCTTTAACCTACAACAAACAGCATAGCCTGCCTTTTTCTGCCAGGAGTTGTGACTCTGGTTCTAAAGAGCGATGAAGCAGGAATCCAAATGAGTCAGGGCTGGTCCCATGAAAGAACCAGCAAGCCAGCCAGCTATCTGTTGTGAGTGGTGGGATAAATTTTTTTGCATGGTGTCATGAAAATCTAAGCAAGCTAGAAAGCATTCAAAATTGCTCAGCGCTAAAATGAAGTCAGAAGCCAAGCAATGGACGCTACAGCAAATAATTTGCTGTGAGTGTTTTCCATTGCAGTTAGAAGACACTGTTTGGTATTGCAATGGAACAGCGGCATAGGGAATAAAAAAATGGCAGTGCGCTGTGCATTGTGGGAAACAACAGAAAAACCTGTGACGTCCGTTAATACAACCAATTCGTCTGAGCTCTTCTGAAAGGGAGTGCAGAAATGTCTTCATTGTGCTGTCTAGACACTTATCTGCAAGCATTTATTCTGTCAATGTCTTACTGTCTCCCAATTTGGTTCTTTATCACTAAGGAAACCATTGAATCAATAACAAGACTTTACACTCAAGCTTAAAAGATCAATGGTAGCCTTCCTCCACAGACTCACCACTGCACTGCAATTTCACATTCTAAGGCCTTGACTTTTCAGAAATACACAATTAGTCTGGCATAAAATTTTACTTTCAGAATTTAGATCCATAACAGCAACGCCCCACCAGCATTTACTGCGTTACTTTACACACCCACGATGCAAGACAAGAACACATCGCTAGATCAGTTTCTCTGGCACTTAATTCTACAACCTGACGACAAACATAACCGTGGTCAGAGATCTTATCTTATTTGCACACACAGTACGCTAAAATGTGGAATGAGATCCCATGTCACATTGGAACAATAATGTTTATCATACACTCCAAACAGGAATGCAAACACGACCTGTTGAAGGCTACACCTGCATCCACTGATCAATTCACACATATCCTTCCACTCCACTTAAGTCCTATTTTCTGTACAGTCAGCTGTTTATTCTTTGTTGTGGGTTTTGTGTTTGTAATTTGTTGTGATCCTGTCTTTTATTGTGCGACAGAAGAGGAACCTGCTGTAAACCAGTTTTAAACTGTCAGGCTGGTTTAAATCTAACACGTTGATGCGAGATCAGGTAGACACCAGGAGCGAGGTGAAGGGAAATGAGGAGTTTATTAAAATAAACAAAACTGGCATGAGGGCCAACAAAAATCTTGGCCCAAAGGTTTGCAAAATACAAACTAAGGAGAGCTTCACAGAGCTGAGAACTAAGATCAGAAAACGACAAAAAACAAAAGCCACAGGAAACTCCAGGGAGATAAACAAGAACAGAAATGAATAACAAGACTAAGGCTATAAATAACAAGACTAGGCTTGGAAAACAAAACGCTATATATAAGAAAACAAGAACTATGAAGAGCATGAGACTAGCGCAAGAACTTGAGCAGAAACTTGGCAACAAAACTTGCAAACAAGGACTTGAGACACTGTCTGCCAGCCAACTTCCACCGCATCCAGATAAAGGGTAAGAAATCAAGACATGAGGGGCAACACCTGGAGAAAGAGAAACAAGAGGCATGGCAGGATCAAGACATGGACAGAGATTGGTGGACAAGACTTGCTCATTAAGAGAATGAGCGTGCTCAGCTTAAGTACTAATTAAGTATGCAGTTTGAAAGCAGCATGAATGTTCAGAACAGAAAAGCACAGCAAGACTTGAAATAGTAAAGCAGGAATCATGACAACAAACTCCCTGTCTAAATTAGTAATATTAGTAATGTGCCTGTCTAAGAATTACACCACCCAGTGAGTGTTAGTAAATGTTAGTAACTTAAAAACAGTTAATTGTCAATTATGCTTAGAGAGGCCCAAATCAGCACAGCACAGAAGGAAGAGGGAAATACCAAAGCCAACCAGAGCTCTGAAATGAGCAACAACGAAGGCACGGGGCGGAACGCAGACAAGCGGTGGAGTGGCTTAGCAGACCTGGCAAAAACAAAAACATGGAAAAGTAAAAACATGGACAATAAATGTGAAACATGAAATGCAAAAACCTGATACAAGAAACTGTTAAAACTGTGACAAGAACTATGACTATGACTATGGAATCTTGAGCATGAAACTGTTAAAACCATAAATGCTGTCCTGGCCCCCAGAACACAACACACGTTTTGTTATTGGTTTTTTTTACGTGTCATGCTACGTTGAAACTTTTCCTGTCTTATGGTAAAACGAGAACTGAGGAATCAAAATCTTACCAAAATTTGATAACCTTACGTCTGAAAATTTGAACAGTTTGACATACAGCCAAATAAAGACAAAATGGCAGCCAAAATATCATGGAGTGCGCTTCACCATTTACTGGACCGTACCCTTACTGACCCCCCCCCCCCGCCCCCCCCCCCCCCCCCCCAACCAAATAGCCACATTCTACGGCATTTCAGACTTATGCATGACAACATTTTCAGCTGGTGAAATGAAAAAAAAAAGTTAACCATGGATTTCGGGCGTGTTTTCAGACTGAGGCATAGGACGTCACTAAAACATGGTGAGTGAAGATAAAAGAATCTGTGCTTACATATACTGTCATTTTCAGTTAACTGAATTTATTTGCGAGGCAAACATTGCATTATCTGGTTGCAAAACACTCTGGCATAATATTCAACCAAAATACTCTGGCCACAGCACTACTAAGTGTACACAGTGTTTGGTCCGCTCATAATGAAGACATAGTAGGACCATACCGGTCCGCAAACTCCTCCCACAGGCCAAGGACGGAACTAACAGCTCTAGCTTGCACTTCTAATCTTTCCTTAATCCCCCACATCTTACCATAGATATACCACTGGGGCCTTATGGGGCAGATTATGTCTGCCTTTCTTGGTCATTTAGATGAGCAATCTGAAAAGCATTTCAGCATAAACCAGCAAATATGGAATGTGCTGAACATCTCACCTGCATATTTCAATAAATAACTATTTTAACATTACATCATCACCATTATGAGAAATCATACCACAATGGGGACGATGTAATGGAATACTAGTTATTTATGCTGGCAGAATACATGATAGTATTTTGCCAGCATCATTCAGTGAGTTTTGTACAAATCTAATTCCGTTGACATGAGATAAGTTGAAAATTCCAGCTGAATTTATTTTCAAAATTGTAATTAATGCTTTGTCATGTACCTGTCGTCTAAGGTGGGTCAACAGAATGTGGACTGATATCTTTGAAAACCCACCAGAATGCTAGTAATATTATATTTGACAAAAAAAAAAACACCTTGGCTGATTATGCTGCTCATCATACATTATATCATTCCTCAATGCTGCTCAATACCTCAAGTTAGCATACCAGCCACAAATCCATGGAGCGGGAACAACTGGATTCTAGTTTGTTTAAACAAAAAATCTGCAGCCAAACACTAATTTGTGCTGCTGGCTGCAAAGATTTCATGATAGGTTGCAATTTCATATTGTGTCCTAATTTAGTATTATATTAATAATGTATGATGAAAATGAGATTGTATCCATTTCATTAATTGTACATAAATGGTAAATCTGAGAATCATTAGATTTATTAGCTGAGAATTGGACAATACATGTGTAGGAAGTGATTGAAAATACTGAACTGTCGTTAGCCCGCAGTAGCCTACATGTTTTCAGATGTCTGTGAAGTTGTGACAAATCCACGTGAGTATAGCCTACAGGAAGCGTATGTCTAATGACTTACAAAATCCAAAAAAAGTGTTCGGCGTGGCCCATCACTACAAAGTTTACCGAACAGCAAGGAAGGCGAGAGGGATGGATCGGGCAGACAAGCAGAGTCGATCATGACGTCAACCCAGGCAGTAACGGAATACAGTAGGCTGTGCTCGGCTGGAAGAAACAGAGATTTGTCCGTAAACACGAACCGGCTGAATAGTATGTGAGGGCAGCCAACCGAATGAATCCTGAAGCTGATACCCCAGACTCCGACGTATTCGAAATCGACACCTGCCCCGACATGTCACTCAATTTAGTATTTTGGGCAGTGATATTTTACAGTCACATGACTCATCCTATTATATTCTATATATTGCTCCTGCGCACATACACGCACATGGGCGCGCTCTGTCTCCTTCACTCATACGCGCGCACGTATACACACATACGCGCGCGCGCGCACACACATTCACACACACACACACACACACACACACACACACACACACACACACACACACGCACACACACACACACACAAAATAATAAAATACCAAATTTTTTCTAGCTCTGTTCATCAAACCAGGGATGCCAATTGGGCCAGGGTGATGTCATCCTTTGTGCAGATCCCACCCCCTCTGCCGGAATACACGCGCGCGCGGACAGCAGAAACACGAGCGGTCCCTCACAGGGCTGCAGATGTATAGTGCCTGATTTTTTTAAATATAAATATTTATTTAAAAAGGAGGTCATTGTGTGAGTGAGTGTGTGTGTGTTTTTTTCACTTGTTACGACTGCAACCAACCCAATTTATATTGCAAAATGGGCGATTTCGGTTGAACGTGGACGGGAGTGTATTAATAGGCAAGGCAAAAAATCCCTTGCATTTCTGTGGAATATATGAAGACATTACTTGCTAGCTACATGTCAGGATTTAGCAAGAGAGCAAGAGTGTCGCCGCAAAACGAGAGGATATACATTATTGAAAAAACATGACGTTAGAACGGAAAGCCAGTTCCTAATGTAAGTGAATTGCATGAATTTTCAGTTGCACGATATTTTATGGATTGTATTGTTTGCTGCCAGCTGCATGCTCGATTATTACTTTGTTAGATCACCGTAATGCATGCACAGCTGCACATGCCTGCGCGAACATCCCACACTCACTCACTCACAAGCTGCGAAACCTAGATTCACACATAAGTCCCACATCTTCCCTTCGCTAAATAAGACGTAAGTATGTGACCAAATACGGTATCCAGGTATTCAGTCGGTATAATTGCGCTTGCCTTTGCCTACACCTTCTGAAACGAGGGTCTATTTCTGTCATGCCACGGAGATGATGCGCCGGGAAGCATTCACCATCAGAGCACTGGATCCTGAGCATGACTGGACCGGACGTGTGTAAAACAAGGGTCGCATTATTTTTTTAACCGGTTGCGGGTAAGCGATAGTCTATCCCCGTTTTCCTATCATCAGTCTCCCCCTGCCCCTCAGCCTGTGAAAAGAATTCCCTGAAATAATGGCAAAAGCTCGTTTAGTATCGAAACAAAACTAGATTGCTACTGATGTGGAAGATGTGTGTACGGTGCCTCGCTTCGTCTGCATTGTTTTAACCCTTGCGCAAACCGTCAACAGGCCTGGTTGGCAATGACGTTGCAGGCCTACTACACAGGACGATCAACTGACCGACGTTTGCAAAGGTCAAACGTCACAATGAGTATCACATGGCAGCAGTAGATGTGATGTGAACGCGCGATAATCATAGAATGTGTTTTTGTGATCAAAAACATTTCCCCCCCATGCGTTACTATCCCGTAGTCTGGTGGCCTAGTCTGGCACGTGTGTCTTTCAGTCTGATTGTGTCCATCGTGCCAACCTGCAGCATCATACATTGTACCATGCCTTTTCTGTGCCTGCGACTGTGTCATGTATAATTAGCCCTTGAAATGACCCTGGTCTGAGCCATTGCTCTTCTTACCACGTGAATAGGACCAAAGTGAAACAATATCAGCAAAAAAAATAATAAAAAAGTCTGTTTTAGGGGGCATCTTGGGGAAAAAAACCTATTCGCCCTCTGCAGATGCAAGTTTATGAATTCTGACATGTTAAAAATGTATATCTTTTGGCCAGCGTACACAGTGGTCCCTCCTGACCTCAGAAGTGAGTCTGAGACCCACTGCCTGAAAGTAACCAATAACATCCCACAATGTATGCTGGATTTACTTCTAACCATTATTGCAGTCATAAGATTTTGACAAGCTGTTAATTTGTCTTTGGTACATTTATGTTTGGCGTGGTTATACATTCTCTTAAGCCACATTTTGGCAGATATCTGTAATGCCATGAAGAATAAAAATTCCATCTACGCATTGTGTTATATGACCAAAAAGAATTTTTAAAGAAATTAACCAATCAAAGCGATGGACACATGGTTCCACACAGCTTCCATCTTAATGCAACATTGCTGCAGTTAAATAGAAAGTTCTATTCAGAAGAATGTATTATTTACTTTTCATAAGAAGATAAACTTCAGTTTAATCCGTGTTTGCCTTTATCACATCATAGTTGCTCCATGTTTTTATAAATACAACAAAGAAAATGAAGATTAGCAGCAAGCATCCAAAATTCAGTAACATTGATTGAAATCCAATTTTGTGTTGAAATTATGCTATTTGTTTCTCTTGTTACCTCAACAAGGAAAATTGAGCACATCTTATAATATTTCATTTTTTCAGAGTCACATAATGTTAATTTAAATGATGATTGGAACAATCATTAGTTCCCAGGGATGTTCTGGGCCACCTTAATTTTCAGCTCACCAGCCGCCACTGCACAGCAAAAATCCCAGTGTTAATTCAACTCCAGCAGAGTTTATGAGACCGAACCATCCATCTTGGATACAAATGAACTCTATTGGAGTTGAATTAACACTGGTATTTTTACTGTGTGGTCTTTCATTCTCTATAGCACACGCGGGCATTTCTGCCATAATGTAAGTAGGTTAATAATTTCTTCAGATATGAAATTCATATAATTAGGGCAAATTTCCCCATAAAACGTGGGGACCCATATATGGATCCAGCAGCAGCAGTATTCAAACCTGTAGAAAACAGGCCTATTATAAATACTAGTGGAGACCCCAAGGTTTCCAGCAATCCCAAATATGTCCTACTGAATTACTGAGAAATGCATATTAAATTAATATTTTCAATTTGATGTAATGCTATGGCCATATAAACATGGTGTCCTGGGTTGAATATTTCTCTCAATATAAGTGTGATGTAGCTTCAGTGAAGTGCTGCAACCAGCAGATACAGAATATGACATTGTCCTGAAATATGAAAAAAAAAATGCTTTTGCTGAGTTTGAATCTACTTAAGGGAAAGGTTATGCAAAAAAAAAAACAGAGTTTTAGGGGTTAAAAGCTTAATGAGATCCTGTGTTGGCATCTGTGGTTGGAACAAACACTACAATATACAACAGGGACCCAGAGAATGTTTGACAACAAACTGGGAAAAACAAGCTT
This sequence comes from Gymnothorax reevesii, assembly GCA_029721435.1. Classification (NCBI taxonomy): domain Eukaryota; kingdom Metazoa; phylum Chordata; class Actinopteri; order Anguilliformes; family Muraenidae; genus Gymnothorax; species Gymnothorax reevesii. Next base: position 118,144,772 of record CM056578.1, read on the forward strand.
CTTTTTCTGTGTTTTTTGTATTGCAAAAAACATGATTAATGCAGTGCGAAAAGAAACCTTAGTGGCTGTTTTTTTTTTGCCAGTATTTACAGACAGTGTCACTATTTTTGTGTGAATCTTCCCATCAGTTCTTGCTGGCAAAGCTGAAATACGATGCAATCAGTTTTTTTGTGCTTGTCTTGTATTATTTAGCAAATCATATAATTGGCCATCTCATTCAATAAATTATTATTTTTTTTCCAACTTCTTCATTTCTCTCCTCTGCTGTGTACCGTATGAAGTCCAACAAGATGTCACATGCATGCTGCATGGTTTACTCTGCATTTTACACGGGTCTTCTGAAGACGCTGCTGCATCTGCGATGTTATTGGCCTGTTTTGTGCTGTTAATCCCTCTGTCTGCTCATCTTACTGCTTTTCCTCGGCACAAATTTCTCTGTCACAAGCGTTATCATAATCATCATCATTACCATTAGTATTATCATTAATGTCATCGCCAATTATACATTCATGTATTTACTGGATTCAACCAAAGTCCCTGCAGCGATATCTTTGCTTTAGAATTTTATCATCTGTGGAAAAAAGTGCACAGCATCCATTAGCCTTTGTGCATTGATTTATTGTTGTTAATTTATTGACCATTATGATGATGACCAATGATCTGCAGATTTATTGCACATGTAGCTTGTTGATGTTGCAAGAATATTTTTTATTACATTGTGAGCACTATAATTACTGGCACTACTTTTGTTATTTTTGTTCAATTAGCAGAGTCAATCACCAGACATGGATGCAATCGAGCATGTTTTTTGCATACTGAGGAGGAGACTGAATAAACAAGCAGAAACTGAAAATGGCTGCAGTACCAGACCGCCAGAGCATCTTTAGGGAAGATACTCAGCATTCGATCATATTAATGAGTCGCAAACAATCTTTGAGTGAAAACAATATGTGATGAATTTTTTAAAATTGTGCCTTTATTTTCTAGATTATGTTAAACTGTCCAGTATTTTTTGTGCCTCTGAAAATGAGGTGTGGGGGGCAATGTACGAAAGGTACTTTCATTTCTAAATGCTTCATCCGGTATGAATGAAAACAGCCTCAAACTAATGCTAACAGTCAGTTTGCATTTCAACCTCTATCATTCAAACTGAAAGTGCTGGAGTACTAAACCAGAATAAAAATGGTACTGTCCAATGAATTATGGTGCTCACTGTACATTTGTATGTGTTTTTATGTTCATCCCGTAAATGATGAAAAATCGGTGTGATACAACCCATGAGATACAGGTTTGGGATTACACACACACAACTTTCTAGCGTGGCGATTGGTCAGATTCCATTCATTGGCAAACACGGTTACATTACCAATCCTGCTGCTGATAATTATTAACCATCGCTAGCGTTAGTTTCTAGTTTGCAGTTTATTCAAGTCAATGAGATGAATAATTCGCTGTCTAACATGTTTGTGCTTTTTGCCATTAAAGTAATAAGTTATTTGAGTTTCTGTTATCATAGAAACTTGAATTTAATGGCGAAAGCGTTAGCATGCCTGGTAGCTAATTATTCATCCCATTGACTTGAATAGACTGCCAACTAGACGCTAACACTTTTTTAAATTTTACAAATAATAGGATGCTGACATTTCTGCGATAAATGGGATCTCAAATTCATAAGCTCGAGATATCAAATTTTTGAAACTCGAGCAGAAATTTTCATTTATTACAGCTAAACAAAAATTACTATTCTTTTCATAAATTTGATACCTCGGGCTCAGTCATTAGAGATCCTCTGCATATGCATTTCGTAGAATGTGACATTATGGCTACACTCAGATGAAGCAAATAACATTATTACATTGTAACAAGAGCGCACGTCTAGGTCTGCGACAGACCTTAACCAGCAAGCGAACAGTGGATTGCTGTACTTGATCTGTTGGATGCGGGTGAACTGGGACTTGAGTGACTTTGAAAAGGGCTGGATCGTTATGGCTTGACGATTACGTTGGCACCTCTCCTTCGCAGCAAGGCTTGTGTGAGGCTCCCCGTCAGCAGTGGTGGGTACCTGCTGACTGTGGTCTAAGGATTAACAAACCACTGATAGACAACGGGCTATTCAGCACTCAGGGCTTGACACACAAGGGCAACGAAGGTTATCCTGTCTGGCCGAACTGACAGAAGGCTTACTGTGGCGCAAGTCACTTAAAATGTTAATGATGGTTACAGGATTTGCCACAACACACAGCGCATTACACTCTGCCGTGTGCGGGGCTTTAGAGCCCTAGACCAGTCAAAATGCCCGTTCTAACTCCTGTCCTCAGTCGCACAAGTGTCGAAACTGGACCTTTGAGCAACTGAAGACGGTTGCCTGGTCCAATGAGTTTTGTTGCCCTTTACATCATGCATGCCGTTAACCTGAGGAAGCGATGGCACCTGGACACACTGTGGGGAAAAAATATCAGCCGGTGAATGGTGTGTGATCATTAGGGAAATATTCTGCTAAGAAGCCCTGAGTTTGCACATTCATGTTGACGTCAATTTGGTGGATTTGTTCTGGCAGGCAGCACACGTTGGATCAACAGAAATTTAGCTGTTTGGTCATACTATTATGGCTCATTGGTGCATGTGTTTTTGCATGCTGTGGTCTGTCATGAAGACACAGACCTCTTGGCGTGCAAAAGTGTGCTGCAGTGGTGTTTGTTGAGTGAGGGAATGTGACCAGAATGATGTTGACTCATGCTAATACAAAACTGGGTCAACACAACTCCCTGACATAGTGCAAGGGCAGGTCAAACTGGATGAGGCTCTGCCACTGGTCTTTATGCCTGGTTGTGAAATGTGTGTATGGTGCACTTCCTTTATAGGTTTGGTGTGCATGTTGTGTATGTGATTTAGTTGTTTCACTTTATCCAATTCATCTGACCACCTGAGTCTCCCGGTCTCTTATAATGACTACCATAATTCATTGGGCAGTGACATTACTATTTTTCATATTTGTTCTTTGGGCCCAGTCAACCTCTGAATCTGAGTCCAGATGAACATGCATTTTACATGCCAAAGAGGAGACTGAAGGCAAAAAATCCCTGAAACAAGCAGGAACTGAAGATGGCTGCTGTGCAGGCTTGCCAGCTCTCGGAACTTCTCGGCAGATTCCGCTACTCTTCATCAAGCCTTGGATGTGTGACAGAAAGTTGATATGCTGCTACGCCTGACATTTATTTTGCCAAAAGACCTATTTTATGCAGTTCTCTAAATCCGCGCACTACATCGCCACCTAAAAATGGAGGCAAAAGTGACCTTCGCAAAATCTAAGTGTGGCGACGCTGTCTTGACACAAGAGGTAACACAATGTTTTCAACAATTTGACATCAAACCCAGCACTGCTGCCACTTGACGCCGCCATGTTTATCCAAAGAAAGTTCAGACTAATGGCTTCCGCAGTCATACATCCGAGGTTTGATGAGGAATGAATCGGCTGAGGTTTGCCGAGTGGCCAAGCAGAGCATCATTAGAGAAGATACTCAGTGTGCGGTGATGTTTGTGCTCACAGACGTCCAGCACTCAGTGCATGCTGCGAAGGACATGTGACCAAGTGTTAAACATTATTACTTTATTCTACATTGTGCCAAACTGTCCAATACTTTTTGTTGTGGCTCAAAACTGGGGCGGGGGGGCCTTTGAAACTCAAGGAGCTAGACAGAGCCAAAATATAAAAGTGTCATATCCATGGAATTGTGCTGCTCACTGTTTGTTTTAAATGACACCTTTAACATTGTTGTCCTCCTGTTCTTCTCTCCCCCACTTTCCTGTTCATACTCACTCCACACCCTCACAAACAGCCCACTCAGATGCCTCCTCTCCCTCTTGACGAGCGCATAGTGAGTATTCAGCGCCCGAAGAGCTTGGCCCTGCACGGGGGATCCCCCCAGACCTCTCTGCAGCACCCCCAAAACCCCTCTGCTCGCAGCTGCCCCCCACAATCTCACCCCCACCCCTGCCCATCCTCCTCTGTCTCCTCAACTTTGGAGCACAATCGCAGGTCACCTCCCCTACGGAAAGCCGGAGAGGACGGCAGGCACAGCTCCGAGTGGAGCAACAGCTTCAGTCGCAGGCAGAGCGAGGAGACTCTCGGGCCGGGGAAACACAAGCGCACGCACACCATAGACATCCAGCTGTCCTTAGGCAGAGGAGGGGGTGCTGAAGGTGGCGGGGGCATTTCGGATAAAGGGCGTAAGATCAGCGTGAGTCACGGCGGCGCCGTGAAAGGGAACAAGGAGAAGACGTTGTCATTGCACCTAGAGCTCGGACGAGGCGAGGGAAAGCACGGAGAGACGTCAGGGAAGTCTGGTGGGCTGGCACAGCAGCTCCAGAGTCCCCCACGGAATCAGTACAAGGGCTGGGAGCAGCGAGGGGGCCGCCGTCACAGCCAGCTATCCGTGTCCCCTGGAGGGCTCCTGGGATTTGACCCGGCTCAGACTCAGTACCCTGAGTTCAGAAGTCTCAGAGAAAGACCTTCAAACCAACAATCATACAACCCTCGCAACGCCTTCTTCTCCCAAGCCTATCAGGAGACGCCATATGTAGGTGATCAACAGAACTCCAAACTGGGATCCATCGACCATCTCCATAACTCCCATAGTCTACCCCAACTTTGCAGTTCCTCTGCCTCAACCCTACCCCCTGCCCACCGTTACTCCACGGGCGCCCGCCTCTACTCTCAAGCCATACCTCAACCCTCCTTTCACCAGACCACTCAGCCCCGCCCGTCCCGCATCCACGACCATCCTGCCCTGCGGTTCCACGACCTGCCCATCACTCCCATCCTGTCCAGCCCCTCCGGCGCGGACGGCTTCCCCAGCCCGGACCACACCTGCACGATCCACTTCTCTCGGCCCTCCAGCTGTGGCTGTTGGCGGCTGTTGCGTTGCGGGGGAGGAGAAGGCCGTTCGGGGGGACGCCGGGAAGACAGCAGGAGCCCCTCCTCCACCCTTCCCCGCCCACAAGGGACAGGAGGTGCGGCTAACAGCCGGGGTCGAGGGGGCTCGTCGGGTACCATGGGCTTGCGAACTTTAGGAGGGTGCCTGTCCACCTCCTCTACCCCCAACACCTCCTCATCCAATAGCGTGGTCTCCGACTGCCGAGCAGGGCTCATCAAGCCCCTCCGCTGCGCCTCCTGCTCTAGGGAAGTGCGGGGCTACGACAGCCCTTCTGCCTTCCGAAAGAAACTTGTGGGTGGGTGCCTGCCTTGTACCCCTTTGTCTTCCTCCCCCTTGCGGGCTTTCCAAAGCTGTGTAGGTGGCTGCAACCCCAAAGCGAGTCAGACTGGAAGCTCTACCTGCAGCTACTGCAGCAGCGACCCCATAGTGGTGACCTTCAACCCCCGGCGAGGGAAGCCACCCATGATGGGCAGGGGCCTGGGAGCACACGCTCCCATGGGGGCATTTCCGGCTGATGACGACGATTACAGCGTCCGCACCATCTGGCCTGAGGAGCTGGCTAAGAAGATGACGAGGTCCAAAACCCAGCCGGGCTACAGTGGCGTGGGAATGGGACTGGGACCTGGGGTTGGCCACGCATATCGCAACCAGAGTGAAATCAACGGGACCAGCCCTGTAATCCTGGACTGCCGAAACCTTCTTGGGTTCACGCGCTCTCAGCTGACTGATAACGCCGGCAGGCGACGACTCCAGCAGGGTAAAATGGCAGTTCTGGACTTCATCGGATCCAATGCCGGCCCGGACGCTAGCCGAGACTCCTTGAAACGGCTCTGGACCAAAGGGGGAGATATGGGGGACTTCAATGGATTAGATGATGAAGTTGGCTTCCCACGGTCCCCCTCTCGCTCCCCCTCCCCCGAGTCCCCTCCTTCCTACTCCCCCCTGCCCTCGGCCCACACCAGTCTCACCAGGCCTAAAACCAGAGAGGGTGGACACACCCTTCCTTCTGCCCGCTCCCTGCACCTCGTCCTGAACTCGCTTAACAGGGAGCAAGATGAGGAGAATGACAGAGGTAAGGCAGACCAGTGCTCTCTAGCTACAGACAACTGGCTTTATCTACGGGCTGTAATTGCAACCTAATCGTTCTATTTGCTTATTCTACGCTCGTCCTCTTTTTGTTTAGCATGGAGTCCTCTGCTTAGTGCTTGTCTACTACTGACAAGATCTTTGCTAGATTGTTACAGCCCTGTAAATACAATTTGTAAATTTAAACCTGAAGATTAAATGCAAAAAAGTAATCTCACTTTTGTTTTGTTTTCTGAATGTCTAATGAGGATGTGGCACAGTTACAGTTGTGGAGTATTGATTTTTCTCTCTCTCACTGGAGAGGTATTGATGTTTGTGCTATCATTACACCAGGTTGCCTCGCCTCTGGTCTCTTATTTCTCCCTCTTATGTAGTACCGTTGCAGCTAATGCTTAATACTTTGGAAAATTGTTATTTTCTTATGTGGTAACGAATGGAGAATTTCAAGTCTAAATACATCATGGTGCAGTATCTATGAGGGTCGCTAAATTGCTATGCTTGCACACACAGTGTGAAATATTGCATGACTTGACAGTTTGTTTTCTATTGATCTATTTTCGGTAATCTCCATTCCCAAAGGCTTTGAAAGCGAGATATTAATAACTTCTATTGAAATTCTCTTGATGGCTCCCTTCCCCCTTCCTTCCACAGTCCACCTGTCTCTTCCGCTCTCCTCCTCGCTCCCTGCATCGCTGTCTGATGAAAGCGCGATGACTCCGGATGTAGAGAATGCCGCCATCAGTCCAATACTGCCTTTCCTTTTCCTTGGCAATGAGAGGGACGCTCAAGACCTGGACCTGCTACTGCGCCTCAACATCGGCTTTGTGGTCAACGTCACCACGCACCTGCCCCTCTACCACCTGGACACAGGCTTGGTCCGCTACAAAAGGCTTCCCGCCACGGACAACAGCAGGCAGAACCTTCGACAGTACTTCGAAGAGGTGTTTGAGTTCATTGGTGAGAGCGAGAGTTGTTAAGCATTTTCATTTGAAGCACTGATTACCAAAACCCCACAAATCAAGTCAAGTCAAGTGTGACTTATGGGGTTTTAGTAATAGGTGCTTCAATTCGTGATCCTCTCTTCGTGACACTTTCATTTTCCCATCTCAGTGAGTTTTGAAGGCTGTAATAGTTGATTTTTAATGAGTTATTTTTACATTTTTGACAAGTGGAGTCATACCTGCTCTCTCTGAGGATATGTTTTGATATTCTTTGACATTGTCTGTCAGTAGACATTGAGGAAAAACAGGCAGTGGTTGTCTGGAAGTAGACTTTATGGAAGAAATATGTGACAGAGAGAGAAGGATAGTTAAATATAAGCACTGTAAGACGAGAGATGTGAGGAGTCTGTTGCATAATAAGCGAGTGATTGCGAGATAAAGGAAAACCTTATTTTAGCAGCATCGTTTTTAATTCTGTCTCACTTACAGAGGAGGCTCACCAGATGGGGCGAGGAGTGCTAGTGCACTGCCAGGCGGGCGTGTCCCGCTCGGCCACCGTCGTCATCGCCTACCTGATGAAGCACACTCTCATGACCATGATGGATGCCTACAAGTACGTGCGAAGTCGGCGGCCTGTGGTCTCGCCCAACCTCAACTTCATGGGCCAGCTGCTGGAGTTTGAGAGGGACCTGAATTCTGGTATCACGCCCCGCATTCTCACGCCAAAGCTCACCGGCGTGGAGACGCAGGTGTGAGGGAGGCCTCGGGAGAGCAGCAGGAGGAGGTGGAGGGGCGGCAGGAGTGAGTTGCCAGGCAATAGAGGAGTGGCAATACTGGAGATGGTTGACGAGCATAATCTATCAGAATTTATTATCTATATTATATATAATGCACTAGATAGTTGGGTATGGATCGAAGGCTGGATAGGGGAAAATTAGGAAGGAAAGCTAAAACGCGAAATGAAGAAAAGGTTTGATTTTAGCGCAGACCGCAGAGGAGATGGTGACTAATAGTTTTGTATTAATCCGAACAGAAAAAAAGTGGTTGGTGCTGAAAGGAGAAAAAAGATAGATATGGATCAACAATTATTGTACTAAAGAGAGTTTTTACCAAAATAGATCTGAACTCCTAAAATCTGAGATTGACAGTTTCTTGGTGGTGGTAGTGGAGGGTGGGGTGGGTGGGTCAAAGGTGAAACCTCAGTTGAATTACCAGCAAGACCGACTCTTCCATTTAATTTAAAACTGTGCCAACTTTTGTACCAAGAAGAACACTCATCATTACTATTGCCTTTGATTTCTCTCAATGTATGGAATAGTTTGTCTGCATTACAACTAGTTTTAGTAAATGTAATGCAATACAGTCAAAAGGGTACCTAAAACAAAAGAGAACAAATACATGCAGAGCAAGTCAAAGCACTCACCATAAAGGCCTGACCAGTAAAGTATCAGTCCACTGATTTGCACAATATTTTACTGGATGAAACAACACTGTTTTTCAGGAAGTGCTTTAGACTGAGAGGCTATTTCACTGCACTTTATTTTCTTAAAAATAAGTCCAGCCGGATTTGCTGTTCGTCCAATTTTGGGCTAGTTGGAGAGTATTTTATAATTTATAGTTATGGTCTCCATTCTAGATTAGGGCCCCAACTGACAGTCAGGTGTTTTTTTAGAGAGGGGTGTGTAATGGATATGAATTGTAAAATTGATAGTGGAACTTAATACTGGACTAGATCTGAGCTAGATCTGAGTGGACTTACTTGCCTCTAATTAGGGTTATTAAGAGCCTGTGTAGACTTACGTTCTTCAGCGCACTGAGGAAATGCTCGTTAGAAAGGATAAAATTCAGAATCAAATTTAAAAATTGAATCGGATTGATTTGGCTGAATGGAGAGGAGATGAACTTTGACTGTTCGTTATTACTGGGCATCATGGCTGACACAGGGGGCAGAAAACAAACTGTTGAGATTTTCTTGTGTGGAAAGCAGTGAGTGTTCATATATGCCTGCTAGCCTTCCTACTGATCTAATGGCTTCCTAACAATTCATTCCTTTTGCTATTGCCTACTTTTTTGGCACGACCGGCACAGTCAGGATCTACAACCGCTGAAGTGAGTGAGTGAGTAAGTGAGTGACTGACTGATGAAGTTACACCATTGGCCGGCCAGCTGAGAGCACTGTCCCAATTGGCCACTGGCCATTGCCCACAGTTCTGCACATATTGACCATTAACGGTCCAGCCATGCACTAGGTTTTTGACCTGGTCTTATTTTTCATAATGGAGAAGCGAGATACTCTGTTTGTGCAGTTCATTATCCCTCTTAAAACGGAACAAGAGCTACTCTAGTGAAACTCAGGATTCTACCCTCGCTCCAGCTGTCAAGTAGTTTTTTAGATAATTTCTGAAGGTGAAATCAGTTGATCGTGGTCAATATTTTATATTTGGCCGGGGGAAGGAAATTGATGAATGGGCCCCATAATGGTGGTTGTGGTAATTATAACGAACCAGAGCCATCGTTCTTTACTGCACTCAGCTGCCGTCGTTCCCTTTTCTTCGCTTACAGCCCCTCCCACTCGCCTCTGGCGTCTCTTCCACCTTTGTTCTGTCCTTGTATCTCTCCTGCGTGTGCCCTGAAAGCTATGCATTGTTAGCGCATTTACTTTAAATGTGAGACGGGAGGCTCCATTAAGTTCACTGTGAATTGCACTCTTCTAATATATCATGAGCTGAGCTCCTCTTACCTTCTTTTTTCAAGTTGTCTTCCTGCTCTTCTCACTTTGTTGACTCCCAGAGGGATTTTCTTGCATTTACTAGTGAAACTAACTCCACAGAATCACTCCTCCCATTTTGAATCTGCTGCTCTTTAAAGCCTTTTGGCTTGTGGACTACTGGGTTCCCTGTACCAGGGAGTCTGTAAAGCAAGTTGTGGTGCATGACAGACAATCTATCTATTGGCACTAGCTGGGTATTATTATTTTTAGTAATGAAAAAAATCAAAGAAATTGAGTTATACGGTTCTTTGAATCCTTTTTGGATTATTGCTGTTCGTTGATATTATTTAAAGAAGGGAAATGTTCTGCCACGTTTTTTTTTTTTTTTGTGATGTTTTGTTGTTAGAATTTTTTTTTTTATATATATATATGCTTTATTTATTTATTATGGACTGTAATGTTTCCTTCCAGACAAAAGAGACTGTAGTTACAACTGTTTTAACGATGAAGAGTTGTAACAGTAAGTCTGCGAACGACTGCATTAGTCTGGTGCATGTGCTATTCAGTCACTGTGCTCAAACTCAACAAATCAGTGGAATTATCCTTAGTTCATGCAGCTGTTATGTTGTTTTAATCCTGGCCAAACTCATGCCGGTGCTTTGCAAAGTTTTACCTGCATCAACCGCTACATTGGAAACTTGAACTTTTGTACTTGTGCTTCGTAATGACTGAAAGTACTCAAGAAAACAGAAAACAGTTCAGTCTTTCTGTCCTGGACAACATTTTTGGAAGGGACTGTTTTACCTTATATGATTTTATTCTATGAACTGAGACTGCCCTGTTGTTTTGGACTGAAAAGGAAATATAATCCTGATGGAAATAATAAAGGAAGAAAATGACCGAAGAAAACAAAATGGAAAGCCAAGAATGCCTTTGGTTAGCTGGTCGGTAGGCTGTGTCTTCCAAACTGAGAGAGCATCCAGTGAAATTTTGTTAAGAGTATTTTGCCTCTGAAACTGTGTATTAAGGGTTTGTTAAATTAACGGTTTTGCTTTCTATGTTCTGGGTTTGCTTAATGCAGCGATGAGGGGAAATTTATTTGTAATTTTAGTTGAAATTGTGTTCTTGTATAATTGTTTTCATAGCTTTTGACTAAAGGAAGTATCCCTGCATTTCTTTCTCGCTTTAATGTACATAAAATTCAGACTGGGTTTTTGTATGAGTGTGTGTGTTGCATTCATACAGGTATGTAAGTGTATATGTGTTTAATTATTCATGTTAAGTGAATAGGTCTATATCACTTTGGTTGTCTTGCTGTATCTGATTTATTTACCAGGAATTCAATGAACTCTGGCTCAGCTCAGGGGTTTTCAATGACACAAATCCAACCTCACTGAATACAGAGAACTGTAGTGTGCCCAACTATGACCTGTCTGCTGTGGCTTGGAGATTTTAATTCTTCATGTCTTTTTCTCTGGATTTGTATTCCAATAACAGACAACTTTGCTGTAAATATCGAAATTCAAACTTGATTTGTGTTGCTGTTCCTCCTCCGTGGCAGGAATCCTATCTTTGAACATTTTGTTGTATGTTCTTCTGTGGACTGGAAATCTGTCGACCCTTTTTTATGGATGACATGTTCTGATGTTCAGTTCTCATATGAAGTCTTGCATTAGGTTTTGTGCTTTCTCATTAACTCTTGGTTTACAGACCCTGCAGCTTGGGACTGCATTCATTGACCCTTAGAGCGCTAGAGTCAACTGTAGTTGCCCAGTGATGTAAGATGTCAAAATCAAATACTGTTGAAAACCTATCATGTGCCACATGATAGATTTTCAACTGCTCAAGATTACATTTTTAATTCCTTCAAAATGTATTCTGTGCGCTAAGGGTTAAATGTCTAAAGATACGTTTGCTTCAGATACCACCAGAATGAGTGATCTGTTGCGTATAATGAGGTCCGTAAGTATGTGGACAATATTTTGGCAGTGGTTGCTTGGCAGGTCACAGCCACATGGTAATTCCCACACTATTTTTACTCCGTATGGATGTAAGTTGCCTCAGAAGTGCATGCAATAACTTTTAGGGTATTTGCATTCATATTAAGTAAATCCTGTAGGAATTCAAGGTTTTAAAATTAGTGTTGCTGTTGTAATACTTGAGAACCTCACTAAAATGGCTGCAGTTGGGTGTCACAGAACTTCAGCTGAAAGCTGACGTTTGTAGCCCTGACTTTCAACACTGGGCCGGAGCGCAGAAACAAGGGCTGTGTCCGAAATCACACACTACTCACTACATGGTGCACTGTATAGTGGGTTCGCCATTTTGTAGTGCTGACATATTAAGACATATTATCCCCTATATAGTGAACTCATTACATCCCTCAATCCACCGCGAAATGTAATGACCAACATATTGTCACTAAAACAGCAATACATCCCATCATGCATTGCTTACAAACCGAAGAGGAGCAAGATGACGTCATTAACAGCGCCGACAAAACGAGCCAGGTAGCGTTCGAAAGAGTCTCTTCCTTCTGCTCATGAGCTCACATATATTCACCCCCATGAGTCCGCTTATGGCGAGGAGGGAATAGTGAATAAGTGAGTGATTTCGGACACAGCTTAAGTGACTGGCGAAAATAACTCCATGTTAGTTTTGTTGATGTCGTTTGGTCACCCAAATTCACAGATGTGCTTCCTCTAGTCTCGGGCAATGTGAAAAAATAAATAAATAGATAAGCCATGTGGCAAAACCTTTTCCTGTCCTTGGTTGTATTTTGCTGTAGCGAGAAGAAAATTATACTCTCTTAATGTATACTTTGCCCTTATACTGCATATTGTAAGTTTTGTACATTATTTATTACTATGTGTATATTTGCTTGTGTATTTAATTTTCCGCTTTATATATCTAATTTATTGTGCCAAATTTTGGGAATGGATAGACAGTGGCCACACCTAGACTTCAGTTTTGAAGGACGGGAAAAAAACACCGCAATCTGGTACCCATAATCCTCCCTGCGCCACCTCCTCTCACACCTTTCTGGTTAAAATGAGGGACTGATGTACTTCAGTCTTCATCGTGTGGCGTCTTGCATTCTTGCGGAAAGAGGCGCTAGGATGAAGCGGAAAAAGTATTAAAGGCGCATAAAATATTCATAAACTTATTGAGATGACAGGAAAAGTCATGAGGTTGTGTTCAAACTGTGTTCCAGACCTGTGCCTCACTGTCCCAGTTAAACCAGATTGCAGTGTTGGTTAATGCTGTGTACGGAGGGTAGGAGCCATATAATTAAGCCTGTTTTGGTATGTCTGCAATCACCATGCACACTGTTGCTTAAAAAGTGTTTTTCTTTTATTGTCATCAGTTAAGAAGCGGCAGCTGCGTGCTGCATTACCGAAGAAACCTGCTCTCCATTTTGATGTGTGAGACAGGGTGTTGCTGTGAAACATTACTACGACTACTACTTCTACTACTAATAATAATAATACATAATTGCTACAATAATGATATTCGCGACGGATAATATCTAATAATGATGTGCGTGGTGAAAGAAACTGTGCAGAAAAAAAACAAACTGAAGTCAAGTTTGCTCATGATTTAATTGTTCTCTGTTGAAATTCTGGTAATCTGCATCGCCAGAAAAGGTTAATAAAATATGTTTTTTACTTGAAGTGTTCTGCGTGACTTCAGTGGCTGTTTGTTTAATATTACTAGTAGTTTTGCTAAATTCCATTTATATTTGCAGATACAAAGCTCTGGGCACAACTGAAATTTGAAAATAAATGTGTGTGTGTGTGTGTGTGTGTGTGTGTGTGTGTGTGTGTGTGCGCGTGTGTGTGCACGCATGTGCTCTTGTTTGTGTGTGTGTGTGAAATAGATTGTTGTACAGCATATGAATAGGACTAGAACACTTAATTCAGAAAACCCCTCCCACACCAAATTCCCCCCGCTCACAGAGGGAGGCCTGCTGGCAACTGCAGTTAATGAGCTTGTCAGATTTCCATCGATTACCCCTCTCCACGTGACTCATGTTACATCAGTGCTGATTTGGTGGGAGTGCTGTATAATTCCCTCCCCAAGGGCTAAATCGATGGGGAACAACAGTCATTACTGCCTCCAGGACCTGCCGCACATGTGAGACACGGTCAGTCCGTAAGAGTCAGCCTATTGGGGAGAGAGTGCTGATGATAAGAATGATTTAGACCTTATGAAGTGAGTGGGAGGGGTGGGGTCACCTGGCTGTGAATGAAAGTTTGAGAGAAGCGTGTGCACGGATGGGGGGAAAAATCAGTGGGGCCAGAGCAGTGAGGGTCGGTGATTGAACATTTTTTCAAGGGTTTGTGTAACATTTCGGGGTCTCTGGTGAGTAACTTGGTCGTGTAACCCCGGAGAATAGGACTGGCTTAAATGCTTGACCCCCTCACTGAGGGGGCTCCGATGGCTCCATTATGCGGGGGGGGGGGGGGGGGGGGGTATTTTCGTGACGTACTTTGGACCACTTTTCCCTTTACAAAGAGAGCCAAAACGATGCAAGTTATTCTGAGTGATCACCAACAATGAAAGATTCCTGACCTGATGAAAGTGGTTTTGAGCAGGTTGGGTTTGTCGCCATCTGCAGGGCTTGCAGGGTCATTGAATTCTTTTTATGAGTATAAAAATAGTGTCAGTAATTTGATATGGCCATAGCAGTCATCAGATCACAACCCAGTTGAGTAACCTGTGGAAAACCTAAACCTACGCATTAACCACCAACATCATCAGAACACTAAATAAGAGAATATTGTGTGGATGAAGTGGGTTCACTCCCAGCAGTAGAGTTCCAGAAACAATATGAATACATGCCGCGATTCTATTCGTAAACACACAGGGCTGCCTGATTAAAAGAAAAAATCCATGAATTTCTGATGAAGGCGCATTGAGATGCGCGACCCCCAAGACACCAGTTGTTATGTTTGACCAAATTTAGCCCCACATCATACTCTTGTGCCTTCATTATCAAACATTGATTTCAAATAGCGTAGTAATGAGTTTGATAATGCAAGACTAAAGTAGCATGAGGTGTTGAGTAGTAGGCAATTTGTTCCATTGACTGTATAAAAACATGGACACAGCACTGAGGTCTGAGAAGTGAAGCCCACGCAGAAAGCTCTGAAAATTGCATTCTATTTAATCGCCAGGAAATGGCAACATCGTTGGTTGCAGAAAGAAGTTCATTGCTATAGAAGTCTATGAGAAAATTACCCTACTTTCCGACCCAATTTATTAGTTAAATAGTAATTTTTCACATTATTTTATTGTATCCATCGCAAGTTTCATGTCTCCTTCGATATATATGTTCATTTTTGTAAATTATGGTCCTAAATAGACTAGCATAAAGGATAAAGCCAGATATGCTTTATGGGGCATGTCTATCCTCTGGTCCTCGTCTGATACGCTCAGATCCATCCGTAGATCCACCCCTTGCTCCTCCCTGGATCTTCAATTCACGGTCTTGTCGAATAGAAATCACATACGGTTTCAAAATAACAGAATGGCGCTGTTCAAATTGCCAAAATCAAGGCTTCCAAAATCGTATGCTGAAACCAACAGGACATCACAGATGATTCGTCTATCTTTTTCTACAGTCAATGGTTTCCTCATTTTTAATAATGAGGATGGTCCAATAGGAAATTCCCCCTGCCACCACCCACCAACCTAAACACACGAGACACCCATGTACACTTCCCAAAGGACAGTGCATGACATTTCTCATTCTAAAACTCATTTTATCAAGTTATCTTCCTTCTCTCACAGCTACAATTGTCTTTTTCCAACTGCGATTGAAGTAATAAGTAAATACTTTAAAATGTATGCAGCAGACTGAGTTTATTCAGGCAGGGTTTTCACTTGTCTCACAACACACAATTAGCAGTGGTGAAGTGAAACTAAATACAACCCCAATTCCAAAATAGTCGGGACGAAGTGTAAATTGTGAATAAAGTTAAGATCACGTGATCACTTTCAGATCACGTGAACCAATATGTTATTTACAATAGAACATAGATAACATTTCAAATGTTGAGACTGAGACATTTTACATTTTTATCCACAAAATGAGCTTATTTCAAATTTCTGGCTGCAACAGGTCTCAAAAAAGTTGGGACACAGGCAAAAAGAAGGGCTGAAAAAGCAATTAATATTTAGGAGAATCAGCTAAAAGAACATTTAGCAAGTAACTACGTTAACTGGCATCAGGTGTGTAACATGATTGGCTAAAAAAGGGATGTCTTAGAGAGGCTGAGTCTCTCAGAAGTAAAGATGGCCAGAGGCTCTCCAACCTGTGAAGGCTTGTGTAAAAAAATTGTGGAATACTTTAAAAACAATGTTCTTCAACATCACATTGCAAAGGCTTTGAAGGTCTCATCATCAACAGTGCATAAGATCATCAAAAGATTCAGAGAAACCGGAAAAATCTTTGTGCATGAGGGACAAGGCCAAAGACCTTCACTGGATGCCTGTGATCTTTGGGCCCTCAGACGCCACTGCATCACTCACCGGCATGATTCTGTCACTGACATAACTAAATGGGCCCAGGAACACTTCAAGAAACCACTGTCTGTAAACACAGTCTGCTGTGCCATCCGCAGATGCCACCTAAAACTCCTATCGGGCAAAAAGGAAGCCATTATTGAGCATGATCCAGAAGCCTTAAAAAACCTTTAAAAACTTGTGGAATGAACGCCTCGTATATGCCATGCTGTTGTTAGAGCAAGAGGAGGTTACTTTGAAGAAAGCAAAGTCTAAGCAAAAAAAAAAAAAGGAAATACCTGATAATTTGAGCAGAAATGTATTCTGATACATTATATACTTTATTTAATGATCATGTTTATTTTGTTGCAGTGTATGCCAATGAAACTATGATCCTTTTTTGTAAAAATTTGATCTTGCTTCCAAACTTTTGGCCTGTTGTGTATAATTCTTCTGGATGCCATTCTGGCCACAAACACACTAGGTTGGCGATGCTGCTTTCATTCCAGGGTACAGCAGTAAATTCAAAGAAATTTCCTGAAACAAAGGCCCACAACATCATACTCTGTGGCATATACATTGTAAAATATATTTATTTTCTCAGCCCAGAGTTTGACTGGATTTGTGTGGGTATGTTTGTTCAGAAGATGCTCTGTGCTTTGTCTAGTGACACAAACAGTTCGTCCTGAAACATTTAATTTCATTGCTAGTTTCAGCTGCATTATCCTGATCTGTATGCCATCGCATATTACATTCTTTTCCTGTAGGCCTGCATACAGTTCCCTGTTCGTGATGCTTTGCGTCCAGTGGATGTTGAGAGCAGCTCTAAGCAGCCTCGTATAGCATCCGTCCAATTGCTTTTCAAGTTTGGTAGTAACTGTCCATGTCTCGCACCAATATAGAAGGACTGCTTCGACGGTCGAGAAGAAAAGCCTCACTTTCTGCTCCCTTGAGAGGTTTGATCTCCAGATCTATTTCAGCTTGTTACATGCCCACCAGGCAGCTGCTTTTCTTGCTGTGATATCCTAGGTTGTGCTTTCAATTCTTGATCCCAAGTACTTAAAGGCTTTTACTTCTTCCAGAGTCATACTGTTGCTTGTCTTGAGACAGTAAGGAGCCGAAATGTTAAAGGCCATCAATTTTATCTTTCCAGCATTCAGTCGGAGGCCAGCCTTGTCCACTGAGTTCTCCACACTCCCTAGCAGCTCCTGAGCTTGTTGGATTGCCTCTGACAGCAATGCTATGTCATCGGCGAAATCTAAGTCAGTCACTACCTTCGGTCCAATTCTTCTGCTCCGCCTCCTCTCTACTTGCAGCCCAAGCTCTCCCCCTATGGCTATCATTAGTGCGTAGTCCAGGAGGATCACAAACAGATATGGAGCTAGTGTATCCCCCTGAAGCACTCCTGCACACAACTCAAACGGCTAAGTGTTGCCATCTGGTGTAATGACGTTTGCCTTTGTGCCGTCATACATACTGGCTTTTGCTTTCACTAGCTGGTCAGGGATGCCGTATGCTTTTAGAATCTTCAGCATTTTGCCCCTGTGTATTGTATCAAAGGCTTTCTTAAAGTTTATGAAAATAATTACGGCTGTAAGGTTGTAGGTCCTGAGGCCTTCAATGAGCCCACAGAGGGCCAGTATGTGACCAACTGCTGACCTCCCCGCCCTAAAGCCATTCTGGATCCAGATCTTTATCTTTTCAATACCTCAGGTGGCATCCCATCCTCCCCATCGCATTTTCCTTCCACCAGTGATTTCTTTGGCCTCTCCTATTCTTCCCTGTCGAAATAACTGGTATCTCCTCATCCTCACTTGTTATGTCTGGGGGGTTTCCTAGGAGGCTCTTGAAGTGATTGAACCAGTTCTCTACACGTACTTTTTGTGAGTTTCCCTCTAGCTGTCCTTTCGTAGTCTCCCTCCTGTTGGTAATCTCATTTATGAGCTTCCAGCTCTGCCCATGTGTGCTGTTCTCATGGGCGCTCTCCACCTCCATCCTTTGGACGAGGCCTTCTTCTGCCATCTTTGTGTATGTTTCCTCCATTCCCCTTCTGGCTCTTTTAAGCTCCTGTTTGTTCCTTTCATGTGTGTTCTGTTAGGATACCACATATTTTTTATTGACCTCCTCCCTAGCCCGTGTAATTCTTGGATCATTTCCTCCCTTTCCTTTTCTTAATTGGGATTTTTTTTCTCAGCATCTTCCTGGTTTGCTGCTATGAAACTTTCATATCGCTCTGTCGCAGTTTCATTTTCTGCCTATAGGCGCTGGAGTCTATTATGCAGTTCCATGGCATATTGCTCCTGTAGGTCTTTTCTGTCTCGCAGCACTCCCCAGGCATCAAGCTTCTTACTTGGTTCTGTTCTCTTCTTCCTCAGACTGAGCCTTACTCGAGCAGAGACTATTCTGTGATCTGAGCCGACTCTAGCAAATGTGTTATATGCCTCCACATTCAGCATACTGTTTTGCCACTTCCTTCTGATTAGTATGCAATCCAGTTGATACGTACTTGTTGCCTCTTGGGCTAATGTAAGTCCACAGTTTTGTGCTAAATGTTTGCTAGAGGTAATAAGGTCCTGTTCACATGATAATTCCAGTGAAAGGTCATTGTGGTACAAAACCTAGACGAGGCACGCCCACCCACCAGGGAAAGTCCACATATGCAAACTCTAGTTCCTAAACCCCAGCGGTTTGAGAGAAATAGCCCAGACAATGTATTAAAGGCTAAAGTCAGTGAGGCAAGGTCAAAGATCATTTGGATACTAAACCTCAACGAGGCACAGTTACCCACCAAGGTGAGTCTACATATGCAAAATCAAGTTCCTCACCCAAGCGCTTACCGAGAAACGGTCCGGACAAGGTTTCAAAGGTCAAGGTCACTGTGCAAAGGTCAAAGGTCATTCAGGTACAAAACCTCAACGAAGCATGGCTACCCACCAAGGTGAGTCCACATATGCAAAATGAAGTTCCTAACCCAAGCGACAAACGGCCAGGACAAAGTTTGGAAGGTTAAGGTCACTGACCCCTTATCGGGGTCGAGGGGTAAAAATGGTAATATCGGCTGAGAGCGCCACCCATCCCGCGGATCTCATTAAGCACCACTGTTGGTATATTGGTTATGTGCCTGTGGGCAATATGACATGTTTTTGCCATCACCTTTTATCTCTTTAGAACACGTTGTGAAATTACTCTCCACTGACTCACTAATTTCTCCAACAGTTGTTTTATTTTTCATCCGCTATGTCTCTAAGACGCGTTGCTTGGCAATAGAAAGCATGGATTTAACTGGCTGAGTAATATCACGTGAGGCGATTCAAACACATGCAGTTGGTCTGTCAATTCATGGTCAGCTATATCAAAACTATAGACGCCGTGCTGGTTAAAATAGAAATGCTGTGTCAATATTTAAACATTGGTCAATGATTTACCAGTTATATTGGTTTGGATTTGGCGTCTTGGTCCTGACTGGGGGAATGAAGGAAGGCATGGTAACAAGGGGGATGCATTTTGGTAATTACTCGGGCCGGTAGGCTACAAGTCTAAGTTTTGACTCCGTTCTTATTTTTTATTTTGGAGTCGCAATTGCCCTGCTCATGCGCCTGCCTCGTTTCGCGATTGGCCCAGGCCTAGACCTGGCCTGGTACAGGCTCTGAGGAGCCTCTTGTTTTACTTGCAAAGGGGATGACATTCCATCTCATTCGCCCCTCAAATCGCCTACAGGAGTAGAGCACGGAATGCAGAAATTTTTCAAATGTGTCATTTTCAAAGTAGTGTTTTGCAGCATCCCACATAGGGATCCCACATCCCGCCCAATGAAGTTTTGCAATTTTACGGAACTGCTTGTGCGGTAGATTCAATTTAGGGACCAAAAAATATAGGCTTTTCTGGACTACCCACAGATCTTTCACATTAATTAATTGGAAAGTCTTGCTCGGTTAAATACCATCCAGTGACCAAATCTTAAAAAAAAACTCTTAACTGCTTAGATCCTATAAATAATGACAAGATTTGAAAATTTTGGCCTCCTGACACTTAGAACTTATTGTCAGGCGGGTGTAGTAGCGTAAGTACACAATATTGCTCTGTGGCTCTTCATACAGCATTTCTCCCAAAACATTCAAGGTACGAAGTAAAAGTAAAACTTTTAAACGAGGAAGTTCATACAATATTTGTCGTGTATTCCCACCCACCTGGACAGGCGTGGTCTCGTGTCTCCGCCGGATGAAACGTGAGTTACCTGCCACCTGCGATACAGTGATGCTCAGACTCCGCCTCACGGCTCCATGAATCCAATGAACGATCAACGGATAACAGTCTTCATTTCAAAGGGATTCATGCATTTATTGACACCAGAAACCAATGAGGCGGATACCTATAAATAAACCAGAAAAAACCTATTGCCTCTCGAAAAATTTACTTTTGTACCTGCGTCTTCCAAAATCGCATTTTTATCGGTCGTGGAGTCGATCTTTCAAATAGGCAAAAGTACCGCACAAGTATTATTCAGAAGATGCCTTCCTGTGTGTGTAAATGTCATACTTACTTGAGCATTAAAGAACTAGGAAGAAAAAACGGAGAGAATGAAATTGAAGTCAGCTTACCAACTGGTGTTGGGAGAAAATAATAAACGTGATCAGCAGTAAGTGCATTTCATTTTAATTCGAATTTAACTTTGCTTGTGTTTTAATCTTAATAAGACTTCAGCAACTAAAGCGTGACTATGACAAATTATTGGCATGCACGGTGAAACGTGATATGTTAGCGGTTATAAGTCATCTTGCATCATAAATTGATAAGCAGGTCGGCAGTGATCTATTTTAACACGTTACTTCATGGAAATAAAATGTAACTGCATTCTTGTTAATGCATATCCTTAATTTATCTGAAACTTCGTGAAAACAGCACGTAAATATCGATGTTATTCGTCAAACAATCAACGGTGGCCTTTTTAAAATTAGACCTTAAGATATCAGTTGCCTGACTTTGCATGATATTGACCAATACTGGTGAATGCTTGACCCTGTTTGGTTTATTTAAAACGAAGCTGATTCTGCATTGTGTATTTTGGGAAATAAACTATTTGCTTGAGATGCGGTTCCCTTTTAGCCTACCATTATTTCATTATTGAATACAGTGGCTGCTGATGTGCTGTTTACACAAAACAGACAGGTGATCTTAGTCGACGATGAATGTAATATGAATCATTGATTTGTATCTCGGGTTTTTGCTGAATATGACCCTGAAGGTAGTTCATCTGTGATGAGTGATCTGTGAGCTACTTTTCTGCATTAAGCATTGCAAATTTCAGGGACATATTTGGACCTGCTCATTTTATGAAACTTATGTTTATCTATAAAGCTTGTTATGCGAAAGACCTAAGGGGGGAAAAAATGCACCCGTTAATGTGATATACTCTTGAACTGGAAAAATAAATCCCACTACTATTTGTCCCCCTGCCTACCATACACAAGTATTCAGACACAATTACCTATGATACAGACCTTTCTAAATATGCGTTGAATGGCCAGGTGCTATGTAAATGTTGTGTTTGCGTAGATGGAATATGATGTAAATGTCTTGGGCTGAGTTGTGCTCGTGAATCTCCCTTAACAGGTGTGGATAATGGTGCCCATGGGGCATCGCCGTGGAAACCGAGGCCTCTACACAACCACATAGAACAGAGACAGCAGCAGCTTCTCTCTCACACTCAGGGTCATCTGATGAAAACACCGCCCTTCTGTAAGTCATTTAAGTTAATACAATAAGGCAAATGGCTCCACTGTAAAAGAAATAAAATGCACAATACTTGCTGATTCAGCTCATTTCAGGATCCCTTGGCCAAACATGCTGATTCCTCAGATTCAGTGTCCAGCACCCAAAACAGGACATTAGTGCATAAGTTACCTCACTTCATGGCTCAACCTTCTGCTTTTTTGTTCGGTTGCCTGTGTTTGAATATCCAGTGACTGTAGTACACTGTAAAAAATGAAAAGTTGACTGAAGCTTGAAAAGTTTGAGTTTGCTCAACTTGAAGTCCCAGCATCTTCACAAACTCATTTTTGAAAGAACCAGGAACTTGAGGTTGAGTAAACTCAAAAGAAAACCACAAAGGAAAAAGGATCAAATTTTGCATTTTTGTATATTTTATATTTTATATATTACTATAATATTTCTAATAACATATAATAATATTATATTTAATTATAATATTTTATATATTTTATATCTTTTGCATATTTTTTCTGTGCTTCGTTTCTAAGATCGTTTTGAATTTTTTATTCATCATTTCTCCACACCGAAAATGTGACTCAGGTCATTTTTCCATTGTGGTCTTCAAATGATTTGCAGCTGGTTGCCGTACTTTTTTGAGTCAACTTAATTTTCATTTTTCTACAGTGTAATGCAGGTTTTCATTGAAAACTTCATGATCTCTTCCCACCATGTTCCTCTCTCTCCCCTCTTTTTTTCGTTTGCATTCCTTGATTCTCTGCTTCCTCTTCCTGTATCTCCACGTTTTCGCCTCAGCCAATGGCGCGATGCAACGGGAGACTGGTCTGCATTTGCCTCCTGCCCTGTGTGATGGTGGGGCACCTCCTGGTCTACGTCGTGGTTTCCATCTGCATCACCATGTCCTACTCCCCGCCTACGCTGCCCATTCGATTCGTCGCCACAGGCATCTCCTCCAACTCTGGCGCACTCGCCCCGCACCCCAAGCACCCCTTCTGGAACCTCCGACTACAGAAAGGGGCCCTGTGGAACCGACTGCAACACCGCCTAGACCGGCAAAACAACCCCATACTGAGGGGGAACCGGACGAGTGCTGAGGCGGCGCAGGCGCAAGAAACCAGCTCACAGGAGACCACCCCTGCGTGCAGCCCGGACCAAAGCTGGGCGCCTCTGCTGAAGGACTTCAGCTCTCTTCCCCGGCAGATGCGGGACTTTGTTCTGTCCATGCACTGCACAGAGTACCCAATCCTCACCGACCAGCCGGGGGTTTGCGGCGGGGAACTAAATTCCGCAAAAGCTCCTATGTTGCTACTAGCCATTAAATCTGAGACGGGCAATTTTGAGAACAGGCAGGCCATTCGGCAGACGTGGGGACGGAGCGGTTGGATGAAGGGCGAGGCTGGGGGCAGGGGTGGGTTTGTACGAACGGTTTTCCTTCTGGGCAGGCAGGACCCATCCATGGGCCTCTATGCAGACCTGGAGAAACTTCTAGAAATTGAGAAGAGTCAACACGGGGACATCCTGCAGTGGGACTTCAGGGACACCTTCTACAACCTGACCCTGAAGGACTCGCTATTCTTGCGCTGGTTCTCGCAGCGCTGTCCCCAAGCTCGCTTCGTCTTCAAGGGCGACGACGACGTGTTTTTGCGAACGCGCGCTCTCCTTGATTTCCTGCAGCAGCGCGAGGACCGAAAGAAACCCTCCCCGGATTTTATAATGGGAGAGGTCATTGCTAATGCTGTACCGAATCGACAGCCCTCCACCAAGTACTACATTCCCGAGAGCTTCTACAAGGGGGCTTACCCCCCTTATGCAGGGGGTGGAGGAGTGGTGTACACTGGGTCCCTGGCATTGCGTCTGGGACAGGTTTCCAGGAGGGTGCACCTATTCCCCATTGACGATGTCTACCTTGGGATGTGCCTCCATCGCCTTGGAATCTATCCCACCCACCATCCTGGATTCCTGACCTTTGACCTTCCAGGAACGGACAAGGAGCGTCCTTGCTCCTATCACTCGGTTATTCTGGTTCACAAGCGAACCCCAAAGGAGATGCTGAAGTTGTGGTCTGTTTTGCAGAGGCCCCCTGCGGCCTGTTAGAGGCGGGACACGGGCTCTGAAAGCCCAGGACCTCAGAACAGCGGATGAATAATGGAGAGGGATAAACGCCTACACAGAGAAGGGTATGTGGGCTGCTAATCAGCTGAGGCATATCAACAGAGCAGTGGACCAGCGATTCTGCATCTGTCACACAAGTACGCACCCAACTACACGGAAAAGTAGGCGCGCATGCACGCACACAGACACGTGCACGCGCACACACACGGTGTGTTTTTGTGCTTTGCATAGACTCATTTACATTCATTCCCTAACCGGTTACTCCGATCTTAACCAGAAGCACTGCATGCCCGAATCTAACCTTAACCTAATCCGACCCTGATCCTAACCCTAATCTTAACCGCTAACCCCAAAATAGTTCAGTTACCCAGTGGAGATCGGCAAATGCCTCCATGAAGATGATGAAATCTGGTATTACCTCGCTTGCGGAGGCATTTGATTCCCATGAGGGGTGGGAACACATGTCCACTCGCACACACATTCTCAAATCCGAAATCTCACTGGAGCTTTTACCTTACAGGAGGTATACTGGGGTAATAATGGACTTTAAAGACTCCTTCCCTGCCTCAGTCACATGAACACGTACAGACGCGCGGGTACGCCCACATGCACATGGCTGCTTACCTCACGGTGTTTTGAAGTCCATTTGCCAGTTTTCCTTGAATCAGACCTAATGTTTTTGATGTAACTGTTGATTCATTTTTTTGTAATGTGTACAGGTGAAATTTCCTGGGAATTATGACATCATTTAATTCAACTGCATACTTCTTTCGCATATGACTAAAGGTTGTCTGCCGAGACCAAAAAGTGGTCAGTAATTCCCGTTGTTGGATGTCATAAAAATAAAATCAGTGCTCGTAAACAGCTCCAACATCGCAGTGTTTCCAAGAGTCTTTGCAATCTGCCCTGATATTTGACATACATCAGCTGTCTGTCATGAACAGAAACATTTTGAATAGCTTATTGGTATAACTCATCAAATAGATTACAATTCATAGGACAACAAATCAATTCATAAATTTAAAATTTTTTTTTTTTCCCCATTTGTCATGTCATGGAGTGGATCTTTATGGACTTGGACTGATTTATAATTAATTAATGGGCATTAAATGAGTTTGTTTTGTCTTTTGTACTTTGTGTACTATATGTGACAATCATTAATTGCTTTCTGCATTGTAGTGACATTTTAATGGATTGTCCGTTCATCTACTGCGTGCATCAATATAGCAGGGATTTCCGTTGTATTTACATTGGGTTCAGATTCACTTCGTTATTGTGCAACCCAAAGCAGATCCACACAGGCTCACTGTAAGAGAAACTGCTACAGCTGTGTTGAGGCTTTTTGACTTTGTGGAATGAGAAAAAAAATGCCACTTCCTGTAATAAGCAGCGTCCTGTCTTGTTCGATTTGCATTTTAAATGAGCATTTACTTTTGTTTGAGAAACATTTCGTGTCAGTTATTACTGATAATTCTATTATGAGTTAGCACAATGTCTGATATGTCAACAGACCTGTCATAATGCACTCAAATTGCAAAAAAAAAAAAAAAAAAGAGTTGTTTTGAGTCACTTTACCAGTTATATATTTATAATTTCATGGTTGTCAATCAATAGGCAAATTACCTGTTCAAAATGGAGGACCAGTAGCATTCTGATTAGCCTCACTTTGGGTTTGTGTGATCTTTTTTGAGACCAGTCATCAAAATTTTTTTGCTTATTGCAATTGTCTGTTTTGCTACTTGCGCCACCATTAGCAGTCGGAATTGATCGCCAGCAGTACTCTCCCAGACTGCATACCACGGCCTGGTACAGTGTAATGAGTTCCTAGACAACTGGTGCATCTAAATCAAAGAAGTATACATTGCAAATTATTCTTCACATATGCACTGTGTTCTGGGGTTACAGCGAAAGTTAGGTGACCTTGCAGGAAGGTGCAGTAGCGCTAATTACAGGATACTGGTTCTAACCTATACATGTTGCATGTTGATTACCCTCCAATGCATGCAAGCATAAAATGCTGCTTGTGTTGCCATGGTCAGGGTTCCGATTGCCAGTTGGTTTTCTATGGAATGCACATGCTGCAACCAGAGGGAGGATGGGAGTGCGTGAGTTACAGTAAGCCCTGTGTGACTGCATTGGACTTACAGTCTAGATATTGATGATGCCGCATTTTAATGAAAATATGGGCAATAAGTTCTACTGCCACTTTGTGAAACAACAGGAACCTGTCAACCATGAACTTGTCTCAAGCTTTGCGCTCCACGGAAAAATAGCAATTTATAGCCTGACGGGAAATGGAAAAATTATTCTCCATTATTACTTTGACCACTTAAATACCACTGAGGCTAATACTGAGATATTATACTGTTCACTCTTTATTCATATTTTACTGTACATGTAACTGAAATTAATGTCGAATGCACTTTCGAAGACCACAGTGATGCGCTACTCTGACCAAGAAGCCCGTAAATGCATTCCAACCAATCATCTCTACTGTCAGTTGTGTTGTCAGAGTGGCAAAACTGCTGTTTTTGTGACTAACCTGGCTATGAGGGAGCAAGTCTTGATCATTTTGGGTTTTTTTTTGTTTGTTTGTTTTTAAACATAATATATGTTGACACACATTTACTATTTTTCAGCCAGAATGAATGAATCTTAAAGATGTCTTGTCTGTTGCTGCAGTGACCCTTTTGTTCTTACTTGTGATGATGGGGGCTGGATTTAATTATCATGATGTTTCTCCATTAGGCAAACAGCACTAATAACTGACTGCATAAATAACCAGCCCAGGCCTTGATTGTGCCAATGTTCATTTTATATATATTTTTATTTTTTTTCCTGTACTTGCAAGCACATTTCCCTTATCAATAATTTGTTGAATAAAATGATAACATTTACATGAATCATTTGTGCCTTTTATAGTTCTAACCTTGAAATCATAGTTCTTTCTTGGCTGTAAAAAATTTACAAGAGCACCAAATGCACATGACAGAAGGGCAACTCCACGGTGACTGATGTTACATTCGGAGGAGGAACAGTCCCTTTGGTATGGCCTGGTAGTAAAACTTGCACTCCAAGGATGTTCGTATTTAGTGACATGCCTGCTAGGGACTAGGTCTACTTAAAAGCAAAGGAAAACTTTGTTTGTATTATGTATATGTTAGTAGGATGTGAAATTGTGAGCATGAATGACATTATATTTTTTTAAAATATTATATATATATATATATATATATATATATATACACACGCACACACATATAAAAAAACAGCCATTAAGAAAATTCATCAACTTTATTTTAAACTTGTCTTCAAATTATACCAGGTTGACAGCTTTTTTCATTCCAAGATATAAGGTAACATGCAGCTGAAGGTGTAGACATTATTGCCGTGTTCCAAATCAAAAGCATTATCAGAATAATTATATAAATATGCGTGACTGACGTTACAGTTTGTCAGAATTCAAAGTTACGGAAAATGGATTTCTGTTGATAAAACAAGAATTTTGTGACGGTGCGTTCAGGAACCACATGCAAGAGAGGGAAATCCAAAAAACGTATGCCTTTAATGAGTCCCGGGTCAGTACCAAAATACACAAGAATCGCCAAGACACAAAACGAAATCCAAAAACAGAGTCGACAAGACAGGCCGGGGTCAGAACCAGAAAAACAGATGAGCAAAGGTACATAGACGGTAGGCAAAAAGTCGTAGTCAGTAAACAAAGCAGTGGGTCATACACAGGGCATCCAAACACAGGAATCGTGGTCATACAAAAATAGATCGAAATCCAGGAAGACAAAACAATACAAAAAGGGCAATGGCAAGAATCTTAGTCGCACGAAACAGTCGAAGGAAAACAATACTCAATGGCATGCGAAAGGCTCTGCATGAAGAAATATTGATCAACGTTCTGACAAAGTCACAACTGCAGTGAGGACTCTTAAATAGACGAGAGGGAAGTCACATGCTATGCAGGGAACAGGTGAGCTGGATCAGACTAACTACAAAGGACACATGAGGAAAAACCTAACCACAAAAATAGTCGACAGCCAAGACACGATCAGGAATCACACAAACAGCCTATGACATTTAAACAGCTCCGGTCAAGGAGTTCTTAGAGCACAGATAATGAGTGCTGGAAAGTAATTAAACACGTGTGAGAGATCTCACAGAAACGCAGGGGGAGACAGGTACAGCTGAGCAAGAGGCGGAGACTTGAACAGGGCGATTGCTGAGAGGGAATTAGTATTAATTAGTAGTGGTGCAACTTTACAGATTTAACTAGAGTGCTCGTTAGTGAGTGAGTTAGTAATATACAGCGCCCTCCATAATTATTGGTAGGTTTAATTATTATTATTGGTTTATTATTAAAGGTCTTAAAATAAATTTAATTTTTATTGCACAAGTACACTCACACTGAAAATTGTGAGTATTGTGCGGCACGGTGACACAGTGGTTAGCATTGCTGCCTCACAGCAAGAAGGTCGTGGGTTCAAATCCGGCCTGTGTGGAGTTTGCATGTTCTCCTCGTGTTTGCGTGGGTTTACTCTGGGTACTCCAATTTCCTCCCACAGTCCAAAGACATGCATATCAGACTAATTGGAGACACTAAATTGCCCATAGGTGTGAGAGTGAATGGTGTGTGCGCCCTGCGATGAATTGGCAACCTGTCCAGGGTGGGTCCCTGCCTTTGCCTGTAGTCAGCTGGGATAGGCTCCAGCTCGCACCGTGAACCCAGTGAGGAATAAGCGGGTATAGAAAATGGATGAAAAATCAACTGTTCCACAATTATTGGCACCCCTAACAATTCCTAGGGTAATTCAAGTATTTCTATCATTTCTACAGTAGTTTACAAAGTTGATCAGAGTATCTAGGAACATTCCTGTTTCCCTGGGGTATAAATATGACGTGACACAGAGGTCATTTCTCTTATCCACTCTTCAACATTTGAAAGACAAAAGAACACACCATTCAAGTAAGGCAGATGTGTGTTGACCTTCACAAGTCAGCCAATGGCTACAAGAAAATAGCCACTCGCCTGCACCTGCCCATATCTATTGTCAGAGGAGTCATTAAGAATTTTAAAACAACTGGAACAGTGGTAAACAAGCCTGGACGAGGACGTAAGGTTATTTTGCCACCACACACAGTGAGGAGGATGGCAAGAGAAATAAAAATTTCTCCAAAGCTCACTATTGAAGAATTGCAACAAATCGTAACATCTTGGGGCCCCAAAGTCTTCAAAACAACCATCAGGCGCTATCTACATGCCAACAAGCTGTTTGGGAGGCATGTACGGAAAAAACCTTTTCTCACTCACAATCATCAACGCAAACGTCTGGAGTTCGCCAAGCGGGTACTGGGACTTCAACTGGGACCGTGTGCTTGGTCAGATGAGACCAAGATAGAGCTTTTTGGCAACAAACACTCTGAGTGGGTCTGGCAGAACACAAAAGATGAGTATGCAGAAAAGCACCTCATGCCCACTGTGAAGTATGGGGGTGGATCATTGATGCTGTGGGTCTGTTTCACTTCCAGAGGCCCTGGGAACCTTGTCAGGGTCCATGGCATCATGAACGCTTTGAAATACCAGGGCATTTTAAATCAAAATCTGGTGGCCTCTGCCCAAAAGCTGAAGATGGCTCCTCACTGGGTCTTTCAGCAAGATAATGACTTTAAACATGAGGCCAAATCTACACAGAAATGGTTCATTAGACACAGAATCAAGCTCCTCCCATGGCCATCTCAGTCCCCAGACCTCAACCCCATTGAAAAACTGTGGATTTTTTCCCACTGAATAAATGCACTTGAATTAATGGTTGGATTTTCCTCTTTTTTTCATTGTGGTCCTATATTATTTAGAAAAACTGAATTTATTAGAAGCTAAAGAACACATCTGAACCAGGGGTGCCAATAATTATAGAGGGTGCTGTATATACATAGATTAGTTGGGTTAGTAGACTATGCTACAAAAAATAAATGTTAGGCCTGTTGGTAATCAGAACAGAAAGGCAAAGGAAGTAAACGAGAATTGAAGGAATAATATTAAACACCAGAAACCATTGAAATCACCCGAAGCAGGTGTGCACACAGACCGGGGAGACGGACTCAACCAACTAAAATACGAGACAGGGGAGAGAAGTGCAATGGAACTGAAAACGGATAGAACTGAAAACCTGAGAATACAATAAAAAAGAATAAATAAAAGGCAAAATCATGAACAAATGAACATAAACATGAACAAAAACCATAACCATGACAAATTTGACGCGCAGTTGTCATATTCTATGTGAGGAGGCACTTTAAAAGCCGTCTAAGTCAAGTTGGTCAATTTTTTTTGGAAAATCAGATTTTTTGGTGGGCATAGAAATGATCTTCCATGGATACCAATTTTCGCTGTACTGAAACTATTAGCCCAGCAGACATAATCCATGAGGCAATTCATTTTTTTTATTAAGAAATGACTTTGATTTTGCAATACAAAGCTTTGACTTAGGAGGTTTTGAAAGTGGAGTGGAAATTTTGCAGGTTTTGACAGTGTTTAAACCAGCCCTGTTGCTCAATAGGTGAAGGTATTTCATTCACGACCATGTACATGCAACTCAATACTACAGACAGCACAGTGGTTGAATAGCTGCGATGACGATGACAACATAAACATGAGTCCATGGGTTCAAATTCCCCTTTTATAGTATCACTATCAGCACACTTTTCTGAACTGCCCAAACCAATGTGTTAGCGTACTTTGATTGTCACCATAAGGCAATGAGAATTTATAAGTGATATAGAAGGCACAAGCTTTCAAGCTTGAGGAGCTTTGTTTTTGATCCTTTACGAGGAGATTTGTTGGCATTTTCTGCGATCAAAACGAAACTTGAGTCTGCATTCCCCATCTTGATTTAGAGAAAGCAAAAGCAGAACAGGGTATAAAAGCGCGACTGTGATTGGTTCCTTCTAGCGAACAAAAAACGGAATCACGTTTCCACATTGGCTGATGACTCAGCTGAATTTGACTGTTTTCCTCCTTGACTTGGCAGGTTTTGAGAGAGTTTTGTTTTTTTCCCGTTACAATTTATAACATGATTTAGTAGGTTTTGAAAGTGGAGCTATCAATGGGACATGCACAGGTGCCTGAAAGAAAGGCTAAGGGAGATAACTCATTTATTTTCAAAACTTGACTTAGCAGGTTTTGCATGTCGACTGCTCATGTATTCATTTACTTGAAGAGCTTCTTAAGTGGTAATAATGGTAATCAAATGTTTTCTAGACCATACCAGGTCCAGTGCTGACAATACCTTCTTGCTTCAAGTGAGACACAGATTTAATGAGTGGTGCTCGCTAGGGTGACAGGCCTCACATAAAGCTTTAAAAGGGGAAAAAAATTAAAAGCTTCTCAACTGATATTGCTACCACTGGCTGGCTGGGTCAAAAAACCACGAAATAATGGCGAGGAAAAATAGGCTGAAAAAGAGCACTGGGCGAGTTAAAAAGCCCAGTATTCCAATATGAAGTCATTCTTCTGCACTGTTCATTAACATTATGCATGAGGTGAATCCGACTCAGTACTGGATATTTTAGAGAGCCTGGTATTTTATTTCACTAAAATCATCTTTTCTTGGCTTCTCTGCAGCACAGAGGCTCCCTTGGTGGCACAGTCAACAGGATGCATGTACTTTGCTCACATCATGAGATCATCTTCTTTGAGTGAATAAACCTACACTAACAGGTGATAACTTGACTAACTATATAGCCAGATAATGAAAGATACTTGTATATCTGTGATAAATTAAAAAGAGTACTTTACAAACCTGCTTATCATTGGAGATAGATTTAAGAGAGAAAGAGAGTCTCTTGTTACTTTGGATGAAGTCAGGAAGAGTAAATGCATCATTGGGAAATCATGAATATTCATGTTGATGCTGCTGCAATCTAATGATATTAAACAACACTAATCATTTGATTTAAAAAAAAAAAAAAAGCTCATCAGAGACAAGTATTTTGCTGCAGAACTTTATTGTAGCTTGTTCTGTTGAATTGTGACTGATGTTACTGACCCGGGGTTACTTGTGAGTGACATTACAGGTGACTGACGTAACCAACATTATTGCATTCTCAGGCAAGATTAATATATGAAAAGTGACACATGAAGTGTGTTTTAGGTTAATGCTGACTAACTCTAACAAATGTGTGAATATTAGTTTGGAATGTTCAAAGATTTTCTCACAGCACTATGTACATTCTATTTTTTTGACTGACGTTATAGCCATGAAACTAGTTTATTTCAAATAAATTTTGAACTGAATGCTTTGAACAAGCCATTATCTGCTGTTGTTACCTTGTCAACGTGGACACTGGTGTAACAAAACCAGGCCTACCAAAGAAAATTTCGAAACGACACAAAAACAATTGAAATATAACTACATTAACCAAAACTGCATCACAATTTAGCAAAGCAGAAGAAAATGAATAGAAACTGCATAATTATGCAGAGATCAGCAATGTAAAAGCATAGAGAACGAGATTTGAAAGACTCGAAACACAACACTCGATTTGTACATGTGCAGTGGGCAAAGCAGAAGCTAACCTGCTTGTGATTGAGGCAAGTTATTTCTTTGATTGTCAGTGAAATATTTGTATTTTAGCAACTGACGGTCTTGTGTAGTGTCTTATGTATACCATCGATATATTGAATTGTTTGTTAATACCCTGACAGTGGACTGATAAATGAAAAATGTTTCGTGAAAATGAGCAGGCGAGGAAATGACCCAATTTGGTGCCAATTACGGAATGACCATCCTACTCGAGTCGCTAGTGAATACAAATAACCTAATTTCTCAGTTCTCAACATTATATTTGCTGTATATTGTGTCAGTATATGATTCTTCTGTTAACATTTCAGTATATGTAATTTTAATTGCATTGGAAACCCCGCTTGAGTAACTTATCTGACTAATAGTGACTATAGTCTATTTCTTAATTTGGGTGCAAAATATGTTCGCCTGTCAGGCAAGGGATCCGGTGATTGCGTAGATTTCAAATACATGATGTACCCTTGCTGATACCCTTGACCAGTGCATGCGCAGTTACATGGTGTTTCGTTTTGAGTCTTTCAAATCTCTTTCTCTATGCTTTTCCATCGCAGATCGCTGCATAGTTATACAGTTTCTACTCATTTTCTTCCGCTTCGCTAAATTGTGATGCAGTTTCAGCTAATAATGTTACATTTCGTTTAATGTCAGTCCCATTTCGGTTATTTCTTTAGTCGGCCTGAAAACTAAAACACCGGGAAAGAAACAAGTTTACACACTAGATATAAAGTGAGGCTAATGCATGCATATTTTGTAGGTGGAAAAACATAAAAAAATATGTCCTCTTCGATGCACCACAGCTACCTTCACCACATCATCCCTACCAAAACAACTTCTATTCTATCTGTTCTGTTCATTTCAAGCACTGTTTTCCCCAATTTCTGGAAAACAATTTTTGACCTCTGAACTTCAGCAAAATGGAATTGCCCAGAAGCTTCATTTTGCAATGCCTTAAATTGGGTACCATGACAAATTAAAACAACTATGGCAGTTGAAGAAGTTTGACCATCCATTCTTAAGAAGATGAGACTCCAAAAATAGTTTGGAACATGAACCGATGGTATTCAACCCACTCAGACGGAACACACACAACAATTCAGCATCATTTTAGGACGTCAGAAACTTTAAGGTGTCTGTTGCAATAGAAGCTTGCACATCTTAAGCCCAGCACCCATTGGCTGCGAACCGAAGCGTCGTGACAAACGTAGCCAATAGGCGTTGCTCCATTGAAATGAATGGAACTTATTTTCTGAAGCGCGTCACATACGTTGTGCTTCAGGCACCATGTTCTGCCAAACCCCACAAGGCAATTTCAACAAAACAATTGCTTATCACAAATATCACAAAGCAAGATCTTTGAGGGCCAGGTGAGTGAAGAATCAAATGGCTAAAGTTGGGCAAAGAACAATAGAGACGTCCAGATAAATGTGGCCCAAGATTTAGATTAAGGTTATAGAGGTGTTGTCAACAGTATGGATTTTACAGTAAATCCTTCACCAGTCGAACATTAAAGGAGAAGATAAAGCGAGGGACTGAGAGAAAAGTTTCAGGGCGGTGACTGGCTTGACTTCTGAGAACAGAAAAAGTGGAATTATAGAGATGAATGAGAGTGTGGAGAGAGGGTCTGTGTAGTGAGAAGAGGCTGTAACTTTCATAACACTAGCTAATGGCCCATTTTCACCTCAGGAGGGGTGGATTAACAGCGGTGGCTCCACCTCCGGCCGTTGGCAGCCGTCCAATCCAAAGCCTGGATGGACAGCAGGACCCTGAACAAAGACACATTTTCCGATCAGTTCTTTTCCTGGAACACAGAGGCCTGGTTTGAGTCAATAGGATTTGACTGAGCGAAGCTAATGATTGTCAGACATGTTTGTAAAAAGCCAAGTTGTTTCAAGCGCACATCTTTCCACACGGTGCTTTAAAGTTAAATATACCAAGCGAGTTTACTTTTCAGAGTGGCCTAATTCTGAGATTATCAAAGATTACCTCATAGTGACGCAAAAAGGTAATAAGTTGATTCATGGAGGGGGCTTTCATATTTGCAATATTTGCATTATTACCTAAATAATGCAAACAAATCCAATATTATCCTGCAATCATGTTAAGCAAATTAAGTAATATACAGTTGTTGTTTTTTTTTAGAACCCGCCCGCTACAGAGGTTTAATTGACGTACTAATATACAGTCTACAGTCATGTCTAGATATTCTGATCCATTTGGTATCCTAATTTTTTCAAGCCTTCCCTATTGAACTAATGTTTTACAAATAAATATGAATGCCTGAAATAGGAAGACCATTATCTATTTGCAGGGGTAATTCTGTCCTATTTAATAAGCGTGGCATCTTTTGCACGGTGCTTATTTACTCCCACTGCTCAATTTTTTTTTTCTTTCTTTCTGATGCGTCATACATGGGGCGCTGGCCCGTCGGCTGCATCCCGTAAGCCTTTATCTTCCACTGCATTATCAAGTGACCCCCTCACACCAGCTCTCTCTTATCTGCCACCTAATCCTGTGGATAATCATTGTGTTCATACTGTACACGAAAGCAGTTTAGTTTACACTGCAGTTTGCGAAAGATCTCTACACATTCACTGCGTCACAATAGTCCAAAAATAACAAAAAAGAATTTTAAAAAACCACATTAAAAACAAAAGGAGCATGAGCTATATGGATATCTCTTCTACTTGGCGATCCCCTGATTAATTCCTTGAAGATTTAAATTGTTACAATATGAAGGCCACAATGGAGAAATGATCTGTCTAATTTTCTCAGAGAAATTATGAATTAAACATTCAAAACAATCTTAGAAACAAAGCACTGAAAAAATACGCAAAACATGCAAAATATATAAATATAAAAGTATATAATATAAATATTTTAATATACAAAAATGCAAAATTTGGACTGATCGTTTTTCCTTTGCGGTCTTCATATGCATGTATGTGAAAACCTGCAACTGCAGCCAGTGGGGCAGTGGTTCCTGGAGAAGTGGGTCTGCTCTCCCATGTGTTTCAATGGCTTTTTGCCTGATAGGCGACTATACTGTAAATTGTCAGAAAAAGACATGGATATACTCTTTGAAGATTGTCTAGGAATTGACTTGGTTGGTTTCTCTTTTGTATACATGGTTTCCTTATGTATGGGACCTCAGTGATTCCGGACTTTGCAGTTTATAAAAATAGTGAATCATTCTATTTAACCCTGTAAAATCTAAATTTTCCACTTCAGTTTTCCCTTAAGTCAGTTTGAAGTGAGAAGGCATTTTCTCCTGAAGTAGTGCAGTGTCACACACATATTCTGTATCTGCTGGTTGCAGTGCTTCAGTGAAGCGACATCATACTTATGTTGAAACAAATATTCAAACCCTGGACACCATGTTTTTATGGCCACAGCATTACATCAAATGGAAAATATCCAGATCTTGTGCATCATTTTATACAACCCCAATACCAAAAAAAGTCTGAAAAAAAACTGAAAAAAAGTGCTGTCTAAATAAAAACAGAATGCAATGGTTTGCAAATCTCATAAACTGACATTTTACTCACAATAGAACATAGACAACATATCCGATATTGAAAGTGAGACATTTTACCATTTCATGACAAATATTAGCTCATTTTGCAATTTGATAGCAGCAAGGCATCACAAAAAATTTGGAACAGGGCCATGTTTACCATTGTTAGTTTCCCTTCTTCTTTTAACAACAGTCTGTAAACGTCTGGGAAGTGAGGAGACCAATTGCTGAAGATTTGGGAGAGAAATGCTGTCCCACTCTTGTCAGATGTAGGATTCTAGCTGTTCAACAGTCCAAGGTTTTCTTTGCCGGATTTTTAGTTTTGTGATGCGCCAAATGTTTTCTATAAGTGAATGGTCTGGACTGCAGGTAAGCCAGTTCATCACTCAGACTCTTCTACTGCCAAGCCATGCTGTTGTGATGGATGCAGTATGTGGTTTGGCATTGTTTTGCTGAAGTATGCAAGGGCTTCCCTAAAAGAAACATTGTCTGGATGGGAGCATATGTTGTTGTAAAACCTCTATATACTTTTTCACTAATGATAATGTCTTTCCAGATGTGTAAGCTGCCCATGCCATAGGCACTAATGCAACCTGATACCATTAGAGATTCAGGCTTTTGAACTGTGCGCTGATAGTAAGCTATATTGTCCCTCTCCTCTTTAGACCGCACAACACTGCGCCCATGGTTTACACAAACGAACAAAGACTTGATAAGTCATTGAGCTGCATGTGTTTATCACTCTGTTAAACTGATTGATTACAACCAGCTTAATGGTCTGAGATGGGCTGCAAAAGGTGTCAGGATTCCTCTCGCTGCAAGGTCACGCAAGGAGCTGGAGAGTGCCAGACCGGGCTCTTCTGGGCCAGCACGAGCAGCAAACTGTCACCCTTGACACCCCCAGCAAGCAGAACAAAACAATTATCAGCTACAGTATGTGGCAGATTGGCTTTGTAAAACCAGCCTCCCCTAGTGGTAGGCAAGAAATAAGACGACAGCCAAATCGGGAAATGGTGAGCACAGCTTTACATGAGGGACGCAGGAGGGGAAGGAAACGAAGAAAGATAATCGTAGACATGAGGAGGGGAGAAAGATACGAGCATCTCCTCATGTGTATGTGTAAGAAATTACTCTGTGTTTGAAACTTAGCCGTTGTAATAATTCCCAGTATTGGATTAACCACAATATTCATTTCAGGCTGGATACAGCTTTTCCGTATATAGCTGTATGGCTACAAAAAGCACTTTTAATGGATCGTGTACGTAAGAATGGAATCCATGCTTGTCTGATTAATAATCAAGTCTGATTAAATGTGAATTAAAATACCTTAAATACTTTGTATTTGCACATGGAAACACTGAATTTAAACTTCACGAATAAAAGTCAAATTTTGTTCCATTTTAATGTTTGTTAAGAAAAATTATTTTTTGATAAAAAGATTTTATTAAAATTTTTATATTTAATAATAATAATCAACATCATTATAATAATAAAACTAATAAAAAAAATAAAAATAATTTTTTTTATTATTATTATTATTATTATTATTATTATTATTATTATTATTATTATTATTAACGGTGGCACAGTGGTTAGCATTGCTGCCTCACAGCAAGAAGGTCGTGGGTTCGAATTGCCTGGGGCCTTTCTGTGTGGAGTGTGCATGTTCTCCCCGTGTTCGCGTGGGTTTTCGCCGGGTACTCCGGTTTCCTCCCACAGTCCAAAGACATGCATATCAGGCTAATTGGAGACACTAAATTGCCCATAGGTATGAGTGAGAGAGCGAATGGTGTGTGAATGGTGTGTGCGCCCTGCGATGGATTGGCAAGCTGTTCAGGATGGGTCCCTGCCTTTGCCCGTAGTCAGCTGGGATAGGCTCCAGCAAATAAACTGTGCCCATTATTCAACCCCAAAAAATACGTTATCTTGGAGGTAAGTTACGTGACATTAAGGCGTCAGCATGACAGTCGCTCAGAATAGAACGATTAAAAGAATGGTGTCAGAGAGAAAAAACAGACTTATTTGAAGTGAGCTGACCGCCATTTACTTGAGACTATAGCCCTTGTTCTGCCGGTCGCCGATATACAGAGGACCCACACACTCGTTTCTCTATGTGCCGGTCGTCGATATATAGTTCTCCGCACTGATATTTAAGAAAACTAGTGGTTCTCCGGTTGCTTTTTCCTCGTACGCACAGGACCAAGGTTCAATAAAAGATCCGTAGGTTTTACTGCCACCCACAGGACACAGACGCAAATGACAATCACACAAGGTAACTGAAAACTGCATTTCATGAATGCACGTCTAGATAATACAACACGAGGTTTGGTTTAAAACATTTGCATGTTTCAAATAAGCCAAAATAAAATGACAAAGCAGCAAAAAGCATACTGCACTGTGCATAGTTTGTACCCCCACACACAGCTGTAGGCAAAAAAGTCTCTCTGTGAATGAAAACATTAATGTACAGGAAATTCCTGAAATCAAACACTTCTTGCTCTGTGAAGATATCTGGATCAGACTCATTGGCAAACATGAGACAGGTTTAACCGTAGGAGTATGCTGTCGACCGCCAGCTTTGGACAGCATTGTAAATGAAATGGTCTTTTAGAGGGTTAGGCAAGCTTGTAGAGGAGGAGGGACTATTATTACGGGAGACTTCAATTATCGTTGTATCAATTGGGAAATGGTAAAAGGACAGGGTAAAGGGGAAGAAGAATTTGTAGATGTTATAAATGATAATTTTTTTGGTGTAGTATGTTAGTAAACCTACAAGAGAGAATGCAATTTTAGACTTAGTGCTCTGAAATGACCCAGATAGAATTAGCAATGTTGAGGTACTGGAGCCACTTGGGGCAAGTGATCACTTTGCTGTTAATTTTGATGTTTCATGGGAAGTTAAAAAGTTATCTTTGAAAACCAAAAATTTCAATTTTAGGTGAGTAAACAAGACATGCTCATATTTAAGCAAAATAAAATAGGAGACACTCCTGTAAGTCTGTAAATGGTATGAGGGCAGCGGCGGCTCGTCGGCCGTTACAAAGGGAAGCCAGAACCTCGCCCTTCAAAGCTTAATGACTTCAACATTTCGTAGTTCACTTTTCTTTATCAGCAGTTGCTCATACGAATTGGTTGAAGGACAATCAAATTTATTTTCGATAGCAAATGACGACGCAAATTATCAACACGTCTTTATAAATTAGTTTGCGAGGCTTCTTTCACAAGAAGCCACGACAGTCCATTTTCTACAATCTTAATATAGAAGAAAAGGATGCAATGTTGCGCAGCTTATTGCTTAATGAGCCTCACTAATCGATTTGCGCATCTATGCCGTTTCGTGAGCTTCTTGAGCGCGGAATTTATAGCGTAGGCCTATGGTAATTTATGTCATAATTTATGTGTGAAAGAAAACCCCTCATAATTTCGTGGTGCAATGTATAACAATGCTATCGAAAATAAATTTGACTTAACTGACTGTTCTTCTAACAATTCGTATGAGCAACTGCTGATCCAGAAAAGTAAACTGCGAAAGGTTTAAGTCATTAAGCTTTGAAGGGCGAGGTTTTGGCTTAACTTCGTTATGGCCGACGACCCTCCACTGTTTAAATGAATGATTGAAAACAGGTGATGAACAATCATTAACATTAAGGGATTGTTTGGGCTTCACCTGTTGCCAATTCACGAGCCGCCACTGTATGTGGGATAGATTTATGGGGTTTTTACTTGATTTACAATACAAATTCATTCCAAAGGTGTCCAAAAGTAAGCTGAAAAAGCAGAACCCTCAGTGAATGACCACAGCTATTTGTAGGATTTTGAGGGAAAAGAGGAATCTTTATAAGATGTACATTAAGGATAACAATGAGAACACTAAGGCTGAATACTGTAAAATGTGGGCTGTGGTCAAAAAAGAGCTGAGGAATGCTAGAAGACTGTATGAAAGACAAATTGCAGAGGGGGCGAAAACTAACCCTAAGCGCTTCTTTCAGTACTGTAGCAGAAAAAGGAAAGTCAAAGAGCAGGTTAAGTCTATGAAGAATAAAGATGGATTGCTGCTGAGTGAGAATAAGGATATTGCTGATACCTTGAATTTTTACTTTATTAGGAATTTTACCTCTGAGAGGATTTTTATTCGGCCAGAGGGCATGTCAAATGCTCCAGATTATTTAGCAGAAATTAAGATTAGGGATTATGAGATATTAGGCAAGTTGCATAAACTAAAGACAGATAAGGCAGCAGGTCCAGGTGGCTCATACCTTAGAGTGCTCAGGGAAGTTAGTGTGATCATCTGTAGACTGATCTCAGCTATATTCATACGATCTTTAGAAACAGAAGAAATACCAAATTATTGGAAACAGGGCAATATAATACCAATATATAAGAAAGGGGACCGTACTGAGCCAGGAGACTACAGGCCAGTCAGTTTAATTTGCATTGCATGCAAAATACTGGAATCTATTATAAAAGACGACCTGGAATTATTTCTTGAACGTAATAATACAACTGTATCTTGAGGGATAGCCAACATGGTTTCCGTAAGGGAACGTCATGTCTGACAAACCCTCTGGAATTTTTTTAAGAGGCCACCAAGACTTATGATCTGAGCAGGGCTTTTGACATCATGTACTTAGATTTTCAGAAGGCATTTGATACAGTACCGCATGAGAGACTAATTTTTAAAATGAGCTCCATTGGAGTTACAGGAGGTATTCTGGAGTGGATTCAAAACTGGTTACAGGACAGAACACAAAGAGTGATGGTCAGTGGAATCTCATCTGAGCTAGGTATGGTGGGGAGTGGCGTCCCTCAGGGATCGGTGTTGGGACCCCTGCTCTTCCTGATCTACATTAATGACCTTGATAGGAATATTGACAGTAAATGAGTTAGATTTGCAAATGATACTGAATTGGGAGGTTTGGCAAACAGTTTAGAGTACACTAAAGTGATTCAGGATGATTTAGATAGAATCCAGAATTTTGGAGAAATGTGGCAAATGAAATTTAACTTAGCAAAATGTAAGTTCATCATGTAGGTATTAAAAACATTAGACAGGATTACTTCATGGGAGGTTTAAAATTGGAATGTGCTCCACATGAAAAAAGATTTGGGAGTGATTGGTGACCAGACCCCTGCAGGTTCTAGCCATTGTGCCGTAGCAGTTAAAAAGGCCAACAGGATGTTGGGATATACAGAGTGTATCAAAAAAAATGTCCCACTTTGAAAAATTGCCCTGAAATTAATATTTTATGTTTTTTTGAAAATCCTTTTACAAGGTTGATAGACAATGGTTCAGTGCTTTTTTTTGTGCAAATGCACGTACTCAACATGTCACACATGAGTGAGCACAGGCTAATTGCGTAAATTGCGATACATCTGTTTTGCACGAAAAAAGGGCTGGGATGAAAACAGGATCTGAGACCATAAAAAAGCAACGTTAGGTATGCCCTTTGTTTTTCACAAATTGCCATTACTTTAGAGCTTTGTCCGTTCTGAGAACACTGACTTCTGCCGTTATGCGTTCTTCAAGGTCATCCAGGTCCCTAGGTGGAGAAACTTACACTTTTGACTTAATATGACCCCACAAAAAAAAGTCAAGAGGGGTGAAGTCCGGTGACCTTGGGGGCCATTCCATGTCGTGGTTTAGGCTAATCACTCGTTCTCTGAACAGTTCTGTAAGGCGGTCTGTTACAATCCTCCGTCTGTGAGGTGCTGCACCATCCTGTGCCCACCACGCTCTCTGAAACCGGCCATTTCTGTTGCAACGATAAGGGGGCAGTTGATCAATGACAGGTGCTGAGATCAAGAAAGTGCAAACACCTGGTGTCGCACCATTCTGGGGACATCCATTCATTG
This sequence comes from Gymnothorax reevesii, assembly GCA_029721435.1. Lineage (NCBI taxonomy): Eukaryota > Metazoa > Chordata > Actinopteri > Anguilliformes > Muraenidae > Gymnothorax > Gymnothorax reevesii. Next base: position 118,186,750 of record CM056578.1, read on the forward strand.
ATTACATAACATGACATGATAGGACTGTTAGCCACCGGGAGAGCAAAGGGTTAAAGCTATTATCTGAAAATTTCAGGACACTTAAGGGCATACTTAACGTCCCCTCTCATGGTCACACATCCTGTTTTCATCCAAGCACTTTTTCGCGCAAAACAGATGCATCGCAATTTACGTAATTAGCCTGTGCTCACCCATGTGTGACATGTTGAGTTTGTGCAGTTGCACAAGAAAGCACTGAAACATTGTCTATTAACCTATGTAAAAGGATTTTCAAAAATTATAGAATATTGATCTTGGAGCAATTTTTCAAAGTGGGACATTTTTTTATATACACCCTGTATAGCCACAAGTATTGAGTATAAATTCAAGGAGGTCATACTTCTCTTGATCAACACATTCGTCAGACCACATCTAGGGCCTGATTTACTGTGACCTTTAGCACAATGCAAAATCTTTTTGCCCGTGCAAAACCAATAACATTGCTCATGATTGGCCAGGGTACTTGCCTTGCACCAATCAGTGGCAATGTTATTGGTGTTGCACAGGCAAAAAGATTTTGCATTGTGCTAAAGGTCACAGTAAATCAGGCTCGTAGAGTATTGTGTACAGTTCTGGGGACCATACTTTTAGAAAGATAAAGAGGCCCTGGACAAAGTTCAGAGAAGAGCCAGTAAGCTAATTCCAGGTATAAAAGATGAAAGCTATGAGAAGAGGCTGAAGATCCTTAATCTTTTTAGTCTTAGGAAAAGGAGACTCAGGGGTGATCTGAGTGAGGTCTTTAAATATATTAAAGGGATCAACAAAGTGAATTATATAGGATTCCTTTGCCCAAGTTTTGTTAGTAGAACTTGGGGTCACTAATGGAAGTTGGCCAAGAATAAATTTAGCACTGATATTTGGAAATATTTTTTTACCCAGAGAGTAGTCTCAGCATGGAATAACTTGCCTGACTATATAGTTGAAGCAGAAACCTTGGGAATTTTCAAGAGCCGGCTTGATTTAGCACTAGATATCATTGAGTCATTGAGTATTTGATGTAGTAGATTCACTGTAGACATAGTACGAAGACACTGGCGAGCCTAGTTGGGCTGAGCGGCCTGTTCTCGCCACTCATATTACGTTATGTTGTGTTATTGCAGTGCACCCTCTTGATGGAATGGTTCATCACAGACAAACTTGCTGCAATTGTTCGAGGAACTTCCAAAGTACTTCTTTTTTTACCTGCTTATTATGAATTTTCTTCCCTTGTTCATGTGGTTTTCCTTAGTATTCCTCCATTGGCCAAAGACATGTATCAGACTAATTGAAGACCCCCCCCACCTCCCCCTTCCCCCTGTGGCCATAGTGAGGAAGAATCAGTTCAGATAATGGATGGACTGATGATTTTTTCCGCAATTCACAGCTTGCGGAAAACAACTTATAAAAGGTGCAGTGACCGGCAAAGAAGTTAACAGTGTTCTATTTCCATCTACTGGGTAATATGTGTTACTACAACTTCAAAGTCCTACCGTCCCATTTATTTTCTTCTTATTGGTTCATTTATTTATAAAGTACAAATGTTACAAGCTGCTATTAGTCAGAACACCACAAATCAGCAGTTCTCATAGAAGGGGCTCCATCAAAGCAGTGAATACATTATTTATACATATGAGTTTTCTATTAATGATGAATTGATAGGATTTTCTTCATTTCCAGTGTAATCTGCTCCAATTCCTCTGCAAATTATGACAGAAATGTTGAGATTGGCAATATGACATTTATGTTAAAATATACTTACCTGCATTCATCACTAAATAAACAATGCCAGTTCAGTGTTTTCATGAAGAATTTACACATAAATAGTGGAACATTTCAGAAACACTAAAATGTCAGACAATGTTTATTCACAATTTTAGCACATATACATTTACTTTACAAATGTTTGCAGTGATAAGGAAGTCAACAGAGATGATTGCGATAAATTAATTACCGATACAGTTTCAATATTTCCAACGAAGGAACTTAGTATGCTCAGTGTAATATACTTAGTATACTCATACGTATATGATGACACTTGATGTGTATGCATTCTGATTTTGTTTTGGGTTCATTGATTTAAACTGGGTTTGTCCAGGTAAGTTGATTTTTGCCAGATAGAATCCTTGCCTATTTGGCCCACTTGAGAGAACAGGGTGGTTGGTGTAAGGTAATTATATATATATACACACACACTACCGCTCAAAAGTTTGGGAACACTTGCAAATTTCTTTGTTTTCCAAAGAAAAATACATTTTAATGTATTTCACAAACATTTTTTTCCATTTCACAAACGATTAAAATGAATCAGATGATTTTCAAAGAATGATCTACATTTTTGCATTGAAGCTTATTATCAGCAACTGTTAGTCCTCTGTATCAATCTCCTGGTATGGCTGCTAATCAAAGTTAAGCATTTTATAAGGCTAATTGATTATTAGACATCCCTTCTGCAAATGTATTGCACAGCTAAAAACCATTGAACTAATAAGGTAGAGCAAAAGGGAGCATGGCATTCTTGAGGGTGGTTTAGAACTTGAAACATCAGCAGTTGTTTGTTTGTTTATAGGCTCAAAATGGCCAGAAAGAAAGAACTTCCTTTAGAGACTCGTCAGTGTACTGTTGTGCCTTGAAAAGAAGGCTATTCAATGTGAGAAATTGAAAACTTAAAATCTCTTACCATTCTGTCAACTACTCCCCTCAGAGAGCAGCACAAACTGGTACTAACAAGGACAGAAAAAGGAGTGGGAGGCCCCGATGCACAATTGTGCAAGAAGACAAATATCTGAGAGGGCAATATCCCCCGCCGCCTCGCACGGACGGAGCCCAATGCTATATCCCCCACATCGCGCTAATCGCGTGGTGGAGGATAAAAATGGAGAGGAGGAAGTTTTTGTAATTGGAAGGAAATTAGTAGGAACTTGTCTCAAAACAGTTCATGTATTTAATGATAATAAATTGGCCTAAAAAATGACTAAGAAAGAAGTGGGTGATGTGAAAGCAGCGAGGGTTATAAGGGTAATAAGGGAGTTATTAGCGGAGTTATACACTCAGTGAAAGCGGATTCATTTCTGGAGGTAGAAGGTGTTTGTGGCACTAGACGATTAAAAAGTCATCGTGATGGCAAAGAAACTGATAGTTTATCAGTTTTATTAGAATTTGAAAGGGAGCTACCAGAACATGTAATTTTGGATTATGTTAGTTACAGGGTGAGGGCTTATGAACGGAATCCATTAAGGTGTTTTTGGTAAGATTATGGTCATGTAGTGGCTGTGTGTCAAAGAAGGATTTTCTGTTGTAGACGTTGCGGGAAGGATGGGTGCAATGAGGAAGAATGTGAATTGACAAAAGAAAGAGCTGTCTTCACTGTCAAGGAAATCACGAAGCGGGTGCAAAACAGTGTGAGCAGAGGAAAGTTGAGGGTGAAATTGAACGGACCCGTGTACCAAGTAAAATCTCATATGTGGAGGCGGTTAAGAGAGTGAGAGAAGAAAAGGGAGTTGCAGAACCAAAAGAACCAAGACGTGATCTTGAATGTGTGAGTGTGGATAAAAGGAGGATTTTGGTATTTGTGGCAATGGTGATTAATTGTGCGAGCGAGAGAGTCGAAGATGGAAAGAATTAACATGGTTGTGCATGCAGCCAGGGAGTATCTTGGGTTTATTGATGTAAAGGGAGAAGAGATAAAGGAGGTGTTAGAAAAAAGGGTTTGGGGGGAGTTGAAGTCAGATATCTATTGAATAGTTATGTCTAGTTGTCAATAATCGAGAATAACAGACTGGGAATTAATTTTAGTTCTTTTTATTATTAGGGTCTGAGCCCCTACTCCAGCAAGGCCTGGGCGCATTGTTCTTGTTCTGTTTTTTATTCTTTCTTCTTACGCCTCTTCCGACCTAAATTTGATCCCCTAAAAATGCTCAAAAACTCACCAAATTTTCATTGTATCAGCTCCAAATGCTAATAGATGAGAGAGGACACACTGCTGATGAAAACTTCTGTATAAGTTTGTACTCGAATGGTTTGGATTCTATGAGGCGTCAAAGTTGCATTAAATGCACTTAAAGACAAATTAACAGCTTGTTAAAAATCTGCAATTACAACTTCACTTGGAACAAAAACCAGCATACACAGTGGGTCCCCAGGAATGACGTTGAAGACCACCGGCTTAATGAATGAGAGAGCCCACTGATGCTATGTTTTTGTTTCAAGGCAGTAAACAAGTGCTATTTATGTGACCTCTTTCAGAGTCAGCAAGTTACCTGGGTACAGATTATGCAGATCAAATGCTAGATTACTAGGCTACAAACTGCTGACCTTTTACCATAGTTTAGCAATATCCCTATATTATATATCCCTACTATATACTCTGTACGTGTGTATACACGGCGATATTGTTTTCACAAAATATCTATTTTACATTTTCGAGGACTACATCAAAACAAAGCAGTATACCGCTCTAATTTTTTGTTATTATAGAGTTGACGTGATGGTGATGAGTGTAAAATAAGTTACATTTTGATACCAGGTAGCAGCATTGAGATAAGGGGGGCCAAAATTTGGCACCCCCAAAAAGGGTTTTCATTCAATAGTTTCCAAACCATAGGAGCTATCAGTTATTTGACTGAATATTCAGAATCAGCATGAAAATTACATGAGCGCCAATTTTGGTACTATAGTTTTTGATTTATTGCAAAAAAAGTGTTTAAAAAAGTGGGAGGGCACGTCGCGATGCACGTAAAAGGCGATTTTTAAAATGGCTGCCATTTTGTATCCAGTTTGATTTGGCAGCCAAAATTTTGGGATTTTTGTCTATGTACATATAGCAACTATTGGAGCAAAAATCAATTCAATCTGTGACAGGGTAATGTCACCCCCTGGTCCATTTGAGCTGGAATGACTCAGGCAAATTGCGTGTGTTTTAACTATGACAATGATCTCATGGTCTATTGGAATGTTTTGTACTCGTGTGGGGTTATTTTCTATGACTTTTTATGTGTTTGCTGATTTATAATTCCCAATTTTGAAATGTTTTTCCTTTATATTTGTCCCTTGCTCAGCTCTTATGGTGTGTTTGTGGAAACTTGTTTAAAGAAAAATAAATGGTCCCAAACCATCAGTGCTAAAGAGTCTTAACTGCTCTAGCTGGGGATGCTACATAGCCTAAGCAGCATAACTATAGTTAGTTACTTATTATGTTTGATGGTACATAGTTTGGCTGAGAAGATACCTCTTGAGAGCCTTTTTGAATGTTGTTAAATTGATACATTTTTTCAGATAGTCATGTAGCTGATTCCAGAGACGAGGACCTTGATAACGTATGATAAATTGTCCAAGAGAAATTCTAAAGAAGGCAGTATGGAGATCGGAAGAGTTTTGAGTTGGGTAATTGTGGGCTTGGTCGTTAGACAGAAATATATGACGGAAGCTTGGAGGTAAAAGTTTCATTGTTTGCTGGAACACAAATAAGCAGATCTGATAAACATTAATAACATAAACATTCAAGATAGATAGATAGATAGATACTTTATTCATCCCGAAGGGAAATTCAGTTTTTCAGCTACTCACTGACACACACCCAGTGTCACAATTAAGAAGTAAACAAAAATAAAATGAAAAGTACAAGTAGCACACAGTGCACAAAGATAAAAACAGAAGAACACAGATAAAAACAATGAAACACTAAAAACAATAGAACACCATGAAAGTATTAAAAAAAAACAACAGTCAGTGCATATACAAGTCCGCCCCACTACTTCTCTCCCTTCGCCATCCCTCCCTCGTGATGCATTGAGAAGTCTTATGGCTCTGGGTATGAAGGACCTCCAGAGTCTCTCAGTGGAGCAGTTCATTGAGAGCAGTCTCCCACTAAAGCCGCTCCTCTGCCCCATCACCAGCTTGTTGCTGCTGTAGCGGGTTGCTGCTGTTGTCCATTATGGAGAGCAGTATGTGCAGTGCTCTCCTTTCAGCCACCGACACCACAGAGTCCTGTTCCACACCAATGACAGAGGAGGCCTTTTTATTAGTTTGTCAAGTCTCAGTGTGTCCCTTTGCTTCACACTGCCCCCCGCCCCCCAGCACACCACCCCATAAAAGAGTGCACTGGCCACCACTGACTGATAGAAAATCTGCAACAACTCTTTGCAGACATTGAATGATGCCAGTCTCCGAAGAAAGTAGAGCCTGCTCTGCACTTTCCTGTACAAGAAGTCACAGTTAATAGACCAGTCCAGTTTATTATCCACCTGCAGGCCCAGGTACTTATAGGACGTAACCACCTCAATCTCCTCGCCACTGATGTTCAGGAGAACTAATGGGCGGCGCCTCCCAAAGTCCAGTACCATCTCCATTGTTTTGGAGGTGTTGAGCTGCAGGTGGTTCAGGTGACTCCAGGTGGTGAAGTCCTTCACAAGGGACCTGTACTCTCCCTCATCCCCGCCCCTAATACACCCGACGATGGCAGTGTCATGCGAGAACTTCTGCACATGACACAGTTCGGTGTTGTGCATGAAGTCTGCTGTGAAAAGGGTGTTAGGAGGCGGGCCAGCTCAGTCCCCTGTGGCACCCCTATGCTACTGGTCACTATGTCTGATGTTGAAGACCCCAACCTGACAAACTGAGGTCTGTCAGTGAGGTAGTCCGTAATCCAGGACACAAGGGGGGGGAGGTCAACCTGCATGATGTTAAGTTTGTCTTTCAGGCGGAGAGGCCGTATAGTGTTGAAGGCGCTTGAGAAATCTATAAAAAGAATTCTCATAGCGCCCCTTCCCCTATCGAGGAATGTGTGGGTACGGTGCAGAAGATACAGGACAGTAACCTCAACTCCCACATTCCTCCGATAACCAAACTGAAGGGGATCCTGGGCCTGCTGCCCCTGCGATGTTATAATGTGCTGCTCCAGCTGCTCCAGAGTCTTCATCAGATGGGAGGTGAGGGCCACGGGTCTAAAGTCCTCCAGGTCACTAGGTCGTCCCTTTTTATGTATTGGGACGATACCTATAGAAATAGAAAGTTTTTGAAACAGCGCGCCCGAACTCGCTAGTGGTTCAGAAAATGTAACCATTCTAACAAATCGTTTCTGCAAAGTAATAAGGTGTTTGAGGTTCGTTCTGTAAGTGCTTGCTCATACAAGGTTGCAATAGGGAAGAAAAGGATATATTAAAGTATAATAGAGTGATATAAGAATCTTTCTAGGTAAGACATGTCTTATCCTGCTGATGACACCAATATTCTTAGCAGCTTTGTTACAGATAAATGACGTATGTTTTTCCCAATTTAATTTTTCATTCATGTAGACACCTAAAAACTCATTTTGCACTCTAACAAGAGAATGATTGGATACATAAACACCTTTATCAAGGTATTCTTTGGTTTGAGTAACATGTATGAATTTTTTTTTAATATTGAGAGAGAATTAAATTTTTTTGAACCAGAGATTAAATTTTTTGAGTTCAGCATTTGTTTGAATAATTAGGTCTTCATAATTTTGATCCTACAAAAACATCTTTTTTGAAACCAGATATAAATTATTTACATAAATAATAAAAAGCAAAGGACCAAAAATAGAACCTTGCGGTATGCCACATGTTAACTTCCTATAGCTGGATTCAGAGCCATTCCAAGAACCACACTGTTTTTGGTTGTTGAGATGATCTCGGAACCATTGGAGCTCTATTCCCCTGGTACCATACAGCTCCTTTTTACCAGAAGACGATGATCAATGGTATCGAAAGCTTTGGACAGGTTTATAAAAACCCCAATAGCAAATTCATCATTATCCAAGGTCCTTGAAAATCAATCAATTAATTGAACCAGAGCCATTGCAGTTGAATGTTTTTCTCTAAATCCATATTGATGAGACTAGAGAAGATTGTGTTCATTTAAATACACAGTCTGTTGTACACAATTCTTTCAAGTACTTTGGCCAGACAAGGCAGAATAGATGTCGGTCTATAGTTTGGAAATTTAGACATTTCATCAGATTTACTGTATATATCGGGATGACCCTGGCCCATTTGTATTCAACCTGTAGCAAGTGAGCAATTCAACATGTGAAGAAGAGGATTTAATATAGCAGGCAAGCATTTCTTGAGAAGACTAGGCTTCAGTACGTCATGACCAGCTCCCTTAGGTTTGAGTTTACTCGCAATGCCCTCGAGCTCTGCTAACTCAATCATCCGAAACCTGAATTGTTTGGGAGGAGCCTGTACTTCAGGATTTGTCATAGAGCTGTATGGTATACTGGCAGCAAGTGAGGGTCCAATGTTAACAAAAAGAGTTGCTAAATCCATTCAGTCAGTTACTTACTTGGGGTCAGTTACTTACTTACTTTCCAATCCTCCTTAAAATACATTACATAATATTTTACTGGAAGGAGTCTTTTTCAGAATCTCATTTATAATTGACCAAGTTGACTTCTTACCAGACTCATTCAATTTAGTTTCATAGTGCTGCGCTTAGCAATTGGAGATGAAGAAGTTCACTCCTATAAGAGGAATAAAACTTATGGTTTGGGCTTGTAAGGTATGCTTTGTATGGTTAATGCTTTTTTCTTATGGATTTCTTTACCCCTTTATGCCCTGTTTACACCAAAATACGACTGAAATGGCGACAGCTGCGTTGATGAACTCGCACAAGTCTTGTATACTCTCCAATCTAATCGCTAATTTGCGTTCACACCAAGCTTCCAGTGAGACCACATTTGAGATATATAATAATAAAAATTAGGCGATCTATGCGACATAATTTACGATGACTCTCCTTTCTCTTTTTTGGTCTCTCTTGGTCTTGTGTTGTTGATGCGATCGTTGCAGCAAGTGATGAACCGATTAAAACAATGGCTTATTATAGGAAACCCACTCTCAGAAAGAGTCGCATAGAAGCTCGCCATTGGTTGCAATTTCACTCTCACTGATCGCCATTGGTCAAATTTCGATCCCATCCATCACTGATGCTCTCGCAATTTCACTCGCCATGACTTTTTTGCTCTTGAAGGCATTGCAATGGGCTCTTGTTCAGCTCGCAAAAACGATCGCCATAGTCGCATAATGAAAAATATTCTGATATTTGGAGATTATTTATGCAACCTGTCTGAGAGTCCATCAAGAGTCCTTCGAGACCTGTGAGACCGAGTTAAGAGTGACTTGAGAGTTATGAGAGCTCATTACGATTGTTTTTGAGATCTGCATTTATTTCTGACCACTCGCACACACTCGCAAAAGTTATGCGATTTTTTTGAACAGCGCAAAACAATCGTAAACCCCCTCAAGATCGATAGAGAGTGAAAGAGATCAGAGAGATTGAATTTGAGACCATTGAGAGTTTATTGAGAGTTACCTCATCAAGAGTCAGTGAGAGTGATGGCGATTTTTGTCCATTTTTCGGTCGCAACCTGCTCGCAAGTCTGGTGTAAACAGGGTTTTAGTGATCCAAGATGCAGAATTTTTAGGGCATATTTTTGTATTCTGGTAAGGGAAAGCAATATCAAAGAGTTTACAAAATAATTCAAAAAATATATCATTTGCTGTCTGGGCATCTCCTTCCATCTCCACCGAATGCCGTGAATTTTCATGGAAGGAGATGATGAACTTTTCTATGTTAGACTGACAGAGATTTCTATAAAAGGCTACTGGCTTATGATTTTTAAAAGGAGTAACAGTATGTGCTAAGTGGAACAGGGGGATGTGGCAAAAAAGATCAGCGAGCTGGACTCTCCAGGCACTCTCCAGGCACGCTCTCTCCTCGTCTCTACTGCTGAAGAGGCCCCGCCTCTTATTGAGGCCCATTGATTTTGGTGACAGCCCTATATCAACCACAGCTAAAGGAGCACATACAGTCAAGGAATGAATGAATGAATATTTATTAATTTATTTATGTGTCATAGGCCTGGCACCTTAATTGGTGTATAAGGGCTTACAAGACACAGATTTCATAATCAAAGCCAGCAAACATAATCAGCAGAGTACAAACAAAACAAACAATGCAGATTACACATTTCAAATAGAATTCATGCAAATAATTCATTTCTTAATTTCCAGGCACTTTTTATGAAGGTAAAAACCTCTTCTCTGAAAAACCACTCCGACTTAACCTCATCCGCAGTCCAAAACAAATCAGGCTTCACATTCTGCATTTTCTGAAATAAAAGCTGCTCAGCTTCATCATATAGTGGACAATGAAACAGAAGATGAACTTCATCCTCAATTACATTTCATCTCCACACAGTACAGTCTCCCCTCCTCAGGTACAGCGTTAAACCTTCCTACTTCCATAGCCACAGGGCAAATCCCAGATGTCAGCTGGGCACATAAGATCTTCTGAATCTGTCCAGTTGTAAAGTCACACGGGGTTCTGGACAGTAAACATTTTTCAACTAACAGTAAGTTCTGAGTTTTGCTCTAGACCAGATGTCATTGGACCATTTTTCTTTATACACAAGAAATAACCTCACAAAATTGACATTAAACCGTTTGTGAAGATGTGTGGTCAGTCAGCTTCACTGAAGACAGAATTCATCTCACGACACCAAGGACAGTAATGTGCTTTATCCCAGTTAAAAACATTCGTGGCTATTCTACCCTCTGTCATAGAAAACAGGTGATTCCAGAGCCTCAGCATTTCCCCCTTCTGCTTAATTACATAGGGTTCCCAGCCCATATCAGCTTGGAGTGCCAACACAGGTGTAAATTTGTGTAGGCCGAGAAAGCAACGAATAGCCTGGTTTTGAATAGCATTTACCTTGGAAAACTCCTTCCCTCCCCATATTCCAGCTGCATACAAAAGAATTGGAGAAACACAGGCATCATAAAGCTTTGAAAAGGTAGTATAGCCAAGATCTTCACAATTCTTAATTTTATAATAGAACCTAATGCTCTGCCTGCCGTACTCACAAGTGCATTAATGTCTTCTTCAAACAGAAGGTTTCCATCCAGGGTGAAGCTAAGGTATTTGTATGGCCTCGTGTAAGATAATGGCATAACTCCAACATAAAAATTAAAGGTGCTTCTACTATCGCCATGTTTTCTGAAATGTACGACTTGGGTTTTTTCTTGATTAACTGAAATTCTCCACTTCTGGCACCAATGGTTCGCAATGTCTAACAGGGACTGTAACTCCTCCCCCCTCTCTGCCAGGATAACGATATCACCCACATACAGAAGTATGTTTAATTTCGAATCACCTATTTGCACTCCAATACCTTCATTTTTAATTTGCTGAGCTAAATCATTTATAAACAGAGAAAAGAGGGTAGGATGAGGAACGTTTCCCTGTTTGACTCCCAGTGGAGTGGAAAACCACCCTGTCCTCACACCATTCAACTGAACACAGGCCACTGGGCTTTTGTATAACAGCTTTGAAAAATATACCGTCCACACCCGCTAAAATAAGTTTAAACTCCAAGAAATCTCTGTGAACACAATCAAAAGCTTTTTTGAAATCAATAAAACAAACAAAGGTAGACTTCGCCTCAAAAATTCTGGCTCTAATTACTCTGGGTGTAAATATGATCTAGACAGGATCTATGTTTTCTCAACCCATTCTGCTCTACTAGAATGTTTTTGGCCTCTATACATTGAGACAGCCTGGAGTTTAGAATATTAGAGAACAATTTATGCTTTAAAGGCTGACTCTCTATAGTAGAGAGGGACCCTTGGGTCGTTTTTGGCCGACTTTGGAATTGGTATAATAAGTGATTTGTACCAATCAGAAGGAACAATACTAGATTTAGCAAAGAAGTGCCAAATGCATTCTCCAGACATGAATTGGACATTGGCGGTGTCTCAGGAGTCATTCACTGCATTGAGTTGGAGCCCCATGTCCCATTTAAAGAAAGAACAAGACGAGTCTAACCAGCAGACTTTAACGACCTCAAAAGGCATTTGCAGGACCTTTTTGCAGCAGGCATAATAGAGGAATCTAAGAGTCCTTATGCCTCTCCAATTGTGCTCGTTCAAAAGAAAAATGGAGACCTGAGGATGGCTGTCGATTATCGAAGGCTGAACAACCTTACTAAAAAGGATTCCTATCCTTTGCCTTGTATTGAGGAGACATTCACATTGCGGTCAGGTTCAAAATGGTTCACCGTTCTTGATCTTAAAAGCGGTTACTATCAGCTTGAGGTGGAGTGATCTGACCGGCCCACAACAGCATTCACCACCCCCTTTGGTGCATGGCAATTTCGGAGGATGCCACAGGGCCTGATAAACTCACCAGCGACATTTCAATGTACTATGGAAAAATTAATGGCTGGATTAAACCTTCAGGAGATTATTACTTTTCTCAATGATCTAATGGTCTTCTCAGAATTACTAGAGGAACATGAAGAGCAGTGTTGTTTTTGGCAGCCATTTTTTATTTAGTTTTAGTCTTAATCTTTTGGACGAAATGCTTATTAGTTTTAGTCACATTTTACTCATTTCTATTATAGGTAGTTTTAGTCAAGAAAACTAAAAGGGTTTTTGTCTAGTTTTAATCATTCATTTTACTCGAAAAAATAATGTCTTTAAAAGATTAAATTAGGACAATACAGATATAGGAAATTGTAATTGAGGTTGACAGGCTGTGCTGCAATTCATAAAGCAACAGTTCACTCTCTTAAAGGTACCATCCCAGGCGGCTCATTTTTTGGCAAAATGATAAAAATCTGAGTATATCTGGTAAGTATTAGACAGTAATTGATTACAAAAGTGATTTGACATATCAATGATGAAATTTGGTCAACTGTGTAAGGAGCAGGGGCCAAAATTAGGCTACCAATCAAATCTGTCCCCGACAACTCTAATTGGATGGCCCGTCTTGTCAGTCAAACTGCCAAATCCATGTGTTCGCTGCTCTGTGTGTGCATTCCAATGTGCACGCACTTTGGCTGTAGCTACATAGCCAGCAATAGGTAGAAAGCTAGGCATTCGGATGGAGTCATAGCACAGCCGAAAGAGCAGCCAGTTTTCCAACCTCCAACTGAACCCAGCGGTCAACCACCAGCTAAAAAGACGTAAACCTTCATTGAAAGAAAGCATTGTAGAATCTGGAAATGTAAGTGACAAATAGCTGATAAGCTCAGTCCAGAGCCAAGCCAAATAGCAATAAAACTTCTGTGAACTTCCCCCCAGGATACTCGCTCAGCCTGCATGTGGAAGGTGTCGATCTTTCTGTTACTCTGTAGGGGGGGGTAGTTGCAAAGCTCTGGCTGACACAATGCCCCTGTGGGAGTCATATTACTGTCCTCGGTCTTAAGTTAAAATCCAGTTATATTAATTTGTTTAAAATAATCTAAACCTCTGGGAACTTCATAATAAGCTTACATATTCAATATCCTGCTAAGAAATCACTTCTGTACTTATAGCCCAATTTACTTATATACTAATTAATCTTAAGACTTTTTCATGACAACTGCATCATATTAGTACATATTCATATCATGTTTGGTCTTGTTATTCTCGGGGGAATCCAAGGAGTTGAATGGAGAATGTTTCATTCCCATTGAAATTATGGTTCATTCCCTTTTGGAAACTCCTGAAATTTGGTCAGAATATCTCGGGTAATCGCCCTATTCTCCTCTCTCAGCTAAATCACTTTATTACATCCTCTACCTGATGGAAACCCAAAAACCAGATTTGACCCCCCTTCCAGTGTGTTTATGGCCTTGCCGCCTGAATCAAAGACGTGGTTTGGCTTAAAGGAAAGAGAAACAATCCATTCTGGGAGAATCGTATTTGATCTCTCCCCGCGCACGTGAGTGCGTGTGTAGCACCCAATCTATATAGTCAGGGAGAATCGTATCTGATCTCTCCCCGCACACGTATGTGTGTGAGTAGTCTTTTAATTATGGAAGCCTCGCAATTAGAATTTCCTGTACACTTAGGGGTCTATTCTCCCATTAGCGCGTAAGTCCTTTTTTACGCGCTTCGAGTTAAGCGCATTTGAGTTACGCGTATTCTCCCCTACTCGCTTCGATCACGCCCACAGCGCTTAACTTCAGAATGTAGGCGGTCTTAAGAAAGAGGTGTGACTGATCCAAAAGAGAGGCAGACTCTGTTCAAAGCTCATTGATTATGGCTATCAGGAAAACATGGAAAAAGGATTTTCTGATTAACAATGAAAACGCATTTGTGGTCCATGGAAAACGCAAACCAGACTTAAAATTTGAATATCGTCGGCCTGCTGATAAAACCTCGTATCTCCAAACTGATAAGAAACGAAAACTCGTATGTCCACTATTCTTACATGCAAAATTAAACATTTTTATTTTAAACTATATTTATCCATTTGTATTATAATAATAATTATTATTATTATTTTATTTTATATTTATTTTTTATTTTCCTGTGAAGTTTGTCATTGAGAAGATACAAGGTTTTTGTATGCCGCTGTAATAGGAGGCCGTACCAAGTACAAGACATAATTCAGACATCTCTTTATTTATCCCCGCAGCGCGATTAGCGCGAAGCGGGGGATATAGCATTGGGCTCCGTCCGTACGGACACACAAAATTGCGGCGGCGGGGGATATGCTAGTGACAAACACTTGTTATTTCTTACTCTAGCCACCATGGCATTAAAGCTATGCATACAAACAAATTGCCGCGATAATGAAATAATAAATAAAGAATTTAGCGCTTCTCAATCAGATCATTGAAAATGTGCCCCTCCTACACCAGCCTGTTTGTTCCGTGGAAGACAGGGAAGAAGACAAAGGGAACATTCTAGTCACACAAAGACAATCAAAGACAGTTTATATGATTTCATTTAGAAATTGCGCACTTGAAAACTACTCCTATGTCAGGTTTGCAACTAAAGGACAAGGAAACGCTTTAACAAGGATTCTTACCCCGCACGCGGTCATCTCCCCGCCCCGAAACCGCCTCAGTAATGACGGAATTCCATATCCATAGCCTATCATCCTATTTGATTTGAGCAACACATTAACTTGAACTTGTGCCTAATACTTTATTATAATCAATTATCCCATTTACTGAAAATGATTCTTCCCATGTCAGCTATTCTTTAAAGGCTATAATTGATTAACAAATGGATAGTGCTCTGGTATTTGCCAGGGTAGGGCTCAATCTAGAGTTGCCTATTTAATAATATCTTTATTCACACATTAAATTGCACAGTATTACCAATGGTAAAAAATTACTAGGACTCGAGTTAGTTAATTCAGATATCCTCAATTAGAAAATCAATCCCCTCACTCGTGAGAATATCACACATTTTTTGATTATCACGAACATATAGGGCAGTCGCATTAGTTAATAGAACATGGAAGACAATGATGGCGACGTCGAGCCAAAGCCGAAAACCAAATTTCACAGATGTTGGTGTTGTATGGCAAGCAAGCAATGAAGGCTGATCCGAGGAATTAAGCTGCGAATCGTTCTGGATGTGGCTTCGGTGGTGAGATGTAAGCGCAGTATCCCCGATATAAAGCATAAATGGAGAGATCTGCGGGGCGCTGTAAAAGCCAGGTTCTCTGGAGAACTGTACACGCAACAGTGGGCAACCATCATCCCCTGTGCATTTCACTGCACAGGAGGAGGGGATGGCATCCACTCTTTCTGCAGTGGAAGTGCATGGAGAATAACTTGAAGCGCCAACGAACTGCGTCAGACACCTTGACACAGACGCCTGTGATGTGAATGACATGACCAGCCACTCTCTGAAACGGCCCAGATGCTAGGAGCGACAGCGCAGTTCTGACGTTGATGACCACGGGTATGTTTTGTGGATAATTGCTGCAGCTGGATAGCTGTTCATCCAGAAGTCGGCAAAGATAGATGATTGCCTCATGCACGGTCCAGTCGAAAGCGCTGGATGCACTCGATGTTTGTTTGTCCCAGGATGTCCAAAGGAAGCCGATATACGAGTGTTCGTCTTCGAGCTCGGCGCGCTCCTCTTACTCTTTCCCAATCACGCAAGAGTGCAAGCAAATGCAGGACTGGCATTTTGGCTTTACATTTTGAGGGCATGGTAGAATGATGGTCTTATGTATACTCGTATTAATTAATAGTTTTGCGTTTGTAATTTAACTGATTGGAGAAGAGGCTGATGCGTAATATCATGTGATGATTTCGTTTGATAAATTATCATGGCTTTGTGAAATGTAGTTTAGAAATAAGGAAGAACAATCAAATATTAAATGTCTCAACCTTTACCATGTTAAATAAAATAAAAGTAATGTTAAAATTCGGCCTATAACCGACATCAAACGCAATATTCAATTTCGCCTAATGTTGGCGCTTGACCTTAATACAGCCCTCAAAAGCGCTTAACAGAAAAAGCGCGTAAGCCAGGGGGAGAATACGCGTAAGTGTTATTTGCATGAGAAATGCCCGGAAACGCCCAGATTTTGGCCTTGCTCCGCCCCAAGCGCGTAAGTGCCTTCAAGGCGCGTAATGCACAGACTTAAGTCGAGGGGAGAATACGCGTAGGCTGAAAAGCGCGTAGCTACGCGCTTTTTTCGACTTAAGCGCATGGGAGAATAGATCCCTTAGTGCGTAAGTAGTCTTTTCCTACAGGTATAACTTTATTCTCCTTTTCTAAATTGTGTGTAACTTGTAATTAGCTTAACGTTGAATTGTTTGATCTAAGCTTGTGCCTACCTGGTGAATAAATTATTGTTATTCCTTTAAGCTTGCGTGGTCTCAGTGACTCCTAATCCTTCTATTCTTTCTAGCCACGTTACGACTTGTACTTAGGGGACGATTTCTTACCATTCCTGACTAGCTAGCTGATGTTTATAGGTAGTGATGGGTTTTCAGTTGGATTGTAAATTATGGTCTACCCCTAAAGGGTTTATCCAGTACCGGTTCTGGGGATTCGGCCTTAAGGGCACCCTTGGGCTTATAAGTTAGTGCCTAGCCGATCCCCTTAAGGGGCCCTGTGGTGTTCATAAATCTGGGTTCATCATAAGTTTATGCTCAGTGCTACCATGTTTTTGCCAAGATGCTACTATTATGGCGATTTCTTCCATCCTCTCAAACTATCAATGAACTAAGATCCGGCAATTGCGGTATGACCCGGGGGCGTCGATTGAGTAACAGCGGTTTTCACGGAAGAGTCTGGTGGCGTAGCTGCCCTGATATTCACTCATGTTGTCCCTAAACTATAAATTCTAATTCTAATTTGGAGTCAGATATTTAAGGAGGATATAACTAAATTTGGTATTCTAAATGTATTATGGAATCATATTAATTGTAACCATTGTGCTCTTGTGCCCCGTTCTTGGAACGGAGAAAATATATTCATTTTATTGCGATTCACACCAGCCAGGAGGTCGCGCAAGTTAACGCCAGCCAAAAGAACACGTGGACCCTTCGTCCCCAGCAATTTCTGTCTTTGGTATTGTTTTGTGGGGTTTTACAGCGTGATAGACAAGAATGTGTAAAAATTGCAAATGCAACTCAAGTATCCCTTAGCAGAGAAGCATTCGGCCGCTGGAGAGAACTCAAGGCACAGAAATGTATTAAAACCAACGCACTCATTGCAGAGTTTCTCTTAGACTGGTAAGCTGGCTTCTTGTCTCTCTTTGTGTGTGAATGCTGTACATAGAAAGTGTAGACTATACACATTGAGTTGTAAGGTCTAGGCTACTTTTGGTGTTAGCAAAGTAACGTTTGCTACAGCCTAGTAATGGGTAGCTTGTTGCTGTATGCCTAGAGAATGCCACTAGCGTAGGAAATGTGTGTAGGCTATAATTCCCTGGTTATGCTGTGAATCCAGTGTTGAAAGATTCAGGTGTTGTTGTTGGTGGCTTTGTATGATGCCATCGATATCCACTGCTGCTAATGCTGTCTGTGTTGTAATGTTGTCTCCGGCCACACCGGTCAGCTGATTGTAGTGAACTGAAGCACGCGCACGAACTGAGTGGTGGGGGCGTGGTTTGGGTGATTCCTGATTAGACGGAGGGGGTGGGTGCTTATCAGTTGTGCAATTCGAAAAAAAATCATAAAGGTACCATCCCAGGTGGCTGGACTTAAGACTTTTGTATAGAAACCAGATTCCTTACCAGTTTGATAGCGCAAGACTAGACTTTCCCATCCATGAAGATGCAATTTTGTCCTGCTGTACTTGCTGATCTACTAAAAATAGCGCTTTAAATACAGATAAAGTGGTAACAGTGAGTGGAATTAATGTACATCACTCCAAGACAGTCAAGAAACAAAACATTCTAGCTGCCGGGTGGCTCACACGGTTAAGGCACTGCGCTGCAGTGCAGAGGTGATCACTACGTCACGAGTTCGAGCCCCATTGGCAGGGGTCGGCAGCTTTCTCAGAGTAGCGCACAATTGGCTATCGCGCTACAGGGTTTCAAATTGGGAAGGGACTGCCGGATTTGGGTATTCAATAACAGCTTTGTTTGTTGCTCCAGCGCCTCCTGTTGGCCGGACGGGCGCTCGTCAGGAAGACTCCGGGTTGGTTCATGTCCGGATATCCTCCGCCCTAGTTCTGAACTTGCGAAGATTCAACCAACGAGTGTATAAGAATCAGTGGCAGACAGGCACGTGCTTCGGAGGAGAGCTGTGAACTGTCTCACTATCCTGAGTTGGCAGCAAGGGGTCGCACACGAGCAAGCTTTGTACATATTTCCCCAATTGGGCATTCCAGATTCGGGTGGGATTGGAGATGCCAAAATTAAAAAAAAAAAAAAAAAAAGAAACAAAACATTCTTTCTTTGCGCCTTTGTTTCTAAGAACCTATAAAAGTGCAATGAAAACACACAAGCCCAAAATATAAGCAATAGATGAGGAACACATATGCTGAACTTGACCTTGTCTGCCACCGCCAGTGCAATTGAGAACCGTTTTACATGTCGCAATGCGCTGATAGAGCACAAACATGCCAAGATGAAGACACAACTAGAAGATGCCCACGCTGTCTGTTAATGTGAATATGCTGCCTAAACATGCTACTAACGTTAGAGCAGCCAAGTGTGCTTCTGCTCATTTAGACATAAGGAACAGCAACAGGTCTGAAAAGCTACATTTCCCCCCATATGTTTCGCAGACTCAAATATCAGTGATCAGATTAAGGAAAAAAATTATTAGTATTTTTTGCTATTCATAATATAGTCTGATTTACAATTGTTTAGTACACCTGAAAAATGATTCGCAAAAATAAGAAAACAGTCAATCCGATTTTAAATGATAAAAGGCTATTTTATTCTTTCCAAATGACAAATTGCACTCTGAACGCAAAACAAATTATTTACAAAAGGCATCAATTTCACCCGAAACATTCTTAATTTAATACAGAACACTCTCGTTTCCCAGTGAAATTTCTGTAAACCACTTGTAACCTGCAAGTACAGCTGTCTCATCTATAACTTACTGTAGCATATGATGCTGTTTAACACCTGATCAGAGACACGAAAGGATCCATTTTCATTAAAATCTAGTAACAAAAGGCACACTCCAACTCAGAGTTAACGATTCAGAGTTAAAGCCGAAATAAGTGGAGGTCGAATGCAGAATTCCCACCGTTAGGGCAAAAACCAAATAATATCGCCATCATATCAGAATGATTACAAAGATTTCTCTGAAATAGTGAAGTGATGATCACTCAAAAATATTTTCCTTCGTTAACGTTTGTTTGCTTACTAGCATACAGGGTGGCTGTATCCAACGTAATTTGATACACGAAGGCTTGCATTGACGTCTAGCTATCCATGACTTACCAGAAACTTTCTGGCAGAGAGCCCCTCTAATGCATGCACGCACTCCCAGAAGCTGATTGGTTGGTATACAAATGAGGAACGTCATTTTCCAGCCAATCAAAGTCGTTAAAGCTTCTCCTGTTGCTATATGGCTTGGGAATCGGAAGTTCGCAGGCCAGCGAGCCAACCCACGAACATTTTCATCTCGTCTCCTCAACGAAAACAACACATACGTCTCATCATATTTTCATCATCAACGAGCTATATTTAGCTCGTCACTGTCTCGTTTTAGTCATGAAAAAAGGTACGTTAACAAAATCATTTCGTCATTGTCATTGTTAAAGAAAACGACACTGATGAAGAGAAGCTGAAAGTACTGAAACGCATTTCAGATATTGGGCTGAAACTAGCCCCCTCTAAATGCAAATTTTTCCAGACAAAAGTGAAACATTTAGGAGATGTGATGTCTGCCCAGGGAATCCAGCCTGAACCTGATTAAGCAGCAGCCATCAGGGAATGGCCACGCCCTCCGACTGTTAGGGAACTCAGATCATTCTTGGGTTTCACTGGATATTACATGAGATTTGTCCGTGATTAGTCCAGAATTGTCCGACCCCTCTATGACTTCTTGAAAGGAGAGTTTGCTCCTCAGTGCAAAGGTGAGAGTCACTGGAAAAGAACAAAATCACCGTCTCTCACAGACCACCAGCTGGACCACAAGCTGTCAGGAAGCATTTGAACTTATTATTGAGAAAATGACATCAGCACCGGTCCGTTGCTTTGCAGATTGGCGACCGAAAATTGTAGAAAAATGTTACCTTAAACTGAAGTGAATTTTAAGGGGGGAAAAAATCCCAGACTAAGTGATAATTACTTTTCATAAAGTCACCTGTTCAACAATTATTGGCACCCTTAACAATTCTAGGAAATAAATGTAATTGAAGTATTTCTGTCATTTCTACAGTAGTTTAAGTTGATCAGAGTATCTAGGAACATTTAATTAGTAATTCATCATTTCCTGTTTCCCTGGGGTATAAATATGATGTGACACAGAGGCCATTTCTCTTATCCACTCTTCAACAGGGGAAAGACAAAGGAACACGCCATACAAATTAGGAAGATGCGTGTCGACCTTCAAAGGTCAGGCAATGGCTACGGGAAAATAGCCACTCGCCTGCACCTGCCCATATCAACTGTCAGAGGAATCATTAAGGAGTTTAAAACAACTGGAACAGTGGCAAACAAGCCTAGACGAGCACGCAAGGTTATTTTGCCACCACGCACAGTGAGGAGGATGGTATGAGAAACAGAAAGTTCTCCAAAGCTCACTGTTAAAGAATTGCAACAAATGGTAGCATCTTGGGGTCACAAAGTCTCCAAAACAACCATCAGGGGCTATCTACATGCCAAAAAGCTGTTTGGGAGGCATGCACGGAAAAAACCTTTTCTCACTCACAATGATAAACGCAAACGTCTGGAGTTCACTAAGCGGTACTGGGACTTCAACTGGGACCGTGTGCTTTGGTCAGATGAGACCAAGATAGAGCTTTTTGGCAAAAAATACTCTAAGTGGGTCTGGCGGAACACAAAAGATGAGTATGCAGAAAAGCACCTCATGCCCACTGTGAAGTATGGGGGTGGATCGGTGATGCTGTGGGCCTGTTTCTCTTTCAGAGGCCCTGGGAACCTTGTTACGGTGAGTGGCATCATGAACGCTTTGAAATGCCAGGATATTTTAAATCAAAATCTGGTGGCCTCTGCCCGAAAGCTGAAGATGGGTCATCACTGGGTTTTTCCGCAAGATAATGACCCTAAACATGTGGCCAAATCTAGACAGGAATGGTTCACCGGACACAGAATCAAGCTCCTCCCATGGCCATCTCAGTCCCCAGACCTCAACCCCATTGAAAACCTGTGGAGTGAGCAGAAGAGGAGAGTGCAGAGGAGAGGACCCAGGTCGCTGGATGATTTAGAGAGATTGTGCAAAGAGGAATGGTCGAAGATCCCTCTTTCTGTATTCTCACATCTTGTGAAACATTATAGGAGGAGATTGGGTGCTGTTTTGTTGGCAAAAGGGGGTTGTACAAAGTATTAACATCTTTGTGGCACACATGATTTGGTGTAAAAGAATTATTTCTTAATGTGGGATTTTTTTCCCACTGAATAAATGCACTTGAATTAAAGGTTGGATTTTCCTCTTTTTTTCATTGTGGTCCGATATTATTTAGAAAAAACCTAAATTTATTAGAAGCTAAAGAACACATCTTAACCAGGGGTGCCAATAATTATGGAGGGCGCTGTATATGGACTTTCAGTTTCACACTGAACTTTTTTTCCCACTCGACTTAATGCCAGAGAGGAGAGGAGACATCGCCGAGTGCTTATGCAGCCTCTAGTCTCCATTGCCTTCGTGTCACCGCTCTCAATGGTTTCCTGCTCGTCGAGAGATGGAGCGGGAGCCGGGTAGACAGTCGCTCTCTTTGGACAAGGAGGATGAGTTGGCAACCATCACCTACTTGCTACGCGCGTGGATCACTTGAGTATTGGAACATTTTTTTGTTTGTTTTTTTAAAGAGCTCCATGAGAAGCAGTGGGAGGAGCCAACTTCACCCTTTTTTTCCACAATACCTGTCTCATGTACTACTGGCAGCATAGAGTGTCAGTTTCAGCACATATTAAAAAAACTTTCTTTTCCCATAAGTTGCCCTCTGTGCCTTTATAGCTCAGATTTTTGCAAAAATTTTGAATGAAAGCACTTGAAGACGAACAAAAAAAGACATCTTTTTGTATCTCGTTTTGCTAATGTTAAATAAGGGTAAAATAAAAAAATAAAATAAATGTTTACAAAGCGGTGCCAATAATTTAGGAGAACTCTGTAAGCGTGAGTATGACCACCCTTTGCTTTCGTCAGGCCTCACCCACAGCCGTCCGCATCACCGGAGTATTAGCTCCGCCCTGCTGCATATGCCAGCACCACAGCCATTCTGTCATCAATTATCCAATAATCTAATTTAGCCTGTTTCGAGCACAGGCCTGCACTTGTTGCGAAGTCTCTTGTATCCTCTCAATAGATGTTGCACTAAACCTTCATGCTTGTGTTTTAGCTGATTTTCTGTATAGTCTAGCTAAGATCTTTGATTTTCTGGGATTGTTAATCCCGCTTCTTGTTTATTTTTTTTTTTCAAGCGATAGGTTCATAAAGACGCATATCCTTTTCTTCGCACTTGGATCCTCTCGCCTCAACTTTTGTTCAGTGCCCGTTACCTTGTGTGCTTAATTCATTACGGCCTATGAAAGAGTTGTAGTCCTTGGAGAAGAACTGTCATACCATTTCTGAATGGTGTGTAGAGGGATATGGGCCCATTACTCAAAGGCAGACTCCAGTTCTTTGAGGGCTTGGGGTGGAAATCTAGTTTGCATCCTCTGCTCCTGTGAGGATTTACGAAATGAGCCAATAGCGACAACCAGTAAAATACAAAAAGGAGGCTTTATTTCTGAAGGGGGAAACACCCCAACTGAGCAGGCGACAGTACAAAGTCCACAATCCAAAATCAGAATCCTAAGGGTGTAATCCAGGTTCGTAAACAGGGCACCAATCACAGAAATCGTTGTCAGATAAAAATGGGTCAATAAAGATTGCGGCGAAGTACAGGGAGAAGGCAAAGCTGAAGTCTAGGACGGTCCAGTCAGAAGGATAATCACAATGATACAAGTCGAGAGAAGCGTGGCACAGGTAAGCAATGGGAGAACAATCTGACAAGGAAGTGCTACAAACAGAGATCTAATATACATTTCTGGGTGAACACATGACAAGGGAACACAGGTGCAATCAATGGGAAATGATAATCAATGGAGAGACACAAGGGAACAAACTAATTACAAGAAATTGGCCGTAGCCAAAACGCAGACAGGGATCACAAGACAAACCTATAGACAGACAAACAGCTCCAGTCACGGAGTACTGAAAGTGCATAGTTTAGAGAAAGGAAAGCATGAGGCAGTTTATGGAAGACCCACAGAAATCGTAGCAGAGATAATTAGGGAAAGGCAAGAGGCGGAGACTAGAACAGGGCGAATGCTGAGCGATCGTTTGTCAGTTAGTTAGAGCAGCTATACAATCCCGAGTGCTCATTAGTAAGTTAATCAAAATATACAAGATTAGTGTTGGTTAGTAATTAGCAAAAATAACAAACTGTTAGTAGATGTTAGTAAAATAGTAAAAGTAAGAGGAAGAAAGAACACAAGATAATGAAGGAAGATTGAAACCCAGAAACCAGTAAATCACCCGAAGGAGTGACACGCTGTACAGGGGCTGTGAGCAAAGACAACACTCAAGACAAGCCGGGGGAGCACGAGGTGCAATGCATGGAAATGAAACATGGCATGAAATACTATGAAGAAACTAAAATATGAAAATAATAAATCTTGAAATCTAAATTAACAAGACACAATACATAATCAAAGAAAGGTCAGACATAAACTGAGGTCAAGAAAAACATGGGTCAGTCAAATCATGGCACAAGGCCAGGCACAGAACTTGAAACATGGGCAGGCATGAAACATGGAACATAGCACGGCAAAGACAGAATCACTACAGCTCCAGAACTTACAATGAGAGTAACATCATTTTTAGACCCAGTGATTGTGCATACCCTGGTGGTTGACTTCATACTGGTGTTTTTGAGAAGGGGAATATGCCGGAATATGCCGACATCATGAGGAAGTTTTTGCTCCACAGAGCACACAATTAGTTTGACCATTAAATATCAGTCGAGAGTAGTCACTTGACCCAGTGAGTCTCCCGAATTGGCTGCCCAGACAATTACAGAACCACCACCATTCTTAACAGTTTAGGATCAGACATTGTGGATGGAATGACTCTTTTGTATTTCTCCAAACATAAATTTAGTTTTATTAAAAAAATAATAATAAATGAAAATATTAATCTTCAGATCTTCAATGCTTTGTGGCGCAGCTTTTGTAACACCATGTTAGCACCTGACCTCAGGTTCAGGATCATTATCGTTGTCGTAACTCCAATAAAACTCCCTCAAAAATAATCTATGGTCTGTCCCTGAATCATACTGTGGAACTTACAATATTGAATTTTTGCTTTATTGCATTTTCATTTGCGCTGATTGCTTTCTATTTGTAATCTCAGTATTGTGTTACGATAGCTGACATATTCCTCCTGTGAAGCTCATGCCCTTGTTCATGACTGAGTTGACAGATGGTCTACATGAGAAGTACCTTGTCTGATCTGTGGCGCAGCAGTTTCAATAGCCTCATGTAATGCACTCACTGCACATGACTTTGGTTAAAAGCATCTGCTCATTGTGCACTCTCCTGTCATTAAAATGGTTGTCTGATGGAAGACCTGTCTTAAATACAAGCTTCATGAAACTAAGGACAAATGATTATCATATTATCTCTACATATTACTATTAGTCCTATTTTGGCCTCTCTCCACTGGCTGCCTGTTCATTTTAGAATTGATTTTAAAGTACTCTGGTTTCTTTATAAAGCCCTGAACGGGCTGGCGCCCTCCAGTATCGCTGACCTCCTAACTCTATATTCAGTCTCTAAGTCACTTAGGTCAGCTAATTTGGGGCTGCTGGCTGTCCCACAATCCAAACTTAAGCTTTGGGGTGACCGTGCTTTCGCTGTTGCAGCCCCCAGATTGTGGAACAGCATTCCCCTCCAGATCAGATCTTCCCCTCCATCGACTCTTTTCAGTCCAGGCACAAAACATACTTTTATTCATTTGCGTTTGAATCCTCTGGTTAATTATTATTACTTTTTTTTTTGACTTGTGGCATTCCCTGGGTGTTGTGCGCTTGTGCTTATACACTGTGTTACGTGATATTTGTGTTGATGTCCTTTGTATTTATGATGTTAATGATGTTAGTTACCTGCTCTGGTCTGTACAGCACTTTGGTCAACCTCAGTTATTTTAAATATACTTTATAAATAAATTTGATTTGATTTGATCTTTCTTGAGAGTGTTTCAGATTAGGGCTGGATATTTGCAGGCAATTCGGGGTCACAATAAAATATATATTCTGATACCATGCATATTTCCAAGCTGAAATATACAGCACTGAGCTAAAGTCTTGGGACAACATTAGAGTCAAGATCAAAACAATAAAACTACAGGACAGTGGGCCAAAATATTTAGGCAAAGGGTGGACACAGCAGTTATCGATTTGGTTTAGATTATGACAGAATATGTGTCTTTGTAGTAAATTTGCTGATACTTTCCTTTTTTCATTTAATTTACTGAAAAAATCTTTGCTTTATGGAATTGATTTAAATATTCCTCAAACTTTTGCACAACGCAATTATTCAGATATGATTCATACAGGAAGTGAACATTACTGCCGAAGAAATCTAATTATGGGCAGCCAGTGAAATTGGAACAGTGGCTTATATTATAATATGCTGCACTCAGCGAATCCAAAGTAGCTTTAAAGGATAGTTCACTTTTTTAAAAGTGGGGTTGTATGGGCTACAAATTGCCACTATGCACATTAGATGCAGTAGAAAGCTGGTGCACTTTAATTGCACGCTATATTACACAAATTTACAGGGCTTCAGCTGTTTGGAAAAAACACAGTTGCCATTGAACTAACCAAGTGACGTATTCCATCGGAGTAAACTGCACTGTAGTGCCCAGCTGTTTGGGTCTCAGTAACGGCGTTGTGAGTTCGGACAGTGGTTAAACTTGTGCAAACATTTCGAAAATGGTCCATGTGAGTTGCTTTCCTGGATGTGAAAGCAAAGCTGTATTCTGGTGCACTTACAGCTTCCACCGCATTCCTTTGCGGGATATTAGACTTTAACAGCAGTGGCTAGTTGTGCTCAACATGGATATTGGTACTCCACCCATATCCCTAAAAGAGGTCAATGTTTGCAGTATTCATTTTTCCAAACAGCATTTCGTGAGACCACATTCAGGGGACTCTCATCGGTGCACGCTGAAGAGCACTGCTGTACCCATGCATCAGGTAAGAGAGTGAAACACCTGTGAAAAAGTCTAATGTAACATCGCAGCACAAATTGATATTGCAGAGGGCCTATGCAGCCACATACTGTGTATTCGCTGTGTCGGTTACAATAGGCATTTGAGAGGCAATTCTATCCCATTGACATGCTGTCTCAGCCACAAACCGCTCAGAGTCTGACCCAAACAGCTGATCGCTACAGCACGCAGTTTACTCCGATGGAATACTTGAGTTGGTTAGTTCAAGAGCAACTGTGTTTTTTTCCGAGCAGCTGAAGTGCTGTAAATTTTTAAATATAGCGGAGAATTGAAGTGGTGCATTATTTTCAGGTAGCCGTTGTTTCTGTGTTTTTCCGTTCACAACAGTATATCGCCTAAATCTCCGCCCAGCACTATGCCCTGGTGCGGCTACCTGGGGGAGATCAGGGAGCTTTCAACTGCATCTAATGTAGGTAGTGGGAATTTGTAGCTCATACAACCCCACTTCAAAAAAGTGAACTATCCCTTTAAATCTTCTGGTTGGGCGGCAGGTATATGAGTGTTATATTTCTGGTGGTAATTTTTGAAAATATAACCATGACCTATAATATTTTTCATGTATCTGTGACCTTTGTCTTTTTATGACATTGCACTTATTCTGTTCTTCAGCCTCATCGAAGCTGTACATCACGTCCAACATAAAGCTGTTAGGATTTAACAATCAGTGAATTACTTTATGTCGTGATTCTCCATTCGGGTCCAAGAGACTCCCAGCACTGTATGTTTTGCATGACTTACTGATCTAACACACCTGATTTAAACGATCAACACTATGAGCGGGAATGGATTGAATACAGAGGTGAGCAAAGCGGTAGTTCAGTGGTCTTTAGCAACTATCCCAGTAAGTTTCAACCGGTCCCAGTCAGAGAGCTTGGCCTCATGACCATGATACTTGTGGCAACTGGTCTGTATTGGTGCTAGACATATGCCGTCATCATTTTTGCCGCTTTTCCCCGAGACACCAAAAATCATGTGGCTGTCGACATGACCGATACGCATATGAATCAGGAACTAACTACCTGCCACTTTCAAACAACTAGTGTCCCCATCTTATTTTGGAGTCTTATCTAGTTAAATCCTGCTGGTTATATCACTTTCACGCTGACACATACTGCAAAGTAACATTCAAATTAAAGTTATTCAACTCTCTAGACACTTGACCCAGCGGCTCCATTGTTCAGGATGTCCTGGACTAGACTGAATGATTGTCCCTGTTTTGCCTAGACAAGTTTTTTTCCAAATTTGATACCAGACCTTGAGGCATACGTACATGTAACAGAAATGTCTCTCAGCTGGAGGACAGCACCCATGATTTTAGGTAATTTTGTGGTGGTGTAAATACATGCTGTTTCTTATAAAACATGGAGGTATGTAATTTTGTAGTCATTTCCTGCAGCGCTGGTTGCATTGCATTTGTACATACCCGAGTCTGTTAGCTTTGGATTTTGTATGATCAGGCTTCCTTCAGCTGTAACATGCATCCCATTCGGTGCCTTGATAGGACTGGTACGACTAAGGATGGTGCCTCCTGGTTCGGTCCATAAGATTTTGGGTTGCGGTTCCCCGACCGCTGTGCAGGTGAGCTTTGCTGCAGTTCCTCTGTACACCACAGTGACTGAGGGAAATGAATTTGTGATTTTTGGTGGATATGCTGTCACTGTAACTGTATGCGACAGCATGGCTGAGCCAAATGCATTGGTGGCTTTGCAGATGTAGGTCCCTCTGTCAGGGGTGGCAGCTTCTCTAATCTCCAGTGAACCGCTTCCTAGGTAGGCCACTCGTCCGAGGACCTGAGGCCTCTTCAAAATGTGTTTACTGGGCAGAGTCCAGGAAATGGTTGCCTGAGGCCAGGCGTTTGCTACACAAGATAAGTTCACATTCTGCCCAAATGAAACTCCCACAGCTGTAGGCTTACTCTGGATCTGCGGCTTCCATCCTGGCTCAAGAACAAACTGCTTCTTCGCCTGTCCCGCCGTGTTATTTGCGAGGCAATGGTAAACTCCCATGTCACCACTCCCTGGCCACAATACATGCAGAATTCCACTTTCAGGAATGTGATGGAACCGCTGAAACTTAGTACCAGCTATCAACACCGTGCTGTTCGGCAGCATCCATACATACTCTGGCGTTGGCTTTCCGGTAGCATGGCATCTGAGTTGGACCTCAGCACTACCTGGCTTGAATGACACAATCTCAGTGTTTGCCTTAGGAAAACTTGGCTTTTCTATGAGGTATTTCACTTCAAGGTCAATCTCCCGTCTGGCCTCACCCACGCTATTCCACGACTGGCAAATATACCGACCCTCATCTGTTTTTCTTAGAGCATGAAGCTTCAGACTTCCATTTCTGTACACCTGGAACCTCCCGCCCAGGTAAGGTGCTGGCAGGCTAATGCCGAAGGGAGTGGTCCATGTGACACGAGGTTCTGGATGGCTCTCTGCTTTGCAATCAAGCAACAAAGTTTGATGAAGCACAGCTGAAACTTTCACAACAGTCCTTCCAACTTTTCTATTTATCTGAGGCCCTGCACCCTCTACTTCCAGGAGCACAGTCTTCACATCATATCCTGAAATGCTTTTAGCTACACAAACATAGTTGCCCCTGTCCGCTAAGTCCAGTTTCCTGATAACCAGGGTACCATCCCCCCAAATTTGGTACCTGATAGAGGATGGGGTTATAGTGGCATTACTAGGTGAAAGCCATGTGATTGCTGGCATGGGTTCCCCCGTGGCCTGACACTTTATATGCACAGGCTGTCCAAGGAGGCCCCAGATGGCGTTCTCTTCTTTTGACAAGATCTTTGGAGATTCAGGCAGCAGATGGATCCTGACCTTCATCACATCGTGCCCGTATTTATTTTTAGCACTGCATGTGTGCTCTCCTTCATCGCCCTTACGCGTCTGCTTCAGAAGGAGGGTGCCGTTCTCAAAGACGATGAGACGGGGAGACACGACCCCTTCGACTTTTCGCGAGAGATTGCTGACAACGCTGCCATCTGGATGAGTCCAAGACACCTCTGGAGCTGGAGACCCACTGGCTAAACAGTCGATTTGGAGACTGTCACCAAGTGCAACTCTCCTGTGGACAGTGGCAAAGGGTTTGATTGTTGGTTTGCTCACAGGGACCTCCACCTGAAACAGCTCAACATCATGGCCGTGAGGTGTGCTGAACAGACAGAGGTAGCTGCCTGCGTGCATCTCGGAGAGCTGCTCAATTCTGAGAGTGCCACCGGAAAAAACAGTGATGGATCCCATGGAGCTGGAAAGAGGTAAATTTCAAATTAATTTGAAATATCCATATAGTATACAGTACATAGTATATTGGGGATGTTGAATGAGCTTTAGTCAGGGAATTAGCCATGGTAACTGAATTTGTACTAACCCAAACACCAGCAATGTTAACAAGGCAAACATCATCATACTTTACAGCTGGTTGGCTGAAATGAGTGGAACAACAGTAAATTGTTTTAAACTAATAGTTTTGACCTGTTTTCAATCATTTTCCTTGATTAAAAAGTTTTTCAGTGATCAGAGAAATTCCTTCTCAAAGCAATGGTGCGAAAATTACATGGCAAATTCTATGCAAAAGAATTCTTCATTCACTTTGCAAAAAGGATAAACTGCTCTATTAACTTGTACATTCACTTTGAGCACAATCTGCAATGCAGGCTACCAAACCTGTGGCTGAAGACTGAGTAAATTACAGTAAAAAAAAAAAACAAGTTTCCATATCGAATAACTTGAATTCGATCAATTTTGCATTGAAATGATGCCTTTAGTTACTCACCATACCTCGATGAGGAGACCTGGCCACACCTCATAGCGAGGAGTGTTTTCGCAGTTCACATAATACTGGTAAAATAATTAAAAACAGGCCAAAACCAGTCATCATTTGAAAGGAGTTTTATGTGCCTTAGTGTTTGTCTGCTATTTTGCTATTGTCGCGGTGTACGTCTGGCGTCCATAACATTTTTAATCTTTTTATTTGGCCTGAAGAATTTTTTTGCAAATTTGCCATAACACACTAGTGGAGCATGTCTCCAGACATTTGGTTTTTTTTCTGGATTTTTGATTGAATCATTTTATCTGTTTTATGGGCCCTTGAAATTTTGGCCCCAATCTTGAAGATAGGACTGAGAAATTAAAAAAAAAATTATTTCTCAAAAACCACATGATACATTTTTTTTTCTAAATCAGGCAATCAAACTCCCTTGGTACCATCAATTTACAGTGCGAGCATCATTTTGATTGAATCGACGAAAGTGGGTCTAGTGGCCATCCTGTATTTTATGAATAGGCAAGATGGCCTGTGGAGGCCAAACGGTAGCAGATAGAGATTAAGTTTGTATTATCAACATACAGTGGCTCCAATAAGTATTTGTACACTACTTGACAATTCGACTACATAACAGCTTTTGTATATTCGGCAAAATGCTTGCTATTGTGTGTAAAAGTGATTAAAATATTTGATAATCAATATGTTTTAAACAAATATTTAAAGTCAAAATAGCATATTTGGTCAGAAAGGCGATTATCTTACCCAATAAGTATCTGTACAGTTCCATTAGTGAGTCACAAAACCTATAATACTCACCTAAAATTGACTTAAAAAATCCTTATTTTTTGAAGATTGGTATGAGAGGTATATATGGTCTATAGTTGACTTGATGGACATGAATGGCAATTTCTTAACTTATGAACAATTCTGTATGAAATACAGTGGCTCCAATAAGTATTTGTACACTACTGTACTTCATGGAGCCGGTTACGGATGGCCTGGGCACAAACATGGCTTCCAGTTGCTTCCTCCACTTTGGTGGCAAGACTGGTGGCCGAGGACTGTCTCTTCCTCTGTACCAGCAGCATTCAGGACACTAAAACACGCTGAAAAAGGCCACGATTTTTTTACGAGCACGGCATTGCAATTAAACGGAATTTTAGGTATCTGACGAAAACAGACAGCCAGCCTGGTGCCTATTGTCACGTACCGATACTGTGTATATTTCACTGTATGAAAGCATAGTGAACTATCTTCCGCTGTGGGCAATATTCTCCCCTCATCCTTGTATTGCATACAGTATACAATTTCTTTGTTTCTATGATCAATCACACCTTTTTCCATGATCAATCAGACCTCAGTCTAATCATTCATGGGAAGATGGCGGATGCGTACTGCTGTGGGTCAGCTGGCTGCGGCCTCGCATAAACCTGAGATTTACAAAACCTACGATGGAAAGGTTATGGTAGAGGGTGAACTGCCTAACCTTCTTGCAGTAAAAATGAGGACAGTGGCTCAAGATGAGATCATTCCGCTGGCTGCGAAGACCTTTGATTCTGAAAACCGCAGATTCAGCTCATTCAAAGTTCCAGCTGAAAGTAAGGAAGTGAATGAAATTTATAATCCTGACTTGTGGCTGGATGGAGCTCTAGTGTGGCGCTACTATGAGCTATGTCAGAAGGTCATCGTCAGACAAAATTCCTACGGTGCGGCTAAGGGTGTGAGTCTGCCTACTGTGTCAACAGGTCCTCACTAACCATGTATAACAAATGTGCAGGTTTTGTCATACAACTATCTTGGCTTGCGTTTGGGCCAGAGCGCAGGGGACAGAGCGCGCCGCTAAGTAATTGACAACCTGCTTGACCACTGTGATATACTGTGTCTCCAAGAGACTTTCCTGTCAAAACAAGACCTTGGACAGCTGAGCTCACTAAATCCTGACCTCCATGGCACTGGGGAGGTTATAAGCGACCTCAGCGTGGGAATTGTTAGGGGCAGGATACCTGGGGGAGTAGCGATTCTCTGGAGGAAGCAGTTAGATCTGCTGATAAAGCTAATCAGAGTTGATGCTGACTGGTGTATTGCAATAAACTACACACATAATAGTCAGGAGTTTGTGATTATGAATGTGGACACACCTTTTGAGTGTGATCAGAATGAAGATGAATATTTGAAGAAGCTTGCTTTTATTAATTCTTTTATTCAAGATAACTCTCACACCACTGTGTTTGTCATTGGGGACATGAACGCAGAAATTGCAGACAGATCAACATTTGGTAATCACCTGAGGGAGTTCTGTAAATCCTTTCTAGTGACACACTTATGCCCAGTGATAGTTATACCTATATAAGTGAAGGCTGGCACACCACGTCATGGTTAGACCACTGTATAAGTACTGCAGACCCACATGCATCGCAAGGCAGTATAAGTATTCTGTATGGAACAACTGTATCAAACCATATACCAGTGGTCGTCAACCCCGGTCCGGGAGGGCTGGAATGTCTGCTGGTTTTTGACGTTACTCTGCACTTAATTGATGAATGAAAGCAGTTCATTACACACTTAACTCATCTCACCTGGTGTCTTAGGTTTAAATAGGGTGGAGAAAACCAAACTCACACACCCTGTGGCTCTCCAGGACCAGGGCTTGCTACCCCTGCTCTATACACTTTTATCTTTACTTTGAACCTCTGCTTTGTCCGGATTACAACTATGCTCAATGTCCAACTACATTGACAAATCTTGGCTTCCACTTAGACTTCTGTCACAACCTGCATGTCTGTTTAATTGGCTCTAGGAGTCTCGTGGTTAGTTCCTGGTAATTGATTGATTGGCTTATTATTCCCTTAGTGCAGGAGTATTACTAACAGCACAGGGTCAAGGATCAATCCTTGAGTAATATTCACATACCGAGAGATGCTGTTATATGTAATGATGTTAACTGTTCCAGTGTGGAGCATGGAAATGCCCTCTGCCCTGTGTATGACTCCATAGTAAAATCGCTGCATGAGGGCAGTAAGCATTTCTGCAAACACAAACAAAGGATACCAGACATGAGACCAGGATGGAATCACTATGTTGCCACGTACCACGATGAGGGATGAGAGGCATTCAAAACTTGGGTAGCTGCAGGCCGACCAAGACAAGGTCCAGAATTTGAACATAAGACGTCCACTGCGAGATATAAGTATGCTGTACGCTTAATTTGCGAAAACAAGCAGGCAATGAGAGCTGACTCACTCGCTAAGAAACTGTCAAGTAACAATGTTATTGGGATCTGGAAGGAGGTGAGAGCGCTCAGTAATTCCAAAATTTCTTTACCCTGCACCATTGAAGGCATATCTGGAACAGATAATATTGCAGAACTATGGAGACAGAATTATAATGCTTTGTTTAATGCCGTTAAAAGTGATGTTTACAGAGTGGGTAGTGTTGCAAGCAATGAGCTAGTGGGAATCACTCCGTATCAAGTCTGTGAAGCAGTAAATAAGCTATCCAATAATAAAGCTAGTGGCCTAGACCAAATTAAAGGTGAGCACCTTAAATTTGCTAGTCCGAGGATTTTTCCTCTTCTTTCGATCTGTTTTACAGGCTTCCTGACACATGGGATCTTGCCTGATTTAATGCTATCAGTCCTGCTGGTTCCAGTTATTAAAGACAAAGCTGGCAAGCTATGTAACATTAACAATTACAGGCCTACAGCCGTAGCCAGCATAGTCTCTAAAGTGCTGGAGACTAAACTGCATGGTAGATTAATTTAAGTCGTTAATTCTTCAGATAATCAGTTCGGCTTTACGCATAACCATGGCACAGACTTGTGTATTTATGCTCTGAAAGAAATTGAAAGTAAGTATAATAATCAGAATTCGTCAGTTCTCATGTGTTTCTTTGATGCCTCCAAGGCCTTTGATTGGGTTAACCATGAAAAACTGTTCACTAAAAGGGTTGAAAGAGGTGTGCCTGTAGTCATAGTGAGGGTGCTGGCATATCGGTATGTCAATCAAGCAATGCAGGTTAAATGGGAACACAGTGTGTCTGACCCTTTTGGTGTGAACTATGGTGTCAGTCAGGGGAGTATATTGTCCCCCTTTTTAACCTGTATATGGACGACCTATCACAACAACTCACAGCCTGTAATACTGGGTGTATGATTGGTAATAAAAAGGAAAACCATCTGATATATGCCGAGGATTCGGTTATTTTTTCCCCGAGCAGCGCTGGTCTTCAACAGCTGCTGAATGTCTGCTCTGTATTTGGTACTGAACACGACATAAAATATAATGCCAGCAAGAGTCATATTCTGATCTGCCGCACTAGAGCGGACCAAAAATTGGCTTTTTCTGTTTTTAAACTGTCAAATAATAATATTGCTCCCTGTGCAAAAGTCAAATACCTTGGCCATTACCTTACAGAAGACATGACAGATGATGATGATATTAATAGACAGTGTTCCAAACTGTATGTGCAGGCTAATACTCTTGCTCCCAGGTTTCAGTGGTGTACAGATGATGTTGAAATAAATCTGTTTCGAGGCGTACTGCATGACTCGATGCCTGAGAAAATCATATAATTTATAGTTTGATCAACATCAACAGCAGCTCCATCAGGTATCAGTCTTTGTTCTGGAGACACTGGTACAGCTGTCTCTTTTTAATTGTATTGTAATTCCTATATTTGATATCTACTATGTAATCTCTATTTTATAGATTTATTTTCTTTCATCGTATGTGTTGTGTGGTTGTTGTTGTGTTTGTCTTGGCTATGGACCTTGAGTCTGAAATGAAGATTATTTCAGAAACTCATCTTTCAAAAAACTATACAAAACCAATCTGTAAAAAAATATATGTATATCAAATGTATACCACAGTCTCATCTTATATGTCTCATCTATTAATTGCAATATCTATCATATTAAAGAAAGTTCGGTAACACTTTACTTGAAGGTATCGTCATAAGAGTGACATGACGCTGTCATAACTGTTACATGACACAGTAATGAACATGTCATAAACATTATGTCAATGTCATTAACGTTTATGACTGTTGTCATTAAGTGTCATTCGGTTTTTTTAATGAGAAGTTGACATTGTTTGGGTTGTCTTGAGTCATAAACATTTATGACATTGACATAATGTTTATGACACGTTCATGACTGTGTCATGTAACAGTTATGACAGTGTCGTGTCACTCTTATGATGATACTTTCAAGTAAAGTGTTGACAAAAGTTCCTAGTTCCATTCTGGTTGTTTAAAAAATATTGAATATATGCAAAGTATTCACTAAGGCTACAATGGCTTTCTTTGAAATCTTAGACTAGTTTACATGCTGCACCAGTTTACACTGGGTACGTCATGCTTCTTTAAATATAAGAAGTGATAAAATGTACTAGCCAGGATATGAAAATGACTATGTCTTGGCGGAAAAATTGGGACCATTGCATTTGCATGATCTACCACACCTGTTTCAATGATCAATCACACCTGTGTCAATGATGAACCTCACCTGTTTCAATGATCAATCACCCCTGTTTCAATGATCAATCACACCTGTTTCCATGATCAATCACACTTGTTTCAATGATCAATCACCCCTGTTTCAATGATCACACCTGTTTCCATGAACAACCACACCTGTTTCCATGATCAATCACACCTGTTTCAATGATCAATCACACCTGTTTCAATGATCAATCACACCTGTTTCAATGATCAATCACACCTGTTTCCATGATCAATCACACCTGTTTCAATGATCAATCACACCTGTTTCCATGATCAATCACACCTATTTCTGTGATCAGTCACACCTGTTTCAATGATCAATCACACCTGTTTCCATGATCAGCCACTCCTGTTTCCATGATCAATCACGCCTGTTTCAATGATGAACCTCACCTGTTTCAATGATCAATCACCCCTGTTTCAATGATCAATCACACCTGTTTCCATGATCAATCACACTTGTTTCAATGATCAATCACACCTGTTTCAATGATGAACCTCACCTGTTTCCATGATCAATCACACCTGTTTCCATGATCAACCACACCTGTTTCCATGATCGATCACACCTGTTTCACTGATCAATCACATCTGTTTCAATGATCAACCACACCTGTTTCCATGATCAATCACACCTGTTTCCACGATCAGTCACACCTGTTTCTGTGATCAATCACACCTATTTCTGTGATCAGTCACACCTGTTTCAATGATCAATCACACCTGTTTCCATGATCAACCACTCCTGTTTCCATGATCAATCACGCCTGTTTCAATGATCAATCACATCTGTTTCAATGACCAACCACACCTGTTTCAATGATCAATCACACCTGTTTCTGTGATCAATGACACCTGTTTCAATGATCAATCACACCTGTTTCCGTGATCAATCACACCTTTTTCCATGACCA
The DNA here is from genome assembly GCA_029721435.1 of Gymnothorax reevesii. Taxonomy (NCBI): domain Eukaryota; kingdom Metazoa; phylum Chordata; class Actinopteri; order Anguilliformes; family Muraenidae; genus Gymnothorax; species Gymnothorax reevesii. The sequence continues at coordinate 118,223,650 of CM056578.1, forward strand.
ATCACACCTGTTTCCATGATCAGTCACACCTGTTTCTGTGATCAATCACACCTGTTTCCATGATCAATCACACCTGTTTCCATGATGGAGGAACACTCCCGTCGGCAGCCTCCAGAAGACTCCATCTTGAGAAGCTGCAGACCCTGAGCAGCGGAGGTATAAGGTTGAGCCATAAATCCCTGTGATTTTGTGATGATGAGGCAGAGGTTGTGCAGGGCTTGAATTCATGGCTTTTACCTCCACTTGTACCACTCTCTGTACCACTCTTTTAGTATTACCTGCTTGGCTGGTGGCAGAACACTGATATTCTCCTGAGTCTGTCAATGTAATGTTTCTGATATAAAGTGTCCCATTGGAAAAGAGTGAGATCCTGCCCCCAACTAATGGAAGAGTTACGTGTTTATTCTTGTCAAGGATGGTCCACTGAATTGTAGGCATAGGTTCCCCTCTTGCTGTACAGTATAAATATCCATCGCTTCCTGTGGGCAATGCCATAGCTTCAAATGCTTCTTCAGTGATGGTAGGTGCTGAATCTATGACATCAATTTGATAGTTCATTGTATCGGTGCCAACTGTGCTGCTGGCAATGCATTTATACTGTCCTTTACTCGACAAGTGAGCAACTCCAATCCTTAGCGTCCCATTGGTCAAAACTGAGACTGTGTTATCCTGCAGGCTCCCAGGCCCGATTATTTTCCCATTTGGTAGGATCCAGGATATTTGTGCTTGCGGCACGCCCTCTGCTTTACATTCCAAGTTTATAGGATGTCCTAAATATGCCAACATGAGTTTTGATTTTGGGTGCACAATTTTGGGAGGCTTTGTCATCACGGAGAGGGTGATAATCTGTTGATTTGACCCAAAAACATTCCTCGCTGTGCAACGGTACTGACCTCTGTCCTGCACCTGAACATTTCTAATGACAAAAGTGCCATTACCCAGAACTTCAAATCGGTCACCATTCTTTGTACTTTCTTCCATCGTGGCACCTGTTTGGGAGGAGCGGCAGAAAACAAGGCGGGTTTAAATTTTTTTGTTCACAATTTTTTCTCTTCACTTGTTTTTAGTTGTGCATTTAATATACAGCATAATTGAGTAAGACAAAACAGAGGAGCGAAATCCCAAAACAACCGCTCAACGTTGCAACAACCAAACCATCAGACTTTCAAAAACAGCATTTTCACGCCGAACAAGAAAACTGTTTGTGTGTGAGCGGGGTAAACAAGCAGAGGGAGGTATGAACATTTGTAAACAGAAAGTTCTAGCAGTGATCCAACAGCACCATAAATTACATTTATATAACCACACCAACAAAAAAAGTCTATTTTGGCTCTTGCATGATTATAGCCTGTTATATTGATTGCAGACGCGTGGGACATAATGCAAGCTTTCTCTTGCCCAGAAGAATGCCTCTGCAATCCAGGACCTGCTGCTTGTATTCCGAGAATTTTGATTTTGTCTCTCTCTGCCGTTGTCTTGCCTACTGAATTCCTGGCACAAAGCCACTATTTATAATCATATGATGCACTGTGGTGGAAAACAAGGGCAGATTGCGCTCAGACGCAAAACTTTATCGGTGCATTTGTGCTCACATATCATTTCTGCAATATTGTTAATGAACTGAACCTTGAAGAGGAGCAGATAGCCGGTGCAAGTGATGCACAATGTATGGTGCCATCAGGGCCCATGATCCATTCTATGTGAATTTAACCCAGTATATTTACTATCAACAGTTGCATCAAATTGTGTCCATCATATCATTATCCCCCGCCAGCACGAAGTGGGAGGGGGATATAGGCTTGACCTCCGTCCATCCGTCCGTCCGTCCGAGATAAAGGGGACAGCTTTACTCAGAAACTACTATAGATACAGTAACCAAATTTGGTGTGTAGCTTAAGACCATCAAGGCCTTGATCGAGTTCAAAAATAAGAAGCGCGCGATTGGCAGGGGATGTTGTAGACCATGTCGACTTGTTTTGTTCTGGCCTCAGTTTTATTTCACTGAAATTCTGCATAAAGAACCATATAAAGACCACCTGTTCCTATTGAGGAATGGCACTTTGCTTGTTTAATTATACACATGCTTGTCTCAAATTGTATGTTTTCAGCGATGCTTGATCGTTCCAATGAATATCTAATACAACGTACAATAAAATAGTGTTTACATCTAATTCTCATGATATGTTAACTTCTACCGTATTATGCTAAATTCTAATATTGCACTAACTATGCATTATTTACAAATTTATTTTTGTTCCTACCCGTGGAGACTTTAGTCCAGGAGTGGGTGGGCTTGGGTTCCCCCGATGATTCACAGGGCAGAAAAATGTCTGATTCTGCGGGGGCTGAAAATCTGACTGTTTTCAGTGCAGAAATCTTTGGCTTCTTTCCAGTTTTTATTAATTTCCGAGTGGGTATAATATTAGATAATTTTTGTTGTCCCTGATGGCCATCTAGCCTTTGGCTATCATGTGGGATTGAGGAGTTAGGCTCATTTGTAGCTGATTGAGAGTACACTGTAGTAGTAATGGTTGGCTGGGGAATTGGATTCAGGAATTTCACACGTGATTTGGATTTTATCATTTCCCCTGCTCGCGTAAGATGATAGGCATCGAGTTTGTGTTGCCTGTATCTGTTTCTTAGTCTCAAAATCCAGGCAAAGTCTTTAATATCGCTGGAAGGTCTAATATGAGGAGGTTGAAGGGTTGAAGGTGTTGGTGCTCGACCCTCAGGGAATGTTGGTCTTGAAGTAAGAGTAGATGGAAGAATGTTTCTTTGAGGGCCAGTGACCCCAATGTCTGGAGCTTCTGAGGAAAATATATTCCTGGATATTTTTGAAGATGTGTGCTCTTGCCAAGACACATTTGGTGTGGAGACGGGATTGGAATGGGGCCAGGCTGTTGGAAAGACCATAACCGTATCCTGAATGCGTGGTTGCCACACCAAGGGGTTACTTGCTCTGTCTTTTGGAAATATATGGCCTGCAGTTACAGTTTTTAAGATGTCTGCATTCAATCTGTTTGCTTTCAGCTTTTCCCTCAACTGATCATCTCCATATTTTAGAGTTTCATAAGTTTCTGCAATTTTCCTTAAGGTTGTGCTTGAATTTTTTAAAAAGGCTCCCTTTTCTGCACTCTGCAATGAATATTCAGGGGTTTGGCCCTGAGATATCACCAGCGGATGTGGGGTGAAATTTGGCACCTGAAGCACAGTTCTGCTCTGCACTGGCCTCACTGCAGTTGTCTCTGATGGTGAATCAGTGCTGAACCCTGGACTTCCCTTGACCCTGCCGCCATTAAATTGAGCCAAGTAGTCTGCTGTTGTAGAAGTCTCAGCAGAATTCCTCTCAGCCTTGCCAAAAGGTGAAAGGAGATGATCTCGGTTTATTTTCAGCTGCTTGCGATCTTGTTTATGCAATTTGACAGTTTGAAGCCCAGTTTTTGTGAGACCAGTCATTTCTGTCGATAGTCCATAGTCTTCCGTCCTCTTAGATGAATTTGAAATGAACCCAGGTTGAGTTTCAGATTGATCATTTTTGTCATATTTATTCATAAATTCTCCTGTATGTGATGAGGAAGTGAGCTGAATTTGAATTGGTCTCCCTGTTACAGAGTGTAGTTTATGCCTGCTGTTCATGCTGTCGCTGTCAGTGTCCGCTTTACTGCTGGCGTGATGGAAATCCACCCAAAATCTATCATGCCCACCTGGCATGTGAGGATATTCTGTTTCTGAAAATCCTGAACCCTCATCTGCAGTGTTTTGTTCAGTTTCAGAAGCAGCGCCTCTCTTTGCCTCATTGTCAGTAGCACCTGCACTCAGCGGATTTATTTTTCGCCTGATTATTACCTGGTGAGACAGCATATCTACACCAAAAAGATTGACAGCTAAACAGCTATACACCCCACTGTCCATATATGTGGCATTCATAATTACTAAGCTCCCATCAGATGTCACCTTGATTCGACCCTCTGGAGATGATGGCCTCAAGATTATATTTGATGGGAAGTACCAAGCCATGTCGCTGGGCTCCACTGAAGATGAGGAGCAAGGGAGAGTGAGTGATTCTCCATAATTTAATGACATTTTCCGGCCATTAATGAGATCAGAGCTCAGCTGCCTCTCTTTGACAAATACCCTAAAGGACACTGTATCCACATCAACCTCAGAACGCACGAGGCACTGATACAGCCCAGAGTCACGCGGCCTCGCTTTGTGTATAACCAATTTATCTTCTTGAGGAATCAACACTCTGGCTTGAGATGCGGTTAAAATGGATAAATCTGGTAATATCCATTGAATAGATACTTCTCCAGATCTTGAAACGTTACAACTCAGACTCACTTCAGAACCCTCCAGGGCAGTTTTCACCTTCCCTGGTTCCCCTCTGTGGAGAAAAGCCCATCTGAGTTTATCCCTTTGTTCCTCCCATACTCTGATTTGCTTTGAAAGAAATGTAGAAAAGCTGAGAACAAGAATGTTACCGGTTGTTTTGCGCCTGTTCAGTTGAAGTGTTACACGAGGCTGTAAAAGCCATTCTGGCTCAGCTGATAAATATCCTTTCAGACCGGTAAAGAGTGAAGAGTCTCCACTGAATGCCTGAGAGTAATGAAAAGTGGCCCTTGAAACACCGTCTTGCTTTGGGCCCTGATTGAGGATGACCGGTCTCTCATTATACTTGGCCACCAATCCCCAGAGTGAGTGAAGATCTTTGCTGTTAATCTCACACTCCAGCAAACCCATGAAAGTGGCATTGACTGCCACCAGTCGTAAGAACCGCTGGTTTTGCCAGCTGAGCGTAGATCCCTGGCGCTTCACAACACAGTCTGCATGTGCCGGGCTTGTGTGACGGTCAGACAGCGTCAAGGTGAGATTACCCAAAGAGGGCTCGAGGTCTTCGATGTATGGGATGTCAGAGTCATTGTCCAGCCAGACGGCGCTATCCCATAGTTTCAGAGGAGAGTGTAAATTCGGTCTATCGCAGGAGAGCTGAGAAGTTGAGAGCTGGAAGATCTGGCTGTTGTTCAGGGCTTGAGGTGAGGAACACCTGGCACAGTTCACACAACTGCTGAGCTCTCCTTCCTTTTGGCATTTAATCACCCCTGTAACGAGGGAGAGCATGACTTACAGTGCGAAACAGGGCGGAGCTGCCATCTACATAGCCATATGCGTCCTCTGTGAAATTTACTGACTTTGAACCTGGAATATTGTGAAAGCTTAGAATTTTTTACAGCATGAAACCTTCCTCAGGAGTATCATCATGTGACTACTGAAGCTTGTACATGATAAGTACCTTTGACCCATTTCCCAACATAGACAATATTTTTGTTAAATGATGACAGAATGTTTCAGCAGCCTTTAACGAGATATTGTAGCATCAATGTTTTCTCAGTTATAAAGTGGGTGGTTCAGTTATAGAACTTCCAACAAACACAGGTATCAAATGACCAATCAGTATCATCAAAAATGCTGACAATGGCTGGCAACTTACTAGTGGCTGCTTACTAAAATACACTAGCGGGGAAAGCGTTAGTATTCTGATTTGCTATCTTACTTGTGACTGGAATTTGGAGCATCAATACCTTGTATTTTTAATGAGCAGATTCAGTAACCGCTTACAGTAGAACAGTACATGAACAAACAGATATTAAACAATATTTTATGGTAAGATTATCATGGATAGAAAATAAAAACGAAACAAACCATGGACATTCTTACCCATATTCTTGTAACTCCACTGCAAAAGCCACTGTAGCTGGCAATCACAGGCCCATGGGTTACCATATATAGACAGTGCTTCCAGCTTGTTAAGAACCTGTAATGTTCCTGGGAGTAGATGCGCCAGCAGGTTGTCTGACAGGTGGAGGTAGCGCAGGCTAGAACCCCAGAACTGCCTGAGAAATGACAGGGTGACAAAGGTGTGGGGGTGAAGGTCTTTTAGCCGATTTCCCTCCAGGTTTAGCAGGGAGAGGGAAGTCAGTCCGCTGAATGAGAAGGGCTCCACAAATTCAATGGTGTTATGATCCAGCAGGAGGCGTCTCAAGCTTGACAGGCCTTCAAAGATACCACACGTGATGCTTCTCAGTTTGTTGTGACTTAGCTTCAAAATCTGTGGAGGACACCAGCCGCAATCAATTAATGTATATATCATTACGCTGTACGGGAGGATATTAATTTCCTGAGTCTATTTTTGAACATCATTTACATCAGGCAGAATACACATGACACATTCCTTTAAGAGGACAAGTGGACCCAAACTATGCCAGGAAAATGAACAGAATTATCTGCTTTTGCTGTGTTTTTCCAAGTGTCTATTCAGATTTTTTCCAACTATTTTTTACCAATCTGTATGCGTCCATCAAATTAAAATGCCCAGTAATTCTGTGTAAGTACAGTCACAAGTGGTTACAGCCAAAGAACATAAACATTCAAATCATTGCTCCCTACCTTTGCTTGACTTCAGGAATATGAGACTCTCAAAGCTAAATTCAAACCTGCGGTTTACATTAAACAAAGGAGGCATGATTTGTGCATCAGGAGCCAAGCATTCAGTATTCCGTAAAACGACTGGCAAAGCTTTTCACTGCATCGCTACCAAAGCACGTTTTGGGTTAGGTAATTGAAGAAGGAATTCCCCGGTCATACCCACAAGGCGCGGAGGTTGTAAAAGGTTCTCGGGGACAGAGATTGGATTTCATTTCCATGAAGCATTAACATTTCCAATCTCCTGAGGCCTTTGAACTCTGAGCCATTGAGTGCTTCGATGTCATTATAACTGCAGAAGGGAAATACAGCAGGTTTTCTCCTGAGATGGTATTTAATGAATAGAAGTTTCAGACACCACAATATGTCCTGAGATTCAGAAGCTCATGATTATGATTGAGCCCTCAGTGCAGTGGAGAAATATATTTAACTCTTTCCGGAACTACAAAACCTTCATTGCCTTTACAAATACAGCTTTATGGTTTAGTGCAATTGGAAATTGAGCCTTAGCCTGCAAGTTTTGCCTCTGACCTTGAAGGGACATTGAACTGACAGCTACTTTGAATGTATCACTCAAAACAAATGATGGAAAATTGACACATAGGCTGAGGGAATGAGGGGTGGGAGTTGAAAAGCTGAATTAACAGACCTTAATCGACACATCAAAACTTTGTTAACCCAATAGCACTAGGACCACCCAATACCACCTGAAACTTCTGTTCCCCTGACCGCCTTAAACCACCCATGTCACATGATTGCCAAGGGTTACACATTGGACCACGTCATCAGCTTGAAATGGCTCAAATCAGCAAAAGGAATTCCCCAGTGACCTAAATTCAAGATAAAACATAGGGGTCACTATTTTGGATTTCCTGCTGCGCACTCGGAGAAGTACGGAGCCCAGGAAGTTCTATGATAAGATAAAAAAAATTATTTGTGGCCACAAGATATAACTCATTCCCACAAATCAGTTAGTTTGTTCCCACAAGTTAGCCACCTCGTGGCCACAAAATATAAATCCACACTCCCTCCTTCTCTCCGAAGAAGAAGGCATTTGTCCCCGATAATCTCTCAGCGCAGACCTGCGTTTCCGCCACCCACCCCATTTTCAGAACAAGCACGCTGGCAATGTCACGGGCCAGTCTAATTTATTGAAAGCAACAACTGAATGAGCATCAGGACATTCTCCACAGTTTTCATGTAATACATTGCAATAGGTAGAGTAATGCTACTGATCACTTTTTTCAGTGTTGCAAAAACGCAGCAACTTCAACTTTAGCCTGGAGCCATGAATCAACCTGGGGTGCGTTTTCCGAAATCACAGATAGTGACTTACATAGTTGGGTCCACTGAATGTGAATGGACGTACTATGTATGCTTTTGAGAAACGCACCCCAGATTCGAGTTTACTAGCCCTTGGGACCATGCTGCATGTGGAAGAATGCTTGCCCAAACTGGAAGTATTCCGCAAAAAAGTCAGTCACATATGCGTCTGACTTATGTTTGCTTGGTTAGTTACCGTAAATCCCCTCATCGGGCAGCGCAGGTCCGCACCCGGAGATTATTTGTGGGCTGCTTGGGAATGACTTATATCTCGAGGCCACGGAATAGCTAAATTATATGAATGACTTATATTTTGTGGCCACAAGATGTCTAATTCATGGGAACAAGTTACTAACTTGTGGCAACGACATAACTTATTCGTGGGAACGAAATAACTATTTCGTGGGAACCAGTTATATCTTGTGGCCACAAATAAATTTTTTTCTTTAATAATCGCACCTCCCGGGCTCCATAGAGAAGAGCGAGATTCTGAATGGAAAAAATTAGAATTTCGAATGAGAAACTAGAGGTATTAAGCCTTAAAATAAATATAACGTGTAACACTTGATTTTCAACTTAAATCGGCCAAAAGTGGACTCCAAAGTCCAATGTCAAAAATATGGAAATTACCTGGATTTTCCTTGGGAACAGAGGTAATCTGTATATAATGAGACTAAGTGCTATTGGGTTAATCAGAACAATGTCTATTCAACTGTATAATAGCCTCAGCCCCATCATGACTAATTTGCGTTATGTCCTCCATTTTTTATTTCCATAAATACACAGGCTAAATATCCTCACATTTTGTTCATAAATAAACAGGCTAATCGAATGCACGGGCCAGGAGCACGATGAGATGGGTGTGAGGATGCGGCCTACCCTAAATTGAGACGCCGGGTCTGCCTGGGTATGGCAGGTGGAATAGCGGTGAGCTGAGTGAAGGTGCAGAACACTTCATCAGGACCGGGGCAGCTGCAGGGCTGGATGCAGGCTTGTATCATGGGAGGTGAAGCCACAAGCACTGACAGCAATGCTGCTGCCCCGATGTGAGAAATGGTAATGACTGTCATCTGCTCTCAGACAGGTTTCTCTTCACTGCATCCGGTGATTAAAAGATCCAGGATAAAACTGGTGGACATTAATCATTCCAACACTGAATGTCAATAAAACCTGCATGATTAAATGTGGGGAAACAAATGTCATTGGTTATTTGACAAATGAAAAAACAAGCAAATAACTTCTTAATACAATACAACAATACACAATTATGTGCCCAACATTTAAATTGGAGAGATATTTTAAGATCAGTTCAACAAATGGAACTACAACCCCAACGCCGTGTCCTGTAGTTCAAAGAGGAGAGGAACCATCCAGCTTGTTATGAGCTCTCAGTTCAAAAGCTGGCACCTCTGATGGCATGGGGTTGCATTAGTAATTACAGCGTGGGCAGTTTACACATCTGGATAGGCATTATAAATGCCGAAAAGTATACAGAGGTACAACAACGTCTCTTTCAGGTAAGGCCTTGCATACTTCAGCAAAACAACGCCAAACCACATATTGCATCCATCACAACAGCATGGCTCCGCTGTAGAAGAGTCTGAGCGCTGAACTGGTCTACCTGCAGTCCAGAACATTTACTAACCAAAAACATTTGGCGCATCATAAAATGAAAAATCTGGCGAAGAAGACCCAGAACTGTTGAGCAGCTAGAATCCAACATCAGACAAGAGTGAGACAACATTTCTCTCTCAACTTCAGCCATTGGTCTCCTCACCTCCCAGATGTTTACAGACTGCTTTTAAAAGACGAAGGGATACTAAACAATGGTAAACATGGACCTACCCCAACTTTTTTGAGGTGTTGCAGCCATAAAATTCAAAATGAGTTAATACACTGCCAGTCAAATGTCTGGACATAGCCACATTTTTTCTTACAAGACATGTTAAATAAAGAAATAGGCACCGTTTATTTTACAAAAAAATAAATAAATCCATCAAACTACCTAGCATTTGCTGTCATATTTGCAGAGCATACTCACATTTTTTTACTTCAGCAGTTATATGGCTATAATGAGTTTGCTGCTGAGCGGCTGTTTAAGTTCCCAAAGATGTGCTGCACTTGTGGCTTGCTTTTCATCGATTTATTTATTTATTTATTTTTCCCAATAAATTCCATTACAGCTTGTCTTTAATTTGGCTGGTGGAAAATGGAAAGAGCTCATTTGTCTGCTTACTTTGCAGAATATGGCTTCTTTGAGAATTCTAAAATTTTGGACACTATTCTGTTACGTCCCTGACAGGTCTGTGGTAACCACACCCTCCTGCGCAGGTGTGCCTGTTTCTCGTTTTCTCCTGTGCTTTGGAGCCCCTAATAGGCCGGTCTACAAGAAGCCCAGTTTGCCAGAGCAGGGGGTGGCTCTCTCCTCCTTTTGGATTTGTTTGGTGTTTCGCGTTTTTTTTTTTTTTCACGGTGTATGTGTGTGTGCATGTGTCTGTGTGCACTGCTCATGTGTGTGTGAACTGCTTGTATATGTGTGCGTTTTATGCGTATGTGTCTGTGTGTGTGCGTGTGCCTGTGCATCCGTCTGTGTGTTTGCACTGCTCATCCCCTCCCTACACATATGTGGACTACTTTTGTGTGCGTGTGTTATGTTATGTGTGTGTGTGCGTGTGTGTATGTGTGTGTGTTACTGCTGCTTACATAATATGGCTATTAATTATGATTATTGCTTACGGTTATTCAACATGGCAATTGATCTGATGAATATGATGAGAAATATTGAAGTATAATCCTCAACTGGAGCAACTTGGTCATTGTTTCGTTCGTTGTTGCCATTAATAAGTTTACACCATAAGAAAGTAACATTTAATGACCATCATGGCTGGACCGGCCATTGGCAGCACCATGTGTTTTCGCAGTGGAATCCTCAACAGCTGGACTAGTGCAAAGCAAACGTCTTGGAAAAAAAAGGCGTGTTTATCCTATTTAATCAGCTCATGCGAGGGCTGACGGCCTGCTGCTGTGAGGAGAGGAGAAAGATGCACAGGCGAATCCAATAAGCTAACGAGTGTTCGCTGTCACTGTGCGCTCGCAGATAGGACTCCTCTGTAGAGACGCATTCTGTCCCTCTACCCACAATTATAATGGCAGTCTGCCGAGGTGCAAACGCACCAACCTTCCAAAGGCAATGGGAGATTACACTGATTGGCCTTCTTCATGTAAAACTCAAAACACAACTATAATTAAGAGATTAAGCACAACCCTTGGAGCTATGCAGCTCGCTTTGCCCTCCAATTATCCACAGTTAGCCAAGCAAAAATGGATTTGGACTTGCCCTCATTGCACTTTTGACTGAATGCTTAGATCACTAAAATATATCTCTGATTTGTGAAAAAACTGGCCAGAGTTTCAAGAAGTAACAAATAGGACCTGCTTCAGAGTAAAATAATCCTCATCACGTCAGAGATCTGGGCCCTCCCATGGGGATCATTACTTTCTGGAATTAAAGCAAATACCTGGCCTCGGGCCCTTGCCTATATTTCATGGTCTTTTCATTTTCCTGCATTGTAAATGCATTGAGTCAGTAAAGAAAGGAACCATTCAAAACTCATCACTAATGAGTTTAACACAGGCGAAATTTGCACGCAAGATGCACGGCTTCCTTTCATGAACCTCTGCTACCTTCGCTTTTTAAATTGCATTACTTTTCGATTCAGAATGCATGATATTTTTCCAGAAGCTAAAATAAGCGATAACGCTCATATCAGACATGATTTTATCTTGTGGGGTCTGGCAATACCAGCTTTGTTTTAAAGAAAACGCTACAAATTAGATCTTCCCTCTGCTTCCTTTTCCGGATTAAAATAGTTGAGCCTGGTTTCTTTGAATTCATTAAATTATCATTCAGTTATTACTCCATTGTCAGGATTAATTTCCTCCCTGGGGCTGCAGCTCAGTGGCTGACATTAATGTGATCAAATCACTAATTTTCTGCAACTAATCCAGTGTTAATTTTGTATGAAATTAGGATAAGCAAACAATTTTATTCCCTATCTATACTATTGCATCTGCATAACCATGAAAAATTGGCACATGCTGCACATGCTCGTGGTGACATCTGAAATATTAATCAGTATTTCAAGGAAAAACATGATCTGACTTACCTGGATGTTTACTAAAAATTGTTGCACGTGAATCCTGTAGAGAGGAAGTTAATTTTGGCTCATTTCAATTTTCTGGTTCTGAAGAGAAGTGGCAAGTGTGTCCAGTTCAGTGCCTGACAGTTCTGATTGAGAAACATCTGGTTTCAACTCTTTCTTCTGGGCTTCCAGAGGAAATTGCATCACAACTGGGCCTGCCCCAGTCCCCTGACCCTCCAGAGACTCTCACTCACTGTTTTTCCTGAAGACACTTCAGCTGCTTCCTGCAGAACCACTGACTCAGGTCAGAGAGCACATTTTGAGCTGCACTGGGCTAAACAAAAGATCAGTACACAGGAGTTGAAGCTTGCCTCCTTTACCTGAATGTGGAAAAATACAATTTAAAAGCGTACTGGACAAATACCATGAAAAAGGCCTGAAAGGTTTGAAAGAACTCAGTGCGTGGCTACTGTACATACCGTTATTTGAAAGGACAATATGTATTTACCTAAGGGTCACTCCATATGAAATCAGCAGACCTCTCCATTTGATGGTCTTGTAGCCTGTAGCATTACAAGAAAAGAACAGTTGATTTTAGCTCAGTATCTGTCTCTGTTCAGATTTTACAGGGCTTGAAAAAGGGGCCGTGGGGGGCATCTGAATGAATGAAAAGGGGGCATTTTGAACGGCCCATGTAACAATATCTAAGCAAGATATGAACTTCATTTCATCAGAATATCTTTATTGTGTCTCGAACTCTCACCAAAGTTTACTCAAACCCACGTTAACCTTTTGTGAGCTACACAATTGACAATCAAAAAGTGAAATTTGAACAAAGATCCCTTAAAATGAGCCAATTTATGGTGGAATCATTTCCTACATCTCAATACTGTAAGGTTTTTCAATTTTGTAGTGGCTGACGTACACAGTACCAGTCAAAAGTTTGGACACACTTTGCTCACTTTGTTTTTAGAGAAATTTTACCGGCCGAACATTTCTATATAATCTCGAATGAAATCTGGTAAGAGGTAGACAGTCATTGGTTAAAAGAGAATAATTTACTTGTTTGAAAAATGTCCAAAATTTTAGAATTCTCAAAGAAGCCATATTCTGCAAAGTAAGCAGACAAACAAGCTCTTTCCGTTTTCTAACATCCAAATTAAAGACAAGCTGTTATAGAATTTATTAGGCAAAAAAAAAATTGATGAAAAGCAAACCATAAGTGCAGCACATCTTTGGGAACTTAGACGGCCGCTCAGCAGCAAACTCATTACAGCCATTTAACTGACCAAGTAAAGAAATGTGAGTGTGCTCTGCAAATACCACAGCAAATTCTGGTTAGTTTGATGGATTAAAAAAATTAGATCTTTTTTTTTTTTTTTGCAAAATAAATGGGACCCATTTCTTTATTTAACATGTCTTGTAAGAAAAAATGTGGGTATGTCCAAACTTTTGACTGGTATTGTACATAAAGGGCTATCTAAGAGTAGAAATAGAATTTAAGAGTGATACCTCTATTCTGAGCAAAATTAACCCCTTTCTCGGCATTCATCTTGGCGTGGCCCTTTTTGACCCAGAATTTGACCCTGTGGGTATCCTTGGATTTCAAAAACTAATGTGGCAATTTAAAGCCTTTGAATAGTGCTACATAATAAAAGAAAAATAAAATGGAACAAAAAGCCTTTCACAGGAAAACGAGGACAGCTTTTCCGAAAAATTCTGATTTCAGCATTAGCCTTTTATGTACAGTAAATATGCACAAAATGTACAGTGATGAACTATGGACTTTGTAATCCCCCACCTGAACCCCTGATTACATCCTTTTTTGACAATTGACCCACCTGTCAACACATGAAATTAGTTTTATAAAAAGGCTAAATCACCTCACACCAGATTTGATATCTTCTGGCACTTTGATCAGCTGTGTGTTTGAGCAGCTCTGTGTTTGATCAACTGTGTCTGATCAGCTGTGTGTTTGATCAGTTGCATGTTTCATCAACTATGTGTTTGATCAGTTGTGTTTGATCAACTGTGTTTGATCAGTTGTGTGTTTGCTTAACTGTGTGTTTGATCAACTATGTATTTGAACAGCTGAGTGTTTGCTCAACTGTGTGATTAACTGTGTGTTTGATCAACTGTGTGATTAACTGTGTGTTTGATCAACTGTGTGTCTGATCAGCTGTGTTTTTGTTTAACTGTGTGTTTGATCAGCTGTGAGTTTGATTAACTGTGTCTGATCAACTGTGTGTTTGATTAACTGTGTTTGATCAGCTGTGTGTTTGATTAACTGTGTGTTTGATCAGCTATGTGTTTGTTCAACTGTCTGTCTGTTCTACTGTGTATCTGGTCAAATGATTCTTACTAATTAAATCGCCGAACGGCTTTTCGGGGATATTATGTTTTTGGTCCGACTGCCCTATGTGTTAACGGAATAACTTCAGTAATATTTCAATTAGAAATTCCATGTTTTGCATATAAGTAAGTATCATAAAGAGGAAGAACAAATTTGATTTTGGACAATTTACAATTTCTAGATTGGCCACCAGGGGCCAATAACTGAAAAATCAGTTTTTATCATATCTCTGGAAATATTTGTCCGATTGACCTCAAAGTGCAAATGAAATGTCATGACCTGAGGATGTGTCCCACGATGACATTATACATGTTTGGTTCAAAATTTTGACACAAGGTGGAGCTTTGTCACATAAAATTCACCATATTTGCCATATCTTTGGAACCATTTGTCCAACTGACATGAAACTATGTGCAACTGCAAGGTCATGACCTCACAACGTGTCACATGATGACATCATACCTGTGTGGTTCAATATTTTGCCATATCTTCAGAACCATTTGTCCGATTGACCTGAAATTAAGTTGAAATGAAAGGTCATGACCTGAGGGGCTTTATATTGTATTGGGTCTATTCAAGGATTGGGGAATTGGAGGATTGGGGGCGTTCGGGGATATACCCCAAGTCGTCACCTCTGACGGCATAAGCCTAGTTAACCTGTTGTTATGATTCTGCCCTGTGTGCTTGTTTGTGCCTGTGCGTTTTTCCCCGTGTCTCTCTTGGTTTGTGTTTCAGCTCCATTCCCGCGGCCTGACCACCTATTCCCCCTCGCCTGGTTCCTGTGATGTCGTGTGACAGCCTGCATGCCTGAGTCTCGTTGTCATGTTTCCTCTTTCGGTTTTGGCTTTGGTATTTCATTCATTGCTTCCACCTGTGCTTAATTCTGGGTCTCTCAAAACTCTGAGCGAATGTGTTCTCTGAAAACTTTGAGTGAATGTGTTCTCTGATAGGGCCATTACTAACCGTACTAACCAGCACTTTAGGGTGTGTAAATATTTCATCACGTAGTTACTAACCTAATTATCTCATTAGCGAGTGCGTGCGTTTCCAGCTTTAAGTAAATTCTGCCTGAAGTTTTCCCTGATTAACTGTGTCTAAAGCTTTTTTTTTTTTTTTGCTGTTCTCGTGGTTCTTTTGACTTGTCACGTTTAGATTACCTTAAAAATAAACTGTCTAGTTTGATTGATCGTCTTGGCGTCTTGTCTCGAGTCATTATTGTTACCCGGTCCTCGTGAATTTGTTTATTAATCCCATGTGTTTCAGTTTCCCCCTGAGGATGCCTGCCCCATCCCCGCCTCCTCCCTAAAGAATTTATTCTGGGAAGAGGGTAGAGATGTCAGACCGGACTTCGCTTCGCTTCACGCTTCAGACACACATGCGTTACCTGAACCTGAGCAACATTGAGTATGTCTGTTCCCGAGCACCCCAAGCATTTCCATAGTTTTTTAAGTTCCGTGTTCTCCTTTGTCTTAGACCGTGTTTTTTCGCCAGTTTGTTTTTGTTATTTATTTCGAGCCACTGGTTGAGTGTGTATTTTAGTTTTCTCTGCCCTTGGCAGAGTACCCAGGTTCTCCTGGTTCAGTGCATGTGCACGGTGTTTCCTTTCAGCCTGTGTGCCGTGTTGTCCCCGTGTCTGGGTTCCTAATAAAACCTCCTGGATCCTGCATCTGAGGTCCACCTGACCCGTTCCGTAACACCTGTTCGTGAGCAACCCTGACTACATTTAAAATGAATTTTAAGGTCTCAAACCATGTTGCAATTTTATAACAATACTAAAGAATGGTGCCATTCTAGTCAGAATGGTTTCTGGAGATGAAGGATTTGAATGTGGTTCCCTTTACCTAAGGCATTAGGACTTAGGGCCTGTAGACCCGGTTACTCTGCTGCCCGTCTGTGTGGTGGTCAGTGGTGGCTGGAAGTGTCTGAAGAGAATGAGGTGTGAGAGTGAAGTGTCCTTCATGCATCTGCGTGGCCCGGCTACCAAGTTTCACTGGCTGAGGAGGGGGGACCTCAGTTGGGTGCCGCTGATTCTCTTTCTCTTGGGAAATGCTCCAAGCACCACTGGCCTCAGTAAAAATTACACCCTTTCTGCCAGCGATTTTGATTTTTGCCCCTATTCCCGTATTTTGGATGATTTCTAATGGAATGACCCCATACTAAATCATAAAATGATCATGACATGTCATCAGAGATTACGGAAATACTGCTGAAATACTGGCCTTTCTGATGACAGCACCACAGTCACAGTTCATTCTGGGCCGAAACGTCTGTTTTTGCTTTAGCCTAAGTGAACCAGCCCACAGCCCAATCAAACACGCTGGTTTGCCAGATGAAAAACTGGTGGAGAAACACAGCATGCTGCAGCTGTGGAGCTAAGCGCTGGGTCACTGACGATAACCACGACTGTTAAATTTCACACACTGAGCATCAGACTCATGCGATTGAGTCTCTCCACACGTTCTCACGCCACACTTAGTATCCATCAGGCACTGCAAAAAAGAGCAAAGAATACAAATTCTCACCTATTGGAAACAAAAAATGATAACAATTACCATCTCACTCAGCCAAAAGCGCTACAGGTAATCATATGAGGTAAAATATGAGCTTCTTATATTTCACGCCAAACCTGGAAGGGTGATTTTAGCGCTGCATTTGGCTGTTTGTCCCACAGTTTATAGTGCTCATGCAAAATTCAACGGTTTGTTTACAAGCACCACGACTGCTTTGGACTATAGAGGGATGTACCACGAAACAGGTTCAACATTTGCCGGGCTGTCTTTGCATGAGCTTGCTTGACAAACCCTCAACTCGTAATTAGAGTTATCAAAAGTTAGCATTGAAAGTTTAAGAAGAGCCACCTTGGCCACATTGAAGACCCTGCCTTTAGGCTCAACACACCTCTCAACTTACCGATTTTGTTTTGCGGCACACCCTTCAGGACGACGAGATTTACAAACTAGAGGGGCAATCGAAGAGCACAGACCTCTGATAAGGCCAATAGTCACTCTTCCATGATGCATAAATCTGCAAGAGCAACCATGGTGTTTCTGCAGTTGGCTAGGCTTTGGTCAATTGAACCAGCCCCGCCGTCAGCCTAGCCAATGCCAGGGAATAAAATGGTCTCGCAAAAACCCCCCCCAAGTAGGCTATAGAGTTTAATAGGCTACAATAACAGAATGAACAATAGAAGTATGAAAAAACACGCTGACAGGACACTTTGTACACTTGTTTAGTGTTGTTTAGGTAAATCATATCATGTTTCAAGGATCGTATGTAAAATAAATAATGTAGGCTACTTTTCTCGAACAGATGCATGAATTCACAGATAAATGTCTCATTAGCCTATTTGAAAATATGTATTCTCAAGGATCACAACAGATAAAATCATGAATATTGTTACAAACATACTTAGGTAAATGTTTTGACAGGCCAATTAAAACAAAAACAAAAAACCATAAAGTGAGCTATACATAGCTTATTCATATGAAAAATGAAAGGCCCCGCACTTCTCTAGATGCAAAGTCATGTATACTCTTCCACAAAAGAAACTATACATTGTTGTTAGCATCAATTTATTATACATGAAATGTTTTGACAAATGTGGAAAACATATTAAAAAGAAAGTGTAATCAATAATTCAATATTTGTGTATTTTCTTTTTTCGAAGAGTATATAATATCATCAAAATCAATTCTCTTGGCCAGTTCATGTTCTATCGAGATCATCGCAAAACCATTTAGTCTCTCTTGTGACATGGTGCTGCGCAAGTGATTTTAAATTAATTTAAGTTTACTGAAAGTGTGCTCGCCTTCAGCCACCATTACGGGCAAAGTCAGAAAGATACGCAGCAAGACACAAAGATCACCATATATACTTTGCAGCCCCATGCTGTAGATGGCGTTTAGAAGGTCCAAAGGCCCGAGACCATCTTCAAAAGTTGCACAATATATTTTATTGATATGGTGCATCTGTTCTTCCAGTGACTCTGATAGATCATTTGAGTATTTTTCAGACAGCTCTCTGAATGATACAGTGATATCATCTTTCAACATATTCCTAAATTTCCATAAAACGCCAAACTCCTCACTTATTTGTTTAAATGATTTCAAACGTGTATCTTACTGAGAAATGATGCTGTTCATAGCGCCATACAGTACTTTATTTCTAAATAGAGATGCTGGGCATTGCTCTGTTGTCATATTTTCTCCCCCTGTCCGAATAACTTAGTGCTAGGTCTATCTATTTTTACCACTATGTCACTTGTCAAGGAAAATTAGCAAAATAGAATAAATAAAGCTTTAATGTTACTGAGAAATGCTGTTAAATCTTCACAGATATTTATTATGATGAATTCTCCAGCAGATTATTTTAAAATCTGGGGGTCAGTCTAATGCCCCCCCTCGTCTGATGCCCGGGGAAAGCAGTTCCTTTTGCACCCCCCCCCCCCCCCCATGGGCAGCCTTGCATTGAACTGTACCACTATCAAGTGGATTTTAAGATGCATGGCCTTTATTCCACAAAATGTCCTTTCTTACCATCCCATAATGGTGAGGAATCTTAAAAAAAAAAAAAAAAATCCTTTATCCAGACGGTGATCCGGCTCATTGCCAAAATCTAATGATCTGCTCCTTGAGTCTTACCTTATCCTTCCAAAAATTTTCATCAGAACCTTTTGAGTAAAGTTGCTAACAGACATACAGGCAAGAGGACTTGGGTAGAGACCAATGCCTGGCTGAAATTTTACTTTCCTGGTCACTCAAGGTCGAAAACAGTGTGAAAAGGTAGTTGCATGTGACTAATGGGTGAGTTTGCGCGTTATAACTTAGACTGCTGTGATACCTGGACGTTTAGTCCAAAATTAATCAGTTGATTCTGAAGAAATGTATTACCAGAAAATGCTTTGTGAACTTTGGCCTATTTCTCTCTTGAACTTTGACCTGGATTCACCAAAAGCAATTTCAGTCAACTGGATATGACATTCGATCATCATGTGAAGTTTGACGATGCTTAGTCTTGAATTGCGATCACTCAGCTGTCCACAGACAGGCAGACAAACATACAAACATACAACAAAAAAAAAAAAACAACTAGAAAAGCACTAAGAGAGCGCAGATCTCCACCAGGGGGCAGCAAAACCCAGAAGCACGGCGATTGGAACTCCGGCCCATTGGAAAGACTTGAAATCTTGAACTTTGGCGTCTATCTCAGCGGTACTTTGGCCTAGATATGCCAAAATTTAATCACCTGTTCCTTAACTTAATACCCACCTTCTCTGAACATTTCATCAAAATCTGTGCATTACTTTTTGAGTTATGTTGTACACAAACAAACCAACAAACTAAAAACAAACGCTACCAAAAACATAACCTCCTTGGTGGAGGTAAAAACAAACGCTACCAAAAACATAACCTCCTTAGCGGAGGTAATGAAACCGTTTGCAGAGCAGCCAGTAGGTAAAATCTTGTCATCTGTCCTCAAATTATGCTTCATTTACCTCAGTTCACCATTCCTCACACTAGGGTAAATAGGACAGAGGACAGCACAGGAAATAACTGCCGTAAAAGGGGATTCCCATTATAAATATAGTTGGCTGTCAAATCAACAATCTGCAGCTGAAGGGCGTAATATTTGGTCAGGTCAGAGTGCATACCAATCTATATGTGACCGTCAAGTGGGATCAGTTTTGACAAAGATATCCATTTGTTACAATTCACAAATGTTAAAGAAAGGGATTTTTGGGATAGTAGAATTTTTTTCGTTCTTTTTTTTGTGCAATCCCAATGACTTAATCTCCCAAATCTGGGTGTGACTTGCGGTCGTATTTTTTTTTATTCGCAATCCCCTTATCTAATGGAGAAATCCTTGAGTTTTTTTTCTTTTTTTTCCACCAAAGGATGCTAAACACAACCCCGACCTCCTGACGGAAAAGACTTTGGTCTTCAGCTGGAGTGCATGATTATGTTTCACCAGACATTTACAGTGGGGGTGTGTGTGTGTGTGTGTGTCGGGGGGTGCATGTGTGTGTGTGTCGGAGGGGGGGGGTGCTGTTTTGCTGGTTGTAAAATACTCGATGAGAACCGGACCAGATGGCAGCAACAGCACAGAGGAATCATCGTTAAACGTTTGTTTGTTTTTTTTTTTTTTTTATAAAAATGACACAGACAGTCTATAAAAATAGGGGAAACCTGGCTTCCCTGGGCCTTTGGTAGAAAATGCCTCTAGTCTTTACACAGAGATTTATCCTGATTCCCAGAATCTTTCCATCTTTCCATAAAATAATCTATGATTCAGGGTTTTGTTTGGTGGTTTTTAAAACTATTCGATTATTCCAACGGGAAGTTTTTTCATGTCTGTACAGAGCCATGACCACTTTTCGCACGCAGACCGATGGGTCTTTCATGGATGTTCCTTTTATACCCAAGCATGACAGAGCCACACGCACTCCCCCCCCCCAGTATTATATTGCCCCTGTGCCAACTTTCTTGAAACAAGGCACAGGCACATAATTAAGAATGGGTGTGTTTCCAACAAAAGAAATGAAGTCAAAAAAGTAAACTTTTGCCTTATACTGTTTTCAATTTAATGCAAGTCCAAGATGATTTACAAATCACTGCCTCCACAAATTTGCACATACCTTATCCGCTCGCATTTATGAGCAGCTCACATGAAATGCAGCTGTAGTTCAGTTAGGGAACTCTTTGCAGCTGCCGCGTCGCAGAATTCGGTCATCACGTGTCCTCTCACTACCCAATCATCACTTCAGTAATGCGGCACACTCTTCAAAAATGGCTAATCAAGCTAATGCTTTGCAGCTGTTCATATTGGCGCTTTGTTTGCGACAGTCACCTGCTGCGCAGTTTGCATTCGCACCGAATCGCCGTCGTTGATGGTTATTAAGCTGCTTCCAGCTCACCCACCACCACCCCAGCCTCCATCCGTCTGTTTACATCGGCTTGTGCTCTCGGGGGGTTCGGTGTTTTGTTCACAGGTAGATATAACTTCTCTCTCTATTCAGGTTAGTGCACATATTTTGCACCGAGTACCCAAAGCTGATCTATGGACGCCCCAAACTCTGCTAAATTCTATATTCAATAAATGGCTTTCATTTTAATAGGCCAGTTGTTCTGACTGAAATATATTTCTGAGAATGTATTTATGAGAAGGTAGAATGAATGTGTGCGCAACTGAGACTACATATGCAATAATGAGAGTATATGTAATATATAAATGTAATGTAATGAGAATACATTTATATGTCTAACCATCCATCCATCCATCCATCCATTTTCTTCCGTTTATCCAGGGCCGGGTCGTGGGAGTAACAGACTGAGTAGAGAGGCCCAGGCGCTCCCCTCCCCAGCCACTTCCTCCAACTCTACTTGGGGGACCCCAAGCTGTTCCCAGGCCAGCTGGGAAACATAATCCCTCCAGCGTGTCCTGGGTCTGCCTCGGGGCTCCTCCCACATGGACAGGTCTGGAAAACCTCTAAGGGGAGGCGTCCAGGAGGCGTCCTAACCACATGTCTGAACCACCTCAACTGAGTCCTCTGAACATGGAGGAGCAGCGCTTGCAGTCTGAGCCTCTCCTGGATGTCCGAGGTCCTCACCCTATCCTTAAGGATCAGCCCAGCCACCCTACGGAGAATTCACTTCGGCCACTTGTATTTGCAACTTTTTCTTTCGGTCACTTTCCCAAAGCTTGTGACCATAGGTCAAGGTTGGAACATAGATCGATCAGTAAATTGAGCTCCGTCTTTAAGCTGAGCTTCTTCTTCACCATGACGGACCAGTACAACGCCCACTGCAGCGATCCGTCTGTCAATCTCTCGCTCCATCCTACCCTCACTCGTGAACAAGGCCCCGAGATACTTGAACTCCTCCACTTTTGCTAACAACTCACCCCCTACTTTGAGGGGACAATTTACCTTTTTTCCAGCACAGAACCATGGCTGCAGAGTTGGAGGTGCTGAACTGTTTCACACTCAGCAGCGAACCGCTCCTGTGTGCGTTGGAGGTTATAGCATGGTGAAGCCAGCAGGACCACATCAACTGCAAATAGCAGGGATGCAGTCCTGAGGCCACTGAACTGGACACCCTCCGAACCTCGGCTGCGCCTTGATATTCTGTCCATAAAAATCATGAGCAACATAGGTGACCAGGCGCATCCTTGGCGGAGTCCTACGCCAACTGAAAATGAGTCCGACTTAATGCTGAAAATGTGGCCATAACTCCAGCTTTGGTTGTACAGGTATCAAATGGCTCGAATGAACGGCCCTGAAGCCCTAAACTCCTGCAGCACCCCCACAGGATACCTCATGGGACATAGTCATAAGCCTTCTCCAAGTCCACAAAACACATGTAGACTGGATGAGCCAACTCCCGTGACCTCTCCAGTATTTGTGCGAGGGTAAAAAGTTGGTCCACTCTCCCACGGCCGGAACGGAACCTGCAGTGCTCCTCCTGAATCAAAGATTTAACAGTCGGGCAGAATCAACTGTGGAGTCGGCTCTCCGCAGACTCTTCGGGCTGCGTCTGGCTGGGTCCCAAGAAACACCTGGCTACCGGGCGCTCACTAACGAGCTCCCCTCCCAGGCCTGGCTCCAGGTGGGGGCCCCGGTGTCCCTATTCCGGGCAGGGTTCTGATAATGTTTGAACTCATCCATTCGCATTTATGCAAAACTGAGAACATGTGTATTTTAGAGTGAGGATCCATGTTGGTAAATTTGTGAATGTATGTATGTGACGTTGAGAATACCTGTATGTAAAATTGAGAATATATGTATGTATTATGTAAGTGAGGATTCATGTTAGCAAATCTGAGAATGTACTGCACACGAGTATGAAGATATTACTTCTTTTTTTTTTGTGAAACTGAGAGTGGTCGTTAATAAGAGTGAGGCTACATGCTTGTGAGAGTCCCACATTGAGATGTGGCCTGCATGACTGCTCACTCTTAAGCACATAGAAAATTTTTACTCAGAAAGAAAGTTTTGTGAGAAGAAAGTTCACAAAAAAGTTATCAACAGTACAACTGGTATGATGATGGTAACAGAGAGGAACAGAAGATTGGATTAATTCCTTGGAGGCATTCAAATTTCACTCTGTTGGCAGCCTAAAGTTCCTGTCAATTTGGCCGACACCAAGACTCTTCAAGACAGCATGAAATTTGCAAGTTCAGCCTTCTGCATCTGACATTGTAACGCACGCTGTTTCATTCTGTTAACTGTGATTAAGTTCACCACCCACCAAAACTGGTTCCTATATGACCATTCGCACATTCAGCAAAATAATTGCAAACTCACCAATGAATGAGCAATATTGCACTAAACATGAAACAAACCTCACTGATTTAGCTGTGATTCCTATCTGACAGCAGTACTGCGCGGTGGGGAAAGAAATCTCTCAATTTTTTCACTTCAGTCAAAAAGAGAGGCGTTTTTCTGGGATATCTAACAGAGTTAACAGTCGTCCTAATCCATGCAATTCTTCACAGGCAGAAAAAAGCAAGCTACTATGGCTGTCCTACGCAATCTCCCTGCATTTCTCAGCACTGAAGGCATGTTAGCAACCTGACTGATTATAAGATAACACTCTCTTTCATTGCTAAAGAAAGTAATCTGCTAGCAGTCTGGACAAGTGACCTTACCCTTGTGTCTAGCTTTGATTACTTGGAGAAATGGATGACTTATTCAGAAGAATTAGTTCTAAATTTCTTGTATGGCAGCAAAACACAAGCATGATTAAGAAAGAGATAAGTAGCATTTACCAGTATAATCTATACCTACAGCTCAAACTATATTAATACTCATTTAAACTCATAAAGCCTACAGACCGTAAAGTGCAGATACTCTATTCAAAGCTGTGGAACTTCTGGTCTACTTTAACTTCTAGTGGAGATCCAAGGCTTTCCAATGATCCAAAATATTGGTAAATGTGCATAAAATGATGAACTGGATCTTCATGTTTTCCATTTGATGCAGTACTGTGGCCATTAAAATAAAAAAGTGTCCTGGTTTTGAAAATTTCTCTGAATAGACTGTAAGCGTGACTTTGCTTCAGTGAAGAGCTGCAACCAGTAGATACAGAATATGTCTGTGACATTGGGCCTCATGCAGCAACATTCTCTTAAATTTTCTCATTTTTTTGCAAAGAGAAAAAATTCGGGAAATAAATTCCGGATGCATCAAACGCTCTTACCATCCAAATCTGCTCTTGCTCATGTGTGCTGAATGTTGAATCCCACTTGATCGAAAATTGGAAGCCCGTGGCCGGTTGTTTTAAATTTGAATATTTGACACCCACTAAACGCCATATAAAGGCAGGTGACGTGCCATATGCAAAGAGCTCGTGAGAATCTAGGGTGCTTTCACACTCGGTACGACTGTTCCGTATCGTGCCACACAGTACGACTGTCCCCCCGCCACCCGCTGGCCAGCATTCACACTGGTACTATCGTAACATACCCGAGTACACTGGCATACATGTCTAAGTTCTGATACAACGTGTTGCAGTATGCATCTAGGTGGTTTTAACTAGGGAACGATTTTAAAAGGAGGCGCTGATATATTTTGAGGGGTTTTGTTATTGAGAAGGGAGTTTAGAATATTAATATTGAATATTAATATCGCAAATGCATATGCTGCGCATGCCCTAGCAACCCGGAGTGTCATCTGTAACATAGATTACCACGTAGCCTATAGCAGCGCGAAAAATTAAGCTAGAAATTTTCTTGACTGAATGCTTCATGTTTTTACACATCCGAATCATTCTCTGGGTACCCAAACATCAAGGTAATCTGAAAAAGTACTGATTACATTCGTATTGGGGGCTGGATACAGAATTCTCTCGCCCTTGCGTTTTTGGCCGATTATGCCGTCCACTGCCTCATACCACTAAAATTTATCTTTCTCATGAATTGAGCTGCCAGACTTTCGCACCGCGTCCCGCACTTTTAAATACTGCAGCCGCATTTTCTTTAGTTTTTCACGACGCTGATCTATTATTCTGGGATAACGTGAATGTATCTACTCACGAATTATTCCATAATACTTTGAGTTTTTGCGTGTAACAGTTAGTATCCAGTTGTGATTGTATGTTTTCGTCCGCCTACATTTCAAGCAAGCGTTTGTTAGAACAAGAGAGCCATTAACTCAAAACAGTAATCTTCCGTGTTCAAGTACGGTTGCTTTCACATTTGGTACGAGCAGCCATTCATCTGTCTCAGCAAACAGATCCACGCGATCTCTAAAAACACACTTTCTGTGCAGGGCCTTGATGGTCAAAGCGTCCAACTGCAATAGGTAAACCATTCAGAAGCAAAGCGCACGCAAGTATCCAAGTGTCATATTTTTCATTTCATAATGCTCCAAATATTTTCAATGGATGACAGGTTTAGACTGCAGCCAGGCCAGTTTAGCACCCAGACTCTTCAAGGGTGGAGCCATGTTGTTGCAATGCAAGCAGCATGTGGTGTTTGGCACTGTCTTGCTGAAATAAGCATGCTCCCTCCCTGAAAAAGACAACTGGATGGCAGTATACGTTGCTCCAAAACCTGTAAATCTCATTGAGCATAAATGCTGTCTTCACAGATGTGCAGGTTAACCCTGCCATGTGCTCTAATTCTCCCCCATACTGTCATGGATGCTGTCTTTTGAACTGAGCCCTGATAACAAGCCCTCTCCTTTTTAGCCCGGAAGAGCTGTGGTCCATGATTTCTTCAAACAATTTCACATTTTGATTGATCATACCACAGGACAGTTTCTCACTGAGCCTCAGTTGATGTAAAATGAGCTCGGGCCAAGAGAATGGAACTACATTCCTGGAACTTGTTTATATTTGGTTATATCTTTATAAGGTGGAGTTTTCACTTGCATTTCGGACGCAGCAATAAACTGTGTTTACTGACCATAGTTGTAAGTAGTGTTCCTGAGTCCATGCATTGGTTTCCACTGTCTGTTTTTAATGCACTGCTGCCTGAGGCTCTCAAGATAGTGGCCATTCAATATTGGTTTTCTGGCGTACTCCTATCATAAAGAGATTTCTCCAGATTCTGAATCTTTTCACGATGTTATGTACCATAGATGATGAAATCCCTCAATGCTTTGCAATTTTACATGAAGAAACTTCATTCATAAACTATTCTCAATCCGTCAGAGTGGAGAATCCCCCGCCATCTATAATTCTCAAAGACTCATTCACATTATGCAATCATACTCTTGACCTGTTGCAAATAAACCTATTAATTATCGATTATTAAATCTATTCTAATTATCTGTGAGACGTTTTTTTTTTTTCAAATTAAAAACAAGCACATATTTTTATGGGGGGAAAAAAAGAAGTTTGAACATCCGGTATGTTGTCATTGTTCTAGTTTATATTACATGTGAAATCATTGTATTCTGCTTTGATTTGCATGTCAATCAGAATCCCATCCTTGTGTTCTCAGACACCCTAGAGCCCAAATAACAGACATTAAAGCCAATGCCAGCGGGACACATGGGATCTTTTGAAATGACATCAATCAAGATTATAGATTTCAATTTCAGAAAAAGTGAAAATTTTGGATTTTAATTGCTTTTGTACTTTATTTTCATTAAATTACTCTGGTTGATCAGGTGTGTGTAGTTCCAGTATCATTAGTGCAGGCTAATATGAACAGTTACCTTCAGACATAAGGAAGGAGAAACAAACAGCAATTTAAGGACCGGAGTTGAGGAGGTTTGCATGTTGTAAAATGAATGACAAAACTTGAAAAGGTTTTGTGGATTGAGTAAAAGTAGTCGGCGTGTTTTTGTCTTTTGAGAGATTTGTGTGCTGACTGGCGCTCTTCTGAACTGCAGTGGAATGGCTAAATGACATCAGTGAGTAGTCGCTTGTTGGGAAGGTAATGACTGAAGCAACATGTCAGTGTTGCTTTTTAAATGTGGATGAGCATCCTAAATTTAGAAATGAACATGATTCAATAATGATGCAACACCTGCAACATTACATGCTCTATTCTAAATCAAAGCTGTCATGAGGATTGTAACGCAAACTTCAAACCAGACTTAATTCAAAAGCAGCATCCAGGAAGACCCAGTCCTTCAGGAATAAAGATGGCGTAAAGACCATTCATTTATTGTCTATTTGGTAGAAAAATCATGAAAATTTTGAAAACAATGTTTTTCAAAGTAAGATGGGAAGTGGTCTCACCCTCTACAGTGCGTATCATGATTAAAAGATTTGAGAAATCTGAAGGAATTTTTGCACCTCAGGAAAGAGGACGCAAACCTTAGCTGAATGCCTGTGACTTTCAATCACTCGGCATCATGAGCCGTCATTTATCTAATGTATCTAATTTCATTTAAGTGATGCAACCACCTGGGTTCAAGATTATTTTGGAAACCTTTGTCAGGAACTGCAATATGTAGTTACATCCACAAATGCCAGTGAAAACTTAACTTTGTTTAAACAGTGTCTAAAAGTGCTGCCATCTTCCAGTAACAAGTCCAAAAGTCATGCTCTGTCATGGTATGGGGTTGTGTCAGCGCCCCTTTCAAGGGATACTTGCACTCCTGTGTATGAAGCATTAATGCTGAAAAGTACACTGAGATTTTGGAGCAAATTGAGCTGCTTTCAAGAAAACAGCTTTTTTTGGGGACACCAATGCTTATAAAACAAGAAAATGCAAAACCTTATTTTGCATACATTTTAAAGGCATGGCCACATGAAAAGAGGGTGTGGCTGCTGGATTGGCCAGCCAGCAGTCCTGACTGGTCTCCAGTGGACACCTCCTGCCACAGTATGAAATACAAAAGGCAACAACAAACACTCTGTATTGTTGCACAACTTAAGACTTATTTGCGGGAATGACATGGTAAAGTTGCACCTGAAAAACTTATTTACTTGGTGTCTTCAGTCCCAAAATGTATATGAAGTGTGGTGAAAGGGAATGGCAGCATTACTCAGTGGCAAATACTTCAGCCCCAAATATGTGTCGCAAGAGTCAAAAGTAAAATTAGTAATGTGCTGTTGTATTTCTTTGAAAACAATACAGATAAAATAACATAATATGAGTGGCGAGAACAAGCTGTTTAGCCCAACTAGGCATGCCAGATTCTTTTTACTACTGTGAATATATCACTTCAGATACTGAAAGCCTAAATGGTATCTAGCTTTAAGTCAAGTCTGCTCTTGAAAATTCCCAAGGTTCCTACCTCAATAATATGGTCAGACAGGCTATTACACATCAAAATTACTCTTTGGCTGAAAACATTTTTTTTTCTAATATCAGTGCTAAATCTACCCTTGGTCAATTTCCATTTGTGTTCTACTGACAAAACTTGGCTGAAGGAATCCAAGGTAATTCACTTTGTTAATCCCTTTAAGATATTTAAAGACCTCAATCAGATCACCCCTTCGTCTCCTTTTCCTAAGACTAAAGAGATTAAGGGAAGGTTCATACTCTGTGCAAGGTACGCAAGCGAACGCGAGCACAGGTCCGTTTCATTCCGTTCACAGAGAAGCCAGAACGCGCGTCAGTACCCTGCTTGTGCAATAGGGGGCAGCAAAGTCTTCTCCTTCTCCTCCTACTTCTTTTTTTTCTTGGGTGTGTTGAACACAGTGTATGATGCATTATTTGCTTTATCACCCCTATGGAATCCCACGGAACTACACAAGTCGATGCGTCGCGCTACAAAAATTTGGACGACACACTTTGTCACGCAAGATGGCAACCTGATGCGTTGCCTTGCGTTTGCTCTCGCGTACCTTGCATAGACTATGAACCGGCCCTAAGGATCTTCCGCCTCTTCTCATAGCTTTCATCTTTTATACCCGGAATTAGCTTAGTGGCTCTTCTCTGAAC
The DNA here is from genome assembly GCA_029721435.1 of Gymnothorax reevesii. NCBI lineage: Eukaryota > Metazoa > Chordata > Actinopteri > Anguilliformes > Muraenidae > Gymnothorax > Gymnothorax reevesii. The sequence continues at coordinate 118,252,792 of CM056578.1, forward strand.
CTTTTATAGAGCCTGTATATCTTTCTTAAAGTATGGTCCCCAGAGCTGTACACAATACTCCAGATGTGGTCTGATGAACAAAAGAAGTGTTGTACAAGTGAAGTATGACCTCCTTGGATTTGTACTCAATACTTTTGGCAATGTATCCCAGCATCCGATTGGCTTTTTTAACTGCTACGGCACAATGGCTAGAACCTGTGAGGGTTTGGTCAACAATCACTCCCAGATCTTTTTCATGTGGAGCACATTCCAGTTTTAAACCTCCCATGAAGTAATCCTGTCTAATGTTTTTATTACTTACATGTAAAACTTTACATTTCGCTACATTTACTTTCATTTGCCAAATTTCTGCCCAATTCTGGATTCTATCCAAATCATCCTGAATCACTTTAGTAGACTCTAAACTATTTGCCAACCCCCCCAATTTAGTATCATCTGCAAATTTAACCAATTTGCTCTCAATATTCCTATCAAGGTTATTAATGTAGATGAGGAACAGCAAAGGTCCCAACGCTGATCTCTGAGAGAAGCCACTCCCCACCATACCTAGCTCAGATGAGGTTCCACTGACGACCACTCTTTGTGTTCTGTCCTGTAACCAGTTTTGAATCCACTCTAGAATACCTCCTGTAACTCCACTGGAGCTCATTTTAAAAATTAGTCTCTTATGCAGTACTTTATCAAATGCTTTCTGAAAATCCAAGTGCATGATGTCATAAGCCCTGCTCAGATCATAAGTCTTGGTGGCCTCTTAAAAAAATTCCAGAAGGTTTGTCAGGCATGCCCTTCCCTTAAGGAAACCATGTTGGCTATCGCTCAAGATATTATTATGTTCAAGAAATAATTCCAGCTTATCTTTTATGATAGATTCCAGTATTTTGCATGCAATGCAAGTTAAACTCACTGGCCTGTAATTTCCTGACTTGGTACGGTCCCCTTTCTTATATATTGGTATTATATTGCCCTGTTTCCAATCATTTCATATTTCTCCAGTTTCTAAAGACTGTCTGAAGATAGCGGAGAGCGGTTTAAAGATGATCCTACTAACTTCCCTGTGCACTCTAGAATATAAGCCATCAGGACCCGCCACCTTATATGCCTTTAGTTTACGCAACTTCTCTAAAACTTCATTATCCCTAATCTCAATTTCTGCAAAATAATCTTGAGCATTGCACATGCCCTCTGGCCGAATAAAAACCTGCTCCCAGGTGAAATTCTCAACAAAGTAGCTGTTTAAGGTATCGGCAATATCCTTGTTATCATATAGCAGCGACCCAGATTTATTCTCTATGCACTTAACCTCCTCTTAGACTTTCCTTTTTTTGCTACAGTACTGAAAGAAGCGCTTAGGATTAGGTTTTGCCCCCTCTGCAATTTGCCTTTCATACAGTCTTCTAGCATTCCTCAGCTCCTTTTTAACCACAGCCCGCATTTTGCAGTATTCAGCCCTAGTATTCTCATTGGTATCCTTTATGTACATCTCAACCACTCAAGTGTTTAGACCAATATCAAAACTGCCTTTTATTTCAAGAGTTTTGGAAAAAGTGGTTGCAATGCAACTTTTAGAAGTGGTGGAAACCAACAGTATTTTTGAGAAATTTCAATCAGGCTATAGAAGTCAACATAGTACAGAAACGGCTCTTCTTAGGGTCACTAATGATCATTTGATGAATGCTGACTCTGTTGACTGCTCATTATTGGTGCTTTTGGATATTAGCGCTGCCTTCAATACAGTTGATCATTTCATCATGATTGATAGGCTGAGAAATTGGGTTGGGCTCTCCGGGACTGTTCTGACTGTTCTGAGTTCCCCACTATCACTAACTCTCTTTTCTGAGTGGAAGAGGCCAACAGGCTGCTCTGATGCTCATCAGTCCCCCCACTCTCAGGGGCAAGGGCTAAGTCGAGTTCCTGCAAGGGCCGGAATCGGTTGGACACCTCAACCTCTGGAGGAGTTGTCGCTGTACAGTCTGCACGCCTTTTCCTGCGCCAACATCCGACAGTCACCGAAATTTCTCTCCCTGCCTGTTCTGTGGTCTCCGCACCACCCTGCTTTGGCGTACACACCATTTCTCTAAACGACATACTACTTAGTTAGTTAGTTAGTTACTTAGCCAACTGGCCCTGAAGATCAAGGATCTTGCATTATTAGCTGACAATGGTGGCAGAAAAACCCACCCTGGAAATCTCTTTCCAAAAGTGCGATCATCCTGCAACCGTCACATAGTTTTGGCTACATTTTGAACCCCCTACCTAATGACCTAGCTCACCCAAGATAACAAAAAAATAATAATAATTTATATATATATATATACATTATTGCCAAGACAGAAGCTCAGGAACCACAGCTTATTAACCTGAGAAGCCCTGAGCAGCAGTTACGATAGAAACCATGGGGAAACTATGTAAATAAATAATATGCCACTTTTAGCAGTGGCTTAGTTTCAGTTAACAAAAATGAAGAACTAAATTGAGATTAAAAACTCAATATGTAATTAGCACTCAGATGACTAACTTGATTTTACATAATCCCAATACTATTAATATACAAGTCTAAAAATATCACAGGGCTTAGCTCAGAATCCAGATAATCACAGACTGACTTCTCCAGATACTGTTCTCAAATGAGAGCCTCCAATACCCAGCTAAGTTATGAACAGAAAATGCCATTATCCAATACACAATATCAGTAGTAGCTTACGAACTCATCTTGGGCAGCTACAACGCCCAGGAGAAACTGGAGGAGGGAGGGGGTGGAGCACTCCGGTAAACCTGACCATTTTAAATTCCAACTGAACCATATGGACGACTCAAGTAACTATTGCCCCACTAACTAAACACTAAAATCTCAGACCCCAAATCGAAAATGCAAGCAGTAACTATTAAGCCACAAATACAACCAAAGGTGACTGAAAAAGAGTAAAGCCCTGATACCCTTAAATTCAAAAGGACTGAATAAACAAGTCTTTAACTATGTGGGTGAACTAAACACGCTATCTCCTCCAACAAGCTGTTGCTAAGCACACAAACAAGCGGCTAAACTTAAACCTGCAGGTCAAAGCACCGTCACCAGAGGAAAATATAAAAATAACGTAATTTGCAATATGTTTAATCAGAGGAGCCCTTCGGTTAAAATGAGATGCGAAAAAGACTAAAACCCCGGTTAGCGTTAATGTTCAATTTAAGCTTGGCAACGTGTTTATACGGTGAAAGAAAGACCGAAGAGGACTAAAAACCCTGGTGAATGTTAATATTGGCTTGATGACTGTCTGAAAGGCCAGCGACCAATTGAAACCATGAGGTCAATGATTATTTACAAATTACTGCATTCAGTCTTAATTTTAATACACTGTACCAGCTTTTTCCAATTTGAGATTGTAAATCTGTAGGATATTTTCACGGCACTCCTTATTAATTTAAGAATCATGAGGATTACTTAATGTATTCACAAATTATTAGTGAACGTTGAGGAAATTTCTACTGAACTCCAAGTAGAACTTTTCAACACATTCATTCTCCCTGTCCGTTGGGTCCACCATATTCCAGTTCACCTTAATGCATAAATAGCTGCTGAAACTTTTACAATAAACTAGAAGATTCAGAAATAATGGGGTCCTGCATCATGCAGATGGCATTTAAAACTTTTTTATTCAGTTCTGGTGGAAGAATGTAGTTCCCTTTTCAGCTGTGAAGCATGGTAGAATTTTAAAGCAGATATGCTTTCTGGTTTATTTTTCCTTTTGATATTCATTGCTCATTTTCTCCCATAGTTTCTAGTTTGCCCTGACTATATTGCTATTCTAAGAATGTCATATTTTCAGCATTAGTTCTGCAGGAGTGGACTTTGGCTGGAGCGATAAATTTCAAGGCAGCGCCATCTTGCTGGGCAGCATTTAAAGGGTCTTGCATTATGCCAAACTCTGACTCCCTCACCTGCGTTCCAGATTAATGTCGCTGCAAAGCCAAGAATGGGACTCTTCCTGTTTAGGCCTTACATGTTCCAATATATGAACAACCATAACCTCCAACATGCACCTCCAGAATTTGCAGCAAAAAAAATGATCCTATAAGTTGTGGTAAATAACTTCAGTTTTGATTCAATTAACTTTTCATCAAGTGTTTATAATGATTTATTCAACCCGTGATATTAAGTGAAAAATGGGAAATTTATCAACTAAAGTTATTCATACAAAAACTGAACAACTGCCTGTTCTTGTCAGTGTTGAATTAGGTTCGAAGCGTGTCAGAACATTGTTGAGAAGGTGGCACCCAGAGAGGAGGCCGCTTCCAAATGGAGGGATGAAGAAGTGTGCCAGCAGGTGGTGCTGTGGCATATGTAGCGTCTCGTGGCTTCAGAAAACAACCATTAGAGGATTCGATAAATGAACGTTTTATAAGTGCCACCTGCTGCTAAGACACTGTCTGTGATTCTTGTCATAAATACTTGATAAAAAGGCCCCTTAAGAGGCCCTTGGAGATTAGTTTCCTCTAATGTGTTGCTTGGAACGCTCATATTGTGAATGGGGGTTTTGAAACAGCCCACGTCTCTCCAAATACAGTAGCAGCAGGCGACAGCCCCCGAAAAGCTCCCCGTCACTGTGACCATGTGTGAATGGTTACGTATGACAGAACGTGCAGGATTAACTCAAATCATGGGAAATAACAAAAATTGGAAATGGCACAAATGTAAACGTTGTGCCACAGAACGTTTCTAACAATTTATTCATTAACATTAAACTAACTGGCTCTTAACATGACATAACTGTACTGACAGTAACTTTTTAATTTTAATTTTGGGACACGCGTAAAAAAGAAACACTTTGAGCACCACACATTCGTAAAACATTTCTTTCCTTTGTAAATGTAAACAGAGAGTACCATAATTCAATGAACAATGGCACATTTCTTTACTTTGATTCTATACTCAGGCAATTTGATATTGATATTAGGGATGTTACTGATTAATCATCAATTGATTAATTGCCACTTAAAATTTAACTGATTGAAATTGTGTTAACTGGCAATATATGTTTTGTGGTAGTTACAATTTCTCCAGAGCTCACGCTTGTTGACTTTTATATCACAAGAGGGCATACTCCAACTTTTAAGTAATTTTTTTTCTGAACTAAAAAAGTAAGTCCGGGTCATACTGATCCAGAATGCTGCAGCTCGCCTGATCAACAACCTCCCCCAAACACTCCCACGTCACTCCCTTTCTAACTGCCCTCCAATTATTGCCTGTCATGGCTCGCATCAAGTTTAAAACATTGGTGCTAGCATTCCATGCAACCAAAGCAGAGGTGTATAATCCAGGTTCAGAAAGTAAAAGCCCATCCCAGGATATTGTTCCAGCCACAAAAGACTGTCAGTTTGCCCAATTCTTCAGCTGGGAGGTAAAACTAACAAGTGAAATCTACTGACAGTTTATGGGTGGAATGAAAACATGGTAGGATTTTTACTTTCTGACCCCTGGATTATACACTTCTTTTTTTTTCTTTTTTTTTATTGTGAAAGAAAACAATACATACAGAGACATTCAGAACATGAAGAAACAACAATCAGTGATTGTGGGTGCATGAATGCGTGGGTGCGTGTGTGCATGGGTGAGTGCGTGCAACAAATAATCCAACAAATCCAATCCAATCCTATTTGTTGGATTATACACTTCTGAATCAAAGGGACAGCCTCAGCCTATCTTCAGGAGATTATCAGACCCTAAACACCGGCTAGACCACTCCATTCGGCCACTGCTGGTCGACCTGCGGTTCCCGCACTCCGTTCTGGTGCTGCTCGGTCTCATCTCTGGTCTCTCCTGACCCCCACGTGGTGGAATGAGCTTCCCACGGGGTCGGACCAGCAGAGATACTGACAGCCTTCAAGTACGGTCTGAAGACACATTTTTTCAGACTCTGCTTCTCCCAGTGACCTAAATGCTGCAATCATTACTTAGTTATTAACAGTGAGCTGTTTGACGTAATTGTTTATGGATTTATATTGCTCCAGGTACCTCACTGAGCCATGTCCTGTGTATTTTCACTTCAGGTATTTAAATGGTTCTTCCCGATCAGATTCTAAGCACTCCTTGTCTGGTCAAAGCACTTTTTCGTACGTCGCTCTGGATAAGAACTTCTGCCAAATTACAATAATGTAGTGTAATGTAGGTCGCAAATCAGCTATTCCCCCTGATGTGTCTCAAAATTGCATCCACTCTGAATGTGAAAATTCAAAAAATCTCAGTCATCTTATTTAAATTTATGAAAAATGAAGAACAGGTGGAATACTTTTGCAAACAGCTATGTTGATGGAGATCTGAGGATCATCTCCAATACTCCTCTCTGTGGAACATTTTACACTGGGTACTTTCACTAGCTTTCAGCTGAGACAACTAAGATTCAAGGGCAGTCCACTGATATTGGTAAATGCAGCCGACCTGACCATCTCCCCTCCTGGGCCTTGTACTCCCCTTCCACTGATATCATACAGTATACTCTCATCGGCAGTAACGTTACCCATGGTGCTCATCAGTGAGTTAACCGGTAAGTCACACTGTGAGGAGTCATTTTAATTATAGTAGCTAGCTAGCTACCTTGGTGGGTAGGTATGTTGTCCACAGTAACTGCATTAAATTGCACAGGATGTCCCACTACTCTACATGATTTAAAATTATGTAGCTGCGTAGACGTAGCCGCATTGACAGCCTAGGCCCGTTTCTGCAGTACATTAATTTATTTACCCGACACAGCACCAATCTATACGGACTTGCAGGCAAGCGAACTAGTAAACTGGTGCTGCTGTTTTTTTTTTTTTTATTAGATAAAAAATGCACTAAAATGTTTGCCATTCCGAACCGATTTAGATGACTCATAATCAATTCAACTGGTGCCTGTTCTAGCTTCATGGAGCAGAAAGAAGTTTTGTCTCCAGTTAATAGCAATCTCGATAGTTACTGAGGTTACTGTAGCTTAAAATATCCACGTCTGTATTTAATGCAGTTATTTTGTCTAGCAACGTAAATTAGGAAAATTACAGTTGCAGCATATTTGTTGCAGAATTGAGCTTTGACGTCATCATACGTATACTCACCTCCTGGCTCGCAAGCGTTCCCTGGTCTGTCTGCCTTGCCACCAAAGCTCTGGAGACAGATCTTCAGTTAACAGCCGTGAGTTTCACCAAAGCTACCACCACACATAGAACAATTCTGTGAGAAACACTGTACTGACTAATTCAACAGTCTGATGATGGGACAAAACATTTTGTTTCAGTTATTTATTCATTGATGGCCTGACTTTATTTGGTTTGGTCATCGGTGCTACATATGGCTTACCTGCATTAATGGAATCAATATTTTCGAAATGAGCTACATTTGTAAGACAAGAAGTTTTTGTGAGCTGCTTATCTTGCATAACTGAACACTTCCAGCGTGGCAACATGGCAAGCATGACATCAAACCACATGAATTCCATCGAAGTGCAGTAACCAAAATAAACATGGTATGGAAGTAGCAGCAATAACGAAAGCCACGAACCTTGTCGCAGGTGGCTCTGCATCCTGTGTGCGGTGTTAAGCGTTCGTGCTGAGGAGCCGCTTCTCAGACTGAGAGCTGAAGTAAACCAGCATATTATCGATCAAGCAATCATATGACAGCAAATCAGATGACATTTGTGAGCACTCAGGTGATTCACCAGCATGAGAAGCGACTCTGATTCGCTGATTTCACGCAGCCGCCATTTTGAATCGAAAACGAGGCTCAGGCAGGATGAGCTCTTAGCTGTAAAGTGCGGTGCACCTTACCCCTATGCGTCACCCAAGCTCAATGTCCTCAACCTTGAGCGGTTACCTAAATTAACAGTTACTGACATAAAAAAATGGGCCGAGGAGGGATTATGGATACCAAGGGCAGTCTTACTAAAAAGGCTTCAGCAATTTAATTGAAGGCTACATTACAAATATCGAAGTTCGCCTCGCTCACACTGGTGGGACACAACTGATAAATGTGAACTAGTACTGCGAATGCGATTAGTTTTAACTAAGCTCCTTTACGTGTTTGAGATAGAAATGAAGTGTAGCTACTAGTATGTCAAATTATGTGAGTTTGTGCAGTCTGATGTTATCGTTAACAATTCCAGGGCTCGATCTTCGCACTCGCCCGTGATCCGTGGCGACCAAAAATTCGTTAGGGAGACCGAATAAGCTCAGACTGTTCGGCCGGCTGGCGAGTGAACATCCTGCATGATCTTCACTGAATATTCGCACAATCCAACCGCGTAATTGATCTTTATACGCAAGTCAGAAGTTCAAACAAATTCCGCTTTCTTATCCTCATTTTTTACGAAATGTTGCTTGATTGGTCGTATGGCTTCCTGCTCAGTGGTGCATTTCCCGAAATCACAGATGCTAACTTATAGTTGAACCCATTGAGTGTGAATGGACGAATGGCCTCTCAGACGGTGTGTGACAGTGCGTTCAGGAACTACATGGAAGAGAGGGAAATCAAAAAAAAAATGTATGCCTTTATTGGAGTCCGAGTCAAAGCCAAAAAACACAGGAATTGCCAAGCCACAATACGAAATCCAAAAACAGTATCGACTAGACAGGCAGGGGTCAGAACCAGTGAGACAGATGAGCAGAGGTACAAAAACGATGAGCAAAAAGTGGTAGTCGATGAGCAAAGCCAAGGGTCAGACACAGGGCATCCAAACACAGAAGTCGTGGTCATACAAAAATGGGTTGAAAATCCAGAAAGACAAAAAACACTACAAAAGGGCAATGGCAAAAATCAAGGTCGGACAATCCAGTAGAAGCGAAACAATATTCTATGGCATACGAGGTGCTCTGCACAAAGAAGTATTGATCAACGTTCTGACAAGAGCTGAGAGCGAAAAGACTGCTAATATACACACAAGAAAGTTCACATGCTATACAGAGATCGGCTGTGGGGAATGAGGCTAATTACATCGGGAGAATCACATGAGGGAAGACCTAACCACGGAAATTGGTGAAAGACAAAATACGAACGGAAATCACACAAACAACCTATGACATATAAACAGCTCTGGTCCAGGAGTTCTTCGGGCACTGATAAGGAGCAGGAGAGTAATTAAGCACGTGCGAGAGTTTCTCGCTGAAGACACAGCAAAGAACAGGGATAGCTCAGTAAGAGGCGGAGATTAGAACTGGGCAATCGCGGAGCGGTAATTCGTCTAGATTAGTTGCGGTGCAACTTTACGTACTAAACTAGAATGCTCGTTAGTAAGTTATAATCTTAAATACATGGATTAGTTGGGTTAGTGGACTATGATACAAAATACAAATGTTAGTCTTGATAGTAATCAGAACAGAAGGGTGAAGGAAGAAAATGAGATTCGAAGGAATATTTTAAACACCAGAACTCATTTAAATCACCAAAAGTCAGTGAGCCCGCAGACAGGGAAGACGGACTGAACCAACTAGATCACAAGACAGGGGAGACAAGTGCAATGGAACTGAAACATGGAATGAACCAAAAAACCTGAATGTTACAAAAACCAAAAAGAATAAATAAAAGACAATAATCATGAACAAAGAACCAGCACATACACATGACAAAAAACCATAACCATGACAGAATGAGGAAAACCGACAAAGCTGAAGTTTAATAATTCTTCTCAAACTCAACGACAGCATTACTGCTGATGACAAAATCATTAGTATTTTGATTTGAGTGACTTTTCTTTCAGTAGGGCGTCTGTCATTGTACAGCTTTATAATTACTGTATATGCTAAGCAAGTGAATCATCAATCTCCTGTACAGCAACAATGAGTGAAGCTCAAGTGGAGCCTGCAGACTGCAAATAGAGCCAGGAGACCCCTGCATCTCCCAGATAGCTTCTCCCGTGCCCAGTGAAGGCGTTCTTATGATAGTCAGCTCATATGTATCGGTCCTCCTGAGAGCCAAAATGGAGTGCGCACTGCATTTTATGGCTTTTTGGGGAATAGCTGAGATCCACAATATGTGCAGGTGGAAGTAAACAATGGCTCTCTGTCACGCAAGCTTAATAAAGGGTTTCTACTTAATTCTGGGCCCAGGATAGATGTTTCCCCTCGAGTGAGTCAGAATTATAGTGCCAGCCTCATACCTGGTCATGATATAAATGTGTACTACCATATTATATATTCTGTGGTGTTGCAGACTCATATTCTACCCAGTTTCCTCTTTCTTGCACAAGTTCCCTCCTCCAGGCGCACTCCTTCCACAACACAGAGCATAGGCATTTAGGCTCCAGGTCTCTCTTGCATAGAGAAGTGACTCATCATGAGTAATCCAGCTAAAGAAAAATAAATACCGAAATGAATAAAAACATGAGGCTATGGTGATGTCGTTTACACCATGTGGTACTTTTAGCAAAACTTCTTCTCTGTTCTACCACACTCTTACTGTTGGAAACATTATCAAAGAAACTTAAACAGTAGAAGACATGGAGGGTGAATGTCAGAGTATTAGGGCAGGATATGGGGCTCTGGGGGTAATATTATAGGGGTATTGGGGCAGGATATGGGGCTCTGTGGGTTAAATTATAGGGGTATTGTGGCAGGATATGGGGCTCTGGGCGTAAGATTATGGGGGTATCGGGGCAGGATATGGGGCTCTGGAGGTAAGATTATGGGGGTATCGGGGCAGGATATGGGGCTCTGGAGGTAAGATTATGGGGGTATCGGGGCAGGATATGGGGCTCTGGAGGTAAGATTATAGGGGTATTGGGGCAGGATATGGGGCTCTGGGGGTTAGATTATGGGGTATTGGGGCAGGATATGGGGCTTTGGGGGTAAGGGTATGGGGGTATGGACTCTGGTGCAGATACAGGCAGATGGTAAATAATCCAAATTTAAAATGGCAGGTGTCCAGGCAGGCAGTGCAGAATCACAATCCAAAAGTCATGGTCAAAATAGAGTGAAATAAATCCGAGAGGGAGGTTTGAGGTGCCAAATCACCAATTCAGAATCTGAAAAGAGACACCAAGCCAAGAATTAATAACCAGGAAGTGACGGCAACCAGAACACTGACACAAAACTGGAAAAATAGACGTAAAAAAAGGAAAAATAGGGTGTGTTTTGTTAGGTACTGCCAAGATCACTGAGCAACAGAAAAATAAAGAATGCCATTATTTTTCGACTATGTATCATGATGTTCATGAAAAGTTGGGGTGGGGGCCCATACTGATATTCTGTCAGGGGGCCCCGAATTCCTATCAACTGCCCTGCATGTGAGTGAGGCAAACGTGGCTGTATGCACACGAGGTGAGCTTTTCATTGTGTTAACTTATACTTCCTCGTGTCCTCTCCTCTTCCTTGACCCGAAAATTGTTCGGCTTCCGCCATCATGGAGGACCTTCCCATTCCTTAAAGGTCCCACTTTATACTCTTCTTTGGTGAAATTTAATATTCCTGGATGTCCAAAAGGGAGGTTCATACAATTTTTTGCAAAAAAAACCTCCATAAATTCCTGCCATTCTTAACCCTCTGATAATCAGGCTGCTCTGAGTGGGCGTCCGCTCTACTAAATGTGCTCTGTTCTCATTGACCAGTAAACAGATCCACCAACCCCGTTGCCAATAGAGAGCAAAATCTCCTGGCTATTCAATGAGATTAGACAGATAACATCTGCAGCCTAAGCGAGGATGGTCTTTACATTCATGAAGAAATCTGTCACACAGTCACCATAACAGTTTAACAAGGTTATAGCTGGAATTCAGTCTCTCATACTGATTTGTGGAAAGAATCTGAGCTGTAGCAAACGTTGGGTAACATTAAATTTACTGGGAATGCTCTATGATGGGAGCTGCTCTATTCTCCTAAACCGAATTCACCCACTGTGTTCGTTCCTATACATTTCTCCTTCATTGCCTCTGGCCTGACAAAACTAGCTAGGTCTAAAGCTGGTATACTGCTGGACCGTAAATATTATCGCAATCGCCATGCTAATTTCTGTTAGCCTTAATGGGAATTCCCATCATATACTCGGATTGAGCTAACTCCATCACTGTCAGTGAGTCGCAGACATTTGCGTTTGCACTAGAAAAAGTTTCTGAATTCAGCGTCAAATAGCAATCTTGCGAGCGAGCTAGCTGATAAACTTCATAATTATTGTGGACTGGTACTGTGTGCATGTTAGCCACCCAGCTATCCACAAAACTTCAACTTCACTGTTAGTTTAGAATGGCGCTTAGCTAGCCTGCTACAGTGACAACTAAGCCATTCCGATTTAACTGCCGCATCACTTGGAATTCAGTTTAGCTGGCAAGCTAAATATTAAAAGAAATGGGAAACAGCTTCTTAGCAAGCTAGTGTCAGATTCTCCTTGTTAATAAATGGAAGCCTGAGAGATGGCCAGATGCATGGGAGGAGTCTTAGCAAAAGCACACGTACAGATCACCCCCTTGTGGATGTTAAGGAACAGGTTCAGGTTCAAGTTACTTTATTCATGCCCGTAGGTAGATTTGTGTTGCAGTAGCAGAGAGCATCCAACTTATTAAACATATGGGACAACACTGACATACACAAAGACTTGACACAGACATAAAAGTGCTCTGAGCCACACTAGACCACAACCTGGCAACCACCTAAAATGACAATAAATAATATAATGATATAACCTTAAATGTTAAAAAACCATTCAAGTTGAAAGAATAATAAAAAAATACTCCATAAAAACCCAAAAGGCACATAAGTAAATAAATAAGTAGACATGCAAAATTTGTTATGATGATTTGTTCATCTGAATAATAACAGCTGGAACAAAACTGTTCCTGTAGCGCTTTGTTCTGCACTTTGGGACTATAAACCCCCGGCCAGAGGGGAGAAGGTGAAATTCCCCGTGTAGAGGGTGTGAGGGGTCGTTCATAACAGACTTAGTGATCCTCTGTAACTGCCAGGTATACGAAGACTCGGCGCAAAGCTGTGGTTCACCAATAAACTTTACCATAAATACTGCAACCTGTTTGTCATTCTCTCCAATAAGGCGATTAATTTATTTACAAAACTCCACCGACCGTACAAAATCAAGTTAAACAATGATGGTCCAGCGCAACATGTCATCAAGCCAAGCAAGCTGCACTTTAATTGTAATCAACTGTAAATATTATCACAAAATATCATCACACTTACTGAGTGCACATTTGCGGTTGTTTTGTCACATATGGTTGGAGAGGAGCCTTCTTTAAGGGTCAGTTTCCCAGTAAAGTCAGTGTTGTATTGACTATGGATGCTGAGGCAGTCTGAGGTGAGGCAGTTCACACTAACAAACAAGTTACAGCCACTGCGGCCCGAGTATTGTTGCAGTAATTAAAGTGTAAACACTGTATTTTTTTCCCTTTGATGCTAGAAATGAATACAAACATTTATGCTGGTTCCTGCAGCCAAAAACCAAACAGTTGGCGTGTCTCAGCCTAACCTTTGACATCTCAAAATCCATTGCAGCAAAGAATAACAATGGTGTCTCTCGCTCTGACAGCAGGGGAGGAGAGTGGGAGTGGTTGTCCACTGCAGAGGTGGTACGGAGGAGGGGACGTGGACGGGTGCAATCGCTGTTATTGTGTAAAATCGGGAGCCAAATCAAAATGGCCATGTAGAGGCACACGCCTACCCAGTAGGCAGACTATGGAAACAAAACAGGGGCTTTCACTTTTCACATTCCCTTAATGTGCTAGGCTGAAGGATGATCACCCATGGCGCGCCAGGCTGAAGAATGATCATAATAAATATGTATGGGCAAGGCAAGACATGTTTTACACAGCAGGGGACCTTTAAATGCACCTGGAGGAGATGAGGGGTGAGTTGGGAGACGGCTTCTAAACAGGAACACAGGTGTATCCTTTGTGGAAACCTTTTTTGCGTTAGCGTGACATTTAAAAGCTGCATCTCCACATGTGACATTGTATAATAGCGCAAAGGATTTGCCATTCGGCAGCTTTCACCTCCTGCGTCTTTGCAGCACTTCCTCACGCCTCTCTCACATCTCCTTACTGGGAGGAGCTATGACACCATGAGGAGACGCCAGTGAAGGAAGCAAGAAGAAACGTTAGCATAATGAAAAGCACCCAGGATACTGCAATGCCTTGCTGACAAGAAGTACCATAGTTATAAAGAGAAAATGAAAAACAGGAAGGAACAAGGCAATCAGAGATAGCAGACCTGGCCCCAGCCACGGGCTGACAGACAGAGTGACAGACACACAGACACACACACATAGACATGATCATTGCTTAACCTGGCCCCCTAGGGGAGGGGCCAGGTAATTATAAACAGACTGAATATCTAAGAACTCGAGAGAAGTGTGTTAAGGAGTGTATGGTCTGAAAATGAGATGAAATGCAACCAGCTTTCATGCTTGGCAGCGGATCAGTTATATGCCGCTGAACTCAATGAAACGAGCGACAGCGATAGAAGGGAGATCGAAAGGTTATCTTATTTCAACAGTGAGAGCAGTCAGAATTTACATCTTGTTTTGCCGATGACTGGGGCATGACCCTATTTCTGGGGAGAATATTCATTATCTTGGTATAATCTACCTAAGTCCAGCTGAAGGTCAACATTTCAGCCTTGGAACATTCCAGAGGTTCGTATTTTTCCCACAGCCTGTAGTTTTTGGGCACAAAAGCCCAGCTGTTGTTGTTCATCATGTAGACAAACATCTTTGATCCTGCTTTGCACTGCCCCTGTGGCATTTCGCCTGCTGCTTTTTCCCAGATTCCACCCGGTTCTCTGCTGCTTACGGGCACACGCCTCTGCTCGGCTCAGCTAGGGCTCACTCAGGTGCGGGAAGAGACAGGTAAAACCTGCTCTGATCCAGCTGGCTGCTCATTGGTTGTTCCCCCAGGTGTGTGACTCCAGTCAGGAACCATCTGTTTGAGATGTTCTCCTCACGGAATGAGGTCCAGATTTTAAAACAATGTGCTCTTGTTTGTGATTAAAACTGCCGAAGCACCTCAATCTCCATGGCTCCTGTGTGCGGTAAACGCAGCTGAGATCTGCAGATGACCAGAATAATGGATACTTCAGTGCTGAGTCCAACTTTTCAATTTTTAATATCCTTCTGGATCGCCTGTGTTTTTAAGTCCCTCATGCAGTAAAACTCTTTTGGCAAATCCATACTCAGTTAAATAACATTCACAAATTTTCTATGAAAGAACAATCGGGGGCGGGGGGGTGGATTGTGACCGCTTAGCTTTAGCTGTGTTGGCAGGTGCACAGGCACAGATGGACTCACACCATCAGTGGACTCAAGCCAAGCTGATGCATGCGGGCGGGTCCTTGGGTTGGACGCCAGTGAGCTTCATAGGATAGCAGGTGGGGACAGTGCCCACAGTAACCTGCCTGTGTAATTGACATCAGTGCGCTGAGGTATTACAGCACCTTGCTGCTCTGACGTGACTCAACAAGCTCCTCTCATTTTTGTTAATAACTGCAGCCGCCTGTCCATCTGTGGTTCGCCTCTCGGCGGCCACACGGCGCTAACCCGATAATTTGCTCTCTTAACCGGGTTCTGTGCCTCTGCGTTATATATCGTGCCATTGGCTCACCTTTCTGATGCTTCCCTGACTTCAGAGAAATCTGAACAGATGTATGTTACGTCCTTTTTTGTAATTAAGGTCACAATCCTGTTTTGTTTTTGCAGTGGGATGCAGCAGTGGTTTTGCCGCAATTTGGACTAAATTCAGTAACATGTTCTGTTGCCTAACCTGTGTAAAATGCTGCATATTATTCGTAGCAATTTTCTCACAGTTTATGAGGAGAGAACATTAATAAAGGATTAAGAAATCAAAGAAATACAGTAAGAGCATTTCGAGTTGCTTTTAAACCTGTTAGAATGTGTAGTTTAGAGTTTTACATCAAGCTAGAGCCGAGGCCTGAACTCGCCCCTTACAGCTGAACCCGACTCCCCATGTTGAGCTCTGGCCAAACTTCATGCTTGGACTCAGTGGAGCCCAATGACTGCAGTGAACTGGTGGACGACACCATATTGCAGGAAAATGAATGAATAAGGAGTTCATTGTTTCCTGAGAGCTGCGTGTGAAAGTGCTTGTGTCTGCATGAAGGCAGAGCACCTCCGCCAGCTGCTGACGGTGTACCTGCGAGAAGCAAGGTGCTGCAGCACCGTCATCTCAACTGGCCACAACCCAAGTGACTGAAGTATGCAATATTTTCGCATCCTGCTCAATTTTATTTCATTTCACTGTTTCCTTGCACTACACACTTTCTTGTCCCTGTCACCAGTGATGAATATATTTCCCTTAAAGAAAGCATGCAGAGCTGCGCTATTTAACGGTTTCTGTTTCAGTGGTACAAGGTGAAGATCTGCTACAAAAAATCTATTTAAATATGCCACAGAGTCAGTCCATTTTTGTGCACATTCAACACATTCACAAGGAGAACTGCTCACCATCCGCACACCTTGACTTGTGCGGTTTTAACAACATAAATGTCATTGCATTATTTGCTTCGTCTGTGAGTGTTTTTAATATTTTGGCTCATTGGTGCGCAATACAAGGGTGAGAATAAAATTCGAGGCTCGGCTTCAGTTTAGCCTGCTGCAGCTAAAACTACTTTCCTGCTGAAAGCGATATGAACAGTTGTAGCAACTCTGCAAACAAAAAGCAAAGCTCTCTTGCTTTTCTCAATGCAGAAACTATGTGTTACATATGCATAAAGAACGATTATAAAAATAAGACAATTGATTAATCATTTAATGTTTGTAATCATCAACAAAGGTGAGCCAAATTCAATGGACCCAAATTCTAAGATCTTATGTAGTCAGCAAACAAATGCTAACAATATTGCATATTCAAACTGGGCTTGTCTAACTCCAATCTGGTGATTTCGTGACTAGTGCAGCTGTGGTGCTGTTGTGAAAATGGTTGGACTAAAAGGAATTAATTACCTGTGAGTGTGATGAGGCTTTGGTTCCAGGAACGCCAATCAAATCAGCCCCGGGTATTCCCTTCAAAAACAGTGAATGCATGCAATAGCAAACTAGTTATTTTGTCAGGTGAAGTACAAGTGCCTAACTTGCATTACCGCCACCTCCTTTGGTCAGTATGCAGTTGAATGATATGAGCTGAAGTCGAAAGCAAAAACTAGTGCTAAGCAGGTGGGAGACCAGCTACACCGGAGGGGGGGCGGGCATCCAGCAGTGAGCCCCTCACACCCGCGAGGGACTTACAGCTGCTCATACCCTCCATGTGCAGAGCATAGAGGGGTTTGGGTGATAGGGCTCAGTTCACCAGGTAAAGTGTTTTATGTGAAAAGATCCCTTGGATCCCTTGTCTTTCCCTTGGATTTTAGTGATCACTGCCATTTAGCGTGTATTAGAGACATCAAAACTTCAAAAACTCCACCATGTTTTACTGCTAAAAGAAATTTTAAACATTTCTGTGACCAGGGCTTCCTGCACGATATATTCCGGAGTGCTGGGGGTTTTATTTCAGACCCTGACCTGTCACTGAATCACTTTACTAATGTGTTTAATAGTGTTGTGGATAAGCATGTTTCGGTTAAAAGATTTAGGATAAAAAATAGAAGTAATCCTTGGTTTTGAATGCTTTATCCATTGAACTGTGTGTCAGGGATGAGGCATGGGTTAAAGCTAGGGAAACCCTGGCATTCTCTGACTGGCAGGTTTTTAAAACACTAAAAGCCCCTTTACACAGAATGACGCCCTTTGTGCCTCCGTTTTGCGAGCATAAAATATATCAGGTCGCCGTTGGATGCTCAAAGGAGGCGGAATAGTTTCCCAGTTCGTTCCGAAGTAGTACACTGGAAGTTCAGATATCACCATGGACGCTATGGACGCCGTGAATTATTGAACATGTTCAAAACAGTCACAGAAAGGTTGCCAAGCTGGTTGCTCAACGGTGCCTCAAGTAGGCAGTAGGGTTGCCGAATGGAGCGGTTGCTCAGCGGCCACCACGTAATAGTCACTAATCATGGCTGAATGGTCACCCAACAGTCTCCTTTAGTCGTCAATGATGGCACAGAGGAGGCAGGAGGCTGAACGGTTGCCCAAACATTGCTCGGGGATCACCTGTGTCGCCTGTAATAACATTGGTCGCCATTGGATGGTACAGGGGAGGCTCAGGGAAGACAGGCGAGTGGCTCAGTGGACGCACCCTTTGCTCAAAGATTGCTTTGTAATTGTCCAAAAAGTGCCTTTTTGGTGGTTCAAGGAAGGCACAAAGGATTGCTGGAGCAGTTACATTGAAAGAGGATTTTCTGGGTTTGGCCAACCACTGAGCAAAAAAAAAAAACCAGTGGAACAAAGGACGTAGCCCTGTGTAAAGGGGCCTTAAGAAATAAGTGCTGCTTACTGATAAAAAAGGCAAAATCTGAATATTTTATCTCGTCGTTGATGAAAAAGTCAGGAAAATCCTGCAATATTTTGGAAAATTGCCAAGTCCCTGAATCACGGTCCTTCTTCATAATTACCACACTCTATCAACACTGATTCTGGACCTACTACTGATTGAACAAATCGCAGATTTTGTGTCTATCAACATCTGATAACGGCTGGAAACCTTTTTGAAAATTTCAATGATCAGTCCTCTACAGGAGTTATGTCTGACCACAGCTCGAGATCACCCACAAATTCTCCAAAACCTAGAGTACTGTTTTTAAACAGTTTTTGAATTTAAAATGTCCTACAAGAATTAAAACGCAAAGGCAAAATTAATTCCACTGGAGAGGATGACCTAGTCCCAAGTCTTTCGCGTGTCGGAGTTCCACTGATTGCACATTCAGTAATTAATATTTTTTAACTTGTCATTATGGACTCGAACTGTTCCCAGCGTATGGAAAACTGCTCATGTTTTCCTGTAAAACTAATACAGTATTTCATAAAAAGAACATCATACCAACAGTCAAACATGGTGGTGGTAGTGAGATGGTCTGGGGCTGCTTTACTGCTTCAGGATCTGGATGACTTGATGTAACTGATGAAACAGCGAATTCTGCTCAATACCAGAACATCCTGAAGGAAAACGTCTGACCATCAGTTTGTGACCTCAGGCTCAAGTGCATTTGGGCTACGCAGCAGGACAATGATCCGAAACACACCAGCAAGTCCACCTCAAAAAGGCTTAAAAAAACTAAATGAAGGATTTGGAGTGGCCTATTCAAAGTCCGGACTTAAATCCAATTGAGATGCTCTGGCATGACCTAAAACAGACTGTTCATGCTTGAAAAACCTCCAATGCGGCTAAATTAAAACAATTCTGCAAAAAAGAGTGGGCCACAATTCCTCCACAGTGATGGGAAAAACTCATTGCCAGTTATCGCAAACGCATGATTGCAGTTGTTGTTGCGGAGGAGGGGTTTAAGTTTAATTACTTTTTCGCATTGAGCCAGGTAGGTTTGGATTGTTTTTTTTCCCTTAACAAATGAAATCATCATTTAAAAACTGCATTTTTTATTTACTCGGGTTATCTTTGTCTAATATTAAAATCTGTCTGAATTGGCAAAAATATTTATTTTCGGATTGACATCTGTTGAGGCATTAACATTTGAGAGATTCAAAAAAACTTTCAAGTATTACAGTAGAATTGAGTACATGATGGCCCATGAGACAGGACTTGTAAATTATGCCAAAAGAAGGGAGGCAGAAGGTTGGGAATAATGAGAGATGGAGGCGCTAATAACTACTAATGCGAAAGGTAGAAAAGCATTGTGAATATAATCGTTATTGTATTTTATTTCCTTTTTTTTTGTTGTGTGTGTTTTGTTTTGTCGGGTGATGGCACAATTAACTTGTACACAATTATATAGCTGACTGAATTAACAAAGTTGTCCTCCAAAGTGGGGGAGTGGGGGTGGGATTAAAAGCGAAAAAAAATCTTTGCTGCTTTTAGAATTTCAACAACATTTTAAGTTCACAGCAATCTGGCTTCAGGCCTGGACATAGCACCATTACAGCAGCTTCATTTGTTATAAATGATGTGGTAACAGTTATGGGTGATAAACAAAAATGTGCTGCCCTATTTATTGATATAGCAAAAGCTTTTGATACAGTTCACCACATGATCTCATTGAAAAATTTGTCCTCTATTGAACTTGATTGCATAGCCTGCTTGCAGTTCCAGGACTACCTCTCTAATACAAACCCCAATTCTGAAATAGTTGGGACAAAGTGTAAATTGTGAATAAAATCAAAATGCAATGACTTTCAGATCACATGCGCCAATATGTTATTTACAATTGAACATGGATGACATTTCAAATGTTGAAACTGAGACATTTTACATTTTTATACACAAAATGAGCTTATTTCAAATTTTCTGGCTGCAACAGGTTGGGACACAAAAAAAGGGCTAAAATGGCTATTAATATACAAAAGAATCAGCTGAAAGAACATTTAGCAAGTAATTGCATTAACTGGCATCAGGTGTGTAACATGATTGGCTATAAAAAGGATGTCTCAGAGAGGCTGAGTCTCTCAGAAGTAAAGATGACCAGAGGCTCTCCAACCTATGAAGGCTTGCGTAAAAAAAATTGTGGAATACTTTAAAAACAATGTTCCTCAATTTCAAATTGCAAAGGCTTTGATGGTCTCATCATCGACAGTGCATAACATTATCAAAAGATTCAGAGAAGCTGGAAAAATCTCTGTGCATAAGGGAGAAGGCCGAAGACCTTTACTGGATGCCGTGATCTTCGGGCCCTCAGACGCCACTGCATCACTCACCGGCATGATTCTGTCACTGACATTACTAAATGGGCCCAGGAACACTTCAAGAAACCACTGTCTGTAAACACAGTCTGCCGTGCCATCCACAGATGCCACCTAAAACTCTATCATGCAAAAAGGAAGCCATTGTTGAGCATGATCCAGAAGCACCGCCGTGTTCTGTGGGCCAAAGGCTCATTTTAAATGGACTGTAGCAAAGTGCCAAAGTGTCCTGTGGTCAGATGAGTCCAAATTTGACATTTTTTTTGGAAATCATGGGCGTTGTGTCCTCCAGGCTGAAGAGGAGAAATCTCTGATGGTATGGGGATGCATTAGTGCATATGTTGTGGGACACTTGCATGTTCTAAAAAGCAACACGAATGCTGAAAGGTATATAATGGTTTTAGAGCAACATATGCTCCCCTCCAGACGTCATCTATTCCAGTGATGGCCTTGTGTATTTCAGCAGGACAATGCAAAATCACATACTGCAGGTATTACAACAGCATGGCTTCGTAGTAGAAGAGTCCATGTGCTGAACTGGCCTGCGTGCAGTCCTGATCTTTCACCGATTGAGAACATTTGGCACATAATTAAACAAAAAGTCTGTCAAAGGAGCCCCAAAACTCTCCAGCAGCTGGAAGCCTGTATTAAACAAGAGTGGGATCAAATTCCAATGGCTAAACTCAAGAAACTTGTCTCCTCAATGCCGAGACGCCTCCACTCTGTGTTAAAAAGAAGAGGGGATGCTACACCATGGTAAACAGGCTCCTGTCCCAATTTTCTTGAGACCTGTAGCAGCCATCAAATTTGAGATGAGCTCAATTTTTGGATAAAATTGTAAAATTTCTCAGTGTCAACATTTGCCTTGTTATCTCTGCTCTATTGTGAATAAAATCCTGGCTGGTGTGATTTGAAAGTCATTGCATTTTGATTTTATTCACAATTTACACTTTGTCACAACTGTTTTGGAATTGGGGTTGTAGAACAAAAGCTATTATGAATGGAGACGTGAAGTCTCAATTTTTAAAAGTGATGAAAGTTGTACTCTAAGGATCGATTCTTGGACCAATTTTATTCGCAAGTTATATAAATGATATTGATATTAATATAGCACATGGCAAGGCTCATTTTTATGTTCATGACACAGTGCTTTACTCCTCAGCAACAATGTGCACCCAGAACCTTGCATACTTACATTCTGCTTTTAAAGTTATACAGCAAGCTTTTGCTGGTCTCAAACTTGTTTTAAATAGTGATAAAACCTAAGTTAAATACTGATAACAGTTCATTATCTTTTCAGCACAGAATACAATTATGCTAAAAGCCAACATTTTCTCAATTTCTGCAGATTCAGTCCTACAAATATTCAGGGTATCCGGCTGGATCATGACTTCTCTTTTAAAACATACGTTGCCATCTTGTCCAGAAAAATTCAAAGAAAATATTGGGTTTCTTTACAGAAACAGATCCTGTGTTTCATTAGGCAGCAGGAAGAAGACTGTCCAGGCAACAGTCTTACCCTTATTTGACTATGGGGATGTCCTTTACATGCATGTCTCTAACAGTACTAAGACCCTTGGATGCAGTTTTTCATCGCACACTGTGTTTCCTCACTGGAGATGTTTTCTGAACTCATCACTGCGCTTTATATAGATCAGTGGGGAGGTTTCCCCTTAACTATAGAAGGAAGCTACATGGTATATTATTCATTTCTAAAGCACTGCTAGGCAAACTACCTTCCTTTCTTACTTGGCTTTTGTCCATTAAACTCACAAATCAGCATATCTGATCACAAGAGTGGATTATCTTAGATGCACCCGGGACTAGAACAAATCTGGGCTGTACCAGTTTCAGTGCATTTTCACCTTTTGTGTGGGATAATTGTCAGGATACACTGAAGATAGATCGCCTTATCCCTTTCAAGTCCTACAAGAAATTAGTTTTGGATATGATGCTAAAAGAGGCCAGATGTAGTTGCTTTTAGTTTTAATGTATGTCATTATTCTCTGTCCTATGTCCGTACATGTTTTCATTTATTTATTGTTTTGCCTTTTGTCTGCACTTGCTGTATGTGAATGTTGTGTAATTTTTAACTGTTTTGTTTTTCTCTAAATTCCCACTGTAAATGCCTATTTTGTTATCAGGGCTCCCCAGCAAAAAAGGCCTCCATCTCAGTGGGACTCCCTGCAATAAAGGTTAACAAATAAATAAATAAAAATGTGGGCCATTTAAATGATTAACAAAACAGCACTTGCGGTATTAAAACAAGAGTGACATGGAGGTTAGTTATTTGTCAAACCGCCACACGAAGAAAGTATTCTCAAGTAAAAATACTCCTGCACCCTCCCAATTCCATTTGACCCCAACACCAGTTTGTCAGCATTATTTACAGGGTTCATGGCTGAAGTGAAAGCTGAAAAGGGAAGGAAAACAATCTGAATGATCTGCCTTCATTAGCGAACAGCTCCGCTGGCTGGGAATCAGTGCCATGAAATTACCATCGATGGACAGCGTTTTGACTCAGTCAGACTGAAGTCTAAACTTGAGTCAAAATGCATACCAGGTCTATGATAGGAAGCTTGCATATCACCAGCTCAATGCATTAACATACTCACTAAAGTGCCTGTCAATCCAGTGTGCTGCAAATAACTTTATTTATCTGCAGGAAACTACCAAACTGGGCGATGACAATACATATAACCTTTTTGCGGAGGTTGCAGTTGTCCATAATGTTACCATTTATTTATTTACATTGTATTTATTTCTGTTTCATTGTAACAGGGTGGCCCTTTCAGTTGGAAACAGCTCTTCAAGGAGCCCGGCACAGTGAAACGAACAGTACAGAAACCAGCAGGTGACAAAATGTTGAATAAATAGAAAATATACTAAAAGGAGGGGAAAAAAAATCAAGGATTTTTCTAAACATAAGAGGAAAGAGAGGCACAGTGAAAAGTAGCTGCATAGCACATTTATATATTGAAATTCATATATACGAATGCCAGAGTTTACAAGTGGTTAAAATAAATTATACTAAATTCAGGCAATAGATAAAAGCGTACAATATTTCTTGAATGACTGCAGAGAAGTTATGGATCGGATATATTGCGGTAAATTGTTCCACATCATTGACACTTGATAATGGAGAGATCTTTTGTAATAGTCAGTGCGAGATGCATTTATTTTCAGGGGGCAAGATAAAGCAAGCCTAGTTAAAAATTTGATTTCACGAGAAATGAATATTGCCTTTAAATATCCTGGGGCTAGGCCATTCATTATTCTAAACCATAAGCATTTTTTTTTGCGAAGGCGTAAAACTAGAGCTAATTTGTGAGAATTTTCCCTGTACAGTGTATTGAAATAAGATATGAAGCTGTAATCCGTAAAAATGATGTGCAAAGAGTCCACTGTTTCATTTGGTATGACACATATTCTGTTCTTATGTGTTGCACCCAATATACGTATGAATGGGTTAAAGGATTGAAAACAATCTTGTGCTCTCTCTTCTAATAGGCCCATATTCTGGTCCACGACAAAGGATAATTCAACTGATATTTGGGTCAGTTTTCCCCTTTTAACAATCTTGCGCAGAAAGTTTTTTTTGAATGGCTCCAAACCCTCTATTAACCAGCGTAGCATATCTGCTACATGAAGTGAAAGGGTTAACAGCCTGGACACCCTGTTGGTTTTGTTTCTTACAGCCAAATAAACATTTGAGAATAACTTGAATGGTCCGTCACTTTAATTTTTTCATTAGCATTATTACCCAATGTTGCAGATTTGCTACAATTTGGATAGGTGGGCCAAATGTGTCGAAATTTTTTGTCTACTGTTTTTCAAATAATGGCCCAAAATAAACATTTTTGCATAGGGAAATAATTTTAACACAATTGGAAATGGGTTTGGTTAATAAAGGGTTAAAGGTTTAAAATTTCTGTCCAATATTGCATTGTATAGGGTGGAACCCACAAGATGGCAGATGACGTGGTGTGTGAATTTCCAACTAGAAAAGATTGATAAGCAGTTGGGAGCTGAGGTTACCGCAACCGAAGACGTCAAATCGAACCGACTGACAGGGCCAGTCACACGACAGTGTTTTTCAGTCTACAGGCACAGGTTTTCTTGCATGATTGTACGAGATTTCCAGGACTTTGTTCGATCTTGTATGGAATCTTGGAGAGAGTGGTGTTGGTGAGCGTTAAGTGAACATGCTCTCTACACAGCATAGGATCTAAACACGTTATGATTTCAAACATTTGTTGGCATTTATCCAGGCTTAAAGGAGCAGTATGTAAGAAATGTATGTTGATAATCATGAAATAGCCCTAATATATCACCAGACATTAAGGAATGATGTTAATTTCAAATACTTATATCACTGACAACAGTGGTCCAGCCAGAATATTCTCATTACAAAAGCAAAGTTGCAGCCCACAACTAATGTTTATGTCATTTTGTGTTTTGGCCGGTTGCACCACCCTCCACCCATCTCCCAATCACCCTCCACCCATCCCCCAATAACGAAGTCAGTAGTATTTCGGCATCCAGGTTGCCAGTTACCACTGAGCTGCAGCAACCAGCGTTTCGGAGCACAAATGTCTGACGTTACTAAACCTAAAAGGCCTCGTTATGATTCCGAAATACATTGTGACAAAGTCAGAAACAAAACAAAGATCTGTATAAGATTTACCAGATCTCAGAACAGACCCCAGATTTCACTACAAGCCCCAGATCTCAGAACAAACCCCAGATCTCAGAAAAAAACCCAGGTCTCTCTGGTAAATGACAGTTGTGCTGCAGGCTTAACTCTGCCACACAAGTTTTCTCCTTTGGTTTAAGTTTTAAAATGTCTTCGGGGACCGAGCTTAAACTAAGGCCCATTTCATGCTCTAATTAATGCCTTAAAAAAGGTGTTTTAAATGGTGACAGCGCGCTGTCCTAAAGGAACCAGAAGATCCCACGTGCCTTTTCAGCTCAATGAAAATGAGGTTTCCGTCAGACTTGAATACTGCAGTACTCATTAAGAACACTATGGGTCCAGTCCATGTGAATACTGCAGTACTCATTAAGAACACAATGGGTCCAGTCCTTGTGAATACTGCTGTACTCATTAAGAACACTATGGGTCCAGTCCATGTGAATACTGCAGTACTCATTAAGAACACTATGGGTCCAGTCCATGTGAATACTGCAGTACTCAATCAGAACACAGTGGGTCCAGTCCATGCGAATACTGCAGTACTCAATCAGAACACAGTGGGTCCAGTCCATGCGAATACTGCAGTACCCAAATCAGAACACAGTGGGTCCAGTCCATGCGAATACTGCAGTACCCAAATCAGAACACAGTGGGTCCAGTCCATGCGAATACTGCAGTACCCAAATCAGAACACAGTGGGTCCAGTCCATGCGAATACTGCAGTACCCAAATCAGAACACAGTGGGTCCAGTCCATGTGAATACTGCAGTAATCATTAAGAACACAATGGGTCCAGTCCATGTGAATACTGCAGTACTCAATCAGAACACAGTGGGTCCAGTCCATGCGAGTATTGCAGTACTCATTAAGAACACAATGGGTCCAGTCCATGTGAATACTGCAGTACTCAATCAGAACGCAGTGGGTCCAGTCCATGTGAATACTGCAGTACTCAATCAGAACACAGTGGGTCCAGTCCATGTCACGACATCACACCACTCTTCCTTAAACCTTAAAGAAATGACAAAGATAACACCTTTCAGTGGGCAGCCAAATGCCGCCCTTCCTATCCAAAGCATCCCACGAGCCAGACTCCCATACAGAAGAAAGGTGGGTGGGTGATAATTATCACTGCAGGGTAATTTATAAAAAAACAAGGAAATTGAATCATATGCCCTTATCTTCCTGATTACAAGAAGAATATGTGTTAAAAGTGGATAAAATCCTCTTTTTAGAACGTGTTTGTGCTTTAATCTCCTGTTATTTTTTTTCACCTGACAGATTCTTAACATCAAATTGGTTGAAACCGTCGTCTTGGATTAGGATTACAGAGCATCTGTCGCCTTACGCAATTCTTCACAATTCCATGCAATGTTCTCTCGGGATGACTGAACATTTGTTAGTGCGATAATTAGTCTCATTAATGAGCGTTATTGTTCTCATGGAATTCACTCCTTTTCTCTCATCAGTCTTATTTCCTCTTGTATTTGCAGTTTTATCGAATAAATATTTTCTTTTTTCTATATACTTACCTAAAATGTCCCCTATCTCCCCTGAACCGTGTCCTTTCCGTATAATCTGTGGCTCATATGGAAGAGAGAGAGAGTGCGCATCTCGTAACACTCCAAAACTGTTCTAGAAAGTGTTATCGCCCGTCACTTGTCTTCACTCCGCAGTGAGGCGGCTGCTCAGGGGTTTCACACAGACATCCGAATCGGGCATTTCGTGTGCGTCCCCAATCTATCAGATGTGTTACTATTGAAAAAGGAAATGGGAACCGTTTTGTAAAACTGCTGATGCCCCTGCCAGGCAATTATAAACCACTTTGCGCAGCTGCAAGCTACTAGACCAAAGGACAACTAATACACAGGCATGCAGTGTTATTATTGGACCAGCCAAATGGTGCAGGTCAAGGCTGTTTAATAAAGTGAAACTTTATCTTTTTGTTTTGTGCTCATATTAAGAGAAAAGGCGTGAAAGTCCTCTTAAATATATGGTGGTATACATGAAAAAAATGCATGTGAGTATGGTAATATATACGTCTGGTGCTCTGGTCTGACCAGCTGAATGTGAAGGTACTTTGTTCAAGAGTGAGGTCCCACTTACCGGTGATTTTCACACAGAGTGACTGAAATGAACTTTGCGTTGCAGCAGCAACGACCCAAATGTCAATTTTATATTCTGCTGGAATTCCCTGGAAACTAAAATAGGAAATATTGAATAGCCAGATGAAAAAATCTGTTCTTAATCCCTTCGTGCTGTTATAGGATGCCCTGAATCGCAAAGTCTGAGAAATGTGCTCATCTTCAAAAGCACATCCAAGGGAAATATTGCAGTCCACATGGGCATCCATTGAGCATGATATCTTAGTACGATTAATATTCTGAATGTCTTCAATGTGTAAAGGAGTGATTAAGTCTCACAGTGAATACTTGTACAAGAAATCACTGATATAGATAACAATGTTATTTGTCATTTGAAAAGTTTTTTTCCCCCCCAAATACTTCATGGGAATTCCAGCATAATTGAGAAAATATGTAAAATCTAAATGAAAACAGCCAGCAGTAATTTTTCAATCCTTTATAGCATCAGGTCAGCAGAAAAAGTGAAGAACAAAATTAATAATGTTTTTCTCATAAACTTTTCATTAACTGCTATTTTGAAATGTGATGTTGACAAGCGAGTTCCAGGGAGGCTGGCACAGGTACAGGCTCATCGCTGCCCAACATCACCTCTCCTTTCAGTAACACTCAGGGAGTAGCTTTAGGACTGAGGACACTCAGTTTTGGCGTTTCCAAAGCAGAATTTGTTCCCGTTCTCACCTGATGAAGGATTTCATCTTGTCAACTGTCCCTGGTCTCAATTTTCCTGGAATCCAAATCGGAAAAAGTTGGATTGGTATGTTAATTTAAAATAGAAGTAAAAGGCAGTGATTTGTCCGTTATCTTTGGCCTGTATAATGTTGAAATGTAGAATTCAGAATTCGCAAATTAGTACAGTTGATTCTGTGAGACAGTATTTTTTCTCTGCGCTGTTTTCAACTCAATGTGAGAAGAAGATAATTTACTAATCAGTTAATTCTGTTTTTATTTGCATTTTACACACTGTTTCAATTCTTGCTGAACTGAGGGTTGTGCATATACAATCTTAAAATAAAATTTAGTGTTTCATATCATATACTATCATAAAAAGATTTTTATTGAATTAAACAGCAATTACTGCTTGACTGGCATGCGATTCCAAACTTTTCAGCCTGCAGTGTAAGTAGCACAAATCCAGCCTCTGACTCTTTTCTGAGCACAGGGAATTTTCCCGTCGAAGCCCATCTGGGGATGGATTCACTGGGTCGCGGTCCCGTTCTGGTGCCGCTGGCTGCAGTGCTGTGACAGGGGAGACCAAATCTTAAAGCTGAGCCCTTTAACCAGAGGCCCGGAGAAGCCAGTGTGACTGTGCAGGCAGGGCTTCCATCACTGCAGGCAGCGCTTGAGTATATACTGCTTATGACTGCTTTGTGTCTTAAAATGCGTAGCGGAATCAGGAGTCTGTGCTTTGGCCAGAGTCCACATGCGAAAGGTGGTTTTGGTATAATGCCAAGCACCCCAGGGAAATACCAGAATTGACCCGATTTGTATTGGCAGTTTTATAAACTCTCTGACCGCAGGGCTTGGTGTACACGAGGAGGCCAATCTCGAGCCTTTCGCCCACCACTTGAATGGACTTCAAGATTAATGCCCCTGCAGATTCGCCTTCGCTGCTCATATTTTATGCTTCCTGCTCAGCCTTGCCCACTATGCTTCCTGGGTGATCGCAGAACATAGGGGAGTAGAGGGAGGGTATGCAACATGTCTGCCAGCCATTATTTATTACATATCTGCGGCAAATGGCACAGACACAATGTCCTCTGTCTTTATGTCATGCAGTATGTTAATAAATCAGAGATAAAATGAGAAATTATTAGTCATAATCAATGAGAGAACTTGCTGCTTCACCTTGCAGAGAACGCTTCATTCCCTCCTGACAGCTTTGTTTTCTTTTATGAGGGAGGTGGCGATCGGTGCCCTTGTCTGGAAGGAGGAAGGAGATTTCACGGGTCACAACAGAGGGGGCTCTTGATGCTGGCTTCTCTTAGAGCATTAATGCACATTGGAAGCAACTTATAATTGAAATGCAATGGTGTAATAGTCTCTGCTGAGGACAGGAAAGTACATGTTTGAAGCCATGATCTGTCTGTTCCTCTGTACCGCATGAAAATATGCAATGGCCTGAACACTCCACTAGATGTCACTGCTTGTCACTGAACACTATAATTATAACAACTTGTACAGGCACACATCACTTGAAAATTGTTGGATTCATACGCTCAACATCAGCAAGGAACAGTATGTCCTTCAACTATGATGTTAAATTGCAGTCATTGTTGTGCTTCGGTGCAAGCACTACTGAAAGGATAGGATCTGTGCGCTCATCAATGAGATAACTCTGATTCTCCCGCAGTAAAGGCCTGACAGTGCCAAAGGAATACTTTTTAGAATTGGAAGAGCAAAATTTTCTCTCCGATGACAAACTGTAACCTGTGTGTCTGTGATGTATTGTGTGCTGACGGCTCATTTAGCAGGAAAACCCCAGCGGACGAGACCAGTCATAGCTGCCCACAACAGACACTGCCCTGCAGTGACAATTCTCATGTGGCCAGATATTCAGAAAGTGCAAAAAATTATATTTTGGTCTTCCTGATGGAAATATCTGCAAATGAATATTGCACAATTATTACTTAATTTGAGGTGAACCCAATGATTTATCCAACTTGGACAAGTGATGCGCAGCCTTGGTGAGTATCACTTGTCCAAGGTGGATAAATCATTGTATTCATCGATAACTGCAGTCAATAAGTGTTTTATTATATGACCTGACTTGAAAATATAAAATAAGAGAAGGGCGACACCTCTAATGTAAAGTTCCTCATGGGAACAAAGCGATAGATATCACAGACACTGTCAGGAGCTCCTGCAAGGGAAGCCTGATCTATTTTTAGCTGGAGGTCGTCGGATAGTTATATACACCTAGTACACTTTCCCGCAGCGAATATCATTGTTTACAATGACTGGCAGAGCTCGCCTCGGCCAATCAGGGGAGAGCAAATCCTTCCGTCATACAATGAAATCATTTATCTTCTGTATGTACTATAAAATATCATGTAATATTATGCAATAAATACTCTGATTCTGAAAATAGGGGTACATCATGGAAAATATTATATAAATAAAAAAGGACTGATATGAATCGTCCATTCGCCCTTTACTACATAGAAGAGGCTACAACAACGCATAATTTAATATTTTTATTTAATATTTTGAAATTAATTGCTTATTGAAAATATACAATGTAATTACCAAAACAAAAAAGAAGTTCAAAAAAGTTGGCACTGTTGACTGTTTATCACTGAATAACATCAGCATGTCTTTTAATAACGCTCACTAAGCGTTTGGGTTCTGAAGACACCAGTTCAAGTTCAGTAAGCAAAATTTACCCCCATGCCTCTATTATGCAGGACCTGCACTGCTATACAGGAACTTTGTTATTGTATATTTGCTTCATAATGCGCCACAAATACTCAATCAGGGCCGTATCAGGGCTGCAGGCAGGCCAGACTAGCACCAACACTCTCTGCAGTCCCTTGAGATGGGGTTGCTTGGTGATGTTCCGGGTGAGGAAAATGCTCCAACACAGGCAAAAATCCACAAAAAGCTTCACAGGTCTAGAGAAGAGTGACAGGTCTGGCCAAATGTATCCTTCTCCTTGCAATTTCTCCTACTACTTTACTCTCTCAATTTCTCTCCCTATATACTCTTTTCCTCCCACCTTTTAGACTTATTTTATAATTCTCTGGGACTTTCCGTCTCAGACATGCCCAGGACATGCCCAAACCTAGCTCCAGACTGGGCTTAACAAAAAAAAAAAGCTCAACACTGCCATCTAGTGGCTTCTCTCCACATTTCAGTGGGCACCTGTTGTCTTGCTTGAAAATACAGAGAAATCCCTGAAATAAAAGACGTGGCAATATATGTTGCCCTAAAATTCATATATGTTTCTGCATTATATGCAAAGGTCACCCATACCATGTTTACTGACACACTCCCATATCAGTACAGACACTGCTTTTGGACCTGGTTCTGATAATGGCTTGGCTTCTCCTTTTTGTCTTTGGGCTGGACAGCATGGTGGCTGTTTTTTTCCAAAAAAAAAACGTTTGACATATTGATTTTGCTTCTGCAGTGGTATTATCCATGTCAGCTGACACCAAACCCTGTGCTGTTGGAGAGTGTTGCTTCATGGCCTCAGCTTTGCATAGTTCCCTGCATCTGTGGATGCAGTGATGATTGCTGGTGACAAGTGAAGCTTTATACATTTCCTGGCCCATGTGGTGATATCATCACAGTTGTACGACGGTTCTCGAGGGATCAGAGAAAGAGTGCACTGAGAATTGATTAACGGTCTTGCCCTTTACGCACCAAGATTCAACCTGTCTTTCAATTATACGCAACGTGTAGGGAAAAATGTCTGGAACCCTACCGATTTGACAGTGGGCGATGGTGTTTTAAAAGTGATGGTTTATAAGCTTATATGCATCTTTTGGCAAATTAGTCAGCTCTGACCTTGTTGCGGATTACAAAATGAGCCAATGGCGACAACCAGATAAATGCAAAAGGGAGGCTTTATTTCTGAAGGGGGAAACCCCCCCAACAGAGCTGGCAACAGTACAAAGTCCACAATCCAAAAACAGTACCCAGTGGGCGTAATCCAGAATCGTAACCAGGGCACCAATAACCAAGTTCGTGGTCAGACAAAAAGGGTTCGGTACACAGGCGTAGGTTTGGAGGAGAAACAAACTCATAAGCCAAAGACAGTCCGAATCCAAAACCAGGGCAGCTAAAACAATGACAAGGTCGGGCAGAAAAAAGGTCAAAAATACACAGGTGCAACAATATCCAAAAAGGGCAAACCAAAATCGATAGTCGGGCAATCCAGTCAGAAAGATAATATTGCAATGAGTCGAGGCAGAAAACGTAGCACAAGAAACAAGGAAGTATAACGATCTGACATGGAACTGAATGTGCAGACACCTTATATACACATCCGGGGTGAACACATGACTGGGAGCACAGGTGCGATCAATGAAACAATAATCAGGACTGACACATGAGGGATTATCTAATTACATGAATCTGGTGAATGCCAAAACGCAGACAGGGATAACGAGACATTCCTATGAACGAATAACAGCTCCGGTTAAGGAGTACTAAAGTGTACAGTCTAAAGAAAAGGGAAAGCCTGAGATATAAGTGGAAACTGCAGTAGAGATAATTAGTGATAGGCAAGGAGGGCGGAGATACAGATTGGGCGATTGCTGAGAGGTCGTTAGTCTATTAGTATGTGCAGCTATACAATCCCGAGTGCAAGTTAGTCAGTGAGTAAAAATATACAATGTTATTAATCTTGGTTAGTAATTAATCGAAAACAATAAACTGTTAGTACGGTTAGTGGATAGTAACAGAGAGAGGAAGGAAGCACATGAGATAATGAAGGAAGATTGAAAACCCAGAAACCAATAAATCACCCGAATGCGTGGCACGTAAGACAAAACCGTGAGCAAAGACCAACACAAGACAAGACTGGCTAAACGAAGTGCAAAGCAGAGCATGGCAGAAATAAACATGACCAGGAATCTAGAGAACTGAGGCAACGGTTATGAATAAAAACAGATATGAAAAATAATAAACAAGAATATCTAAATATCAAAAAACACAATACACAATCCTAAGAATGATCAGACAGGCAGTGGTCACAAAACACAAGAATCCTAAACATGGCAGAGCCAGGTACAGAACTTAAACATGACAAGCAGAAATACAGATCACTACAGACCTACCTTTAATCTTCCAGGACCTGGCCGGTTTGGTGGCTCCTATTGTACTGTAGGACGATTTGCTCACCTGCACAAAATTACTTCAATATTGCAACTTGTCATATCATTATTAGTTATAAATTGCCCCAGCACCAATGTTTTTGGAGTCTGTCGCAGTCAGCAGATTTGAAACAAGTGGATATTTTCAATAAATTTTCAATCATTCCATGTTGTACCTCAGCTTCTTATTTTGTATTAAGGGTTTTTATATTACAAACGATACTGAAGTCACCCCCCCCCCCCCCCCCCCCCCAAATCCTCCTCTTGAGCCGTTTTTAAACAACTGTCATGTTTATAGTCAAATCGATGCACAAACAGGAACAAAGATGACAAACAGACAAGCAGAAATATAGAGCGACAGATTTTTTGACAGGACAAGAGCGGATGAGGCGAGATGGGATTGGCGATGGTTGAGGTTCAGAGCTTTGATTGAAGTGGCTCCTAGTTTATGCGCTTGTATGCTAGAATCCATGCTGTTATGGACTAACAGGTGCAAACCTGCATTCGTTTCATGGTTTGGGGGGATGTGTAGGTGTATGTACCTGAAGTCAGGTCCAAAGATATTTGGACAGTACCGCAATTTTCATAATTGTACTCCACCACAATGGATTTCAAATCAAGATTTGCATAAAAAGCAGACATGCAGTTATAGTTTAGGAGTTTCGCCAAATATATTGGATAAATTGTGTGAGCATTTTAATAATTACAACAATTTTAGCGCATTGCACCACCCTCATATTTGGGATTCAAAAGTTAAACTAAAATGATCACATTTTTAATCCTTGGCTGCGAATCCTTTGTTGATATATCTGAAGTCTGGAACCTATAGGCATCATTAGAGGCTGAAATTCTTCACTGGTGACGCTCTATCTGGCCTGTACTCCGCCTGTCTTCAATTTCTGCTCATTCCTGCGGTTTCTCTTTCATTTTTTAATCCAGAATGTGTCATGCATGGGCCATCAGATTCAGTTCAGATGGTGTCTGAGCCTATTTTTGGAAATTACTCTTGCTTTTGGCTTGTGTTATACTTTCTCAGTATGCGTAGGGTCTCCCATCCTGTACCCATGTACCCATCCATTGAGCGATGAAGGATCTCGCTGAGTCTGAGACGATATCGTTACCATGAACTGTACAGTACAGAATTCACCCTGCATCTCCTCTTAACTGTCACATCGTCAATCAATACAAGAGGATCAGTTCAACTGGCAGCCGCACATGCAGATAGCACACTTTAATCCCAGACCTTTTATCTGCCGAACTGTGGATGAACTACTCACACCTGTAATTTTTCGTATTATTTGATTTTTCCTTTTGTTTGTGTATGTGTATATACTGAAGGGATGGAAGTAGTTGCACACTACTTTGCTATAGTAGATATATTTCTCATATATCTTCCTTAGTTTAATTTAGTTTATCTGTAGGTACTCTGTACATTGATTGTTATTTTATTTTTTATATTATCATCATTATTATTATTATTATTTTTGTTGTTGTTTCCAGGTTGGTATTGATGGTCTTTAAAAAAAAAAAAAAAAAAAAAATATATATATATATATATATATATATATACTTGTCTTGGGATTGTATGTTTTATGTAGTTTTTGTCAGCACACACGCCTTTACTTGCTTACTCTGTGGATTACATCTGTGCCCTACTGATTGATCTTAGTCATTGTTCACACCTGATTTCAATTACTATGTTCAATTGTGAATTTGAGTTAGTGCTTATAGAGATGTGTGTCTGCTGGTGTCTTTTATCCTGATGAAGATCACTTGTTGATCGAAACGTTGACGACACAATAAACTTTTGGGGAGCATTGTCTTTCAGTGTGCGGACCTTACCATTTTATTTTTGCTTTTTCTTACATTGTCCTGCACCTGTAATTGAGGGGATGTGCATACTTTATTCTCTTAACTACACACACCTGGCCTGAGATCAGCTGTGCATCCGACTGTCCAATTACTTTTGGTCCCTTAAAAAAAGGGGCTGCGGGACCCAATACAAGAATTGCACATTTTGAGAGACTGCTCTTTGAGATCATATTAATTCTCAAAGTTAATCGGCGAAATACTTTAGTGAACAGCTTTAAGTAAAATTAATGTTGTCGATGTCCTAATAGTCAAAGATCTGCATATATTTCTGCTTCCTTTGTTTAGCAATTAATGAATGCAGTGCTGCTGTATCCTTATAGAGCCTTTCAGTAACGCTTTGAGTTCCTGTCAGCAAAATGAACATCAAGTGATCCACACTCCCCACTGCTCAGACTGATTCTGGTCAATAAGCCCTGCCGCGCATTTCCCAAACCACCGCTGCACCTTGTTGTGCCTATTATGGCCCTGTGGTGGAGACGATTGAGCTGAAACAGCCCTCGTCCCCCGGGTGTCCGACCCCGCTTTCCTTCAGCCACAAGAAAGACGCATCTCACAGCACAGGGCACATTGTGCTGCATCCTGAGACTGTGGCTCGCATTAGCTCTGTGGCACAATCCCAGCGCTGCCTCCAGCTGGCACAGTAATTGGGATGTGCCCTAACTCCTCTGAGGCAGAGCCATACTGAGGTACCGTGGCCCCTGTAAAAGTCTTTCCTCGATAACCCGTCTTCGCTACGGTGCAGCTGCCACTTATCAATCCTTCAGCAGTTAACCCATCTCCAGCACCTTTGAACAAGTGACATCATCCCGATTTTACACCCACAGCAGAGCTAACAGAAATGAGGAAGATGGGTATGGATGTCGAGTTTGATGACTAATGGGAGTACAACCACCCCAAACTGGAACACAAGAAGAAGAAATTCTCCAGAAAAAGTGGTGCAGATCTGGGCACTGAGACGATTTAGAGAGGTGCATGAATAAAATGCCTTTATTGGTACAGTATAAACATGCCGATATGTTTTGAGCTCGTGTCATGCCCTGATGGAGACCACCTGTGTGCAGGGCAGTTGCCAGGAATTCTTGGCCCCCTGAAAGAATATCAGTGTGGGCCCCCGCTCCCGACTTTTCATTGCCATTTTTTTTACGACAATGGCTGTTATTAATTTTTCAGTTTCTCGGTGTTCTTGACAGTGCCTGATGCAGTACACCCAATTTTTCCTCTTTTTTTTTTTTATGATCAACCACTCAACACAGAGTCAAGCGTATTATTATGCAAATTCTGAATTATTAGATATGGCACGTATTCACAAAAGAGGGTACCTGAAACCACATTATTACACCTAGTTTGATCAGAAATAAATGTTCAATTAACCACTCAGCAAATGGGTACTGGGGATTCTATTGTAAAACATTGAGCGCTGATATGCAACAGACAATAACTCAAAGTATACTGGCTAAAGATACAACACAAGGTGGAGCTGTTATACTGAAATCACAAAGGGTAGCTATGTAACTTAACTATTTGAAATTCTTGCAAGTGATATTGACAACACAATGAAATACTTAGTGTAAAATAAATATCAGAAACTATAATTTTAAGTCTTCCCTAATGTCAACTTGAGCTTAAGTTATTTTATTTGTTCACAGCTAAAGGTCTTTGAAGTCCAACTGTCTGCTTAACTGACTTCCAGTTGACAGTCTGGCAAAGCTATTGAGCCTCTACTGGGTTGTTGTAGCTGTAGCCTACAGCTATGATCTGGTTCACTATTCCCTTCACTATCTGAAGTAGCCTTGCTTTGGGGAGACAGGATGGATAGTGACTTAAGTAGACTTAGATACAATTAAATGGCAAAATTGGCTGGACTTATTTATAATTCAAATGGCTGAGAGACTGACCAATATGTATGTAATTGCCATTGGTACAACAGTTCACTCATAAATCTAATCAGCCAACCAGTTTCAACCACACTCACTCACCATCAAAAAACATCGTCAGACTACTGGTGGTGAGGGTCTACTGCTGGGTCAGGTTCAGATGAAGTGACCCCAGCTGATTCTGGAGTGGCAGTGCATAAAGGGTTAATTATTCCATTGCATATTGCTATTGTAAACATTTAAAATTATATTTTATGGACTAACTAATGAAGAACTAACACGCCTAGTCTTGGAATAAACCAAATTTAGATGGGCTTCTCTCTCAGTACCATAGGTCTAAGCACACAGCTTCACTTTGATATTGTATGAGGGCAAGCTATGCAAAATTACCCCCCTCATTAACAAGACTTATGGCAACAGAATAAAGTAGCAGTTTAGTTTTGGTGAACACTTTTGTAAGAAGGTAAAATGTCAGCCTTGTCAAACGATTGTTACAATTGCACCCAAGGTTACTACACTGACTGCATGTAGTACGCTAACCAAACCTAGCCTGTACAGTGCAGTCACGA
Organism: Gymnothorax reevesii; assembly: GCA_029721435.1. Lineage (NCBI taxonomy): Eukaryota > Metazoa > Chordata > Actinopteri > Anguilliformes > Muraenidae > Gymnothorax > Gymnothorax reevesii. Next base: position 118,290,458 of record CM056578.1, read on the forward strand.
GAGCCAAGTATGCAGTAACCACTCATAATAAAGATGGAGGAATGTGTCCTGCTGCTATGGCTGGTGAATGATGACCATACCGATCTTTTCGGTAGATGATACCGTTAATAACGGAGTAATGTCATTCGTCAGGCGATTTTTTACTCAGCAGACGGCATGTTACATTAACGTAACGTTAGCAGCTGAATAACCAGCCTGAACAGCTAACATAGCAAGCTAGTTTAATACCGTCACCTTTCTTTGAAAATAATTTAGTAATTTTCTGAGCCCCTGCTCTGCTGGTTTCTCTCTCTCTCTCTCTCTCTCTCCTTTTCTGGTGTCCAGATTTGTGTGTGTTGACTGCCGTAGTTCGCAAACCTCGCAACCAAAAACGCACAGAAAATTTTCCAAGAAGGGGGTTGTGAAATTTATTTAATCAATATAGCATGCCTTTGTGGCTTTGTGATTAACTCTGGTGCATTAGTATGAATAGCAGTTAGGTCTATGCATAATAATTTAGTCATGGCGGTTACTGTGGGTTTTGTGGGGCCCAATGGACTGTGGGCCCTTATAATTGTCATCACCTCTCCCCCCTATACGACGGCCCTGCCTGTGTGTGTCAGAAAAATGTCTCGAGTACACATCACGCCCTGATGGAGACCACCTGTGTGTGACTGAAACATGTTAAGCGTGTTAATGTTGCAGCCATGCTATATTAAAGGGTCTTTATGTGATGTTCTGAATCGTTTGAGCACTTGGATGGACTCAACTCTCTCTGGATGGTTTCCTCTCCCTGAGGCCCAAGGGCTACTTCTATTCTTTATGACTTTAGGCCTCTTATGTGAGCGCTTTGCTGTTTTTCTTTTGCAGAAGAAGTACTTTTGAAAAAGGCTATCAGCTGTAGTTCACTTCAGGAAGTGCACTGGCAGTGGATGAACTCTGCAGATTTTTACTGCATTTTTGGGGAGGACAGAGGAGTGAATTTTACGAGCTGGTCAAGGAGAGTCTGCAGAGTTCACACTTAATGGGTGTTGGTGGGCAGTTTTGTTACTTTTACCCAAGGTGGGGATTAGAAAATTTGTGACCAGTCCTGCTGTTATAGATGATAAGATATTTTCCAAAGGTTCAACAGAGTTGAATCAGGGATCAAATGGTCTTTTTTCATAGAAATTAAACTGTCTGTGAGCCAGACAGGTAAATTATATGGACAACCTTTTTACAACGCGAGATGTTTTTGATATAAACACAATTAAAAGCCAGTACCTTGGTATAATCTATTCACCAAGATGAAGGCTTTGAGCGAATGGGGGATATGTGCTGCTGTACAAAGGCATACTGCTGTGACCCTACCGAAAATAAACTGAGAAAAACGATCTCAATGCCTTTGACTTGCGCTCAAATTTGTGGCTTTTCTGTTGAGTTTTATACCTTTTTTTTCCTAGATATGAGCAAAATTAAACATGGGTAATTTCTTACAATATAAAGCAGCCATCCACAGTTTATTTCAGTCATTACTCATTTTCCACTGCAGCTAATGTGGTGGGCCTTTATAGGGCAGAATGCCTTTCATACATTTTAATGGTCTCCGCTTTTAGAGATGGCATGCTGTTTAAAGATATTTTTATATATGATTTTAATTGGTGATATGCTGTAGTAACCATTTCTGCAGAAGTTGTGTTGGGGAGGGGATAATGGACATTCGATTTTGAATTTGTAGTTTTATGTCTGATGGCTAATGGCCACACAATGGATACGATTTCTGCAGGAAAATAGACACAGAAAATGGTGGTGCTGTACCAATAGATGGATGCACCTGCGGAGGCTAAAATCAATTAAAAACATCATCTGAAACGTCTTCCGTTCCTTCCCCTCCTCTGTCAAACAACAGCTACTGCCTGTCTGTCTCTTGTCTACTGTGAAACCTGCATATCCACTGTTGGTGAATAGCAATATCGTCTCCGTGCCCTTGGTGAACAGAAATATGGACTCTGAGCACTCGTGAACAAAAATATGGTCTCTGTGCGCTCGGTTAACAGAAATACAGTTTCCTTGCACTCAGTGAACAGAAATACTGTCTCTGTGCGCTCAGTTGACAAAAATACGGTTTCCTTGCGCTCGGTGAACAGAAATATGGTCTCGGTGCACTCGGTTAACAGAAATACGGTCTTGGTGCGCTTCGTGAACAGAAATACGGTCTTGGCGTGCTCGTTTAACAGAAATACGGTCTTTGAGCATTCAATTAACAGAAATATCTGTGCGCTTAATGAATAGTTACATGGTCTCCATGTGCCTGGTGGACAAAAATACGGTCTCCGTGCGCTCGGTAAACAGAAACACAGTCTCTCTGCACGTGGTGAACAGAAATATTATCTGTGAACTCTTGGTGAACAGAAATCCGGTCTCTCTGCACTCAGTTAACTGAAATTCGGTCTTTGTGCGCTCGGTGAACAGAAATACGGTCTCTCTATGCTCGGTCAACAGAAAAATGGCCTCCATGCGCTTCATTAAAGCCACATGCTAATCTCTGATAGGATAATGATCGCCTAAATCACAAAATAACTTCTAAAATACTTTACCTTATAGATTAATCTCTCCGCAATGCAGTGATGCCTTTGTAAAAAATTAACTACATCGGGAAATGTTCGTATTTGACCGCCAAAGTGTGTAACCCTACTTCTTTTCACTCACCAAGAAAACACACACATTTCCGTGACGTGGTACACATGATCTTGGGGGTTCCCTAAACTCCGCACATTTCACCAAACATGGCGGCCAGACTGGCAGACGATGGATATCATTTGGGGCGACTGCGAGTTCTGAGCGATTCAGAATGGAAACGGAGAAGAGCCGCGGCCGACAAGTAGAGATGGACTTCTAGTATTAATATTGGCGATGCTTGTGAGCGTTGGAAGAATATATGCGAGCGTATGGGCCATGATAACCAAGCGCTTGCCGTCCTGCTCATGGACTTGTAAGTAGATCAGTTGAGTCAAATGGATTTTGTTGTGTACTTTCCCAGCAAGCTCTGCGCGACGCTTATTTTTCCTTCCGGGTCTATTATTAGCAACTTGCCGACAAGGGAAACCCCCTCAATAGTTTTATCTATATCGCTGGACCTGGGGGTTCTAAAATCGTGCGATTGTTCGTATTCGTTATATCTAGCCACTACGAAAATAGGAAAGTTCTCTAAAAAAAATTCTCAAAATTAAGTCTTAATTAGTGAATCCGTGAGCATGTGGCTTTAATAGTTTTATGATCTCCATGCACTTCGTGAACAGAAATACGGTCTCAGTGCATTCGGTGAACAGAAACACAGTGTCTGTGCGCGTGATGAACAGAAATACAGTCTGTGCTCTTGGTGAACAGAAAAATGGTCTCTGTGCAAACGCTGTACAAAAATACCGTCTCGGTGCACTCGGTGAACAGAAACACAGTCTCTATGCGCTTGGTAAACAAAAATACTGCCTGCGTGCGCTCGGTGAATGATAATACGGTCTCTGTTTGCTTGGTGAACAGAAATACGGTCTCTTTGTGCTCGCTGAACAGAAATACGATCTCCGTGAGCTCACTGAACAGACATATGCTCTCTGTGCGTACGGTCAAGAGAAAAACGGTCCCTGTGCGCTTGGTGAACAGAAAAACGGTCGCTGTGCCCTCGGTTAGCAGAAATATGGCCTCTGTGTGCGTAATGAATGGTTAATGAATGGTGCGTTAATGAATATGGTCTCCAAGTACTTGGTAAACAGAAATACGGTCTCAGTGCACTTATTGACCAGAAATACTTTCTTTGTGCTCTCGGTGAACAGAAATACGGTCTCAGTGCGCTAGGTGAACAGAAAAATGATCTCTGTGCGCTCGGTGAACAAAAGTGCCATCTAAGTGTGCTCGCTGAGCAGAAGTTTGGTCTCGGTGTGCTCGGTGAACAGAAATACGATCTCTGTGCGCTTGGTGAATAGAAGTACGATCCGTGTGCTTTCGGTGAAGAGAAATACGCTCGGTGAATGATAATACGGTCTCTGTTCACTTGGGGGTCTATTCCCCCATGCGCTTAAGTCGAAAAAAGCGCGTAGCTACGCGCTTTTCAGCCTACGCGTATTCTCCCCTCGACTTAAGTCTGTGCATTACGCGCCTTGAAGGCACTTACGCGCTTGGGGCGGAGCAAGGCCAAAATCGGGGCGTTTCCGGGCGTTTCTCATGCAAATAACACTTACGCGTATTCTCCCCCTGGCTTACGCGCTTTTTCTGTTAAGCGCTTTTGAGGGCTGTATTAAGGTCAAGCGCCAACATTAGGCGAAATTGAATATTGCGTTTGATGTCGGTTATAGGCCGAATTTTAACATTACTTTTATTTTATTTAACATGGTAAAGGTTGAGACATTTAATATTCGATTGTTCTTCCTTATTTCTAAACTACATTTCTCAAAGCCATGATAATTTATCAAACGAAATCATCACATGATATTACGCATCACCCTCTTCTCCAATCAGTTAAATTACAAACGCAAAACAATTAATTAATTCGAGTATAGCCTACATAAGACCATCATTCTACCATGCCCTCAAAATCTAAAGCCAAAATGCCAGTCCTGCATTTGCTTGCACTCTTGCCTGATTGGGAAAGAGTAAGAGGAGCGCGCCGAGCTCGAAGACGAACACGCATATATCGGCTTCGTTTGGACATCCTGGGACAAACAAACATCGAGTGCATCCAGCGCTTTCGCCTGGACCGTGCATGAGGCAATCATCTATCTTTGCCGACTACTGGATGAACAGCTATCCAGCCGCAGCAATTATCCACAAAACATACACGTTGTCATCAACGTCAGAACTGCGCTGTCGCTTCTGGCATCTGGGTCGTTTCAGAGAGTGGCTGGTGATGTCATACACATCACAGGCGTCTGTGTCAAGGTGTCTGACGCAGTTCGTTGGCAATTCAAGTTCTTCTCTATGCACTTCCACTACAGAAAGAGTGGATGCCATCCCCTCCTCCTGTGCAGTGAAATGCTCAGGGGATGATGGTTGCCCACCACCTGTTGCGTGTACAGTTCTCCGGTGTGCAGAGAACCTGGCTTTTACAGCGCCCCGCAGATCTCTCCATTTATGCTTTAAATCGGGGATACTGCGCTTACATCTCCCCACCGACGCCACATCCAGGACGATTCGCAGCTTAATTCCTCGGATCAGCCTTTATTGCTGGCTTGCCATACAACACCAACATCTGTGAAATTTGGTTTTCGGCTTTGGCTCGACGTCGCCATCATTGTCTTCCATGTTCTATTAACAAATGCGACTGCCCTGTATGTTCGTGATAGTCTAAAAAGTTGTGATATTCTCACGAGTGTGGGGATTGATTTTCTAATTGAGGATATCTGTATAAACTAACTCGAGTCCTAGTGATTTTTTACCATTGGTAATACTGTGTAATTTAATGTGTGAATAAATATATTATTAAATAGGCTACTCTAGATTGAGCCCTACCCTGGCAAATACCAAAGCACTATCCATTTGTTAATCAATTTTAGCCTTTAAAGAATAGCCGACATGGGAAGAATCATTATCAGTAAATGGGATAATTGATTATAATAAAGTATTAGGCACAAGTTCAAGTGAATGTGTCGCTCAAATCAAATAGGATGATAGGCTATGGATATAGAATTCCGTCATTACTGAGGCAGTTTCGGGGCGGGGAGATGACTGCGTGCGGGGTAAGAATCCTTGTTAAAGCGTTTCCATGTCCTTTAGTTGCAAACCTGACATCAGAGTAGTTTTCAAGTGCGCAATTTCTAAATGAGATCATATAAACTGTCTTTGATTGTCTTTGTGTGACTAGAATGTTCCCTTTGTCTTCTTCCCTGTCTTCCACGGAACAAACAGGCTGGTGTAGGAGGGGCACATTTTCAATGATCTGATTGCGCTGATTGAGAAGCGCTAAATTCTTTAGTTATTATTTCATTATCGCGGCAATTTGTTTGTATGTATAGCTTTAATGCCATGGTGGCTAGAGTAAGAAATAACAAGTGTTTGTCACTAACATATTCCCCGCCGCCGCAATTTTATGCGTCCGTACGGACGGAGCCCAATGCTATATCCCCCGCTTCGCTCTAATCGCGCGGCGGGGGATAAATAAAGAGATGTCTGAATTATGTCTTGTAATTGGTACGGCCTACTATTACAGCGGCATATAAAATCTCGTATCTTCACAATGACAAACTTCACAGAAAAATAAAATAAATGTAAAATAAAATAATAATAATAATAATTATATAAATGGATAAATATAGTTTAAAATAAAAATGTTTAATTTTGCATGTAAGAATAGTGGACATACGAGTTTTCGTTTCTTATCAGTTTGGAGATACGAGGTTTTATCAGCAGGCCGACGATATTCAAATTTAAAGTCTGATTTGCGTTTTCCATGGACCACAACTGCATTTTCATGGTTAATCAGAAAATCCTTTTTCCATGTTTTCCTAATAGCCATAATCAATGAGCTTTGTACAGAGTCTGCCTCTCTTTTGGATCAGTCACACCTCTTTCTTAAGGCCGCCTACATTCTGAAGTTAAGCGCTATGGGCGTGATCGAAGCGAGTAGGGGAGAATACGCGTAACTCAAAAGCGCTTAACTCAAGGCGCGTAAAAAAAGACTCATGCGCTTATGGGAGAATAGACCCCTTGGTGAACAGAAATACTTTCTGTGTGCTCTCGGTGAACAGAAATACGGTCGCTGTGCACTGTCTGCTCATCATTGGAGCATCACTAGGCTTTCGAGGGGAGGCATCCTTCCCCGTGGCAGCAGATTACTCAGTCTCCTCACGATCTGCTGCTTTTATTGTGGGACATTTCGATGTGCTCCCCGTTCAGTGAGTGGAATGACCTTTATTGTAATGGGACTGAGCCATTTGTCTCAGCCTGGTAGGAGGGTGGGAGAGAAAATTTGCAGCTTAAGTCTGGAGTCTGGTGTCACATGCTCTCTGTTGCCTATGACTCATACCTGAGACTTGAGGCAACGGTGTTGCAATTCTCATGTTGCACCTTAATTTTATTTCTCATGAGCCATGGGTTCCTATCCACCGACTTCTGGCTTCATTATAAACAATACTTTGTTGTGAATGATCCCATAAGGTTTATTTTAAATCTGTTATTTTGAATTTCCACTGTGGGGAAAATGCGCCTGTTTAAAAATACAAGCCTGTGCCATATGTGGTTGGCTGCATTTTCTGACTCGCGAGTATCGATGCGCAATCAAGAGAACAATTGAGCGGCGCTAACGAGTCAAAACTATATTTAAAAAAAACCCTGGAAGACACAGTTTCAGTTGAAAGTAATAGATCTATAGACAAAGGTGTGATAAAAATATTCCCCAGGATCTATATTCCTTGCAGTAAAATGGCAACAGAGCGAGGAGCCGCCCTGCCTCCTTTACAGCGCCGTCAACACATTCGTGCAGCATGATGTCACGCGGGCTGGAAAATTGACAAAATTATGCCGTCCGCTGTCCTTCGGTACATTTCTGGCAGTTCCATTAAAAAAAACAGTTTGCAAACTAACCCCCTTTTGACGCATAATTTACTAACCATATCTGCATGATGTCAGTATACTTCTCTTTAAGTTAACTTACTCTGATTTAACTGTCCGCTCAGGATGCTAAAAGCGTTCACTCATCATTAGCAGGTAAGGCCCACGATTCAAATGCAGCATTCTGCGGCTCACGTGTGTAAATCTGTACGTGCACTGTTGGTATTAAAACGGTCGCCCATGAGTCATACTTAATCTTCTCAGAGATATGCTAATTTATGTGCAGCACTTTCTTTGGCGGAGTGGTGATGTGGACACCAGCTCTCGCCCTGAGGGCCTGCTCTGTCGAGGACAAGAAACTATAAAAATCAGAAAATCAAGCCAAATTATTCTCCTTAATTACCTTTCCTTGCCCAGCACTCATATGCCATTAGTTTCAATGATTATTAAAAACCACCTCGGCGGGAGGAGAAGGTCAGGGATAAAGTCGTCATTCTCTGGGGAGCGAGAGGCCGAATCCCTTCACACTGAATGACAAAACGCCTGCAACAGGCAAAGGTCAGAGTGTTACGGGCTGCCATCCACCACAATTACACTGTGTCCTCTGCGGTGGGTTTGGCTCAGTCTAAGCTGGAAGGGAGGGGAGGTGAGAGATCTGAAGAACCCAAAATACATGGTCAATAATGGTTACACTGGCTGTGTCCTTAACGTGGGGTTCCTCTCTGACGCTGCTTGCAACATGCCGGAACAAAGGTGACAAAAACTAAACTCCCGCCTGCCGACCGGTTACCATGGTGTCTGCCTGCGTCGTGATCCCGCCGCAGTTATCAAATCAAGAATTAAAACAGGTTTGTTCTCATCTTCAGGGCTCTGAGTCCACTTGTGGTGAATGAGTCCTGTATTAAATCACACGGTTTCCCGTGGAGAAGTGAGTCCGGGGAAACGTGTTCTTTTTTTATTCTGAAGTGGGAATCGAAGCCATTTGGTGGCAGTCATGAGAATCTCTCGCCAGGGGTAATGAAATACAGCATTACTCCTCTATCTGTCTTACACACTGCTGGCACGAACTGAAGAAAAGCTTTTAAACAGCTTGCGCTTTGAAGTCAGCAGATTTTCATCATAATCTGATAGATTCGTATTTTCTCACTGTCCCGAGAATATCTTGCTGTTTGAATATTAATCAATGTGACTGTTAAGCACTGGCTAACTGAATTACTCAACTAATACCAGGGTTACCTTGGAGACAACGTCTTGCTTACAAAGGACCTCAGAAATGTGCTATTCTTCTTCATTGGTTTTGCTGAAGATAAGGACAGAAGAGGCGCTGGGTAGATATTGAAGAGTCCTGCCGTATTAGTATGGTGGTATATGCAACGCTTAATTCATCAAGGGTGTCCATTGAATTAGTAGCTGCTAAATAAAGCAATTTTAATTGAAGCTGACAAACAAGCACATTACACCAATGTAAAGAAGGCGAATGCCCAGCAGAATCATTTAAAAAACCTGGCCCAGGCTTAATCTACATTGTTTTGCAAACAGCTCATCAGCTGCTATTTAAAATGCAATTAGGAGAATAAATAAATATATTAGAAACTCCAAACAGCTGTACTCCGGGATATCTTTTCCACAGAGACGTCCAGTGCGCACCAGCGCTAATGATGAGGTTGCCGCTCTGGGGCTGGTCAAAGGCTGTGGGGTAGAGGTATGCCTTTCAAGATTGCTGCTGGTGAGTCAGACCTCTCAGCTCTCAAGCACTGTGGCAGCCAATGGCATTTGGAGGGAGCCAGCGACACACAGACACTGACACATTTACCATTTAATGAGGCATTAGCGCCCAGATGGAGAAGCTGCAGCAGCAATGAGCTGCTGGTAAGCTAGCAGGAAAAAGGTTAAACAGGAAATGTTTGAACCTATTTTAAGCCAAAGATTGGGCAGTGTTGGTAAGGTTTTACCTGGTCATGATATTTATATAACATATGCAAGAGGACAGAACACTGGTGCTGCTGTCGTAGCTGTGTTGCTAAGGTAACTTATGGAGGGAGTTATTGTGTCATGAGTGTGTTACTGAATTCCAGCGATCGGCCAGCAGACCCTGACCTCCATCCTGGGAGACTGGAGTGCTCTGATTCTTATTATCACCACGGTTACAAGCCCAGTATTTTAACGAGCTGTTAGTTTTTCTCTATTGGGTGGTTTTCATATGGAGGTATTATTTTCTGTATGGATCATTATGTATGTCAGAAATAGCTCTGTAACTATACATTGAGGTCGATAATTATTTGGAAGGTTGGCACAACTTGAAAAGGGTAATACTGCATCGATAGGGTTTGCTCCATTTGGGGGCAGTGTGCTGAAGCCTCTCAAACCTTCAGGAAGACAGGAAATACAGCACTTAAGGGCTTATGTATCTCTCTGTACACATGCCAAATAACGTCTTCACTAAAACAGAAGTCTTTTTTTAAACTGATTGCAATTAAGGTTAAGAGATATCATTTTGTCCTTATTGTTAGATAGTAAAGAATTGAAACATAAAGCAAAAACACATATCTAAAGCTGTTACATAAAAACACATCTGAGCTGTTACATAAAAACACAAACCTAGAGCTGTTACACAAAAACACAAACCTGAAGCTGTTACATAAAAACACAAACCTGAAGCTGTTTCATAAAAACACAAACCTGAAGCTGTTACATAAAAACACAAACCTGAAGCTGTTACATAAAAACACAAACCTAAAGCTGTAACATAAAAACACAAACCTGAAGCTGTTACATAAAAACACATATCTAAAGCTGTTACATAAAAATACACATCTCAATCTGTTACATAAAAACACAAACCTGAAGCTGTTACATGAAAACACAAACCTAATGCTGTAACATAAAAACACAAACCTGAAGCTGTTACATAAAAACTCATATCTAAAGCTGTTACATAAAAATACACATCTCAATCTGTTACATAAAAACACAAACCTAAAGCTGTTACATAAAAACAGCAACCTAAAGCTGTTATATAAAAACACATATCTAAAGCTGTTACATAAAAACACAAACTTAAAGCTGTTAAATAAAAACACACATCTCAAGCTGTTACATAAAAACACCCATCTCAAGCTGTTACATAAAAATACAAACCTAAAGCTGTTACATAAAAACACATATCTAAAGTTGTTACATAAAAACACAAACCTAAAGCTGTTACATGAGAACACATATCGAAAGCTGTTACAAAAAAGCACATACCTAAAGCTGTTGCATAAAAACACAAACCTAAAGCTGTTACAGAAAAGCACAAAGTGAACTTAAGCATTTGTGTCTAACAGCCCAAATAGAATCCTGTTGATTGAACCCAGTCTTTGATTTTACATTTTGAAATTTCATTATATAAGTCTACAGCACCAGGGTGCATTGTGGGAAGATGTGAGGCTGGCATAGGGAGAGTGTGGTGCTCTGAGATTGTACTTGGAAACCCTGGGGATGAGTGTTCCTGTGGACGTCAGTTTGACGGAGCGTGCAGAAGGCCAAAAGAAGATTCAGCTAGTGGACATTTTAGCTCATCACTGTACAATAATATTCTAGGTGAAAGCCTGACTTCAGCAGTAAAGGAACGGCCCTTTCAGCCAAATGTGAATGTATTTTTCAACATGTAGTTTGGCACAATGAATACAAAGTGAACTTGTGATATTAATCATTGTTCATGGAATTGCATATGTAGCTATTCCTAATATAATATGGTTTAAGGGGGTGATTAATTAGTCCATGTGGATGAGCATTGATTATGCAGTAAACAGACCAAAAACACTGGATGACAGATGTTGGCTGATTGTCATTTATTTGAGGCTACGATTAAAATGACAAAAGTACTAAGAAAAAGGTTCCCATATCAAAACACCACAAATGTAACCAAAACCAGCCCGACCAAAAGAAAGATGTTCATGCACAAAATTCATTTGTAGAAAAGCATTATACAGTTAACTCATTAAAACATGTATGCACCAACCTGCTTTGATGGTGAACAAATTGGATAAAAGAAAAGATGATAATCTTGCGAACACAAAATTATATGGTGTTGAGAAACAGGATTTTTGGGTACGGCAATATGAGGTGAGCCAGACGATTTGATCAATAGGTTTTGAATGTGTATTAGGAGATAAAGAGAGGCCGTCGGGTCCAACGGGACATATCACCTATTTGCTGATTCCAGCTGGGATCTCTGTCTGTCTTCAGTTCCGACAGGACACAATACGCACTAGCGCCTTTTAGTTGGAGGTTCCGTGTGCCCAAATATGGAGCTCACTTCCGAGGGTTGGGAGTCTATTGAACCGATTAAGTCGAGAGGTACAGGTGAGGCCTAATTGTAGAGTATCCCTTTTTATCAGTGTGTAAACCCCTGGACCAATCAGTAACAACTTCTGATAACATTAAAGAAGTCATATGCAAATGTCTGTACTTTTACATGTATAAAGTTTCTTATGAAATTAATTAATTTTGAACTCAGCATCATGATGTTTTTCACACGGCCAGCCGTGTAATAAACTTTTTCCTACTTTTGCTACAAACATCGGAGTCTGCTTCTTCATTGGGACACGTTCTTGGTTTTTATTAATTAACCAGCAATGGCAAATCGTGTTTTGGATTTTCCCTTCAAATATTGCCTCCCTTCAAATATTGCCACTTGCTTTGGACACTGTCTTGGCCATATCTCCGCTGAAATGCAGCGAACAGGGCGAATAATCTCAAATATTTCCAGCTCTTGTTAGTTGCTATTGTTTTTTATTCATTAATATTCATGAGCATGATAAAAATAAACCCTGAGCGCAATGAAAAAGAACATCATTTGGATCACAGTGACTGTGCTCCGGAGGGGAAGGCCCTCTTGAAGAACTGAAAGCACTCAGGACTTGTATGTGTTAAAATAAATCAGTGAACACATGAATGAATGAATCCATGCGTGGGCTTCAAAGGAATAATCCAATTGACAGTGTTTAATCCCTAGATGAATTACTTCATCATGAATGCTACAAATTAAAAAAAAAAAATCCCTTCAGCACTAGACTCTTTTAAACTTCTTAATTTCTGGTGTGTATTAGAGGTCTAAAATAAGGTATAGATTGTTCACTGTAATATCCTGTTTTGACAGTAAAAAGATGATATTTTACAGATTATGGTTCACTCCTCCCTTTTGGACATGGGTAAAACCTAAAAATGGGGATTAAATTACTTGTAGTAAAGAGACTAGCAGGACATAATTTTATTTGACTGCTTTGCCACACCATATTTCACCCATAAGAAACATGGACAGTCCTGTTTTTTTATGTATCTGATGCCACAAATGTGCGAGAATTGCTCTTTGCTTTACTCATTATTATTTTTCTCCTCAGCCTGAAGAGCTTTGATGTTAATTGGCTTCTGGCTCTTTTTATGGGGCTGGAACAAAGGAGAAACAAAATGATCTCTGTTTAGAGATGGAAAGTTTAAAGCCTATGTGTGACTTGACTTTCAGGATGTAAATTTAGGAGCTTGAGCTGTGATCACCATGGTTATGACCTTTTAAACTCTTGAGGGAGGCTGCATCACATCACTTGTTAGGTTCATTAAGTATTCCCTTCTCATGCCAAGTCTTTCATGGAAACTGCTGATATTTAAATCTCCCTGTATTTTCTATAATCAAAACAATACTCGTAGTGCCTGATGAATTCAGCACTTGGTATCAGTAGGGCAGCATTACAGTGCTATTACCTAGTTAAGTTACATGCTCTGATCAAAATGGTCTGCAGTATCACCATCGACTCCATGCAAGCTTTCCCTCAGCAGAATTTTCTTTCCTGGGAAGGTGGGGATTATATTCATTTATGCTGTTGTAGAGACCAGGACAAAGGCTAAATTGGGGACAACAGCTATAAGGTATAAGACTTGATGAAGATGAAGATGGAGATGCATCAAGATGAAAATTTTTTCACATGCAGAACCATGAGAATAAATTTGGGAAAAATTTGCAAAACAGATGAATGTTGTTGAATTTTCATGCTGAAGTTTGACAGTATGTGCTTGGTGCTGAGTGGGTTGTGATGACACCAATCTGTTTTTGAAAAAAATTTTGTGGACCTCTGCCTACACTTATTAATGGACACCTGCTCATCTCATTGTAAAATCATGGGCATTCTGTTTCAGTAACAGCCTCTGCTCTACAAACAGGTTTTTCAGATGTTTAGCAGCAGGGATTGGGTCCCCTTCCAACAACAAATGCTTCAGTGTGGTTTGGCAGAGATGTTTGGGGTAACAAGTTTTTAGCCTGAGGTTGGGCAGAGATGTTTGGGGTAGGAAGGTTTTAGCCTGAGGTTGGGCAGAGAAGTTTGGGCAATATGGTTTTAGGGTGTGGTTGGGCAGAGATGTTTGGGGTAATAAGGTCGGGCAGACATGTTTCGGTGATAAGGTTTTGCATAAGTTTGGGCAGAGATGTTTGGGGTAATAGGGTTTTAGAGTGAGATTGGGCAGACTATTTTGGGCAAAGATGGGTGGGAGTAATAAGGTTTTAGCATGAGGTTGGGTAGAGATTTTTGGGGTAATGTGGTTTTAGTTTTAGGTTGGATAGAGATGTTTGTGGTAACAAGGTGTTAGCGTGAGGTTGGGTTGAGATGTTTGGGGTAATGAGATTTTAGCATGAGGTTGGGCAGATGTGTTTGGGGTTATAAGGTTTTAGCATGAGACTAGGCAATGATATTTAGACTAAAAAAGATTTGGTCTGAAGTTGGGCAGAGATGTTTGGATTAATTAGGTTTTAGCATGAGGTTGGGCAGAGATGTTGGGCTAATGAGGTTCTAACGTGAGGTTGGTCAGAGATGTTTTGGATAATGAAGCTTTAACATAAGGTTGCACTGAGATGTTTGGATTAATATGGTTTTAGCGTGAGGTTGGGCAAAGACGTTCGGGGTGATGAGGTTTTAGTGTAACTTTGAGCAGCGATGTTTGGTAGAATAAGGTTTTAGCTTGAGGTATGGTAGAGATGTTTAGGCCAATGAAATTTTAGTGTGATGTTGGACAGAGATGTTTGGATTAATGTGGTTTTAGTGTGAGGTTGGGTAGAGATGTTTGGATTAATAAGGTTTTAGCGTGAGATTGAGTAGAAATGTTTGGGGTAATTAGGTTTTAGCGTGAGGTTGGCCAGATGTGTTTGGGGTAAAAAGGTTTTAACATGAGGTTGGGCAGAGATATTAGGCTAATGAGGTTTTAGCGTTAGATTGGGCAGAGATGTTTGGATTAATAAAGCTTTAGCATGAGGTTGCGCAAAGATGTTTAGGGTAATAAGGTTTTAGCGTGAGGTTGGGCAAAGATGTTTGGATTAATTAGGTTTTAGCATGAGGTTGCGCAAAGATGTTTAGGGTAATAAGGTTTCAGCGAGAGGTTGGGCAGAGATGTTTTGGGTAATAAGGTTTTAACATGAGCTTGGGCAAAGATGTTTGGAGTGATGAGGCTTTAGGGTGACGTTGAGCAAAGATGTTTGGATGAATAGGGTTTTAGCTTGAGGTATGGCAGAGATGTTTGGGCCAATGAAGTTTTAGCGTGATGTTGGACAGAGATGTTTGGAGTAATGTGGTTTTAGTGTGAGGTTGGGTATAGATGTTTGGATTAATAAGGTTTTAGCGTGAGATTGGGTAGAAATGTTTGGGCTAATAAGGTTTTAGCGTAAGGTTGGGCTGTAATGTTTGGATTAATGAAGTTTTAGTGTGAGGTTGGGCAGAGATGTTTGAAATAATGTGTTTTTAGCATGACGTTGGACTGTAATGTTTGGATTAATGAAGTTTTAGTGTGAGGTTGGGCAGTGATGTTTGGGGTAATAAGATTTTAGTGTGAGATTGGGTAGAAATGTTTGGGGTAATAAGGTTTTAGTGTGAGGTTGGCCAGATGTGTTTGGGGTAATAAGGTTTTAACATGAGGTTAGGCAGAGATATCGGGCTAATGAGGTTTTAGCTTGAGGTTGGGCAGAGATGTTTGGATTAATTAGGTTTTAGCATAAGGTTGCACAGAGATTTTCGGGGTCATGAGATTTTAGCGTGAGGTTGAGCAGAGACGTTTGGAATAATGAGGTGTCAATGTAAGGTTGGGCAGAGATCTTTGGATTAATGAGGTTTTAGCTTGAGGTATGGCAGAGATGTGTGGATTAATGAGGTTTTAGTGTGATGTTAGGCAGAGATCTTTGGATTAATGTGGTTAGACTGTGATGTTGGGCAGAGAGGTTTGGGGTAATGAGGTTTTAGCATGATGTTGAGCAATGATGTTTGGATGAATAAGGTTTTAGCTTGAGGTATGGCAGAGATGTTTGGGCCAATGAAGTTTTAGAGTGATGTTGGACAGAGATGTTTGGAGTAATGTGGTTTTAGTGGGAGGTTGAGCAGAGATGTTTGGATTAATAAATTTTTAGCGTGAGATTGGGTAGAAATGTTTGTGCTAATTAGGTTATAGCGTGAGGTTGGGCTGTAATGTTGGGATAAATGAAGTTTTAGTGTTAGGTTGGGCAGAGATGTTTGGATTAACGTGTTTTTAGCGTGAGGTTGGGCAGAGATGTTTGAGGTAATAAGATTTTCGTGCGAGATTGGGTAGAAATGTTTGGGGTAATAGGGTTTTAGCATGAGGTTAGCCAGATGTGTTTGGGGTAGTAAGGTTTTAACATGAGGTTGAGCAGAGACGTTTGGGATAATGAGGTGTCAATGTAAGGTTGGGCAGAGATCTTTGGATCAATGAGGTTTTAGCTTGAGGTATGGCAGAGATGTGTGGATTAATGATTAATGAGGTTTTAGTGTGATGTTAGGCAGAGATCTTTGGATTAATGTGGTTAAACTGTGATGTTGGGCAGAGAGCTTTGGGGTAATGAGGTTTTAGCATGATGTTGAGCAAAGATGTTTGGATGAATAAGGTTTTAGCTTGAGGTATGGCAGAGATGTTTGGGCCAATGAAGTTTTAGAGTGATGTTGGACAGAGATGTTTGGAGTAATGTGGTTTTAGTGTGAGGTTGAGCAGAGATGTTTGGATTAATAAATTTTTAGCGTGAGATTGGGTAGAAATGTTTGGGCTAATTAGGTTTTAGCGTGAGGTTGGGCTGTAATGTTGGGATTAATGAAGTTTTAGTGTGAGGTTGGGAAGAGATGTTTGGATTAACGTGTTTTTAGCGTGAGGTTGGGCAGAGATGTTTGAGGTAATAAGATTTTCGTGCGAGATTGGGTAGAAATGTTTGGGGTAATAGGGTTTTAGCATGAGGTTAGCCAGATGTGTTTGGGGTAGTAAGGTTTTAACATGAGGTTGGGCAGAGATATTGGGCTATTGAGGTTTTAGCTTGGGGTTGGGCAGAGATGTTCGGGGTAATGAGGTTTCCGCGTGAGGTTGGGCAGACATGTTTGGGATAATGAGGTTTTAGCTTGAGGTATGGCAGAGATGTGTGGATTAATGAGGTTTTAGTGTGATGTTGGGCAGAGATCTTTGGATTAATGTGGTTTTACTGTGATGTTGGGCAGAGAGGTTTGGGGTAATAACATTTAAGCGTGAGGTTCGGCAGAGATAATTGGGGTAATGGGTTTTAGCGTGAGGTTGGGCAGGGATGTTTGGATTAATGTTTTTAGTTTTAGCGTGCTGTTGGATTTTGATTTGATTTCATTTGCTGTCGGTAAAAATCTCAGGGCATCTGAAGTTTTTGTGATAATCAAACCACTCCCTCTCACACTAATATTCATTTCATGGTCAAAGTCACTTATATCACATTTCTTTCCAATTTTGATGTTTTATATGACCAAGAACGAACGTCTTGACCATATTTGCATGATTTAATGCATTCTTTTGCCACTACATGATTGGCTGATTGGATAATTGCATTAACAAACAGTTGTCCCAAATACAGTGGCCTCTGATTGTATGTTGGATATAATGAATACTGATTTTATCAACTGGAGGTTCATTATTAAAATGAAACCATCACTTCAAAAAAACAAAGCTTTCTTTGTAAATATACAAATATACACATTTTTTTGCCTTTTATCATTTATTTTTGTGCTCATGATAGAGTAGTATCTTCATCTTTTTGTCATTATAGTCAATAATTGTTCAGAAAATCATTGCCTTTTCTGTTATGTTTGTCATGATTTGGATCTATTGTATCTGCGTTTTTTTTTCTCCTTTGGTTTATTTTAGAATT
Organism: Gymnothorax reevesii; assembly: GCA_029721435.1. Lineage (NCBI taxonomy): Eukaryota > Metazoa > Chordata > Actinopteri > Anguilliformes > Muraenidae > Gymnothorax > Gymnothorax reevesii. The sequence goes on from CM056578.1 coordinate 118,308,135, forward strand.
TTTGGTTTTATGTCTTTTATTGTATTACTTTAGCAATTTTGTTATACAGTTACTCATATATGTTACTTTGTTTTATTGTTTTTCTACAAATTTGTTTACTATTTTCTTTTATTTCAATTGTTTTGTACAAAGTACGGACTTGCTGAAAAGCAGCTGATTGTGTTTTAACCGCATTTAAATAAAATGAACCAGAGTGAAGATCAGATCTGAGGGAAAAATTATATAAATTTATTTTCTGACTTTATGCTGTAGTTTCTAACATTATTTATACTCATACACTTATTTGTAAATTACTTGAAGGATTTCTACAATGATTCTACAAAGCAGAGGACTTAGAACTTAGAAAGATTTCTGTTACATGAAAATATACTGTGGCACTTTTCAAATTGTCCAAATCACAAAGATACCGCTACTCAGTCTGCTCCAGCTGCATAGCTAAATCTAAGCTAAGCAGGTGTGGGCTTGGTTGCAACTCGGATGGGAGACTAGGTGGGAATACCAAGTTGCTGCTGGAAGAGGTGTTGGTGGCCAGTAGGTTGCGATTGTCTCTCTGGTGGAATAATCCCCAATTATCCAGCGCAGTGATGGGAACACTGTACTAAAGGAGATTCCGTCTTTTGGATGAGACATAACACTGAGGTCCTGACTCACTGTAGTGACTAAAAACCTGATGTCATCGCTAAAGTCCCAACCTGGCTCTTTCGACCTGCCACCTAATCATCCCCTCATTTAATTGGCTGTCCGATTCCTCCTCTCCCTCCCCACCTCAACCCCCCAGGGCTCACATGAAAAAGAGGTTTCAATCTCAGTGGGACATCCCTGGTTAAATAAAGGTTAATTACATAAAAAAAGAGGAACCAATGAAAATAAAAAATCCTGGTGGATGAAATTGAATATATACTCAGCAACAAAAGTTTCTGTGACACCATTTATGTGTATGTTATAAATGACACGCAAAGATCTCACTGCAATCAATATGTTTATTTAACAGGAGAAACACTGACTTTTCAGTGCCAACGTCACTCAAAACGAAAAATGTCATTTTCATGCGTCATGAAGCACTTGTCTGACGTCTAACCAATTGTGACCTTCACACTTCAATACCGGGTGTGACTTCCTCGTGCCATGATGCAAGCAACGCATCTCCGGCGCATGGACCGAATCAGATGTGCCAGAAATTGCAGTGGGATGTCATTCCAAATCTGACGTAGACGTTGTCGCAATTCCTGGAGTGTAGCTGGCGGGTTATCCAACCGCCGCAAACGTCGATCCATCTCGTCCCAAAGATGCTCGATTGGGGACATGTCTGGGGATCTGGCTGGCCATGGCAGGACATTGACATGTTGTTGCATCAGATACTGCTGTACAGTCCTTGCAACGCGTGGTCTGGCGTTATCATGTTGCAGCGTTATTCCGGGACCATGTTGCATCAAAAACGGTACCACCAATGGCCGTAGCACTTCATCGCGATATCTTTGACCTGTCAGATTTCCAGCAATAACAAGCAAATCTGTTCTGTTTCTAGCCGTGATCCCTCCCCAAATCATGACACTACCACCTCCAAAACGATCAAATTCCTGAACACAGTTGTTGGCATAACGTTCTCCACGTCGACGGTATACACGTAAACGACCATCACATCGGTTAAGCATGAATCTTGATTCATCAGTGAAGAGTACAAGATCCCACTGACGTTGGATCCACCGTCGATGTTGTTGTGCCCACTGTAGACGCAGTCGTCGGTGTTGTACTGTGAGTATTGGACGTCTTGCTGGCCGACGTGGGACAATGCCAAAATGACGGAGACAGCGACGGATTGTCTGTGCAGACAGTCGCCTCAAACCAGGTATCGTTCTTGCAGTTATGGTTGCAGGTTGGAATCGATTTCGGAGATGGGTTGTTCGAATCCAGTTGTCCTGTCTGGGAGTGGTTACTCGTGGATGGCCGCTGCGACGACGGTCTCTGACATGTCTTGTCTGCTGATGACGCTGCCATAGGTTCCAAATGGTGTTTCGGTGGACATTCAGGCGATGAGCAACTTCCCTCTGCGAGGTTCCAGATTCAATCATCCCAATGGCCCTCCACCGATCATTTTCAGACAGTCTTGGCATTTAGAGGGTAGAGTTCCTGATCCGAAATGGCTGTGTTTTCGATAAGTGATGCTTCCATCGTTCATCAGGCACAATGTGAACATTCCAAAAATTCTCCTCTTTTATTGCCATCCACAAGCATGATTTACGCACATTTTCACGTGCAAAGTCATTTTCTCGCATTTTCATGATTTCCATTTCAATGTTGTGTTTACGTGTACTGTTTCAGTCTGATATCACCATGTATGACAATTTCATAATTGCGTTATGAAAAATAATTAACAATATTGGTGTCACAGAAACTTTTGTTGCTGAGTATATATTGACAGTTGGCTTTTTGGAAAGTTTTTTGAAAATTCTGTTTTGACTGTGATAAAAGGGTTATTCCTAGATGAAAAAAGATGAAAGAGCCCCACTCAGACTTCATAACGAATAATGATCCTTACATCACCATTACATTGTTCAGATGAGAGCACTTTTTCTCACTTATGTCTGATTTGACCACTTTAAGGGATAAAGCAGAGATCAAAATACTGTGCTAATCTGCAGCAATTGAGAAAGCATAGACAGTAGACCTGGTAGAGTGACCCTGAAGCATTTAGCAGAATGCATTTGCTGGTGGAAAGTATTACACAGTATATGATTCCATTCTCAAGCAAAATGTCAAGTTGATTAGCCAACAGTCTTATCTAAAATATCAAACAAATTTGAAGAGAATGAATAAAATTGTTGCTGTTTATCAGTGCCTGTATCTATGTATTTTATATTATTTTGTGAGGAATATTTATATTGAGGATGAAACATTATTGACAATTTGTGGCAAAGTAAGGTAAAAGGAAGATTATATCGCTATTTTCCTGCCTCTGCGTTTCTCTATACATAGAAAAGAATGAAAATCCTGCACGTGTATTCTCGTAATGAGCAGTTTTATCAGCGTCTGTAGTCATGCTGCTTAAATGAAAACCTGTGCAATTATATGACTTCGTAATGAATCCCCAGACATTCCTGTAATATATTGGTCTGTCAGATGCTTGGCTAACAAAGCTTTGTCTTCTTTAGTTCCAATACATGATGATGACATTCTCTGACGAATGAGCCTCATTGTCGAAAGCATGACTTTGCAGGTCGTGCACATGGTGGGGATAGTGGCCTTGCTTTCTTCGAAAAGCAGTGATCAACCCTTGTTGCAATCAGTCCCCAAAGGACTGCAAAAAGTGCTGCTCTTGTTTTCCTCAGGAATCTGATTTGAAGTGATGGTATTTTATCTTAAAAGCATTGGGGAAACAATCATTGGCACCCTTCAAATTTATTTCCAGTAAAAACAATAAAAATATGTCAATCCTGAGTTTTTTTCATTTTTTTCCTGAACTGCATTGCCGGAGTTTGTAACAATGCCTTTTACCATTTCTTATTTTACCATGGTATAATTATTCATTTTATTTGTATAGCACATTTCATGTAAAAGCTACATCTCAGTGTGCTTTCCAGGAAGTAGTTAAAACTAATACGATAAATGAGAAAAAAATGACAAAAAAGCACAATTCAAGTGGTAGTGCACAGGAGTACACATACCCCGATATGAATAAGTAAAATTAATTATTCAAAATCCAGGGGAAATAGTACGATTTAAAAGTGACTAAGTGATACTAAAAGTGACTATAAATGATAATGCAAACATAGACTAAAAAAATAAATACATAAAGGAAGATATAAATTCATAGACAAAGGTTTAAGAAAAATTAGAAGTCTAAAGATATGATTTCAAATTGGCTAATGTCAAGGAGCTTTTCAGGTCAAGCAGTCAGGTATTCCAGGGACTGGGTGCATATTGGTTAAAGGCTGCTTTCCCAGCTCCTGTTCCAAACCCAGCTTTGAACAGACGGCCCTTACTGGATGATATGAGAGACTGGGAAGGCCATAAGTAGTCAGCATATCAGTAAAACCAGTCGGTGCAAGGCCATTAAGGGTTTTAAAAACAAGCAGAAGGATCTTAAAATCAATTATTGCTCTCACTGGAAGCCAATGCAGAGATTTCATTAAGGTAGTATTATGCTCAAACTTTTTCTTTCCGATGGGGACCCGCCTGGAAGACATCACGAAAAAAGTAAGTAATCGTCACGTGATGCAGATGTTGGACGAGCATCGGACATCTGCCATAGAGAACCATTGAAAACGAGACACATTAAACAGCTTTTTATTCATTTTTTCTCCATGGAATGAAGCGGATATGTGTGCTCAAAGGTAGTTTAAAAATATAATTACTCCTCCCGAGGCATATATCGATGAATATTAACTGTTACACTAAATGAGTGGGATAATGACGAGCGGTAAATTTAGTCACACTCCTCCCTTTCTCCCCCGTCCCGAGCTGCGACTTACGCCCAGGTAACCTGGTTAACCTCCTGCCTTCTGATACTTTTTTACACCCATCGCTGCTGGTGGGTCTACATAACTCCTTTACAAGTCTTCACAAGCTTTGTTCCCTTATCTAGCATTATTCTCGAACATCAACATATTTTACGTACACTGCAAAGTTTGAAATAAGCGGTATCGCATCACATTTGCTATCTTAAAATGCCAACTTCTGAACCAAAATGAAGCAATAAACCAAAGGCATACGAGGAGCTCTGCACAAGTAAATATTGATCAACGTTCTGATGGGGAACAAACTGCAGTGAATAGACAAGAGGGAAGTCACATGCTACGCAGGAACAGGTGAATGGGATAAGGTATTTTTGGGTATTTTTGTCTTTATTATTAATAATAATAATAATAATAATAATAAATATGTTGAATCATAGTCAGTTTGCCCTGTGCTTACTGTACATCATGCAAACAGGATAATATTTTCGGGCTAGTTAGCGTTCCGAAATCAGTTACTTTTTTATATTTCTATTTCAGGTTTCTCTCAAGTCATTTTGTTTCTCTGTTTGTCTCCATTTCCTGGTCTACATGCCCCTGTTTACTTTCCCTTCACTGTTGTGCTGTTTTGATGAACTGGACTATAACCTCATTACCTCCTCCTTCCTCCTGAGTGCTCCTTGCCTCTGTACTTCTTCAGTTTCTTGTTGCTCATGAGTCTGTGTGCATGTATACGCTCTCTGTTTCTTGTCCTGTGTGAGTTTGTCTCACCTTTTTGCCAAGCTTTCTCTGCTCACCTGCCCGCCAGGTATGATTCTGCCTGTTTCCCGTTTGATTCTTGGGTTTTGGGTGTATTTTATTTGCCAAGTCTGCTTGGTTTTTCACCCATTGCCTGCTTTGGCTACTTCATAGTTGGATTGTGATTTAGGATCACATTCTGCCTTCTCGGGCTGTGGACTCTGCCTGCTTTGACCTCTGTACTCAAATATTCAGCCTCCTTCTGCCTAGACAGACAATAGATTGCATCAGATTGTGTAGAGGAGCTCCTTTTGGAGTGACTGTGAAGCCCGATCCCGGAGTGGCAGTCTTTTCTGCAGGCAGTGCAAATGTAGGTTCCACGGACGCTTTTTTTCCAGCAATCTTCGTCAATGTTTTCCCGCAGTTCAAGCTCCTGCCTTCACCAGCTGCCTCCATCGAGATCTCTCCGGGGCATGAGACCTCCAGCTGTCTACGCTGATGAGGGCAGTTTGGAGGTCTCCTTTGTGGACATCATGGTAACAGAGATGAGGGCGGCTAACAGGTCTGGAGGTCTTCTTGAGCTGGCCGTATGGAAGGTCCAGTAGCTAGCTCTCCATGCCGCAGATGTGGCAGAGATCGAGCAGTGTGGTTGGTTTACTGGTCAGTTTAGCCTATGCTGGGCTCGTTTCCATATACCATATGACTGAGCATGGAAGCAGAGAGACGACACCCTCAGTTTAGTCGACAGTTGCAAATCCCGCTTCTTACCCATGACTGCAGATGCTTTCTCAATCCTGCCGTTAATCTCTGGGTCTAGCGACAGGTTGCTGGAGATTGGAGTGCGGAGGTATCAAAAGGTGTCGACGGCAGTGAGCGGGGAATTATTGATGGCTATACAGTAGTTGGTGGTTAAGGCATGCCTCGGCCCATTATCTGCGCCATCTTGATAACTCACTGCATGCAACTGAGGAAGAGTCAATGAGATGCTGAAGACCTTCTTGCTTGTTGCTTAGAAAAGCAGTATCTTCAGCAAAGAGTACTTCTCTGTAAAGGGCTTCCTATTCCTTTGTCTTAGCGCGCAGCCGAGAAAAGCTGAACAACTCGCCATCATTGCGGGAGTGTAAGTAGACACCATCCTCTAAGTTTCTGAAGGCATACTGCAATAGCAGGGAGAAGAAGATTCCAGAGAGAGTCAGCACCAGGATGCAACCTTTTTTCACACTGCTGCGCATCTTAAATTGCTCTGAGGTTTTGGTGTTGAAAATGATGGTAGCATGCATGTTGGCATGAAATGAGGTGATTATGCTGAGAAGCTACGGGGGGCAACTGATTCTCTCAGAAATCGTGAAGAGGTTACTGCAACAGAGGAGGTCAAAGGCTTTTCTTTGATCCACGATGGACAGAAAGAGTGACTGACGCTGTTCTCTCTTCACTTCTCCTGAAGTTGCTTTACAGATATGATCATATTTCACAGTAAATCTGCCCATTCTGAATCCACTTTAGGATTAAGGGTAGACTTGGTTGGCAAGCACTTCCAGGCCATTTAATACTACTCTGGCAAAAACTTAGGCTGAGGAGGGGAGTACCATGATCATTTTTACAGTCAACACGATAGCCTTTGGTTTTGAAGAGAGTGATGATGTGGGCATCCCTTACAGCCCTACCAAAAAAAAGGCCAAGCAGGAACAAAACTTTGCCAGATGTCTACCTTTTTCAAGGAACCAGCAATATGGAATTGAAAACTCATTTGGTTCGTCTCTGTACTGAAAAAAGTAAAACTTCCTCAAATGGTCACATCTTAAACTTTTAAATTGACTCAACATAATAATATGAAGGATGTCAACCGTAGGTTGAACAGTATCTTGCCAAAAGGGTCGTGATTTTTTCAGCGAGAACCATGAAGGTCAAGGCCGATCGCCACCAAAAACTAACCAGCTAAGCGCCTGACCATACGCTACATTCACATCAAGTTAGAAGTCGATCGGATTAAAGCTACTCAAAAATAAGGGTTTCGTCAACCCCTTAAATTGACCAAAAATTGACCTTGACCTTTGACCTTGAACTTGATGGAGTCCCCCGAATGATGGGAATCGTGATGAGTCATTGGTAGGCAAATGTACAAGAGATCACAAGGAGCAGGCATCACGCAGACTAGAGAAAATTGCTCAAGAAAAATTTCTGGTAAAAATCAGTTTTTTCGTCATAACGTCACCAAATAACGTCACAGCGCAGAAATTTTGACTGATCTGGAAAGCGGTCATCAAGGGCTTTCATATGAGGCATTACGCGACATAGTTCCTGCAAGTTCAAAATTTGACCTTGGGGTCAAAATTTGTTGACCTTCAGCGAGAACCATGAAGGTCAAGGCTGATCGCCACCAAAAACTAATCAGCCGAGCGCCTGACCATATACCAAGTTTGAAGTCGATCCGATCAAGGCTACTCAAAAAATAAGGGTTTCGTCAACCCCTCAAATTTACCAAAAATTGACCTTGACCTTTGACCTTGATGGAGTCCCCCGAATGATGAGAATCGTGATGAGTCATTGGTAGGCAACTGCACAAGAGATGACAAGGAGCAGGCAACGCGCATAGCAGAGAAAAGTGTTCAAGAAAAATTATTACAGACAAAAAAAACAAACAAACAATAAACAAACATTCCGACCAACATATCTTGCCTTATTGAGTTTGTTCATTTTGATAAAATTATGTTGAGTCAATTTAAAAGTTATAGATGTGACCATTTGAGGAAGTTTTACTTTTTTCAGTGTGGGTTTCTTACAGGCTGTGCGGTTTATTGACTTTTGAGGTCACGCAGAAAGGGAGGGAGGAGTAGTAAGAGGTCAAACCGAAGGGGAGGCAGCAGTAGTAAGAGGTCACGCAGAAGTAGACTGAGGAGTAGTAGGAGGTCACGCAGAAGTAGAGGGAGGAGTAGTAGGAGGTCACGCAGAAGTAGAGGGAGGAGTAGTAAGAGGTCACACTGAAGCAGAGGGAGGAGTAGTGAAAAGTCACAGAAAGGGAGGGAGGAGTGGTTAAAGGTCACGCAGAAGGGGAGGGAGGAGTGGTTAAAGGTCACGCAGAAGGGGAGGGAGAGTGTTCTTTCCTCTTTTGATGACATCAGGCAGGATGCTGCCCTAATTCATGAGCGTTGATTAAATATACAGTTTTAGTTTGCTTAACTGAAACACAGTAAAGTCAGCATACGAAAGGTTCTGTTTTTATTTTTACAATCTTATTATTTAATACCATTTTCAGTGCATATCCAGTCATATCTAGGGTGCCAATGATTGTGCATTCCATGAAGTACGTTGGCATATGCCACTTCAACATTTCCATCAGGTTTCTCCTATTATAACCACACAGAAGCGGTCGCCAGCACTTGCCTGAGAATAGGGCTTTGCCCCAAACATATTTTCATTTTTAGATACAGCCGTGAGAGGACAGAGCCACACAGCTCAGAGTTGCTAAATAGAACTGCTGGCAGAGGTTTTATCCGCTGAAAACCTCAGATACGTGGTGGAAGCACCATATCTGCAGTATACAATTACTACTCGGCCAAAGAAGAGACATGAGGCGTTTATCCAATATCACATCTGAGTGCTGGCACAATCCAGATCAAAACTGACAATTTTGACAATTTGGAAGAAAAAAAAAAAAAACTAATCCAAAAAGGAAAACAAAATTGGCGTGAGTCTGCTTTCACACAAAGCAAATGCTTGTGTTGTATGGTAAAACATTTTAAAGGTTTAATGAAGCACAAAATCTAAAAAATATGAAAAAAAAAAAATTAATAATTGAGTCTACTGGGAATCGACATCCTCTCAACAACAAGCCTTACAAAGAAACGAATAATTTCAAATAAAAGCACAAGCTGTCATTGGGAGTAGGGTTATGAGATGAGCATAGAATTTTCTTTATCTAAAGTTTTGAATAAAATGGAAAAATTTGATTTAAATGATGGGTATTTGGCATTGTAAAGGCGATGATCTGCATAATGTGATCAGTACCAAGTAATAATTGCTTGTTTAGAATTCTATACGAAATTTCAGGGCTGAAAATTGAGATATTACCCAATGACAACAATCAGCAGGTGATATCAGACTGGAGGTGCAGTGAATCGATTCATGAAATGTGAACATCAATAATACATTTACTCACTATGCAACAGCCAACTTTTTTTTTTTTTTTAAGCAATATCATTGCAAAAATTTCAGATTACCAAATTTAAATGAAGCGTATACTGTAATTAGGACATTAAATAAAGTGTTTACTGTGTTAGGACTTTAAATGAAGCTTATACTCTGTTCGAACCTCATTTTAATTCAAACAAAATTCCAAAAACCTCACATGACGTGGTCAGGGTCACCAGCTGTCAAATTTTTCTCAGTTATTTAGTTTGAAATATCTAAGAGGTGCAGGTACACATGTTGCCTCACCATATTACTGGATAAAGGGTGATTTAAATGTTAGTCACCACTTCTATTAGTCACAGTTGTAACATACATACAACAAGTGTGGAAGACACTCAGACTTAACCTTGCTCAGACTGAGCATGCATTATATAGCACTGAACACTCAGTAGGCCAGTAGGAAGTGCCTGAGCAACAAAATATCCTGCCCCAAACCAAATGTATCCCTCCCATATCCCTCAGCGGCACAAAGCCAATGAACCACCTCTCTTGTGAGGCTGCTGGTCGCAGTCAGCACTGGTATGCCTGTGTTGGGAACTCAGATGCAGACAGCAGATGCAAAGATATAAACCCGAGTGTGCTTACTAGTTTAAGCTCGTCGTCATACAGGCCAGGTCAGAAACCAGAGAGCAGACTGCAGTATTGAATTAGAAATCAAAAGCATGGTCAAAAAATAGGCAGGTGCAGAATGTGGTGGAGAATCAGGTACCAGAAGGCAAGGGTAAATAAGAGGCCAGAAGGTCGAAAGTGTAAGGGTGTTAAACGCTGTCTTCCACTCATCTTCCTCTCGGAAGTGGACCAGGTGGTAGGTGTTGCGCAAATCCAATTTAGTGAAAACGGTGGCCCCCTGGAGGAGCTCAAAAGCAGTGGTCATGAGAGGCAAAGGATAACTATTCTTTATGGTAATGTCATTAAGCCCTCTGTAATCAATACAGGTGTAATATCCCGTCTTTCTTACCTACATAGAAGAAGCCAGCCCCAGCTGGAGAAGAGGAGGGCCGGATGATACCAGCAGCGAGGAACTCGTTCAGGTACTTCTCCATAGCTTGGGTTTCAGGAGGGGACAGGGAAAACAGGTGACCTCTGGGGGGCATGGTACCTGGCTTGAGATCAATGGAACAGTTATAAAGGCGATGAGGGGGCAAACAAGTGGCACGAGATTTGGAAAACACCTCATTGAGGTCATGATATACTTGAACCTTCTCTAGGTTCAGGGTCTCTACAGGGGAGGGAACATGAACATGAGCATGAACATTGACAAGACATGACTGAACAAATAGGGCTCCAGCCCTTAATCTCACGATTTCTACAGTCCACTTCAGGGTTGTGTTTATCCACCCATGGATGGCCCAGAATAACATGACAGTGTGGGGAGTCAATAAGGTTAAACTTGATATTTTCCTGTTGGTTGCCAGAAATGCGTAACTTGATGGGAATCATGGAGTGGGTAATACAGCCGATCTTCTGACCATTCAAGGAGTTAGCAACTCCTGGACATGAAACCTCCCCACTTCTGCGCAGTTTCAGCATCTATGAAAACTAATCTCGGCTCCAGAATCCACTAGGCCCATGGTCTGCTTGGATCGCCCTTTCCACTCCAGAGAGACAGGTAGACAAGTTTAGCTGTTAGAGGAGGTTTCTACTGGAATTACGCCCCCTAGTGTGTATTAGTCCTCACTAATGGGCGTTGGCTTTTACTGGACACTGCGAGACGAAATGCCCAGCTTTGCCACAGTCCTTCCATCTGCGTTCCCTCTCTTCCCTGGTTAGCCTGGCACGATCCATTTGCATGGGCTCCCCCTCCAGTACGGGATTGGGCGCTGTGGCAGCTCGAGGAGGAGACAGCCATCTCACCTAGATCAAGGTGAGTAGACTGGGAGACCCGTTAGGACGAATAGCTCGTCTTCGCTCCTCTAGTCGTGCGTTGACGCGGATAGCCAGGTCTATGAGCCCTTCCAGTTCTTCGGGTAACTCTCAGGTGAGGAGATCATCCTTTAACCTTTCCGCCAAACCATTGAAGAAAGTATCATAAAGGGCATAAAGGGCTGAGTGGTTACACTGACGGATGTGCAGGATTTCTCTGCCAGCCTCGTGCCCATGCCTGGACCAGTCAAAAATGCTTTTCATCTCTTCCTCCAACAGGGCGGACGTCTGTACACATGGCAGTCCTGGCTCCCAAGCCGCGGTTGCCCACTGCTTGGCTCTCCCGGTGAGCTGTGTGATAATATAAGCCTCTCGGGCTTGCTCAGTGGGGAAGGTGACAGGTTGGAGGCTAAAGATTACTTTGCATTGGGTCAGGAATGCATGACACGTGCCGGGCTCACCATCGTACTTCTCCGAGGGTGATAGGCGTGGTTCAGGGACAGAAGCAGGAGTAGGTGATGGCAGTGTGGTGTGGGTGTGCTGGTTAGCATTCACCGACTAAGCCAAGTCCATCATCTGATGCGTCATCGTCTGCAGGTCTTGCATGACGGCTAGCAGTTGTTGTTGCTGGCACTCCAGAATGACGGCCTGTTGTGCCACCGTGGACTGCAGCTGCAGGTAACTCGCTGGTTCCATAGTGGTCAGAATGTACTGTGACGATGCGTTCAGGAACCACTCACGAGAAAAGAAATTCCAAAAATCGAAAGCCTTTATTACAAAATGGGTTTGAACCAGAAGACACAGGAATTGCCAAGCCAAAAATAGTATGCAAAAAGCGAAGTCGAAATAACAGTTAAGGGTCAGGACCAGAGAGGCAGAGGTGCAACGGTACATAAACAGTGAGCCAAAAATCATAGTCATAATCCAGAAGGGTAGGTCATACGTAGAGCATCAAAAACAGGAATTGTGGTCATACAAAAATGGGTCAAAATCCAAAGAGATAAAACAAGAATAGCAAGGGCAAGGCAACCAAGGTCAGACAAAAACAGTCGTGGAAGAAGCAATAAACGAAAGGCATACAAGGAGCTCTGCACAAGTGAATATTGATCAACGTTCTGACGGGGAACAAACTGCAGTAAAGACTTTAAATAGACAAGAGGTAAGTCACATGCTATGCAGGAACAGGTGAATGGGATAAGAACTAATTACAAAGGGCAGCACACATGGGGAGTCCTAAACCGCAAACAATAGGCAACAGACAAAACACGGACAAGATCCATGCAGACATCCTGTGACAGATAGAACTCCTTGACTGGAGCTGTCTTAAGCGCACAGACATAGAGTGCAGGATAGCAATTAAGCACATGTGAGAGATTTTGCAGAAACGCAGAAAGATGCAAAGAAAGTAAAGCAAGAGGCGGAGACTTGAACAGGGCTAGTGCTGAGATTGAATTAGTGGTAATTAGTAGCGGTGCAGCTGCACAAATTAACCCAAGTGTTCATTGGATTAGTGCGGTGAGTAAACTATGATACAATATGTAAATGTTAGTATTATTAGTAATCTAGGGAAGCAAGGTGAAGGAAGTAAACAAGAATTGAAGTAATAATATGGAACACCAGAAACCATTGAAATCATCCGAAGCAAGTAAGCGCGCAAACTGGGAACACGGACTGAACCAAACTGATCACAAGACAGGGGTGACAAGTGCAATGAAAACTGAAATGGCATGAACAGAAAACCGGGATGTTTAATAAGCAAAAAGAATAAAGAAAAGACACGGCAACAAACATATTAGCATAGCAGCAAAACACAGAACTATAACATGGAGCGTCTTTGAAGCCGGAATTACCCATCATTATACATCATGTTTTGCTAATACCAAAGGCGAAGCGCCACCTTTTAGAGTTAGCTTCACATGTATCATCGGTGCTTAGAGGCTAGGGACAGTAGCTGCTAAGAGAGTGACGTCATCAGCATAATAAATAAAAACTGGGCTATTCTAAGTCCATGTTCAGAATCTGACAATTCTTTCAGTAAATCGTATGTGAACATAATAGGTGATAAAACACTACCCTGTCGAATACCTCTTGTCATTCTGAAGGTTTTACTACAGTATATGACTTATTCCATTTCACCTTGGCCTTAAGAGCAGAATACAATACATGAAGTGTTAACCAGTGTGCAAGGCTAATACGAGATAGTAATTTATAAAAGAGACCGCCATGCCAGACACGATCAAAACATACTTGTGTACAAGATTGTCCCTTCAAGGTGTTCCAAAATTTCACGCTGTTCCCAGACCTATGGAGGTTGTTCATTTCCCGCACAGGCTTAGAGAATACCTGTTTAACACTTCGCTTAGATACCTTCCAAAATAACTTCTTGGCATATTTCCAGCTATCAAAAACAGCACCATTCCATGGACAGCCATTGTCAAACCATAACCTCCACCAAAAGCGTTTTATATCCCGGAGGAAGGAAAGATCTTTAGACCAGTGAGCCTTTGGCTTAAAACATCTCCGTGTGGCACAACCAGATTCAAGGGTTGCAGAATGGAAGGCATCAGTAACTTTCCGAAAAAAACAGTTAACAGAGGTCATAGCCTCTTCTCTGTTACTCAGATCACATGGCTCATGAGAGACCACTGTAGCCTATTTAGAGGTAAGGAGACGTAACATGTTAAATTGTATTTAAAAATCAAAGTATTAAGATGCAAAATTAAACAAGAAAAACAAATAATTGAATATGGCACATACCCATCGAAATTTTTGTGGCACCTCGCTTATCATTATTCAAAGAAACACTCATCAGGATAATCACTGTAAACTGGAAAACCAGTACTTGCCCTCAAAGTATCGCAAAATCGTTGTTTTACACATGCTCTGGCATTTCATTTGTCCCGACCAACTCTCAAACTGAACTTACGCCCTTGTTTGGGGCGGCAGTGGGAGCTGCGATTTCATACCTTCGCAAAACCTGAGGGTGTTGAGAAGGAAAGATGGGGTGAGAAGGGAAGATGTGGGCCGTTGTACCAAACTACATCAATCTTATGACCACAGCATCAACGAGAGTCTCCCAGGTTTCCTGCCACCTCCCCTGCTCACTGATGCAGTGTGACAGAGTGGCAGTCCTGTCTCATGACTGCTAATGAATATCAATGTTATTGCACACATTTTTGTAAGAGGTTTGATGAGTTCTTATGATCATACAGTCTTACCTCATTTAAAAGTGTGTCTCAGCTTGGCGTAAGGACAGAGCTGCTTGCAGGACCAGAGGTTGGAAACAGAGCTTTATTAGGGTAACTGATGGTCTAAAACCAGAGCATAAAGCCATAAACGAAAGGTGAGTCCATATCTGCTCTGAGTTCAAAGCCAAATGAGTCAGCTGCAAGAAATGAAGGACAAGGGCTGGAATAAAGGACCCAGGCAGGAATGAACGACACAGGCAGGAATAAAGACACAGGCAAGAATGAAGCACACAGGCAGGAATAAATGACACCAACTGGAATAAAGAACACAGGCAGAAATAAAGAGATAGGCAGGAATGAAGGACACCGCCAAGAGGAAATACAGACAGGAATGAAGGACACAGGCTGGAATAAAGACACAGACAGGAATGAAGGACACAGGCAGGATAAAGACACAGACAGGAATGAATAACACTGGCAGGAATAAAGACACAGGCTGGAATGAAGAACACAGGCAGGATAAAGACGCAGGCAGGAATTAAGGACACAGACAGAAATGAAGACGCAGGCAGGAGAGGATGCCAGACAAACGAAGAGGAAAGAGGAATGGAGGCAACAAGAGGACCAATGGAAGAAGAAGAAGATAAAGAAGAAGATGAAGAAAAAGAAGAAGAAGAAGAAGAGTTCCAGATAGTGCAGCGACACCAAGGAGCAAATCTAACAATCTGGCTCCAAGGACAGGAACTTAATACACCGAGACAAATGAGTAACAATGAGGAACAGGTGAGAGGAACACAGAGAAGGAGGGTCGAGATAAAAAGGCAATAACTGAATTATGGATCAACTAGAACGGGCACTCGGTAGAGCGCATACCTTCGCCGACGCCACTGAATCCCTCGCCACATAACTCTGAGGACCAATTTTTATTTTTTTAAATGATCGATGAATGACAAGAGTACAATATTTTTTTTTTTACATCAATACGCCTTCAAGTTCGAAAGGTAATGACCCCCCTGACCTTTGACCCCCAACCGCTAAGAAGGGTATTGACCCCATTGTACAGTGTTTCACATCACAGGATCGGGTATATAATTCTGCACATTTTGGCGTTGGTTTCATGCCGATCGGATAAAAATTGACCGAGATATGGCCGAAAGTCGGTTTTGACCTTTTCGTGGCCTTGACCTTGACCTTTGACCCGATCACTCCCAAAATCTAATCGATTGATCCTCAGGTCATGCCAAATCAACCCACCAAATTTTATGAAATTCCGTTTGGTACTTTTTGAGTTATTCGATACACATACATACACACAGACAGACAGACAGACAGACACACAAACAAATAAATACACGGGGATTAAAACATTACCTTCATCAGCGAAGTCGCTGGCGAAGGTAATCAAAAAAACACGAGTGGAACTGATGCAAACAGCCAGAGAAAAATCAATATGCATGGGACATGACAAATTTGTTCATAACTTCATACAATGCTATTTAATTTCATTTACAAATGTTTGATTTTCACTTTCAAATCAGGTTCATTACCTCCGCCAAGGAGGTTATGTTTTCGGTGGCATTTGTCTGTTGGCTTGTTTGTTGGTTTGTTTGTGTACAACATAACTCAAAAACTTATGGCCGGATTTTGATGAAATTCAGGGTAGTTGGGTATTAAGTCAAGGAACAGCTGATTAAATTTTGGCGCATCTAGGCCAAAGTACTGCTGAGATATACAACAAAGTTCAAGATTTCAAGTCTTTCCAATGGGCCGGAGTTCCGATCGCCGTGCTTTTCGGTTTGCTGCCCCCTGGCGGAGGTCTGCGCTCTCTGAGTGCTTTTCTAGTTTCCAATGTATTTATTTTCAGTAATGACTCCTGTTCAAGTAACATGACCTTTTACACTATTCTGGGTCCCAAAGATTTCATCTTTACGAAAACCACAATAATTTAATACAGACAAATATTAAAACACATATTAAAGAATGCATTTATGTTCAATTCTGAATTAAACTTTTGGTATATTGTTCCTTTCTATAATTTTTATTCTAACAAGAGGCCAAACTCCTAGGCCTCCTCTTGAGTGTGCTAAGGTTCAGCTGCCCATAATCTCCTCTGCCAGTCCCAGGTGTTGTGATGTTATTTTGATCTGATTATCGCAGGGCACTGCCTGCTCTGACTGCACATCACTGCCATTCATACATTCTGAGCAAGAAAGGAATTAGCATGGTAGTATGTATACTTTTCTGTGTACATTGTATGTTTTACATAGTGCAGCCACCATAGAACTACCTACATGCTTCCATATAGCTATTCAGTATTAAATTTTTCCATAACTGGCCTATTATTTTTACTCGTATATCAAATATAGAAAGTTTCTAAAGCTGCCAGTTAACATCTGTTTCTGAATGATTTGACCTCTCATATTCTCATCATTTTTACACTCAGAGAAGTTAGATAGTGAGCAAAGCTGTCATTGTATGTAAGCTACGTGAATGAAGAAACAGAGGCTGCTTTGATTTGAAGTGCTTAGAGGTTTAACCATTGTATTTTCCTTTGAGACAGTGCACCAGAAAAAAATATTTAATGTGTTCTCTGAATAGATGGATGGATAAGAATATTTATTTTCAGCACTGTTGCGATTCTGCTTTGCCCATGTTTTTGTAATGATTCTCCTTTGTCTGACCATGCTCTGATTGTGATTCTGATTCTATGCCTTATTTTGTTTTTGCTTTGTCTGTATGTTTGCCATATTCCATTCCCGCAGCTAGGTTCCGGTCCTTGTTTTGTTTCATGCCATGCATTGCACTTTGTCTCCCCTGTCTGGTCTCATGTCATGTGACTGCTCATTGTTCCAGTATTACGTGCCCACACTTTTGGGTGATTTCATGGTTTCTGGGATTTCTATCATTCCTTCTAATCTCTTTTTCTTCCTTCACCTTGCTTTGCTATCATTACTAACAGTACTAACAGTTTGTTATTTTAGTTAAAGATACTAACCAAGACTAACATTTTTTATAGTACTAACTTACTAACAAGCATTTGGGATTGCATAGCTGCACTTTACTAATTGACTAACGAGCTCTCAGCATTCACCCTATTCTAGTCTCCACCCCTTGTCTTTACTCAATCTACTTTGCTGCATTTCAGAGGATCCTGCGCACTTGTTAAACTCTGTTCTGCCTCCTTATCTGTGCATGTTAGAACACCCTAACCGGAGCCGTTTGTTTGTCATAGGTTGTCTGTGTGATCCCTGTCCGCATTTTTGCTTTCACTAATTTCATGCGCTCAGGAACCTCCTCTTGTTCATTCCTTTGTTAATCAGTCTGATCCAGCTCACCTGTTCCCTTTCATAGCATGTGACCTCCCCTACGTGTATTTAAGCAGTCATTTCACTCACAGCTCTTGTCAGAATGTTTTCCTTGTGCTGCAATTGTTGATGCCTTGTATTCTTAGTGTTATACTTCTGACTGGAACGGACCCAATTCTGATTTTGGCTTTTCCTTTGATACTTCTCTGCCCGTGTACCGTACCTGTTTTTGTGCTGGATTTTGGCTTTGGATTGACCCTGTTTTGCACGACCCGGAGTTTTGTGTTTGCTGCCCTGTGTACAATTTGGATTACGTCCCTGAGATTCTGGTTTTGGATTTTGGACTCTGTACCGTTGCCTTCTGCCCTGAGGGGGTTCACCCCCCAGCTTCAAAAAAACTCACTTTTGCTGGATCTTTTTGGTCTTTAGTTTGGTTCCAGAATGATACCTCACAAGCTCTGTCACAAATATAGTTTCTTTATGAAAATTCATCAAGCTAATACCATGAACTCTGAATACACCTGCTGCACATTCTACTTTCTTTATACAGTGCTCTCCATAATTATTGGCACCCCTGGTTAAGATGTGTTCTTTAGCGTCTAATAAATTCAGTTTTTTTTCCCTAAATATTATCGGACCACAAGCAAAAAAAAGTGGAAAATCCAACCTTTAATTCAAGTACATTTATTCAGTGGGGAAAAAAAAATCCCATATTAAGAAATAATTCTTTTACATCAAATCATGTGTGCTACAATTATTAGCACCCCTGATGTTAATACTTTGTACAACCCCCTTTTGCCAACAAAACAGCACCTAATCTTCTATAATGTTTCACAAGATGGGAGAATACAGAAAGAGGGATCTTCGACCATTCCTCTTTGCACAATCTCTCTAAATCATCCAGCGACCTGGGTCCTCTCCTCTGCACTCTCCTCTTCAGCTCACTCCACAGGTTTTCAATGGGGTTGAGGTCTGGGGACTGAGATGGCCATGGGAGGAGCTTGATTCTGTGTCTGGTGAACCATTTCTGTGTAGATTTGGCCACATGTTTTGGGTCATTATCTTGCTGAAAGACCCAGTGATGACCCATCTTCAGCTTTCGGGCAGAGGCCGCCAGATTTTGATTTAATATGTCCTGGTATTTCAAAGCGTTCATGATGCCATGCACCCTAACAAGGTTCCCAGGGCCTCTGGAAGAGAAACAGGCCCACAGCATCACCGATCCTCCCCCATACTTCACAGTGGGCATGAGGTGCTTTTCTGCATACTCATCTTTTGTGTTCCGCCAGACCCAGTTAGAGTGTTTGTTGCCAAAAAGCTCTATTTTGATCTCATCTGACCAAAGCGCACAGTCCCAGCTGAAGTCCAAGTACCGCTAAGCGAACTCCAGACGTTTGCATTTATGATTGTGAGTGAGAAAAGGTTTTTTCCGTGCATGCCTCCAAAACAGGTTTTTGGCATGTAGATAGCGCTTGACGGTTGTTTTGGAGACTTTGTAACCCCAAGATGGTACCATTTGTTGCAATTCTTTAACAGTGAGCTTTGAAGAACTCTTTCTTTCTCTTACCATCCTCCTCACTGTGCGTGGTGGCAAAATAACCTTGCGTCCTCGTCCAGGCTTGTTTACCACTGTTCCAGTTGTTTCAAACTTCTTAATGATTCCTGTGACAGTAGATATGGGCAGTTGCAGGCGAGTGGCTATTTTCTTGTAGCCATTACCTGACTTGTGAAGGTCGACACACATCTGCCTTACTTGAATGGTGTGTTCCTTTGTCTTTCCCATGTTGAAGAGTGGATAAGAGAAATGGCCTCTGTGTCACGTCATATTTATACCCCAGGGAAACAGGAAGTGATGATTTACTAATTAAATGTTCCTAAATACTCTGATCAGCTTTGTAAACTACTGTAGAAATGACATAAATACTTCAATTACATTTAATTCCTAGGAATTGTTAGGGGTGCCAATAATTGTGTAACAGGTGATTTTGTGAAAAATAAATATTTCTTAGTCAGGGATTTTTTTTTTCCCCTTAAAATTCACTCGAGTTGAAATTTAGATTTTTCTACACTTTTCAGTGTGAGAGTACGCTTCTGCTATAAAAATTGAATTTATTTTAAGGCTTTTAACACATCATAACCAGGGGTACCAATATTTATGGAGGGCGCTGTATATTCCAAGAGATGTGTTACGCTTATTTTATGATTCATGATTAAGTTTATTAATCAGTGAAACACGCTGATGCCAGATTGCAGTTGGACTGCCATATTCTGGACGACAAGAAGATTAACCCTCATCAATTGCATATTGTTCTGTACAACCCTGTGCACTGACACTTTTGGGATTTTTGCATCAAAGATCCTGCCACATCTCTAAGAAACTAATTTATTCAGGTCTTCCCATTCAGTATGTATAAAATCTTATAAATAATACTATGTCCCAAGGTCAAACCAAATGGGAACAGATTATTATTTTGTAATGCCTGCGTTGCAAGGGAACATTGCAAGCGGATAATGCAATCTTGCCACGTTAATCCTCCACTTTCAGGATTTAAACTATAAACAAATATTTTTTTTTTCCCGGGGATTTGTGCATGATGAGGGTCACAAATCACCTTGTATTGAGAGTCGGCTTGGAAAAAGAAATTACTCATACACTCAATGGCCATTAAAGGGCGGGAAAATCAGAAACAAATTTACAAGCTACACAGTTTTCAGAGTGATCTTATGCAACAACACCCAGGGAAATTACCTCAAGTGTCCTTGAATTTGTGCCAAGCCCGGCCATTGACACTGGGACACAACAGACTGCCGTTCCATTGTTTGTGAAAAAAGAGGGCAGAGAGATGAGGTACAGCCACACACATATTGGTGAATATAGCATCCTGACATTAAGGAAAATAGCTTTAACCAGCCACAGTTGCTGCATAAATACAGACACTGATTCAAATCCATGAGTTGGCTCTAGGGGATGTGGGAACCTACTAAATTGGATAAACAGCACAGAAATAATGAATGTAATCTCCAGCCGCTGCATTAAACATACATCTCAGTTACTCTCCCCCCTCAGAACTCACATATTTTCCACCCAGGCCATCGGTGCATATTACTGTGCTCCTTCCTTAATGAACAGTGCTGGTTCTAAGGGCTTTTTTAGCACTTGGGCAGTGATTTGATGAATATCTTAAACCTCAAAGACTTGAAGCAGGGACCAAAAAAAGGCTAATCCCTGAAACATCCATCAGGGTTGCACCCCTGCTAATTTACATTCTGGGCGAGATGAATGACACACATAGAGAGGCTAATGAGAGAGAGAGGGAGGCTAACTATCACGGCTCAGCTTGTCACCTATAAAACGATTAAGGGCAAAGTGTGAGAATCAGAGTTTAAGGACCAGGTCCACTGAATCACCCTATTCTTATCCTCAGTGCATCCCCTGTAACCTCTAAGGATTAATAGTATAATATTTCACACAACCTGTGCAGTGATTCATCACAATCAGGGGCTCAGATAGGCAGTGCAGCCAGAGTAACTGTGCAGAGGCCTGGGCACTGACCAGAGATTGTTCTATAGCACAGACATGGCTCCTGCACAAGCCCTTACATTTGATAACTTGTACGACAAAAACTTTAAAATAGTGCCTGGATACAGCCTCTTTCATATAACACTCAATGACCAGCTTATCTCAATCATAGTTTTTAAGCTTTCTTTGCATAAAGATCTGTGATTATGTCAGTCTGTGTCTCTGTCCATCCTACAGAAAATGTGTGGATGAAACTATTCAATAACAAAATTTGCAGCAATTCTTCAGAAAATGTGTTACCTTCTAATATGGAAATATCCCTCATTTCTCTTTTCCTATCGGCCTGTGTTGCTGACTAATGCCTGGTGTTTGTTTTTCCATCATCTGATGACTTGACGCTGAATCGCTGAACTATAAATCAGTTTCAGTGATGAAATTCTAGGGTCAAGAGCAAATGTAGAGGAAGATGCCATGGAGTCCATCAGAAATTAGCATGTTAGAGCTTCTTATGACCATGTAAAGTGGATATTAAAATAAAAATGGAACAGGAGAAAAGGGAGTAACATTTGCAGAGCTGGACAGTTCTTAACCCTTTCACTGCCTCAGCCTTTGTGTTGAGCACAGTTCAAGCCACCATCAGATTCTTTTGAGATATGTTACGATTAAAAAATACAATCAGTTAAGTTCAACACATCTTGGATGTAGTGACTCAAAATGTGCTCTTCCAAAAGTTGTACATGTAGGTAATAAAAACATTAGACGAGATTACTTTATGGGAGGTTTAAAACTGCAATGTGCAATTTAAAACTGCAATCCACCCAAAAAAGATCTGGGAGTGATTATTGACCAAACCCTCACAGGCTCTAGCCATTGTGTCTTGGCAGTTAAAAAAGCCAATCAGATGCTGGGATACATTGCCAAAAGTATTGAATACAAATCCAAACAGGTGATACTTCTTTCGACAACACATTCATCAGACCACATCTGGAGTATTGTGTACAGTTCTGGGGAACATACTATTAGAAAGATATAGAGGCTCTAGAAAAGGTTTAGAGAAGAGCCACAAAGCTAATTCCAGGTATAAAAGATGAAAGCTATGAGAAGAGGCTAAAGATCCTTAATCTCTTTAGTCTTAAGAAAAAGGAGACCAAGGGGTGATCTGATTGAGGTCTTTAAATGTGTTAAAGGGATTAACAAAGTGAATTATGTAGGATTCCTTCGACCAAGTGTTGTTAGCTGAACTCGGGGTCGTAAATGGAAGCTGACCAAAGGTAAATTCAGCACTGATATTCGGAAATATTTCTTCACCCAAAGAGTAATTTCGATGTGGAATTGCGTGCCTGACCATATTGTTGAGGCAGAGACCTTGAGAGTTTTCAAGAGCAGGCTTTACTTAAAGCTAGATGCCATTGAGTATCTGAAGTTTTATATTCACAATAGTATAAAGAAACTTGCGAGCCTAGTTGGGCTGAATGGCCTGTTCTCGCCATTCATGTTATGTTAAAAGATTGAGTGGTCAGATAAAGGGTTAAAATGCGATTGCATTACGAGTTACTCTTACGCAACGCCAATCAGATGCCAGCAAAGGAGAGAGTTACACACTAGACAGAGTATATATTGAACGGGACTGGTTTCATGATGCCTGCCTCAGTGATGATTTTTGCTTCTAGTGACAGTGCTTCACAAAAAACCTTGATCATGAAATTAAAGATAAGCACACTCCAACCATGACTCTTAGGGTGATAGTTTATTGACACCATTGTTGACAGCACTGCTATATTCAAGGAAGAAAGAACTTAATTTATTACTGTCTGGCTCCAGCTCAACATGAATATATAAAACCTAAGATCTCTCCACTTTTTAGTCACCCATCTGAAAATTCCATCTACAGCTCATGAAAAGCTTGTTTAAAATGGGGCTTCAATTCCACTCACTTTCCTATTCAGTGCTTTAATTCTTAAATTGGATTCCAAATTTAATTTTTGATGATTTGAAAACTGAATGAAGAGCTTGCTATTCTCCAGCAGTTATTCAGCTGCCAAAGTCAGGGAATATTTTAAACCTGCTCTTTTCAATCAGTTGGTTACAGTTTTTCCTCAATTTTAACAGAGTGGCAAATCTGACCATAGAAGTTATTATTCTGAACAACGAAATTCGCAAACATAATACTGGCAGATGGCTTGGTGTTTGGCTGGCTTAAAAACCTAAGTGGCCTTTTTACAGTTCCCAGAAAGAGCAGGACCAGCCAGATATGGACTGTGCTCTTGGTGTCACACTTACAGCTCACAGTCTCGGGCGCAGAGAGGAGTTCAGGATCACAGACACTGCTCTTTAAACCCACTTTCATTCAAAAGGGATTTGCTGAACAACAGCAGCAGACTGTGACGGAGGTTTTAGGACTGTAATCCTTTAGAACAAAAAGCACATTTAGCTTAGAGCATGTTGAGTTTCGTGAGAGGCTCTAGTTTAGAGAATTTTCTAAGTGGAATTACATTTTACTTTGGGGGGGTCAGTGGGTGACAGACAGCCTTTACTCCATCACATCATCCACAAAAAACCCTAATAGAATTCACATTAAATTGCAAGATAACAATGCAATGAGGAAATGGATAAAACAAAAGATTAAAAAAAACAAAAACAAAATGAATGTTTTGAACCATATTAGCAAATCTTAATCTCAGTTCTTCAGAGAAAGAATGAGTATGACACACTCATCAAAATTATAGAAAGGTAGACAATGTGTTCTGACTTGTGTGACAGATGTGATGCAGAGTGCTTCAGAGCACGAAGCAGATTCCTGCAGCAATCATTAGCAAACAAACAGGGCGCTGAAGAGCGGGTTACTGCCCAAGCATTAACATGACGACACGGCGAGCCTTCGGTTTGAGTCAGAACATGATGACATCTTATGGGTCTGAGAGGACATTCCTGCAAGAACATTTCTGAAGGCAGCAAGGTCAAACCTGTCCGCCTGTGACTCAGCGAACGAATCTCTTCATTCAATGAGAAAACAAGGCTCTTTACAGAGGGAAGTGTAAATAATAAACTGGATGAAAGAAAAAAGATCAGAATGCTGACATTTGAAGGAAATTGGCCGTCTAACTGTTCTTAGAAGAAGATTTATTGTTCACTAGAGGATGCATATTTACACACGGTACATAAATGTTGAAATATTTCGGTCAGGAAAATGCACTCTTTGCTGTAGTATTATGATGGAGGAATTAATTTTTCTCTCTTAAGGTCCAATCTGAAAAGATTGGCAAAAATCGTGATTTTTCTGGCCAGCCAGTGCTTGGAAATTCTGAAGTACTAGGACAGCGAAAGGGAGGAACATTTTTCAGAGAATATTCAGCAATTTTTCGGAATTTGGGGAATTTTCCATTACATTGGGTATTTTAAGTCTTCACCAAAAGGAACAGTTGATTGCAAAATGAAATGACAGTCTTGTTCTTCTCTCTTAGAATAATGCCTATCCATGCTCGTGGGGCTAGTTAACCCTTTAAGAAACAAGATCACACATTTTAATCCCGAGAGACCAGTGAGTTATGTAAAAATAATCATTTAATTACAGATTACAATGTACAGATTAACCATATAATACCTCCGGTACCATATATGATGCACCAAATTTGAAGGACTATGCCCACCTGGTAAGATGCAACACAACCACGACTGCTCACTGAATCATATCTGATACACAGTGACACACCTGGAAGGAAGAGGTGAGATTACAGGAGTCTCTCCCCTAGTCACTCACTTCAAGGTAGTAGCTCCCATGTGGATGGGAATTCATGTATTTCCTTGGATTTTGGCAGTGAAGTTTGGCATTCCAAGGCAAATATTACACAAAAAATTATTCTTATACATGTTAAGGGATAGCTATAGATAGTAGAGAGCATATATATAATTTAAAATTTTGAGTGTTGAGTTCTGGAGGGGTGCTGATTTTTGGCTGTATCAGATATGATACTCCAGGAATTAGAAGAAGTTCTGTTCAGCAATGTATATTTTACTGCCACAAAACCTAATGATGAACAGTGGATCTGAATACTGCCCTTCAATACTTCAAAAATATTACTAGGTAATATTTTTCCTTTAATAATGTCTGTGTCTGGGCATTATAGGATTAACTGATGTGATGATAGCCACAATGACACCTTTGGCGCTTTGGCTCAAAAGGCAGATTTGGTCAGAATTTAAATGAAGCGTTGCTCATAAAAGCTTTATACACCATATAGAATATCATCATAAGTGAGATATACGGTCTTCATAAATCATACATAAAATGATCTTATGCTTTGCAAAGGGTGAAATAATATTCAGCATGTCATGCCAGATATGATATAATATAAAATTATTGAATTCAGTTGAAGTGAATCCAATGATTTATCCGCCTTGGACGAGTGATATTCACCGAGGCTGTGCCAAAATGTTAATTATGACATCCGGGCCCGTATTCACAAAGCATCTTAGCGCTAAAAGTAGGTTCCAACTGCCGGATTTAGGAGGAACTCCTAAAAAAAATGGGCGTGTCAGTCGTAAATTTAGGAATCTAGGATCTTTAGGACTTAAGGACTTAACCAAGCTTAATATACCTTCCTATAGGCTGTGATCTCGGACCTCCCCTGTGATTGCAGCCCATACCACCACTTATAGCAGCCATCCGAGACACCGAGGGTAACGCAGCAATAATCAGTGGGCTGATATCATCCCACGCATACCGCTTGGATACCGCATACCAGTTTAGGGCAAACAAACTTGAACGGCTCGACGTTCAAACCCCACAAGTCAAGTCAAGTGTGACTTATGGGGTTTTAGTTATAGGTGCTTCAATTATTGGGGCAAATTACGCATTTCATTAATAACTCTATTAATGTTTTTACAATAATTTCTTTCCTATGTACGTTCATTTGCCCAGAGCGTGATATGCAAGGACCGTGCATTGTGCATTTTCAAAAATACTCCACTTGTAATTATTTTACGCAGAATCTAAAACGCAGCTCTTCTGATAGCCACATTAACTTGCGTGGCTGAAATTGGAGAGGAATAAGGGAAAATAGGAAGGGAGGAGTTTTTTTAAAGGTCACCGTTAAGATTAACCCCTTTGTGCAGAAGCCAAATTTGGCTATTTATGGGTTACCCACTTTGATGCTGTATAATTCAAGATTTAAGCTTCATAAAGAGGAAAAATGTGGCTCGATCGAGAAAAGACACAGCATTGCTGTACTGCTGGGGCTTAAAACTTTACATTTCTGGTATCATAAACTCCTTGACCACAAGTAGAATGCATCTTCAACATTACATTCTAGATTACCTACATGCTATTAGCCAAATTATACAGCCATCCAAGTGTCTCCCCGAAGTCTCAAAATGATGTCCTGTGAAATCATAAAAAAATCATGTATATATCACAAATAAAGTTTTAAGGCATGAAATTTAATATGAACAAATGGTTTTCTGGTTGAGTTTAGCATGAATTTATCAATTTCAGTGCAGCTGAACATCAGTGGTCACCAGTAACCTCTCCAAACACAAAAAAAGCCTTTTCTCCATAATAAAGTTTAGAGTTTTGGCCATTTTTCTTCTAAGTCCCCCAAGCCAGCACAAACATGCATTAAATAAACTGCTTATTAAACGGTCAGAACATTCACCCTGTAATTGGAGATACCAGTCTCCTCATCTAAGCTCACGAACCCATTTCAACACTTATAAGGAACAAGTACGACTCGCTAACTCGGTAATATCTGAATTCTGAAATATACCTTATTTTAACAGTACAGACACTCCACTTTCAGGGAACAATCCATTGCCTCCCTGGATTCAAAAGTAACGTGCAATGAACGTACCAGGGAGTCCACCCAAATGCACGGGCAGTTCGCGTTTTAAACCGGAAAAAAACCTCGACATTCGACTTTGTTGAGTACGTATACATTCCAAAAAAACAAAAAAAAAACAAAGTAGCAGCCTCACCTTTTTCATGAATCCCTCCTCCAGAGACCAATGTATCCAGTAGCAGGAGCCCTCCGGTCCTGTTTCATTCGAAATAATTTCCATTGACCATATCCTTATCTCATTTACACTTCAAGGCCAGTTTTCCGCACCCATTTTCTATAAATCGCGTCTATTTCAGCCGCGTAATGTGCATAACGTAGACAGGATACAACCGAGCCTGCTGATACGCATAGGCTTGCATGCTCTGTGTTTGTCCAATCAATGTCTTTCACTTACTCTAAAATGTTCAAACACTCGGGAATTGGATAAGAAACGAGCCAATCAATATATTGTTACCAGGGTAGCTTCACGAGGGCATGAAGTGTAACTCTACAATTACGCAGAAGAGCCTGAATGTATGATTGAGTGATTGGCTATCAACGCCAGTACTCGGGTGGATATAAGGAAGCGCTGAATTTGTCAATGAAGGAATCTACACGTAAATCCACGGTAGGGAACTACAAATTTTTTTGTACGTGACGACTGTAATTAACAGTAGAATGTGAGAGAATCAATACCATGTTGATTTTTTTGCCTCAGAAAACTGATTTTGAACCACTGAACCACTAATTTTTTTTAAAATTAAAAAAATATTTTCGTTTTTTTAAACTCCTGGATCGATACTATGGGCAAGGATACTGACCAGTTTGCACGTCAGGCTTAGCTGAGGAGTTTAATTCATGCAGCTCTTGAAAGACAGGGCATGGAGTGAACTTCCCCATATTCAGAACCGCGTTCGAGGTCTGCTGGATTGTGAACATTCAATAACTGATCCGGGGGTGCCATCTGGAGATCGAGTACAGTAACAGTGTGCTTAAATTTGCAGGTCTATAGACGCAGGCGTCTACATCTGCAGAAAGGGGTTAAGGGTAGGCTTAGGGTTAGGGCGGTATTTAAAATTGGGTCCGCCAGACCTCTTTATTTTGAAATACATTGGAAAACTGTACCAACTGCCATTATTTTATGGGACAAACCAGCCACTTGGACTATTTTCTCATTTTTTCCTCCATAGGTTGTATGTGGGATATTTTTTTCAATGGGCCGCTCTGCCACCAAAGAACCAATCACGGTGCTCATTGTCCCAAGACTCGTGCATGAGAATTGACGTCAGCCATAGCAACGGAGATTTACTCCCACCCATCTCAGAGCTACTCCTATTCTAGGAGTTACCAGTTTTCTTAACTAAAAGTTGCTCTCAGCGGCTTTGTGAATAACTTTTAAGATTTTATTCCTACATAAAATGTTTTAGCGCGACTTAGGAGTACTCCTGGAGGTAAGATAAGATGCATTGTGAATACGGGCCCAGATGCTTAAAGGCTGTATCAGTGATATGACGTCGCTATTGTTGACAGTTGAAACACAACAGAGTCGCTCGCCCCTCCCCTTAAGAAGCTTGGAACATGAACGCGCTTTTCTAAAACTGAAACTTCGCATCTTTGCATTGACTTTGAAAGTAATCTGTCGCGCAAAAAATTTGTTTCATGTCCGGTGAGAAGGCAGCTTAAGAATGGCTCACTCAGTTGGGTAAATGGCCGTGTACAGCTTGTTATGATAAACGGCCGATAGCAACAATGACGACCATTGCCAGATAATAAATTTACACCATCAGTGCAAGCTACAACCAGGTATCTGACAAGCATCTTAGCTCGCCGTTACAAAATGAGTTTTCACAACTTCACATTAGATCTCCACTTTTAGCTAAACTTATCACGCGGTTATATCTTATCATCAACGAATTTCAACTCTGAGTACTAATCAGAAAAAAATGTAATTACATGAACACAAACTCTGGTTTGATCAGACAGAATTAGCAAACTCACTAGCTTGCCAACCTTTGCTGACTCACTCTAAAGAGGAAATATCAATCTCTCTACTGTTTGATTGATGCCGACCAGCATGATCTATGCAAGATAGCCTAACAAAAACAATTCACAAACTCCCCTCAATTTTGCTTGGGATGAAAATTTACTATTCACATCCAACCGAGTTAGCATCAGCTCTACTCACCCCAAGTAGAAACAAGGCGACCTGGGCGTCAGTATTAAAACCATTCAACTCTCGTAATTCTCTCCAGCATTGGTATGCTTTCCCTATGTTTATTTGGCACTTCTGCGATTGCATTCCTTTTTCCTCGACATGCACTCGTTCAAGCATCTCTTTTTTGGTTTAGCTTCAACCATGCCTCACTCTGCCGCCTCGGTAGTGCCACTGCCAGGCTTTCGTTGCTCAGTCCCACCGTCTTGTTGTGCATGAGCACGGAACTGGAGCAGAAGACCCACCCCTGCCCTCCGATTCGTTGGAACACTTTTGTTGATGGTTGGGGACGCGGGTAGGTCCCCACCAGTTTGTGTATCTTTATCAGTGTCTACCCAGCTGTAGGTGGCCTTCAGAGACCGGAGTTTTTCACCGCCCACTCATGAGAGGAGCTGCTAACAGTTCGTGAGGAAAAATCTCCTGTATGTGACAAATTCTCCTGATACAACCTTTAAGTCAGATGCAAGGCAGTGAAATTACTCATGTCACTCATTCTTCTTTTAGATGGTTTAATCCCTCAGCAAAGATTTGATTCCATTCTAGACAGCAAAGCTGTGAGTTCGTACACTTATGGAGGGGGATCCGGCCCAGATTAGTTCTTATTGGACATTTTAATGCTCAGTGATCACTGGTCCTGGAGTCTGAATCAGACTCCATTTCTCTCATCCTTTATCACCCATTTATAGTCATTTCATCAAACAGGTTTTTAAGCACACCTACATAACATTTTCAAAAGGGCATTCCAAAAATTACTGCTTTGCAAAGGGTTGAGTAATCATACTTAAGGTTGAACTGTGGAGTCATCTGGATCGTGGCTTCAAACACAGCAAAGCTATTCCAGTAATCACAGTACAGTTTGGCATTGAGTTTGCGATTGATTTTATACTACAGCTTAATGCAAATCTCACAAAAAAACTTTAGAAGTTTTCAATTGAAAATGTTCTGTATTGTTTCACTGCTATTATAATGAAGCTCAACTTAAAAATACTTACTTTGCAAACAGACTCAGATTCAAAGCCATGCAGTTGCTTAGCAATGTAATAAAGATGCTGCCTTGTCAGCTACCAACCCACCAAGTTGGAGTTAATAAATGAGAGATTTGATAAGCTTTAATAAGTGATGCAGTTTGCATTTTGAAAATGTTGAAGTTGGGAGAATTAGATAGGTATATTATGATTTTTCCAAATGGGGAAATCACAGCTTCTGAGTCAAATTTGTGACTCCTTGAGCTCATTGGTGAACAGACTGGGAGTGCAGTGTCCTGGGAGAGCAGTGTCTGGGAGTGCAGTGTCCTGGGAGAGCAGTGTCTGGGAGTGCAGTGTCCTGGGAGAGCAGTGTCTTGGAGTGCAGTGTCCTGGGAGAGCAGTGTCTGGGAGTGCAGTGTCCTGACAGCGCAGTGTGTGGGAGTACAGTATCCTGGATGAGCAGTGTCTAGGAGAGCAGTGTCCTGACAGAGCAGTGTCTGGGAGTGCAGTGTCCTGGGAGAGCAGTGTCTGGGAGAGCAGTCTCCTGGGATAGCAGTGTCTGGGAGAGCAGTGTCTGGGAGTGCAGTGTCTTGGGATAGCAGTGTCTAAGAGAGCAGTGTCCTGGGATAGCAGTGTCTGGGAGAGCAGTGTCCTGGGACAGCTGCAGTGTCTGGGAGTGCAGTGTCTGGGAGAGCAGAGTCCTGGGAGTGCAGTGTCCTGGGACAGCAGTGTCTGGGAAAGCAGTGTCTGGATCATACAGTCTCTGCCTGAAGACTGCACTTGCTCTAGTTGAGATAAAATAATCGCAAGGCAAGCAAATTGAATCCATTTTCTAAGCTAATTTTGATCAGAAATTGCAGTTATTCCTCATGCATACTTCTACTTTGTCTTAAAGTACAAAACGGTTTCCTTTTCAAATATACTTTTGATTATGGGCATTTGAAAACAAACTAATAAAGGGCATTTTTTTTTGATAAATAAGCATCACAATTGTGCACATTCTTTATAAATGAGTGAAATGTACTGACAAATCGGTCCTATGCATAAATACCAAAGATCCACTTGCATATGATTTTCATAAAATATTGCTAATGGTGTACATTTCTAAAATAACCTCAAAATTGCTCAAAAGGGGAGAGTTTCATGGAAATTTATGACTGTATACAATACTGCTGATGTGGTACAGTGCTTTCTATCTTTAATATTAATAGCCTGATTTTATGTAGAATCAATCATGTTGGGTATAATAAATGCTCATACATAAATATTCATTGTGCATGAAGGTCTGAAAATGAATTCTTATGAAAAATACTATAATCAGTAACACAACTTATTCAATTATACGTGAGTGAAGAAGCTATGTTGCTGTGAATTCACAGGTAAATAATGCGAAGGAGAGGCGAAGCTCGGTGGACATACATCTGAAATAATTAACAGAAGCGTTTCCCGTCTCCTCACAGCTGCTCTGCCTGAATAGATTATCTGAGGAAAATACTCCCACGCAGGTAAATACCAGCAGTTTCAGTTCTATGCAAATGATTGAAATAGGCCTCAGAGCCCATTTTGCATCATTTGATGAACAAAACTAGAGGACAAGCAAAGAAGTGAGCTCCAGATTAATGTCAGAGTACGGAGAGAAGCCTCAGACAGAGGGTTTAAAGGGCGTCAGTAATTAAAGCAGGGCATTCTCAGTAGAGACTCAAAATTGGGCACGAGTGCGTGAGAGATTGGTGTGTGATGATCGGCCAACTGTCCAAGGCGTGTTCCTGCCTTTCTCTCACAGTCAGCTGGGATTGGCTCCAGCTCCCCTTGTGACCCTAATGAGGAGGACACAAATGTTGAGGCAGATACTCTGGAGAAATCTCTCAGACCAACACATTGTCATCCTGAGTCGTAATATATTGACACTACCTGGCCAAGCGTCAATATACGATGCAAAAGGAGGCTTCTAGAGTCCTTATTTGACGTTTAGGGTTAGGGTTCGATCTAGCGTCACTATATGACGAGTCAGGATGAGATTATGCTCTTAATGAAACTGAGAAGCACAAAGTCACATTTACACTTTACAAATATGATTTACAATCCATTAAAATGAATTGGTACAAATACATTCTAATTGGGAAGCATACATGATGTAAAATAGGCCTGTAAATTGTTCTGTGTCACGAGCCAGTTCAATGTGACGTGGGTTTGCGAGTTAACCGTTTCACTTCTGGATTTCTGTGTTTGTCTAGCATGTTTGAGTTTTCTTTTGCAGGTTTAACTGCCTTGAATTGACGGGCACCCAGCTCTAAATCTCAGGCCACATCCCACGTTAATTCAGGGTCGAGCAGCACACATTTTGTCGGCTGAGAAATAATAAGGTTCTCTACATATTTTCCCCAAAACTGAGTTTTAGGACAGCATCTAGTTCATGTGATTGGAAAATATTCAAAATTCTGTAATGATTTGCTAAGTTAAATTCTATTTTAGCTTTATTTTGAAAAGTTTCCATTGCTTCACTGTGTTCAACACGATCTCTACGATGAATTATCTTTAATCCACAAGAGTTATTAAAACTAATAAAACATGTTGTATTGATGATGTTGTTAAATATTTTCATCTTCTTTTCATGGCATTAAGTTGACATACTTGTGCTTCACTCACAACTAGGGCTGCCACCTTTGTGAACAAAAACCACAGATACACCAAAATACCTTCACATCACGCCTAGTAGGCCAATGCTTTGTCTTAAAGGTCCCCTTTTATGTCACCAGGTGCACAGCTAATTAATCATTACAAGAATTTTCAAAATCCTTCCCCTCTTGACATCACATGGGGGAGTAACCAACCAGAGGCACGAAGAACTGATCACCTTCAGCCAAGCGGTCAATCAGATTTTATTATTCAGGGTGGTCACTCCCCCTTGTGATGTCAAGTAGGGCAGACTTTGAACTGGCTCATAATAGCTAATTAGCTGTGCACCTGGTGGCACAATAGGGGACCTTTAAGTACTTTTAAATCTTATATTACCCAATCAATTAAATGTTCAAAAGTGATTTTTTTTAAAAATACAACTTGCATATTCTCCCTGTGTTCATGTACATGGGTGCGCACCTGCCTTTCGCTCGCAGTTGGCTGGGGTAGAGCCCGGCTCCACTGCGGCCAGGACTCCTGATGAGGAAGAAGTGGTTCAGATAATGGGTGGATAATACCCCAATATAACAGGCTAACCCATCAGAATAAACCTGACCATCTTTTTCCTCATATCAAACATCAAGGTACTGATTTTATTTGACATTGGTAGAGGTAAAATAAATAAATAAATAAATAAATAAAGTAAGCTTTTTTCACTCATGATGCAGAGCAGTTAATTTGTACCATAGCCTTTCAAAAACAAAGTAAGTGCACCCACTGGCTATTATGTGCTGATCTAACTGAGCAATTTTAGCCTATATCAGCCCATACTCCAGTATAACAGGAAATAAAAATACTTATCGTTCACACAGACTGGTGGTCTGTTGCTACTAAAAGACGAACGGCGTAGCCAAGGATTAATTTTAATGAGGAGGAATTATTTCAATGGTTTCTGATGGGGAGTTTTGTTTAGGAATACAGAGTCCTCCTCTCGCAGTTTTGCTAAGACTGATAGGGGAATGTATTTTTGATAGCATTTTTTATTGATCACAACATTATGCATTTTCTTTCCCACATAAACGTAGCAGTCTAACCTGCTCTATAACTGTTCGGACGCATTCAGGATATATTTGCAGAAAAAAAATTGCTTTCACCTATATTAACTTTGTAAATGAGTTAAACCTCCACTGGAACTTGAATACTCTATTTACATTCTATTTCCTGCCCTATTTTTATATTATACTGGACAAAAAAAATTAGTGATCATGGACATTTTGGTTTACTAAAGTTTAAAGGAATAAAGTGTAATGAAATACTTAATACACATGAATTGAAAACACATTGTGTAACCTGAAATCGGTTCACTGAATGCTTCTGTGCAATTAACACGTGCTCATGAGCAGCACGATTAAAATGTTGTTGACTCTGGGTTGTTGTGTGACGTTGACAATCAGTCAGCAGACATCTTTACGTTATTGATAAAGTGAGCAGTGATTGAGGTTGACTTTAGTAAAGGCATGCCACCACAACCTCTAATTCTGCCTTACAACATCTAATTTATTAACACACTATGTTTCGGTGCAGATCTTAATAACATGATCAAGCAAGTTTCATATCGGTTTTAGGATTTTTACCAAAACGTGTGTTGATAAATAAGTTGTTATCCAACAAGTATTCTTTGACGAGAATCATTTTCTTTTTGATGAAAATCAAAACATATAATGGTTTCTCCTAATGGCAGTTTTGAGACCAGATCCTTCACTGGTCTATTTTTTGAAACATGCAATTTTCAGATAGAATTAGATAACTTCGGGAGTTATCTAGGTCTATCTGCAAAATTGGGCAGCAAGAATTCTGGGAAGATGCCTTGATAGGGGAGATATGCAAGGCTCATTTAAGCCGCACAGTACACTGGTCATTAAAAGAAAAAAAGACCATGCAACCTGACAGAAAAAAAAAAAAAAATCAAAGCAAAGAGTTCTGGGTTTTCAATTGCGATTTTGTCAAAAATCTCAAAAGTGCAGATAGACCTTGTTAATTCTCCGGAGACAATTTAAGAAGTGAATCTGGGCAAACGCAGCAGTATTTTCAATTTCATTGTGCACACTCATTACATCCAGCTTTGAGGAAAACAATCCTAAAGACCAAAAACTGACTATCGCAGTTCCCAGCACTTGCGAGGACGAGAAATCATGACAGTTTGGCAACAAAATTTATATGGATGCCACGTATGCTTGAAGCTGTGGTCACTTGTGTAGATGCTCTCGTGGTACCTCAATTTTCATTGGCTTTTGAATTTTTCTCACGCAATTCGAGTCTTTGATGCACACAGGACAGTTATCGAGTAATAATGCCGCGGAAATATAACCTGGCCCGTCATTCTGCTAAATGGTCCTACAAAACTAGTAAATCATCTGATTGCTAATCAAGAAAAGGGGAGGATTCTGCCTCACCAAGCTAACCTCCGACGTCACTGCGTATAACCTGTGTAATACCCTATGACCTATATAATGCCCTGTAACCTATGTAATGCACTATAACCTGTATAATGCCCTATAACCTATATAATGCCCTATAACTAACCCAGACAGCAGACGACTCTGGGCCAGATCTAAGCCCCATCAGAGGGAGACGGCACAGATCCGGTGCAGATACGGAGTGCAGGTGCTTGCTATCTGGGTAAGTAATGCACTATAACCTATATCAGCCTTTCTCAACCTCGGGGTCCCGACCCTCACAGGGGTGACAAGATAATTAAGGGGTCGCCAAATGATTGTGAACAAATATAAATTAACATATAAAATATTACATTAAATTATTTTAAATGGGGAGTTTTACTCGTTTGCCGTTTCATTATTTGCCCAGAATTCATTTTTATCGACGGAGTTCGTATGAGTTGAATTGTGCACGCATGAGATTCTGTTCCGACTCACGAAGCAGAAAAAATGAAGGGAAGAGAAGGTTGACAAAAAGTAAATATCTCTGCTTTCACAGGGAACCTGTCTGAATGAGTTGATTTTAACATAAGGATTTACTGAGACCAAAAGGTTATTAGTTTCAGTTTGAAAGACCTCAGGGTTATGACTCATTCTTTTTTATGTTCACATGCCTTGTTTAGCAACATAAATATTAAAACGTGAACTGTTTATTTTTCTCCTCATTGTGTTTTTGTGATGGGTGGAGAGTTTGAGACGCCAAAAGCAGTGGCCAAAAATAAAGGAGGAACAAAACAGGAGAGCGAGAATCAGGCTTCCAACGAACCAAGATATAGTTTGAGGCAAGGAAGCGAGGCGAGCTCGACAGCACAAACAGAGAAAGGAACACAGAAAGATTCCCTTACTAACTAGAACTCTTTCTCAAATATGCAGCTAAACCAGAGGTGGGCAGCGAGGGCCATATCTGTCCCTGGTTTCCACACCAACGTCTGGTCTTTAATTAGTTGATTGTCTCAATTAGCCAAACCATTTATGAAATCTGACGTTTCATGCGCATTTCTTTAAATTATCATGAAACTACAAAGACTAGTCTTGTCTCCCTTCATAAAACATTTTCCTTTGATCGTATCATTGCGAAAATCTATATTTGTACATGCAATCAATTAACTCAATTAGTCAGGGTAATTGATAGGAATAAAAACCTGCATACACGCTGGCCCTCCAGGACCGTGATTGCCCACCCCTGAGCTAAACCCTATCAGCTCTCTTACTAGAGACCTTACCGACTAAAGTGCAAAGCAAAGAACTGACACTGGAATTGAGGCGGAACTAGGGCCTATATAGAATCCGGACGACGCCCCCAATTAATGCCAGCTGGCCCAAGAATTCGATTGAGAGCAAAACAATGTTGTCCCGGACTAGAGCAGCAAAGAAAGCTCCCAAATCCACCTAACCATGACAGTTTTGTCAGGATTTAAATAAGTATGTGCTGATTGTTTTTGTTTAATAAAAAGAAAAGAAGAAACATAAAACAAATTTGAGTTGTATGTTCTATGTTAACGGGGTAACTGTCAAAAATGTGTGATGTATTACGATTGTTGGTCTATTGGTCTCGTTGATTGGTTATTGTGATGCGGTTTTCTGTTTTTCAATTAATCCAAAACAATTTGCCAAAATTGAATCATGGTTTTGCCCAAAGACAAAACACCTGTGTCTCGCTATGTGAGTTTGATGGCCAAAGTGTGAGATACTATTCTACGCTTAATTTGTAAATCAGAAGGTTACAAATGGTATTTTGGTCGAGTGTGTCAGTGATAGAAAAGGACACAGTGTGATGGCTGCTGAAAGAGGACGCCAAGTGCAGCGGCCACATATAAAAGGCAAATCTCACAGCGTGTAGAGGGACTAAAAACAGATAGAAATAACAAGACTCGATTTCTGCAATGAGTGGAGTTTTTTGAAACTGCAGTGGTCATTAAAAGTGGCATTTTGAGTTGAATCTGGAGAAACCACTTGTAACATTAGTTGTGTTTGGTTATTTAAAATGTTCTTGTTTAATCTATTTATTGCAAACTGCTGAAAGTTTGTAAATTTTTCCAGTGAACCCAATTTGCAATGGGGGTTGAATAATTTTGATTGCAACAGTCATTTATGGTACAGTAGGTGCTGCCTCTGATTGTAAAATCCAAGGCATGAAAAACATGGTGACGCCGGAAAAACGAAACATCCGAATGGCCACTAAAGACTATTTCAGCATCTATGGCTCGACATATTCCCGCTGGCTTTGTTAAGGACAGATTCCCAGCTTCAGTTCTTATTTTCTTTAAAACTGCTCTTCACTGTTCAAGCCAGATCATGTTTCTAATCACTGGACTCGCCAGTTTTATAGAAAGTACTTTATACTCGCAGGGGCCCAATTCTTTAATCCGAGGCCACCACTACCAAAGCAGCTTACTCAAACACGAACAAAACTGCTTCTCTTCTGTCTGTCGTTGATAAAACGACTTTTCCTGAACAAGCGAGAGACGCATTTACAGGATGAAAGATCCGGGGACAAATTATTTTTTCATTGTAGCAGCCTGCAATTTCAAGTTAACTGAAATTCGCCACTCCAAAGGACCTGTCAATGTTTTCATTTTTTTTCTTTGTTTTCAGGATAACAGGCTGTCGGGCAAATGGGCTTTCAGTCCAAAGGGACATTTATCAGACTGTTGGGCCTTTGGAAAAAGAGACATTTGTTTTGGGATAAAAGGCTGTCAGACTTGGGCTTTCGGGCCAATGGGGAATTTTTCTGACGATTGTACCTTTGGAATAACAGGCCATCAGACCAATGGCAACAGAGACAACCACAGCTGGACTCTCATTAAATATTGGCCATATTAAAGGCTGCAGTATCGTTATGCATCTGGGCATTTGTCAGTGCTAGTTAGACATGGTTAATTCTGTGAAATGACACTGCCTGCTTATATTCTCAACTCGTGGCGAGTGTTTTGTCTCCTATTCAAATGCTGTAGCCTATTTACTCTCTTGAACAGACTAATGCTCAATTAACTCAGAGAGAAAACAGTTTCTCAAGTCATTCAAACCACCTTGAGTTATATTTTAATGTTGCGCTTACTTGACCATTTCATGCCGGGAAGAGTACATGTCCCCCAAAACATTAGCACCCAGTGCAGGCAGCTCTAATTCTAATAGTATTGCTTATCTATTTCGGCTCAGGCCATGTTCTCTCCACATCACTTTCCTTTCTTCTCATGTTACCACATGCGCCATTGCGCACACAATCCTGTCTCCTCCTGTATTTAATGAGCTCTGCCCCGGGCACATACACTCCTCTGTCCCTCTGGGCTTTTCCCCTTCCACTCACTTCTGTCATCTTCATTAGTCACCCTTTGTGGTAAATAGTGTGTTTATTACGAGCAGGGGTCTGTCTCAATGTTCTTTCCACATTGAACAAGCCAACTATCGATTTAAAAAAAACTGCAATCAATGTAGGCTATAATTCATATACCGTTTTGTTAATCTTGCATATACAGTAAAATCTAATCAGCCACGTTTCTGCAGGTATGCTGAAGTGAAATTAAAACTGATGGCAGGGATTTAGCCTGTGTTACGTTCGAAACAATGCAGTATCACATTGTGTTGTGTTTCATCACATTAATTTTTCAATTTCTTAAAAATGAACACTGATTTCAATGTTGCTATTCCTTTGCATAGCTCTTCGTGAATATTGATTGAGAGACTGGGCACACCAAATGATTTAGAATTTCAAGTGTAATTAAATCTTCAGGTGTGTAACTGCACAGGGCTTTGTTGTCATATGTTGCATTCAAAATGCACCACACATTCTCTGGTACGAGCTGGGACGGCAGGTAGGACAGTCCGGCACCCATACTCTCTTCTTACTCAGGCATGCTTCTGTAACGACTGCAGAAAGCAGTTTTGCATTGTCTTGTTGAAATATGCCCAGGCATTCTGGTAAAATGCTGTCTTGTATAAAGCGTGCATTTCTCAAAAATCTCAGCATTCTTGCAGCATCAATGGTACCTTCGCACAAGTACAAGTTAATCTTGTCAGAAGTACAGACACATCACTTCAACATAACCCATACGGCATCCTTTTTGCATAAAAAAGACTCAATTGGAATTTGTGAATGTTACTGCATATTGTCGCACTGAAAGTTTGCCAGAGTAATCCTTAGCCCATAAGGTCATATCACTTACTGTATACTGTATGTCAATATCATCAGTTTCACTTGCTGTATATGTGAACACCACCAGTTCTTGCTGCAGTGCTGTCTGAGGAAGAGGAGATCATTGGTATTCAGCTTGGGCTCAAGCCCTTGCCTTTTACACACAGAAATTCCTCCAGATTCCATCAATCTTTTCATTATGCTAAGCACCATGCGGGTAAAAAACAGCATGTAATCCCTTCCCTTCTCGTTAAGGAACTTTGCTTTAAACCTTTCAGTGACTTTCTCACATTTGTGGGCAAATTGGCAACCCTCTTTGCTCCTGAAAGACTGGACTGTCCCTGAAAGCTGCTTGTTACATCCCAAGTTCCGCACAATACAATATCAGAGACGGACTAATGAGATGCAACACTAAAGTCCCTGAGACAAAAATTTAAATACAATAAAGCAGAATACAATGATTTGCAAATCCTTTTTGACCTATATTCAATGAAGTACACTACAAAGAAAAGATATTTAATACTCAAACTAAACTTTTTTTTTTTTTAAATATTCACTCATTTTGAATTTGAGGCCTGCAATACACTCAAAAAAAGCTGGGACAGGGGCTTGTTTACCATTGTGTTACATCACTTTTCCTTTTAACAACACTCAATAAGCGTTTGCGGACTGAGGACACTAATTGTAGAAGATTTGTAGGTGGAATTTTTTCCCATTCTTGCTTGATGTACAACTTCAGTTGCTCAACAGTCCGGGGTCTCCATTGTCATGTCTTGCACTTCATAATGCGCCACATATTTTCAATGGGAGACAGGTCTGGACTGCAGGCAGGCCAGTCTATTACCCGCACTCTTTTACTATGAAGCCACGCTGTCATAACACATGCAGAATGTGGCTTGGCATCATCTTGCTGAAAAAAGCAGGGACGTCCCTGAAAAAGACATCGCTTGAATGGCAGCTTATGTTGCTCCAAAACCTGTATGTACGTTTCAGCATTAATGATACCTTCACAGATTGCACTAACACATTCCCATACCATCACAGATGCTGGCTTTTGAACTTTGCGTTGATAACTATCTGGATGGTCCTCTTCCACTTTAGCCCAGAGGGCACAATGTCCATGATTTCCAAAAACAATTTGAAATGTGGATTTGTCAGTCCACAGCACACTTTTCCACTTCCCGTCAGTCCATCTCAACAGGCCCATAGAAGCCGGCCGCGTTTCTTGGTGTTGTTGATACTTTTATATGGCTTTCGCTTTGCATGGTAGAGTTTTAAATTGCACTTGTAGATGTAGCAACAAAACGTGTTCACGGACCATTGTTTTCCAAGTGTTCTTGATGCGGTGCCGCCTGAGGGACTGGCAGTCATGGACATTCAATGTTGGTTTTCAGCCTTGCTTTTTACCTCTAGAGATTACTCTGGATTCTCTACATCTTTTGATTATATTATGGACTTTAGATGATGAAATTCCTAAATTCCTTGCAATTGCACGTTGAGAAACGTTGTTCTTAATCTGCTGGACTAATTACTCACGCAGTTGTTAACAAAGTGGTGAACCTCGCCCCATCCTTGCTTGTGAACGACTGAGCCTTTCGGGCGATGCTCGTTTTATACCTAGTCATGACACTCACCTGTTTCTAATTAACTTGTTTCCCTGTGGAATG
This sequence comes from Gymnothorax reevesii, assembly GCA_029721435.1. Lineage (NCBI taxonomy): Eukaryota > Metazoa > Chordata > Actinopteri > Anguilliformes > Muraenidae > Gymnothorax > Gymnothorax reevesii. The sequence continues at coordinate 118,349,288 of CM056578.1, forward strand.
TTCTGAACAGGTGTTTTTTGAGCATTCCTCAACTTTCCCAGTCTTTTGTTGCCCCTGTCCCAGCTTTTTTTAGAAAGTGTTGCTTGCATCAAATTTAAAATGAGTGAATATTTCCAAAATAACGATAAAGTTTCAGTTTGAATATCAACCCTTTTACGCTGAACGTGTCGTCGCCGACATGGATTTGCGCATAATTTTGAAAGTACCGTAATTATGGTAAATTTTGCGCAATCAAAAAAAAAATCCACCTGTTCCTGAAAGCTGAGAAGCTGTGCTTCAGCCCAAATACAGGTTACTATGGTAAACAAGGCAGCACGATTCTCTGCTGGGATCTTTGCATTAGGCCTTAAAGGGTTAAATATCTTGTTTTTGTAGCCTACTCAATTGAATATAGGTCATAAAGGATTTGCAAATCAAGGTATTCTTTTTTTTTCCCAAGTTTTATACACAACATCCCAACTTCATTGGAATTGGGGTTTGTACAAAACAAACAAAAAAAAATACACCACACACTTTAATAATAATAATAATACAACCCCAATTTCGAAATAGTTGGGACAAAGTGTAGATTGTGAATAAAATCAAAACACAATGATTTTCAAATCACACCAGCCAGTATTTTATTCACAACAGAAGAGATAACATAGCAAATGCTGAAACTGAGAAATTTTACAATTTTATCCACAAAATGAGCTCATTTCAAATTTGATGGCTACTACATGTCTCAAATCCCCTCTTCTTTTTAAGACAGAGTGGAGGCGTCTGGGCATTGAGGAGCCAAGCTTCTTGAGTTTAGCCATTGGAATTTGATCCCACTCTTGTTTAATACAGGCTTCCAGCTGCTGGAGAGTTTTTGGTCTCCTTTGACAGACTTTTTGTTTCATCATGCGCCAAATGTTCTTAGTCGGTGAAAGATCAGGACTGCAGGCAGGCCAGTTCAGCACACAGACTCTTTGACTACGAAGCTATGCTGTTGTAATAGCTGCAGTATGTGGTTTTGCATTGTCCTGCTGAAATACACTAGGTCTTCCCTGGAATAGATGTCATCTGGAGGGGAGCATACATTGTTATAAAACCTTTATATACCTTTCAGCATTCATGGTACTTTTTAAAACATGCAAGTGTCCCACACCATATTCATTAATGTGTCCCCATAATCCGAGATGCTGGCTTTTGAACTGAATGCTGATAACAGGAGGGCTGGTCTTTCTCCTCTTCAGCCTGGAGGACACAACGCCCATGATTTCCAACAGCATTGTCAAATTTGGACTCGTCTGACCACAGGACTCTACAGTCCATTTTAAATGAGCCTTGGCCCACAGAACACAGCGGCTCTTCTGGACCATGTTCAACAATGGCTTCCTTTTTGCATGATAGAGTTTTAGGTGGCAGATGTGGATGGCACGGCGGACTGTGTTTACAGACAGTTGTTTCTTGAAGTATTCCTGGGCCCATTTAGTAATGTCAGTGACAGAATCATGCCGGTGAGTGATGCAGTGGTATCTGAGGGCCCGAAGATCATGGGCATCCACTAAAGGTCTTCTGCTTTGTCCCTTACGCACAGAGATTTTTCCAGTTTCTCTGAATTTTTTGATGATGCTATGCACAGTCGATGATGAGACCTTCAAAGCTTTTGCAGTTTTACATTGAGGAACTTTGTTTTTAAAGTATTCCACAGTTTTTTTAACACAAGCTTTCACAGGTTGAAGAGCCTCTGGCCATCTTTACTTCTGAGAGACTCAGCCTCTCTAAGACATCCCTTTAATAGCCAATCATGTTACAAACCTGATGCCAGTTAACTTAATTACCTTGCTAAATGTTCTTTCAGCTGATTCTCTTATATATTAATTGCTTTATTTTCCAATTTTTGCCTGTGTCCCAACTTTTTTGAGACCTGTTGCACCCAGAATATTGTAAAATGTCTCAGTTTCAACATTTGAAATGTAATCTTTGTTCTATTGTAATTAACATATTGGCTCATGTGATCTGAAAGTCATTCATTTTGATTTTATTCACAATTTACACTTCGCCCCAACTATTTTGGAATTGGGGTTGTAATTAATGACAGTGAAAATAACAAATAAAATAAAATAAACTCTAAATTCAGTTGGTGTTAGGACTGGCCAAAGCAGGGCCCCTGAAGACAACAGACCAAAATCATATGAAGTCAATCTGTCTCCTGACAAAAACAAAATTAGGGTGAGTCTTCAGCAGCTCCCTGCTCCGGCCCAAACATAAACTGATAACGAGCTAATAAACAAAACAAAAGCCGTCAAAACACCACAATCAAAGAAAATATAAAACAAAACCTGTACACAAAATGAACCACACAGCCTTCAGCCAGCCAGCCTCTTCCAAACTGCAGCAGGTGCTCTTGTAGGGCGCAGCCAGGTGGAGTCAATCAACCAATCAGCTGCTCGTTAGACTGGAGCCTCAGATTTCAGGTGGAGATACAGAAACATCATGAGCAGCGAGTGGCGCAACATGCTCTTGTGCCAAATCATAATTACAACAACCTGCTGACATCGGCTGTTTTCATATCATTACTGGTCCTAAATAGCCCCAGTCCCAACAGTTTAGAAATGCATCACAAGTCTGCAGGAGTGGATGTATCGTTACAATAAAAATAACATTTCCCAGACAAAATAAATATCTTCTTTTCATTCTGTCTGCAATGAAAAAGTCAAAGTGAATTCAGAAATCACCAATACGTTCAAACATGTTAATTTTTCAGACCCTAACTACTTCTTCTAATTTTAGGTTGCATAAATTATTTACAAAGTCAGTGCTATTAAATTAAGGATAAGGATGTTAAACAAAATAATTAATTAACACTGGTCATTGAAGCTTTTTTTTAAATCCTACTTCTGACAGGGAGGCGTGGCACACGCCCCCTTTATGCACAGGCTGACACTGCGCCTAACGTATCCCAAGTTCTCCAGTATGCACAGAGTATGCTGATACAGATATTCGATTTAAACTTTGATGGAAAATATAAGCAGTTTCCTTTCTCCATCCAAGTTTAATTTCTTTCCCCAGAGTAAACATTGTGAATGCAGTAAAATGCAGAGAAAGAGCGCTGAACATTTGCCCCTTGAGTTATAAATGGGCTTCAGAGCGGTGAATTCCTCAATAAAGTTAGACCTTTACATTTACTGTAAGAGAGTATAATGAGGTTCTTGAGCGACAAACAGTCTCCGTGCTCCACACTCCCAAAACACTCTTTTTACGCCAGCTGTAAAGATGGACTTCACAAAGAGCTTCTGCACGTACATGCTGAAGCAAGGACAGAGGATAAATTAAGTGAGAGAATTCACATTTCACTCATTTCGAGGCATTGAACTCTGAAAATTGAAGTGCTGTAAAAGTAATAGCATATCATATTTTCATTAAAGTTTGAATTAAAAAAAAAATCCCTGCATATTTTATTTCTAAGTGCCCATTCACGGAAAGATTCCACGAATAATAGGCTGAACTGGTGATTTACTGAATGAGTGGGTAAAATTGGGGACACGAGGCCTTTGAGAGCCGATGTGGTCGGCAAGATAGTAACAAACTCAAAGCAAACAACATGATATCATGGTTTAGCTGCATTGCGCTCATACGTTAGAGAACCTAACAATGTGTTCATCAGCCCTTACATTGAGTAAATTCAAATTATAAATGAAGAAATACATCTTTTTATCAAATTTCTATGAAAATACAGAAGGCCAAACCTGAATTAGGCATTTCATTCTTTAGGCAGGCATAACTACTCCTGACTCTGGGCAGTTTCAGAGATTAAGTTACCCTCTAAATATCACGTAATTAAGAAAATGGAGAACAAATACTAGGAGTGGATTTTTCCTTGAAAAGAAAACCAGAAGGCACAGTGATACCCTAGGTCTGAGTTTGAGACGCTGGGCTCAGTAAAAAAAGAAAACCGTCTCTCATTGGCTGCTCATTTTTTTGATATCCAATCAAGCGTACATGGCCCTATAAATGGGGGAGCCACAAATTAGTACATATTATCAGGCATGCAGGAAAGATGCAAAATATATCAAATATTTTCTAATTAACTGCATGTAATTGGATGAACAAGTGATCAATCATCATGTCCCGTTTAATTCAGTCTTTCATATTCTAATTACATTATCATTGGCTTCAAGTATTCTATATTCTTACAATATTTACTCTGAAATCAAGGGATAAACTACGATTTTGCTACATATACCTTTTGTAGGCCATTGTTCACTGTTGTCAGTGAACGTGTATTGACAGCGCAACAGCCCTCCGTGTGCTTACAGTGCAGATGGTCGTCAGCGGGATCCTGAGGGCCTAGCGGGACTCAAGTGACCCTGAGCGTTTGTAGCTTAGGAGTCAAATAAAGAGACCCTTTAGCTGCAAGAAAGCCAGGCTATTGTTGAGAATGATTCTTGAAGACATTTAAAGAAGTCTTCAGTTTTATGAGCCTTTTCAGAATCCCATTCTGACTGTTACTTATTAGTGAGTTATTCAGAAAGGAAACTCAAGTATGGCATACATTTCCACATCAGGCTGCATTGCAAACTGACTACATACAGTTACAATTCCGTCCAAAGCTTTACATGAAAAGCTTTAAAATGGGCAACATCCCACAAATTACAACTGAATCTGAAGTTGTTCCCCACTAGTAAAGTATTGTAAAGTTTTTTTAGAAGTTTTTCAGAAGAAGAAAAATGTCCAAACAACTTTGCAGTTCCTGTGGGATTTTTCACTTCAATGTTTCTTTTGCACCCAGAAATACTGTTGCATCCCTAACAGACTAGCACTCCCCCACTTCCTCATCTCTCTCCCTCTCTGAGCAACAGCAGACCAGCAGACACTGTGGTGATCGAATGCCTCCTTCGGGTTTCTGCAACCATAAACCCAGCCAGGTCTATTAAAAAGAATGGATGATGACTCACCAAAACGTATTCCTTTTCTCCCAGGATAAGGGGTCCAGGTGTGTTCCTCATTCCATCCCATGAGTTATCAAAGTAATAAGTCCCAAGAGGCAGTGGGTTACAGTGCTGTACCGAGGGGCACTAAGGCACTCCGCTGTGCGTCGTGCCTTAGAACGCCCCGACGCTATTATAAAATAACTGTAACCCACTGCTTCAAGGGGCTTATTGCTTTTATAAAATGCTTACCCTCCATATAGCCCATCAAATAAACACACAAGAAAAATAATGATTTATAGGTAATAATGCAATAAAATTGAGTACTATTCGTTTTTTCACCAAGCAAGATGGACAGAATGGTTAGCAAGCAACACAGACGTTAAGATTGCTTTTTCGTCTAGCGCCATTATGTCACATCTGACTATTTGGGCTCGTTAATGTAGATATAACATGAAAGCAGGCTATTTTGAATGTCTCCTTCGGTCTCCTGAAGGCCCAGTCAAGTAATTTTACGTTCATTTCGGTTTTCGAGTTTTGTTCTCAACTCGCGCAGATCGGCCACATCATAACAACCAGCAGCGAGAGTAGGGAACAGGATTGATTTTTGTCCTCCACACTTGCTGGTGTCCAGGAAAATATGTTGATTTGTGCATTAGTTTGCTGGCCAGCTAGCTAGCGTTCACTAAAATGGATGTGGCTACCCTGCACATAGCCCATAAAATAAACACGCAAAAAAAAAAATATCAACAATTTATCGCTAATACTGAAATAGCGAGCTAGTTTGCAACATAGCTAGCAAACTAAAATGATTTCCAACACTGTAATGCAATACAGAGTTCAGAGCCAAGTAGTTGGTTGTGCGCAGGGATACTTTGTGCTGCGGTCTGCCTCAGAATGTAGTGGGTTACAGTGATTTTATACCAGCATGGAACGCGGCTCAGCCAATCACATTTAAGGATGGGAAGCACCCGTTTTATAATGTGAATCAGCTTTGAATACAAATGGCAGTGCAGCTTGTTCTGGCACAGCCAAAAATGGGCTTGTGTAACTTGCGGAGGGAGTTCTGACAGACGACTCGAGATATAACCTCTCCAAGAACCTTTCAAGGAAACCCAGTGCGTGTTAGCCGCAGCTCCACTCCTGCATAAGGGCAGCAATTTGAGCTATAGATTAGCTACAATGACAGTGGTGTAACAGAAGTCTGGTCACTTTCATGAATGTGTTTTCAACCTCATCTTATGCGTATTTTCTCATGTACAAACAAGCACACAGTGAACTGAATTCAATATTCCCTTTGTAGACAGTGTCTCTGAGCAGAGAGCTCTCTCCTCAGCTTGGATCTCACCTAAAGCAAAAAGGCAAGCGAGCCGGAGGTCATCCTGAGCTCAGATCTTCTCGAGAGTCTGTAGAGTCTATGTTTTACAGCAGCCTCACACAGACAGGTATCAGCACAAAACCAAAAAAACTTACTGCCAGTGAGCTGGTGAAGGTCACATCAATGTGTGGGTTTGCACTGGTTCTGGACTTTACCCAATTAAGTGTGTGCTTCACACATGGGTCGGTGGCGAGGGCCACGAGACTCCCTGACAGTGGTCTAACGGTGAGCTCTCATGGCCACAGAAACACATGCTGTACTTTCATCATATATAGCTATGAGTTCTGTGAATTATGCACCACGTCTCTTTGAGCATGTTTACTCGCCTGCAGTCAACTGCAGTCGGACACAGAAAAACAAACTCACTGATCTTTGTGGTAGCAAGATTTACTGAAAATGCATGGCAGCCAAGACAAAAAATATTGTACCAAAAACAATGAGGTATCTTCTCTCATGTAAATTAAATGTATTGAAAGCTTTATGTCATGATATGCTTACTGTCTGTGTCCAGCAGTATGCTGTTGTACAGGGTGACGTTAGCCCCTATGGTCAGGGCACATCTAGGTGTAGGACACTATAATGAATATATTAATTTGAAAATCTTCTGTAAATATAGAAATTCAGACAGACAAAGGTCACACACATCACTGAAGGCCCGTTCACACATAGGCGCCACTACTACGATGGATAAGTGGCTGAGAGCGTGGCCAATTGTAGGAGGATCTCCATGAGCGTGGTTTGGTCGGGGTGGGATCTCCTATGTCGGGAAGCTGCATGCTCTCTCCACGCTTATTTTGAACATGCACAAAATAAGCGTTGCTGGGTCGTGGCCAACAAAAAGCGGGGCAGGGTCTTATTAAGAACATAATGGCAATGCCAATATTGTCCAAGCAGCGTGATAACATCGTGGTGAGATCTCTGTGGTCGTCATAAAAACGCAGCACCCTTCTCGTTGGAGCAGAGCCTGTAAAATCAAATCAGCACCAGGTCCGCTCATCTTCGAAGTTCGGAAAGAACTGAAGAAATGCTTGAACACCCCCGACTTTTATAGATGTAACCCTCGTTTCTCGATTTAGGTCGCGTGCTCCAGGTGTCTGGGCTGTGGGAATGAGCGCTACAATTGGTGGTACACAAATCAATCTTTAATCTTCGTTCTTCGTTAATCACACCAGTTCAGTTCAGTACAGTACAGCTAACGTTACATCCAGCAAAACGGACTGCTCAACTCAATCGTTTTTTCGGCTCCTTCCTTTTTCCCATCATGCTCCCTCTTCCCCAGTAAAACAATTATAAGTAGCAACTAATATTCAATCGAAGCAAGAGGACATAAATTATGACTTAAATCAGTGCACAGAATAATTGCATAAATAATAAGTGAAATGACTTACTGTATTATACTTGTATTTTCTTCACTCACTGTATTTAAAAAAAATTATTTGAGCAAGTACAAGATACTCCAGTGAAATATAACACATAAAGTAATTACAATCGCATAGACATCGCCACAAATCGTACTAGAATCGTAATATGGTCAGCACCAGTGTAGGGACATCGTCCTACAGTCTTCTAGGTCTGTGTGGCAACGTAGTATGGTCCTGTACGTCGTAGCGGCAACGTAGTAGAAACGACCGCTTGGTCAGCATTGGTCCAAGTGTAATCATAGTGGCAGTGAGTCAGCAGCGCTTTCAACGTAGAAGCGTCGTAGTACAGTGGTTTTGTAGTCTTTAATTTCCCAAATTGCCAGATCGGGGTGTTTGGCATGGCCTTCGTAAGGTCGCAGAGCTGTGTGAACAGAGTTTGAGATAATGATAGCAAACCTATATGTGAGTTTTGAGACGCAAATTGGAATCAACCTCTCCAGCTGTAAGATTTACTCAATGAAACATGGACCCAACAGCATTACTGGATATAACTTTATTTGGCCGATGATAGATGCTACCTAACCTACTGGACATTGAGTCCAGAAAACCCTTCTGTTCATTAGTTCAGCCACACAACTGTACAGCCACTGCACTCACATTTCCCCTTCGCCTCCCCCTGCGTACACTGTGCCCCATTCTTCTCAGATATCACTAAAGACCTTGCCCAGAAATTTCCTCAACAGATAGATAAGTAAGATGTTTGGCGGAGGTGATCACAGACACAGATTGCCAATGCATCACAGGATTGACTCGGCTTATGGTTATTTTATAATATTCTTCATCTGAAAATCCTGCAAAAGGAGCCTTTGAAACATTTTCCCATTCTTGGGCCAAATTACCTATTAGACTTGAGAGCTTCTAGTTTAATAATGTTGATCACAATAGTATGACATATAGGTATCCAGTGCAAGAAAGGCTAGTTAATGAATTACCATGATTGTTAATAACTTGAATCTTCCTCTTTTTTATTTTATTTAGCAGGCTTTCATCTGTTTTTAATCTTGTTTCCTTCTTACTATTGCAGTGGTCCCTGGAACATTCAACCGCAATCAGCATGTAGCAACTCAAAATTGTGCTCAAAATCGGAATTACAGGATGAGGTATTATTGCCTCTCGCCATGCATAAATCGAAATCTGTGTCCCCTACAGTATGAGCCAAAGGTAGTGTCCCTGGAGACATTTAAACACCATCTATCCAGCATCAAAATTTGTGTCCACAACAGAATGAGCCAGAGGTAGTTTCCCAGGAAACATTTAAACACCATCTTTCCAGCACGGTCCTGCAGAATTAACACTTTCCCCGCCAAAGTTTTTTTTTTTTTTTTTTTTTTTACAGCCACTGTCAACACCTCCAGAATGTGCAGTTCTATTAATATGTAAACAGAAAGAAAAGAGCCTCCGGGTTTAGACACAAAACTCACATTTTGGACATAAATCTGAGAAAAGCCCATAGACATCGTTTTCTGTATAATGGACTTGCTGCTTGGTTTTCAATTTGAATGTTTCGAGGAGATTCATCACAGCTCGTGAAAAAGCTTTTGATCATGAAACTGCTCCAAAAAAAAAAAAGCGTAATTTCTGTCTGCATGTTTGCGAGGTGCACAAAGTGTTCGTTTGACCTATTTTCATCTGAAGATCAGCAACAGCACCTGCCTCCACATAACAGTGAAAAAACTGACAAATAATCTCACCCATCTCACCCATGCAAAGGTGATAAAAAAAAAACTTGATAACTGGTTATTCGTAATACAGGCTATGCTTTTCCTCAAATCTATATACCTATAAATCTATACCAGCCATTAGAAGTGTATCTGCAGTAAATCTGCAATGGCTAACATTTACCAAAGTATTTTTCTGACCAGATTGTGAAATCCATTACAGTCATGCTTGACGCTTGAGGACCTGTAGATCACACCCATTCAGAAATGGTTTTTGGCACCACAATTTGACCTGATCCAATCCATCCCCTTTTCTTTGCGGAAATATTTCCCCCCATTTTCCCCACGCTGAACACAGCCGAACTGCTTAGGGCACCGTAGCTACCTGCTCTCATCAGCGCAGGAGAGAGATGCCATTGCACACGATTCCTCCAACATATGCCAGAACTGGCTTTTGCCTCTTCACGCGGTGCAGACACACTGCCAGTCACACACTGCCTATCCAGGGATGGGCAACGCCAGTCACACATTGCCAATCCAGGGGTGGGCAATGCCAGTCACAGGCTGCCTATCCGGAGGTGGGCAACGCCAGTCACAGGCTGCCTATCCAGAGGTGGGCAATGCCAGTCCTGGAGGGCTGGTGTGTATGCAGGTTTTTATTTTAATCAGTAACCCTGACTCACCGAGCTGATTGGTTTGCACACAAACATAAATTTGCTCATAGATTACCTCCAAGTAAAGTTTTTTGTTTAGGGAGACGAGTAGTCTTTGATGGTCAGTCATGATAATTTAAAGAAATTCAGCAGAAATGTCTGATTTCAAAAAAAGCATTGGCTAATTAAAATAGTGACCTTATTAAAGGCCAGAAATTGATGTGAAAACCAGGGACAGATACGGCCCATTTCCCACCTCTGGCCTGCGCCATTAAAGGTTAATGCAACACTTATTCAGCTCGTACAGCCACAGGCGCCTGGCTGACCTGCAGGGGCTGCAGAAGACCGATGAGAGTGACTAATTTATCAGCTGAAACTTTATTATCCCCAACGAGCATGGGCCAATTTCCCTAACGAGCATGAGCCTGCAAACCTCAGGCCACAGCCAGTAATGACGTGGCTGGGATCTGAACACCTGACCTGGGGTTCCAGAGCGAACACATTTGCTGTGATCCACTCAAACAGAGGCGGAGCCAGAACTGAGAATTGGGGAGGCACTGAACGTCCATTTAAGGGGTCTTCAGGGTAAAAATTTATTTTATTTTTATCCAAAAATTTCAATATTTTTGATTTTCACATAAAATAGACAAAATAAAGGAACACAGTGAGATGCCAGTAAACACCGAGGATCTGTTTTTCCTCTGCCTCGTTGTTACTTTTGACTTAAATTGCAAATTTCCGCTAATCACAATTTTGACAATTTTTCAACCTTGTGGCATTCATAAAATCATTTATATTCCTCTGATTAACTTGAAATTTGGACTGAAGTTGTATGAGTTGGAGATCTATGAAATTACATAGGATCCTGTAGATTGGTGACTCCGAAGGGGGTAAATTTTGAAAATGAAGCAAGTTAATGATAATGACTAAAATCTGACCATGGGATTTTGAAATATCAGTCCCGCTGGTTTGCCAAAATGTTTTCAGATTTTGTAATTAAAGTGCCGTTTCCATGGCAACCATGTAAATGTATTGCCAAAATACTACATTTTCTGAGGTTAAAATCGTGTTGAGCTTGTTTATTTCTGAGGCCTGAGCCCCACTGCCTGCGCGAGCGGCGCTGCTGCGTCGTGTCACGCACTGCTGCTGCTCTACCGCGACAGCAGCCCTGCCGCAGACTCCTCCCTCCAGACCGGTGTGTCCGCGCGACTTTCCCCATAAAACCACCTTAAAATAATCGATTATTACCTTTCATTTCATTATAAATGTGATCTACATTTTGTATTGACAGCAGGGGAAGCATGATCAAGCGTTATGAATCATACAAATAATTTAATTAAATGATAACATTAAAATACACAGCAATCCTGCTGAATTGGTTTTGCTCATTTTGATGGCCCTTTTGGGGTATGGGGAGAGTATTGGGATGTGGAATGTGCTTTCAAAAGCGATCTAATTTACATTGTTCGAGGCTAAAACACTTCGTATAGGCCCCAAACAACCGTAAAAAGAGCTGTGCAGACAATTCAGACTGGCTGAGGTGCTGTACGTTCGTCTTCCCAATGTATCCAGCTTTATTTGTTTTCCTTTACCAATGGGTAAATATACCTCTTTATTACTTTTCAATTTAAAAAAAATAGAAATAGTTTTCTAAATCTGCTTATTGATTATGGAGAACAGTACAACATATTATTGACCTCTTTTGTACAAATGTTGAATGCAACCTTTTCATTATTAATTTCTCATTTTTTATTAGAGTACTTAGTGTTATTATTGCTGTTGCTTTAAGAGCGAGTTGTCAACAGAAGGAAAGCCATTGCGCTTTATCTCTTGCTAAGAATGCACCAGAGGGGAAACCGCAAGTGACTGTGGGTTCACCCGATCAACCCGAGAAGGAGAGAATTGAGTGCTTTTCTCAGTCTTGTGGCTGAACTGCGTCTAGATAGGGACAAACACCTGAAGTACTTCAGAATGAGCGTAGGTTTAGCAGTCATGTGGTTTTCATGCCCAGAGTGAGTGATACGGAAATGAACTGCCCTGATACTCTTTAATCATCAACATAATAAGCAATTTTCATAGGCTTGGGTCCGTAATTAACGGCACATTCCCGCAAAATACGTTGATGTATTTTTTATTTTTTTTTTTATTTTGAACATCTAAATCCAAAATAAAACAAGCAATAGAGTATTAAAGCTGTCGAAAACTAAGGTAGGAATGACAAATAATTCCCTATAAATTCCCTTTCATGACGGTAGCCTACTGTAACGATGTTTGATACATTGAAAGTCGTGAATTTCCCACTACATGTTCCAGGAATTATTTCACAAAGCATTGCTGAATTGGAGGGAAGGGATGTCCATATGAATGGGCTTTTAATATGATAAACATGCCGTAAATGTTACAATTTTTTGTTTGTTTGTTTCATGTTTGTAACAGACACGCATCCTCGGCAATACAGCAAAATTCTGTCGACATGACTCTTCTGACAGTCATTTTCAGGTCTGTTCTGTCAAGAACCACGCGCTTGTCTTGGTAAAAATAGGCGAGACTTTGAATCTATAAAAGCAGTTCCATCAGTGATTGGACTGGGACCGGTTTCAGATGGGCTTAAGGACGGGGTTTCCAAAGTTCCCGTATAAAAATCAGGAGAAAGCTTAGCTAAGCAACTGTTCGAACAAGGAAGAGCTCAGCTCTGAAAATAAAATTTGTTGCGAGCCGAGTCAAGCATCTAAAACTGAGGAATTATTTTCCTAAGATTATCGAGTCCTTTATCATTTTCACCCTTGCTTTATTGTCGCCACGGAATAAGATTTTTTATCAATGCCAGAGGGCACCTCACACAGAACAAGTGATGACTCTTGAGTAGATTTAGTAATATGCAAAGAATGTAGTGAGATCTAAAATTCCAACGGCTATATACTCACAAACCACTGTCCTTGGAAAGATCCTCCAATCATATGCATGAAGCTGCGCGGAAAAAGTAGCATAGGCTGAGTATTGTTAATCCTGAAAGAACAAAATCCATTTTACTTTCCAGAAGGGCGAACTAGAGATGGATATCCGAGCGGCAACTTTAATCTAAGATTGAGATCTGTTAAGGAAGGGGCATATTTGCTTGAATCCAAAAGCAGACATATGAACAAACCTCCCTTAAGGAATCAAAGGCTACACACAGCAAATATATATTTGAGCCAATAATGGAAGTAGTATTTGGGTTACACTTTACGTGAAGGTACCGTCATAAGAGTGACGTGACACTGTCATAACTGTTACATGTGTCATCTTTTGAAAAGATGAATTTAAACGATCATGAAGCGCAAGTTAAATCACCTGATGTGCAGAAAAGGTAGCGCAGACGTTTCAGAGCAGTTTGTCTCTCGTTAAGCATAAGCCTGTTATTAAGTAAAGTATTTATCTGTACTGAATTTAGCCCATTATTTCATTGCTAGATTGCATATGGAGAGAAGCTGTGTCATTAATTGCTAGTGGATTATTACAATAATTAGAAAACGTGTCAATAAAGGAAAATGATTGAGAACTAGCCAGGACTAATGGTTGTCATAAAGGAAACAATTCCCAGTTCTGGCCCCGCTACTGCATTTGAACTGCTCTTCTTTAATTATATATATATATATATTATGTGCATTTCAGAGTGAAAGGTCCAAAATCTTGTCAATTTGTCTTTGGAAAAATGTTGTACTCAGAGTGGTGTTATGAAACTGACAAAAAGAACCAGGCATAGATGAATAAAAGATTAGGCCCTTTAATGAGCCAAAAGGCAGGTAAAACAAAGATAGTGACTTGTAGCTGGGCACAGGCAGGAACAGTGGTCAGGAAAACCAGGTCAGAAAATTTCTAAACAAAGTAATTGTTTTCAGCAGTTTTCAGCCACGGTCAGTAACAGTTCTGGGGTCCGAAACCAGGTGGTCACGCCAATTATCACCTCCTGCGGGGCTGTGCACCCTCTGAGGGACCAGGACTGTGTATGAGAGGGGTCTGTCTCTGCTCCGGAGATGGCTGGAGAGCACAGGGAGGGTTTCCCGAATTAAGACTTGCATTAACCAGTCACATTCATTTTTGTTTCTACTATTAACTGAATATGGATGAAAGCGCTGGACTTGGATAAAGGTACTGCCTAGAATGCTCCAGACGGGCAGAATGCCACAGGCGCAGCAACAGTACACAAGACTCCAGTTAAAATGAGGTTGGGAATACAAGAGGAAACAAGGTGGGCAGGGGATGAATCAGACAATCCTGAAACAATTAGGGATGTCAGTGCCACACACTGACGCAGGACTGCTGGACAGGGGAAACAATTCAGCTTGAAATTAGGATGTGACAGATGGAATATAAGCTTAAACATCTGTCTGTAAATTGATGAGCCTCAACTCACTTTCACTGTTGGGAGATTAGGTGTCTGTGCTTGTGCCTGATGCCATGTGGCTCCGCTGTGCTCCATGTCATTGTGAGGTCATGTGACCATTTTTGTTTTCATCTGTGCTTCTGTCCATGTGCTCTGGTCAACATGCTCCAGCCCCACCCCTGTTCCTCCTCTTCCTCACTAGAGCCACGCCCCTGTTCCTCCTCCCCCTCACTAGAGCCCCACCCCTGTTCCTCCTCCTCTTCACTGGAGCCACGCCCCTCTCCCTCCTCCCCCTCATTAGAGCCACGCCCCTGTTCCTCCTCCTCCTCACTGGAGCCACGCCCCTGTTCCTCCTCCTCCTCACTAGAGCCACGCCCCTGTTCCTCCTTCTCACTGGAGCCACGCCCCTGTTCCTCCTCCTCCTCACTGGAGCCACGCCCCCTTTCCTCCTCCTTCTCACTGGAGCCACGCCCCTGTTCCTCCTCCCCCTCACTAGAGCCCCACCCCTGTTCCTCCTCCTCTTCACTGGAGCCACGCCCCTGTTCCTCCTCCCCCTCATTAGAGCCACGCCCCTGTTCTTCTTCCTCCTCACTGGAGCCACGCCCCTGTTCCTCCTCCTCCTCACTAGAGCCACGCCCCTGCTCCTCCTCCTTCTCACTGGAGCCACGCCCCTGTTCCTCCTCCTCCTCACTGGAGGCACGCCCCTGTTCCTCCTCCTCCTCACTGGAGCCACGCCCCTGTTCCTCCTCCTCCTCACTGGAGCCACGCCCCCTTTCCTCCTCCTCCTCACTGGAGCCACGCCCCCTTTCCTCCTCCTCCTCACTGGAGCCACGCCCCTGTTCCTCCTCCTCCTCCTCACTGGAGCCACGCCCCTGTTCCTCCTCCTCCTCACTGGAGCCACGCCCCTGTTCCTCCTCCTCCTCACTGAGCCACGCCCCTGTTCCTCCTCCTCCTCACTGGAGCCACGCCCCTGTTCCTCCTCCTCCTCACTGGAGCCACGCCCCCTTTCCTCCTCCTCCTCACTGGAGCCACGCCCCCTTTCCTCCTCCTCCTCACTGGAGCCACGCCCCCTTTCCTCCTCCTTCTCACTGGAGCCACGCCCCTGTTCCTCCTCCTCCTCACTGGAGCCACGCCCCTGTTCCTCCTCCTCCTCACTGGAGCCACGCCCCTGTTCCTCCTCCTCCTCACTGGAGCCACGCCCCTGTTCCTCCTCCTCCTCACTGGAGCCACGCCCCTCACCAGTCCCGTATTATTTCTCCTGACCTGTTCACCTGTTATATTTATTGCTGCCTATATGTACCCTGCCATTTCCACAGCTGTTTGCCAGATTGTCCCTAAGCGTGACCGTGTTTGTCTCTGCTGACGATGGCCTGACTCCTTTTGATCCCGAAGTACATTCTTAAGCTTTTCTGTCCTTGACCGCAATTTTGCCTGCTGCCTTTATATTGTTTGCTGGAGATTTACTTATTTATTTATTCATTTATTTATTTATTTTATGTAGTTGTGTTATTTTGGCAGTTTTTGGATTTTTTGGGATCCACCTGCCTATTTGAAGATTTTTATCCCCTCTGGCCTGCTTTACTTCAAACTCACTTCCTCTTTGCTTGACATTGTGTGAAAATAAAAAAAAAAAAAACTTAAAAAAAAGAAAGACCAAAGACCACAGAAAAAATGTGGGTCTCCACAAGTCTGATTAATGCTTGGGAGCAGTTTCTGAATGCCTGAAGACAGGCCAGCTGACAGGTTTGCCTGGGCCCGGGACAAGGCAACCCCTGAGGGCCCCTCTCACCTCGTCTCGCCCCGCCCCGACTCACACGCACACTCTGTTCCCAAGATTAAGACACAAGAAACACTTTTTTGCACTATATCAGTTACTATTAATAAACCACCTTTGTTTTTTCAGCCAGTCTTTCAAATGTAAATATTTAAAACAGATAATTGTTGTGTTACATATGCTATGCCCAGAGACCTATACACACAGTAGTACTGAGCAAAATAGCATCTTACTGTGATTAACAAATGTAGCTCAGCATAACATGTCATAACATTCATTAATTTACTGTGATACAAGAAGCCATCAGAACCATGTCCCAATAGTTCCACTGTCCTCTGCTTTTGCTGGGGTTTACATGTTTAGGGTTGAGCTCTGTTCAGGACTCAATAGACTGTTGTGTGTTCTTTGTTTGTTCGTTTAAGAGCCCCCTACTGGCTTTTACACAGTAAAATCAGGCACTTTTTTCATACTTACATCATTTCCTGTCTAGACAGGATATTGTCAAAAAGCAGGAAGTGAATGCTGCATGTGCAGCAGACAGAATAGCTGTTTTTGGAATCGCATACTATGCTAGGAGTACGTACTGATTTGACCAAAATGTACTATGTCGTATGTAGTATGACAACAAAAGCAAAATCTGCAGCATGCCAAAAATTCCCAGATTTATACTGATTCGGGAGAATCTGAAAGTATGGAGCTGAGAAGTCTACCTTGCATACGATATCCCACAATGCAACGCGCTGGGATGTCACATAAAAATTCATCTGAGGGCTGGTGGCGCAAAAGTTGAATGAGACTGTATTTATAGTAAATTTCGTTTATAATATTTCTTCATTAAAATTGCTTTTGATATTTTTTGAGGCGAAAAATCAACTGGTGTCGATGTCAAAAATTGGCAGTTTCACGAAGATAGGCAGCAAATTTAAAATTTGCCCTTTCAGTTTCGGAGTTGAGAAGCTCCTTAAACGGCCGTGACAGCTAGCAAGCAGTAGCACCTGAGGGGGTAACGTTAGCTGACCGCCGGTGTCTGAGCTGACCGTATTGATTAAGACGTATTGATAGTTTACGTTGTCATTTATATGCGAAAGATAACCTCTCATAATTTTGTGGTGCTATGTATAACAATGCTATCGAAAATAAATTTGACTGTGCTTCTACCAATTCGTCTGAGTGACTGCTGATCAAGAAAAGTAAACAGCGCCAGGTTTAAGTCATTAAGTTTTGAAGGGCGACTGAATGACATGCAGATGAACTGTGATAATTTTAGACGTTATTTCTGATGCAGATATCGGCATCAGATGAATGTTCACCACATGAGTAAAACCAGCTCTGGTCACACTAAAAAACAAAAGCCAATCGGCAAATAGATAAAATGTCACCCATTTGGATTGAAGGGTGGATGAAGCGTCCAAAAAACAAATGAATTACAACATCGAAACAAGCTCCAACACACTTTACATTTAACTCAACAGTGAGGTAATGCAGCAGAGCTCAATCTGGCTTCTGTCAAACGTCACACAGGTGTTACACATCCCTCGAAATTATCGTTGGAAAAATAATAAAAACCGATGTTCATAACTTTTTTTAATATAGCAAAAGGGGCTGCTGCACTATGTGGTGCTTTGTTATTTGCTTTGCCCGTTTACTTCAGCCAGCTTTCTTCTTCCATGGCAGTTGACATCCAGCAACTCCCCGACCTAGCATACTGCGAATGCAATTGATTCTAACTGTCATACTACATACTGCTGTGGAATTCAGTATGTAATCTGTCGTATATACTGCATACTGGATCCGTTGGTAGTGTGTAGTAGGCGGTTCCGAAAACAGCCAATGTTTTTGTTTCTTCCTTCTCTAGCTCCAATTGTTTATTAAGGGGAAATGTCTATAAATACATATGTTTATAAGGTTTATATTGATGTTTAGAGGGCATTATTTTTGTAGTACAACCCAAATGTAAATGTTTATTCAATAACTCAGTTTGGATGACGATGGCCTTTTGGTACAATGCTACTGTGATTTCATACCTATACCTACCTTGAATACTTACCTGCCTTCATTAACTGTTTATGAGAGAGCAATACTATTATCCAGGGCACTTACAGAGTATACTTACCATTTGTTATACTTACCTCCTTTGCTACAGTATATTTTCCTGTTGTACGCAGTTTTCATACCTAATATACTTACTTGTTATTGTCCCCCGCCACACGTTTAGCGCAAAGCGGGGGATATAGTATTCAGCTCCGTCCGTATATCCGTCCGTCCGTCCGTCCCGAACATTGTCAGCGCGATATCTCAACAAGGAGTCAACCTATTTCAATTCTTTTTGGTACCAACCTTCCTACTGGGAATGCGCAGACACCAGTCAGTTTTGGTGAC
This sequence comes from Gymnothorax reevesii, assembly GCA_029721435.1. Classification (NCBI taxonomy): domain Eukaryota; kingdom Metazoa; phylum Chordata; class Actinopteri; order Anguilliformes; family Muraenidae; genus Gymnothorax; species Gymnothorax reevesii. The sequence continues at coordinate 118,367,812 of CM056578.1, forward strand.
CTAACGGCGGGGGTTATAGTCATTTTAGCGACAAACTCTTGTTAGTGCATACAATACAGTACAGTACTTACCTCACATACTTACCTGCGTGCTATACAGTACACTATACTTACCTTTTACCCCCACCTCTTGTATCTACCTGTAATGCAAACATTTGGGTCATATTCTTTGTTACAGTTTCACACTGTAGTTCATTAAAACATCCAAAAACAAGTCCTGACTTCAACCGGATTCATTGAACTTGTTGTTTAACTGAGTGGGTAACCTATCTGCTGGTGACACCAGTACAAGCTCTAAATGCATGCCATACTCAAACTTTCATGGTAGCACTATCATTGATGCCCTCTTTAAAGTCCAGTTTCTGGAAAAGTTGTTGGAAGGCTACAATATGAGATTGTATGGATGGAAATTGTCTTTTTAATTCATTATGAACAAAATTTAAACCTTATCTTAATATCATCTCCAGGAGCATTTACTACATAACATTTGACTCCAAGATGGAATTTCAAGAAATTTCAATCAGTTGCCATCAATGAAATCTCATAGTAGCCTTCCTCTTTAACGCAAGGCTAAATGTTGTAATCATTATTGGCAACGCAGCTGATCGCCTATTTGCTAGGAAATTAATTCAATTTATTGTTCAATAATAAATTGGAAACAGGTTGAGAATTGAAATGCATTTTGGTAATGTCACTGGTTGTATACAGAGTTTAATTTTTACTCAGAGTAAACTTAACACCTGGACCTGAGTTGGCAAAACCACATTTTAAATAGCATTCTCTTTCTTATCAAGCCGATCAGACATTGATGCAGAAAAAGATGCATCGTTTTGTGAGCTACGGGGCTTGAGGCTTATTGACACCTTGACATTTTATAAGGTCTACCAAAGAAAACGGCCAAGCTGTCACAAAAGTTTGTCAGATGTCTCCCTTTTTCAAATAACCAGCAACACAAAATCCAAAACATGTCACATTCCTGCAAAACTTTGCACCGAAACACTTTACAGTCGTGACATTTTCACCAGATCCAAACTCATTAAATCCCAAGGCTTGTAACAAACCAAGAGATGAACGAATTACCCATGCTTGATGCCGCCAAAGAGAATCTTCGAAATGGCAGTGGATGGTGTCAGAGCCCCTCAGCTGGTCAGTTGAATGCCACATACTTTTCGTTTGAGATGAATTTATGTCTTAATATGGCATTTCAGCTGCTTGTATTCACTGGAATTATTCCTGAAAAGTATCTATCAAGTGACGTTTGTCATGGAAAGGCACCGTTTTTGTTTCCCGGAGAACTGCCCCTATCGTCTGCCTTAGTATTTGCGCTCCACTACGTTGACTCCCACGTGTGACCTCTATCAGCATGTAATGGTGATTGTCTATGCCGTACTGTGAGACATCAGCAGGTTTTTCTGATTGCCCATGCCGTACCGTGAGACATCAGCATGTTATGGTGATTGTCTACGCTGTACTGTGAGCTGACTGTGTTCATCTAGTTTGAAAATATCAACACACCCAACACGAGGACGAACACTCCTGTCAACCTTGAAGACAATACACTGGCAAGATCCAAGTGTCCTCGGTGGTGACATGATCCGATGGAACCACATTCTGTCCCCTACACTGCTTTCCTTTTGGGATGTTAGTGTTTCCCTAGTCTTTGGGGGTTGCTGACAAATTAATAACACAACAGTTATTCATCCAATAACAACAGAAATAGTCCATAAGTCATAAAGTGTACATACAGCTCTATTGCATCGACTATTTGCACAGGGTGAATATAAACAGGAAAGAGGCTATAAACCTTGCTGGATTTTTCTGATATATTTGGTGAAAAATCTAACTGAAAGCAAACACTGTTGCATGAAAAAAAAGAAAAATGAACATTTTTTTTATAGCATTGCTACAAAATAGCACAAATTGTGGGTAGAATAGACCACCTCATAGTAAATCTACATTTATTTAGTGGTAAGCCCCTTAATTTAGCTGTCTCTTTAAAAAAAAAAAACACTTTCTGCAAGTGTGCAGGAAAGTTGAAAACTGATGGCATAACCCCATCTCGAAGTGGTATTATTTGTCCAGTTCTATCAAAATCCTCACTTTTAAAGTGGCAACTGCACAAGACAGACGTAGAGGTCGTCAAAAACCCATCTCTCCTCACGGCAACTTCCCACTTTTTACGCAGGCCAGGTTCAGAAGTAAATCTATAAAAAACTCTCTGGCTATATTCCTCATGTTCTACTTACTACATATAGCAGATTCTATTTCTCTTCGAGCCTGAGGGGAAAGGTGTGTGTTAGATCATGCCTGCAGTATAAGAAAATAACACATTTAGATCTAGTAGATCTACATATTGAATTTAGACAAAAGGAAACGGCCATTTAAAGCTCTAAAATCTTAATGTAAACGATATTGTTTCAATGTGTGATCGTTGCACCCCTACTACTAGATCTAGGCCATGCACTCGTTATCATGCAGGGGCTTGGGGCAGGGCAAGGGACAGCCTACTTACTCACTTGGACCGAACGCTGCATCATCACACTATATAGCCGCATTATTTTTCACAAACAAGGCAATGTACTTGTGAAATGTGATTCCTTGTTGTCTGGACTCGACCGTTCTCCAGTTTTTACAATCATAGGCAGCACAATGTTGAGGCATTTTCAGTCAGTTTATGCCGACCGATTGTTCCGCAGCCTTCCTCGCGTAACACCCAGTATGGCGGCGGTACAGACATATCCGGGATGAGCCAATGAGAGATCTAGTTTTTTTAATATCTATGCCCAAGCCCCCCACCCACCCATCACGCCGCTGCCGCCGCGCCACATATAACACCACTGTCCTCTCTCGTCTGCACAACATCAGCACTGCTGACTTTTATACAATAATGCGTCAACAATCACTCGTGACTGCAGTTTCATTTTATGACTGTTACGGGACAAAATACTTTTCATATATCATAGAGAGGCTTAAATACATTCAATAAAACAATACAGAAATTGCATCACCAAAAAGTATAAAGACCGGCTAACTGCCGGACAACATACACATATCTCTCTTACACATAATTCACACATTTGCGCACTTATACACGCAAGCTAACACCCCCTCTACAACAGGTGAGGGTGAGTGCTTTGTCAAATAATTCTGAATGGTCACACTAAAAGGAGCATGAATTTCCAAAGAGAAAACTCAAACACAACACATACAACTCACCTGCATGTGTCTAGCTTCCCTCAAGTACCGCAAAACGCATAAACACCACTGTAAAAATTATTGAACCACCACTGGAAGATCATCATTTTTGACAGGTTAGTTGACATGCCAAGTTCAGCCCTAAGCAACACACAATATCCCAGCGTTACGCATGCCTGAACATCAGCTTTTCATCAAGCCAGTTTTTCTGCTAACAGCAATATATTCACACAGCTGGTTTGCAATGGAGATTCCCACACTGGCAACAGGCTCCGACTGATTAGTACAGTGGTTCTCAAACTTTTTGAGCCCAAGGCACACCAAAGGACAGGCCAAAATCTCAAAGCTCCTCTGTATTCATATCAGCACAGATAAGCCTCAATAACATGTTTTCATTCTTACCATTCTGTATGTTTTATATTTACGAACGCTAAATAGAATTAGCAAAGAATCATATTACTTGTGAAATACTAATGACAAAATAATTCAAGGATTCACTTTGTAAAATTCCATCAATGCAGCAATGCACCAATTCAAACCAGGCAGGACAGAAAATTAATCAAGTAAATGCTTCGGTTGGCGAGTCAGATTCTCAACATATCACGGCAAAGCCACAAAACTAATAAATATTGCTGATATTTATTTAGAAAATAAATAAAATAAAAAGAAAATCATCACCTTCTTCCTTCTCAGGGTTGCAGAAGCATCCAATTCCCTTCTGATGTGCGCATTTTTTTATTGTAATTGAACTGAACCAGGCATAAAAGGCTCAAAATGGATATGTAAATATTAAACAGCTAACATTTGTGTCTTGTGGTGAAACTTCAGTTTGACTAGACACGCTAAATTGAAACTGTAACCTATGTTTTGTGATGTTGTCGTTGTACTCATCTAGCTGACTACCAAAGACCTAGGTGGCTACCTAACCTGTGGCAGCAGTGGATGTATGCAGCTCGTAACCATTGTTAGCAGCCATTCTGCTGGACAACATTGCCGGTGGCGGCTCGTTAGCAGCCTTGTGCAGTGAATTTTGATTATTTCACCAGATTCTTACTGTTTGACATAAAAGCTGAACGCACTTCACAATGACCTAAAAAGGTCAAAAAGTAGGACACATTACTGACCTTCACACGCTGAAATTTCTCAGAGATATAATTTGATGAAGCATAGATGTCCTTTATTGGAACCACTTAAACTATTATAGGCCAAAGGTATCCCAGTTAAATAATGGGAAAAATCTGTATGAATACCATGTTGAATTTTTTATTCAGAATACTATGTCATTTTACAATCAATTATAATCATCAAATATTATGAAATGATTTTGCGGGATCCCTCGCTTGTAATTACTCTGTATTGTTAAATTGGGTGTCAGCATTTCTATGTTTAGTTCTTTTATTATATTGATATTTCATTTTTTCCTTTTCCCTCCTGTGATCTGTTTCAGTTAATTAGTTAATCATTCATGTGCTTTTGTTCTCGTTCCCTTGTGTTCGCTCTGCCGTCCTCCTGTGCATTTCTGTTGTCTTTGTATTTTGGTTTCTTTAGTGTTTCTTCCCTTCCATGTTTTTTGTTATCTGTCCAATTGATGTCATAATTGTCCCCTTATCTCACTCTTCCCTCCCTGTATTCCGGTCAGGAGAAACCTAGGAATTGGGTAAAGCTAAACATTTATTACAGATTGCAGGGTGTTCTCATTGGTATATGTAATCGCATTTATAAAATCTTTGGCGCTTGGACTCAATAGGGAGATTTTGCGAATGGGGAGCATCTGCCCTGAGCTGCAGCAGGATAAATCCCCCATGGGGTCCGGATGCTGGTGGTGATGGTGGCTGATGACTCTGCTGACTGATTGGCTGATGAGGATGGTGAATGATGAGTCTGTGTAGACTGGGTTGTGATGTGGAGGCGGAGGGTGTGCATAACAGCAGCACGGAAGTACAAGAAGCAGAGAGAGAATCATATTTACAAACACGGCAGCAAGATGACGGATCTACATGGGTGTGTCACAGTGGTATTGGATAGATGCGGTCAGCTGGGAGGACACGCACTGGCTGAATCATGAGTGAGCAGAGGTAAGAGCAGTGAAAAGCAGATTGACAGAAATAAACTACAGGCCAAAGCAAGCGAAAGAGGAGCCGTCCTGACTGAACTTTCGCTCGAGCTTCATTTGTCTCGACCAGTTTATCACCTGTGTTTTTTGCCCGTTTAGCCTTGTGCATTTATTCTTTTCCTATTTTTTTGTCTCATTTCCAGGTCTGCATCACGGCTGTGACATGCATTGTTATTGTTATGATTTGCATTGTTATTATTATGGTTTCTCTATTCTGTCTTCCTTCTGTCAGCTCCTCTGCTTTACCCGTCGCCTGCTTCACTGCTGTCATTTTTGGACTGTGGTTTGTTACTGCACGGCACCCTCTCAGGTTTTTGAACAGTCCCTGTTTATTCCCAGTGCTACTGTTTTGTGATTTGGTACAGCACTCTGCCCCCTGGTTTTTGAAAGGGCCAGTATGAATGTGCTCTCTAAACGATGGTTAATTTCCATCAGTGCTCGAGTCTTTCACCAGGGAGCCAGTTGTGCCCTGTGTGGAAGTGATGATAGAGATGGCAGTACAGTGCGCTGTAATCCACGATTTCATTGTATCCCCCGAACGAAGTTCGAGGATACTATGGATTTGGCCTCGTCACGCGTCCGCCGCTTCCGCAGAGATTTTCTTGTGAACGCTCTACAGCCCACAAAAGAGCACTGATTCTTTTCAAATTTTGCAGGGACATGTATTATGGTAAGTTCACGACACCTATTGATTTTGGGTACTCTGGGACCATCTGGGCCCAACTGGGGGGCCTTTGGGGGATACATGTGCTCGGTTGCAGAGTGCTCTAGTTTCAATGCAACTGGTCAACAGATAGGGTAATCCTGCAGTCCCTTCAGATGAAATTCTTGGTTTGTGGAGATGGTAAAAAAATTGAGTGTAACTCTTGATTGGGCTGTCTGCTTTTGTAACCATGATGCATTATGAGGGCGAAAAAATCAGTTAAGTGGCGATAGAATTTAGGATCCAAAACATCTTTTCCCTTTTGTCCCTTACATTCACAGTAGTTCTATTTACACTGATTAAGTCCTAGAGTGATGACACTGACCTTTACTTTGGTAAAACCAGCATAATGAAATGTAAGACCACACAGAGGAAAAATCAATTGCTCTGGATAGGCTTTTACAAAATCGTCTGAAAGAAGCAAGACCTCAGTTGCATATCTTTTTGATGACACTTAAATCTGAAATCTAAAACCTCCTCAGGAGAAAAGAAGATTTGACCCCTGCTATTCTCACTTTTCTTTGAAGTTTTTTATTTAGTAGGCTCAAAGTATTTTTTCATATTTTAGGACAATATCCTGTACATATATACTGTATCTGCCGTTTGTGCCGCATCATTTATACTGGGAGAAATATTCAAACCCCAGGACACCATGTTTTTATGACTGCAGCATTACATGAAATGCATCATTTTACACACATTTCCCCCTAACTCATCAAGGACTAAAGTTCTACAGGTTTGAATGCAGCTGCTACATTTGATGGATGCATTTGTAGTTTTACAAAATTAATCAAGAGAATGACTTCTTAAGACGCAGAGAGAGACAGATGGATAACTAAGTGAGACAAAGGGCGCTTTTGCACCAGGATAGTCTGGGGAACTCGGTTCGATTGGGCGGTAAATGCCGAAAAATTTTGGACCTTCATTTGGTTTGGTTCACTTTCACACTGCACTTTTGAAAGCGAACCAAACCGCCCGGACAACGTCCTGGAGTTACAGCAGCTGCTGTGTTGAGGCGGTATTACCTGAAACGAGCACTAACCAGGAAGAAAACAAGCACGAGGAAGAAGAAAACTCAGCTGATCGATTGGCCAGGACCTCTCTTCGGTTCCCTGGATGGCCCGTTTGCATTTCCCACTGTAAGGAAACCACACCAGGGGTCACTTGCAATTGAACCGAGACCCACCTTTTCAGGCAGACCAGAGTTCACTTGTTTGGTGCACACCACAGTTCGGATGAGCTTTCACGCCTGCCCAAACGAAGTGGAGTATCCAAGGAAATGAACTCCTAGGGGCAGATCCAGTGATGGCAATTCAGTGATGGGGGGGGTACTGGCAGGTATGAAGTTGCCAGTGCGAATATAACTATGATAAATATGGTCTACAGGCCTACTTCACAATGGGGTGCTTGCACGCTCTTCATGGTACTTAACACCAGAGCAACAGGAAACGGCAATATATCGCAACAGTTCACAGGAAGCTGCACGGTTAATATTTTTGGTCACGCTTTGTGGACTTTTCATAATATGAACAAATACATGCTTAACTAGTTGATTGAAATATCATTTGGAGTGTAAGTTATCATTGATCCTGGTATGTTTACCACCGTGTGCTGAATGAGTCAGTAAACCTGACCCTAATTGATTAAATTCCCTCTGATGGCTAGCATGATTAGGAATGAGCACACAATATTAACTAGCTAGGTCAGCTAAGATCCATCATCCCACAAAAAAAAAAATGCATATTTCAAAAATAGTCTGATCTTTAGTTCATATGGGTTTGCACTGGCCAGTAATCGTTCGCAACGAGAATGCCTTTGTTTTCCGCGTAATGTCGCTCTGCTCGCTCCGAGGATTCAACTTATGTCACGTGCAGCTTACTAATGGTATGACCAATTTTTGAATAAATCGCTTAGATGCTGAATGAGCTTAGCTGTATGCCCAGCCAGCTGACGTTTATGTTTGTTTAGTTTGGAACAAGCTATATGGCCTGTGTGATATCTGATTTCAGCTTCAAACATCACGGAGCTTCTGTTAGTGAGCATGAACAGCCTCGAACATCTGTATTTAGGGACACTGCACTTTGCTGGTGTTATCACTGCCTCGCTTGTTTAACTCGATCTCAGTCCTTTGTCTTTTTTAAAGGTGGCAGGTAGATTGAAATAACGAACGTAATTTATTCAATCTTGGATAAATAAATTTTGGGGTGTTGCAGCACCCTTATTTCCTGTGGTAAAGTTTCTGTAGCACCAAATTGGCGAGTTCTTGACATGTTGAGTTTCTCGAGTGATGTCGTTGATGAAAGAGATCGACAAGGACGTAAGAAGTTCAGATGGGAATGGTTTGACAAAGTTGCTGCCATCAAGGTGAAAAGCAGAAGTAAATGTGTAAGTCTCAGAAAGTTTACCAAACTTTGTGAAGAAGTGTGATGCATGTGCCAGGGAAAGTGCTTTGTACATATTGCAGTCAATTGATAAACTATGGTTCTTGTGGTTGTATTGCAATTATGGAACACGAGTGAAGAGGCATGAATAACAAGTAAGTCACAGTTTTTTTTAGCATGACAATATGTCTGTGTATTTAGTTATTGATAGTTTAGATAACTTCTAATTAATACACTAATGTTCAAAACCCAGGGGCTTCAGGGGGAGAAAAGCCCCCCTGAATTCCCTGCCCTGGACCTGGCTGGGGGCCCATGACCCCCAGACCTCCAGTTAGGTTTCAGCTGAAATCATCAACCTTGGTTGCCATCCCTGGTTCAGGAAGTTTAATTTAATTTATCGATTTATCTACCAAAAAGGGACAGAGCACATTAATGAGTATCAGTGTTTAACATGTGCAGTAAGTATGCCATAGCTAGTAAGACTGCTGGTTTACATCAGTAATCCTTAGGCATGTAACAGAGAGAGAGGGGGAGAGGGAAAAAATGACCTTTACACTACAATACATTAAAACCATCACTTGGAATCTGCCCATGTGTGGTTTAGACAATCAAACATAACACACATCCTGCAGGATCTACGCTGCAGTTATTTCCCCCGCCACAAAGTGTGAGGGGGATATAGGTTTGAGCTCCGTCCGTCCGAGATAAAAGCGACAGCTTTTCTCAGAAACTATTATAGATAGGACAACCAAATTTGGTGTGTAGCTTCAGACCATAAAGGCCTTGATAAAGTTCGAAAATGAGTTGTGTGCAATTATTTTTCCCATAGTTATTGCCCTTGTGGCATTTTTGGGAGCCTCTGTTCATAGTATCTTTAAAGAACACATTTTGGCGGGGGATGTTGTTGACCATATCTACTTGTTGTTCATTCACACATCCATTCATTTATGTGCATGCGTATGGACACCTGTCATGGATGTCTTCACTCATTCCTGCAACCCGAGACAGTTTTATTAGCAACACAAAAACAACACGAAGGTTGAAGTGAAATGAAAAATGTAATGCATAAATTAAATGCAATGTCTTTTCCTTGATCTTAACCAAAGTTGAACTTAAATAGTGTGTAAGGGGAGATGAAAATCGTGCGTAGCTGAGTACTGGGGGACCGGCGAAGCCGTGTGCAGTTAGAGCATGTGTGGACGAGGAGAGAGAGACAAATACTCTGGGGATAGATTAGGAATGGGATTCTAATCACAATTGTAAACTTTGAACTACGATTGTTGATCTTGAAAAAAAAAACAGTGAAATGTCTGATTGAATTGTAATGATTGGGATGTGATCCATTCAGAGGAAGAGAAAACATGGAGATTTTTGTGTGGAAACCATTGAGATTTAAGGAGTTATGGTTGAGTTTACTTTGTGATATTTCTCAAACCTCATACTTCCATGTTCAGGTGATTAAAAATACAACGATTTATGATCATTTAGAGGTATCTAGTTTGGATCAGAGCGATTAGAGATGGGTTTTTATGTAGTTGTTTCTGCTGAGTTCAAATTGAGAATGGGACAATGCCTGAAGTCTTCTGTTAGCATTAGAAAGAGCTCCTTTATGTGTCAATGAAATAAATGCACAATTATGAGATCTCTTTCTGGATTATACTTTCCTGAGGGCGAGACCCTCTCCACAAACATCCCATTCCTCCATTTTATTCCTGAAACTGACCGCCAGAAAATTTCTTAACCCCTTTAACTCAAATTTTTCACCTAAGTTTTCCCTTAAATAGTCTTTAAGTAAAAAAAATGCATTTTTTTTCATATCACAGGACAATATCTCACACATATTCTGTATATGCTGGTTACAGCGCTCCACTAATGCTACATCACGCTTATATTAAGTGAAATATTCAAACCTAGGATGCCATGTGTTGATGGCCACATCATTACATTGAGAAAACATCTAGATCTTGTCCATCATTTTATACACAGTTCTCTGTAATTCAGCAGGTTACATTTGGGATCGTTGGAAACCACTAGAATTTAAAGTGGGCTTGAAGTTCTTTTTTGAATACAGCAGCTGTAGATTTTATGGGCTTATGTTGGAAAGGGCACAGAGCACACATATAGCGCATTGACTTTGGCGGTTCTGCATATCATTCTGTTTGCAGTTGAGGACTCTCTGTTTGCTCTGTTGACTGAAATTTGTTATTGAAGCCACTGTAATTAACTGCAACTGACTTGCATAATAAGCGAAACGGAGTGAGCTGTCTGTTTTGTTTTTAATATCTGCAGTCTGTGTGAGATCACCATGAAGAAGCTCTACGGATTACAGAAGGATGAGTCATGTTAAAACATGTTGTAATGTAAAGAAGTACTGTATGTGATGTTGTGTTCAGGAACCATACGCAAGAGAGGGAAATCCAAAAAACGTATGCCTTTCATGAAGTCCGAGTCAAATCCAAAAAACACAGGAATTGCCAAGCCACGATACGAAATCCAAAAACAGTGTCGACTAGACAGGTAGGGGTCAGAATCAGTAAGACAGATGAGCTGACGTACAAAAACGATAGGCAAAAAGTCATAGTCGATGAACAAAGCCAAGGGTCATACACCGTGCATCCAAATACAGAAATTGTGGTCATACAAAAATGAGTCGAATTCCAGGAAGACAAAAACAATACAAAAAGGGCAATGGCAAGAATCAAAGTCAGACAGTCCTGTAGAAGAGAAACAATACTCAATGGCATATGAGGCGCTCTGCACAAAGAAATATTGATCAACGTTCTGACAAGAGCTGTGAGTGAAAAGACTGCTTCAATACACACAGGGAAGGTCACATGCTAAACATCAATCAGGTGTACAGAATCAGACTAATTACAATGGGAGAATCACAAGAGGAAAGCCCTAACCACTAAAATTGGCGAAAGACTAAACATGAGCGGGAATCACACAAACAGCCTATGACATTTAAACAGCTACAGTCCAGGAGTTCTACGTGCATATATAACGAGTGCAGGAGAGTGCTTAAGCATGTGCGAGAGATTCTCGCTGAAACTCAGGAGAAGACAGAAAGAGCTGAGGCGCGGAGATTAGAACAGGGCGATTGCCGAGAGGGAATTAGTCTAAATTAGTAGCAGTGCAACTTTACATATTAAATTAGAGTGCTCGTTTGTAAGTTAGTAATCTTATATACATGGATTAGTTGTGTTAGTAGACTATGATACAAATGTTAGTCTTCTTAGTAATCAGAATAGAAAGACGAAGGAAGAAAACAAAAATCGAAGGAATATTTTAAACACCGGAATTCATTTAAATCACCCACAGTCAGTGAGCACGCAGACAGGGAAGACGGACTGAACCAACTGGATCACAAGACAGGGGAGACCAGTGCAATGAAACTGAGAAATGGAATGAACTAAAAACCTGAGGATTACAATAACCAAGAGGAATAAATAAAAGACAAAATCATGAACACAGAACCTGAACATAAACATGACCAAAAACCATAACCATGACACTGTATGTCTCAGTGTGTATCAGTCCAAACCCAAAATGATCTGAGCACCTTTCTTCGGCCTTGTCCATCTCCTATTTTATGATCTCAAGCTGCTGATTACCATAAAATTAATGACTCATCCCCTGTCAGGAGCTAAATTCCACCTCCTGTGATTTCATTGGCGGGGAGCTCTGGATGCATATGGATGTTTGTTTGTAGACAGATCAGTGGCCTGCTGCGTGCAGACAGCGGTGAATCCAGAAGACTGAAGTTCTTCTCGGTATGGACTCCTGCACCCTCGGGTATCGCTTCATTATACATGTAATCAGGAGCACAGTCTGTCAGAAGAGTGATATCCTCATCCTCGTTCTGGTTTCTGGGGTTGAATATTCCTCATTACCTGAACCCAACTTCTGGGGGGTAGAAATGTCTTATTTTAAGCATCACAGCTTTTGAAGATAACTTTACTGTTGTTGCCATGCTGTGAGGTGAGTTGTTTGTGAAAGGTCACTGTGCCAGCTGCAGGTCTTCATTACAAAAATAGGCTGAATTTCTGGAAGACTTGAACTGAAACACTGTATAATACATATGGTTTATTTGCCTAAGTAATAGTTTGGAGGGAAGATATTCAGAAAATTTTGTTGTGAGGCCCTGCCTCACGCCCTCAGCCCAGGGGCGGATAAGTTCCAGACTCTCACTCACTCTCTCCTAATATTCAATTATTCCTTGCACCTGTTGTTCATCCTTGCTGTGTGCTGTTTAAGACAAAACTTTAGTCTTGCGGCAATCATGCCAATGCTGTATTGTTAGTCTGGAAACAGATGTATTCTCCGGATTCGCGAATTTGTAACAAAACTAATGATCCTTGCTGTTTATTGTATTTATTTCCAGCATGTTTATTTTAAAGGAAACTCCGTTCCTTTTTGTTTGGTACTGTTATGTTTGTGCGTACAGCAGTTCCTTCAGCTTTTATGAAATTGCAACCAGATCTACCCTTGCACTTGAGTCCACTTCTCATCTTCCTGCTCACTGGACAGCTGGCGCCCGGCAGGCGAGGTCGTTACAGTCGCTAAGTTTTGTGAATGCAGCTCTTACAGTGCAAGAGTGACAACCACAGTGTCAGATGGAAGTTGTCCATGCAAACTGAGGGCAGCAGCCTAACGGAAAAAGCTGATTGACTTTGCGCTGCTCTGGGATATGGAAGGGATCTAGTCAGTTTGGTTAGCATCATTTGTTTCCCTCAGGCACCTGTGGATCAACAATCACATTTGCCATCCTGCAGATTTTATGACTATGATGGTGGGCTTGAATGAAATTGAGGCAGGCAAGCATGCGTTTTTCAGGAAAACCGTGAACAGTCGACACTTCCTGAAATTGTCAAATTACTTGCATTTGAGCATGTCTGTACATGGCTTTTTCATTGGACAGTCCAGTTCAGGTGGAATAAAAGATGTCATATATACTCAAACACAGTGAAAATGCAAAGCCTAATTTTTACAATTGTAGCTGATTTTTTTTTTGAAGCCATAAAAATTACCGCAGAAGAAATATATTGGTATGAAGGTTAAAAGCTGTAATTTGTAAAAGTCCAGGTTTGAACCCAGTTTGTGTGTCTGTCAGGGGATCACTTCTCCAAAACGCAACTTTGTCATGTCATTAGCAGCAGGTTGAATGCATCACTTGAATGACATGCAAGTGCAAAGCAACACATTAGATGCATAAAAGGTACAGTGTTTCATCCCAATCAGCATCAATGTCAGGATTCCACGGCTTACAAAACACCAGAGGAAGTGAGCTTTGGGGATGCTGCTTGTGGGAACATCTCAAAGAGAGGTTGCTGGCCTGTTCGGGGTCAGTTCACCCACCGTCAGTAGACTGGCGCAGTGCTACCAACAGCCAGGAAGCGTTCACCACCGCTCCTGACCAGGACAACTTCAGATTATGACGGCACATCAGGATTGACACATCCAGCAAATCCATCAGAGGAACCGGTTCCAAACAGCAGCAGTCGCGGCTTGGAACACGATTGGATGACACGGACACCCCGTCCATGCCATGGCTGTGATTAGGCGACTGCAAGTTTTGGGGTTAAGGTACCGGAGGCCGTATCGAGGCAACATCATGACTGTTGTGTTCTGTGGGTGTGTGGGTTTGGTTAGTCAATTTTAGGTTTTTATTATTTTGTGATGTTGGTTTTTAGTCCATGTCTTAGTGTTCACATTTCATTCCTCTCCCATTATTCCAGTCCATGTGTTACCCATGTGCTGTCTTTGCTTTCTCCCCGGTCGCGTCATTGTTTGTAGCAGTTTCTGTCTTAATTGATTGTGACACTATTTCGGGTGATTTAATTGATTCTGGGTTTCAGCCTTCCTTCCTTTCTCATTTACTAATTTCCCCTTGCTGTTGCTATCTTACTAACCCCTACGAACAGTTTGTTATTTTCTAGAATTTACGAACCAAACTAATATTGTGTATTAGACTAACCAACTAACAAGCACCTGGGATTGTATAGCTGCACTTACTAATTGACTAATGATCTCTCATCATTCGCCCTGTTCTAGTCTCCGCCTCGCGCTTTTCTTTCACTGGCTTTGCTGTGTTTTCCTGCAGAACCTTCTGCATTTATCTTATCTGTCCTGTCTCTTTCTATACACTGTGAAATATTTTTTTAGTTTATTTATCCCATCTTTGGGATTGTCTTGTGATCCTCGTCTGTGTGTTAATGTTTAACTGTTTCATGTAATTAGGTTTCCTTCATGTTCCACCCCTTGTTAATTATATTAAGTTCCAGCACCTGTGTCTGTCCGTGCCCCTGCCCTACAAAGGTCCTCAGATTCTGCAGTCTTGCAGATCTGACTTCGCCCGCGCCTCACCACTCCTTGCCCCTGTGCACGTTCCCTCTGGTCCCCATAATCTTCTCTGTGTTCTCTATCAGCCTCATGACCCAGCCCAGCCTGCCCTGCCTGCCGTTTTCCGCTCCAGTCTGTCTGAGTCTGCCCCCCGCCTGCTGTTTCCAGAGCCTTCTCCCGCCAGCTGTGCCAGTCTGCCAGCTGTGCCGTCCAGTCCTGTCTGCCCTGCCTGTTGTCTCCAAGCCCCCTGGTGCCCCCTGATGTTTCCCGAGCCCCTAGTGTTCCAGTCGTCTCCCGAACCCCAGGTTGCCCCCCTGATGTCTCCCTAGCTCCAAGATGTTCCTGTCGCCGCTCCAAGATGTTCCTGTTGCCACTCCGAGATGTTCCTGTCGCCGCCTGAGATGTTCCAGTCGTCCTCGTCTGCCCCCTCCTGATGTTTTCCCCTACCCTTCTCCCGGCCAGCTGTGCCTTCCGAGTCAGCCACCCGCCAGCCGTGCCCGTCTTCTCGTCCAGTGCCTGCCCTCTGCCTTTTTTCTCCAGCCTCCGTTGTCCCTAGCTCCTCTACTCCCGAGATCCCCCAGTCTCGAGTTCCCCCAGTCCCGAGCTTCCCCACTCCCGAGATCCCCCCCCCAGTCCCAAGCTTCCCCACTCCTGAGATCCCCCCCCCACTCCCAAGCTTCCCCACTCCCGAGTTCCCGTGTCCCGAGCTCTCTCTGTCCTGTATTGCCTCGTCCCGTCCGAGTTGCCCCTATCCCGTCCGAGTTTCCCCTAGTCTGCCCCCTAGTGTTTCCCATAGTTTTGATTCCTGAGTTCTTCCCCTTTCAGTGCAGTAGCACGGTGTCTCTGTTGGCCAGAGTGCCCTGATTTTCCCCCTCTCTAGTTTTTTAGTATATTTAATAAATTCTTTTGGATCCCTGCATTTGGCGTCTCTCCCCCTTGTCTCATTGTTCCAGTGTTTCCCGAGTCCAGTTCCGTGGTTTCCGAGTTCCTAGTGTTTTCCCTTCCAATGCATAACAATGACACTACGTCACAGAAACAGCAGACTCCAGTTTGCTGGACATCGTCATCTTCAGCTGCCACGAATTGAAGTTCTCTATGTCATTTGCTGACGGGCGACAAAGGGTATAAGGGAGGTAATATGAACGTCATTAAGACAGGTGTGTTCTGGAGAGAAATTGGTTTGGTGGGGGTAGTGTCGTGGTCTGGGCTGCCAGTAATGTGAGATTTCGGGGTAAAATTGTTGTGATTCGTGGAGGTCTAATGACACAGCAATATGTGAATGAGATTTTAAGACCAGTTCTCCAACCCCTATTGAGCAACCATGGACAACAACAATTACCGTTCACGTTCCAACACGACAACACCCTTCCCCATACTCCAGGCCTCACCAGAGACTTTCTCCAACAAGCAGGGATCAGTGTTCTCCCTTGGCCATCCATTACACCCGATGTTAACCCCATTGAATACATGTGGGATGAACTGGGTTGTCGTATGCGCCGGCGTCAACGTCAACCACGCATTGTCACTGAGTTGACAACAGCACTACTGGAGGATGGAGGAACATAACCCCAAATAACTGTGCAACGTTAGTGTGAATCAATGCCTCGGATGCACATGTGTGCAAGCACAGGGAAGACGCACTCCCTACTGACAGTTTGTGTAGGGTCAGTGCATTCACAATGGCGTATCGGAAACATTCGATGAGAAAACGTGATGAAACTTTACATTGTTATGAAAAATTAAATTCTTTTTCCATTTGTATTGTTATGGCCCCCCAATTTGTTATTACATTTATAACACAACAGCAACAGCAAGGGATGACAAACACAGTTTTAACAACTAAAACACATTTAATTTTTAACAAAGACAAAGACTAATAATAACCTACAACTAAAGACCAAGATTGATAAATAAGAAAAAACAGAAATAATTACAGTCCCTTTTTAGTGGGGTGGCTTGGTGATGTCCTGGATGAAGAAAATGCTCAAACACAGGCAAAGAAATCCACAAAAGAAACGTCACAGGTCTTGAACAGAATGGCAGGTCTGGTCATCTTCTTGCAATTTCTCCTACTCCTTTACTGTCTCAATTCTTTTCCTTATATACTCTTTTGCAGACCCCACCCACATTTAGACCTCTTTTTTTTAACTTTCTGAGACTTGCCCCAGACATGTCCAGGACATGTCTAAACATGACTCCAGTCTGAGCTTTACAAAAAAAAGGTAAATACTGCCATCTAGTGGCCTATATTCACATTACACCTCCATTCCAAAAGGGAAAAATTTTGACTCATAAAGGCAAAATTTTTCTTTTCAATACAAAATGGTTAAGTGAACACTTGTCTATATATACATATCATACAATATTCAAACACATGATATATATATACACATTCAAACACGGGATAAGCAATCAGCAATTACATTGTCTGTACCCTTCACATGCTTAATTTCCAAGTCAAACTCCTGTAAAATCAAACTCCAATTCAACAATCTCCGATTCTTGTTTTTCATCTTACTCAAAAACATTAACGGATTGTGGTCAGTGTACACAATCATTGGCTTTTGTCCTGTACAAATATAAACCTCAAAGTGTTGTAAAGAAAGGACCAGAGCCAACAGTTCCTTCTCTATTGTGGAATAGTTCCTTTGGTGGCGATTGAACTTCCTGGAGAAGTATGCCACGGGATGCTCAATGTCATCAGAGTCACTTCTCTGTAGGAGCACAGATCCACAAGCTTGGTCGCTAGCATCGACCGCGATGGAGAACGGCTTGTTGAAGTCAGGAGATTTGAGCACAGGGAAGTGACACAGCAGAGACTTCAGGTGATCGAAGGCTCTCTGGCATGCATCATCCCAGGTGAACTTTACGCCTTTCTTCAGTTGGTTAGTTAGACTGAGAGCAATCTCAGCAAAGTTCTTTCAGAACTTGCGGTAGTACCCGATCATTCCAAGGAAGCGGCGCAAAGCTTTTTTGTTGTCAGGAACTGGAAAGTCCATGATGGCTTGGACTTTAGCATTTATGGGTGCCACCTTACCCTGGCCTATGACGTAGCCAAGATAGGTGACAGTAGCACAACCAAAGTCACTCTTGCTCAGGTTAACAGTCAGGTTAGCCTGGGTCAGGCGCTGGAACAACGTCTCAACATCTTTTAGATGTTCTTCCCAGGAGTCACTCCGTGTGATCAGGTCATCGATGTACGCAGCCGTGTGTGGCAATCCGGCGATTGTAGACTGTATCATCCTTTGGAACGTGGCTGGGGCATTTTTCATGCCAAAGGGTAGGACTTCATACTGGTACAATCCAGATGGTGTGGCAAAAGCAGAGATGCTCTTGGCCCTCTCAGTTAAAGGCACACACCAATAACCCTTCAATAAATCAATCTTGGTCAGAAACTTTGCTTGCCCTACACTATCAATACAATCATCAATCCTAGGTATTGGAAACACATCAGTTCTAGTTACAGCATTGACTTTGCGATAATCTGTACAGAATCTAGTACTTCCATCAGGTTTTGGAACTAGCACACAGGGTGAACTCCAATCGGAGTTGGAGGGTCTGATAATATCATGTTTTAACATGTACTCAACCTCTTTCTCAGCAATCTTTCTCTTTTCAGGATTCATTCGGAATGGATGCTGTTTTATTGGTTTGGCATCACCAACATCTACATCATGAGAGGCTATAGTAACTCTCTTTGGAACATCAGGAAACAAATCCTCATATTTCTTGATCAACCTTTCAAACTGATCTCTCTGTGAGGGTTCTAAGTGCTGGAGTTTTACATCAAGATTTTGCAACACTTCAGTGTTTGACAATTTACATGAAAGAACTTCAGCTTTAATTCTTGGTTCATCATCTTGAAACTCCCCCTCATCTTCACACGTTTCGACCATTGGAGAATCTGAAGTGACAGCTGCAACCCTAGCATTTCTGTCATGATAAGGCTTTAGCATGTTAATATGACACAATTGTTTTGGTTTTCTCCTATCTGGAGTCTTCACAATGTAATTGAGATCATTGAGTTTTGTCAGAATTTCATAAGGACCATGAAATCTAGCCTGCAATGGATTGGACTGCAAGGGAAACAACACAAGGACCTTGTCTCCTGGTTTAAACTCACGGCTTCTAGCCTTATGATCATACCAAGTTTTCATTTTTCCCTGACTTGATTTCAAGTTCTCTTTGGCAAGGTCACAAGCTGCACACAATCTTTCCTTGAACTTGCCAACATAGTCTAACAGACTGATATGCGGCTCTTTCTCTTGCCATTGTTCACTCAATAATAGCAAAGGTCCTCTCACTTCATGACCAAACACCAGCTCAAATGGACTGAATCCAGTAGACTCCTGCACTGCTTCTCTAGCTGCAAACAACAGCAAATGAACCCCTTCATCCCAGTCTTTCTCATGGTCATAACAATAAGTCCTCATCATTGTCTTGAGAGTGGAATGAAACCGCTCTAAGGCACCCTGACTTTCTGGATGATAGGCACTAGAAAGAATCTGCTTTGCACCTAGTTCATACACAACCTGCTGAAACAATCCTGAAGTGAAATTGCTACCTTGGTCTGACTGAATTTCCCTGGGAAGACCAAACAACGTGAAAAACTTTATCAAAGCCTTCGAGATTGCAGTTGCCTTGATGTTACGTAGAGGTATGGCTTCGGGGAATCTGGTAGATGCACACATGATTGTCAACAAGTACTGATTTCCAGATCTAGTCTTGGGTAATGGTCCAACGCAATCAACAATGACCCTAGAGAATGGCTCCCCAAATGCTGGGATAGGCTGCAATGGAGCTACAGGTGGGTCTAACTGGTGTTTTCCAACTACCTGACAAGTGTGACAGGTTTTGCAAAAGTTGGAAACGTCTTTCCGAAGCCCAGGCCAAAAGAAGTGTTTCATGATCTTATCAACAGTCTTGTTAACACCAAGATGACCTCCTAAAGGTAAACTATGAGCCATTGTTAAGATCTCATTCCTATAGACCTTCGGAACAACAATTTGCCTGACCACTGCCCAATCTGCATTGGCAGGGATATCAGGAGGGCGCCACTTCCGCATCAACACACCATCCTTGAGATAATACCCAACTGGAACTGCATCTATTTCTTTTTCAGGAAGGGCTCTCCTCTTTAGTACACCAATTTCAGGATCATTAGTTTGCTCCTCAATCAACCGCTTTCTGGACAGAGACAAGTCTCCAGACACATCAGAATCACCAGACCCATCCGGCTGGCTGAATAGAGAACTGATAAAAGTATCTGATAAGTCCTCAAACGGAGAAACCATAGTAGGCCAATCAGAGTCATGAGGCGAACCACCTGAGTCCTGACTATTCAATGTACTGGACGGCACCACAACATCATCTTCTTTAGCCTTCTTGGCCATAGCACGAGTCACTGCGCAAGAAGGATACAGAGATGGGTCCTCATCCCCATTTTCAGTGCTCGGCTGTGAAGTAAGATGTACAGGGGGAACTACTTTGCCCCCAGCCAGGTCATTGCCTAGCAACAGAGAAACACCCTTTATAGGTAGACTTGACATAAGTCCCACCTTTACCTGTCCTGTAACTAAATCTGACTTCAAGAATATAGAGCGCAGGGGTACAGATACAGTCCTCCCTTCAATACCTTGTACAAGTATGAAATCCCCTGAAGCGGTCTCATCACGTAACTCCAAGGAGTCCATCAACAAAAGTGACTGAGAAGCTCCGGTATCCCTTAGGATATATATGGGGACAGGAGTAGTATGCTCATTCAGAGCCACAAATCCCTCTGACACAAATGGAAGAAATTCCTCCCTCACAAAGTCAGCTGTATTAGGCTTTTTAGCCCCACAAGAAGCAGGCAATTTAGCAGATTGGTTATCTACTACAGGGGTTTCTAACCTTGTTTTCACAAAGGCATTTGGTTTGGTATCCTTTTCTTTTTCTTTCTTAGCTTTAAGGAACCAACAGTTAGTTGTAACATGACCAGATTTCTTGCAATAACTGCAAACTAGACCACTTTTGTCCCTGTCAGCTTTCACACTTTGATCAGACCTGTTACTGGATTTCTGAGCACCATCACCAGATTTGTCTTTGTCTTTGGGTTAGGAATCTTGGGTATCACCGTAACCCTTTTTCCGAAATTGGGACCATCTATTGTTACTGCTAGACTAAATTTGGACTTATGTGTGAGAACATATTCATCTGCAAATTTGGCAGCTGATTGCAAATTCAGTGCTTGCTTCTCATTAAGGTAGGTCTTAATATCATCCTTAACACAGTTCTTGAATTCTTCAACTAACACCATCTCTTTTAGTGAGTTGAAATCATCCTTGACCTCCATAGAAGTACACCAGCGCTCAAAGCAAACCTGCTTCTCATTAGCAAATTCAACATAAGTCTGATTTTCAGATTTCTTCAAACCTCTGAATTTCTGTCGGTTAGCCTCTGGAACCAACTCATAAGCTCTCAAAATAACCTTTTTGACAACCTCATAATCAGAGGAATCATCTGCAGACAAAGCCGAATAGGCTTGTTGAGCTTTACCCTTGAGGACAGTTTGCAACATCAGAGGCCAGTGTTCCTTTGGCCACTGGCAACTCTTTGCTACCTTTTCAAAACACTGGAAATAGTTGTCAACATCCTTTTCCGAAAATGGAGGCACCAGTTTTACCTCCTGACTGGCACAAAATTTATTTTTAGTTTCAATTTTAATTTTTAGTTGCTCCATTTGGAGTCTTTCTTCTCTATCGAATTTCTCTAATTCAAAATCTCTCTGTCTCTGTCTCTCTCTTTCTGCTCTTTCCTCTTCCTCTCTCTCAAATTCTCTTTGTTTTTCTTCTCTTGCTAATTTTTCAAACTCAAACTGCCTTTGTTTTTCTTTTTCTTCCCTCTCAAATTCTCTTTGTTTCTCTTTTTCCTCCCTTTCTTTTTTCTCTTCTCTTGCTAATTTTTCCAACTCAAACTGCCTTTGTTTTTCTTTTTCCTCCCTTTCAATCTCTAGCATTTTTATTTTAAGTTCCATTTCTATATTTGGATTTTCCACTGGAAACTGTTCCAGATCTCCTGGTGCAAACACATTTTCATCAATGTAATATTCAACTATCTCTCTAGCCAGTCTTGCTTTTCGCATGGCTGGTTTCACCTCTGTCAGCTCTAAATGTCTGCAAATTTCTAGCAGTTCTGTCTTTTTAAAAGACTTCAAAACCCCTACGGTTGGTGATGCCAAGAAATCATCCATTGCTGTTGTCAATATATATGTATTCAATTAAAAAAAATTTTTTTTTACAATTTGAAATGTTAGATTTTTAATAAATGACTCACAAAATGGTCTATCCCGGACCTTGAGCCCCCAATTTGTTATTACATTTAAAACAACACAACAGCAACAGCAAGGGATGACACACAGTTTTTAAAACTTAAACACATTTAATTTAACAGACAAAGACAATAACAACTAACTAACAACTAATGAACCTAAAGACCAAGATTGATTAGGAAAAAAAAAAGAAATATTTACAGTCCCTTTTTGTGGGGTTGGGGGCTCGTCCGGGATGAAGAAAATGCTCAAACACAGGCAAAGAAATCCACAAAAGAAACGTCACAGGTCTTGAACAGAATGGCAGGTCTGGTCATCTTCTTGCAATTTCTCCTACTCCTTTACTGTCTCAATTCTTTTCCTTATATACTCTTTTGCAGACCCCACCCACATTTAGACCTCTTTTTTTTAACTTTCTGAGACTTGCCCCAGACATGTCCAGGACATGTCTAAACATGACTCCAGTCTGAGCTTTACAAAAAAAAGGTAAATACTGCCATCTAGTGGCCTATATTCACATTACAGTATTGAAATGTTATAGAATTTAAAAAAAAAACCTTAGTTGTTTCTTCTTCTTGGTTATTGTATCCCTCGAATGAAGTTCGAGGATACTATGGATTTGGCCTCATCACGTGTCCGCCGCGTCCGCAGAGATTTTCTTGTGAACGCTCTACAGCCCACATAAGTGCACCGATTCTTTTCAAATTTTGCAGGGACATGTGTTATGGTAAGTTCACGACACCTATTGATTTTGGGCACAACTGGGGGGCCTTCGGGGGATACATGTACTCGGTTGCTGAGTGCTCTAGTTAAAAATGGTGTCGCGTTTTCACCGTGTGTCGGTATATTAATAGATAGAAAAAAGAATATTTTCCATTGTGTCAAATTAGTTATAATTGGGATTGTATTTTGGAAATGATAAAAAAAATGGGACTGGTTCAAATGCTACAATTTTAATGCATGTTTTTGTTATGAATTATTTGCATTTGAATTAAAGGTGTATGAATAATCTGTGCGCAGTGTAGAAAATTAATTAAGCTATTGTCATTTGATTGTCACGGTAACAGCTGCCGGAGCCCTGCATGGCCTCTCATTGCCTAAACCTTTTTAAGGGATGAAAAGGTGGCGACCTTCAGATTAAATTCTTTCAGGCAAATTCTCATTATTTGATTTTTTTTTTTTTAAATCATTTAAAATCCAAGTCACAATATCTGTACTCCTTATGGGTTATTGATTTAACATTTTTTGGTTCTGAGTAAAAGCGGGTCTTGGAATGAAAGAGCACAAGCGTCTTTCTCAGACTTGGCTGTGGTCTGCATGTCATGCTGAAGCAGCTCGTCATGACAGGAGAATCACGGACGTCTTTATGCTATATGGATGTCTGTACGCCCCTGAATAGATAAAGGGATTAGTGCTGAAAAAGGCTTGTGATCGCGGAGAATCAGACATGCACAGCCTCAAGCTGTTTACCAAATTCATGCGCAGAAACGTCTACTTTATGAAATGGATGGCAATCATTAAGGCGATTCAGTACGAGCACAATGCATTATGATGTCAGTAAGCTCAACCAAAACAAAGGAAAATATTTTGCATGAACTGCAACACTGGAAAATAGATAAAACGGCCCACTGCTATATCAGTTGTAATCATATTTATGACAACTTAATGATGAAAATACTGCAGAAAGCATCATTTATTTTTGAAGGACAAATTTCACATGCTTCCATGAGGCAAATAAAAAAACACAGATGGATCTGGAGACCATGTTAACCGCCCATCATTAATCACAGCAATTACAAAAGTGAGTAACACTAATGGCTAACATTTATCGCTGTTTAGATAGCCCTTATTGTTCCTCGGAGAAATACAGGGCCTTTGAAGGGTGGAGGGACTCTGGTACATAAATTCCCAGATGTCTCTGTTTTCACTCATCCTCGGCGGTGTCTCTGGATTGCCCTGGATTGCCCACTCCTCACTGCTTCCTCTGTTGATTTGCTCGAAGGATTTTATTCTGTTCTTTTTTCTATTCTTAGCCACTTCCTGCTGTATTCTTTCTGCAGATTACCTGCGCATCTCTTGGGTTCTTCCTGCCATACATTACAGTCAGAAAGGGAACGCTAGCAGTCAAACTGTCCTCCGTTCTCAGCCGTGATCATCCATCCTCGCCAGTGCTGCAGAATGTGCGGGTGAGACCCAGGGCTCATCCCATCAGCGAGCAGCGAGTTCCCTGAGCTGATTGTCTCGCCGAGACGAATAGGCTTTTCCTCCTCACGCTTCATCACATCAGAGGAGCGGACCAGGCCGAGCTGGAGGGAGGCTTTGCATCTCCCTCCGTTCCGGTGTCCCGAGTAACACTGCTGTTGAACAATGCAGCAACATTTTTCTCTTGTCTATTCAGTTTGCTGGCTCTGTGAGTTCTGGGGAGCGGTTTGCTATCTGACTTCCTTTCTACTCAGCAATGTATACTACATATTTTTCTGAATGAACAGTGAAAGTATAGCATGACATGCTTTATAACTAACATTGCTCCTAATCACATTTCTAATACCTCAATCCCACGAGCCATACTAAAGTGGTTTATACTGAGGTATGCACTCATCCACATTTGTAATGATAAACTGAAGTGGTTCTCACATTATGTCATGATTAAGAGCGGCAAGTTCAGACAAAAGAAAGCAGTTGAGGTGAATTATCCCTGCAGTCATGCGCTGTCATTGCTCGTGCTGTCATGTGCCGTCATATGTTGTCATTGATCATATGCAGTCATGTTCTGGGGACCACACTTTAAGAAAGATATAGAAGCTCTAGAGAAAGTTCAGAGAAGAGCCACTAAGCTTATTCCACGTATAAAAGATGAAACCTACGAGAAGAGGCTGAAGATCCTTAATCTCTTTAGTCTCAGGAGAAGGAGACTTAGGGGTGATTTGATTGAGGTCTTTAAATATGGTAAAGGGATTTACAAGAATTATGTAGGAATCCTTCGACCAAGTGTTTGAGTAGAACGCGGGGTCACAAATGGAAGTTGTCCAAAGGTAAATTTAGCACTGATATTCGGAAATATTTCTTCACCCAAAGAGTAATTTCAATGTGGAATAGCTTACCTGACCATATTGTTGAGGCAGAGACCTTGGGGGTTTTCAAGAGCAGGCTTGACTTAAAGCTAGATACCATTGAGTCATTGAGTATCTGAAGGGATATATTCACCTTCGTATAAAGAAACTGGTGAATCTAGTTGGGCTGAAAGGCCTGTTCTTGCCATTCATGTTATGTTATGTAATGTTATGTTATGTGCTGTCATTGCTCATGTGCTGTCCTGTGCTGTCAATGCTCATGTGCAGTCATGTGCTGTCAATGCTCATGTGCAGTCATGTGCTGTCATTGCTCATGTGCAGTTATGTGCTGTCATTGCTCATGTGCAGTCATGTGTTTTCATTGCTCATGTGCTGTCACTGCTCATGTGCAGTCACGTGTTGTCATTGCTCGTGCAGTCATGTGCTGTCTTTGCTCATGTGCAGTCATGTGCTGTCATTGCTTATGTGCAGTCATGTGCTGTCATTGCTCATGTGCAGTCACGTGTTGTCATTGCTCGTGCAGTCATGTGCTGTCTTTGCTCATGTGCAGTCATGTGCTGTCATTGCTCATGTGCAGTCATGTGCTGTCATTGCTCATGTGCAGTCATGTGCTGTCATTGCTCATGTGCAGTCATGTGCTGTCATTGCTCGTGCAGTCATGTGCTGTCTTTGCTCATGTGCAGTCATGTGCTGTCTTTGCTCATGTGCAGTCATGTGCTGTCTTTGCTCATGTGCTGTCATTGCTCGTGTGCAGTCATGTGCTGTCATTGCTCATGTGCAGTCATGTGCTGTCATTGCTCATGTGCAGTCATGTGCTGTCATTACTCGTGTGCAGTCGTGTTGTCATTGCTCGTGCAGTCATGTGGTGTCATTACTTATGTGCAGTCATGTGCTGTCATTGCTCTTGTGCAGTCATGTGCTGTCATTGCTCTTGTGCAGTCATGTGCTGTCATTGCTCATGTGCAGTCATGTGCTGTCATTACTCGTGTGCAGTCGTGTTGTCATTGCTCGTGCAGTCATGTGGTGTCATTACTTATGTGCAGTCATGTGCTGTCATTGCTCGTGTGCAGTCATGTGTTGTCATTGCTCGTGTGCAGTCATGTGCTGTCATTGCTCGTGTGCAGTCATGTGCTGTCATTGCTTTATGTGCAGTCATGTGCTGTCATTGCTCATGTGCAGTCATGTGCTGTCATTGCTCATGTGCAGTCATATGCTGTCATTGCTCATGTGCAGTCATGTGCTGTCATTGCTCAATGAAATACCCTGTGGCAATTAAAACCTGCTTACCCGGAGACTGCATTGGGGTGAATGAATACAGCTGCCTCATGCTAATATCATTCCTCAGATCATATTCTCAGTCTTAGTGACATTCTTCCTTTAAAACAGTATATATACTGTTTCTTGATTTATTTCTGCTTTGTGAAAATGAAGAATCTCTGATTCATATCTGGCTGAAGATGAAGGCTATTTTTTTCATCTTTTGTTATTGTAAATGAATATAAGAATCAAATGAGAAACAGTTGACAAAGGAAAGTGATGAATATAGTGAAATGAGTCTGTATCAAAGGCAAAGGAAATTAAGTATGTTAATCTCTACGCATCAGAGACAGAGGTGGAATAAACTTACTGTTTCTCCCTTTCTTGTTATTCTTCAGTACATTTGCACAGTATACTTACAAAATATATTTACACATTATATTTATATTCAATGCGCTAGTGCTTAGTATATATTTGCTTTGGTTTACCCTACAATGTGAACAGAAACTGGACTTTTTGAACCTTGATATTGCCACTGTTTCTGAATCTCAACCTCATTTTGAAAGTAGATGACATCGCCACTGGCTCTTCGAAACTGATTTGAGTGTAGCCAGGTTGCAGCATTACTACAACCCCAAGTCCGAAATAGTTTGGACAAAGTGTAAGTTGTGAATAAAATCAAAATGCAATGACTTTCACATCACAAGTCAATATTTTATTCCTAACGGAACACAGATAACATTTCAAATGATGAAACTGAGACATTTTACATGCCCAAATTTTCAAATTTTCTGGCTGCAACAGGTCTCAAAAAAGTTGGAACACAGGCAAAAAAGGGCTTAAAAAGCAATTGATATATAAGAGAATCAGCTGAAAGAACATTTAGCAAGTAACTAAGTTAACTGGCATCAGGTGTGTAACATGATTGGCTATAAAAGGGATGTCTTAGAGAGGCTGGGTCTCTCAGAAGTAAAGATGGCCTGAGGCTCTCCAATCTGTGAACGCTTGCGGAAAAAAAATTATGGAATACTTTAAAAATAATGTTCCTCGAGATCAAATGGCAAAGAATTTGAAGGTCTCATTATTAACAGTGCATGACATCATCAAAATATTCAGAGAGACTGGAAAAATCTCAAGGCCGAAGACCTTTACTGGATGCCCGTGATCTTGGGGCCCTCAGACACCACTGCATCACTCACCGCCATGATTCTGTCATTGACATGAATAAATGGGCCCAGGAATACTTCATGAAACCATTATCCGTAAACACAGCCTGCCGTGCCATCCACAGGTGCCAGCTAAAACTCTATCATGCGAAACGGAAGCCATTGTTGAGCATGATCCAGACACGCTGCCGTGTTCTGTGGGCCAAGGCTCATTTAAAATGGACTGTAGCAAAGTGTCCTGTGAGACGAGTCCAAATTTGCCATTTTTGTTGGGAATCATAGGCTTTGTGTCCTCTGTGCTAAGGAGGAGAAAGACCACCCCTCCTGTTATCAGCATTCAGTTCGAAAGCCAGCATCTCTGATGATATGGGGATGCATTAGTGCATATGGTGTGGGACACTTGCATGTTTTAAAAAGTACCATGAACGCTGAAAAGTATATAAGGGTTTTAGAGCAACGTATGCTCCCCTCCAGATGACATCTATTCCAGGGAAGCCCTAGTGCTGTTTTTAACCTGTCTTCTGTATGTGTCCTGAGTTTTAATGGTTGTGCGTAAGATTTGAGATGCCCTCTCCAGACTGCGAAACAAATCTACCTACGGGTACCAATAAAGTCACCTTGAACCTAGTGTATTTCAGCAGGAGAATGCAAAACCACACACTGCAGCTATTACAACAGCATAACTGCGAAGTAGAAGAGTCCGTGTGCTGAACTGGCCTGCCTGCAGTCCTGATCTTTCACGGATTGAGAACATTTGGTGCGTAATTAAACAAATAGTCCATTAAAGGAGACCCAAAACTCCCCAGCAGCTAGAAGCCCGGATTAAACAAGAGTGGGATCAAATTCCAATGGCTAAACTGAAGAAACTTGTCTTCTTAATGCCCAGACGCCTCCTCTCTGTGTTAAAAAGAAGAGGGCATGCTACACCATGGTAAACAGGCCCCTGTCCCAACTTCTTTGAGACCTGTAGCAGCCATCAAATTTGAAATGAGCTCAATTTGTGGATAAATTTTAAAATTTCTCAGTTTCAACATTTGCTTTGTTATCTCTGTTCTTTTGTGAATAAAATACTGGCTGGTGTGATTTGAAAGTCATTGTGTTTTGATTACACTCACAATTTACACTTTGTCTCAACTATTTCAGAATAGGGGCTGTTTTTTGTGGGTACCTTCGAAGAAACAAAACAAAACCATGAACCATTAGTAGTTAATTTGAGACATGCCACAACACCCCTTGTGTTGGTCACTAAGAGAAATGGAAGTATTTTGTAATTCCATAGCTGTAGACTTCATTGAATTTAAATGAGACTTCAAAAATGTTACATATTTGTACTATTTCCCCATATTCATCATGGCGAGTCATAATGCTGACTGATTCATTTGGTTGGTATCTCTCAGTTTGTATGATTAAAAGTGGTGAGGTAACATACCCAAAAAAATAGCAGATGTCTGTAAAAAATTCTATCCAGTGCCTCTGGGCAGATTTGTTTGGCAAATAGGGAGAAAGCTGATTATACCAATACGCTTTGTTCATTTATTTTAATGTTTGCTGTCTCTCTCTTGCTGTTCTTATATTGTTTGTGCCAATACTGTTCAGCACTTTGGTCAACCACGGTTGTTTTTGAAAAAAAAAGTAAAAATTTTTTATTTAAAGCTTGACTTGACTTGACTTGCATGAGCGAAATTAAGATCATGACATTTTCTACTGTGAGTTGCTCATGGTAACATACGGGTCAGTGTTAAATTTCACTCGCTTAAAGGAGATCTATTATGCTTTTCGTGTTTTTACTTTTTTTGGTCATTAATGGAGTTCATTAAGTGCGAAGAAGGTTGACAAAGTTACAAAGTTCAAAGTCCACAAGAGCTGAGATAGTCTCGCCAAAAGGAGAAGAAATTAAAACCTACCTAAAACTGCAAAACGCCTCGTTTGTAGTCCAGCCATGTCTTCCTGGACATAGTGACATCACAATAGCATGGCAGGTTAGGTTATATTTTTATTATCCCTTATTTAACCAGGGATGTCCCGTTGAGATTGAAATCTCTTTTTCAAGGGAGCCCTGGGGAGGGGGAGGACAAGTTGCACACCCAATTAGATCAGGGGATGATCAGGTGGCAGGTCAAAAGAGCCACGTTGGGACTTTAGCCATGACACCAGGGAACCTCCTACTCTTATCAAAGAGTGCCATAGGATCTTTAATGGCCACTGTGAGTCAGGACTTGGGTTTAACGTCTCATCCGAATGACGGCGTCTCCTTCAGTTCAGTGGCCCCATCACTGCACTGTGGATTATTCCGCCAGAGGGAAGGTCGCCACCTTCTGACCCACCAACACCTCTTCCAGCAGCAACTTGGTTTTCCTCAGTGGTCTCCCATCCAAGTAGTGTCCAAGCCCACACCTGCTTAGCTTCAGCCACGCAGCTGGAACAGATCAAAAACACAAAGTTACAAAAGGCCACCCCTTTGTAGAAGTGTGTTTTTATCACTGCATAAAGGCAAATGCTCTTCATTTGGACGACTCAAGGAGAGAGAGGAGAGGAATCAGTGGTTAAAAATGAATTATTAAAAGAGACCAAATTGCAGCTTTGTAGACTAATACAGCATATTAGTCGAGATCGGTTCAGGTATGGATTGATTCCAGTCTGTGGTAATTTTTAGGGCTGAAATGTTGTTGTTCTGAGCAATAAGCCTCCCTTGTGTCCCTCTGTCCCTGTCCCTGGTGTCCCTCTGTCCCTGTCCAAGGGCATTGACATGCATCCAGCTCATTTTCTCTGTTGCTGTTTTCCTGACTTATGTTGCCGTATTTTTTGACATAGTTCCCCTCATCTCTTTGAATAATCTGGCTGCTATTTGTACGCCAGAATTTTGTCCCTTTTTAACTCGCTGACATCATCATCTTAAGTTGGGGATTTATCAGCAAAGTGCAGCTGTTTTGGCCTTTTTAAGACTGACATGTTTCCAATTGTCATTCAAATCAATATTAATTGCCTGAGTAGATGCTTGGGTAGCTGTGCTTTGGGCACTTCAAATTTAGAGCCATTGTCTGGGGTGTTACTAATATTTTGGTTCTAAAATGGAGAGGCAGACAAAATGCAATACTGAAGTGTCGCAATATAAGGAAAATAAAAGAAATTATTTTACTGAACATGTCTTTACCCTATAATATTTGAGAAAATGATTCATTCTAAATATCACAATCATTGTTTCTTCATTGATTCAAAAATGGCTGTATTGAAACACTGGGAGCAGGAACATTCCGGGCTCTGTTTCAGGAAGTGAGCAGACGTCGCCCACAGGCACAGAGAAACCGCAGGAATAAGTTACGCCGTTTTTTGGTTCTGCTGCAGGGGATCTCTGATCCTACCCTAAATTCTGCTCCCTGCTCAATCCGAGGCCTTTGCCAAATAGCCCGGCAAATGTACCTGTAACTACAGAATTCTTGCAGGAAACAACGGCTGCGGAAAAACAGTGAAATAGAGGGGAGAAAAAGAAAGATTGTTCTTCCGACCCGAGTGACATTTTCGCGCGGATTTGAGGGCTTGAGACAGAGGTGCTAATCCACATGATGGCTCTCAGCTCACTGCTGTTAGTCCAATACCTCACTCCTGTGTGGAGGACTGAGGAAATCCTGTTATCCACAGGGGTACTCATGACATGGTTCTCACATCTCTCCCTTGAGCGCTATGTCTGCTTACAGCATTTTACTGTTGTGGTTAATCACACAATTTAACCCCAGGACTCAAAAAAGATCAGTCCTGTAACCAAGTCTCTCAAAATCACAGTTTTGATTAAAGATTTGGTTTATTTTGTAAGGTTCTGTTATAATAAACTCTACTTCACCATAAAAAAGTCATTTAGATTTAAACAAGCAAACACTGAAAAGCTGATGATCGAATCATTATTGCACTGATGAATATGTTTTGGCTGGCAACAATTCTTTGAATCCTGTGTAGCTTCTCAATTCTTATACGACCATGTTGGAAGACACATGATATGGCAGGAGGAAAGATGTTAGTGTTTCAAGAGGGGCAAATTGTTGACAGAGTAGATTGCTGTTATTACTGGAGTTGGGTTAAGAACTGTCCAGTACATTATTTAAAACTGGAAGGATGGTGGCGTGCCATCAACTAGGTCAGAAATGAAAGTAACACTTTCCAATAAGGGCACATTAAATAACATTAGTTAATTCTGTAATAAACATTAACAAACAGTAAACTAATGGGTCTACTTATCATTTACTAATGATGTTCATTTTAACCGAGGTATTAATTTAATCATTATTGAATAGTTTGATAGTTTGAGGTGTTAATTAAAAGAGCTTTAATACTTTGATGCATGGAGTGCATACAAATGCCTTGGACCATTTGTTGGGATTTAGTGCAATGTTTTGAGTGTTGGGGGGGGGGCTGCGCGCAAGTTGATGGTCTGTCTGTCCATTATTTTGGACATTATGCTTGTGGGATGCACACTGCCATCCAGTATTTTGGACAATATGCATGTGGAGTGACAGAAATAATGTGAAGTTGAAGAAACCTGGTCATTGATATGCATGATGATCGATCTGAATTCTGAGGCCTCTTGGCTTAGTCATCATTGTAAATGAGAACTGGTTCTCAATGATTCGCCTGGTTAAATAAAGGTTAAATAAAATAAATTCTAGACATTGCTTATTTGAGCTATTTACTCAGCATTCATAATGTCCAATATTTTTTATCAAGTATGGACTCAGATGTATTCCAACAAACAGGCATGCATTACATACGTTATATGTTTTCAGTTTGTACTTTTTAATGCATTTCCATCCCCCAAAAGAAAAAAATCTGATAAAAACTTGAAAAATATAAGACTATTTCTGACTTTCGTCAACTTACCTCTTACTTGTGGATGCAGCCATTGTGATTGGTCACATGATTTATCACAAACAATCAGAGAGGCACCTATTGCGGAAATGTGCATTTTGTGTTTTCAGAGTATCTATGAGCCTAAAGAAAAGAAACCCCACTTAAATTATGTCCAAAATATTGGACAACATGCAACAAAGGGTTCATAAATAGTAAGTAAATGTTGCCGAATGCTTATTTAGCTCTCTGATTAATTAGTTAACAGTTAATCAATTGGTAGCTCTTGCTACTAACTAATGTACCCTTATTATTACCAAAATAAATCATGGATGATTGTGATGGTGTCGCGTCCTGAATGTTCCCACCATTGCATTTCCCCGCAGTCCAGCAGTCTTTGTTGGGTCTGGTTTTGTTTTGTTGATTGATCCTCATTATTTTGAAGGTGCACTATGCAAGTTTGTTCCCTTTCTGCGCGATTATATATTTGTCTCTATTCGCCGACATCTCTCCATGATTCATTATCTGCCTGCCCCTGAATTCATTGTAAAAAAAAAAAAAAAAGCCGGGCTCTGGAGAACGCATAGGTGTCACAAACTGCAGATAAACACAAGGGGCACAGGCTGTGCACCATAACATAACAAACCGTCCCGGCCAATCACCGACAAGAGTCGACAGTTATGGAAGCATGGGAAGGAGGGAACTATAGGAGGGAGGGGCGGGCTACCTCTGTTTTGTTTGAATTTGAATGTCAACAGAAGTGATGTCAACAAACTTGCATAGTGCACCTTTAAGGGATATTATCACGGTACAGCACGTCCCACTCAATAGCTGCATAAATATGCAAAATCAATCATGTGTAGGAAATTTTTCATGTGAGGTCATCCTGTTGAATTGTTTCGATGTGATTGATAAGTTCATGGAACGCGCCATGACACTTCTAGCGGACGGTATTGTTGAAGAAATACCGCTTGGGCTGCTGTAAACAGTGACGTTGTCCCGACTCCCTGCCTTTGGTTTGGCGGCGATTTTCATCAGTGTATTGCATTATGCATTGTGATGATAATACTTGACCATTACGTGTCTAGTATTCGATATTCGGCTCTTAATACGAATTGCCTGCCGTAGAAGTTAGATTTCCTGCACCTTGATCTCGACTATGTCTGCATGACTGACATGCAAACATACATGTCAAATGACACAAACTCACTGTACGGTACGGTACCCAACCCCTGGGACATACATGATATAGAGCAGTGGTTCTCAACCTTTTTGTGGTCCTGGACCCCCTGTATATTTTCGATCAATCCTGAGGACCCCCACGGCCACGACCTGGGGGAACGGAGAACCAATTTTGTAGAAACAACAGATGCTGCATTTTAAATGGCACTATTTAATATATTGCATGTTTATTTACTC
Organism: Gymnothorax reevesii; assembly: GCA_029721435.1. Taxonomy (NCBI): domain Eukaryota; kingdom Metazoa; phylum Chordata; class Actinopteri; order Anguilliformes; family Muraenidae; genus Gymnothorax; species Gymnothorax reevesii. The sequence continues at coordinate 118,401,600 of CM056578.1, forward strand.
TTCTGGAGGCCAATATGAGCTTTCAGCTATAGCTTCCAGAAATATGTAACAAAACAGCATGTGTATATGGGATTACGTAACAAAACAACTAGTTATCTTGTTTAACACTCTTACTGTTCATAGTATCTTATTGAGTTCTTATTTGCTGCAACATGCTCATTTCCTTAATGAACAATTACTTGCCTTTGTCGTCTCATTTTTACTGCGTTGGTTTTCCTCTCTTCTCATTCGTGCCTTGTAATCAAGCAATCTCGTGTCCCCCTGTCGGTCTTCAGGTGATTTTCGTTTCTCTCGTGATTCTGGCCGCTATATCTGGGGAGAGGCTGGAGTTGGTAGTTGCAGTTCAGGTAAATAAAGGGTTTGGTCATATTTGAGTAAAATAATGTATATAGAAGCAATGGGAGATTTTTTAAAAAGTTTTTTTTTTCAGACCCCCCTACATCACGGACCACTGAGAAACGCGGATATAGAGGATCTGGTGAGTAAGCGTGTCATATGAAAGTTATGAAACAAGTTGAGGAATTTTTGCGTTTGTTGTGAGCTTTATGTTTGTACTGGGATTACATCACTCTCATATGCTGTAATGAGTCGCTGACATTCACGGTTGAACTGGTCACGGTTTTCAAATTCTCAGCCAACACTGACAAGCCAGCTAACAAACCAATGTTCCATTATGGTCCTGGAAAAGTACTCCGTGCACACTGGCTAGCTAGCTCATTTCGCAAAAATTGCGGTGGAAAGACAGTGATTGTACTGAGTGTGCTGTATGTGCTGCGCAGCCGGAGTAGGGTCACAGCTACGGGACGAAAAGAGACAGCTCTAATAAAATTGTGCGCCCCATTCAAGGGAGAATAACCTGTTTGTTTGCATCCTTTGTTTGATATTTGAATTACACGTGGCTTGAATCACCCAGAAAAGGTTAGAAGTTGAATGTACTGTTATCTGGGAATGATTTAAGCGGTAAATTGTATTGGATGATAATGTCTCATTAATTAGTGTCTCGTTCTTTACCCTTCCCTTGTGTTTCCCCCTGTGGTCTGCACGTTTGTTTTCCCTTTGTTGATAATTGTCTTTGTGTATTAAAGTTCCTGGTTTCCGTCTCCCTTTTGCTCAAATGCTGTCCTCCATCTTCAGTGTTTAAATTCGAGCTGCAAAGAAGTGCTTGCGGTCCTGGTGAATGCAGCTTATTCCAGTTTTCTGCTTCATCCAAGTACGAAAGTGAGCATCTGCCCCGTTTCCCCTGATCCGATCGGCTTCACACTCTGGTTACTGACCTCAGATCAGGCCCTTCTTCTATACTGATCCTGACCCTCAGAGCTCCAGCTTATACCAACCTGACGCCAGACCATAATCTGACCATCCTCTGCGTTTGTGATAGATTAACTCCAGTCTCCTCCTTATTAAAGATGCCCCTGCAACTTTCTCCGTGATCTGCACGCGGCACCCGTGTTCTGACTTTGTGACTGATCGACATTCGTGAAAGCACTTGGTGACGTCACATGATAAAAGAATCGACAGCAGAACTCATGGCTGATTTTAATAATGAAGGTAAGAGCTTCTCCTCAGGCGTAATGCAGCAAGAGCTTGGAGGATCAGGACTCCATGGCTGCATCGCCACAAGACAGTCACTCATAAAAGAGGCTTGATTGGGGAAGAAAATAATTTGCAATAGAGCATAAAGATTGGACTCTGGAGCGATGGAAAAAGGTCATGTGGTCTGATGGGTCCAGATTTACCCTATTTTAGAGCGGTGCATGCATCAGGGTGAGAAAGGAGGCCCATGAAGCGATGCACCCGTCATGCACAGAGCCCTCTGTACCGGCCTCTGGAGGCAAAGGCTCAGTGCTGTTCTGAGTCAGCAGGGCACTGACTGCCCTGAATGATCAGATTATCCCATACCTGACAGCAGAAGCCATTCCAGGATAACAAACCCAAGATTTATTGGACTGAAATTATGAAAGAGATGAGCATTATGAATCATTTTCACTCATCAATTGGCCGCCACAGAGTCTTGACATTACCAGCTGAAAGTCACTGGGATGAGCTGAAGAAGATTTTACACAGAGGTCCGACTCTGTCATCATTAATGAAGATCATAGCCAAAAATTCATGCAAAACTGGTTGGAAATAAATGTTGGAACATTGCATTAGACTGTAGAAATAACATTATAAGGGATGTATGCCTTGATCTGAGCTAAAGGCGGTCCAAAAAGAAAAAAGAAAAAAAAAAAACAGTGCGTGCAGCTTTTTTTTTTGGGCCAAGCAGTGTATAATGATCATATGAGAGTCACAAGGAGAGTTAAATCCAAATGAGCTTGAGCTTGTCATTACAGAAGAACGTTCAACAATTTCTATATCATTGTTCCATTTTCCAGCATAATGAAGTGGATTTAAGAATGGCTATGCCCTGAAATGCTACTTTGTCTTATGTTAATACTGTTGGGATGTGTCCCAGTAATGTCTATGGTGGGGTACAGAGGGTAGTGTGGATCTGAGGAAAAGACATGGTGTAACTGGCTGACGCTGCCACTGCAGTGTGTGGAATGAGGTCAGTGTGAACACCGCCTCACATTCTCTCACAAAACTGATGATTTTACGTACAACAAAGGAAACAATTGCAAAGTCGAAAATATTGAAATCCAAGCATTTATTTATATTTTGGTTGAGAAACATTATTTTAGACCACATTGAGTATTATTGGTCTAAAAATTGCCTGGGGAAATTTGCCCTGTAATTTAAATTACAGATAATTGAAAGTGGTTTACCATCCTCACTGCAGTTGTGCATGCGATGGGCAATACAGATCAAATCCATATAAATGCTTCACAAGTTCACAAGCAATTGCTTGCTTCACAAGCAATTTTTTGCTAATTGCAGATCTCTATGCTGAAGTGGACCTGCATTTCTTTAAATATCACAGTTCCTGAAAAAACCAACTAAGTTTTAACCACTGAAACAGACTGTAGGTCGAAAACTGTTGAATAGAATTTTCTTGGTGTTTCAGTTCTTTGATCTGTACCTCCTGATACTGCTGTTGGAATTTCAGGCAAGGCCTCATTCGCTGAGCTGTGTGTGACCACCAGATGGCGCTTGAATCAAAGTGTACTTATGCACATGGTATTTCATCGTCAGACTGATGCCTGGTGCTTACTCTTACCTTATTGACCATTAATAACCATGAATGTGCATCTTGTGATGCCTGCTGCTGTCAGGATGGTGGCTACACTCTTCTGCTCTCTCTCTTTCTCTCTCACACTCACTTTCTCGCTCTTTCGCTCTCTCTCTCTCCCTCCCTCTCTGTCTCTCTCTCTCTCTCTCTCTCAAACTACTAAAATCAATGTGCTGGTCTGTAGAGAGCACTCCATTTAAATTCCCCTTCAGGACTGAATTTAGCGGCGAATGAGACCAGGGCTGAATAATGATGTAATGACATTACTGCGATGGGAAGGTCCTCTGTGCCGCCTGACCGCCACGCCTCTCGGCCACAGATCCTGTTTTAGAGGAGCCCTGCTGGGGCCGCAGTGCTCCTCATGTTTCATCATGCGGCAGTGCTGAAGCCAAAGTTTAACAGAATAATAATAATGATAATAATATTTATTATTATTATAAAGAAGAATTAATGACTAACTTGACTAACTTCTTCCCCCAGCTGGCCAGTGCTGCGCAAGGTACTTAAAGAGCAAAATGGGAGCTGTGATAAAGTCAAAACAAACCAACAGCACAAGCAGATCTAGGCGGACAGTCGTCTTGATATTTAAACTATGATATTGTAGTGACTGGGACGAGAGTTAACATGAAAGCATTGTAATAACCCTGCAAATGATCTGACTCAGAGTTTTGTTGATGGTCCGTGATGGTCCGTGCTGGTGCGCCCAGCTGTAGGATCTACACACACCCCATACTACTGCAGGACAAGCTGTGGTATCATAGCGCCACCACTAAAGCTGAGAGTTTTGCATTTGCCTTCATGTCTGAATACACTGATACACTGAACCTGCCTCACAGATCAAACAAAAGGTTATAAAAAGCCTGAATGTTAGAGCAGAGTGAAGTGCTTGTGCAGTAAACGCCTCTCAGCTCAAGAGCAGAGTGCAACAGCCGTGCTTCAAATGAAAGGCAATCGCTAGGCAAAAACCTTTTAAAATTTTTCTCAGGGCAACCTAGCGGGTCTAAGCTAATGATTTCTGTTAAAATACATCAGTGCCATATCTGGTCATCCTCCCAACCCAAAGCTGGTGTGTTTGTACACTCCACAGTATGGGGGGCATGACCTGTATGGACTACTGCCTCTCTGCCATGCAACAAAAATAGAGCACTTTCAGAAAATGGCCATGCCCCTGTTCAGAGCACAGGACAGTGAGCCTGTGATGAACCGTCTTATGTTCAGGGGCCACAGTCTTGAGGGTCATTGACGGAGAGGCCACGGTTGTGAGTGTCGTACACAAAGAGGTCACAGTCGTGAGAGCCGTAGACGCAGAGGTCACAATCCTGAGGGTCGTAGATGCAGAGGTCACAGTCTTGAGGGTCGTAGACGCAGAGGTCACAGTCGTGAGGGTCGTAGATGCAGAGGTCACAGTCTTGAGGGTTGTAGACACAGAGGTCACTGTCGTGAGGGTCGTAGATGCAGAGGTCACAGTCGTGAGGGTTTTAGACGCAGAGGTCACAGTCGTGAGGGTCGTAGACGCAGAGGTCACAGTCGTGAGGGTTGTAGATGCAGAGGTCACACTCGTGAGGGTCGTAGACGCAGAGGTCACAGTTGTGAGGGTCGTAGACGCAGAGGTCACAGTCATGAGTTTCGTAGACGTAGAAGTCACAGTTGTAAAGGTCATAGACGCAGAGCTCATTCGCTGAGCACAAAGCAGGATGTGATGCGGACATTCTTGTTGAGGAATCAGAGACCAGAGGCTCTGAATGAGTGACCATCAGAAGAAATCAAAGCAGTGTTTCATGCATGACCTCGCTTGCAAATTAACAGTTTAATCAAGGTTAAGAATTTGACATGAGCAGGGAGAGAGGGCAGTCATGGGCAAATTCTACTTGTAGACTAATTGTATTTTTCCCCTGAGAAAGGACCATTATCCTGGATAACTGGTTGCACTAATTTCTGGTCTAAAATGAATTAAAGAGAGTGCTTGAAAACCGTATTCGCCTTGAATCTAACTAAAATCGAAGGAGTTTCTTTCCTTACACTCAGCGCCATTAAAAACGCACAGGTGAGGTATGTACTGTATTGCAGCAAATTGAAGAATCGATTCAATTACGTGACAGATTCCGGACAGCAATCAAATCTAATCATGAGATGAGGGGTCTGAGATGATTGAGGGCGAGCACAAGTATCGTTTGATGCTGTCTACGTGAGCAACACATGCGCGCACATGGCCCCAACAGAAAACCCATTTTTTGCCCATCAACAGGAATAGGAACTCTTCACTTCAGACTGTGGGCTTCTGCCTCTGTGTAATTTTTTGGGCACTTTATATCCCTGTTTCTGTCTGAGGATGGAAAACAGTGACTGTCGCTGACCGACCACAGTAAGGGCAGCCATGCGTAAATGGGCAAAAACTGGGTTTTCTGTTGGGCCTGTGTGCACATGTGTTGCTCACATTGACGGCGTCAAACGGTATTTGTGCTCACCCTCAATCGCCTCGGACCCCTCATCTCATCTCAGTTTTGGTTGCTGTCCTTAATCTGTCATGTACAGGCTGGAACTAGATGTGGCGCGATTGAGCCGCTATCGTCACTCGTGGCTGCCCTAAGCGAGGTCGGTCAATGACAGTGCCTGTGTTCAATTCTCAGATAGACAGCCAACTAATTGTTGAACGGTAACAGTGCAAATGACGCACCATCTCTCGGCGGCTGAGATCTGCCCGTAACATACCAAAGGCTCTTTTACTCTATCCTGCGTCACAAGCCGATCCATTTTCTTGATGCAGTAGCATTGTTCGTTTTTTTTGTTGGCTTTATATAGGCTATTGACCACACCAAAAGGAACCAGTCAAGTGTCACTGTACACATCACGAACAGCTCAATGTTTGTAATTACTGAAGTGCTTGGCGTGTGCACGTGGTGCACGTCAAGATTACAATACCACACACTTTTCTTTATTTCCTCTCGTGCCTCACTAGAAAAACTATAAATATCAATTGATTCTTCGATTTGCTGCAAATACAGTACATACCTCACCTTTGCATTATTAATGGCGCTAAGTGTGTGTGTATATATATATATATATATATATACACACCTGTATGTATGCATGTCTGTTTGTATGTATGTATGTATGTAGGAACCTATGTGTGTGTGTAGGCATGTACGTATGTATGTATGCGTGTACATATGTATGTATTGACTTCACACTTGCTTGCTGTATTGCTGAGGACCGGCAGAAGTACAGTGTAGAGAGTTGTTTAACTGAGTGGACCTGGAGAAAACTTCCAGCACCAATCCTGAGGTCCCAGCAATCATCCTGCTTCAAACAGGCCTGTTGTGAATATGGGTGCCGCGCTGTGCTCTTAAATACGTATGCAGGACTCATAAAAAATATGGCATTTAATATGGCATAAAAAAATCCCATTGGCTTTTACAAAGAGTGCCGGCTCAATTTCCGCAGCAGAATCGTGGCATTTTGGCTCTATATCCTGCCACAGTCTCATTTCATCAATCAGTGAAAAGTAACTGCGCACTTCCTTTGTAACAGCAGTCTCCATTTTCATGAATCATGCTGAAAAGACAGTAACACTGCCGACCATATTATTTTCTACATGCTGTTTCTTACTGTTATATGTATAATGCCGAATGAAAATCTGTAGACATACCATACACAGAAAGTTTCTAATTATGGCCACTTCTAGATAAACTGTTTATAATATCAGCACAATACTTATAAAGCGTCATGTCTCATAGGTGCCACGTTGAGACACCTACAACTGAGCTCAAAATAAGGGTGCAGAATATAGGTATGTCAAATTAACAAATGCATTTACACTAAATAGAATACTGAGAAATCCTTAATTTGGCATCAAAATATGGCCGACCCCAGTCACTTCCTTCCTGCGGTTGCCACCGCCCTTCAGGAGTAACATGAGGTAACTGCGAAGCGGAAAATGAATCAAAGTGGGCTTCACAGGAGATTGGAAGTGACCTTAGAAGATTGATGTGCACAGACGCTCTGTGTATTAAAGTGTGGATGGAGAAAATAGGATAGGGAAAGGTAGTATATACTGTTGCACTCAACTGCTTCCAGGGAGTTCCATAAGAGCAGATTCCCTGCTTTATATTCAAGCTCACCGAACGCTCACTGATGCTCCACTGTACAGTATCAAAGCTGCTCCATAATTAAATGTTGAACTTAATGTCATGCATGAATGCTTGGGTGGGACAAACACCACCAGTAATAAAGCCAGTGGGAGCTGAGACTATGGCTCTAATGCTGAGGATGCAAACAGTGTTTAAAGAGAAGACGAGGAAGAAAGTTATCAGACCATGAAATTATACTTTACATTGAAATCCAGTCGTATCATTAGTCAGAATTAACTGAGCTTCATTGTATTTCCTGATTACATATAGCCGATGACATTTCAAAGGAAGGTGTAAAAGGAAGGAAGTTGAAGTGGTCAACTAATTGTATTTTTTCGCTCACTGAAAGTGTGATTGTTTTTTTTTACATTCTGTGTTTCGACTGGTAATATGAGCATTTCACAATCAAACAGGCACCCTCAATACTGTTGTCTAATTTCGTTAATACATGTTTACACAGTGCTGTGTAAAACTGGAGGAAATGGTGCAGAAGCTAAACTAGCCTAGCGGAGCCCCACAGATGGTACTACAAGTTCCATCATGCTTTTGAGACAATTTTCCAGACCAGTGGTGTAATGATGATTTGTACGGGCAGTCGGTGTCCTTCCTGGAAGATAAATGAGGGACTTGCTCTCATTAAAGAGGCTTACCCAAATAGCACCGGTGTGTGAGGGTGTGTAGCACTGAGTGACTGAGGACAGACTGCTGATCGGGGCAACAAAGGCTCCAGACAATGAACACAGGAGGGAGGGAATCGTGACACTGGAAGATGGATGGTAAAAGTGTAGCTCAGTGACATCAGGCTTGTCCAGCATTGCTGCATTGATTTAATTTTTTTTTTTTTTTGGTCAGGATTTAATTTCATAAGGATTATGACAGTAAACCGAGCTAAATTAGATTTTTTTTTTAATGAAAGAAAATCAATTTCACATTTAAACAACTACTTGTAAATTATCATATATTTGGTTTATAGTATGAGCTTTTTGGTCACACTTTAGATGAAGTGTTGCTCATAAAGGCTTAATATGGCATTTATAATGCCTTCAAAATTGAGACATAACATCTTCATAAATCATACATAACCAAATGTCATGCTTTGTAAAGGGCAAAAGGAGGGACAATGACAATGTCACTGAGCTGACAATGTCACTCTTTATAGTATTTAGCCACAAGGTAAGTGACATTGTCAGTTATATCACATCTGGCATCACATGCTGAATAAGGATGTGTTATTTCACCCTTTACAAAGCATGACATTTTCTTATGTATGATTTATGAAGATGTTATGTTTCATTTATGAAGGCATTATAAATGCTGTTATAAAGCCTTCATGAGCAACACTTCATCTAAAGTGTCACAAGCTTTTTTATGAAGGCTATTTCTTTCTGTTTATCTGCCAGGTCAACTCACTCAAAAATCTTAGTAAATAAAGAAAAATAATTAAAAGAGGAAAAAAATTGATATTAAATAAATGCTTTTCACCAAACGTGCTACAATAATTGGCACTATGAGAAAATCAAATCAAATAATTAAACTCTGTATTGAGCATATTTCCAGTCATATTTTAGATTTGTCTCTTCACCTGCTTGATTAGTGAAACATGCCCTGACTAAATCTCTGGGCACCTGGAGAGTGAACACAAGTGGAGGACATGGGATCTATTAAATAAACAGGGAGTAAAACCTTTCAGGGAATGTAAGTAAAGAACTAAACGGGAGTGCTCTAAGATGGAAGGTAAGGCTACCTGCCAGTGAAGGGAGAACTGATGTATATGAGGGGAATGCTAACTAACTAACAGAGACCAGGTGTAATCATGAAAGGGAGAGAGAGCAGGGGGATAATTGAATAATTGAGAGAAGGCAGGTAACATGGGGAAATGGGAATAACCAAGAGGAGGGGCATCACAATTAGCAACTCTTAAGTGGTCCAACATGACTCTCAGTGACTTTGGGGAATTAATGAGCCTTTCAGAACAAGAGTGGGCGAACTGCAGTTTTTATTTTGTGTAGGATGTTTGCACTGAAGTCAAACATGCATGAAAAAATCATCTTGCAATATTTTTATTTTTTTTTGCATGCATGTAATTGCTTTGATTTTCTGCCTTTTTCCCCCGAAGAAAAAGATTTTTATTTTAAATGCCTCATTTTCTGAATTTCTTCATTAATTCTAAAATTAATGGAATTTTGAAGCGAATTCATATAAATATTTTTCTGAAAGATATAGAATACTGAAGATCTGCTGATTTATCTCTTATCCTCTAATTGCTTGTTGCATGACAGGAAAAATATTTAACAAAACTTTTAAATATTAATCACTGGAGTACTTCTTATTTATGAGGAAAAACCTTTAGAGTCCCTAAGACATGCTAGAATTGACAAATACTTCACTACACTGTCTTTCAAGGCACCAAATGTGAGAGTCGGATAGCAGAAGTGTTCTGGACTAGATTAGGGCAGAATACTCGACAGAATAAGAAAATTGATAGTTTTTTTTTTTTTCAAAAAGAGGAAATCAAATGCATTTCATTGTTTAATACACAAATGCAACTTATACCAATATCAATTCAGCATCTATTTCTGCCATATAACTGTTTAATACACAAATGCTGTCGAGAATCGGTGATTTTTATGTTTGTTTTTAGTATGTTTCAGTAATTTTTATTGCTATTTATTTATTTATCATATTTATTCTTTTAGAGTATGCATGTTTCTGTACGACTGCGCTGTCTTTAGTCTTGAACGTTTTCCTTTCGTTTCCGTCTTGTGGCGTCTTGTCAGTCTTCACACTCTCTTCCTGTAGTTTGGTGAGGTAATTCCTCTTCCTTCTCTCTGGCTGTTTACATTGGCTATCCGCACTGAAGAATAGTTAACGAGGCACGGGTCATTAGTTAGATTAGAGTTAGAACTCCACCTGTTTCCCCTCGCTTTCCTATCACCATCCTTGCTTTTCTAGCTCCGCCTCCCTCTACAGCTGTCCTGCATTCTAGCTGGGATTACAGTGATTAGTTTGTGTTTAAAAGACGCATTTTTACCGCAGCTCCCTGTCAACTCGTTTCTTCCTATAGCTTCCTTTGGTTAAGTTTCGTTTCTGCGCTTTCTTGGTTTCGAGTGTTGATTGCTCGTTTCTTGTGAATGCTCCCGTAAGTCTCGTTATTGATTGTTTGTATTACGTTGTTTGATTGTGGTTGATTGCTTAGTACTTCGTTCTCCCTAATTCCCATTTTGTACCCATCTGTTTAGATTCTCCTGTGTTATTCCCTTATCCCTGTAATGAACGTACAGAGACTCTAATCGCAGTTCCAGCTCGGAAGAGCATTTTTTATTAACATTACCGTTGCTTATGGTCAGACAGAAACAGAGGTCAATAGCCAGAAATCAGGAATATCACAGAAACGCTCAATCTTAGTCAGGGACAGGCAAAATGCCAAAAAAACCAGGAAATCAGGCAGAGGCAAGGAACGGTCACGAATCGACAAAGACAAGCGGAAAACTGGGGTCGTTATAAACAAACTAATTAGAGTGTTTAGCCCAAGAAATGAAGGACAGCTGAAAGGAGGCCGAATCTAGAACAGGAAAGTGATAGGACAGATTGGACAAGTAGGTGTGCCCTGCTTCTTCAAACTAACTAATCACCGTGCCTAACTACTCTGCTCTAATGTGTAGTCCTACCCTTTTCTAATCACCAGTGCCTCAGCTAAACTATTCTCAGGTGCAGACAGTTAACAAGCACAGGAAGAAGGAAGCAGGAAGTACCCAACCAGAAAAGACAGGGGAAAAGACTGTGAATGGAAACAAGACACCACACTTAGACACACAAGGGAGCGAGAGACAAAAGACAAGCATTCACAAACGCAACCTACATCCCTATCAATTCAGCATCTATATCTGCCATATAACTGTTTAATACACAAATGCAACTTACACAATTATCAATTCAACATCTATATCTGCCATATAACTGTTTAATACACAAATCCAACTCATACCATTGTCAATTCAACATCTATATCTACCATATAACTGTTTAATACACAAATGCAACTTACAACATTATCAATTCAACCTCTATATTAAAACACAAATGCAACCTACATCCCTATCAATTCAGCATCTATATCTGCCATATAACTGTTTAATACACAAATGTCATGTACACCATCATCAATTCAACATCTATATCTGCCTTATAACTGTTTAATACACAAATGTCATGTACACCATCATCAATTCAACATCTATATCTGCCTTATAACTGTTTAATACACAAATGCAACTTACAACATTATCAATTCAACCTCTATATTAAAACACAAATGCAACCTACATCCCGATCAATTCAGCATCTATATCTGCCATATAACTGTTAAATACACAAATGTCATGTACACCATCATCAATTCAACATCTATATCTGCCTTATAACTGTTTAATACACAAATGTCATATACACCATCATCAATTCAACATCTATATCTGCCATATAACTGTTTAAAACAAAAATGTGACGTGCACCATTATCAATTCAACATCTATATCTGCCACTGTGGGTAAGATTCAAGAGCAGTGATGATGTGTAAATTTGAAATTAGATGTAAGAAAATGTCTACACAGTTGAAAATATCCATTTTTATGATCAGAGAGATAATTAAGACTTTTGAAGTGACAGGAGATGGGAAGAATAAGCCTGGAAGAGGATGTGTGACTGACCCAAGACACTGTGAGGGATATGGGTTTGAGGACATGTGTTAATTGACCCCACACACTGTGGGGAGTATCGTTTGACGGGCAAAAGAATCTCCAAGGATCACAGCTGGAGAACTGCAGCTGTGCCATTCATATTTGTTCCATTTTCAAGTCCTTGTTGCCCCTAAAGCCAGAAATACGCTGTGCGAGTTTAAAAATCGTGTTGATAATTCCACCTCACACTGTACGAGTAAACCATCTGCGTTTTGAAGCCAATACTCATGATTGAAGAGCTCACACTCTACAGTCCTACTGTCTGGCACAATCTGAGTGTTCACACAGCACGTCTAATTGGTCCCAGTGGACTGTTCTGGCTATTGTCATTTGTCAATGAAGTTTCGTTTGAAGGCACGGAGGCGCAAAAGAGTCTTTGAAGAAGACAGTTATGCAACGTTAGTTAGAAAAACCATATGTGGCCCAGCCATATACTAGGTTTGCACCTAATTACTTGTTACAATTAATAAAATCACAAGAAAATAATATTTTATGTCAACTAGTTTATTTCCTTGGTAAGTAGCTGTGTGCTAAGTAGGATAATGTACAACACGTTGATCATTATTGCGAAAAAGAGAAACCTTCAGGCACTATGACGTACTGTCGCACTTCACGCAGGCGCAGTGAGGAAAAAAGGGCTGACATTGGTGAGTTGATGTGTGGCTCTGCTTCAACTGAGTGAGTGGCTAACCTGCAGCCATTGTCTTGTGTGTCCTCATTTAAATGTAACTCCCATCGGTTTTCATTCACATGGAAAATACCATCTGAAATGTAATTCCGCCTTCGACATTCATCTTTCCGCCCCATTGCATGTTGCCCTGGCAGAACAATACCAGTCAGATGTAGAGATCAGTCTGTACATGTATTCTCAGACACAGTGCATCCAGATAAATATGGTCCTGAAAATTCACTCCATAAAGCTGTGTGATGGCAATGCCTTAAGGGTGGAAATCAGCACTTGAGGGCACTTTGCAAAAGTGTAGGTTTACAGCTGCACAAAAATGCTTCAGTGCTGTTTTCAATGGACAAACTTGTTTCCAATAAAATTTATATACTCCTCTCTCTCAATTAATCACAGAACAGGCTATTTTTTACTTGTAATGCATTTATCCTTGGGGTCAGTAGCACATTCCAAGAGTGGAAGAGCAAAGATAATACTAACTGCATACTGTATATATACATCACTGCTATTATAAAGGTCAGATCTTAAGGCAAAGGTTGTTTATCCCATTAAACTCTGACTTTTTGCTTAAGTTCTTCCTTAAGCCTCAGTCACAACAGGCCGTACTTCCACTCCACGGCTTATCTACAGCAAAAAATGGCAGGTACTCATGGGCGATGCAGGTTCTTCTTGCAGAATCTTGAGCTCACAGACTGCTCGAAAGCACATATTATGGATTTTTGATCATGCACAAAAAATTCTATGATTTCCAGAGAAATGCCAAGCATACAAGTTTCCCTAGCTCCCGACGCAAGGAGCACGCGAGGAACACGCAGGTCAGACATGCGTTTTTTTACTGGTCGTGGAAATAACGCCGTGTGTCCAAGATGCAAGTTTCCTGCAAGTGTGAAATAAGTGCACACACAATGTATGAAATAAATAGACCGTCGGAGCACGGCTGGGGTATAGAAAGGACTGCACAACTGTCCTCCTTAATGCCTCTACGAAGCACGTGGGGCAGTATGGCAAAATTACGTTGTTCTTACTCTTATGAGTTCACCGCTTCCTTTTTTTTTTAACTCCACATCCTCTACGACTCTCACCTATGGCAAAAAACGCAGAGAATGTAGGATTAAAAAATCAGTGCATCCGGTTGTGACCGAGGCTTTAGGTAGGTTCAAAGTCAGAAAAAGCTTTTTTTTCATACTGTAGTTTTGTACATATTCTGTATCTGCTGGTCACAGCGCTTCACTAAAGCTACATCACACTTATTCTGAGAGAAATATTGAAACCCAGGACCCATATTTTTATAGCCACAGCATTGCACTGAATGGGCTATATCTAGATCTCATTCACCATTTAAGACACATTGGGCTCTAATTTCGTAGACCAGGCACAGGCGCGCTGAATGGGAGGGTGCGCCGCGCCAACGGGGTGTGTCCAGACGTATGTTGCAATTTCGTGCCCGGCGTAGCCTGGCGCAAGTACTCCTCTGTCCCGCCTCTGTCCCTCCTTCCAGCGCAAGTTGGCAAAGAAGGCGACACAGCCGAGTCAAATCTTGTTCACTTGCAAGAGAAATGATGGATAGCGTGTTCCTATTATTACAATCTGTTGCTGCTTTAAATTTTGGGATTAACATGCATGGACAACAATGCAAGATACGTTACACATTTATTTTCAATATGTGATCTTAACTCGGTATGAGATCATAGCAATCAGGCTGTATTCCTTTCCCCCTCTGAAGACGATAAAACCAAAGTGACAATAATAGTAGCCTAGTATTAAGCCGCTTGCACACTGGACGCAAAACGAATTTTTCGCTCAACAGATTGCGTTGAAAGCAGTGTCTTGTGTCCGAAAGTCTGACAGGGTTTTAATATATCTCCGTGACCGACAGTCTATTATTGTTTTTAATTTCTTCAAATCTACTGACTCTTTTAGATATTAAACGTGAATGTTTTGATAAAAGGGCTCAGTTCTTCAAGATTAGTACCGAGAATTTCAATCAATGTTTCTGTTTAAGCTCTGCTCAATACAGTGAATCGACATTGGCACGGGACAATGTACAATGACTCCGTGTCTGACAGCCAAAAAAAAAAGAGGACAATTAGAACAGATTGATAAACAAAATAAAGAATAAAAAGAAACATTTTAACAACAGAACATCCAACAAACACCGCGATTAATTTATTTGCGGGTCATCTTTTTTAGATGTTCTGTTGGTTTGTGATGTATATGTATGTATTTTCATTCTTTATTCCGTTATAAATCTTTTCTCATATCAATACTTTTATTTTTTGCTGGGTGCCGGACATGGAGTGTTTTGCATTTCGCGTCGGACAGTCTTGATCGTGCATGCGATAATTTATTCACTCTGTCAATGGTCATGGAATTGATTTGCTCTCTGATTGCAAGCCCTATTTTATCTCTGCTGTGGAAATAAAGCGTGAATCTCTTCGATCCATCTGACCAATTTTCAAAAGAAAGGCCGAATAAAGACTGTTGTCTATCTTCAAAGGAAGAAAACAGACGAATAAAAAGACCAAGAAAAGTCGATAGCTCTTTGCATTGACGTTGGCTGTAATCAGTCGTGCAAAAAAATTGTTTTGCGTCCAGTGTGCAAGCGGCTTTACCGAGCATAGAACGCAAGCATTATATACACACTGCCTGATGCCGAGGCAGTTTGTGGTTGGCTGAGAAAGATGTGAAGTCATTAATTTGCATCATTGATTCCGTTGCGTTGACTAAGTCAGGTCGAGTTTCCATCATGTGTATCAACCGCCTTTGATCTGAAATCAGCACAATCAATATTGATACTATAATTTATGTACTGATTCAGATAGTTACATTAAACAGTGGTTGCTGTAATTATTTACTGTATTGAAATGTGCCTGACATTCTGGAAACCTGCCTGTGAGATTTCGGTGACGTGTGCGCACTGTGCGCCGGTCAGCCAAATTACCACTGCACAGAAAGTGAACCAGGTTGGAGCTGGTGAGCTTTTTGCGCAACTGCAGCGAAGACTTTTTCTACGAAATTGTCACGGCATCTTGATGAATAAGTGACACCCTCCCCTACTACGCCGCCACACCCATCTCGGCACATGTTCGTCTGCGCACGGTGTTGCACCTCACGAAATTACCACTGCGCGGGCTGCGCCGGACGAAATTACCACTGCGTGGGCTGTGCCACGCTACGCCACCTGTGCTGCGCCAAGAAATTAGAGCCTGGAGTCTTCTAGTTCAGCGAGACATATTTGGGATTGATGGGGAAACCTTGGAGTCTCCATTAGAATTTAAAATAGGACCTAAATGGGTGCACAGGTTTCATGAGAGTAACTAAGAACAGAAGTGCATGAGGTAATCCACTCGGAGAGGAGGTGGGCTATTTTCAGCACAAAAATAAGCAGGCCATATTTACCAAATCTCAGCGCAAGATATGTATGCCACGGAGTGTGTGAATAATAGTCCGTAATGACATACACAGAGCGAAGAAATGAATTCAAACTGAACAACATGAAACACAATGCGGGGGAAAAAATCCAGAAAATAAGCGCAGATCGAGCAGAAGTCATTTTATTATCCTCTCATTACAGTGCGGGTATGGTGACCTGCAGTCCCGAGCAGCAATAATTTGATTATATGAAGCCCAGAGGCACCAGAGTTACCATCAGCTTTATGTACAGGACAGAGGTCAACATCTCTTACTGGCTCTCTGCTTTATACCGTGTCTAGTTTAGAAATGAATAGTTGAACAATTTGTTTGCTGCTCTATAATGCAGAATTTTCTGCTCTAAGATAATGGTTTGTTTGCATCTCATTACTTCCACTCAGGAATATAACTGTGCTGAAAAGTGAGAACAAAATGTGTTCATTTCAGCTGTGAGCTGATTTGTCCATAAAAATGTTTAAATGAACGCCATCAACCAGGACTGGAAATAAAATATAATAATTTCAGATGGATTTTCAAGACCATTGAGGATTGTTTCAGATGATAAACACTCCCCAAATAATCATCCAGCCTTTTAAAAATCCATTCAACAGAACAGCCAACAACACAACGCTACAGTCATTCATCTTTGTAACAATACTTGCTTCAAAATCGTCCTTTGCAGTGAGAAATGGTACTTGCACCTTCTAAGCAACTTAATTGGTTGAGATCAGAGATTTTGAACATGATTACATTTTATTGATTAGAATGTTGTTATAATTAGACCTTAAATGAAAAATGCAAGATTTCCTGGACATTTTATGGATAATGTGCTAACTTTAGTTTAGTATTTAGAATCATTCCATTTTGAACCTTAAACTATGTCATACCTGCCTCTCCAGCCTTGTGGTAAACATCTCTCCACAGGAGTAAGGGTGTTTAATATTCTAAAGGGAGAATGCTGTCCATTACAGGATAACGCTGCATTTCGCGTGTATTTGCGTCTTTGCATTGACTTTGAATGTAATCTGTCGTGCGAAAAATTTGTTTTGCGTCCAGTGAGAAAGCGGCTTAATTGACATCTATGTGCCTTTTCTGCCGATCCATTTTCTACTGCTTGGATGTGTTGCTGTCTGTAAGAGGGCATTCACCTTCCACATGATCAAAATAAATGATGCAGCAAAGAGTTAGTGCCTGACACCAATGTGTTATTCATCCAGGTGCATTCTGAAAGGGGGGCCTTTTATATGGGGTCAAGACATTTAGACTGGAGTCATGTACACTGGAATGTGCTGCTCTGCATTGAAATATTAAGATGGCTACAATACTGTTGTGATCTGTGATTATGCTCATGTCTTGTTTAAGTTCTGTACCTGGCTTTTTGAGTCTTGAGTATTCCTAGTCTTTGCCATAAATTCCTAGATTTCATGCCATGTTTTCATTTCCATGCATTGCACTTCGTCTACCCTGTCTTGTCTTGTGTAGGTCTTCGCTCACGGTCCCTAGTCTTGCGTGCCACTCATTTGGGTGATTTGTTGGTTTCTGGGTTCAATCTTCCTTCATTATCTCGTGTGCTTCCTTCCTCTCTCTTTTACTGTCTACTAATCCATACTAACAGTTTGTTGTTTTCGATAATTACTATCCAAGATTAACATTGTATATTTTTACTAACTGACTAACATGCACTCAGGATTGTATAGCTGCACATACTAATTGACTAACGATCTCTCAGCAGTCGCTCAATTCTAATCACCGCCTCCTTGCCTATCCCTAATTATCTCTGCTGCAGTTTTCCACTTATATCTCATGCTTTCCTTTTCTTTAGACTATGCACTTTTAGTACTCCTTAACCGGAGCAGTTGTTTTGTTCATAGGATTGTCTTGTGATCCCTGTCTGCGTCTTGGCATTTGCCAAATTCATGTAATTAGATTATTGCTCATGTGTCAGTCCTGATTATTGTTTCATTGATCACACCTGTTCTCCCTTGTCATGTGCTCACCCCGGATGTGTATTTAAGATGTCTGTTCAATCACTTCCAGTGTCAGATCGTTCTCCCTAGTTTTCTCGTGCCACGTTTCTCGCCTCGATTTCTCAGTGTTTATCTTTCTGACTGGATTGCCCGACTTTTGATTTTTGCCTTTGTGTTTTTGGATTACTGTTGCATCTGTGTGTTTTGACTATTTTTCTGCCGGACTACGAGATCTGTTTGCTGCCATGGTAACGATTCGGATTACGTCCTGTGGATTCTGGCTTGTCTCTCTGATAGAACTATTCCTGTGTACCAGACCCATTTCTGTCCGACTACGAGTACTGTGATTGCTGCCCTGGTTTTTGATCCTATTTTTGCCCAACTGGATTTCGACTTTTGGATTGTGGACTTTGTACTGTTGCCTTTTGCTCTGCGGGGGTCACCCCCCTTTACCAATAAAACAAGCTCTACTGCATTTCCTGGTTCTCGCATCTGGTTCCTGATCACAACACAACAAATACATTGTGTTGTGTGTGTGTTTTTTTTTTTTTTTTTTTTTTTTTTTTAACGGACAAGACACAGGCACACACACTCTCTGACCACATTAGGCACACATTTCTTTTACCTACAGAACAGCCTTAATTGCTCAGTGTATGAATACAACAAATTGCATGGAAAATTTCTGAAGGATTTCCTACATGGTGACCTGATTGCATCCCCATTTCCGGCAGAATTTTCTGGCAAATTATTTAATGTCATGACCAATTATCATGTTTGAAGTGTCCATCAGAAAAATGGTACATCGATGGTTTTTCGCAGGTTTTGCTAAAATCTGACCCCAATGATCTGGCTGTTGCTACAGAAATTGCAATCCAGGCATCAAAATTTGATGATGCTGTGACAAATGCAGCTTTTTCTTCCTGTTCTTAACTGGCGGAAGTGAAGCTTAGTGTGCTTAGGTGCTGCAGTGCCACAACTGCTACAGGAATACCCCTCTGCCCGCTTCTATTGCAGATTGCAGTATTAACGAATGCTAGCTTAGCATCTAGGCTCTTACTCTGATGCACTTGCAGTCGACTGAGTTTGAAGAGAAGAGAGCAGGGAGTGTCACCAACCCGGGCCCACAGGTGGATACGGGAGCAGAGCTGGGAGGCTAACTAGCAGCACACAAGAGTAATGCAGCGCAGTAGCAGGCAGGGATTACATTCACAGCAGATACAGAGCTGTAGGGCAGCTGCAATAGCCCACCTTCCTGTGGCGCGAAGGAATGATTGATATGCACGGTATTCTATGGGAATGTGGGCATGTTCCATGTTTATTGGAAAATTATCTTTCTAATAGACCATTGGGCAGGGCAGGTTAGCTGAGCAGAAGACGTTTGGCGCTTAATTTGTGCAGTAAGGTGCTTAATGACTGCAGGGGGCATGAAATGATATGCTGCATGGATTTGCATTCATGTGATGTAACTTCCATGTCAATTGCTTTGTGTAACTTTAGCTATCAAGGTCACAGTTTTTACCGTGAAGGTAGTCCTTTGTATCAGTGTAGGAGTGTGCTGCTGTCTTGTTGACATTATTCCTCATTTTACATCTGTGCTGCTTAGAGGAAACCCCAGCAAAAAGCAATCAGATTCCTTCCAATTGGGAAACATCTTTCAAAAGCAAATTATCTCATAAGCCTAATTTGTGTTCCACAAGAGTCCTGCCATTCTGAAAGAGGTACGCAGTGTTTCCATGGTAAAAAAAAATGCATACCATCTATCTTCTCTTCACTGGCTTCCTCTCTTGAACTTTTATCCATGGAATGATTAATGGTGTACAGGTGTCAGAGCACAGTGAGGACACCTGTATTCAATTCATGTAATTCTTTAATGATAAAGGTCCTTAACTGGTGCCAGAGATTGATAAAACTGACGTAGCACTATTTAGAGCTGATGAAGTTCAGCTTAGACATTGTTTCCTAAAGCCCAGAGACAAGCTGAAGTGCTCAAACCTCCATTTTATCTGCCCAGAGCCCAGCTTCTGTGGAGAGATTCTAACAAAACCGAGAGGAGGCCACAGGAAAATATATACATTATTAAAAAAGTGTGAAAATCTGTCAGACAAAAATGAGGATTTAAGCTTATCAGTCCATGGAGACAACGTGAGGCATGGATGGTCAAGACGATAGCTTGTCCTTAGATAGTTCTGTGAAATTATGAAACAAGGTGCACAACTGTAAAAATTTTTAAAAAGTGCTCAATTCCAGGAAAGAGAAATTGTCAATTATTGCCAAGAAGCCTGCGTGGATATCTGATATGGTCAAGAATACTATATATACTGACACACGGTGAAAACGCAATACGCATATTTAATAACTAAGAAGAAGAAACAACCAATGTTTTTCGATTCAATGTTAACACAAATAGAAAAAGAATTTAATTGTCCATAACATTGTAAAGTTTCATCATGTTCGCTCATCAACTGTTTCCGATATGCCATTGTGAATGCACAGACCCTTCGCAAACTGTAAGTAGTGACAGTGTATTCCCTGTGCTTGCACACGTGTATAACTGGCAAGGCATTGATTCACACTAACGTTGCACAGTTGCTTGGGGTATGTTCCTCCACTCCTCCTGTAGTGGTGCTGTCAACTCGGTGACAATGCGTGGTTGACGTTGACGCCGATGCACACTACGACCCAGTCATCCCACAATGGGGTTAAGATCGGGTAAAATGGATGGCTAAGGGAGAACAGTGATCCCAGCTCATTGGAGAAAGTCTCTGGTGAGGCATGGAGTATGGAGAAGGGTTTTTTCATGTTGGAACGTGAACAGTAATCATTGTTGTCCATAGTTGCTCATTGGTGGTTGTAGAGCTGGTCTTAAAATCTCATCCAGATATTGCTGTGCCATTAGACCTCCACAAATCACGGCAATTTCACGGACTCAAGCAGGACCGTGTTTTTCTCCAACCCTGTTCAGCATTTTCCACCCTGCTGAAGCACGCCTTTAGAACAGCCACGGAGGGCATATGCCTTCAAACAGGGTCCAGTGGTAATCTTTTCAACCTCTCCAGACTGTACCATGGCGCAAGTATGAGCCTCTTAAGAGACCTGCTCTTCGCTGACAATGTGGCACTGACCGCCCACACAGCAGAATATCTGCAGCCTCACCATCAGTCTTATGGAAACTGTAAACTTATGAAAAACTTATGAAAAATACTGCAAACGCCACGGTAAACGCAGCGCATTGATGGTGAAACTGAAAGCCTATCTGACTCTACCTCCTGCGACTAACCGGAGGATTTTCCGTGGCATCTTGCCCGAACACTGATTGTCACATCACCGTTTCGTCTCCTGTCGCTCCCTGGAACCTGTCGGCACCTCGCTGGTACCTGTGGTTAGCTCGGTTGAGGAGATGCAGCTCCCCCGCCTCTGTTCACCCTGTCTCTGCAGAGGTGGGGTGGTAATCTCTGGCTGCTGAGTCAGGCGCCCTGGATGGCTAATGGCCGGGCACAGCGGCTCCTACCAATATAGCCCTGGTAAACGCGAGATCGCAAGCAAATAAGACTTTTATACTTAAGGATTTTGTCATATCCTGTGAACTTCACTTCGTATGCATGACTGAGACCTGACTACTTGTGGGTGAGTCAAGCTCTTTCTCTGAACTTTTACCTCTGGATTGTTCATATTTTAACTCACCGAGGACCACTGGTCGTGGTGGAGGAGTGGCGACCGCGTAAAGCCAGGTTTGACTGTCGACAGCTGTTGTCTGTCTCCTTCTCCAGCTTTGAATGTTTGAATCGGGTCGCTCTCACCCTGTTCTGTGCGCAGTGATCTACCATCCACTTAAATATAACAGGAACTTTATAGACGACTTTTCCGAGCTCTTGGCCGATATAATGCCAAAGTATGATCTTGTTTTAATTCTCAGTGATATGAATATTCACGTGTGTTGTCCTTCAAAGCCGTTGGCAAGAGACTTTTTAAATCTTATTGATGCTTTTAATCTAATGCCGTCTGTAACTGGTCTCACACAAGAACACTGTCACATTTTTGATCTTGTTTTATCTTGTGGTCAACCTGTTTATAACATAGAAACATGTGATTCCTGAAAGGAACGGGTTTAGACTCCAAGTGCAGTTCAGCATCGGCAGGGCGTTTATTGGGGTTGACAAAGCCCATGGTCAGGAACAGAAATTTTTGTAGATCAATAGCCAGGCAAACAGAGTAATGCAGAACAGATAGAATCAGAGTCACGGGACAAGCAAAATAATTCGGTGGCCAGGGAATCAGTCCACACAAAGACAGTAACAAAAGGGGTAGATCTAAGGGAATGGAAGGGGAAGGAAAAAGGGAATTGGATGGGATAAGGGAGATCAAAGGAGAATCTAAACAGATTGGTACAAAATGGGAATAAGGGAGAATGAAGTACTAATCAATCAATCAGCAATCACACAATGTAATACAAACAATCAAATACGAGACTTATGGGAGATTCACAAGAAATGAGCAATCAACAATCGAAACCAGAAAAGCGCAGAAACGAGACTTGACCAAGACGAGCTATGGGAAGAAACGAGTCGACAAGAAGCTGAGGAAAAGTGGGGCTTTTAAACACTAACAAATTAAGTGGAATCCCAGCTAAACACAGGACAGCTGTAGAGAGATGCAGAGCTAGAAAAGCAAGGACGGTGATAGGAGAGAGAGAGAGGAGACAGGTGGAGTTCTAACTCTAATCTAACTAATCACCCGTGCCTCACTAAACTATCCTCAGGTGCGGATAGTCAATGAGAACAGCGAGCGAGAAGGAAGAGGAAATACCTCACCGAAATACAAGGAAGAGAGTGTGATGAGAAAGACAAGACACTACGAGACAGAAACGAGAGGAAAACGCTGAAGACCAAAGACAGTGCAATCTTACAGAAACATTCATGCTGTAAAACAAAAGAAAAATGATAACCAAATAAATAAATAGCAACTAAAACTAATAAAATATACTAAAAACAAACATACAAATCACCGATTTCTAACCATTCCGTCTTTTTCGATCACATGCTGGTTTTATTTGAGATCTCTCACCCCTGTCATACATCTAGTCCAGGAGCGCCTTTCCGTACTTGTCGCATATTTAAACCGTCCACTGCCGTTCAGTTCTGCTGCCTTCAATAATGCAATTCAGGCCTCTAATTTCACCTTAATACTGAGGAGTTAAACTGTAAATTTCTTTCCACCAATCAAAACATCCGTGACATCGTCACTCCCCTTAAAACCAGGTGTCCTCAATCTGAGTAATGGCTGAATGACAGCACAATCACTTGTGCTGCCTGACAGGAATGCAGGAGAGCAGAATGCACATGGGAGAAAAACAAGCTACAGGTGTCTTATGATAATTTAAAAGAAAGATAGCGTAATTACCAAGAAACTCTTGAACTTCAGAAAACAAAATGTTTTTGTGATATTATTGAAAATAACTTTCATAAGCCATGTGAACTATTTAACACTCTTAACTCTGTTCTTAACCCTCTCCAATCCAACTGTATTGTAGCTTCTGCTGAAAGCTGTGTAGCATTTTTACATTTTCTTGTTGATAAAATTGTAACTATTTGAACATGCATCTCACCACCTTCCCAAAGCCCATCTGTTAATGTTGCTTTGTTCTGCTATACCTGCTGTACCTAGAGTACTAGCTGATAAGACAATCAGAAGGTGGAACCGGGACAAGTTGAAAGGTGATGATTGGGAGAAGTTTGCAGAGGGCGTGGTTAAATATCAAGAAGCAGAGGTGGGGTACAGAAGCCAGAACTTGGATGAAGACTGCTGGAATCACCTCAAAAGTGAAATTGTGAAAAGCGGTGAGGAAAATGTTGAGTATAAGGCAAGAAAAAGGACCAAGAAACCATGGATAACTGATCAAATGATTGATACAATGGAGGGAAGGAGCATGTGGAAGAGTGTTCACATGGAGCACGGCAGAGCAATGTACAGGAAGCTTAACAATGAGCGTCGCAGAGAAACTGATAGAGCACGCACTAAGTGGTGGGAGGATGAGTGTGCGGAGCTTGAAGAACTGGATAGAAGAGGAAGGTTATTTTGATTTATGCAAAGATAAAGAAGCTTTGTCAGGAGGAGCGAGGGGGTAAGAAGCTAGATAGCGTGCTGAGTAAGAACGGAACCTTACTGACTAGACCAATAGATGTTAGAAGGTGATGGATAGAGTATATAAAGGAGCTATACGCCAAGGAGGACAAACCAGTCAATATTCTACAAGAAATGGAAGTAGACATCAGTTCAGATGACATCGGGCCTGACGTGCTGAGAGAGGGAGATTACAAAGGTGTTAGAGCAGTTGAGCAATGGGAAAGCGAAAGGTATTGATGGAAAACCAGCAGAAATGTTGAAAGCAACGGGTCCAGAAGGAGTGAATGTACTTGTAAATGTGATGGCTGGTGTTTCAAGACGCTAAAAGCAGCAGCTGAAATGAAAGGAAGTCCAGCAAAATAAGAGAGACAAACCAACAAAAGGAGAGACAGAGACTCGTGCTTCCAACAGACAAATTCTAAAGCAAGCTCGACAGAACAAAATAAAAGGGAAAAATCTCGGGAACCGAGATAAAAAGATATAGACCAGACAGTGCCCAGAAGGAGGAAAAGAGAGAAAGATTCCCATGCTAACTAGCACTTTCCTCTTTGCAGCTCAAACGATTCTCTAGCCAGAGACCTTATCGGCTATAGTGCATAGTAACACTGACTGGCAAAGGCGGCGAGGCGGAACTTGGGTTTAAATAAAGTCCGGGCGCCGCCCACAATTAATGCCAGCTGGCCAAAGAATCCAATAGTGGGCAAAATGATATCGTCCCAGATGAGAGAAAAAAAGAAACCTTGCCAATCTCCAAAAACCATGACAGTAAAACTCTGTTGTTCTATATATAGAACAGGAGTTTGGCCTGAAGACTGGATGAAGTCAGTGTTAATACGGATAGAGAAAAGACTATAAATTACGCTATGCGGGGAACACAAAACCATAAACATTATTGTACATTCCTCGAAGGTGATCCTCCATGTCCTGGCCAACAGGTTAGAGCCCAAGGCCAACGAGTATCTTGGAAATTACCAGTTTGGCTTTTGGAAAGGGGTCGGTACAAGGGAGGCAGTAGCGGTGATGAGGTTCCTCAGAGATTGCTGCATTAACCATGACCAGGATGCAGAACGTTCATGTTTGCTTCATGGACTAAGAGAAAGCCTTCGACAGCGTGGAGCGGCTAAAACTCTTAAAGGTATTACAGAGCATCGGCGTTGACTGGTGTGACAGGAGGCTGATAGTGGCCCTATATATGGGTCTAACTGCCATTGTGAGATTGAAAGATGGTGTCACAGTACCCGTAGTTACTGGATGCGGTACAAGACAAGGTTGCTCTCTTTCACCCCTCCTGTTTAACGTGAATGCGAAGGCAATGCTCAGAGAGGCGTTTCCATATGTCAATAAAGGCCTCTGTGTTAGTGGTCAGCTTAAGTCAGGTATGCTGATGACTAGACGACTACAGCTAAATTTGCTGAGGGGCTACAGCACTAGATGTAATGAATGATAGTTACGGCTGACTGTTATGGAATGAGAATTAATCTGAAGAAAACAAAGGTCATGAAGATTAGCAAAACGCCTGGTGAGCAATTTGAGATCTATCTCGAGGGAAAGAAGTTAAAGCAGGTGACGCAGTTCAACTACCTGGGTAGCATTGTTACTGAAGATGGCTACTGCGAAAGAGACATTCGATCAAGGATAGCACGAGCTAAGGATGCCTTCTCCAGAAGAAAAGAATTAATGTTGAAGCCATTCAGCTTAAGCTTGAAGAAGCGCATCATTAAAGTGCTTATTTAGATTACCCTTATGTACAGATGTGAAAAGTGATCACTTCTCAAGGACGATATGCGCAGGCTTGAAAGTTGTGTGATCTGGATATGGAGGAAAGTACTGGGCGTTGTGTGTTTGGACAGAATCAGGAATGAGGAGGTTCAAGAGTGTGTTGGGGTAGACCGGACAGTCATCAATACAATCATGAAAAGAAAAACCTCCTGGTTAGGTCATACACTGAGACATGGAGAACTGCTGATGAAGGTCATGGAAGGATGAGTGGTATGGAGGAGGTTTCCTAGAAGGAGAGGAATTAGGTTGCTGGATAGAGTAAAGGATGGGCACCCCTATGCAAAAGTGAAGAGGCTGGCCCTGGCAAGGAAGTTGTCATAGGTTGGACCTGCCTTACAGCGGAGAACCAGAGTTAGTTCTGCTGTTTTTAGACATTTTGAGCCTGTGTCTCTCTCTGGCCTGAAGAAAATTATTGCTTGCACAACCATCTGGTTCTCCCACGGATGTTCTTCCCCCTCAATTTTTTAAAGAAGTTTGGGATACTATTGGACCCTATTTTCATTTACTAATAAACAGCAGTCTAAGTTCAGGTGGACGTACCAGTCAAGCTTAAAAAGGCAGTGGTGCAGCCTGTGATCAAATAGCCTGGTCTCAATGGCGTTTTCTTCAGAAATTTCAAACCCATCTCAAGGCTCCCTTTTATCTCCAAAATTTTGGAGAAAGTAGTAGCTGCAGTCTTTCCTAGATACAGCATTCTGCAGGTGTTAAAGTCGGGTTTTAAAGCTGTTCATAGCATGGAAACTTCCCTTTTGAAAGTTTTTAATGATCTCTTTTTATCTGCAGATTCTAGGGACTCCATCATTGTTGCACTTTGAGATCTTTCTGCAGCTTTCAACACAGTAGACCTCAGCATCCTCATCTCCCGCCGAGAGCATTATGAGGGAAAAGCACTGCTCTACAGTGGTTCAGGCTATATCCGGCTGAAAGGAGTTTTTATGTGAGTTTTGGTGAAATTCAGTCGTCATCTGCAAGGGAATACGTTTAATGTGACAGTTGGTAGGGACACATATGTAATGCTAGCGTGCGAGCAGGAAACTTTTTGCAAATCTGAGTGCAGATACTGCCTTTTCTTTGTACGGAGATTATCCAAATGAGGGTTACTTTGTTTCTTTTATGATGCGAAGCAAACTACCTCCATAATCTTCATAGATACTTCCGTTTTCATTTTGTAGCCATCAAAATACTTTTGATTTTTGAATACAAGTTTACTGTTAACAACTGTTACTAATGTTATGAAGGTTATGAATATGAATATGAAAGTTAGCAATATCGAACAACTGAAATACTATAACCAATTCATAGGTTTCTTAATTACATAATGGTATGTTTTGTTATCGGAGAATGTTATCTCTATAGGAAATTTATCTCCATTAAGCATCACTCTGTGCGGTAACGCGACTGCAGCCGAGATAAACACCTCAAAATGAACCACTCACTATCTGTGAATTGGACAAGCTGCAAACCAAGCGTTTTATCGGACTGGATCATGTTAGATTTACAATTTACAATTACTTGATAATGTGGTACTGCAAGCACACTTAGTTATGAGAGTGGCAGTTACCTAGCCTGCTACAGTGCTGAGCTGCACCGATTCAAGTTCCCAACATTACACATGGCATTCAGTTTCGCTGAATATTAATAATATTACATGGAACAATATTTTTTTCTCACGCTCTCAGACAATAAAATTTCCATAAAAGTGATACGTAGCTAAGGTAGGCCTAATATCAAATATTTATATGTCATGAGTTGGGCCATGGGAAGAGTGCATAGTTGTGTGATGAAGAGAAATCTGGAACAAATGCCAAATTACGGTTCTCTTCAACAGGCAAGCCAGTGCAAACACCATGTAATCAAAACCGGCGATCCAGTTGCGCGTCTCAAGCCCAGCTTTAGACAAAAATAAATATTCATGACCTGAATAGAGTGGTCAATTTACAATTGACTTTTGGCCATCAAGTAGCCCCTCCCTTTCAACCAATCAAACACTAGAATGCACAAATAGGTTGCCTTGGAGACGTAACCTCCACAACTGGGTCTAATATGGCTTATCTGGAAAGATGATAAGAACAAAGTCGTAGGGACAATCTGGCTTCCCAAGATATTGATAGGGACATGTTCCTACCGTCCATATACAAACCTATGCCCTTGGTTATCTGTGTCCCTGCCTTGTGGTGTACCCCAAGGTTCCATTCTGGGGCCTCATCTTTTTGCTCTTTATTTGCTTCCTCTACGACCTATTTTTAAAAAAAAAAACATGGTGTCTCATTTCATTTTCATGCAGATGACTAACAATTGTACCTGCCTTTAAAACGCAATGATCCAGACTCCCTTAGACCCATGTTAGAATGTCTTAAGGACAACAACGCTTGGCTGGCTATGAATTTTCATAAAGTTTCATAGTCCAATGACAACCAAACAGAGGTCATTATGTTTGGACGTAGACCCACTTAGAGTGTTTGTTGCCAAAAAGCTCTATCTTGGTCTGATTTGATCAAAGCACATGGTCCCAGTTGAAGTCCTAGAACCGCTTAGCGAATTCCAGACGTTTGTGTTTATGATTGTGAGTGAGAATACGTTTTTTCCGTGCATGCGTCCCAAATTGCTTGTTGGCATGTAGATGGCACCTGATGGTTGTTTTGGAGACTTTGTGACCCCAAGATGGTACCATTTGTTGCAATTCTTTAACAGTGAGGTTTGGAGAACTTTTTATTTCTCTTACCATCCTCCTCACTGTGCGTGGTGGCAAAATAACCTTGCGTCCTCATCCAGGCTTGTTTACCATTGTTCCAGTTGTTTTAAACTTCTTAATGATTCCTCTGACAGTTGATATGGGCAGGTGCAGACGAGTGGCTATTTTCTTGTAGCTATTGCCTGACTTGTGAAGGTCGACACACATCTACCTTACTTGAATGGTGTGTTCCTTTGTCTTTCCCATGTTGAAGAGTGGATAAGAAAAATGGCCTCTGTGTCACGTCATATTTTTACCCCAGGGAAACGGGAAGTGATGAATTACTAATTAAATGTTCCTAGATACTCTGATCAACTTTGTAAACTACTGTAGAAATGACAGAAATACTTCAAATACACTTATTTCCTAGGAATTGTTAGTGGTGTCAATAATAGTGGAACTTGTGATTTTATGAAAAATAATTATTTCTGAGTCTTTCTTAGTCTTAGGATTTTTTTTTTTCCCCTTAAAATTCACTTGAGTTGAAGGTTACATTTTTCCTCAATTTTCAGTGTGAGAGTATGCTTCTGCAATAAAAATTGAATTTATTTCAAGGCTTTTAACACATCTTAACCACGCGGGCCAATAATTATGGAGGGCGCTGTAAATGAGACCAAAGTATTCACAGATTTTACTGAGTGTCCAAAGCCTTAATTTCTTCCTTCCTCTGTCTTTTCTTTGCCCATTTAAAAGGCTCGCCAGCTGTCCTGTTGACTTTCTCCAGAACATTTTCCACTGATTTCCAAAAGTGCTTTACTGCCACTGTAAATAAAATAAGTTAAATTCAATGTCCAAATGAAAATTGAAGCAGTTTTTGAAAAAAAAAGTAGCAGTCATTTTTATGGTGATTTTTTTATTTAAACTTGGGTAAAATGTCATATCAACATCTGATAACAGCATATGAGTTTATTTTATTTTAGGAGTTTAATTTATATGACAACTATTGTGCAAAATGTCACAAAAATCAATATATGTAGCCAATATATGTTATCAAAATACGACAAATGACTTTTCTCACTCGTGGGAAATCCTCGAAAGCTCTCTTGCCTTGTGTGCCTCTGCCGAAGATGTTATAATGGAGCATCAGTTCATTTGTCATAAGTCTGTTTAGTACATTTCCAACCATATCTGGCAGATCCTTTCCTCTGAGTGTTGAGAAGAAAGCCGCCTATTAATCAGAAAATTGAACAAATGAACTACAAAAATACACAGCTAAGATTTAACCAGTAATACAACCCTAAATTCAACACTGATTTATGGTAGTTGACTCATAACATCCTAGGTGATAATTTTTTTAAATAACTTTTCCTGATTTACATACACACACACACATATATAAAAATAGGAATGGGACAGCACTTTGCAGCATATCGCACTACCTTGACGTCACCATGTTGCTGACACTGGCGATATTTGCATTTTGCGGCTCTTTTTTTTCCCCCAAGAATGCAGGCGCCTGAGGGAAAGGCTTCCTGAAATGGCTTACAGGCACTTGCATTGCGGAGTGGACGAGAGGTCAAACTCTTCCGTGTTTTTCACGTCACAATGTGGGATTGTGGGTAATTCTCTTTGACAAAGTCTGCAACGAGTACCACTTTCGGGAAGGGCAGATTAAAGGCTCAAAAAGTCTGCGAGTGTGCCCTCATGCACTGATGACTTGACAATGGGACAGCCCTTAACTTGACAGCAGCGCCTCAAAGTGTGTGAGTCCATGACAGTGGGCATTGGGATTGGGCCTATGTGTTTAGAATACGTGAGTTTACCTGTATTTTTCACGTGTAAATATTCACATGTAAATTACATGTGTTTTTCACATGATATTTACATGAAATGATTCATGTGTAGAAATAAACTTACCCTACACGTGTTTGACACACGTCAGCTTCCTGTCCATTTTAGGATTCATTTTAAGATCTTCCTCTTTACTTATAAAGTCCTGAATGGTCTGGATCCATCATACCTCTCCAACACCTTACACCCCACAATGGCCTCTTAGGTCAGCTGACCAGTCTCTCCAAACTGTCCCCAAGTCTAGGCTGAAGCACAGGGGGCACCCAGCTTTTGCCATCGTAGCCCCCTAACTACGGAATCAGTAGCCCCTCCATGTTAGGCTGGCCCCTCAACTCCGGTATTTTAAATTCTAGGTTTTTTCAGAACCACTTGGGCTTCTCACCTCTGCGTTTTCTCTCCCTTATTTTGTGTTTTTTATTGTGTTTTTTTTTTACTACTAGGTTTTATTGTGCTTTATTGTTGTTGTTTTTTTTTTTTACTGTTGTGTTTCGTATCATATTGACTGAATAGAAAGCTCTTTTGTCAACTTGGTCGTTTTAAATGCGCTCTACCAATGAAGTTAGATTGGATTGGATTACTGACTACAAGCTAGAGGCTGTACACGAGTTTGTGTATCTGGGCTCTACAATCTCTGACACCCCATCTCTGGATGCTGAGCTCAGCAGACGCAGTGGAGTCTTATTCTTGCCAGGGAAGAGACTCCGCACATTTCACATGCACTGTCTGAGAGGCCTCCTGAGCATCTCATGGAGTGACTTCTACCCAATAGAACAGTGCTTGAGAGAGCTGGGGTCTCCTCTACATTTCTCCTCTTGAAACAGAGACACATGCATTGGCTGGGATGCGTCATTTGCATGAAGGATGGCCGCATTCCCCAGGACCTCCTCTGTGGAGAGCTGACAGCAGGGAATAGGCAGGGAGGAAGACACCAGCTGCGCTTCAGAAACATCTACAAACTTGACCTTAAGGCACTCGGCATCAATGCCAACACCTAGGAGGCAGTCGCGGCGGACAGAGATGCCTGGAAGCGTGTGGTGCGAAACGGACACACGCACTTCCGAATCGTGCTGATGGGGCTTGCTGAGGAAAAACGGCTCCAAAGGTCGGCCCAGCGACCAGCACTGAGACTCGCCTCCTTACCTGCGTCCATTGCAGCAGGGATTGTCACTCTTGCATTGGACTTTACAGTCACAACAGACGCTGTTCCCAGAAAGACATCCCGGGCACAATCCAATAATCCTTTGGGATTCAGGGTTGCCTACTACAACCAGCTTCCTAAAGCCTAACATACCTCTAGTGGTAACACCAGCATTACAGGATTTAAACATGTTGTGAGCCTTTGACCATAAAGCACATAATTGCTCTCAAGCTGTTCCTGTTAAAGATTGCTTTAATTTATTTCATTGATTTTATTATAATTTATTTTTTGGATAATCAAGACCAATATATAAGCCTGTGATTCCCACAGGCCTCCATCTGTCATGAGTGACTATGGGTACACATCCTAATCCTGGCTGTCTGCTCGAATGGAGCAGCGCCCTCTTGTGGCTGTAAAGACCTGTGCGGGAGTGACAGCCTCTTGCGCATAGGTCACATATGTAGATGGTTTCCGGTCTGTTGGAATTGTTGCTCTCCTTCCTGCGAGCTCGCTTTTCTGCTGCAGCATTCATCAGCTTCTCTTCCCCAATCTTGAGCGGTTGGTTCAGGGTGCTACTCCACCTTGTGCAGTCGGCTGCAAAGTCCTCCCAAGTATCGACGTTGATGTCAAGTACTCGCATGTCTCTCTTGCAGACATCCTTGTATCGCAGCTGTGGGCGTCCTGTGATTCACCGTCCGGCTGCCTATTCTACATAGAGGAGGTGTTTTGGGATGCACACATCTTTCATGCCCAGCCAATGCAATCCACGTTGCCTGAGGAGGGTGTGCATGCTGGGAAGGCCAGCAAGGGACACAACCTAAATGTAGGCACAATATTTGTCTTGCCACGATATGCCCAGGATGCGGCGGATACTTCATAGATGGAAGACAACGAGTCTTTTTTGAGTCATGGTCTGCACGCACTCTGGCATTAAAGTCGCCCAGGAGAACAATTTGCTCGTGGGTAGGGATACTCCTGATGATGGATGCGAGATTCTCATAGAACTCATATTACATCTGAGGTGGAAGACAGTGTTGGGGCACACATGCTGACAAGGGTGGCGGGGCCATCAGTGGTGTTGAGGCGGAGAGTAAGGAGTTACTCTGAGCTGTTGCTGCCTGGTTCTACTGTACCCAGTAGGCCATCCCTCGCTGCGAAGCCGACTCCATGATCTCTCGGTTCATCTGAGCTCTTCCCCTGCCAGAAGGAAGTGTAGTTATTTTTCCTTCAGTGTGCCTGAGTCAGGTGTTTCTTGAAGGGCTCCTATGTCAACATTTGGTCTCTTGAGCTTGTTGTTTATGACAGCAGACTTTCTGATGTCCCCGATGTCTTGCAGATTTTCAGAGAGGCCGGTCAACATTGTCCAGACATACCAACTTCCCAGTTTTAGTGCTGGTCCCATTTTCCCATTATTTCAAAACTGTTGCTGGGCTTGTCATATCACAAAGTTGCCCTCTACAGGTATAGGCTTATTTTTTTAGACTGTTAATTGCTATTAATTGCTTTTATAATTACATTTTTACATACAGTAACCCCCCCCTTTTTTTTGCATCACTTTACCCTTAGGTTACTGTACTAGTGTGATTGTGATAATTTCGCACATAATAGCCGACTCCCATCTGTAGGCCCTAAAAATATCTTTCTGCATTTTGCCACATCTACAGTACAAGGATTTATAAAGTTATATAGATGTCTAAAAAATGGCTGAAAAGAAACCGCTTACCCCAGAAAACCATCTTTAAATTGTTATTTTATGAGATGACTCATTCTATTCTACAGTATGTATGAGATTGGTATGCCTCTGAAGATTTCACATAAAGATGTACACTTTGACCTAACAATAACATGAACTCAGTCGAGCAAAGGTCAAAAGAAATAAGAGAATGGCCAAGATGCATAAATGTTTGAAAGGACTTGCAGTTTGAGGAGACTCGGGTCCTCATCTGGTAGCATCATTTATTGAATTGTACCTGCAAACCATTAGAGTCTGTAGAAGTGAGGCTGTGACTCAGGAATACTGAGGTTACAGGCAATGTTTCAGTGAAATGGACAAAATGAACACCATAAATCCCACAATGCCGAAGTAATTTAGTCCCACTCGTAATTCACGGTGTGGAAGGTAGGCTAGCCACAAAACTATGTGCTACTGATGTAAAATGGGTATTACAAGATTCGGCAATCTCATCCCTTCTTCTTAATGTTTTGCATAAATGGATAGTTTTTCATTAATTGCCTCTATCCTTACTTATTTGTGATGAAAAATTACTTTTCTTGGTCCCCTTACTGCAGTAAGTCCCATTACTAAATTTCTACCATTGTAAGAAAACATTTGTTTATCTGATTTTTTTTTTTCATGCATATACTGGGCTTTATCTCAGAGGCTAATGACATCAACATGAACCCGGGACCATATTTTCAGTTTGTCTTAAGAACAGTATCTAAGTCACCTCATCTTTATAATGTAATGTCTAATGAAAGCTCCTCTTTGCAGCTGGTACTAATTCTGAAGCTGAAATGCATTGAAACATCACTTTGGTGGTTCCTTAATTTGAAATTGTTATGATGTTAATTTTACCTTGTATTCGGACGCAGAGGTGGGATCTCGGATTAACAGACTTCATCTAATTTGCCAAGGTCAGTAAAATTCTATAGGTGAGTTTACCTGGACGTGGCAGAGGGAAGGTGTCACACAGTTAAGGTACAAAATTTGTAACTATGTCAGAATTTATTGTCTTCGTTGAGTGTATTCCTCCATTAAGGAAGAAAAAGAAAGGAGTAGAGTGATATGTTTTAGCAAAAGAAATATTAATTACTGATGCCACACTATCGGATTGGATGGCAGTGAAGGTAAATGTTGATAACAGAGCACAACTACTGAGCAGGCTTATTTCAAGTGAATAATGGAGAAGAATTCAAGAAAACAATTTTGAAGTTTAAATCACATTCCCACACTGCGGTGTTATCTATTCAGTGTAAGACTGAGATGGATTGCACTCCTCTGAAGGGTTCTCCTGTTGGAATTATAATAGAAGAGCTCTTACTGTATAAATCATCACTCTGCCTCTGATCAGTTTTCTTGCCCAATTTGTCCAGTTTGTTTTAAATAATAATTCCCTCTCCGCCTGTTCAGCTACCACAGCGTTATTATAATTAAGCAATAGATCTTTTTGGTATAAGTGTATGTTTCATGTGGCAAATGCATTTATATTACTCAGCAAACCAACTTCAGAGAAATAAAACCACGTTTACATTAATTGATGTGCAAAATCTGATGTGCAACGCTTTGGAATGTTTCAGATGGTCGAGAAAAAATACTTTGCGTACTTGAGTTGACATCTTCTCAGAATATATATTATACCTATATTTTATTTTATTTTTGAGGTGTGAGAAAAAGCCCAACATAGGCTACCTCCATCTGCTCTCAATTTACTCTAAAAAATTTCAAAGTCCCTCAATTACAGGTCTTCATAGGTTCGGCATTACCAAGGCTTATGTAATATTTTCATGAAGGATGATAAACATACAAAATACAAATAAATAAAAAAGATTCTATCATGAGTCATGATTGTGACAGGACACTTTGCAATGCATTCAGAATACAGCTGGTTTCTCTTACTGCAGTCAGCACCCTCCAGTCATTTGATTGGGAAGGTAGGCAAAGCGTAGAATCATTTAGTCAGGCAGGTCTAACAAAACTACCTATAAAAGCATTGGAAACGAGTCACATATGATCGCTTGGAAGCAAAATAGCATTTATCTGTCTGTTATTTGGCTACATGTCTCTCTAAGCATTTTGGTCTCAGCTTGGCTCGTGAGTTTAGAGGCTAAATATAAACTTTGCCCTCTTGTGCAATATTTTTATGGACTTACAGTAGATGGGAACTCTATGAACTCCTCAAGCATTGTTTGCTTTGGGGACCTGTTTATGCCGCCACAAAAGAACTTGGAAACATCATCTTGACAGTCTCTCGTTCAAAAAGGTTGTATCAAATGAAGATATCTGTTTTATTTTGACTTAACTGGCACTTCAGTTGTTCCTCCTGGCACATACAGGTAAGGTATCACATGCCTAAAGCGACAAAAATTAATGAGCCAATACGGTGCAGCTTCTATTCGCAGGAACACTTTTAAAATATGTGCACAGATGTTTGTACGGATGCAAATGAGGCCATTTCAGAAATGAGAGAAATCAGGTCAGGTTACATTTTTCCACTAAAGATTACATTTGCTTTGGTGTATTAAGCTTGCATTACTTTAATTCCTGCTTCTTATTTCCAATTTCTCTGGAAGAAATACTCACCACTGAATGATAAAATTTTGTTCTCCAAGTAAAATTCTGTAAATACAACAACCTCAATTCCACAGGAGTTCGGACTGTGTGTAAAAGGTAAATGAAAACAGACTTTGGTGGTCTGTAAAATTTATTTACCCTATTTTTAGTGTAAGACAGCACAAATAGAAATATATAGAGTCTCACCTTATCAGCTGCATTGATTTTTTTAAATTCAAATTATGATTCGGTCTGAAGTGAAAAGTCACAAAAGGCAGGTAATTTATCAGCAAGATGGTTTGTGGCTCGCCATTTTGCCAAAATTGAACGAATAAATAATCAAACAGCTCAAAAACAACATTTCTCAATGTGCAGTTGCAAAGAATTAAGGGATTTTACTATCAACAGCCCATGCTTTTTTGTTGTATTCTTCTGTCATCAATAAAGTCATTCTTCAGAAACGTACAAGCCTTTATTTATTTTTATCATCCTTTATTTAACCAGGGAGGTGCCACTGAGATCAAAATCACTTTTTCAAGGGAGCCCTGGGGGTTGAGGTGGGGAGGGAGAGGACAAGTTGCACAGCCAATTAGATCAGGGGATGGTTAGGTAGGCAGGTTGAAAGCCTGGTTGGGAATTTAGCCATGACATTGGGGAACTGCCTAGTCCTGTCGAAGAGTCTCATAGGATGACACTCACTACAGTGAGTCAGAACCTCAGTTTCATGTCTCATTTGAAAGACGGCTTCTCCTTTAGTACAGTGTCCCCATCACTGCACTGGAGCAGTGGGGATTATTCCACCAGAAGGAAGTTCTTAACCTACTGGCCATGGACACCTCTTCCAGCAGCAACTTAGGTTTCCCAGGTGATCTCCCATCCAAGTACTAACCAAGCCCACACCTGCTTAGCGTCAACCACACGGCTGGAGCAGTTATAGTTTTGGCTGACTTTTTAACATTTTTTTTTTTCTATTTTTCACGTGACACGGCAAAATAAATACATAATGGAGCTATAAGTCATATGAACATGTTTACGCTTTGGAAGTTCATCAAAATGATGCAAGTATTTTGGGAGTACACAAAGCTCATTGTTTGAATAATTAATCAGTGATTACCATCGCAATTACCATTGCTATTATTCATCAACCTGCATGTTTAATTAGGTCTTTTAAATGTGTTTTTATGCTCCAGATAAACTCATAATTATTTGAATTTGAACTCTCAGTACAGCCTTCATTTAAGAGACCTGCACTTGTGATGGGCTGTTTTAAACTAGATTATATAGTACATTTTGTTTATTCCAGAACCTAAGATAAGCCTTACAGAGAATTTTACAGCTCTGTCCTTCCAGGATGACCGTGCTTTTGCTGTTTTCGCTCCTACTCTGTGAAACAAACACCTCCTCACTGTCAGAACAGCTGAGTCAGAACTTCAGCTTAAAAAGCTTTTAAAAACTCAAACTGGCATTTCAGTGATTTCTTTACTTAAACACCTCTTAAACTCTGCATGCAATGCATTATGTTCTTAGTTCTGTGGAGTACTGAATTTCTCTTTTTTATTAGTGTGTTTTCTGTTTTTTTGTGTGTCATGTTCTGTCTTGTATTTCACTGTAACTTTATTGTAAGTTGTAAAGCGCCTTGTAACCCTGGTTTTGAAAGGTGCTGTAGAAATAAAGTTTATTATTATTTCGGGGCCTTATAAACCATAGCTCTGTTTGCTGTATCTCTCCGGAGGGTCGCATCTTCAGTCTGTGGAGACCATGCAGAGTCTGAACGTAAAACACCTGTTATGTGTTTCTTCCGACGACAAATGCAGCGGGTTATTCACAGTAATGATTTGTACACCCCCTGGCTGACGAATCATTATTCACAAACTAAAGGCTCATTTGAATATCAAAGTAATTTTTTACCTCTTTTCCCTTCTTGTTCTAGATGTGACACAAGAAATTAGAAGGTCTGCCATGTATATTGGAGAACATTACAATTTGTTATGACCTGTTCTTTCAGGCAGTCAGTATCACTGAGATATATGACTTAAACACCTGAGATTGTTGAAGTTCCTTATTAAAGTTTGTGGCATAAATGTTTGGGCTGGTCAGCAGTAGAATGGCTGGTCAGTTAATATGCAGATGGCATTACTGTTCACTGGGCACAAAAGTTAATCTTCAATTTTTCAAATTTCTTCTCCTGCCCAATATGTCGAGTTAAGAGCAAGGGAAGGAACTAAGGAAAGGAGTTAAGGAGGTGCAAAATACAAACCTAATTCCAAAAAAGGTGCGACGCCATGTAAATTGTAAATAAAAACAGAATGCAATGATTTGCAAATCTCATAAAATGACATTTTATTCACAATAGAACATAAACAACATATCAGATATTGAAAGTGAGACATTTTACCATTTCATGAAAAATATTAGCTCATTTTGAATTTGATGGCAGCAACACATCTCAAAAAAGTTGGAACAGGGCCATGTTTACCATTATTTAGTGTCCCTTCTTCTTTTAACAACAGTCTGTAAACGTCTGCGAAGTGAGGAGACCAATTGCTGAAGTTTTGGGAGAGGAATGTTGCCCCACTCTTGTCAGATGTAGGATTCTAGCTGCTCAACAGTCCTGGGTCTTTTTTGCAGGATTCTTTGTTTTATGATGCACTAAATGTTTTCTATTAGTGTCTGGACTGCGGGTAGGCCAGTTCAGCACTCAGACTCTCCTACTGCAAACCCATGCTGTTGTGATGGATGCAGTATGTGGTTTGGCATTGTTTTGCTGAAATATGCATGGCCTTCCGTGAAAGATATGTTGTCTGGATTGGAGCATTTGTTGTTATGAAACCTCTTTCCTGTATACTTTTCAGCATTGATAATGGCGTTCCACACATGTAAGCTGCCCATGCCATAGGCACTAATGCAACCTGATACCATCAGAGATGAGGGCTTTTGAACTGTTCGCTGATAACGATCTGGATGGTCCCTCTCCTCTTTAGACCGCACAACACGACTTCCATGGTTTCCAAAAAGAATTTCAAATTTTGATTAATCTGACCACAGGACAGTTTTCATTCTGCCTCAGCCCATTTTAAATGAGCTTTGGCCCAGAGAAGATGGCGGTACTTCTGGATCGTGTTCACATACGGCTTCTTCTTTGCATGATACAGCTTTAGCTTGCATTTGTAGATTGCACGGCGAACTGTTCTCAGACAGTGATTCCTGGAAGTGTTCCTGAGCCCTTGCAGTGTATTGCAGTGCAGAATCATGTCTGTTTTTAATGCAGTGCTGCCTGAGGGCCCGAAGATCACAAGCATCCAATATTGACCTTCGAACTTGTCCCTTTATCCAGATTCTCTGAAACTTTTGATGATATTATGTACTGTGAATTTTATCTTTGCAATTCTACATTGAGGAATATTTTTCCTGAAATTATTCCACAATTTTTTGATGCATTTTTTTGCTGATCTGTGAATCTCTGTCCATCTGTACTTCTTAAAGACTCAGCCTCTCTAAAATCCTCTTTTTATACCCAGTCATGTTCCTGACCTGTTGCCAATTAACCTAATTAGTTGTAAAATGCTCCTCCAGCTGTTTTGTTAGGTACCACTAATTTTTCCAGCCCTTTGTTGCCCCTCCTGCAACTTTTTTGAGATGTGTTGCTGCCATCAAATTCAAAATGATAATATTTTTCATGAAATGGTAAAATGTCTCACTTTCAATATCTGATATGTTCTATTTTGAATAAAATGTGGGTTTATGGCATATGCAAATCATTGCATTCTGTTTTTATTTACAATTTCCACAGCATCCCAACATCTTTGGAATTGGGATTGTACAGTGATTTGGATGAACCTCAAGTGATTAGACAAATCTCCAGGGATGGTTCTTGTTTCTGTGCAAGGATTTATACAGAATTGCTATCAATGTAAAAAAAAAAAAAAAGTTGAGTGACATGAAGATGAAATGAGAAAACAAATCAAAGATGGAGCGACTAAACAGACAAAAGAGCCCAGATTCTGCATTTAATTGTGTCATCCCTCAAATGAGCACTTTATCAAAGGAGGCTCAATACCTAACATAGTGCATGACTAATTACAAATGACAGACACTTAATCACCTGGACAGATTTATCTAATACAAAGTTCAAAGCCAAAGGATGATGTGATCAAAATTCCTCTACATGCTCTCATACAATCGCCAGGGGAATTTCCATAAGGCACCGAAGCCCAGGTGGTTGCTGCCAAGTTTAGAATTACGCAGCAAAGTTTATTTTCTTCTGAATAGCCAGATGATAAATACTGTAGAGAGATGTGAACACTCTGACACCTGCTGCATACAACACTGAGGCGAAATTAAAACATGCTTACAGATGGGAACAGGCCTCCTATGATGTCACCCTTAAGATAACAAAGGGGGCAAAAATAACACAAAATCAGTGCATCTGCCAGATTTATGTAACCAGGGCACAGCTGAGGGTATGCTCCAGACATTGCCTGTCTGGTATCTCAGAGGTTATGTTTCATAAGTCTTTGCTAAAAATATATAAATATCACTTTGACAAGTGCCAGGGGTATGAAAGAACAAGGGATCACCAGATAGGTTTGGCCATCTGAGTGGCCTTAGATAAGATCACCCCTGGATGTACAACGTACATTCAACCTCCGACTAAAGTGCAGTAATTATGCAAGAGAAGTGGGACAAAAATAGGTCCTCAGAATCAGCAACCATAATGACCAAAGCAACCAAAATATATCCTGAAAACGACTGAATAAGGAAAAAATGTGACATAGAATCACACTCTCGCTATGGGAATACAGTTACTTTTGTAAATGAAATGAGGTGTTGAGGGAGAGATACCGGCAGGGGCAGTTGCTTTGGGTGATGCTGAGGGAGAGATACCGGCAGGGGCAGTTGTTTTGGGTGACGTTGAGGGAGAGATACCAGCAGGGGCAGTTATTTTGGGTGATGCTGAGGGAGAGATACCGGCAGGGGCAGTTGCTTTGGGTGATGTTGAGGGAGAGATACCGGCAGGGGCAGTTGCTTTGGGTGATGCTGAGGGAGAGATACCGGCAGGGGCAGTTGGTTTGGGTGATGCTGAGGGAGAGATACCGGCAGGGGCAGTTGCTTTGGGTGACGTTGAGGGAGAGATACCGACAGGGGCAGTTGTTTTGGGTCATACTGAGGGAGAGATACCGGCAGGGGCAGTTGTTTTGGGTCATGCTGAGGGAGTATGATCTTCCTTAGTTATTTTTCTGGTTATAAAGTCAGTTTTTTGTTTATCCTTTATGTTTATTCATGTCATTTTAGTGATTTTGCTTGTTTTCTTGTTTTTATTTCCATTCCTCTTTAGACTACATGTGCCTTTGTTTACCTGCTCACTCCTGCACTCAGTCTTCCCCGTTCTGTTTGTTAATCACTCCTCATCAGTACCTCATTTATAACCTTGCCCTTGTGAGCTCTGTTCCCTCGTGTTTCACCTGTTATATGCTTTGTTGATTCGTTCCCTGCCTGCTTGCTTAGAATCTCTCGATTTCAATCAGTGTTTTTTGTTTCTGTTTCATTCATTGTTGTCGTTCTTTCCTCACTCGCACCTCTTTGATTTAAGTTTCCTGTTTCTTGTCTCTATTTCTACACGTCTCTGTTTTTTGGTCCTCTGCTCTCAGTCACTTTTTAGCCAGTTCACTGTCTAATTTGTAGCCACAGCCCATCACACTTCCTAGTTCTCATGCACACCTGTAATCACTCCTCTACCGTGTATGTTTCCACCTTTTCATAGCGGGGCGGATCCAGGAATTGCTGAAAGGGGGGCAGCAAGGAGGGGGTCTGCCGGCCCTCCGCCAGAAAAATTTGAAACATTAATGTGCTGAAAACACGTTTCCCTGGTATCTTGGGAGAAAAATCTGGCCTGTCTGTTCAATGATTTTCCTCCCAAGGTTCCAAAAATGTAGCTGAAAAAAATTTCAAAGCGCTGTTATAACACAGTTTTACATTAACTGACCACGTTTACCTTTCAGACTTTCACTTTACTGTCAAAGTTTGTGACCTTAACCCTTTCACTGCTGTTGGTGACTTGGTCAAAATTTCAAAGAGGAGAAAATCTTTTGAAATCGTCCAATCCCTACAGTGTTGGTATTCATTGGAATGTGCTTGATGAGAGCTTTCCAGTGAATACCAATGTGCTACTATTCAAAGTTTTCGATGTTTCAGAAATGTTGACAAAAGTCACCTTTAGCAGTGAAAGGGTTAGACCATATTTCCAACAAAATATTGATATTATTAGTTTTTGAGTTTATGTAACACTAAATAGCCTCCAACAAAATAATTGTAGTGTATATCTAACGTGCAAACCCAGTGGCTATATGCGTCCGTGATTCTAGCAGATGTTAATAGAGTTGAAGTGCAGAGAGTCTTCCTGTCTGAACTTTCGCTAAGCTTCATTTAAATTTCTGCACGTGAGTGAATTTACTAATCTGCAGGCATTATCCTAAAGATGTCCTGATATAAATTTAATACAATGATGCTGTCCTATATTAAAACATACCATTGTGAAAATATAATCTTTTATAGAAATACTATTATTATTATTATATTTACATAAATTAATGTGAAAAAGAAATGTGACTTTCGGGCCATTTAGAATTTTTCCATAAGACCATTGAACTATTTGGATTGACTCATACATAACCTTTTTAAAATAATGTTACATATCTTACAGACTCTAAAGGGCAAAGAATAGCTCACTAGCTTCAGAACCGCAGTACTCGCTGGTTACAAGTTTAATGACGGGTGATTCTGAACGTCAAGACGGGGTTTTGGAATGGAAAATTTGGAAAGTCTTCTGGTATTCCAGGAAAAATTTTATTTGGCACCGTAAAACAACAAATCAATGTAGGCAACACCAAAACAAATGGTCCATCAGTGGGGTCCGTTAGTAAGCTCGAGCTAATTTTAACTGAACGCTTACTTGCGATAGCCTATTAATTTAACGTCAGTCTTACCGCTTCCATGTCCCCCTGCAAATGAAACTGCTGCTACGAGGATCATCATGGCCAAACAGCTGGTAATTTTTTTGCATTTGACAGGCTGAGCCTCAAATGTCGGTTTACTTTATTCTGTCAGCTTTTATGCCTTTCCTTTGCTTTCTGACATTTTCGTCTGAAGACGTAGTCGTTGAAACACATTTTACCGCAACAGGGGACAAGCAAGGCCATTGGTTGAACAAATTTCCCAGCAAGCCTGCCTTCTTAAACATCAGGACGAAAACAACAAAATTGAAT
This sequence comes from Gymnothorax reevesii, assembly GCA_029721435.1. NCBI lineage: Eukaryota > Metazoa > Chordata > Actinopteri > Anguilliformes > Muraenidae > Gymnothorax > Gymnothorax reevesii. The sequence goes on from CM056578.1 coordinate 118,444,783, forward strand.
AAATTGCACATAGCTTAAGTCCAAGTATCCTTTTTTTATTTGCAAGAAAGAGTCTCTTGGGCATTCCTACCGCATAAAGCAAATATATACAATTGGATCCAAATAAATTTGCCATGCTGCAAGACAACCGGAATAATGAAGTTGAACAATCGAAAGTGGTACATAAACCGTGAGGACTGATTTTGGTTTGTGATTATAGACTAGCAGATTATCAGAGAAGACACGGCCGCATATATACACATGTACGTACAAGTATTTGGGCTTATTCAAAGAATAATACGCGTTTAATTTTTCCTGTGAAAAAAAGGAGTGGGGTGTGTGCCCGTGTGCCGAATCCCAAACCCACCCCCGGATCCACCGCTGTATAGACTCCGTTTTTCTTTGAACTCTGTGAGTTTTTGCCTTTTTCTTGACCCTTATGAGCCTGTGTATTTCCCAGTGATGTTTTTTGGTTCTGCCCTATTTTTGGCAAAAGTCTCCCCTTCCCTTTGTATGTTTTCATCACCTGGTTTGATTTCGAGTTTTTACTTTGGAGTTTGAGTAACAACTCAGTCTCATCCCTATTTGCTATTTTTACGGTGTAGCTTTTGACTACTGGCCTGTGCTGTGACCACTATTTGGATCAGCCATGTTGTGCGTCTTTTTGGCTGTTTCCGTACTGCACTGTCTGACCCTGATTCAGCCCTGAGTCAACCTGCTTCTGCCATTTTACTCCAGTCTGCGCCTCGGTCCATTCTTCTTCCAGACAGATACATTCATGCCATCCCCTGGCAGGATTCACTGTATTGTCAAATGTACTTTTGTATTTACTCGTGGGAGATTTAAAGAAGCCTTTTTGAAGAGAATTGCCAATAATCCATTGAATATACTAATGCTAGTTTTACCGCATTTTGGCACGTTTATTTGTACATTTGCACTGCATGTTCAAAATGTGATGTATAAATGCTCCACAAACCTGTAAACACACACACACACACACACACACACACAATTACATACACACACTTGCATACACTAAAACATACAAATAATTTCTCCCCTCCCCATCTCCTTTAAATTATTATTTATCAAAGCAGCATGTAAAAAAGCAAAAATTACAGTGGACACACAGGAGTGAATTAATTCTTGTAATAACCTATGAACATGGCTTTTGGCCAGCATCGGTGTGTCACATCTTTAATTCTGCGGCAGCGATCGCCTCGGCAAACAGCACAAATGAATCTCACGTGGGGAAAGGCGGCGAGCAGCTGCAGTTTAACAGGACTCTCAGGGTCCTTCTCCGGGGTGGGATGCGAGGCGGATGCGGGCGACATCACGTCTGTCTGCAGCACGGGGAAACAGAACGAGAGTAGGAGGAAATGTGGGCGGTCTCTCGCTCGCACAGGGCCCATCTCTCTGCAGGGAGTGCGGGAGGCCAGGCGACAGAGAGACAGGTAAAAAAAAAAACATCATGCAGCTTTCTCCTCATCTACAAACCATTTAAATTCACAACGTCCCCCTCTGCTGCCAGTGTATCTCCAGTACCGCTCACACACCGACCTCCACTCCCTCGTTTTTACCTAACTGTTTCTGCCGCGTGTACAGTAACCATAGTTTACAGTGAGACTTTAGTACTATAGGATAAAATCCTCCTCTGCAGAAGCTGATGCCTGTGGATGCTGAGGAGGAAGTGATCTGAAGTGTGAGCCAAGGGTAGTGCGTTGGTGTTTAGTAACTAATTTTGATTCCTAATTATTGTGCTTCACGTTGCGCTGATGGTTGTGAAAAACTGTAAATGGATATACAGCGAGATATAATGCCAGGAACAAAAAAAATAGGTTCTTGGTTTATATTTTTCTTACTCAAGTTTCTCACGTTGTACTGGCAGGAAGCTTGTCGTAAAGTGCACCATTTTTGGCTCATTCACGAAACTTTTTCCATTATTTGTCAACGATTTATGGATTCAAGGCTGTCAACTTGTATTAACAGCAGGTTTGCAATGACCTCCCTAAGTTTAAAATGCTTCCTGTTTTTACGTTGTAGAATTGATCGCTTATTTTTGCTACAATTAAACATTCGCTTCACTGATAGACCTCATTTTTCTATAACAAAAACGCAGCGCTCTCACGCAGAGACTTTAAACTGATTTCTCTGGTGAGCCATAAGGTGTTACAATGATCAGCTTTCATGTCCTTGGAGGTTCATAGTTTATTAAGCTCGAAAATATTGCCCTGTACCACCCATGTAATGTTACAGCCCAGAACCAGAAGCAAGTAATGAAAGTCGAAATCCTTTATTCGGTCCGAGTCCAAGCCAGAGATCACAGAAGTACAGCGCCACAAAACACAAGCCAAAGGTCAGGGTCATGGGATGGGCAGAGTTCGGTAACAGTGGGTCAGAATGGCAACGGTACACAAACGGCAGGCAAAAATCTGAGTCGAGAAAAGAGGTCCGAAAATCCAAAAATCCAGCAGGGGTCAAAAAATGAGCCGGGCACCGGCAGAAAACGGTAGTTGGGCAAAGGCTGTCTGAAATCTCTCAGATTGACTGGCGAACGGGTCTCTCGGCACAGAAGAAAAGATCAACGTTCTGACGGGAATGGAACAGAAATGCAGGGCTGAAATGCACCACACAGAGGTCACATCCTGCAGGACAACAGGTGAGGGGGAAACAGATCATGAACAATGAAGGGGAGCACATGAGGGAGCCCTAATACTAGGGATGCACTGATACCACTTTTAAAAAAAAAACCGATACGAGTACTGATACCGATATTTCTGAAATATTTTCCAGGAAAATACAATGACAATTTCGGAGTACAGGTTTTATTTTCTTTTTATAACATGCCTAAAAGAGGCCGATATCAAACGATTCACGCGTGGCTATTTCCAAACAAACAAACAAACAAAAAAAAGAGTAGGCCTAACTGCTAAAAATCTTTCTGTATTTATGCCCGACAAAAAGCCTTCGAACTAGCACTGCCATCAAATGGGGCAAAACATTACTGAAGCTTGATAAATGAAGTAAACTCGCTGCATAGGCAAGGTAACACACCCAACTTCATTAAAAGTCAGTAGAACTATTAATTGGCACAGATAGTTTTTACAAACATCCATATGCATTCTCAATCCAACTAAAGTCAATAATAGCTTTCCAAGCAAACAAGACATCACTTAAACTGCGTGGTATTGCTATATTTCAATTACACAGATGACAAATGAAATAGATTTAACTTAACCACAACTAAACTGTTTAAGGTAACCTTATGTTACCAATAAATTTGAAGTAAAATAAGATTCACAATTCTAAGTCTCAGTGTGTGTAATTGCGGGTGTGCTTGAGCGAGCTCGGCTTGCTTGTAAATATTCAATAACTGATCCTGGTGTGTCATCTAGTGATAGAATATCATAATTGCGCGCATAAATTTGCAGCTCCATGTCCGCTGGCAGAAATATCTGCCCAAAACTCTTAAGATACCCGAACACCATTGTTCTTCTTGAACACGCTGCACCCAGATAATCCTTGAATGATCAATTTGATCAATTTGTAACTAGTGGTGAAGTGGCCGGTGTCAAATGAATGAAGTGAAGTATACTTTTTATCTTTTAAATGTAGTAGAATAGAAGTCCCAGTAAAAAAAAGAAAGAAAGACTCGAGTAAAGTACAAATCCTCAAAAAAAAAAAAACTACTATAGTACTGTAACAAAATTGCCTACATGAACTTCTTTACTATACACCTCTTGTGTGTATGCGCGTATGCCTGCATATGATGTGATGACTATAAATCTGTCTTTCTCATATTTTTTCAAACCCGCTGTCTCCCCCTAGACATAGAAGTCAGACAGTACAACATACTGTAGCCTATGCGACTGTGAGCCGGCAGTTACCTTGCGTCTTACATTAAGTGGTACCAGTGCATGGTATCGGCAAATGTGGATGAGTACGAGTATCGTAAGGCATCTGGCAGATACCCGATACTGGTATTGGTATCGGCTCAACACAGCCTAATACAGTAATTAGCAAAACCTAAGACATGGACTATGGACACATAGACAACTTATAGCAGATAAACAGCTCCGGTTAAGGAGCTCTAAGTGCACAGATAAAAGTGCTGGATAGCAATTAAACACGTGCAAAAGATTTCGCAGAAACACAGGGAGGTACAGGGAAAGGAAAGCAAGAGGCGGGGCTTAGAACAGGGCGAGTGCTGAGATTAGGTTAGTAGTAATTAGTAGCGGTGCAACTTTACAAATGAACCCAAGTGCTCGTTAGTTAGTTTGTTAGTAATAAATACAGGTTACGGGTTAGTAATAACAAGTTAGAAACTATAATGCAAAATATAAATGTTAGTATTATTAGTAATCAGAAAGCAGAGCGAAGGAAGTAAACGAGAATTGAAGTAATTAAGTGAAAGCACTGAAATCACCCGAAGCATGTGGGCAGGCAGACTGGGGAGAAGGAACTGACCACACAGATCACATGACAGGGGGAGACACTGGTGCACAGAACAGGAAATAAAAAAATGGCGAAACAGAAACTGGGAAGCAGATTGATAATAAATAATAGATTAAGATGAAAAATAACAAAACTGGCAACAAGCATGGCAGAATCATAACAACCCAACTAACAGGAAGTAAAATTGAAGCCAGGAAATAACTGCAGGTTAAATCCAAATTTGTTATGATACTAATCAAAATAATGGGCTCTAAATTCGTAGACCAGGCACAGGCGCGGAGAATTGGTGTGCGCCGCGCCGCACCAACGGGGTGTGTCCAGGCGTACGTTGCAATTTCGTTCCCGGTGCAGCCTGGCGCAAGTACTCCTCTGTCCCGCCTTCCTGCGCAAGTGGCAAAGAAGGCGTGTTTGGGTGTAACAGCCAAGTCAAATCTTCACCAATCAAATGACCTCCTCTGCTCAACTTTAATGTGTTAGACTATAGAAGCCTCTGTCCTATATCTGCATGACGCGTTAATGTTGCATTTTACTTTGCTGCTTCAGGCATGTTTTCTGCACTGCTTACGTCTATATTAAGCATTACGAATATGAGTTAGCAGGCTAGCTAGGGCATTCGCAAATTATTACCATGCGCGAACTTGAATGGAATTTCAAAATGAAACTACATCAGATCATTCAAACTTATGAAGTAGGAATGAAATACGACGGTTGCTCATTGGGAAGAGAAATGATGGATAGCGTGTTCCTATTATTAAACCCTGTTGCTGCATAAAATTTTGGGATTAACATGCATGGACAACAATGCAAGATACGTTACACATTTATTTTCAATATTTGATCTTAACGACATCATAGCAATCAGGCTGTATTCCTTTCCTCCACTAAAAATGATAAACGACCTAAGTGACAATAATAGAAGCCTAGTATTAAGCTGCTTGCACACTGGACGCGAAACAAAATTTTCGCACGACAGATTGCGTTGAACGCAGTGTCTCGTGTCCGAAAGTCTTAATAGTTTTTGTTATATATCTCCGTGTCCAACAGTCGGTTTTTTTTTTTTATTTCTTCAAATCTACTGACTCTTTTAGATATTAAATGTGAATGTTTTGATAAGAGGGCTCAGTTCTTCAAGAAGAGTACCGAGAATTTCAATCAATGTTTCTGTTTAAGCTCTGCTCAGTAAAGTGAGTCGACATTGGCGCGAGACAATGTACAATGCCTCCGTGTGTGACAGCCAAAAAAAAAAAAAAGAGGACGATTAGAACAGATTGATAACGAAATAAAGAATAAAAAGAAACAGTTTAACAACAGAATATCCAATGAACACTGCGATTTATTTATTGCGGGTCATCTTTTTTGGATGTTTCGTTTGCTGGTGATATATTTTTATTCTTTAATTCGTTATAAATCTGTTCTCATATCAATGCTTTTACTTTTTGCTGGCTGGTGGACATGGAGTATTTTAACATTTCGCGTCTGACAGTCTTGATCGTGCATGCGATAATTTATTCACTCTGTCAATGGTCATGGAATTGATTTGCTCACGCACTATTTTATCTCTGCTGTGGAAATAAAGCGTGAATCTGTTCAATAAATCTGACTAATTTTCAAAAGAAAGACCGAATAAAGACTGTTGTCTATCTTCGAAGGAAGAAAACAGACAAATAGGCTAAAAAGACCTAGAAAAGTCGATAGCTATCAATTTGCATTCTGTGAAGGTCGAACACAAACATGGTCAAGTTTGCACGTCTAATAATTCCTGGAATACTCAGAAAAATTAGAACTTTTTTGACTTTCGGACATGGAGCTATATTAAAACCCTGTTCGACTATCGTGTCTTTGCATTGACTTTGTCTGTAATCAGTCGTGCGAAAAATTTGTTTCGTGTCCAGTGTGCAAGCGGCTTTATGGAGCATAGAACGCAAGCATTCTGTATATGTATATACATCCAGTTTGTGGTTGGCTGAGAAAGATGTGAAGTCGTTAGTTTGCATCACAGATTCAGCTGCGTTGATTAAGCCAGGTCAAGTTTCCATTACGCGTGCCAACCGCCTTTAATCTGACATCAGGACAATCGATGTAAATACTATAATTTATGTCCTTATTCAGATAGTTACATTAAATAGTGCTTCCTGTAATTATTTATTTCATTGAAATGTGCCTGACATTCTGGAAACCTGCCTGTGAGATTTCGGTGACGTGTTCGCACTGTGCGCTGGTCAGTCAAATTACCACTGCACAGAAATTAGACGATGCTACATCCAAGGCGTCAGGCTCATTCTGTCTTCGGCACAGCCCAAATCATTTTAAAATCCCTCTCAGTGTACACATACTAATCACAATATCATCCAGCATGCTCAAAAATAGCAGAATCTCACCATGATTCAAGCCAAGCATGAAGTAGAACTTCATCAAATTATGCAAATGAGCCAAAAGTTTCTTGTTATGATGTGATGTTTTCACGTTGAAATAACGTGAAGATATCTTGCTAAAACATGAAAATATGTTGTAATAAAATGAAAAACATCTTGTAGTAATAAGAAACTTTACACTATTACTAACGGATGGAGAGTTATTTTTCGTTCTTTTATTATTATTACTTGTGTCTCAACTAAATTATACAAGGATACAAGGAAGCACTGAATTTGTCAATGAAGGAATCTATATGTAAATCCACGGTAAGGAACTACGCATTTTTGTATGTGACGACTGTAATTGACAGTAGAATGTGAGAGAATCAATACCATGTCAAATTTTTTGCTCCAGAAAACTGATTTTTCTGAACCACGAATTGGAATACCGTTGGCTCACTGTAGCTAAAGTGGTTGCTACACAGGGCAACGATTTTTTCTGAAGCAATAGATAATTTTTTTAAACTGCTGGATCGATACTATGGGCGAGGATATTGACCATTTTGCACATCAGGCTTAGCTGAGGATTTTAATTAATGCAACCCTTGAAAAACAGGGAGTGGAGAGAACTTCCCCATATTCTAAACTGGGTTCAAACTCTGCTTGCTTGTGAATATTCAATAAATGATCCGGGGGTACTATCTAGTGATCGAGTACAGTAACTGCGTGCTTAAATTTGCAGTTCCATAGATGCGAGCATCTACATCTGCAGACAGGGACTGGCTAAATGTTCTTTCAGCTGATTCTCTTTTATATTAATTACTTTTTCAGCCCTTTTTTGCCTGAGTCCCAACTTTTCTGAGACCTGCTGCAGCCAGGAAATTTGAAATAAGCTCATTTTGTGCATAAAGATGTAAAATGTCTCAGTTTCAACATTTGAAATGTTACCTATGTTCTATTGTAAATAATATATTGGCTTGTGATCATTGCATTTGATCTTATTCACAATTTATACTTCATCCCAATTATTTCGGAATTGGGGTTGTAGAATAAAACGCGGCAAGAGAGAGGCTTGTAGTGAGTTGCCATCAGTCGCCGCCATCACCGGTATCACTGCAGCCCAGTGGCGGCGCCAAAACAACCCTTTTTGATTAAATAGTGGGACTCGGCAATTAAACATCATTTTGTTTGCCAAAGTAAAATATTCAATCTTAACTTCTCTTTAGAAGTGCAAGATTGCTGATGATGGTGTGAGGACGTGATATGCTGCTAAAGAGCGTGTGACTCAGGCCATATGGGTGAGAGTCGACAGGTATGCAATTTTGAATCACGTGTCCAAATGAATGATTGTTGCCTCACCTAAACAGGGAGAACTAGCAGCACCTGATAGTGGGGTGCTCTCAGAGTAAATCTATTGTTGATTATGAAAATGACGGAGAACAAATCAGGACTAATAATTGTTTTAAAGGGATGTTCTGTGCACCCCCAATTCCCAGTTCTGGCTCCACCACTGTTTCAGCCGCTCTTTAATCTGTACTTATATCTTGATACTGATATAGATTCCCTTCATTCAAAAAACGCTGAATTTCCTTTATACACTGAGGCTCTGGGGGCGAATGCTGTCCTGTCGTTTGAGAACGGCCATTCATTAAGAGACTAATCCCTCGCTTTCTCAGATTTCCTTGAATTACCTGCTGTCAAGAAAAGCATTTTGTTTCCCTCGAACCTGTGGAAGCAGCATCTGGACTGGACCGAGAGAAGGAGGAAGGTGGATTGTGAGTTTCATTTGAAGTGCTCACAATACCAAATGTTAATCCGCTCATTTGCAATGACTACTTAGTTGAATAATCAGCCAGGTTGTTTTTAGCTGGCATTATTGTAGCTTGAATCACAAAGTCATGAAGCATTTTCCTATCCACATGAATGACATAACATGTCAATGTGTCTTTCGAAGATTCTGAATTAATTTTCCTTATAAGACTGCACATTTTTATTATCTAGGTTTCTAAATGATGCTGTTCTCCATCAGTTTTTGTAGCATTCCGTACCCTTTGAAAATGTTTTCCCATTTTGAATGTATTCATTTTAACACTGAAACCTGAAATGAAATTTAGAGAAGGAACCAGGCACAGATCCACCGAAAAAAACCCCTTGGCACTTTAATAATTATTATTTGGCACAAACAAAAACAGAGGAAGTGAAAACGGCGAGGCACAGGCGTGGTCAGGGGCAGTCCGCATCACGCGATGGCCGAACGGGGTCCCAGGGGAATCCAAGTTTACAAATAAAATATAAAAGAAAAATTACAAATGGAACAACTGAAAGACTGATGCAGAAAATTAGAAATCAAGCTATCGACATGTCTCTAATGAGCCTGATACTAGCATACATAACATCTTTAAACACATATGATTAACCCTTTGAGCACTAAATGCAGCTATTGTTGCTCAGTGATGTGAGATCAAAGCTGTTGAAAACCTACCACGTGGCAACTTCTTTAAAAGAGCTTTCGCAGGTGAGCTCTTTGAAACAAGAGGCAACATGATTGGTTTTCAACAGTGCAAGATAATAAAATCTGTGTGAATATATATATATACTGTATATATATATATTTTTTTTTTTTTTTTCTTCAGCGCTCTAAGGGTTAATGTATGGACATGCTGTGGTGAGTTAGTGGTACTTTGTTGTTTAATCAAAGATGTGAAGTGTATTCTGTTCAAATTAAAGGGGAGGGGTTGCTACACACATCTCAAACATGTGAAAACTCCCTTGGATGTTTTAGAATATCTTTATAAAATTCTTTTCTTCACGCTGTGTGTGAAATGTGTTTTTCGAGACTCTTCTCTCATTTCAGTGCAAGAGAGCAGCCAAGCAGCAGGAGGTCTTCAGTGAGAGTGGAGATGCTGAGACCTCCATGATTCTGTACTACTGGCGGCGCTCAATAGAGTGAAATATTTTATCTGATTAAACAAAAGTCATTAGATGCCATTCATGCATTTATCACAGCATGTAGATGGAAGATCATGCAGTGCGAATGAGGGCTAACTGAGCTCTCAAAGTCAGATGTTCGCATGTAAAAGCTGCTGCTGCTCAGCCCTGATTCCAGTGTTCCTTCTGAAGGTTACAAAGAGATAACAGCCTTATATTCGTATGCAGGGATACACAGGACCATCAGCATCACTTTCATCTGCGCAACACTTCCTGTGCATGTCTGTGGGGAAAGGAGAGAGATGGAGAATAGAGTGAAAGAGACTGCTCTCAGACAGTTTGCCAAATCACATTATTTCTCTCAAGGGCGATAATCAGACAGAGGTACACAGGAATCCTGAGAGAATGTGAGTATCACTCACGCATCATCCAACTTATGTTCAGTGTGATCATACCAAGAGAAAAATTCATTCCTGGCCAAAAATGGTTCCGGCCTGATGCTGAAAACGGTAGTGACGTGGCCAGATGTAGACATTATTTACATGTCCAATAACAGTCCAGTTGGATTCTCTGTTTCAAACCAGGAAACAGTATTGCTGGGAAAAAGCAAATGAATATTTTTGTGTAATGCAATATTTGATTGAAAATGTATTTAGTGGTGAAATGTTATTACAGGGACATCCCCTCTACACACATAAAGACAAACGACACATTTTTATTCAATTAAAAAAAAACATGTTTAAGCCATTTATTCATATCTCCATGGTAGTTATTTATTGTATCATTGCTAAACTGTACCACTCAACACCCACTTTTAAAATTTACCATATTCATAACCGTTAGAAACTAAGCAGGTGTGGGCTTGGTCAGTACTTGGATGGGAAACCACTGAGGACAACCAAGTTGCTTCTGGAAGAGGTGTTGGTGGCCAGTAGGTGACGATCTTCCCTCTGGCGGAATAATCCCCAATGCCCCAGTGCAGTGATGGGGACACTGTACTGAAGGAGACGCCGTCTTTTGGATGAGATGTTAAATCGAGGTTCTGACTCGCTGTGGTCATTAAAGATTCTATCACACTCTTCGATAAGAGTAGGGGGTTCCCCGGTGTCATGGCTAAAGTCCCAACCTGGCTCTTTCAACCTGCCGCCTGATCATCCCCTGATCTAATTGGCTGTGCAAATTGTCCTCTCCCTCCCCACCTCAACCCCCAGGACTCCCTTGAAAAAGAGATTTCAATCTTAACGGGACTTCCTTGGTTAAATAAGGGTAAAAAAAAAAAAATATATATATATATATAAAATTATGAGGAGTTTGTTTCCAAAACCCACTATATCCATTTTACTCAGTTTGAGAAAATCAGCTTTTTCTATTTTGGCACCTATTGCATTTTATAGGGGGAAACAATCTTTGACCATGAAAAAATACACTCTATAGTATAAATTTCAAAAAAGGATAATTTACACCATGTGAAAGAAGCGCAGGGCTTTTGCTTTATGGTATAATTTCAAATTTTTAATTTTGGCACTTATTGCATTTTGGAACCAAACTCTTCATATATATATATATATATATATATATATATATATATATATATATATATATATTTTTTTTTTTTTTTTTTTTTTTAAGTTTTATTACAAACCCCAATTCCAATTCCAATGATTTGCAAATCTCATAAACTTACATTTCATTCACAATAGAACACTGGCACCATATGTCGAAAGTGAGACATTTTACCATTTCATGAAAAATATTAGCTCATATTGAATTTGATGGCAGCAAAACATTTCAAAAAAGTTGGAACAGGGGCAACAAAAGGTGGTACAAATAAAAAACAGCTGAAGGAGCATTATGCAACTAATTAGGTTAATTGGCAACAGGTCAGGAACACGACTGGGTATAAACAGAGGATTTTAGAGAGGCTGAGTCTTTCAGAAGTATAGATGGACAGAGATTCACTGATCTGCAAAAAACGGCGTCTAAATATTGTGGAATAATTTCACGAAAAATATTCCTCAATGAAGAATTGCAAAGACTTTGAATCTACAGTGCATAATATCATCAAAAGTTTCAGAGAATCTTGAGAAATCTCTTTTTGCTAGGGACAAGTTCGAAGGTCAATATTGGATGCCTGTGATCTTCGGGCCCTCAGGCAGCACTGTATTTAAAAAAGGCCTGATTCTGCAGTGGAATTCACTGCATGGGCTCAGGAACACTTCCAGAAATCATTGTCAAAACAGTTCGCTGTGCAATCTCCAAATGCAAGCTAAAGCTGTATCATGCAAAGAAGAAGCCGTATGTGAAGACGATCCAGAAACGCTGCTGTTTTCTCTGGGCCAAAGCTCATTTAAAATGGACTGAGGCAGAATGGAGAACTGTTCTGTGGTCAGATCAAAATTAGAAATTCTTTTTGAAACCACAGACACCGTGTTCTGCGGTCTAAAGAGAAGAGGGACCATCCTGCTTGTTATCAGCACACAGTTCAAAAGCCTACATCTCTGATGGTATCGGGTTGCATTAGTGGGCAGCTTACGCATCTGGAAAGGCACTATCAATGCTAAAAAGTATTTAGAGGTTTAACAACAACATATGCTCTCATCCAGACAATGTTTCTTTCAGGGAAGGCCTTAAAAATTTCAGCAAGACAATGCTAAACCGCATACTGCATCCATCACAGCAGCATGGCTTCGCAGTAGAGCAGTCTAGGTGCTGAACTGGCCTGCACTACCGCTCAAAAGATTGGGATCCCTTAGAAATTTTCTTGTTTTCAATGGAAACACCCATGAAATTAGTCTGAATTGGAAATATAGCAAATGAACAGAAAATGCTGACATTAGAAATAATGATTTTAATGAAAAATGATGAATATGTACTTCATCAAAAAAAAAAAAAAAAACACGTTCACTGTTGATACTGAAACTGGTGTTTGACGGGAAATTTTTAGAGCAGCTGCTAGTTGACAACCTGTGAGACGTCTTTGTCTTAAACTTCACACTCGCAGATATTTGTCTTCTTGCTCAGTTGTGCATCGGGGCCTCCCACTCCTTTTTTCTGTCCTTGTTAGTGCCAGTTTGTGCTGCTCTCTGAAGGGAGTAGTTGACAGCATGGTAAGAGATTTTAATTTTTCAATTTCTAGCATTGAATAGCCTTCTTTTCTAAGCACAACAATAGACTGACGGGTCTCTAAAGGAAGTTCTTTCTTTCTGGCGATTTTGATCCTGTAAACAAACAAACAACTGCTGACGCTTCAGGTACTAAACCAACCTCAAGAATGCCATGCTCCCTTTTGCTCTACCTTATAAGTTCAACAGTTTTCAGCTGTGCAACACATTAACTGAAGGGTTTTCTAATAATCAATTAGACTTGTAAAATGCTTAACTTGGATTAGCAGCCATACCAGGAGATTGATACAGAAGACTGACAGTTGCTGATAATGGGCCTCTATGCAAAAATGTAGGTCATTCTTTGAAAAATCATCTGATTCATTTTAATTGTTTGTGGAAGGGAAAAAATGTTTGTGAAATGCATGAAAATTTATTTTTCTTTGAAAAACAAAGAAATTTGCGAGTGATTCCAAACTTTTGACTGGTAATGTCCCAGCAGTCCAGACCTTTCAACAATAGAGAGCATTTGGCACATCATAAAACAAAAAATCCGGTAAAGAAAACCTTGGACTGCTGAGCAGCTAGAATCCTTCATCAGACAAGAGTAGAAAAACATTGCTCTCCCAAAACTCCAGCAATTGGTCTCATCACTCAACCGATGCTTAAAGGCTATTGCTCGAAGAAGCGGGGATGCTACACTATGGTAAACATGGCCCTGTCCCAACTTTTCTGAGACGTGCTGCTGCCATCAAATTCAACATGAGCTAATATTTGTCACGAAATGGTAAAATGTCTCACTTTAAAAATCAGATATGTTGTCCATGTGCCGTTGTGAATAAAATGTGGGTTTATGAGATTTGCAGATCATTGTATTGTTTTTATTCACGTTTTACACAACATCCCAACTTCATTGGATTGGGGTTTGTAGATCTGCAATCACCGAGGAAAAATTCTAGGCAGATTTTGTTCGACAGATTCTTCAGCTGCTGTTCTTTTATCGACGGGAGTATGCAAGAGGAACAGGAACACTTTCACACACTCTCCCCGCACTCTGCTCAGCGCCTGTTTCCCCGATGGGCCAGAGGCCATGTGCTGCTTGTTGCTTCGGTGTCTCCCAGCTGTTCTGGAGCAGAATAACAGCAGCTCAAATGGATTAAAGCTGAAAGAGCTGCAGCCAATGTCGCAGTTACGCTTGGATTCGGCGCCCCCCCCCACCCCCAGATATGCAGGTGAAACAGAGGGAAGCTCTGCATTTCAGGTGAAATAAAGTCTCAACAGCACAAAGGTGGCCAATAGCAACGGAATTACCAAACCAAAGAGCTAGTTTAGCATTCATAACGTCAAATTCACACTATTTTTGAACACAAACCAATTACAAATCCTGTATTCTCAAATGTTTTACTGATTTCACAAAGGATTAGAGTCTTGGGAGAAACAATATTATGATTATTGTGAGCTTGTGTAAGAGCTTGAAATAAAATGGACGTCCTTCACCTTGACACAGGTATATGCTTAAAATCCTCTCTGTTCATTTCTATCATCCATGTTCAAAAGTTATAAGGTACATGCTATGGTAATATGCGTGCAATAGCGCCGCCTTAGTGGCTGTTATTCAGTACCATATGCATAGTGACCTGGTTTACATTTGACCCCCTTGATGAATCCAGTTACCTATCCTTGTGTTTCGTTCTGGCTCCAGCCCTGAAACCCAGATCTGTTGGGGGAGATGTGCAGCATTCAGGCCAATAGAGACTCAGATTTGTGGCCTGTGGGCCAATAGAGACTCAACAAATTTGTGGCCTGTGTCCTCTCGATGGTCTTAAGGGTCTGCAGGGATTCAGTCTCCTGAATCGCTGGTCACTCTTGTAAATGAAACACTAAAACGCACTGCTGTGTAGTTAGATTTTTTAAAACAATTATTCATGTCTAAATGGGTGACCTCAAAGAGTGTGATCTCTTACAGAATGTCCCATCTCACAGCAGCCAGCTTAAATGGCATGACCTTTATTTACCGATGACACAGAATGCTGGCGATATCCGTTTAACTGGCGGGTGGCAGTGAAATACACGGCTCAAACCTGTTGTGCTCAAGGTCCCCCGTGTCCATTTTAATGAGCAGTGTCTGTCTCTGATGTTCCTCCCCTTGCTGCAGGGTGTGGGACTGTGGCCGAGGACTTACCATCACAAAGAGGATGTCTGTAATTATACCCAAGCTGCAGGATATTTTGGTTTGCAGTAGGAGGTACGGTTAAAATCAGCCACAGACTGATCGAGTCACTGCAGTCAAAGAGAGGAGCAATGAGTCAGTTCACATAAATCTAATCACATTAGGGAATACTTAGGAAAAATAGTTTTGAATTAAAGACGTCTCTGTAAAATATTTCAGTCTATTTTTAGGGAAGTGCATCACCTTTTTTGTGAGGCTAAAACCCTGTGATCATAATAATAATATCCTGACATAACAGAACCTTCCTCATCCCTCCCTCTTTGTGGAGTTGCAGTGGGAGTAAATCCTGTTCTTTCTATTTTGATCTTAATCAAAGCCATTTCTCACCGGGGCATGAGACACTCTTCAGAAAGGAACTGCAGCAGACTCAAATTTCATGATTTGTTAAGGATATAATCTGGGTTTGAAGGAATCCAAGAGACGCAAAAGCTGCTTCATACAAGCCTTTATGATCCATCCATATTCGAAAAATTAAGAATGCAATGTTCAATATGTGGGAATTCAATCAGAAATATTATGTATTTTTGAGTGTGTATTGGAGAGTGTATAGTGGACTTAGTCTTTCATAACACACCTAAAATGCAATTTTACAGGAAAATTTCAATAGTATTAGTTTCTGTGTATTTCACTTGGAGTGATATGAGGGTAAGATACAACCAAAAGTCTGAAAGCAAATCATGTAAAAAGCAAAGAAAAAAAAGAAAAAGTATTGATTTGGAAAATCATTTCATCCTCTACTGTAAGGAACTGGGGCCGCAGGTGAAATCTATTCAGCTGAAACAGTCAAACACCTGGTACAGTCTCTATGAAACACATTTCTAAAGCTCTGAAAAAAATCAACTCAAAACTGAATAAACTCACAAGCAGTCAGTGGGAAAAAAAACAGTAAATCTTGGGGTTCCTAAAGTTGTTTTCATGGCAATATTTCTCATGATCTGTAAATGTATGCATATCATTCACGGAATGAAAAATTCTGTCAGGGAAAATGTTACAAATCATTATGCCCAAATGTACCGCCTATAAAAAACAAGTTACTTGCAAACAGCCATTGCAAAACAATGTTATTTCACTGCCAGAGGCTTTTCAGTTTTGTAAGAACAGGATTCTGAAATATAAAATAAATGACATGGCAGCTCATCCCAATGCGAATCTGTATCGAATTGTACAGTAGCAGCAGATCTTATACTGTCTATACAGATGTGTATGAAAGCAGCACATCTGCTATCTGTACAGATGTGTATGAAAGCAGCACATCTTCTGCTATCTGTACAGGTGTGTATGAAAGCAGCATATCCTCTGCTATCTGTACAGATGTGTATGAAAGCAGCACATCCTCTGCTGTCTGTACAGATGTGTATGAAAGCAGCACATCCTCTGCTATCTGTACAGATGTGTATGAAAGCAGCACATCCTCTGCTATCTGTACAGATGTATATGAAAGCAGCACATCCTCTGCTATCTGTACAGATGTGTATGAAAGCAGCATATCCTCTGCTGTCTGTACAGATGTGTATGAAGGCAGCACATCCTCTGCTATCTGTACAGATGTATATGAAAGCAGCACATCCTCTGCTATCTGTACAGATGTGTATGAAAGCAGCATATCCTCTGCTATCTGTACAGATGTGTATGAAAGCAGCACATCCTCTGCTATCTGTACAGATGCGTATGAAAGCAGCATATCCTCTGCTGTCTGTACAGATGTGTATGAAGGCAGCACATCCTCTGCTATCTGTACAGATGTATATGAAAGCAGCACATCCTTTGCTATCTGTACAGATGTGTATGAAAGCAGCATATCCTCTGCTATCTGTACAGATGTGTATGACGGCAGCACATCCTCTGCTATCTGTACAGATGTGTATGAAAGCAGCACATCCTCTGCTATCTGTACAGATTTGTGTGAAAGCAGCACATCCTCTGCTATCTGTACAGATGTGTGTGAAAGCAGCACATCCTCTGCTATCTGTACAGATGTGTATGAAAGCAGCATATCCTCTGCTGTCTGTACAGATGTGTATGAAGGCAGCACATCCTCTGCTATCTGTACAGATGTATATGAAAGCAGCACATCCTTTGCTATCTGTACAGATGTGTATGAAAGCAGCATATCCTCTGCTATCTGTACAGATGTGTATGAAGGCAGCACATCCTCTGCTATCTGTACAGATGTGTATGAAAGCAGCACATCCTCTGCTATCTGTACAGATTTGTGTGAAAGCGGCACATCCTCTGCTATCTGTACAGATGTGTGTGAAAGCAGCAAATCTTCTGCTATCTGTACAGATGTGTATGAAAGCAGCACATCCTCTGCTGTCTGTACAGATGTGTATGAAAGCAGCACATCTTCTGCTATCCGTACAGATGTGTATGAAAGTAGCACATCTGCTCGACTGGGGTGAAATGATTGAAGGACATTTTTAACCCCATGCTGCCAAAGAGCTGTAATCCTGTTACATGAAGGCACCTCACCAATGCACAAATAGCAATTGTGCCTGAAATACATGACTGTATCTTGAAAATACATGAAGATGTCATGAGATTTTTGCGAGTATGTGTACCATATCAAGTGGACTCTTTCCTGGCTCTCCAGGCACAGGGCTCTTCACCCCGATCTTGTCCTTCAGTACCTGAAGTGTACCTTGTTGAAAATGTGAAGAACTGTTCATGAAGAGGTGATAAACAGTTCATGATTTAAATTCATGAATTATTCATGAACTGTTCCTGAACATTAAATGGCCATTCATAAACCTTGTTCATGAGAAACATTCATGAACTGAAAGAAAAGTCTATCCTATGCCAGGCCATTGCTAAACCCCTTTTTCTGTTGCAGGAAGTGACTAGGAGTATTGCTACTCCGCCTGGATGGGATGCTAGTCCATCTCAGGTTACCCCCTAGCTCCTGGGTTATGTTCGAAACAGCGCTCTACGGTCTACCATATGCTGGTACTTAACTGAACACCTGGGTGGAGTGCATGGGGAATTGTGAGAGTAAAGTGTTTTTGCCCAAAAATACAACACGAAAGCCATGGTAAGGACTATAACTCAGCACCTTTCAACTCCAAGTTAAGCACACTTAATTACTGCACCACCCCGTAATTGTGTGCTTGTGTCAGCGAAGCAGCACACTGTATTCACTTACTTCCTCTTCTTATTCCGACTATTCTTTTCTTCTTCTGCCTAAATTTGGTGGACTAACTCCTACACCATTTAAGCTTTTGATTCCGTTCAAACTTTAAAAAATTCAGCTTGTTCTGAATTATGTTGCAACTCTACAGATTTTTGATTTTAGTTTTTAGTTTTTGAGATATTTAATTTTAAATGTCATTTTTTGGGGTCCAATTAAAATCAAGCCATTTTTGTGCTGATTCAGTAGATTCAGCAATTTTTTTTTACTCTGTCAAACTTTTAGTTAGAAATGTTAATCAAACTGCAAAATGTTAAGCTTGTATAATTTCTTCACACTTCAAATTTTTCATAACTTCTGTAATTTTATTACAATAAATTGTCTGAACTTATAGTGCGATGATGTCCCTGTGAGAGTGGCAAACAGCTGTAAAATCATCAAGAAGTCTTCACTTCAACTTGCTCTTACTCCCAGTTTTCACTACACATAAATATTTTCAGATTCAGGTTGTAGCAAAAGTTGTGCTGGTCATGAAAGTGTAACTATGCAAGCCATCGGACAGTCAGTTTTGGCAGTATGAGCCCAAAAGCGATGGAAGCACAAACTGAAACTCCATAAACGCCAATATTAAATGAGACAAGAAAATTCCAGTAAGGACGCTGAAAAACACAGTTTTATAACATGGACCCTCATTTTTGGCCCTACACACACAAATTTTGACATATTGTGCTCAGCAGACTCTCCTCTGCAGTATGGTACCTCCATTTCATGGATTGGACTTACTATCTTTTAGGTACAAGCAGTAGTATGCAAGAGACGCCTCAGCTAAATTCCCCATTGGTGTCATGGTTTCGCTAGGACTATGGGCCTAAAATCAGGGAAGGACCCACATGCAAAGTCTGGAAAAAGACAAGAGAATTTAATAACACAAAAGCCAAAACATAGATGAACCGATGCAGCTCGTTAAGGTGGAGGTGAGAACAAGCCGCAGGGGAGGGACTGTAGGGTGAAAACCCTTACAGTTGGACCAAATGATTTAACCATGAACTCCAATGGTGAAGAATGACTCAGCGAAATTGTGGCACAGCGGTTTTGCGGTTCAATTCTGCCCTCTGCTGGACTTTTTCCTGGCCTGAGCATTATCATTGTTCAGACTTAGATTGATATAACTGCTAGACAAATCTCATTCTTCTGTGACGAACTCCGTGAAATAATTCTCGAGATCAATATTCGTACAGTTGCTCAAACCAGCTCCAAGAGAGCACATTTAGGGCAGCAGAGACCAGTTTTTTTGCAGGGCAGGTCCATGAGAACACGTTACAGTAAAAAATTGCAAAGAAGAATTGCTCGAGCTCCTATTCCAGTATATTCCTAGAGATATTTATGATCGTATCTAAAACCGGCAAAATATTGGTCTGAAAATGAACGTTACTGCAATCCTTGCTAAGCCAGCAGCTAAAACTTTTCCAAGTAGTTTAATAGTTCATGTTAGCAAGCTATTGATTATATCATCTGCAGTGACACCAATATCAATGCTCAAGTTCGACCCGTTCCGAACGCGTTCTGTGCACTATGTGTGATGGTTTGTGAGGTGTGCATGTGGTTTGGACTTTTTTTTGCGGCATTCGTCCTGGGACAATATCGAATTCCTTAGCCATCGGATTCTTTACCCAGCTGGCTAATTGAGCTGGAGCGGCCCCTTCCCGAACTCTATATAAGCAGTAAGTCTGGCATGCCCCCTTCACTAGTGTGTCTGTTTATAGCTTCGCACTATAGCTGAAGATATCTGTAGTCAGGTTTTGTATGACTTTCCACCTTCTGATTATTGGAGTTTCTTCTCCCTTTTTTCTTTGTCGCTTTGCCTCTGTGTTTCAGACTATTATACGTTCTTTGGAAGCGTGAGTACTTTCCTTAGGTCTGTATTTTTCTCTGTGTTTGTACTGTGTCCGTGCTGCTCACTTTCTGTCTGGTCGTTACACTTGGCCTCCTAATTCTACCAGCCATTACACTAGGTTTTTGCGAGCAAACTAGCTAATAATAGCACAAAAATAAAAAGTGAGCAGTGAGTAATATCAAAACATGTTAAGGATATCTTGTAGCTTGCTTTTATTAGCTATGTAGCTGGCGAACGCACAGTGCATAGAAATGAACAGAGAGCCACGAACAGTAGCATTTCACTACTTGGCCAGGTCAGCGTTGTACAGTTTGGGACTGGGGGGAGACAGTGACAATGAGCTATAAGCAACAACAGCTGAATGTGGCTTGCCATGTTTGCGCCACGATAAAGCTAATTTCTCAGCATGCACTGCGTTAACAGAGCACAGAGCCACAGAGAGAGATGCATCAACCTCACTGATTCCAACAGCTGGGTTGAAGCGGAGTAGACTCGGTCATGATGCAGCTGAAAAGTCAGAATTCTTTAAGCAATTATTTTCAGCTTTAAAGTCTTGTGTTTACAATCCAGTATTTTTTCAGCAATTTCCTTTGCCTCTCTGTTTCCAAACACCATCATTTTATAAGCAAACCTCATCAACTTTTCTCGCTGAAGGAAGCACACAAATTTTATTCAGAAAATTTCGCATTTTCTAGTTTATTCTTGAAATATTCATGAGCCATTCATGAACATGAAAATAAGTTAATGAACTTTAAAAACACTGTTAATAAACACTTGAACATGTGAGGAACTTTTTGTGGTAATTGCCAGGCTGTCCATGAACTATTCACCGACTGCAAATAGTTTGTGAACTATTTTTGCCAAGGATAGCTTCACTTTCGTGCTTGACAGATGGCCAGCTTAGTTGGGCTGAATAGCTTGTTCACCACTCATGTTGTGTCATGTTGGCTGTTATTGAAAAATGTTCTAAAGTGGTAAACAATATGTTGAAACTCCCACTGAAACAAGACTGACAGTTTCAGTTCAAAGCCAAAAAAGGCAGCTTGGTCTTTCCAAGGGATATGTTTTCAATTAGCAGATCATAATTACTATTATTTATATATAAAAAAAAAAAAAAACACTGTCAGCACAATGTAATGAAGTCAGCTGACACGATCAGGATCAGTGTCCATGAAACACAAGTGCACCAATCCCCAGTGAATGTGAAATGTTATGTCCCAAAATTTCACACATTACAATGTCAGAGACAAACTAATGAGAAGCAGCACTAAAGTCCCTGGGCCAAAAAATTCAAACACAAAAACAAAGATCTCCCAGAGATGATTTCAGAGAAGACAAAACTCAATGGCTGTTTGACTGACCAAAGCAGGGCCCCAGAAGACTACAGACCTAGATCATTTCAAGTCAATCTTAATCTTACTATCACACAAAACAAAATTGGGGTGAGTCTTCTGCAGCGTCCTTCTCTGGCCCAAACCTAAACCAAAAAATGTGCTCAAAAACAAATCAAAAGCTGTCAAAACACCACAAAGAAACACAAGAATCAAAGAGAATATCAACCAAAATCAAAACTGCACATAATGAGTCCCAGGCTGTTTCTCAATACCAAGAATGCTAAGAACGAACTTGCATTCTTGGGAGGAATGTTCTTGCTAGTCGTTCTCGGAAGAGTGCACTTCCAAGGCTACGAGCACCCAGAACACCGTCGACAGTTTGAGATGATGCGTTCTCGTTGGTATTACGCAATACGCCAGCCAGTGAGCCACCTCTTCCTCCACCATCAGCCTTTTATTTCCCCAGTAATGTTATCTGTGGGTACGAGGGGTCTGTGAGCGTCAGCTTGATAAGGTGCTTTGCTTAGCTACCTTCCGTCGGCTGTTGCAGAGTTTCTCTACGACAAAAACACTGGAGCAGATTCGACATAAAACATTGTAAAGCAGCCAATATTCCAAATGTACTCAGATAATAGTTCCTCGCCCTAGCAGAATAGTATTTAGCTAAGAAATAGCGAACGAATACCGACATTCAAAGTCAATGTTAAGACACGAATTTGCGTCCTCACATTGACATTGAATGTAAATCTGTCTTGCGAAAAACTTGTTTTGCGTCCAGTGTGAAAGAAGCTTTACCAATCCTGGGGTGTATTTCCCGAAATCACAGATGCTAACTTAGATAGTTAGACCCATTGACTGCGAATGGACGAACTATGTAAGTTGCTAATTATCCCCCGCCGCACGATTTACACAAAACGGGGGTATAGCATTGGGTTCCGTCTGTACGGACACATGAAACTGAGGCGGCGGGGGATATTGCCATGTTAGTGGAAACTGGCAAACACTTGTTTACTTAGCAACCACGCTTTTGGCAAACGTCACCCAGCCCTTTAGATGCCGAAAAGAATTCTGGGATACGCGTGCTGTCAAGTTCACACAAGTTACCATCTGATGCATCCTCGGAAAAATGGGCGTATCAAGAACACGTCCGGGACTGGTAACCGTTCTCGTCGAGATGCGAACTTTGAATTGAGACAGTACATGGTCTCAGAGGGATGACGTTTCTCAAGTTCACAAGAACAGAAGTACAGAGAAGAATGCATATTGAGAAACGGCCCCAGTCTTCTTCCAGCCAGCCTCTTTCAAACTGCAGCAGGTGCTCTTGTAGGGTGAAGACAGGCGGAGTTAATCAACCAATCAGCTGCTCGTTAGACTGGAGTTTCAGATTTCAGGTGGAGATAAAGAAACTGGGTGAGCAGCGAGGGGAGGAAATTCCCCAGTGTGAAACAGACACCAGGCTCACAATATTTGCAGTGCCTCACTGTGTTTGCCATGTCCAGCTGGGGACATATTCTGTGCCTCTAATAGGAACAGCATCTTGAGTCTTTGTCACGCGGATGATTTCAATAAATCAGGATTAGTTCCAGTAATATGACTTAATCTTGGCTTACTCATATTAGCCCAGTTATCCTGTGTAAACCAGCCTCATATTAGCTCCCTGAAATTTTGTTGCCAAGCATGATTTTGATGAATTTATCACGCTTGCACACTGGGTAACTAAAACGCATTGACACGGTCACAGTGTAAATATCACATTTGCCAGGGATAGCTACTGTATCTCTTACTTTGCTTTAAAAAAAAATGGGGAAAAAAATGTAACTAGTTCAGGCAGGAAACACGGGTCATTCTACATCACCTATGTGGTTGTCTGCGTCAGTGAGAGTACTCCAATCTCAGAGTGACAATAGTGAAGAACCTATCACGTTGGTTTATTAAGCAAAATTGGCTCAAACACCTTTGCTGCTCAATTCTGATGCCTCACTTGCAGGTGAGAAATGGTTTTTGCGTGCCTGCAACACCCCAGCCTCCACCGGTATGGTTCTCCTCTGTCTGACAGTGGGGGGGATTCTTCAGCTCTGTTCCCCTCCTAATTATATTCTCGAATGGTGTTCCGGGGAATATTATGTTTTTGGTCCGACCACCGCTGCCGCACTACGTGTTAACGCGATAACTTCAGTAATATTTCAATTACATATTCCAAATTTTGCACATAAGTAAGTATCATAAAGAGGAAGAACTGAATCGATTTTTGACAATTTACGATGTCTAGATTGGCCACCAGGGGCCAAAAACTGATTTCACTGTTAACGCGATAACTGCAGTAATATTTCAATTAGAAATTCCAAGTTTTGCATATAAGTAAGTATCATAAAGGGGAAGAACTGACTCGATTTTGGACTATTTACTATTTCTAAATTGGCCACCAGGGGCCAAAAACTGAAAAAATCACATATCTTCAGAACCATGTGACCGATTGACCTGAAATTAAGTTCAAATGAAAGTCTATTCAAGGTCCATTCAAGGATTGGGGAATTGGGGGATTGGGGGCGTTCGGGGATATACCCCCTTCCGTCACCTCCGACGGCATAAGCCTAGTTTTTTTTGTTGTTTAATATATTCTTGCTATGCATGGTAGAGAGCACCTCCAGAGCAGAACCTTTCGGCGAACTCAAGAGTCAATACATTTACATGTCAATAAATCTGTTCAATCTTAATACATCAGTTTATCTGACTGAACCAGGAATTTGTGCTCTTCTACCAGCTTTCAGAACGTTATACCTTTGGTTGTCTTTTACCCTTCAGCGATAAATGGAGACTGATATGCTGAGTTAGCAACTCGTCTAGTGGTTAAGACCATGATGTGTGGTGTGTTTGGAATTGCTTTGTTCACTGGTTCCCAGGTTTGAACTCTGCTGCAGACGCTAATGTCTAACTTAACGTGTAAACCTGAAGTTTCCGAGGGAAGAGTAAAGATGTGGAAACAGGAATTACTGCAAACATTTTTTCCCCCTTGTGCCGCATCTTCCCCTTCCTTTGAAAATCATTCCCCCATGATTCCCTTCTCACTCATAAAACCCCCCCAAAAAATATTTGTACCCCATTTCAAAATCATTCTGGCCAAAAAAAAACCCAAAAAAGTGGAGGTTGTGTGTGGTACGCTTGCTGTAAAATTATTGAAAGAAAAACATTTTGACATTATATTTATACTTTTCCCAAAACGTGTGTACCACAACTATCAGCAGCCCTATAAAATCCAATTTAAATCTCACTGAAGTAAAAGTCCAGTTATGTTTAACATTTTACGTCCCCTTAAACAGGGGAGATGGTAATGGAGAGGAATGAAATAACCACATGCAGCTCTTGCACTCACTCGTCTGTTTTGATTCATATTTCAAATGATTCAAGCAAACTTGCATTTTTTACAAAAATAATCACAATCAGAAATACCATCTAAGCCATTGATATCGTTACGCATGTGTAACCGTTGCGAGCTGATAGCTCTACAAGCTGCAAGCTGTGCGTTGTGTGAGGTATGAGAAGAGGACAATGACAACTGCTGCCTTGCCAGCCGGGGAGTTTATTCTCAGATTAAGATTAAGATAAGATTGTCTTTATTGTCATGGTATCACAAAATTACAACGAAATTTATGAGTGCTCCTCAGGTAAGGTGCTTAAAAACAAAAGCATCCAACAGACATTCAAATGGTTAAAGTACTATTGCCATGAGGTAGGGATGATTACAAAATATTTCATCAAAAAAATAATAAAATATTTCAGCAGCCCTTCACACAAACGTGCAGATTGCTAAAGGTGAGCGTGTTATTGTCCCTTGAGGGTGTGTATGGCTGTGGGGAAGAAACTCTATTAAATCTGTTTGTCTGTGATTTGTGTGACCTGAAGCGCTTTCCAGAGGGCAGAAGGGCGAGCAGGCGGTGGCCCGGGTGGTTACTCTGGTGATGGCTGTGGGTCTGCTGAGGTGCTGAAGATCTGCTCCAAAGATGGGAGTGGGCAGCCAATGAGTTTTCCTGCAATGTTTATCACCCTCTGTGGGGCCTTTCTGTCCGCTGCAGAGCAGGCTGCATACCAGACAGTGATGCCGTACACCAAGACACTCTCTATGGAGGAGCAATAAAGAGTCACCAATACCTGTTTGTTCATCCCATTTCTTTTTAGTAGCCTCAGGAAGTGAAGTTGGGCCTTTTTGACAGTGAGAAAGGGGTTAAATGACCAGGAAAGAGTGTCAAAAATGTGGATTCCGAGAAACTTAAATGACTGAACCCTCCCCACACACTCGCCCTGAAGAAAAAGTGGTGGGAGGTCTGCTTTGCACTTCCTGAAGTCGGTGATCAGTTCTTTTTTTTAATTTAGGGTGAGATTGTTTGTGAAACACCACTTGACTAGTTCCTCAATCTCCTGCCTGTACAGAGCCTCATCCCCCCTGATATAAGCCCGACTACTGTCGTGTCATCTGCAAATTTCACAGTGGAATTTGTTGCATGGACGGGTAAACGGACATAGGTGTATAGTGAGTACAGTGTTGGGCTCAGCACGCCGCCTTGGGGGAGCTAGTGCTGAGTGTGATGGTGGAAGAGAGGTGAGGGCCGAGTTTGACAGTCTGTGGGCGATTTATGGGAAAGTCCATTCTCCAGTTGCAATTGTGGGTGGAGAAACCAAGGCTAGACAGTTTGCTTACAAGTGTGTTTGGGATGATTGTATTGAATGCAGAACTGTAGTCGATGAAGAGGATTCTTTCATAGTTTCCACTGTGCTCCAGGTGGGTCAGGGCTGAATGGAAAACTATGTTAATGGCATCGTCTGTACATCTGGCCCGTCTGTAAGCAAACTGATGGAGGAAAGTCTGGGAGGAGACTAGTGTGGAGATGTTTTAGTGCTAGTCTCAAAACACCTCATTATTATTGGTGTGAGTGCAACTGTCCTGTAATCGTTAGCCTGTCAGTGGTGGATTTCTTGGGAACTGAGATGATGACTGGGGATTTTAGGCAGGTTGGGACTTTTTCATGTGTAACTGATTGATTGAAGATATTGGTGAACACAGGGCAGAGCTGATCCGCACCGGTTTTGAGTACTGATCCCGGTAATCCATCAGGGCCAACAGCCTTCCATGGATTGACTGATTGGAGGGCACGCCTCACCTCAGTTCCCTGGAGGATGAGCACACAGGAGTCGGTATTCTGTGTCTGCAGTGCGGCTGACGCAGGAGTGTTTATCTCAAACTGAGCAAAGAAGCTGTTCAGCTCCTCTGCTGGTGAGACATCCATGGAGGTGTGTGGTGTTTCTGCCCTCGTGGTTAGTGATATGCTGGATGCCCTGCCATACCTGTCTAGGATTGTTGTTTGTGAGCTGGTTCTCCATCTTGTTTTTTTAAGCCTGTTTTGCACTTCCGATCCCACTCAGGGGACTGTGTGAAGCACAAACACATCAATGCAGCGACATTAAGTGACTCAGTCTCTTCCATGTACACCTCTACTGAGAAAGAGAATACGCACCGCACCGCATGAAAAACCGTACACGTGCTCCGTTAGCTTAGTTTCAAACTCGGTGAACTAACATTAGCTTGTCACACAAAAGTGCTATACATGGCAAGACAAATACATTTACGCACTAAATTTGACATTGCCACAACAAACACGCAACATCCATGACTTATGCTATAATATTTGTACCTCTTGTTAGCGTTTTTACCATATTTTAACATATTATGTACCAGAGCTCTCATATTGTCTTACCTCAGCGGAGCCTAAATCCGACCGAAGACAAGCGCGGTAAGGAAGTGAAGAAGCCTACACGTCAAATGTCACACAAAAAGAGAACTCACTTAACAAAATAAAAACTCCCAAAATAAACAAAAATGAGATAATGCAAAAAAAAACAACAACTGTCAAACATGAACAGAAAGGAAAATGGATTTTTGGTGAAATATAAACTACTATTTTAACACATCTGTTACACATGCAGCTTTTCAGCTTTCTCTGCATTATCGCATGGCAAACAAATTATGACATTATAGCGCTCTTGAGCTGGTAGCATTTCTATGGCCGTACGGACCCTTTAGATGACAAAAAAACACTTGCTCACAATAGGAACACAAACGCGACAGTGAGTTGCATTAGTTGTGAGAATAAGAAAATAAACAGATAAGTCAGCGCAGCGACATGAATTTAATGCGCTACGTTACAGACCGCGTTAAAAAGCAAGAAACTCTTAGAATATTATACGTCTAAAACCAAACTTTCCGTCAGATATGGCAATTTGTTGGAGAGAATTGTAGGCAGTTGACAGCCTGTACAGCGCATTTGGAGTATGCGTCTCATTTGAGCTTTTTCCCAGGTTTAGCGTCATGTAGTTGTCTGTTTACGGTCATCAAAGTCCGCAATGCTGGACAGTTGGAGAAACAGACCTACGTTTAAAAATGAAAGACTTTAATACAAACAGGTTTTTAAATTTGGGCAAATATTGCATCACCATCCTTTTGAAGAAAATGGTTGACCAAAGAAAAGAATGATGCCGTGTTTGCTCAGTCGAACAAATCCACCACCGGTGAAAAACTTAGAAGGAATTGAGTATCCTCGGCCGTATGTAAATGGAGAATATCAATATGGGCATTTTCATATCCCACGCTGTATCAACCTGAGACCCCAGTATCAGCCCGAGAGCTTTAGCTTTAGGGCTAATTCTGGTCAAAGGTTGATACACATGTGATGTGAAAATGCGCATATGGTGTTCGATGCCATTAATATATCAATAATTATTTGACCACGATCAATGTTGCATTATGTCCAAAACATTTATTTCAGATTATTATTGTCATCATTACAGGCAAGTAGCGCAAGCATTTGCATTTAGTCAGCATTGTTTGCAAGTCAATAACATGGCTAATTAGCTAGCTAGTATGTAAATGCAATTTTCTCCATTAATGTAATAAATTTGTGTTTCTACGGTAGCTTGCACATGAAACTTTTTACTACAACACTTCGCATGAATATTGCTGGAAAACGCGGCATTACACATGCTGTTTACAAATAATTCTGTATCAAGTTCCTTTTCTATAACATAGTGCAGTTCAGACATTTCAGTCGCTGAGGAATTCATGAGTCTCTCTACTTTGACAGCGTCCAATCAGAGTCTGATGCGATGTATTGCCAACGACACTCTTGGCTGTCGCTGTGGGAATGGTCCCTGCCACTGATCTGGATTTTGCCCGACGGGTCAGGTACGGGTGATACAGGATTTTTGACCGGCGGGCTGATACAGCTTTGTGCCTCGCTCTCATATCACATGGGCAGATTCCCCGTATTTATTAGGAAGTATATGGTAAACAGGAATATTCACGGAATATGTATTTTCACATGCCGTGTAAACAGCTTGTTGGGAATCTTGCCTTTTTATCACTGTCAATACGTGACTGTAGCCCCCTTTCTGAATGCAGGTACTTATTTAAAGTGCCATTAATCATTATCTTTTGCATTGTTTATTATCATTATTTCAACGTATTCATCAATACTTCACAACCCTGTGTAGTAAACATGAATTCTCACTTAGGCACCACTCAATTCATTCTCACAGCGAAACAGAGAATAATAATATCCTATACTCTTACTTAGTAATTAGTGTTCAGCTTAACAGTGTAAACATCTTAGTGCTCTGAATAATAATCAGTCTCGAGCAGAGTAAGCACCACTCAATATATTATCACAGTGAAATTGGTGAGAATAATATTGTTATCTTTATCAGTAATTTGAGCTGAACTCTGTACTTGCCGAAATTGTGCACAGATCTCAGATACAGAATGAACAGAATAGAGTTGGTGTAAAGTGTCTAGCTGTAATAGTAGCAAAGTTGTGAACCAAAATGCGGTTTTAATGTTTTTGGTGGCCTTGACCTTTGACCTTGGGGCAAAAAAATTATAGGCTTCTGGCAAACCTGACAAACCTTTTCAATCATATGGTGAAGTTTCCTGAACATAAATAATATGGAAAGGGTAAAAAAGTGTGTTACTAACAAACAGGACAGACAAACAAAAAAACATACAAGCAGACGACCAACTGACATATTTGCCAAAATCTTGGATTTCGGAAAGTAAAAATGCACAGTAGTTGTGCCGTGTGGACTTGTCTAAGTGACATACAGTTCCTTAATCACGTGGAAGGCGTGATAGCTTTCCTTTTCCAAATGAAAGAGAATTTTTCAGTGAGATAAGCGGTAGACAAACCAAGAGACTGCCTGAACAAAGAGAGCCATTTAGTTGAAGCTGACTGTATGGCTGACATTTAAAAACTTTTACTTGAGTAAACTACAATATAAGCATATGCTCATAAGATTACTTTTGACTCCATACTGTTAGTATATTAGATTACTTTTTTTTAAGTGACACCTGAAGTCAGCAACTGATTTGATTTTGACATAAGACAATCCTCATCAAAGTATTGATCAGCGATGTCAAGGTTCTTTGACTGGCCGACCAACACTGAGAATAGAGTAAAGTAATGTAGCCAGCTAACTCACTTTGATAGGTTAATGCATAATTAACTTTGCATTCTTGCTTACAAAGTTTACATACAGTAGATCGAGAAGTTGATTTAGTTGGACTTAGATCCAGAAGTTGCTGTTTGATATTAATGTTACATCACGATTAAATTTTTATCAACCCTTGTAATTCCAAATTTTTCCTTGCAATACAAGTGCATGCATTTAACTCCGTACACCTCCCGAACAAAAAAAATGTGTTTTTTTTCCATTTCATGATGGTGAAGTTCAAAGTTTTATTTTTTGCCCAAAGCCATCACACTTTTAGAACTTCTAGAAAAAAAAAAAAAAAGAACGAAAAAAAATTGATCACAAATGTGACGAGTGGGATTAAACGGGTTAATTTTCAAATAATAAAGCAGCGTTTCACAGTAGATGGCGAGTCAGAATCAAAATCTAGACACCTCATGAAGGAAAGATTTAACTGAGGTATTGAACAACACACTGTCAAACTTGCTGTTGATTCATTTACAAAATGACAAACAATATCCAGGGATAATGTTGCACAACCCCAATTCCAAAAAAGTTGGGATGCTGTGTAAAATGTAAACAAAAACAGAATGCAATAATTTGCAAATGTCTTAAACTAACATTTTATTCACAGTCGAACATAAACAACAACAGATGGTGAAAGTGAGACATTGTACCATTTCATGAAAAATATTAGCTCATTTTGAATTGACAGCAACACATCTCAAAAAAGTATCTCCTCTTGTTTTAAAAGCGGCGTGGTCACATATGGCTTCTTTGAATGAAACAACTTTAGCTTGCGTTTGTAGATTGAATAATTAACTCTGTTCACAGACAATGATTTTTGGAAGTGTTACTGAGCCCATGCAGTGTATTGCAGTGCAGAATCAGGCCTGTTTTTAATGCAGTGCTGCCTGAGGGACCGAAGATCACAAGCATTCAATAATGACCTTCGGACTTGTCCTTGTGCCCAGAGATTTCTCCAGATTCTCTGAATCTTTTGATGACATGATATATTGTAGATTCAAAGTCTTGAGTTCAAACAAAATCTCAAAGGAGTGTTATGACCAATGTTGGCCGAGTGGGCAGGGCTTAAAGTTGGTCAGTTTGAAGGCTCGTGTCTTCTCTGGAGTCCACAGTGCACATGCACTCACGCACGATGCACGCACAGCTCTTATGTCCCCTTATGGTGCTCTCACCTGCACCCGGATGATACAGATGCATTAATAAACCTTGGACATCAACGTTTCGGTCTTGATCAGCAACAGTATTCAGTGCCAGTCAAAAGGAGGAAGGCACAGAGGGTGGCCAATCACATCACAGGGGATGGAAAAGCGATCTCTGGACCCATCTCATGCAGGATAGGACAGATTTTTTATACTAAAATAGCCTAAATGCCTCCTGGTAGAGATTCAGCCAGCAGGTGGAACTCCTCAGTGGAGAATTTGGTGCTTGCAGACTGAAGAGTTCCTCATATTCATTGGCCATGTTCATGCTACAAACCCCCCACTCCACCTCGAGGAAGGTGCCATGTTAGATTGAGTTGTTGGTCTGTGCAGGACACTGGAGTGAACTGAAGTCACCTTTATATGCGCGTAACCAGCTTAATCTGCTTCACAGCACGAGGAAAAAATTGAACCCCCTCACCATGTTTGCATTCCTCCTGTGTTGAGCTGTCGAGACGGATGAAATTTCATGTCTGGAGCAGCATTTGTGTTCACCTGCAGATGTATCTAATGCAGACGTCATGAATATGTAAGAAGTGGTGGAATGTAGGGTGTTCAAAAATGCACTAACAATCTCAAATCCCCTCACACAACTGAGCTCAGTCATCCACTCACACAACTGAGGTCAGTCATCCTCTCACACAACTGAGCTCAGTCATCCACTCACACAACTGAGGTCAGTCATCCTCTCACACAACTGAGCTCAGTCATCCACTCACACAACTGAGGTCAGTCATCCTCTCACACAACTGAGATCAGTCATTCTCTCACACAACTGAGGTCAGTCATCCAATTACCCAACTGAGCTCAGTCATCCTCTCACACAACTGGCACTGTCACTGACCGACCCCGCTTAGGGCAGCCACGAGTGACGATGGCAGCTCAAGAGCGCCACATCTGGTTACAGCCTGTACGTGACAGATTCCAGACAGCAACCAAAACTGATCATGAGATGAGTGGTCCGGGACGATTGAGGGTCAGGGCAAGTACCGCTTGACGCCGTCTACGTGAGCAAAACATGCGTGCACACGGCCCCTACGGAAAACCCATGCTTTTCCCGTCAACAGGAGTAAGAACCCTTCACTTCTGACTGTGGGCTCCTGCCTCTGTGTCATTTTTGGCACTTTATATCCCTGTCGCTGACTGACCACGGTAAGGGCAGCCATGCGTAAATGGGCAAAACCTGGGTTTTCCGTAGGGCCCGTCTGCACGCACATTGCTCACATAGACAGCGTCAAACGATACTTGCGCTCACCCTCAATCGTCTCAGACCCCTCGTCTCATGATCTGTTTTGGTTGCTTTCCAGAATCTGTCACTTACAGGCTGTAATCAGATGTGGCGCTCTTGAGCTGCCATCATCACTCGTGGCTGCCCTAAGCGGGGTCAGTCAGTGACAGGGCCTGTGTTCCATTCTCAGATAGACAGACGACTGATTGTTGAACGGTGACAGTGCAAATGACGCACCACCTCTCGGCGGCTGAGACCTGCCCATAACACGCCAGAGGCTCTTTTTCTCTCTCCTGTGTCACAAGCCGTTGCATTTTCTTGATGCAGTAGCATTTTTCTTTTTTTTGTTGGCTTTATATAGGCTATTGACCAGACCAAAAAGAAAAAGTCAAGTGTCACTGTACACATCACGAACAGCTCAATGTTTGTTATTACTGAAGTGCTTGGCGTGAGCACGTGGTGCGCATCAGGATTACAATACCACACACTTTTCTTTATTTCTTCTCGTGCCTCACTGGAAAAGCAATAAAAATCAATTGATACTTCAATTTGCCGCAAATACAGTACATACCTCACCTGTGTATTTTTAATGGAGCTAAGTATAACTGCTCAAAAAAATAAAGGGAACTCTTAAACAACACAATATAACTCCAAGTGTTCCCTTTATGTTTTTGAGCAGTATATATATGACCGCAAATTCCATGAGTTTATTCCAGAAAACTCTTGAATAATGAATGTTTTTATCAGTCAGACGGCCACATTTAGCAAGAAATAGTTTCACTGGTATGGTCCTCAAAAACTTATTCAGCTCCCAGAATATTTAATCATTAGAGTCAGCAAATGATTTCATTTGGTATAATGTGGTTATATGGGAGGCAATGTATACAATGAGTTCAAGGAACTGTGATGCATGAACTTTTTTTTTCCGCAAACCTTTATGCAAAACCTGAATGCTTGGGGAAGGGGGACTTGGGGTTAATTGAAATTCTCTCCTGGCAAAATTTATGCTTCCTTGTGTGCTGCATTCACTGCCAAATACTGAATTACCTTTCATATGTTTGGATAATTCCTTCAGTAATGCATGAGGGCGAGATTTGTATTCAGCGCGTGAGCCTCCACGGGTCTTGGGTTAAATCTTGAGATCTGGAACTAGTCTTCAGAGCTGTGGAAATGAAGTGGCTGTGAGCAAACACTGGCTGTTATTACCAATTATATTCAGCGAACAGTCGTTGCCTGACAGTGGGTTTTTTTGTGCTGCCTAAATTAATAGAAGGTTCTGTGACCTTGGGTTTTGTGAAAGATGCCGAAGAAATGACTCATTATGATTATTATAATTGGCAATCACTGTCACGGCTGTAGTGCCCTCAATTACTGTTGCCACTCCGGATAAATAGGAATAAAAGTGATTTTGAAAGAATATTGTTCCGCCATGCAGAACCTCTTCAGATCCTTTAAATTTCCAAGTGCACATTTTTGGACTCATCCTCAGCTCATCCGACTGAATCTGACTTGGATTTAGGTCAGTTACTGGGATGGCCCAGACAAAACCTAGATTCTGCGATTGGTTAACCATTTTTATCTGTTGATTTTCACGCGGGAGCTCTTTAAAACAAGTTGCCACACGATAGGTTTTAAACAGCTTTGATTTTGATTTTGGGTAAAAGTGGCTGCATTTAAGCGCTCTAAGGGCGAATGAAAATAAAAGCATTTTCTTGGTGCTTTATAACACTCCCGCACATCTGTTCAGTTGAGTAGATGGTGTCAGACCATAGTTTTGGGGACTTTGACTCCAAGACCTAATTAATGTCTGCAATTCTGTGACAGTGATCTTGAGACTTCCCCTTTGCCCTTGAGTTCTCTTGCTCACAGCGTGTGCATTCTAAAGAGATACACATCTTACTCCGGGGATATTAACACTGCCATACAGTATGCCTGACACTGCGCTATTATCGCCCTGATAGCGGAGATGCATATTTTCAACATTTAAGCATTTTTCTCTCAGTCACTACAACAGATCAACAAGGTTCTGTCACACATCACTGCTGTATTCTTTGGTATTAGTGATCCATGGTGATGGATTATTTACGGAAATTAGCCTCCATGTCTGTTCTTATTAGTATCCCAGGGAAACAGGAGGTCATTGCTGACCTTTAATGTAAAATATGAGCAGTAATATAATTCTGTTAGATGTTTCTCATAAGGTGATTGTTAAATTATTTAAAAAAAAAATAAAAAAATCTTAAAGCCGCAATTTTTTTAATCAATAATTTTCTTGTACTTCCAGGTAAGGTTTTTTTCAATATTTTGAGTATATATTAGGTGGATTAAGAGCAACCACATTTTTTTAAAGAGCCTTTTTACCTAATATTTACCAAGGATGTCAAGATTAATTGAGGGCACTGCACATGGAGTCTCCGTCACAATTGCAGACTGGTGGAAGTAGCCATTTTGTTACCAGAAATATGGCTGGCAGCAAAGGCAAGCACACTGCAACAGGCCAAAACCGAAATGCGCTGCAGCTTCAGAATTGCTGCCAAATTGACAACACACACAGAAATCCAAAACAAATATAAAATGTAAATAACACTGTTCTTTCCTAACCTGTGCACCACTGCTGTCACCACTAACTTGAGATAAATAAAGGTACCATAATTTTTGTTTCCACTGCACGTGCACAAGTAGACACCATGCTATCGAGTTGTTAGTCCATAAGTAAAACCTCTAAGCCTGCAGTGAACTACCAATTTGCAGTAGACACATCGACTTCCTATTTTTTATGGTTTGTTGATGCAAGCAAAGGGAAGATAATTGCCATCGGATGACTATTACAAATAGCTAGCTTGTTAGTCACCTTGTTAATTTATGTGCCAGGTCAGCACAGTCTCCGCGACGGTAAGGCATGCGCTAAGGTTACCAGGGTAGCTATCTGGTGACCGTTAATAATCGCTAGAGTTTGCTTTTAGTAAGCGGTCTATTCAGGTCAATTGGATGGCTAATTAACTAGATAGCACCCAAACGGATTTTCTCCATTAAATTAAAAAATTTGAGTTTCTGCAATAACTTACGCACAAAAATTTGACTAGCCCCTCAGATGAATATTGCTGCAAAACGCAGCTGCACATTTTGGCATTTTAATGATTATATTAACTTATTTGAAATTGGCCTCATAGGAAACCATTCATTCTAATGAAGAATTTGGGTGTATCGATATGGATGCCAAGTGCTTCACTTTGGGTAATGCAAATATTCCATTAACATTAATAGTATCGCTACATATTACCCAGTGCTGCAGTTCTTGAATAGTATCGCCACATTTAATTCCCAGTGCTGCAGTTCTTGAATAGTATCGCCACATTTAATTCCCAGTGCTGCAGTTCTTGAATAGTATCGCCACATTTAATTCCCAGTGCTGCAGTTCTTGAATAGTATCGCCACATTTAATTCCCAGTGCTGCAGTTCTCAAATATTTTTGCTATATTTAATTCCCAGTGCTCCATTTCTTGAATATTATGGCCATGTTTAATTCCCAGTACTGCTTGTATTTGCCAAAGATTGCTTATGGTAACTTGGATGCTATTTGATAACCAATATAGTCATTGACCCGGTAGCAGTCTAACTGCTGCACAATCTTCAACAGCATAAACACAAAGCACATGAATGTCAATAATGGTGATGCATTTCCAACCCGGAGAGAAGTATTAATGATCTGACATCAGTTGAAAGCTGAGTCAGCCCTTTCAGTACTTCATTACTTATTTCCTACCTAGAAGTATTCAAACAAAAGTATGGAACTAGGGAGCATGAAGTGGCATGAACTTGCATAGTTTTCAAGTCTCATGTTGGCTCATAATATTGGCACATACAGTATGCAGCCAGGCCCAGGAATATTTGGACACTGACAAAGATATTATTTTAGCCACTGATTCATTTTGCAGTTGAAATTAAAATGTTGATCTGTCTTCCTCCAGACTGTCTCTGATTTGCATGCAGCAGTTTTCCAAGAGCCTGATGATATCATGCACTTCTAAGAGAAGCAAATCCACAGCTGAGATTGTGGCAATTAGTGCTCATTTACATATGATTGGATATTTCAAATTTGGATGGAAAATTTTGAATAGAAAGAAAATGAAACAAAACACATTGTAACAGATATTCGGATATTTAAATAATCTTATGCAATATTGTAATTACAGAAATTAAAAATGTTGTTCAAGCATAACAAATTATTGTTTTGAATCCATGCAACAGGAATTTCGATGTACTAAACATTGTTTTCTTGACAATGTTAGTATGGTTATTATTTAGTTCAGCTGAGTATATTAAATTGACAATGTTTATCTGTGATATCTTTTTCTAGAAAATCATACAACTATTTCAATGTTCTCAGTTGAAGTAATTGCTTTGAAAGCTAAAATCCCAATTCCAAAAAAGTTGGCCCATCACTGAAAATGTGATCACTGATCACATCACTGATTTGAAAGCTTAATTTACCATCTAATGCCTTTTGAAAGTGTTATGGCCCCAATTTGTTATAACATATATGACAGCAAGGGATGACAGACAAAATTCTAAAACTTAAACTACTCTATTCTACTGACCAAGATTGATATATACAAGAAAAAAAAATATTTACAGTTCCTTGAGATGGGGTTGCTTGGTGATTTTCCGGGTGCAGAAAATGAATGCTCCAACACAGGCAAAAATCCATTAAAAAAAACTTCACAGGTCGTGAACAGAATGGCTGGTCTGGTCAAATGTATCCTTCTCCTTGCAATTTCTCCCACTACTTTACTCTCTTAATTTTCCTCTTTATATACTCTTTTGGAGACCCCTCCCACCTTTTAGACTTTTTAAAAAATTCTATGGGACTTTCCATCTCAGACATGCCCAGGACATGTCAAAACCTAGCTCCATTCTGGGCTTAAAAAAAGGAAAGGTCAATACTGTCATCTAGTGGCTTCTTTTCACATTATAAAAGCAACGCAACAAACATGTTATATCAGGCTCCAGACAATATAGCTGTCAGCCCAGTAACAATCTTCAATTTTGCAAAAATAAAGCACATGGATGTTAAAAAAAAATGTGATTTCTGGAACATTCCCAACATGGATAAAAGTTATAATGATCTGACATCACTTGAGAGCTGGGTCAGCCTTTTTAAGAGCAGTAAAATCAAAACCAGGGCAAAGAGAGTCCAGATACCTCTGGCTTCTCACCACTTCATCACGCACTTGAAGAAAAGTAGAAAACTCGGAAGCATGAAGAGGCTGGACTTACAGCGCTTGCAAGTCTCAGGTTGACTCACAGAATTAGCATGTATTCAGTCAGGTCCATTAGTATTTGGGTACTAAGAAAGTTAATATTTTCGACACCACTGAGTGTGGCAAAATTAAGGTGGCATGGTAGTGCATTGGATAGCACAGGAGCCTAGCAAACAGAAGTTTGTGGGTTTAAATTCAGCCTGGGGCCTTTCTGTATGGAGGTTGCATGTTGTCATAAAATAATGTAACATAACATGAGTGGCAAGAACAGGCCGTTCAGCAAAACTTGGCTCACCAGTTTCTTTATACTATTATGAATATATCACTTCAGATACTCAGTGACTCAATGGTATATAGCCAGGGATGGATTATAGGTTGACTGGGCCCCTGGGCAAAGAGTTCGTGGAGGGCCCCCCCAAAAAAAATAAAGATGTAAAAAAAAAACAAATGATCAAAAACACCATTCTTGCAGTGCTAAATCCAACGGTTAGCAACATTGCATAACCTAGTGTGCGAGTTCGAACATGAAGAAATGGAAGCGTCGGTATGTTGCTTTACGTCTTTTCCGAAGAAGAAAACTACAGCCTGGCACATTAAACCACTAATTTCTCAACAGCCAGGGTTCTGTGTGTAACTAGAGTTAAATGCAAACCAGCAGAAAGACTGTTAAAAGGGTAGCTATATGCACATGGCCAAAAACAAAGTTAATGCAAAGACGCATAGACAATGCAATTGTAAAGTAAGCGCAATCACAAGGACTACCAACATCCAGCCATTTTCAAAACTACTGGCTAAACCGCAACACGTGGGTTGTCTGTCAGAAGTGCACCGTGTACTCATGTACAAAACCCAAAACCAGTGAAGTTGGCACGTTGTGTAAATCATAAATAAAAACAGAATACAATGATTTGCAAATCCTTTTCAACCTATATTCACTTGAATACACTGCGAAGACAAGTTACTTAATGTTCGAACAGGTAAACTTTGTAATTTTTTGCAAATATTAGCTCATTTGGAATTTGATGCCTGCAACATGTTTCAAAAAAGCTGGCACAAGTGGCAAAAAAGACTGAGAGAGTTGAGGAATGCTCATCAAACACTTATTTGGAACATCCCACAGGTGAACAGGCTAATTGGGAACAGGTGGGTGTCATGATTGGGTATAAAAGCAGCTTCCCTGAAATGCTCAGTCTTTCACAAACAAGGATGGGGCAAGGGTCACCATTTAGTGAACAAATGCGTGAGCTGATTGTCGAACAGTTAAAAAACAACATTCCTCAACAAGCTATTGCAAGAAATTTAGGGATTGCATCATCTACGGTCCGTAATATCGTCAAAAGGTTCAGAGAATCTGCAGAAATCACTGCATGTAAACGACAAGGCCAAAAACCAACATTGAATGCCCGTGACCTTCGATCCCTCAGGCGGTACTGCATCAAAAACCGTCATCAGTGTGTAAAGGACATCACCACATGGGCTCAGGAACACTTCAGAAAACCACTGTCAGTAACTGCAGTTCGTCGCTACATCTGCAAGTGCAAGTTAAAACTCTACAATGCAAAGCGAGAGCCATTTATCAACAGCACCCAGAAACGCCGCCGGCTTCGCTGGGCCCAAGCTCATCTAAGATGGACTGATGCAAAGTGGAAAAGTGTTCTGTGGTCTGACGAGGAAAAGAACCATCCGGACTGTCATAGGCGCAAAGTTCAAAAGCCAGCATCTGTGATGGTATGGGGGGGTATTAGTATCCAAGGCATGGGCAACTTACACATATGTGAAGGCACCATTAATGCTGAAAGGTAGATACAGGTTTTGGACTTTGGACTACTTTGAGCGTTCAATTGAGCTTCAACTTTAGTGTGTATTCCTACCCCCTTGCATACACCGTACGAGAAATAAGAAGTCCAAATATTTCTGGTGACTTTCTTGGTAACTAGTGCCTCGACGGGCATGTGGTAAAGGAAACCCTATCGTCTTACCTTAAATCTTTGTGTCTACAGTAAATCTTGCCATTAGCTGTCTGATCCATTTGTCTTCTTGCCGCCCATACTATGAAAGTCCTTACCTTGTTTAAATCTGCGATTGTAAAGGTACGTTCATTACATTAACTTTCATTCTATTATTTTCTGCCATCTAGATTTAGCAAGGGAAGAAGAAAGGATACTCGAACAGAGATTAAAACAAAAAACGAACACCACAATGCACTTTCACACAGGCAGCCTGCATGTGTTACGTTCTGAAGGAGGGGGGAGATTTTGATTCATTTGTGAACCAGCTGTGAAACTGGAATAAGAGCTTTGTTTAAGCTAGAGGGAGAAATACAATTTCATCTTACGGTTTTCACTCCCAAGTTAATGCGTTATTGTGTATTATATGAATAACATTTAGGCATAAATGTAAATGTAGGTCTAATTACAAATATTTTGTCATGAGGTTTAAAAGGGAAAATGATAAACGACCAAATGTCAATAACTAACCCTAACCCAGGAATCCGTCAATAATCTATTTTATACAAGTTTCTTTTTCACTCTTCCTTCTTGCAAAGTCATCCACTAATTCATCAGAATTAAGCTGTCTGACCAACTCTGATTCAATGGCCAGAAGTGACAGAGAGTTCAGGCAGTTTTGGCACTTCCTAATCCTGAGTTCATTTTTAATTCGTCAGTTTGGAGAATAAATGCTCCCCATCACAATTTGTAATGGGCACTGTCAAAAAAAGTGCTATGTAGACATAGGGGGGATGCTATGCTATGCTATGTCAGGGGGGTGCTTCCATTAGAACCTTTTATGCTAGCCTGAGGGATTGCTCAAGTGTCGGTGCTCGGGCACTGGGGGTGATCTGGGAGAGGGAGTTGGGTGTTGTGATAACTGAAGAGATGTGTGAGGACATCTGGGACAATTCAAGGAAAATAACGGTGTGTAACGGACAAGAGCCATGCAACTTAAGATACTGTACAGAGCACATATTGCTCCAAACCGGCTCTCCAAATATAGAAAGGATGTCTCTCCATTTTGCCTTAAATGTAAGACAGGAATTGGTGATCTTACTCATTGCCTCTGGTCTTGTGTAAAAATACAAAAAAACTGGAATGATGTCTTATTTGAAATACGAAAGGTGTTGAAGAAGGAGTTTGAACTTGACCCGGTTACCCTCCTTCTGGGTCTTCCCAGTGGTCATTTAACTGATAAATATCAGAAAAAACTGTATAACGTTATGACATTTTGTGCCAGGAAAAATATTCTTCAGCACTGGATTTCGGATAAAGCCCCTTCAGTGGTGGGATGGCATAGAACAATAATGGAATATATACCTTTGGACTTTTTGACTCGTCTTCTGCGTTACAAAACTAATGCCTTTGAGAGTATATGGAAACCATTCCTTGATTACATTAATGTAGACATTTCTGCTGTAATGACAAGAGCATTTGTTTAAAACTCTTTTTTTTTTCTTAATGTAGCTCCCATTGTATTTCATTTTATGATGTATAATGTACCTTTCACATTACTAATATATGTGTGTATGTATTTGTATGTATGTGTGTATATATATATATATATATATTTTTTTTTTTTTTTTTGTCTTGTCTTATGTAGGTCTGTTTACTGATGAAAATGAATAAACACAGTTAAATAGATAAATGGACTGAATTTTAAAATTAAATGAATGCATTGTCTCCGTGTTATTTTAACTGTAAGTAGAGTACTGCGCACATTTTATTGCGGTTTACAGTTAACATACGCAGAATCTGTTTTTTAATATGATTGTAAAATTAGAGTGAAAATAACTGGTAAAAAAGGTGCATGTTTATAACTGCATGCTCAGTGTTTGAGGGGGGAACAATTTGCCGAGTACAGTCAATCATTCCGATTACTCTTGGGAAGAGAGCAACTGCATATAGCCCATGTTTGGTTTCAATCAGTGCTTCCCATGTTGATGGAAACTTTATGCACTGGCCCATCCTGCGCAACACGGCATTCAGTATTTGAGGCAGTACTCACAAGAAACTGTTTTGGGAGATCCCAGCAGTAAGGCCTACTGTATGAAAAAAAATAAAAAATAAATAAATAAATTAAGCTGTCTGACCAACTCTGATTCAATGGCCAGAAGTTACAGAGAGTTCAGGGAGTTTTGGCACAACCTAATCCAGAGTTCATTTTTAGTACGTCAGTTTAGAGAATAAATGCTCCCCATCACAATTTGTTATGGGCACTGTCAAAAAAAGTCTAAGTGCTATGTAGACATTTGGAAAGGTTGATTGTAAACCTAAATCGATTATGGTTTTGAGCATTTCACTTGGGCATTTTTCTTTTTCTGATATGAATGATTTGAATTGTATCAGTTCATCTGCCAGGTTCGTGTTCAAATCTGAAGGATATGCTGCAGCGAGTGAGTTAGCCTTTAAAGTGAGCTCATTGTTGGACATATTGTCGGGCATGAAAAAAACATTAAATAGCTTGGTTAAGTGTGTGTACGCATTCAAACGGTGGTCAAGACAGGACACAAGTTTGTCATTTACAACATTGTCTTTACTACGGGATTTTAAAGGTGGGACCATGAAACTAGTCAAATCGCTTGTTGTTTTCATGCAAGTAAAATCACACCCTTGGCCAAATTCACGCAATTTACTCAGTGTCAAAGATGGCAACCATTTGACAATTTGTTAATTTTAACATAATAACTTCAAAATAGTACATATTTAGAAACAATAGGTGGTAACACTTTACTTGAAGGTATCGTCATAAGAGTGACATGACACAGTCATGACCGTGTCATAAACATTATGTAAATGTCATAAACGTTGTCATTAAGTGTCATTCGGTTTTTGAGATGACAAGTTAACATTGTTTGGGTTATCTTTATTATGAAAAACTTCGTAATAAGAGTGAAATGACACTGTCATAACTGTTACATGACACATGTAACAGTTATGACAGTGTCATGTCACTATTATGACGGTACCTTCAAGTAAAGTGTAACCCAATAGGTAAGGGCATTTACAGCATGTTGGAAACATTTGTGATCAAATATGGTAGCTTGCCTCGCAGTTTCACAGTGTTTGCAACTATGTATGTAAGTGTACTGTAGTTCAAGAGGTTCAAGGAGCCACGGTAAACGAAAAGACCAAGGCTCTGGTAGTGAGAGGGTTTCCTGAGAGAACACAGAGCTTGTGTAATGCCCTTTAGGGCGTACTCACACCAGCCATCATAAGTTAACAAGCTAGTTCTGGTATCGAGTAAAATAAAAATATTGATTATGAAATCAGAAAATATTTGAACCGGTCCAGTTTTACTCAACAGTGCAGACTGATGATGCAGTTTGAATGTCATGTCATATAATTCACTATGCTCTGAAACAATGTGTTTAAAGAAACACCAGTTATTAACAACTTCCTCAAATGCATTGACATATTTATTATTTGAAGTCTTGTCATTGACGGCATGTTTGAGATCTGTGCTGGGGCACGGTTAGCGATCACACTGCATGTGTATTGTGCTTAAGTCCACCTCTTCTAAGTGTACTAGTGTATCATACCCAGGTATGAAAGACCGATCAAACCGGACTTTGGGAATCAAGTGTACTTGGGTACAGTATGGGCTGCCTTGTGTGAGTAGGCCCTTAGTGAGGTCAGCAGCCCTTGTATTCAAAGGACTGGGAGCCACTCATAGTGCATGAGGCCCCCCGTCGCACTCACACAACCACGCCTACCCTTATCAAGGGCCCAGGGTAGAGGACTTTTCATCGGGCCCCACGGCTGTCCAGCTGTGGGGCCCGCTGAAAGCACCCTCACCCAGGGCCCTTAGTTTGTCAGAGGTGTAATCAGAGGGCCCTTCAAATGTACGCCCCTGTCCTTCCTAGGGCCCCCTGGTAGAGGCTCATAATCAGAGGGCCCACTAAAAGTATTCCCCCTCCTCCTGAGGACCCCTGGTAGTCAGAGATCAGAGGACCGCCAACCCTCATCCATTTTCATAAGGAGCCCTATAGCAGGGGCTGGGGGCCCTGGTAGTCAGAGGTTCTGCTGAAAGCACCCTCACCCAGGGCCCTTGGTAATTCAGAGGCCCTTGGTAAGGGCCCTCATAATCAGAGGGCCCTCTAAAAGTAGGCCCTCCTCCTTCCTTGGACCCCTGGTAGCCAGAGGTCAGGGCCCCCCTAGTAGGGGCCCTTGTAATCAGAGGGCCCTCAATTGGTATGCCCTGCTCCTCCCTAGGAGCCCTGGTAGTCAGAGGTCAGAGGACCGCCACCCCTTATTCATTTTCAAAAGGGGCCCTATAGCAGGACTAGGGGCCCTGGTAGTCAGAGGGCCTACTGAAAGCACCTCTTTCCCAAGGACCCTTGGTACCCAAATGCCAGAGGGCCCCCCTCCCTCCCTGTTTTCATCAGAGGCCTTGTAACAGGGTCAGGGGCCCTGGTAGTCAGAGGATCCTAGAGAATGGAGGCCCTCTGAAATAAAAATGTATTGTTGTTAGGCATCGCTGT
Organism: Gymnothorax reevesii; assembly: GCA_029721435.1. Lineage (NCBI taxonomy): Eukaryota > Metazoa > Chordata > Actinopteri > Anguilliformes > Muraenidae > Gymnothorax > Gymnothorax reevesii. Next base: position 118,488,886 of record CM056578.1, read on the forward strand.
TTTGGGCTTCGGGCCCCCCCAGGGCCCCTGGACCTCAAGGGCCCCTGGGCGCCGCCCCGGTCCGTAATCCATCCCCATATAGCTTTATGTCAAGCCAGCTCTTGAAAATTCCCAAGGTTTCTGCCCCAGCAATATGGTCAGGCAAGCTATTCCACATCGAAATTACTCTTTGGGTGAAAAAATATTTCCCAACATCAGTGCCAAATTTACCCTTGGTCAATTTCCATTTTTGACCCCGAGTTCTACTACCGGTAACCAAATTTGGCTGAAGGAATCCTCTATAATTAGGGGCCAGGCAGTGAAAGCTGCCGGGAATCTATTGTTATACAGTATTCTTCTTCTTCTTCTTAGGAAATCCTACTTCCCACACATGAAAAATCACCAAACTTTGCACAAAGGTCCAGTCCTATGCCAGATTTATTCAACTCCAAGGCCACATCAATTTTTTTCCTGGGGGGGGGTTACAATAAAAGTTTATATTTAAAAACTTTGCAAATTCCTACCAAACCAGCCATATGTGCAACATTTTTGCAACTTTCACCAAAATGTAGCCCGAATCCGTAAGAAACTATTGTGCACTTAAACTTAGTACAAATTATGAAGTCTATCACTCTGTTTTTTTTTTAAAAAAACTGTTGAACTTATAAAACTTTTCTTGCCCCACAATTTTTGCTCAATTGTCACCAAATTTGCTGTACTGAATCTTCAGATTATCCTCCACCAAAATACCACTTGATATTTGAAAAATTGAACCTTCAGTGCATGAAAACATTTGACTGTAAACAGTACTGTAAGCACATATCAGCCAATTCTTTATGAATACATTTTCAGTCTTCCTGAAAAAAATGTATGATATATTAGAGTCGTGGTTGATGAAGTTTGCCAAATAACATTATTTTTTTCTCAAAAACTGAATTTTTGCAACCATTTTGAATTCTGCTCTTATGGAACAATTGGAGTGAATGTAAGAATGGCATTTTTAGACAGTTTTGTTTTAAACAAAACACTTATTGCTAAAAACAAATCACCAACATTTCTACGCTGTCAAGCTGCAATTTATGTATTATCAGATTTTTGTCTTATAAACAGAAATTTTGACATTTTGACAATTTTTGAAATCTTCCTTGACAACTGCTGCCTGGCTGGTGACTCCCTAAGTTGATTAATAAAGCCACACATGTGTTCCCACTTCTCGCCAATTAGCTCAATGAGTCAGGAGTTGGTTATAGGTGTCATTGGATGTGAGTTCAAGTCCTAGCTACTGCAAAATGGACATTGTAAAGTTGATGTTCTTGTTTTTGCCTATTTAGGAACTTATTGTTTTCCTCAATATGCATTCAAATTTAAAAACTAAATTCCTACCAAACCAACCACTCATGCTACAGTTTTGTAACTTCCACCAAAATGTAGCCCCAATACTTTAGAAACTTTCGTCAACTTAAACTCACTACAGTTTTTTTTTTTCAAAAACTGCAAAACTTTATGTATCATTGAAAAGTCCACTGCAATATTACACGAAGCCAATGTGAACACAGTATCTGTTTGGTCTGAAGTCATATGTAGTATCAGGAGAATTTTACTGTGATTATATGATATTTGTATGGATTGTTCTATATGTATATACATATTGCAATTGTGTTTTTTAATGTACTGATCTTCCCCCAATATTACACCTAATATCTTTTTCTGTAAATATTAAAACTTGAATAAAAAAATGTTAACAAAAAAAAACTGTAAAACTTATAAAACCTTCTAGTTCCACAATTTTTGCTCAATTGTCACCAAATTTGCTTCACTGATTCAATCCATTTGGAAAACAATTTTTTATGTATTGTAGCGGTCTCGCTACTGAAGGACTGAGACTGAGGCAGGAATAGTGGTTCTCGCATCGCCCAGGGCGGGCTTCCCTTTATTTGTTGTTCGGCCTTTAGAAGGGCCGTTTCTTCACCTCGAACAACGCTCATTATTCCAACAACATTTACAACAGCACACACTGTTCATGCTGGCCACTCAGCCCTCTTATACCCCCCACCCCGGACCTGATTGGCTCTTTCTCCCACCCCAGGTGCAGCCAATAGCGATACTCCGCTGTTTCACAAATGAACTTGAACAAACTGGCAGGACCGCCACAGTATTAACAATAATATATTTAAGTATATTTAAATAATATATTTAATATATTCATATTAACTGATTCATTGACAAATCGTTGCTGTTTTATTTCTTATTTTAGTCCTACAATACGCTATAAGAGGTTTGAAATGCATGTAACTCTTAAAAGTTACTTGGTAATTAGTTCAGTGAGACAAAAGATACAAGGCTATTTGGTGTCAGATTATTAGTTCAAATGTCAACCAATGCAAAATGTATGATGTAATCCCACCTTTCTTGTTATCCTCCATTTTTTGCCTCTTGTTGCTCAGAATTGCCTAAATTTGCCTGGCCCCCATATTGCTGCAAAGCAGCTTTAATTCGCATCACCAGTAATCCAGAATCTCAGTGGTAAAACACCAGCAATCCACCATGTCAAAGATACAAGACCAGCAATCCATGGTTTCATAGGTATATCATCAGCAGTCTAGAGTCTCAGAGATTTATCCAAATGGATATTATTTTACAAGTCTGAGGCTATTGGGTAATAGAGCCTATGAATTCTACAAAACTGGACAGAGAGCAAAGACAAGGGGATTTCCAAGTGAAAAAACCGGAAGCACACTCCAGAGATAAAAACAGGAACTATGAAAATGTAAATGACTGCCTGAAAGTTCATGTTAAAGAATTTTCAAGAAAGTATCACCAAGTATGAAAATGCCATTCTTCATTACATTTATTCGCTTATTTTGACTCCATTGATTGCTTCTATTGATTGTTTTATTTCAAATCCAAAGTGGTCGTATCAAGTGTCAAAATGATGAAAATCGCATCACTTTCTTGACACTTATGGACCTGACTGTAATGTGCTCTGATCGCAGAATACTGAGATGTCACCTGTTAGAACGTATATACAGGGCTAGTTCAGAAATATTCCTATAGTGTTTCTGAACTTTTGCCTCGCATAATCTGAGTAATGGTCAGATTGTAGCGCAGCAGTAAAGGTTGGGTGCATTTACCTCTTTTTATAATAATATCCAGACAAACATCCACAGTCTGAGCATTGCATGTAATCAATGCGAACTGCAATGATGTCAGGTTCCCCCCATCTGCATTAGGTCATGCACCATGAGGCACATTAGATTAGATTTGAAAATTTTCTGTTGTTTTTATAAAGGAAGTTGCTCTTCACATATTACCAATATCACATATTTGTAATTTTACAGCATTTCTACCGGAAGTGGAATACATTGCTGCCTGTGAGCCGCAATTCTGTAGAAGGAATTATGTTTATACTTAGTAGTGATAGGTTTATTTCATTTGGATAGAAATGAATACTCTACCATGCACACGCTAATCTCTGCCCAATCTGATTAAAGTCATAAATGTTGAATACAATTACCACATCAATGACATCTTTGAATGACAGCTTTGAATGCACTGATATCATTCCGAAGGAGCTCTGTTTGATACAGCTCCAGGGCCTCTCTCATTCCACTCATGTTCATCATATTTCTTTGGAAAACATAACTGAACTCAGGCTAACGCCAAAAGGACACAGCTGTAATCATTAAAAATATTGCATAAATCAAACAAACATCAAAGGCCTCAGATAAAAATCGAGAATCGCCTGGAGCCAGAAGGGTGAAAGTTCATCAACGCGCTTCTTCATTGGCGAGGTCATGAGGCAATTAAGCCAAAACTGACAGGCAGAGCATCAAAGTTGTGCAATGGTCCATGCAGAATAAGAAATGAAGTTTTTATGGTGGTTTTAATGAGTTTAATATTAGAACCAACTATTACGGAAAATGATTTATTAGATCATTACACGATCTATGAAAGCTTAATGAAAGCAGGCAGGAATAAGTCAACTCTGAATGATGAAGGTGAAATACTCTATTTCCTAAACCTAGAATTTACCGTCCGCATATTTGGCTGACAACTGGCCAATTTAAGACATTACGCACTGCATGGGTAAATGGGGATGGTATATTTCTTTGCAAATAGCATATTTCACGCATTGTATTTACCCTCAGTCTCCACTTTGGTGGGAACACCTAACTAGTATCAATCCCACATTGTTTCTGGAATAGTTAGAATTCTTCGCAGAGTATTTTTCAGATTTAAAAACGAATCCGGAAATATTCTTATCTGATTTTGACCGATGCAGATTTTATTACTCCTTGCAGTTCCTGCTGATATGTGGAGACAGTGTAAACCATTGCGATAAACTGAATAGAGTTTCATATTCCTGGAAAATCTTTATGAAACGGTATGTTTTTCATGAGATTACATGTGTCCTGCTGGAATTCTCAATTGAAAAGGGTAGACTGTGGCCATACAGGGTTGCACAGGAAATAGTAAGGTATCCAATGACATCCAAATAATGTTCAATTATTAAATATGAAGGGCACTAATGTTTGTCAGCATCCCTACAACACTGTATCACCACCCCCCAGCTAAAAACGAGTTAAAATAAGACCAGATGAATACATGGGTTCATTAAATCAGTTCTGCAAAGAGATGCACAGAAATTCCCCCTCAGCACAGCAATATAAATACCAGTGTTTGAAATTATGTTTGTTTAATACATATTTGAAACTGTGAGTATTTTTTACATAGTGCATGACACTCTCCATTGTTTACTAAAACACTAAAGAAATGCAAATGCATTCATTATTTATGTCAGATTTTAACTCTTCTTTGACTCCTCAAAGGTTTGTCGCATTTATGAGTCAGTATAGCGTCTATCATGTGGAAAGCACTGTGGGTGTGCTCCTTGCATTGCCTGACACCTTAAAACAGGAAATCAAGTGTGTTCAGCAGTACTGAAGGCCCTGGGTGCATCTCAAAGCATAGGCTGCATCCTTTGAAGGCCGCATTTTTAGGGGTCGTCATTTAATTCCATCCGCCAAACTGCCATGACGTCATTTAATCTCCGTTAAAAAGCTTTGATTTAAAAGAGTTGTCACTGGTTTCCCTAACCTTAGCCTTAAAACTAACCCCCAACCCTAAACCTAGCTTTACGCCTGACCCTGAATTTAACTTTATCCCTTACCCTGCCAGTTTGGCAGATGGAAGTAAATGAGGACCCCTAAAAATGCAGCCTTCGAAGGATGCAGCCTACACTTTGAGATGCACCCCCTGACTTATGCTTGCCTCGACAGCACGAGTTCATGCGGAAGTGGAATGGAAATATTTTACCCAGTAGACTGTGGAAAAGCATCAGTTGATAGCAGCCGAATGTCACTGCAGGTGTAGGTGAGTTTTCTGCTTCAACAGTCTGTCATCTAGGGTCTGGATCTGAAGCCAGCAGCAGCATTTGAAGTGATATGTCACACAAGACGACTGCAGAAGACCGACACATTTCCGACCAGCATCTGTGCCAGTCACACTTTCCCGCTGCCGAAATGGGCTGAAACACCACAAGGCAAAGAGTAGCGAAAAACGGGAAGCGCTGGAGAAACGATCTTTTTCGCAGACTGCAATGGCGGTCAGTGGCGACCGCGAGACTCAGGCAGTGAGAAATGCAGCGGGCGCAGCAGCGCCTGTACTGGGCACAGTGACATAACAAACCTTGGTGCAAAGACTTTTTGTCTTAATCATGAATTTTATTTGCATTATTTATTTATTTTATTTTTTATATTTTTCATGAAAGTTTGTTGTGTAGTAGCCGATATGTGACAATGACCATGACATGTTCTTCACTGTCACATTACCGGCAAGGTATTGTGACCACCTGGGTCTCGGTGGAATATTATTGTCGATCACATTGCATTGTGGGATACCGAAGACTGCAAGACAGCTCTGTTGATGTACTGCATAATTTTACCGGTGTAGTATGTCTTCAGTATCTTTAGCAAACTGGTAAATGGCATGTCGGTTAAATATTGGTAATATACTGCACACTTGCGACTGTGGTCACGATCGGTAAATGAGTGGTACGTAACAGCCCATTCTGAACACGGTCTCAGTGACTCCGCACATCTGTCTCTCTTTCCCGCTGTCCTCACCTAACCCTGGAGCTCATCTCAGTGAGCTATTCTGCATCTCTCTGCCCTGCCGTTTCCACAACCTCCATTCCACAAGCGTGGGGGCAGTATTCAAAATACAAAAGAAGCAGAATTTAGTGATTTGTAAATGATCTCTTTATCTTCATTCAGGTGAAAAACATTTAGGATTGAGAAAAATGTTATCAAATCTTAACATCTGGATTGATTTTTGTAAATATTTGCACATTTGTATGGAGCTGAAGAAAACTTAACAGATTGTCCCTCTGACAGATGTACATTAAAGTCAGATAGTGAACCCAGTCATTTCATAAAAGGACTGAAAATTTGAAGTCATTTCATTAAATTTTTGGTTTCACAATCTGACTAAAATGTATACTGTGTATAAATCTTATTTGCTCAATAAAACTTCACACCGTGAGGATGACTGCTACATTATCTTCATTAAAGCAAAATAAAGGGTTATATTTGCACCGTCCTCAACTGCATACATCACAGGCCCACTATTAGCTGGAGGTTTTGGTACTGAAGTTAAACCAGCCGTTTTCGACTGATCGCTGCTCCCTTTATTACTTCTTTTTCCCCAATCGGTGTGTGTGCTTAAAGTAACACTAGGCGCCCGTGGGTTTGAGGGCGGAACTTTCAAATCTTGCAGTTCAATGCGACTTCGCTCACCACCAATCAGGGTGCACCATGATGCTTTCAAAGCCACGCCTGGAAACCTGTACGAGTGGGGTTTGATTGACAGCTGTGTCATTCCAATCATTTGAGTTGGTCGTACGTTTGATTGGCTGTTTGTTTTTTTGGCTCTTGGCCCTTACAGGATAGACGTATTTTTTTCATTCCAGTGTCAAACATCTTGTGTTTCATAGCTCTATCGATCACTGTAGAGGTAGAATAAGAATTTTTAAAATTGTAACAAATCTGCGGGAGCCTAGTGTACCTTTAAATAAACACAGAAGGACCCCCCCTACTGACGGGTCATGGAAGAGGTTGTGATGGTTCTTGTATTTATTGCATATGGCCCAGCTGAAGATGAAATTAATTTAAAAATAATTCCAGTCTAACTTTGTATTTAAAATAACTGTTGCGGCTGCAATAATTTTGATACTTATCACTCTCCAGGAAAAAAATATCTACATATATTTATTCACCATGAAGATGACTTTATTAGACTTTTTCACATCATAGTGTCATGTCACAACTTCCTTTCATGAGATTTACGGTATTGCACAGATGACTGGGTAGACCTTGTACTCCATCTCTCCAATAATCTGTGGCAAACCATAACATCACATAAAATCACCCCGAGCGATGAACTCAAACTACTTTTCCGTTTTCTTTTGGGACTCTCCATTCAGCTAATTCATCTTTCATCCCCATGGCGCACGGAGCAGCTCTCTGCAATCCTGACATGCGAACATTGAATACAATTCGTGAGTAAGTTGTCAAACCTCTAGTGACATATTGGGCATAGAGCCTGTCAGAAAATCAGAGGAATGATGATATACGAGGGTAATAGATGAGAGTGCGCAGTCAATGCATTTTGGATCCAGGTTGATGAATCACGTTGCTCCAGCAGAACTGGCTGCATTTCCTTGCCCTGAGATGAAACTAGAGATGGCAGTAATTTTTAATCAGACTCAGAATGTTTGATTCTTTGCCGTAAAAGATGTTGGCAAGCTAAGCACTGTTTATGACGGCTGACAATTAAACCGTTGGTTCAGAATCAGGTGAGGAGACCCAACTGTGTCACGGAAATTGCAGGAATCAGACAATCAGTTATGTAATATCGTAATTATGCAGAAGATGAAAACTTTATATTCATTATCCATTAGCAGATGGAGCACAGCAAATATTCATGATGCAGAGTCCTTAAGTACCGCCATTATTGTTCAGTTATTGTATTTAATAAGCATCCCCATCCAACCCTCTCTGTATCTCACTTTACTCTTAAGATCCATTTGGGAGTTTATAAAATATTCTTTCATCACCAAAATTAGTGTCCCATCTTAGCAATAAAATAAATCAATAGCCCAAAGCAATGCTGGCACAGCAGTGGAAAAAATCTGCTTACAGAACAAAAAAAGTTTGGAGGAATGATCTGGAATGCCAGAACCACCTAAATTCTTCATCTCCTACCTCCTGCACTTTTATGATCTTTATATATTTTTCTTTCTGTTTTCCTTTATTCTAGATGGTAAATATTTCAGTTTTTAATCAAGTTAAGAAGCTTCTTCATAAATTTAGTACACAAAGTTTACAAATGTACTGATTTGTGCAATGGAAAATAAAATGTATTGCAAATAAACAACATCAAATTGACATATGATTTTGGTTATATGTCAGGGCTGGGCAGAGAGCCAATCACAAAACCAGGAGTTAGGAAACACTGAGGTCTATTCATCTGGTCAACAGTCCAGGGTCCATCAGTTGCAGACAGGGTGATGCAGGGAAGACAAGATGGACAGAAGTGGGGCGGTGGTGAGCAGGATCCAGACGAGCGCGAGGAGGGAGATGGAGGTCGATCCAAAGTCTGAACTAAGGATAAATACAAGAAGAAACTGGGCACAGAGGCAAGGAGTCTTTGGGGTCAGGAGGGCACAGTCAAGAGGCGCGGCGGCAACAATGGAAACAGGACTGAAACTAGCCAAAGTCGAGGGCACGAATAAATGAGAGTGTGAGGTATCGTTCAGGAACCACTCGCAAGAGACAGCAATCCAAAAAAAGTATCCGTGTCAAAGCCAGAAAACACAGGAATTGCCAAGCCACAATACGAAATCCAAAAACAGTATCGACTAGTCAGGCCGGGGTCTGAACCAGTAGGACAGATGGGCAGAGGTACAGAAAACGATAGGCAAAAAGTCGTAGTCGATGGGCAAAGCCAATGGTCATACACAGGGCATCCAAACACAGTACTCATGGTCATACAAAAATAGGTCAAAATCCAGAAAGGCAAGAATGGCAAGAATCAGGGTCGGACTATCCAGTAGAAGAGCAACAATAATCACAGGCGTACAAGGAGCTCGGCACAATGAAATATTGATCAACGTTCTGACAAGAGCTGTGAGTGAGAAGACTCCTAATATACACACACAGGAAAGGTTAAAAGCTATACAGAGATCAGCTGTGGGGAATGAGGCGAATTACATCGGGAGAATCACATGAGGGAAACCCTAACCACGGAAATTGGCGAGAGACAAAATACGAACGGGAATCACACAAACAGCCTATGACATTCAAATAGCTCCGGTCCAGGAGTTCTATGTGCACAGATAACAAGAGCAGGAAAGTAATTAAGCACATGCGAGAGATTCTCGCTGAGCTTAGGGAGAGGACGGTGGAAAGCAAAGGGCGGAGAATAGAACTGGGTGATTGCGGAGAGGTAATTAGTCTATTACTAGCGGTGTGGTTTTACAACTTAAACAAGAGTGCTCATTAGTAATTAGTAATCGAATATAGATTGGTCAGTTATGTTAGTAGACTATAATACAAAATACAAATGTTAGTCTTGTTAGTAATCAGAACAGAAGGGTGAAGGGAGGAAACGAGATACGAAGGAATGTTTTAAACACCAGACTTCCTTTAAATCACCCGAAGTCAGTGAGCACGCAGACGGGGAAGACGGACCGAACCAACTAGATCACAAGACAGGGGAGACAAGTGCAATGGAACTGAAACATGGAATGAACCAAAAACCTGAATGTTACAAAAACCAAAAAGAATAAATAAATGACAATACCCATGAACACAAAACCAGCAATAAAACATGATCAAAAACCAGAACCATGACAGAGAGAGCTTTAAACAATGCGAGAGAGCACCTCTAACAATCAGGCGAAGACAGAGATGAAGAGAGGCACTTAAATACACAGAGACAGTGAGTTACAATTGGTCGCATGAGCTCTGTAAGAAGAGTGTGAGAAATGCACCTGGGGAGTGGGCAAGTAACCAGACAGTCACTGAATGCTTTTAACCAATCTACAAAACTAAACCAAAACACACAGACGGGCAAAACTGCTGTGAAAACTAATTAACGCAGACCTAGGGTGTGACTCCATGACATTTTTCTGGGCCTGGAAAGGTCCAGAGGGCTAAAGCCAGGGAGAGGCGATGAGGTAACTGCTAGGGATCAGGGATCCTCTGGGGCGTGGAGACAGGACCGTGGGTCTGGCTCGCTGTTGGTGGAGTGCTGGAAGATGAAGGAACCTGCCCTTCCTGAAGAAGCAAGCACTGTCAGGGGATGATGCCCAGATCCAGGACCTCTGAGTTGTATCTGTCCAAGGCCTGAGGAAGTTTCCTACGACCCGGGAGCCAATAAGAGCCTTAGCCAACAGTTGGTTGTTCTGCTGCTGGAGCTGGACATGGAACAGTTGTTGGGAGGATGAGGAGAGAGAACCAGTCACCTCCTGGTAGATTATGAACGTCGGCAGGGGCAAAGAGGTAGGCTTGGACAGAGTCAAGTTACAACAGTGTATCAGGGTATTTAGAATTACCGATGGTATGATTGTCCATATTGGCAAAAATACAGGTGCTCCTCTCATATAGCTGGGACAGGCATATTGTAATTCAAGTGGTCTGAGGGAAAACTAGACTTCTGTATCTCCTCTTGGCTTTGTATTCAGGCTGTAGAAAATCTAACCTTCAACAGGAGACTTCAGCCAATCACAGGTCATTTCAGAGAGACGGCATTCCTGTTGGTGGTTCTATAAATGCACATACCCATCCACAACAGCCTGGTTCAATGGAGGAAAATCCTGGAGAAAACATTGCAATTCTACCATTGGCAATGACAGTCGACACTAAATGGCAGTATGTCATCTCAAATAGCTTTATGGGCCCACAAGTTGGCAAACAACACAGGATGATAATTCTAATGGAATTGCTGCTATATAACGACAGCGAGATCCCAGTCACCCCTGGCAGCAGCTGAGCAGAGAGGGACATCCTAAAGCTGAATGTTAAAAAGGCTCATCATGGTTTAATGTCCCGAAACAGAGATCAATGACCACAAATTTCTCTTGGACATCTCGTAAAAAACACCCTCACCTGTCAAAAAGGAAAATCAAAACCGAAATCCTCAAAGTATGGTCGCTGTACCAGGTGTTTTTCCCTCCACTGACACACATAAGGAGAAGGCTTAACGTGTCTAATTATTCCAAAATAGTGTCACTAATCACCAAATCTATCTGACTTTCGTCTGACTTGTAGCACTATATGGGCACCAAAACTGGGCTGTCTGACTGCTGTTCTCTGTGATGAAGTGTGTATATCTTCTGAGGTTCTCAAAGTTCAAAGACTGGAGGAATTCATGGAATCTGCTGCCAGGAAAACCTACTCAGAAAATATGACGGATATGAATAATGAATAATGAAAAATATGAATTCACGGAAAGCAGAAACTTTGAACCTGTTTATTTTTTGTTTGTTTGTTTGAACTTTCAGTTTGAGGGTCAGTAGACTCTGGTTCTCACCCACTCAAATGCTGTTGGATCTGTTCTTTTTCCCTTTATGCAGGTGTGGATGCATGGAGATGCTGGGTTTGGGAGAGTTTGTGATTTCTCTGTGTCGGTACCAGTACTGCAGGAGGAGATGTTGAGCACTTCACACTCGGTTTAAAGTGCTTGAAAGTCTGAAAAAAAGATACTGATACTGAAAGAAAATCCACTTTTTCATCGGCACCCAACTTGAAATTTTCTAATTGACGTTAAAGGGTTAAAAAACTTCTGCACTTTGGTGATTTATTTCTGAATATCTCCTCTGCAGGGTTATCGATCAAAATAATGTGAAAAATAGTATTAGTAGTCCATCTCCTTTCTTCAACCCTCACGTGGCAAAAATGTTCTATCTAGCTGAATGTAATGCTTAGTCAGCGTGAACTGCTTCAAAAGCTTGCTCAGGATATCTAGCCAATCCACAACCATGGCACTTACAGAACTCACGCAAATGGTCTCTGATGATGTGGAATTTGAGTGTGATCGAGATGCCAAATTTCGCATAGGCCTCGCAGGAGTCGGCAACATGGTCTTCCCATCCACTGTTTAGGCTTTGTCCAAAGCAGGAAGTGACCATCTTTCCCACTGCTGCAAATACATTTGCGAAGGGTGTGGCTGGATGGCTTGCAGGTTTTTTTGTCGTTGAACTTATGAGCTGGACTAAGACATCAAATCTGCATTGTAAGGTGAAGCATTCGCTTCCCTCAAACTGTTTATGGTTTTCTTCCTTCACCAGGTGTAGCTTCCTTGGCCACTGGATTGCTTCTGGGTATCTTGTTTCCAGTTCCACAAACAGTTCACGTTGACTTCTCAACATTCTGGGAGGGGCATCAGATAAAGGATAACAGTAACAAACTACTTGGTTTGTGATTAAAACAAGCCATCAAAGAGTGCAATAGTGCACATGTCTTAGCATCACATTTAGCTAGATAGAACATTTTTGCCAAGTGAGGGTAAAAGAAAGAAGATGGACTTCAATTACTATTTTTCACATTCTTTTGATCGATAACCCTGCAGAGGAGACTTTCAGAAATAAATCACCAAAGTGCAGAAGTTTTTTAACCCTTTAATGTAAATTTGAAAATTTCAAGTTGGGTGCTGATGAAAAAGTAGATTTTCTCCAAAAATTCCCACCAGATTTTTTTTTTATTTTTGCATTTTCTTTATCTGCTCACTAAGACCTACAAAATGACACAGGTCTTGTTTCAGTATCTTTTTTTCAGACTTTCAAGCACTTTAAGCCCAGTATGACTTGTCTGGAGAGGGTATGGGCTTTTGAATTATGATGCCCTCAGTGTTATATGTGGGGCCCTTTCCAGATAGTGTTTCCTCTCCAGTAGGTGGTGGTTTAGGTGAAATGCCACAAGGAATGTATGTGTTGCCATGTCGATTTTGCAACAAAGCAAGAACCTTGTCCCACTCTAGCACCTGAGAATGGGAGGAACAGGGCCCAAGTCCATTTAGAATCCGTATCAGCTGTGCTGATCCAGCCCTGTATCGCACTGCCGTGGGAGGAAGGAATGGTTTGGCAATCAGTGCAGCTCCCTCGTTGTGAGGTTAATTATGTCCTGGCACTATGACAGCATTCTGTTGTCTCCTGCCTTACTAAAAGAAACATGGGTTTTACCAGCTACTGTTCCATCTTCTATACCAGTCGTCCAATCAGTGGTGGTGCACAGTGCATTAGAGACCACATTTGATGCTGGATCTAATGTCGGCTCATTAGCAGTGGTCATGGCATCTTCACAGACGCTGAAGACACTGAGCCGCATGATACCAGAGTGTTTTGCCGTCTGTCTGTAAATCACACTGTTTTTCTGGGTTTTTCTTCATACCCTGTTCCATTCAAGACTTCTTATGGTCTTCATGATGCATTATCATTTATTACTCCATTAGTTGTCAGATCATCAGTGTAGGCCAGAACAATTCTGGATTATCACTGAGAGGTAAGGAAGGGGTAGGACCTCTGCATTATACTCTTGAGGAAGAAAGCTTTATAAATTGGAATCTCCACGTTGTCCCGAACACATTTTTTGAAAATTGTGGTCGGACTTCCTGTTTGATAAGAGGATTATCTTCTGTGACAGTTTAGCAGGAGTGCTCTCCCTGATATAGTGCGCACTCTTGACATGATTGTGGTTGTGTTCTGTTAACAGACCGATAGATATTTTGTGTAGTCTCTGTAGCAGCTTAAGTGATTTGTTGCCTCTGACGCCAACCAGTCTCTCTCTCGCAATTCAAGTAAGTGAAGCTCATCTCCTCTTTCCTCTCCTGCTGAAAGCAATTTACCTGCTGTTAGCGTTTCACGTTTTCAAGGCTTTTTCCTCATTCTCCTGCTCCTGTGTCTCACAGTTATATATTTGTTTTTACACCACAGGCTTGCTGCTGGAAAGAGTTGAGTGGCCCCTCTTAGCCAGAGTGGACCAGTGGATGACGTCAGCTGTGGGTTTTTGGTGGAGTCGGTCCACAGTTCTGCTCTTTTACATCGCTGGCCTAAAGTGAATGGAGAGGTTGAAATTGTTTTGATTTATTATTTATTGTCATTAGGAGGACACAGTAAATTATGAATAGAGTGAGTTAATTAATTTTTCATAATGAGTTTAATTAATTTTGAAAAATATGTATTTTTTTTAATTAGCCTCAGTTTTATTTTTTCTTGGTAATTTGTTGTTTTCCTTCAAAGAAAAGCAATTGAAATTCTAAATTTGACAGAAGAAAAGACGAGTGTCAGTTATGAAAGAATATGAAAAAATATTGTTTGATACACAGCTTATGCTGCTTGGTAACTTCTCAGTTCTCTAAATCACAGCTCCTGATTAGGTACAAGGCCAGTCATTTTATAATGACTAAAACCTTCCTTCATTCAGTGCAGAGGCCGTCTCCAACTGTGTAACTGCTCAGGTGATATTTGTGTTGTTGCTGAACTGGCTGTAGCAGTGAGGACCTTTGCTACCTCAGCTGGCACTGGCAGCTGTTGGACCTGGACGCTGCCCTCATTTGTATTAAAGTACATTAAAATATTCAGCTGCTTTTTCAGCAATCAGATCATCCTCTGTTCCCTGACCTCTCCAGGCCTGTTAGCACTACACTAATTTCAGCTAACTTTTCTGGGGAAGGATAAAAGCCGGGAACCATCTGTTGCTGCTTTATGTGCTGTACCACATCAGCGGGTAACTATGTTATTGAGCTGGAATAATTTGAGAAATCACAGTAAAAACTGAAAATGGGAATAAAATAATATCCCAGACATATACCAATCAAGAATGCTTTTTTATCTGTTTACTAACAACAAAACTATAATTTTCAGTTAATATTCCATTGGTATCTTGATGAATTATTGCAATGGATGGCTGAAAAGATGGTCGAAATTGATTTCTGTGCATGTTTGCGGTATTTTCTCAGTAACCTAGATATGTTCCATGGTGATAAATGCTGTTTGTTGTGCTTTTGGAGCTCTGTTTTCAGGAATATCAAGAATTTCTTTGGTAATATCTACACTTTCGAGCCAGACGGAGCCAAAGTTGGAAGGAAACTCAAAATGGACCATTTTATAGCGGATTGTGCCTATGTTTAGGTGGCATTATTTTGTTTACCCAGCAAGATAGAGATCTGAAATTCTCTGGATACATAGTCCCTTTGGGGTACATTACAGCATCAGCAAAATATCAATGGTAGTATTTTCAGTGTGGATGATTTTAAACAATAAAAGTCGGAAAAATTCGCCTCCAGGGGGCACTGTGCGCTGGATGCAAGTACTGGCCATCCCCAGCAATGTGCCGAAGAATTTCTTATTGAATTGTGATACACACAGCTCGTTTTCTCAGAAAGTGAAGAGCTTGGATTGGCACTATGCTGGGTAGATAGCTTTCTGACCAAAGGTGGCGCTCTAAAGAACTAATGTTCTTCTGACTTAATATTCCATATTCCCAGACATATACCAAAGTTCTGTCTTTTGAAATATATGAAGCACATACACAGTTATTCATAAAATTTTTAATGTCTTTGATATAAAGCTCGTTTGGTTGTAAACTGGTGGTGACTGTGAGCAATATCAAACACACAAAACACGGGCTGTTACCAAGTACAGGTACAGCTCAGTCACAAATGTACAGCACTTTATAAAACATGACCAGTCCAAAATTTTTAAATTCCAAAAAAAGAACTAATGTAAAAGGCGTACCACCATAAGTACGTGTGCAGACATGCGTCACCTCACCAGTGTATGTACACTAACATAAAATAAAGATCCATAATTTGAACTCTAAAACTCTTCGTTACATAACTGTGTACATGAAGACAAAATGTATGGCACAAAAGTTCAAACTGTTTTATACTTTTCATGTTATTCAAAGCGAAATGATGTCAATACAGCATGTGACTAGCTCTATCTGTCTGTCTGTTTTTGGAATTCAATTGTGGGTTGGCGGCACCTGGTGGTGTACACCAGAGTTGCTCCTTGGCCTTGGCCTTGAGCAGCCATCCATGGCCTTCTTCGATGGATCCGAGTCGATGTTACACCACTTCTGGTGGTGACTTCTGGTAAAAGTTTTGCATGTTGACCCAGTGCTACAATCATCACCAACATTCTTTTCCAATTTACAACCGACCCAGCTTAATCTCAAAGAGATGACAAATTAAATGTGTAATTGTGCATGTACTTTATGTATATGAAAAGACAGAACTTTTAAAATGTGATTTATAATGGATACAGAGACAGGAAAATTAATTCTAAATAGTTCAAGGCTAAAAATACGAAAATGTCCTTACATTGAACAATGAAGTCATGTTGAAAAAGTGGTTACAAAGGGGTAAAGAACAAATGTAAAAATCCCTGGGAGGATTTAAAGATGTTTAGAAAGCAGTTAATGTAGAAATACCTCCCAGTAATGACTTTATCCACGATTTATCCGTAATCGACTTGTTGCTCCTTAATAGGCGAAGTCTATGATAGATTGGTCATGCCTGCAATGTTCGGAAAGGGGAGCTCTTTGCACGATGCCTCATTCTCCCTGAAGCACCATGAACGAGAGCATCGTGTCTGAGCGTTTTTATTCACATTTCCCCGTTTCCAGTACGAAATGAACATTTATTTTCCTGACGTTTGGTATATGTTTCCTTGACCTGTTTTGTGAATATTTTGTCAGCATATTTACCCGAGTTTCGGTGTTGTAGAAGCCTATATCTTTTGACTGTTAATTGATATGCCATTTTTCAGCTAGGTAGCTAGTTAAGTTCTGGTTTGCAGCAGCTTATTAAACTCCGGTTTTGCATTAGCTAGCCTAATGACAATTGCTATTTTTTCCGTAAAATGAAAAACGAGCAAAAAAAAAAAAATTTCTTCTCATTCCTGCCAAGATACAAACAAAATTGAAGAGAATTACCTATGAGAGGTATCAGGACTGGTCACAAAAAAAAAAAAGAAAAATTCAAGCTTGAATTCCCTAGACTTTCTGATTTGTAGCATTTAAAAAGTACAGCCATTTTTGGCTTTTGAGCCAAATTTGGAGCCCTATTGTTGAGCAACCAAGGTAGATACACCTAATCTGACATTAGATTCTGATTCTAGGGGAAAAGTTGGCCTGGGAGACCATAAATCTGATCTGGTCAAATAATAGAGGTGCAGTGGAAGTTCATAGTTGGACAAAACAGAATTTCGTCAAAATTAAAAAAAAAACAAAAAAACTTTAAATTCTGACAGGCCATCACATCAAAACTATTAGGGATATTGGTCGAATGCTTGGTATTATTTATCTAGCAGAGTCTATCAGAGGTACCGATTTGAATTTTTTGAGACATTTCTGAGGGGGTGACCTAGGAATTTTCTGATTATCTGGATACCTTCACTTGGACTGACTTCACTTTAAATTTTAGTGTTTTGCTCGTACTGTCTCACCTTGCATGCATGTGATTGTAGCTTACTGTTATACAATCATGTTAGCTATCCAGAGAAAACTTTGCTAAAAGCTCCTGTTAACCATTTCTACCAAAACGAAACTCAATTCTGACACCAAGCTACTCAATGAGTTTGAAGCAAAAACGCACAAAGGTTGTAAGCGTTGCCTATGTGAAGCAAGCAAATTGATAACTTCTTCCGAAAGAGAAATCCGTATCTGATCTCCACTTTTTTTTTGGCTTTTTATTTGCCAGAACAAATTTCCAAGGTGGATGAAATTCCGCCACGGCAATGCAGAGAAATCGTTTGTT
The DNA here is from genome assembly GCA_029721435.1 of Gymnothorax reevesii. Lineage (NCBI taxonomy): Eukaryota > Metazoa > Chordata > Actinopteri > Anguilliformes > Muraenidae > Gymnothorax > Gymnothorax reevesii. The sequence goes on from CM056578.1 coordinate 118,506,685, forward strand.
ATAACAAACATGTTTTAGTGCATTTTGTGATTGCTTTCACTATGGATCAGAGAGCTAAATTCACACCATGGCAAAGTACCCGACTGACCCCAGTCATGGATAAGTAAAACGACCGTTTCACAGCAGCAGTAAACAAACCCAAACACATTCCCTATGCTCCACAAAGCATTCGTCTGGTCTAACTGCAGCCTTATCAGCCCAACTCTGCAGACACGCACAACACCTCTCCAGTTAGCTTCAACTGTAGCTGCTACGGTTAGGTAACGTTATGATGAAACTACCGCCTTGATGCCAACTAAAGTAACACAAGCGTACCAATCTTAATTACCTCAAATTTACCAGGAGCATTTTTTTAAGAAGCACAGACCGCGAACTAACATATGGTAGTAACCAAGCGGTCATCATATTGACAGAGACAAACATTGCCCTGCAATACAGGCTTTACAGACAGTAAGTTCCGTTACCGTGAAGTTGTACCAAGCATCCAAATTACAAAAAAGTATATATAGTTAGCTTCCACTGAGGTTTATGTTCACACACCTTCTGTTGAATGTCCCCTGATATTACTCTTGCATATTTAGGACACAAACATCAGCAACAGTAACTTAGCTACTTTAGCCGCAATGCTACAACCATATTCAACAGGCTATCACATTAGGCTAATGCAGTAAAGAAACACAAGATGGTAAATCTTATTGCTTCTGTGAGTGTGAGTCACAGACAGTGGCAACTGATCCAGGCTTTATCTTCAGATATTTTACAAAGCCAGCATTTGAGGCCAGTGCAGCAAAGCTGCACCTCAAATGATCCCCAGTTCTTCTTCTTCTTCTTCTTTTGTATTTCCGGAAGTCTTGACGCTACTAAGGCGTAATATTATCTGCGGTTGTTTGTGCCTGCTAGAATAGTTTCCGGGGTGGACAGGTCCAGCACAATGATTGGCTCTGGCTAGGTCTGCACTAATCGGACGGCACAACCTGACATCAGGGTTTTCCCAGATCTTGTGAAGATCTCAGGATGAGCTGTTTAGAGAGGAAATCACTTTCAAAAAATCAAGTTCTTGCATTACGGCAAAACCTCTGTATCTAATGTTTAGAAAATTTACAGAGGTTGAGTATGGACAACAAACATAACATTATTTGTATGTATTAAAAGAAGGATCAGCATAGTAGGTCCATTTAAAAACAGACATGATTCTGCACTGGAATATACTGCATGGGCTCAGAAACACCTCCAGAAATCACTGTCTGTGAACACAGTTTGCCGTACAATCTACAAATGCGAGCTAAAGCTGTATCATGCAAAGTAGAAGCCATGTAAGAACATGATCCTGGAATGCCGCCATCTTCTCTGAGCCAAAGTTAAGTTTTTATTTCCAGTTTACACAGTTTTTTTAGAATGGGGGCTGTAGTTTGTGAGGATGTATTGGAGAATGTGGTTTTTAGTCGTAGCATAAGAATTAGAATGACTTAGTGTATTTATCTACCTCTTTTTGTCTTCCTACACTATGTTTACATTAATTTACTTTCATATTTTCGGAATATGGCACATTGCTTACCCCATGCTGTCTCTGTTTATTTTAAATGTAATCTGATACAATTTGACCAACAACATCATGTAGGAGAGAAAATATCTGAGGTAGCAAAATAATGCTGATATCTCAGATGTTTATTGGCTGCATAAGACTGCTGATGCCTTCCTCAATGATGGCCTCACAAGAATAGTAAATGATCCACAAATACAGAGATTTTTCAATGGTCGGCATGGACGAATTATAATGGTCATAGAAAACAAACATTTTTAACTCTTAGAGCGCTAACTGCAGCTATTGATGCTAAATGATGTAAGATATCAAAATCAAAGCCATTGAAAACCTATCATGAGGCAACTCGTTCAAAAGAGCTCTCTTGCTGTTTTTAGCTGCACAAGTTAATTAAATTTATAACTTATAAAAAGACACTCTCGGTTAAACTACTGGTCATCATTATTTATTTTTTCTAATATCAGCCAAATTTAGTGAGGCTGTGGTTCCTTTACCCCGTCCTGCAGTTTCGAAGCTCGTGATGAAGCCTCTGTTTTCTTTGCCTTGATGTCGGCCGTACTGACTGCCTGCTACACCTCAACACTAAGCAGTCTTTATGAGTACCTGTCACAACATGACAAAACATTGAAAAAGCTGCAGATGGAGCATGGACAAGCTAACCATTTCTACAAATAGCTCAAACCTGGTTTACACGCCTACCTTCTCAATGTGGTATAATGCCACCCAAAATGCAGTAATGTGTTTGGCTGTCCACCTTCATCAGTCTAATGAGCTGATTTTAATTGGTTTCATGATTTTGGGGAGACTGGTTATTTTCTTTGTTCTGTGAGGCCGGCTGTACTACGAAGCGAGTTCAACATACCCAGAGTATCTTCCTGTTATGTGGCTTGACTGAACTAATCAATCACGATCAAGCTCAGTGGTCTTGCGCAGCTGGTTCTGTTTTTTTTTTGTTTTCATTTTTTTAATTTTGCATCTCCAATCCTACCCGAACCTGGAATGCCCAGTCTGAGAACTATGTACAAGGCTTACTCGTATGAGACCCCATGTTGCCAACTCAGGAGAGAGGGAAGGTCCGTGGCTCTCCTGTGAAGCACACCCCTGTCTGCCCCTGCATCTTTACGCTTATTGGTCGAAACTATCGCAAGTTCAGAATGAGGGCGGAGGATACCCGAACATGACCAAGCTGAGAATCTCACTGATAAATGCCCAGCTGGCCAACAGGAGGCGCTTTCAAACCAGGCTTGCGCGCATTGACTTAAAATGGGAGGTGTTCAAAGCAAATGACCAATCACGAACATGGACAAACTGACTGGAAGCAGAGCGACGTACATTTCAAATGTGAAGCAAACGCTTATACAAAAAAAAAAAAAAATGTGAGTGTTTATATACAGTATATAGTACCAGTCAAAAGTTTGGACACACTTGGTGTTGTGTTCCAGGGTTCTGGCCTTTGGCCAGAATAGTATTATTCATGGTTTTAACAGTTTCATGTTCCAAGACTCCATAGTTCATAGTTCATGTTCATGTCATAGTTTTAACAGTTTCTTGTTTCAGGATTTCACATTCCATGTCCATGTTTTTGTTTTTGCCAGGTCTGCCATGCCACTCCACCGCTTGTCTGCGTTCCGCCTCGTGCCTTCGTTGTTGCACATTTCTGAGCTATGGTTGGCTTTGGTATTTCCCCTTCCTTCTGTGCTGTGCTGATTCGGGGCTCTCTAAGCTTAATTGGCAATTAACTGTTTTTAAGTTACTAACATTTACTAACATTCACTGGGTGGTGTAATTCTTAGATAGGCAGATTACTAATATTACTAATTTAGACAGGGAGTTTATTGTCATGATTCCTGCTTTGCTATTTCAAGATCTTGCTGTGCTTTTCTGTTCTTAACATTCATGCTTGCTTCCAAACTGCATACTTAATTGGTACTTAAGCTGAGCACGCTCATTCTCTTAATGAGTAGGTCATGTCATCCAATCTCTGTCCATGTCTTGATCTTGCCATGCCTCTTGTTTCTCTCTCTCCAAGTGTTACCCCTCATGTCATGATTTCCAAGCCTTTATCTGGATGCGGTGGAAGTTGGCTGGCAGACAGTGTCTCGCGTCTCGTTGCATGTTCAAGTTTTGCCAAAGTTCTTGTTGTCAAGTTCCCTTGCATTTCTAGTTTCAAGTCTTGTCCCAGCCTCTTGTCTTGTGTATATATATTTAGTCTTGTTATTTATTTTTCTTGATCTTCTTGCCTGGAGTTTCCAGTGCCTTTTGTTTTTTGTCATTTGCATTCTTTGCTTTTTAGCTCTGTGTAGCATACCTTAGTTTGTTTTTTGCAACCCTTTGGGCCAAGTTTTTTGTTGGCCCTCGTGCCTGTTTTGTTTTGTTTATAAATAAATCCTCATTCCCTTTTCCCGCATCTGGTGTCTAACTGATTCCATATCACTTGGCTAATGTCACAGCACTGTTTTTAGAGAAATTTAAATGTCTTAACTTTTCTACATAATCTCAAATGGAATCTTGTGAGAGTTTAACAGTCAGAAGTTAAAAGAGAATAATTTATTTGTTTGAATAGTCTCCAAAATTTTGTAATTCTGAAAGAAGCCATATTTTGCAAAGTAAACAGAAAAACAAGCTCCTTCCATTTTCCAACGGCCAAATTAAATTCAAAATGTTTTGGGACTGATTGGGCAAAAAGGCCCACAAAAAGCTCACCACAAGTGCAGCACATCTTCGGGAAATGAGACAGCTGAGTGTGCCACAGCGTTGTATTCCGATGTGCGTCCATCAGTCAGACATGTCCGGAGTTGTCATTTTATCGCTTGGCGGTTGATGAGGTGAAGGGTAGATGGATTCAGCACATAAGGAGAGTTAAACAGAATTCAGTGAAACGTTGGCCCGCTGTGAGTAGTCCAGTATTCCCCTCACACAGATTAACATTTGCAAGTGGGCCTTTTAGCGGGCTCTATTTACATCAGTGTTCGCCGAGTAAACACCTTCACTTTCCGGGCGCAGGATCCATTTGACTAGGGCTCAGCCCCACTTTACTGACCACCACATTTCCCCTGTTCTCACGAGCACGGGACCCACATGGTGCAAATGATAGGATATTAATCCCTTTTTGACCCGTTTGGGGACTTCAGAAATTTGCCTGCGTGAACATGGTAACTTGCTCAGCCATGTCGACAGCGTACTGCATGTGATTTTGTTATGTTTGGACCCGGAAACAGCATTATCACATGACGCATTATGTCAGAATTAACAAGAGGATATGCGCTCTATTACCAGAGCTGGTTAACTGATGATTTGCAGCACCTTTGTTCAGTCTATATATATATAAGCGGAAGTGACAGCCGCTCCCTTCTTGATTGTCGTCTATTCATGAGAGCCTGTAACAGCGAGAGAGTGTTTGCTCTCGGTTTGTTAGTGAGGTCTTGGCGTCTCTATTGAGAAGGGGCTTCAAAGACATTTTCATTAGTTCTTTCCTGGAGTTTCTCCCTTTTCATGCACCCGATTTTGGTGTCGATTGGAGGGGTTAAGGAGTATTTCCCTGTTTTAGTTTTCTTGATTCCTCAGTCTCAGGCGAGACCTCAGTAGCTGGTAGTTTCTTACGCCAGCTTTTAGATCAGATTCATCATGGCTTACGGTCTCCACCAATTTCCACCTCATCACATAGATCACCAGTATAATCCAGTACTAGATCACTGAAATGCAAGATACCTGTGTTTGTGCCCATCAAATGTTCAACAAGAGGACACGGTGCAAGTTTGTATTTTTCAAGTTTCAAGCACAAAACCCTGATTGCAGGGGCCATTAGCCTTTGATAGCTGTGGTACGAGTCAGAAATGCGTAAGGATAATGTAACAGCTTTCTCTGATTGATTCTGATCATGAGTGCCACTCATAAGTAATGGCTCTGATTTTACCTCTAAAATTTGAGTGGCTATACTGTGCCCCTGGGAGTACCCTTTCTCAGTTGAAGGGAGAGAAATAAAACTGTTTAGCCTATCTGAGGGTGTGACAAAGACCATTTTGGATAAAAGGTTTCTCTGCACAACTTAATTCCATTTAGTGGTCCTACATTGTCCTGTTTTTGACAAGTTGCCATATTCTCAAATGGTAAATGTGGAGGTTTAACGAACCTTTCAGCAGAAAATCTCATTAAAACTGCAATTCTCTCTCCTTTTGAAGACAGGCTGTTTTGAGCTCGTATCCCCTTTAAAACAGAAAGTCCTGCACTGATTGGCCGGTCAGCAGACGTACCGGCCCCTTACACAGTGTGTAAATGGACAATGACTAATACATGAAAATCTTCAAGTTTACTAAATACACACGAATTTAAAAGCAAATCAATTTATGAATATACAAAAAATAATTGTATGACGCTCTCCCGAGTCCAGCTAACCTCCACAGCTATAGCATGGCACACACACCGGCTTGATAATTGCCAGAAGAAGAGCAAGAGGAAGAACTGCCTCCTCAAGAGCTGTTTTAAGGCATAGGAGGAAGGACGATATCGCTGGTGCCAAGAGCGGAGACAATCTGCACAGTGATCCACAACAGCTAAAACCAGCATGTGTCCAAATAGTCAATCACTTTTGTCAGAGCTGGGGAAGAAGGCACAACTGAAGCCTCGCTCTTTGGGGGGGGGGGTTCTTGCCTTTGCTCACGAATCACGGATCAAAGTCAACTAAGGAAGGCAGCCCAGGTTCCAAGAGAACATTGCAGTCACTTTGATTGGCGCAGGTATGGTGTGAACATCAGACACTGCAAAGCAAGTGGTCCAGCTGCAGCTCTCTGCCCCTGAGAGGACAGACCCAAGGAGGCCAACAGAACCGAAGAGGCCAAAAGACGGACGTTAACAAACTGAATATGCAGGACTTAGCGTAGGATGCTGCAGCATTGGTGGACATCCTGCTGCCAGTCAGGGGAAGCTCGGTGTCTGGCCAATCAGAGCCGAGAAACTCCTGGTGTTAAAGGACTGCTGCGGAGACAGGCCGTAGGAAAAGAAATGAATAAATGAAACATGACGGAGGCCGGTGAAAAGGCCCGAAGGTGACTATGGAAGCAGAGGGTCCCTGGAGCGCTGATCACTCACGGCTGGAGGTGAGGGGTCTGATGATTAATGACCCAAAACACCCTGTAACCCCAGGAACAGAAACAGAGGGTGTATTCTTAACCTGAGCACATTGTTTAAATAGCTTAATTTCATTTAAAAGGCAACAATCTCATTCAGTGAAGTAAGGAATGGTTGTTCATGCATGCAAAATCAACTTTTTTTCATTTGTCTTCTTCCTTGATTAATGGGAAACTCTTAATTATTGTCCTCAAGAGCCAATAATCTTGCTGCAGTGTGGCATCACCCTCACACCACACATTCCAGTGGATCTACAGTTACAGTTAGTAGTAGATAGCAGTAAAGTTTGTAGGGCCATGAGGGAGATAAGATGGGGGGGTTAGGCGAGGCGGTGGGGGGGGCTCATAGCTAAAGCCGGAAGGTGTGAATTATGCTGAGCAAATCTGTTTGTGATGTTGAAAGCTGCGCAATTTTCAAACCCTAAGTTTCAAATGGAGAAGTTAAAAAAAGGCTGTAATGACTCAACAAGGGGACTTAAATGTCAAACTTCCCTGGGCTGTGTGGTACACTGTAGTCCCTGATCGCTATACTGGTGCACTGAACTGTGAAAAAGTATTTGCCACAATATGGGACCAGTACATGAGATAATGCTTCCTGAGACATCACAGTAAAGTAAATGTGTGCAACCGTCACAACAGACTATCCTGCACCGAGTCGTGTCCTGAGTGATACAATGATTTAACATACTTTTGAGGACTGCATTCCGGCAAAACCCTTGAGGTCTAAGACACCAGATGGTACTTCGTTGGCTGTGACCTTAAGTTCGCTTTCTGTCGGCTAATTGCAAAATCTTCTGGAAAGAAATCTTGATATGTAAAACTCACTCATGAGTCATCATGAGTATCAAAGCCTGACTAATATATAATTAGTGCATCTTGTCATTTAACTCCAGCTTTATATGTCCATTTTGCTGGAGGGTTTGCGCTGGACCCCTGCAGTATCAAACGCACGAGGGATAGATAATGTGTGCGAATAAACCTGCTCACCGGGGTGTTCATCATAAAATCATCTACTTCCCTCTCCTCATTTGCCCCTGCAATCACTTGCAAAGGCATCCGCTGCATGGCTCTCCGTAGGAATTATATCTTAGCTTCTCATTTCCCCTTTACAAATCATTGTTGTCAGTAGCTAGCATGGCAAGGAAGAGTGAATGGCTTGTTTCTGAGTGGATGGATGTCTCGTTAGTTCACATCCTCGCCGGCCTTGAAAAACCTACCTCTCAAGCAGTGGAACACATCAGTGATTCACTCCAAGGCATTCATAAATAAATACATTTGTATTTACAATCTTTCCCCACAATGATTTAAGCAGAGAGCAGGTAGGAGCCCCTGTCTTTGCCACAAACTCCTTTTTTTAAAAAGAGCAGGTCTCACTGCATAGCTAATGCGCCCTGATTTACTCAGGTGAGATTTGTAGATCTTTCTCCAGTGTCTGAAACGGCTGCTCGTTAAATACTGCCAGGCATCAGATCCAGCAGAGGCCAGCTCTCAGCGTAATGCAAACAGTACATCATGCGGCCAATCTGGGTACAGTTAATGCCACCCCTTAAAAACTCTGAGCTGAATGCTCTCAGTGCTTATACTCACTCACTGTGAGAAGGACGGAACGCCAGTAGAAAGCTGATGCACCGCCCATGTAATTTTGTGATGAGTACCTCACGGATTGCATGACTTTGCCTCACCTTGGCTGGGGATGTGAGTGTAGAGTGTCAGTCTCTGCCCTGACACTGTGCCAACACCAGCTGCTGAAATCAGGGATGGGAGTCATCCAGCCATTTCAGTCAATGGAAGCTGTCAGTGTTTATGGGGAAATGCTTGGCCAGGGCTGTCCGAATATACTGGCCTGGTAATAGTTGGCTTCCTGCTGGTCAGTTCACTTCTATTTACATCACTCTGGACTAACCACCTTGGACAACTGCTAATTTTGATCAATTTAGCAACAAATGAATGGAAAAGTCAACCGCCACTGACTAATTAGTGTTGAGCCCTCTAGTGTTGGATTTGCGTAGTGCAGCATTGCCCTCGCCTTGTCAGGATTTACGCTGGAGTGCGTGAGGTGTAGCTCTGTGCCATTCCGTGCCCATTTAGAGGACTGCAGTCTTTATACAGGCCGTGTATTCGATGTGATGTACATGCGCCAGCAGTAGGGTTGCGTCATGGGCTCAGTTTCCTCTGTGCCGATGTACTGCTTCATCAAAAATACAAAGCAGATGCACTGGTCATGATTATATTTGTACCACATCACTGCTGAAGCACAGTCATGGAAAACACAGTTGATATGTTTACCTCTACCTAAAACACTGGGTGGGGGTTATGTATTCACCTGTTTGTTTGACAATATTTCTGAATCATTTTCAATCATATTTTGTGGGAGTGTGGTCCATGAAACAATTAATCAAATTTTGGGAAAATTCAAATTTACTTATGGCCGTTGCAGGGGATTTTGTTGAGCTCTTGGTGGAAATGCATTGGCGGTGGAGTGTGCTTTGCATGTTATTTGGTTCTGCTAATATTGCTTTATGTTTGTAAATGGAGAGATATGAAGAATTGTAATTTAAGAAGAAAGATTTTACAATGACGTGAATACTCCAAAATGCTTTTTCAATATACCCTTTTCCAAATGAGCATAGGGTGTTATCTTTGGTCACTTAACTGACACCAAAATTAATTTTAAAATACATTATATGTTAACAAAGGTACGATAATAAACATCCTTATGGCTTTTTAAAAGGCTGTCGAATCACAAGCCATGACATTTCCTTTCAAAATAGTCTACAATAAATACGCAATGTGCTTGAATCTATCAAGAAAGATGAAATTTAAGCTTACTGATGTGAAATGAAGCGGGAACATGCTTGTCTACTGTTTAAAAATGGGATTACATGGCAGAGGGGGATATTGATGAAAAGGCCTTCTTATTTTCGGTTGCAAATTTCTGATAGGACCACTTTGTCAAAAAGAATATTTATTGAAAGCATACAAGCATGCATTGAGTTTGACGGTATGGCTCTGTTCGAGGGATCCCTGCCCGTCCAGCATGGAACCAAAGGCAGGGAGCTGCTATTAACCCCCCTTCCATAGAACAGAGCCTACAGCAACAATGACCTCAAAAAGAAGAGACATTGTTATTGGAAGGCAGTTGAGTCATGAAAGAACAGGGTTACAGAATGCTTAAACAGATGAGAGGAGCTGGGGAGGAGGGGAGGAGGTGAGTTGCTAAGTGTTCGTGGCGAGGAGCTGCTTCTCAGGATAAGAGCTTTAGTGAACCAGCATATAATCGGTCAGGCAATCATGTGACAGCAATCAGATGACAGTCATTAGCACTCAGGTGATTCTCCAGCACGAGAAGCGGCTCCTCAATGTTCGCAAGCTTGACTTCGTGACCAATCAGAATTTGCGTCAAAGCCCCATGTATGAAGTCTGTGATCAGCGATTCTTGAATTTTAGCATCCAGCACAGTCACAAAATTCACCATGTTTACCCACTTCGTTTGCCCAAGCTAACCACTGAATCAGCACACACTATTATTTTCATTTTGCAACAGTGAAGCAAACATCCACCTCTTCTGTTACAGCCAAAGGATTCTTTTAGGGGTACATGGCCTATTGACACCAAATATGGCTTAAATTTTACTCTCCATTTTTATTTTTATTTTTTCCATGTTTGTAATGTTTGGGAAAGAGAGCTGATGAATACAGTTTAAGTACGGAGGTTCTGTGATGGTATGGGAGCCCATTTCACCAAACTCTTTGGATCCAATGATCACACATGTAAAGGATATGATCAGACTCACCCTCAAGTGTAAACGTTTACCCTCATGATATTCCAACATTATAAAACCCTCATTAACACCGAAAGAACAAACACCACGAAGAAGTAAAATGTGTTTCATCACCTGCATGATTATTTGCTGAGACTAAACTTTTATTGCACAGTGGGCCAAAGTCCTGAAAATTAAAACATAAAGCCCATGTTTGTGTTTATTTCTTAAAATAAAACAAACAAACAAACAAACAAAAAAATGCAAGTTTGAATACTCCATCTCTGCAGGCGGCTGGGTTATTTTTCGTAACCCAGTGGGAGGAAAAATTCCAGTTAAGTACAATCTGATTAGCTAGCAATTCCAGTTAGGAACAATCAGATTGGCTGAAGTGTGGCTCCAAGCGGAACCAGTACCACAACTGGGTAAAGAAAAATAAGCACACGAGCAGGCAATGTCGTAAGGCAACTATGACTGCAAACTACACCCATAACCAATCAGAGTAAAGCAGTCTTGTTAATTGTCACCATCAAAATTAGATCATTTGTTGAATCTTTACCTGAGGGCCAAACGCATTTAGACCATGGAAACAAGCATTAACAACAAACTAGGATATGAGAATTATGGAAGGACTGGATATCTCTCAATTATTATTGACTGTTAAACGTTTTTGAGCTCTATTTACTGCTGCTGTTTATGCTACAAATAATATGAAAGCATTTTTCCTGGATGAATGTTAGATGCGAGGCAGATAAGCTTTTGAAAAGCATGCTTTTCTATTTTTAAACATTGCATTTTTCATGAAATGTGATTTCTCTGTGTTTTTTTGTTTTGCTTACTGGCTCATCCTTAGATCTCTGAATGTATGGTCCTCTCAGGGTGACCTGTTGCCTGAGCAAAGAACATTAATTGACGCACTTTTCCCACTCATATTAGTTTTACATGATCAAAATTCAGCGAACATGCCCAGTAATCCAGACTTGAAGTGTCACAGGTCATGATAAAAGTATAACACATCTGGTACTGTCTACCCATAAGTCGTAATGATTGATGTAAAATGTGGTGTCAAAAGCAAAACTGAGCCACTTTAGTGGGTTCCAGGTGGCGCCACCGGCAGACTGAGTGAGATACGGACCTAAAAATGAGGCTTTTTCTGTGACACACCCATATCTACCAATCTGCCAAGTTTCATTCAATTCCAGGGGGGTCAACTCATCAACTCCTCAAAAAGTGCCATTTTCTCACGGAATGGCTCTTGAAAAACGAAATACAGCATAATTGGGGACCTTTAATGCAGTGCTGCCTGAGGGCCCAAAGATCACCAGCATCCAAAATTGACTGCTGGACTTATCCCTTACGCACAGAGATTTCTCTGGATTCTCTGAATCTTTTGATGAAATTATGTACTACATAATGATTCAAAGTCTTTACAATTTTACTTTGAGGAACATTTTTCTAAAATTGTTCCATGATTTTTAAATTTTTTAAATTTAAAATGTCTTTTTGCAGATATGTGAGCCTCTGCACATCTTTGCTTCTGCGAAACTCAGCCTCTCTAAAATGTTCTTTTACTGACCTGTTGCCAAAATGTTGCAAAATGCTCCTCCAGCTGATTTTTATTAGTACCTTTTATTTTTCCAGCATTTTGTTGCCTCTCTCCCAACTTTTAAGATGTGTTGCGGTCAAATTCAAAATGAGCAAATATTTTTCATGAAATGGTAAAATGTCTCACTTTCAACATTTGACGTGTTGGCTGTGTTCTATTGTGAATAAAATGTGGGTTTATGAGATTTGCAAATCATTGCATTCTGTTTATTTACCTTTTAGACAGCGTTCTAACTTTTTTGGAATGGGGGTTGTATTTACTAGAGAGGATCAAAATAGATTTTTTTTTAAAAACGTTATGTCTGATGCCACTCTTGCGTCCCAAGCTCCGCCCATTATATCTGCAGGGCCAGATTAAGGAGACGCAGCACAAAAAGTCCTTAAGGCCACAAAAATAAAATTCAAAAATATTTCCAAAATAAGATTTAATAAATTACAACAAAAATACACACAAAACTCAACTGGTGTTGGACTGGCCAAAGCAGGGCCCCTGCAGATTACACCCTAGATCTTACAAAGTCAATCTGTCTCCTGACTAAACAAAAATTAGGATGAGTCTTCCGCAGCCTCCTACTCAGGCCTAAACCTAAACTAAAAATGTGGACAAAAACAAAACAAAAGCTGCCCAAACACCAAAGGGAATCAAAGGAACTATCAAACAAACTCAAAATAAGACACGGTATCTTCCAGCCTCCTCCACTTCCAAACTTAAGATCCTTTTGTCGGTGCAGCCAGGTGGAGTCAACGAGGCAATCAGCTGCTCGTTAAGATGAAGTCAATCAGCTGCTCGTTAAGCTAAAGGGCCGGATTCCGGGTGCAGGTGCAGAAGCTGGATGATCAACAGGGGCCTGAAGTTTCCGAGCACGTAACCCCCCCACATATCAAGACTATGGATCAATTCTGAGCAAAACTGAATACAAAAACCAAAGTGGTTTTGAAATTTGAAGGCAATTCAAAAAATAAAAAATAAGAATAATTAATCCATTGACATTTGGGTTAAAAAACAGATGTCACCATCACAACAGCAGGCACCTGATATCAAACAGTGGAACTTACGGAAGATTCAAAACATGGTCTGCAGCACTAGAAAATTTCCACAAAAAAAAAAGTAATAACAATTGTTTAAAATATGTAAAACTGTGGCAACGGTCTCCAGCTTAAACGGCAAGCGAATACGAGAAAAGTGCTACTAAACCACTCCTACACTTGCTAAAAGCATTTAAAAAATCCAGCTCTTGCCAAAAGCTGGGCTCAAACCTCAGTGGAATTCACTAACATACAATTTTTTTCACAAAGTACACTTTGCTTGCAAAACTTAAAAGAGCAAACTAGGCAGTAGAAGCTAAAGACCCTGTACCAGACTGGGCCAGTCAGAAGAGTCAAGTGTGATGCACACATTTATTTGAAAAAAAAATCATCAAGCAGAAAAATACATCTTTAGCTGGAGTAAAGTTCACTGCATGGACAAGGGAAAAGTGAGCCATTAAATCCAACAGTGAGAAATATTTGGGACAAAGGAGTATGAAAGTAAACTCCAGTTCTGGCAATATTGCCAATTCTGGCATGTGTGTCAGCTCTGTTTGAACTGGGAATAATATCATGCATGTGCTTCAGCTCTGTTTGGACTGGGAATAATATCATGCATGTGTGTCAGCTCTGTTTGAACTGGGAATAATATCATGCATGTGCTTCAGCTCTGTTTGAAATGGGAATAATATCATGCATGTGTGTCAGCTCCATTTGTACTGGGAATAATATCATGCATGTGCCTCAGCTCTGTTTGAACTGGGAATAATATCATGCATGTGTGTCAGCTCTGTTTGAACTGGGAATAATATCATGCATGTGTGTCAGCTCTGTTTGAACTGGGAATAATATCATGCATGTGTGTCAGCTCTGTTTGAACTGGGAATAATATCATGCATGTGTGTCAGCTCTGTTTGAACTGGGAATAATATCATGCATGTGTGTCAGCTCTGTTTGAACTGGGAATAATATCATGCATGTGTGTCAGCTCTGTTTGAACTGGGAATAATATCATGCATGTGTGTCAGCTCTATTTGAACTGGGAATAATATCATGCATGTTTGTCAGCTCTGTTTGAACTGGGAATAATATCATGCATGTGTGTCAGCTCTGTTTGAACTGGGAATGATATCATGCATGTGCTTCAGCTCTGTTTGAAATGGGAATAATATCATGCATGTGTGTCAGCAAAGTTTTAACTGGGAATAATATCATGCATGTGTGTCAGCTCCGTTTGGACTGGGAATAATATCATGCATGTGTGTCAGCTTTGTTTGAACTGGGAATAATATCATGCATGTGTGTCAGCTCCGTTTGGACTGGGAATAATATCATGCATGTGTGTCAGCTCTGTTTGAACTGGGAATAATATCTTGCATGTGTGTCAGCTTTGTTTAAACTGGGAATAATATCATGCATGTGTGTCAGCTCCGTTTGGACTGGGAATAATATCATGCATGTGTGTCAGCTCTGTTTGAACTGGGAATAATATCATGCATATGTGTCAGCTTTGTTTGAACTGGGAATAATATCATGCGTGTGTGTCAGCTCCGTTTGAACTGGAAATAATATCATGCATGTGCGTCAGCTTTGTTTGAACTGGGAATAATATCATGCGTGTGTGTCAGCTCTGTTTGAACTGGGAGTAATATCATGCATGTGTGTCAGCTCTGTTTGAACTGGGAATAATATCATGCGTGTGTGTCAGCTCCGTTTGAACTGGAAATAATATCATGCATGTGCGTCAGCTTTGTTTGAACTGGGAATAATATCATGCGTGTGTGTCAGCTCTGTTTGAACTGGGAGTAATATCATGCATGTGTGTCAGCTCTGTTTGAACTGGGAATAATATCATGCATGTGCTTCAGCTCTGTTTAAAATGGGAATAATATCATGCATGTGTGTCAGCAATGTTTGAACTGGGAATAATATCATGCATGTGTGTCATCTCCATTCAAACTGGGAATAATATCATGCATGTGTGTCATTTCCATTCAAACTGGGAATAATATCATGCATGTGTGTCAGCTCTGTTTGAACCGGGAATAATATTCATGTGTGTCAGCTCTGTTTGAACTGGGAATAATATCATGCATGTGTGTCAGCAATGTTTGAACTGGGAATAATATCATGCATGTGCTTCAGCTCTGTTTGAAATGGGAATAATATCATGCATGTGTGTCAGCTTTGTTTGAACTGGGAATAATATCATGCATGTGTGTCTGCAATGTTTGAACTGGGAATAATATCATGCATGTTTGTCAGCAATGTTTGGACTGGGAATAATATCATGCATGTGTGTCAGCTCTGTTTGACCTGGGAATAATATCATGCATGTGTGTCTGCAATGTTTGAACTGGGAATAATATCATGCATGTTTGTCAGCAATGTTTGGACTGGGAATAATATCATGCATGTGTGTCAGCTCTGTTTAAACTGGGAATAATATCATGCATGTGTGTGAGCTCTGTTTGAACTGGGAATAATATCATGCATGTGTGTCAGCTCGGTTTGAACTGGGAATAATATCATGCATGTGTGTCAGCTTTGTTTGAACTGGGAATAATATCATGCACGTGTGTCAGCTCTGTTTGAACTGGGAATCATATCATGCATGTGTGTCAGCTCTGTTTGAACTGGGAATAATATCATGCATGTGCTTCAGCTCTGTTTGAACTGGGAATAATATCGTGCATGTGTGTCGGCTCGGTTTGAACTGGGAATAATATCATGCATGTGTGTCAGCTCTGTTTGAACTGGGAATAATATCATGCATGTGCGTCAGCTCTGTTTGAACTGGGAATAATATCATGCATGTGTGTCAGCTCTGTTTGAATTGGGAATAATATCATGCAAGTGCTTCAGCTCTGTTTGAACTGGGAATAATATCATGCATGTGCCTCAGCTCTGTTTGAACTGGGAATAATATCATGCATGTGCTTAAGCTCTGTTTGAACTGGGAATAATATCATGCATGTGTGTCAGCTCTGTTTGAACTGGGAATAATATCATGCATGTGTGTCAGCTCTGTTTGAACTGGGAATAATATCATGCATGTGTGTCAGCTCTGTTTGAACTGGGAATAATATCATGCATGTGCTTCAGCTCTGTTTGGACTGGGAATATTATCATGCATGTGTGTCAGCTCTGTTTGAACTGGGAATAATATCATGCATGTGCTTCAGCTCTGTTTGAAATGGGAATAATATCATGCATGTGTCTCAGCTCCATTTGTACTGGGAATAATATCATGCATGTGCCTCAGCTCTGTTTGAACCGGGAATAATATCATGCATGTGTGTCAGCTCCATTTGTACTGGGAATAATATCATGCATGTGCCTCAGCTCTGTTTGAACTGGGAATAATATCATGCATGTGTGTCAGCTCCATTTGTACTGGGAATAATATCATGCATGTGTGTCAGCTCTGTTTGAACTGGGAATAATATCATGCATGTGTGTCAGCTCCATTTGTACTGGGAATAATATCATGCATGGGTGTCAGCTCTATTTGAACTGGGAATAATATCATGCATGTGTGTCAGCTCCGTTTGGACTGGGAATAATATCATGCATGTGTGTCAGCTCTGTTTGAACTGGGAATAATATCATGCATGTGTGTCAGCTTTGTTTGAACTGGGAATAATATCATGCATGTGTGTCAGCTCCGTTTGGACTGGGAATAATATCATGCATGTGTGTCAGCTCCGTTTGAACTGGGAATAATATCATGCATGTGTGTCAGCTCTGTTTGAACTGGGAATAATATCATGCATGTGTGTCAGCTCTGTTTGAACTGGGAATAATATCATGCATGTGTGTCAGCTCTGTTTGAACTGGGAATAATATCATGCTTGTGTGTCAGCTCAGTTTGAACTGGGAATAATATCATGCATGTTTGTCAGCTCTGTTTGAACTGGGAATAATATCATGCATGTGTGTCAGCTCTGTTTGAACTGGGAATGATATCATGCATGTGCTTCAGCTCTGTTTGAAATGGGAATAATATCATGCATGTGTGTCAGCAAAGTTTTAACTGGGAATAATATCATGCATGTGTGTCATCTCCATTCAAACTGGGAATAATATCATGCATGTGTGTCATTTCCATTCAAACTAGGAATAATATCATGCATGTGTGTCAGCTCTGTTTGAACTCGGAATAATATTCATGTGTGTCAGCTCCGTTTGAACTGGGAATAATATCATGCATGTGTGTCAGCTCCGTTTGAACTGGGAATAATATCATGCATGTGTGTCAGCTCCATTTGTACTGGAAATAATATCATGCAGGTGTGTCAGCTCTGTTTGAACTGGGAATAATATCATGCATGTGTGTCAGCTCTATTTGAACTGGGAATAATATCATGCATGTGTGTCAGCTCCGTTTGAACTGGGAATAATATCATGCATGTGTGTCAGCTCCGTTTGGACTGGGAATAATATCATGCATGTGTGTCAGCTCTGTTTGAACTGGAAATGATATCATGCATGTGTGTCAGCTCCGTTTGGACTGGGAATAATATCATGCATGTGTGTCAGCAATGTTTGAACTGGGAATAATATCATGCATGTGTGTCAGCTCTGTTTGACCAGGGAATAATATCATGCATGTGTGTCAGCTCCGTTTGAACTGGGAATAATATCATGCATGTGTGTCAGCTCTGTTTGAACTGGAAATGATATCATGCATGTGTGTCAGCTCTGTTTGAACTCGGAATAATATTCATGTGTGTCAGCTCCGTTTGAACTGGGAATAATATCATGCATGTGTGTCAGCTCCGTTTGAACTGGGAATAATATCATGCATGTGTGTCAGCTCCATTTGTACTGGAAATAATATCATGCAGGTGTGTCAGCTCTGTTTGAACTGGGAATAATATCATGCATGTGTGTCAGCTCTATTTGAACTGGGAATAATATCATGCATGTGTGTCAGCTCCGTTTGAACTGGGAATAATATCATGCATGTGTGTCAGCTCCGTTTGGACTGGGAATAATATCATGCATGTGTGTCAGCTCTGTTTGAACTGGAAATGATATCATGCATGTGTGTCAGCTCCGTTTGGACTGGGAATAATATCATGCATGTGTGTCAGCAATGTTTGAACTGGGAATAATATCATGCATGTGTGTCAGCTCTGTTTGACCAGGGAATAATATCATGCATGTGTGTCAGCTCCGTTTGAACTGGGAATAATATCATGCATGTGTGTCAGCTCTGTTTGAACTGGGAATAATATCATGCATGTGTGTCAGCTCTGTTTGAACTGGGAATAATATCATGCATGTGTGTCAGCTCTGTTTGAACTTGGAATAATATCCTGCATGTGTTTCAGCTCTGTTTGAACTGGGAATTATATCATGCATGTGTGTCAGCTTTGTTTGAAGTGGGAATAATATCATGCACGTGTGTCAGCTTCGTTTGAACTGGGAATAATATTTTGCAATGTGTTTCAGCTCCACTTGCACTGGGAATAATATTATGCATGTTTTTCAGCTCCATTTTAACTGAGAATAATATATCACTTGTCACCTGTTTAATGTTATTTTTCATTAAGCTGAATGGTGCAGTCAGTCTTTCTGAGGAATGAGGCCACTACATCAGTCAGACGATAGTTCATGATGTGTGTGGGAGGAATGACAATATTGAGCAGAGGGACTGACGTTTCTCCTCTCTTTCATTGTTTTTATACACTGGTTCATATCGCAAGTATTACCAGGGTTGTGTTAAGAGTTTGTCTGGTTAGGTCCCCCCACAGATTCTCCATATGGGAAATGCTCAGAGTGCTGTCAGTGGTTAACATGCTGGCAGATGTATGCTGCAGTGACAGGTGGCAGGTGGCCAACGATGTAACTTCCTGTGGGTGTCAGCCATTGCTTCTGGAATTCTCTTTCGCAGAATTAGATGGTGAATCAAACATCGAGTGCATGCTGTCATGTCATCAGGGAGGAAATCTATGAAGTAAATCTCTTTTTGGTATCAGGTGTTCAAAATCTCGATATAACCAATGTCTCCTCAAGAAATTTTATTACTGTGCAAAACCAGGGACACACACATACACACAGACACCCAGACACACGCACACACACACAGACACACACATGCATGCAGATACGCGTACACACACACACACACACACACACACGCATCCATGCAGATGCACGTGCACGCACACACACACACACACACACACACAGACCCTGCCGAGGACTGCAGAAGAGGGATGAAGGTTTGGAAGCCGTATTTTGTGCTCCAATTGAGGAGGGCTTTCATGCAGTGAGAGACAACAGGGATACGAGGCTGATAACCAGACTGTTATTACTGCTGAGAGCACTTAGAATCAGGAAACATGAGACACCGCACAGGAGGCTGTTTACCATTGTCACCAAGGCAACTAACGAAATCACATTCAGATTCAGATTCTTCTTCTTCTTCAAAAAAAAAAAAACTGAAGTAGTCCTGCAGCAAGGGCGAGACCGTTGAGCAAAACTCATTTCTGATCGGTTTTCTGTATTTATTTTTACAATTCCTCGCATTTACCTGACTGTGGCACAGTGACAGTGGGGTACTGAGAACAATATGACTTCATAAGGACATAAGACTTTTACTTACTGAAAATAAAAACAGATTCTGGGAGGTTTTGTACTGTATTTACCCCTGGAGCACTCGAGTTTTTTAAGGTAAACTGTGGCAGGATATAGTGGTAATTTCAGTTGTGTTTGGATTGATATTTCATGAAATAATATACCATGAACACAATATTCTGCAACAGTGGATTACGTGTGACCTGTGAATCGCATCAATTCTAACAGGAGCTGAGCAGCACTGACTACAGAAGGCTTGGTCTTAATGGGGTGCAGTTTCTGATTTTCGGGCGATACCTATTATGTCACTGTGATCTTTAAGATAAGATAAAATACCCTTTACCCATGGGGTAATTTGTCCTCTGCACTCCACCTTTCCTATAGTTAGGAGCAGTGGGCAGCCACAGAGCAGCGCTCAGGGACCAACTCCAGTTCTAAAGCCAGTTCCTTGGTCAGGGGTACTGGAAGAAGTGTTCCTACGATGCATGTTATTGTGGGTGGGGGAAACCGGAGTACCCGGAGGAAACCCATGCGAACACGGGGAGAACATGCAAACTCCACACAGAAGGCCCCAGGCCAGGTTCGAACCCAAGGCCTTGCTGCCAGAGTTCTGCCTGAAAACTTTGTTTTTCAGAAATAGATGGGACTTAAAGGATTAAAGGATTACACACCCTATTCAACACCCTCTGCTGGAACTGGCACTGGGTGCGACAGGTGCAACAGTTTCATTTTGCGGTTTTTTTCGACTGTTAACGAGCATTGGTCGAAACTGAAGTCACATGTTCAAAACTCTTAACACAGCCTGAATTTCCATCATGCGTCTCAGCTAAACAGTTAATCTCATCCACAAAACTGTTTAAAAACTGTTTCTCACCAACAAAACACTTTATACATGTCTCGAAATGAGCTCATTCAACCACAACACTGGCAAATAGTCTCACTTTGGAAACAAACACTGACACTTTGAGCACACTGAACTACAAAACACTAACAACAGAGAGCATTACGTAAAATAAATTTTATCTTTCAAGTTTGAATGATAATTTTTTAAGATAAATCAGTATTCTATTATAAAATAAGATCTTGGCACTTTGAGTGTTCTAAATTATAGTATGTACTGTAATACATTGCAACAAGAATGAATCAGGAATGCAGCAATTTTCTCTGGGCCTTTACATAGGTACTTTGGTACTTTCCAAAAAAATAAAAAGTTTACTGTCAACAGAAAAATGCAGAATCTCAGAATCTCGGGGGCAGAACACAAGTTAACAGGCAAAACAACACATGTTTACGGTAACATCCACAACCTGTCGTCTGCATTTAGCCACATGTTTTCATCCACGTCACATCTTATGTCTCTGGCGCTGCACTTTGGGTAGAACCTTTGAGTGTCTGATCCACCCCTGGCAGGCTTCGGGAGAGATATCTCCACGCCCAGCATTTATTGCATCCAGCAAGCAGAGCTGGTTGTGTGGAGAGTGATCATACATCATTGGAGAGGCTGCAATATTTGCGCCTCTCTGCCCTGGTACATCAACAGTTGCCTGCTGCCCAATGATATCTCTTCCCTGGCGTCTTGTTTTTACCAGATTGAATGCTGCTTCATCCACATATACAAATTGATGTGGACTTGGTCTGGCCTCCATCTCATGACCATCTAAAATAAAGGAAATTCACAGTTTTACAGCACATTATGCATAGTTACGTATGTATGCTTGGTTAGGAATTGAAAAAACATCTTACCTGAACATATTGCCAATGGAGTTGTTTGACACGCTCTCCATTTCTTTCAAAGGGTACTTTGTACAGTTGTTTCATCCTTACTTTGTGCTTCTCCAGGACTTTGGTAATTGTTGTAGCGCTGACGGTGTTCACATTGGCAAAGGTTGCCTTGTCTCTCAGTTGTCTCTCTGTCCCAAATTTCCCTCTGCTTTGTGGCATTGTTTGCGATGGCCATATCAATGACAGCTGTTTCCTGGACATCCGTGAAAATTCGCCCTCTTCCTCATGTCGGTGGCAAGCAAGGACTGTATGAAACATGGACGACGCGTCTCCATTCACTCCCATTCAACAAAAAAAGGAGCCAAATATCCTCGATATGGGCGTTGCTATGTTGCACATTTGGAGCCTGAGTCGACACAGTAGTGAACGGGGGGTATTGAAATCCGCCCACACACTAACCCAAACAGCCCCATGAACTTCTAACCTGGGCTAGCAGCTACACTGTTTATGTAAGTGCCCGTAATGCCAGCTCTCACACGGAGGCGGTACGGTTTACCATTGTAAAGTGAAAGAACCCAACTGCCGGCAGCGTAACTATTCGGTCGTTGATATGGTAAATAGACTTTATGGCTAAACAGACCCCACCCCAGTCATCTGTTTCAAAATTAGGTGAAGTACCTTACTGGCTATCTATGATATCTTGTCACTGACTCTTGCTTAACAAGCTAGGTATGTAGCTAATTACATTTCAATCAGGAAAGACTAGAAAACAATGAGATATGAAATTTAACAAAGTATTTATTTCTAAACATGAACATGAACTTTGGCGGTTAGACCCCAGCATTGAACAAATAAAAGCATTTAGAGAATCTGAGGATTAGATGCTTCGTAGAGATGAATTTCCCCCCGGGGTCTAAACACTGGTGGTGGTGGTGAGAGGCTGCTGCTGGGATGAGTCCTGGGACCAGAGTGGTAGGAGAGATGAAGAGGAGTCTTGGCCCACCTCAGAGGATGGAGGTGGGGAGGAAGAGGGTTGTAGAGCAAATCAAAGCGCTTGACAGCTGGTTAACTGCAGGGAGAGAGAGTACTTTTAAAATTTGATAGCTAGCGAATGATTGGTCCAGAGACTCGGAGTAGGATTCCGATTGGATTATAAGTTAGGCAGTGTAATTTTTAAAGGGGAAGCAGAAACTATACGAAGGCATAGTGGGCATGCGCAAAGAGAAAGTCTTTCTGCTTGAATTTCCGCTAAGCTTCATTGAGTAATGCAGGTGTCAGTTTGCCACTTCTTGGCCACATAACTAGCTCCAGTCAATGTTCTCAACTGTCATTGACCCAATGTTGCGAGTTGGCGAGCATATTACTGCCGACTTTCGTTGTATTTTCTAAATCACGTTCCGCCGGGAAAGTGTCATTTCCTATGTGCATGTTCTCGTTGAGTAATGGGTCGAACTTTTAATTTTTCAACACGTTAGAAAGGTAGATCGAATGTTTTATGAAGATAAACTGTCCTTCTCACCAAAGTTAGCTTGCTGTTTTTAATAAGTCGCGTATCTTACCGTTTGCTAATGTTGCATTTCTTAAAAATGTAACATGATCGCACTGGTAGATAATCATAATAGCTTGGGGGACTGGCAATTAATTTCTGTGATAGTTAACTTGGCAATTCAGCACTATGTGGACTCGATGTCTTTGAATGCATAGATTGTAATTGTTTGAGTTTTGATTTCCTCATTTTTAGATGACGAAATGGACTCGGCAATTTTTGCATCCTCCACAGTGGCCAAGAGTATGCATAAATCTCATGGGAATACCTGGAAACCGACACCTGCGGTTATTCAAGCATAAGACTTTTCATTGGAGAAAGTCATATTAAGCTGAAGTTTATAACAGTAAGTCACATCTTTTTCATGCATAAAAAGCACAATGGCACCTGATAAAATATGTAATAATACAATATAAATATAAAATATGTTAAATTGCAGAAAAAGCCAGCAGAAGTGACATTTAAAGTTGACATTTGCATTTTACAACCAACAGGTTGTAAAATGCAAAATTTTACATTATCGGGAACAGCTACATTCACCATGGAGAAAAACAAGCAAGGGAAACCATCGAGTTCAACCTTGGTCTGGATGCCCAGGTCCAGTGGTTTGTCCGGGGTGGCATGGTTTGAGGAAACCTCGTCTCCTTTATCCACCAGTACCTGAGAGGAAGAGCTGTGCCGGAGGTCCTGCTGATCCACTGTGGCAGGAATAACCTTGGAAAAATCAAGAGTGTGAAGCTTGTCGCAGGGATCAAGCAGGACTTGAAAATTCTCCATTGGCAGTTCCCTCGGATGAAGATCATCTTCTCTGCCATCACCCAGCGATGCCGGTGGAGGTCTTCCCATCCAAAGATTGACAAAGCCTGGCAATATGTCAGTGTGATGGCTGCCTTTGTTTTGTTTATTGGTGGAGACATCTTGCATCATCCTAAGATAAAGCATACAGATCCTGGCCAATTTTTGCATGATAGAGTTCATTTCACCCCTATGGGAAATTACATATTTTAAAATAACATTATGGTTGTGTCTGAAAGACCAAATTCTCAAGGGTGATGCTGGATTTGGATTTTCAACATAAGCTATGGGTGCAAAAAAAAAAGTTTTTTTTTTTTGCTTTATGTGATGTTTGATGCGCTTTTTATTCATTTATTTTTATACTAGGGTGGTAGCCATTATATTCATAATTTTCCTAGCTCTTCCTCTCCATCCACTTTCCTTTCTCTCCTCTGCTTCAATCTTTTCTCAAAACCATTAGCTTTCCCCCAGCCTTTCCACCTGATAGACTTCATTAATGTTTCACCATGGCAGATGTAGCCAGTGGATTGTCTTTGGGCCTCACATAACTCTATGCTGTGTGTAGTTTTTGTTTAAATAAATATTTTTTATTTAACGCGATTGCATGCCTCTGATTTACTGCAGCCAAGTACATAGTACCTCCATTGTACAATACAGGTTTAATTTACCACCATCACAGAAAATGTACTTTGAATTTCAAAATATTTCTCATGTCCTCCCAGTCCAAGGACAGATGACTGGAGTCTTTGTTGGAAGACTGAAGGCTTAAAAGTCAAGATGAACAGCTTTTGAATGTATTATTAAACAAAAAAAAAAAAAAAAAAGACAGTTTATGCCAATATTTGAAGATTACAAATGGAATGTGACACGGACAGAACAAGCATATATAAGCCAGTAACATGTCCATTATTATTCAATCAACATCGACTTGTCTACCTCAAAGTGTAAATTACCGTCTAACAGAACCATTGCAAGTTTCAGCGACAATGCATAGTTGAGCAGTTTTGACAAGCATTGATCAGTTTTTCATTTATAAATTACTTTAGCAGTAAAACAAAAGAATAGCTTGTAGCATACTCCGAGTCTTCACTGGACCGGGGTAACCTCAGCGTTACCCAGTGGTTTGGCGGCTTCTGTGATCACATGGTAAAAAAAGAAAACACATCTTATTATTTGTGAAGCTTTTATCTGAAACCTGAAGGGCAGTCTGCCAGACCATGACAGCAGTAAAACTGACTTGCACGTTCCAACCCACACATCTGACAATTTTGCAAACGGCAGGTTTGACATAAAAAAAAAATAAAAAAAACACACACACAACTAGAATGGAGATATATGCAGCTTTATATACTTTGAAACTAAATTCATCTGCTACCAATTTACATTCCATTTTATGTGGGGTCACATGCACCCATTCCAACTTATTTGAAACATGATTCAGACATGGGGCTCTAATTTCGTAGACCTGACGCAGGCGCGGCGCAGGCGCGGCGCATGGGGGGTGCGCCGCGCCAACGGGGAGTGTCCAGGCGTATGTGGCAATTTCGTGCCCGGCGTAGCCTGGCGCAAGTACTCCTCTGTCCCGCCTCTGCCCCTCCTTCCAGCGCAAGTTGGCAAAGAAGGCGTGTTTGGGTATAACACAGCCGAGTCAAATCTTCACCAGTCAAATGAGCTCCTCACCTCACCTTTAATGTGTTAGAATATAGAAGGCGACACAGCCCAATAAAATCTTGCTCACTGGCAAGAGAAACGATGGATAGCGTGTTCCCATTAGTTACAAACTTTTGCTGCTTTTAATTTTGGGATTAACATGCATGGACAACAATGCAAGATACGTGACACATTTATTTCCAATATGTGATCTTAACTCAGTACGAAATCATGGCAATCAGGCTGCATTCCTTTCCCCCACTAATGACGATAAAACCTAAGTGACAATAATAATAGCCTAGTATTAAGCCGCTTGCACACTGGACGCGAAACGAATTTTTCGTTCGACAGATTGCTTCTTGTGTCCAAAGGTCTGACAGGGTTTTAATAAATCGTCGTGTCCGACAGTCTATTATTGTTTTTAATTTCTACAAATCTGCTGACTCTTTTAGATATTAAACGTGAATGTTTTGATAAGAGGGCTCAGTTCTTTAAAATGAGTACTGAGAATTTCAATCAATGTTTCTGTTTAAGCTGCTCAATAAAGCGAGTAGACATTGGCGCGAGACAATGTACAATGCCTCTGTGTCTGACAGCCAAAAAAAAAAAGGGGGGGGATTAGAATATATTGAAAACGAAATAAAGAATAAAAAGAAACATTTTAACAACAGAGCATCCAATGAACACTGCGATTTATTTATTGGCGGGTCATCTTTGTTTGATATCACGTTTGTTGCTGATATATTTTTATTCTTTATTTCGTTATAAATCTGTTCTCATATCAATACTTTTACTTTTTGCTGGCTGCTGGACATGGAGTAATTTGCATTTCGTGTCGGACAGTCTTGATCGTGCATGCGATGATTTCTTCACGCTGTCAGTGGTCATGGAATTGATTTGCTCACGCACTATTTTATCTCTGCTGTGGAAATAAAGCGTGAATCTGTTCGGTCCATCTGACTGATTTTCAAAAGAAAGACCGAATAAATACTGATGTCTATCCTCAACGGAAGAAAACAGATGAATAGACTAAAAAGAAAAGTCGATAGCTATCAATTTGCATTTTGTGAAGGCCGAACACAAACATAGCCAAGTTTGCACGTCTAATAATTCCTGGAATACTCGGAGAAATTATAACTTTTATGACTCTCAGACACGGAGCTATATTAAAACCCTGTCCGACTATTGCGTCTTTGCATTGACTTTGTGTGTAATCAGTCGTGCGAAAAGTTCGTTTTGCGTCCAGTGTGCAAGCGGCTTTACTGAGCATAGAACGCAAGCATTCGATATATATATATATATATATATATATATTATACAGTTTGTGGTTGGCTGAGAAAGATGTGAAGTCGTTAGTTTGCATCACAGATTCAGTTGCTTTGATTAAGCCAGGTCAAGTTTCCATTACGCGTGGCAACCGCCTGACATCAAGACAATCGATATAGATACTATAATTTATGTCCGTATTCAGATAGTTACAATAAATAGTGCTTCCTGTAATTATTTCTTGCATTGAAATGTGCCTGACATTCTGTAAACCTGCTGTGAGATTTCGGTGACGTGTGCGCACTCTGCGCCGGTCAGCCAAATTACCACTGCACGGAAATTAAACCAGGTTGGAGCTGGCGAGTTTTCTGCGCAACTCCAGCGGAGACTTTTTCTACGAAATTGTCACTGCGTCTTGATGAATATGTGACACCTCCCCCTACTACGCCGCCACACCCATCTCGGCGCACCTTCGTCTACCGAAGGCTGCGCACCTCACGAAATTACCACTACGCGGGCTGCGCCGTACGAAATTACCACTGCGCGGGCTGCGCCTGGCTACGCCACCTGCGCTGCGCCAGGAAATTAGAGCCCATGGACTGTATATGGTGAAACATCAAAGGACAAGGTTCACTCACCATCAAAATTGGCCCTGTCTAAAAACTAATAATCATTGGTGTCATTTATTGACATAATAGCCAAAATAAAAAAAAATGAATGTTATAAGCCTTACTGCCCCATGGTTGCCATGGCAAGGGCACAGGAAATTGCGCCATGCAAAATGTAATTATTTGGCATATTTTCAATCCCAAGAGCAAAAGAGTTCAATATATTGTCTTATAAACCATGTATATCAATTATTATATAAATATTTACCAATTCAAAATTACTAGGTTGTCTGGCCCATGATTGCCATGGCAACGGGAGAGGAAATTGTTCCATTCAAAATGTCATTATTTGGCATATTTTCAATCCGAAGAGTAAAAGAGTTCAATATATTGTCTTATAATTTATGTATATCAATTATTATATAAATATTAACAATTCAACATTATCAAGATGAGTGGTCCAATGTTGCCATGGCAACGGGAGATATAAATAATAAATATAAATAAATAAATTATAAATAATAAACAGAAATGTTTAGTGAAACAGTTAAGTAAGTCAGAAAAAAATACTGATATTAGGTCTAGAAAAAAATAGGTTCGATTCCTGTTATGTCCCAAATAGAAATAGGGTGGGTGGGTAGGTAGGTAGGAACATTATTTTATTTTTTTTTAAATATTTTAATGCAATACTTGTTAATAAAATTTTAAACCACAATAAAGCCACTCTATAGGCCCTGTACTCAAATCTCTACAGTAATCTCAATTTTTTTTGTCCAAAAAGTGTGCAACGACAGTAGGCAAGATACCTTTAGCAATCAAAAACGCCAATAAAATGTTTAGGGTAGGGGGTAAATAGGGACTGTCGGGTAATAGGAATCACGGGTATTTTTTTCAATGCCTTATCACACTTATACTGGAGCAAAATTATATTTGTCTTTCATATTTCTGAATTAATTATGCTACCCATTAATTATATTAAAAAGAAAATTAAGGTCAGATTCAATTCCGTTCACAAACTTCAAAGTTGCATAATATGATGCGTGCTCAAGGGCCGAGCTGATCGAGGGGCGAAATGTCGGGCATCGATCAGGCATCAGATAGCCTATAGGCCTATTTTATTTTTCAAAGAGTTATTTATTGGTTCTACATCTCTACCATAACTCAGAATATCCGTATGCCCTATATGAACAGATTTTTATAGATTTTGCATAGATAAAACTTACCTTTCCTCCTGTACCTGTAGTTCACCTGGGTTCACCTGGAGCATTTCCTCATCGGATCATTGTCGAAAGACGAAACTGGGTCATCGCGCCGAAAAGCCTGACGCCACTGATTATCTGGCTCGTACATTGAGTAATTAGGCCCAACACTCAACGACACTAAACTATTTACTTGATATTTACATATCAGACATATTAGAGAAGAATCATCATTCAAAATATTATGCGTCAACAAAGCAGGAAATGCCAACAGCTGTACATCAAAATTGCCGCTTACGCAAAAGGTGCAATTGAAAAGTTGGATTTCAATATGAAATACGATTTGTGCCTCGTGTTGAATCCTTAGTGAAAAACACACAATCCACACATTTGTTTGATTACACTTAAAAATACTTACAGTTGTATGAAATAACGTTACATTTTAAGTGATTATTTTTAAAAAATATCACAAAATTCAATTTTATTTCCGTTTGTAAATGCCAATCCCACATTTATATATTTTGCGTAACTACGCGCATCACTAATGTAAACTACTCATTTTCTAAATTAAACTCGGGCCGCAGGCCTCGCCCACAATACAACCTACACAAATAAGTAAAGAATTCATAATAGATTTGATTGATATAGAAATTATTTTGGGCGAAGTATGCCGCCCACGCGAAAAACTGATTTGAACGTCGTCTTTTTCGCTCAAAATCTCTTGAAGTGAAGTCATTGCCTAGTTGAACCATCCGTAAAATCAATTTCGGGTCTTGGTAACCAACGGCAAGTTTATTGTTGGACAGCATATATCTTAAACGATTGATTCGACAAATGAAAATTGTTCAAGGTTTTGTTTTGTAATTCACGAAAATACAGGGCCAGTTATGTGGGTTAGTGAACCTAGTTCTTTCAAAATAACTTCCTATAATTTTCAAGAAATTATAAAGCTGATCAAGGAAAATACCATTTTGTCATTGTGCAGCGCCCAACTCAGCTCTGACCCTCTAAATTAGGATACTGAAATATTACCCTAACAGATGTTTCAGTGGCTGAACTAATTAACCATTAATTGGCGAGTGCAAGGTAATATGTGAGTTAACGTTAACTAGCTGACTTCAGTTAATGTTAAGGTCACTTGATAGCAAACGCAGCAATAATTAATGATGTGACGATTCACACTTATTTAAGTGCGTCCAAGCACAAAAATTGATTGAAATTCCCTTTAGACGCACTTTTAAGTGTGGCCAAGATGCACATTACCTCATTGTCCACACTTACTTTCAGTGCGTCCTACGCTATTTTTTTGGCTGAACGTATTTTAAGCGTTACTTTCTTAGCGGCATTGGAATGGTCATCAACAGGTGCACTTAAAAGTGCGGCGAAGAAAAAATTAAGCATTGGTGACACGTATAAGTGCGAATAGCATCTGCCATAATTAATGGATAATTTAGTAGCACAACATCCATCACGCTATAAAACAATTTTTAAATGATATTTTTCCCGGTTTATGCCACTCCCTCATTTCCAGTTTGTGTCCATCACCTTCCAGGCCAAACCTGATGTTGTCAGGTTTTCCCCAATACTTCATCCGATCAATCTTACAAGAGTTACCCTGTTACGTAGCCAATTCCACTAAAGTAGATGCATTGATTCCAGCCGTTTTTCATTCGAAACCTGCCGAATTGAAATTGAAATTATTGATGAATTGAATCCAATTTCTATATGTTTAATTTTTGTCAAATTGTCGTTGGTAAAATAATCTGTGCCTCCTCGATCCAATTAGTTTCTTGCAGTTTTAGCTGCTGTCCGTAAGATTGCAACATAAGGTTGGAATTTTGTTGTGTTACCTGCTGAAAAACGAGAAGTTGGCTTGATGATGCTTATGGAAACACTCAAAACTAGAGGCTCATATATTGAACATTAGATAGCAAGCTTGCAACATCGCTTAGCCTACTTTAATAGCCGAAGTGACTTTAATTAATTCAAAAGTTGAAGGAATTAGCCAG
This sequence comes from Gymnothorax reevesii, assembly GCA_029721435.1. Classification (NCBI taxonomy): domain Eukaryota; kingdom Metazoa; phylum Chordata; class Actinopteri; order Anguilliformes; family Muraenidae; genus Gymnothorax; species Gymnothorax reevesii. The sequence continues at coordinate 118,537,122 of CM056578.1, forward strand.
CCATTTGCAAGGTTCTAACGTTGATCCCCTGGGTAAGCAGAATTCCTACTAGGCAAAGTGACTCACAATCTGTGTTCGTTCTAAAATTCTGAGATGCAGACTGCAGAACTGGAAGCTAAAGGCTGAAACGACCACGCACTGGCCTAAGTTCAAGTTCATAAGAACAACATTTTTTGACACAGTGCCGTTTACTTCATTCAAATGCTTGCCTTAATAGGTATTCTCTAAAATTAAAAATGTATATTTTGCCAGTTATGAATGGCTACAGATCACCATTTCCCCCCAAATTAATCCTAAAAGTTAGCTACTCTGCCTGCAGTATTAATATAGCCAAGGTAGCTAGCTAACTTGGTAATAACTTGACTGACTGTTCAACTTCAAACCAAAAATAAACTTACCGAAAAAAACTGCAAAGATTTTTCCGATCAGTCCGGTACAAGTGCAATTCACAGCAGAGCAACTAATTTTGTCGTTTTTTGTTTCAATCTGTCCTGCTTGAAGCACAATCACTGTTGGCTACAAACAATTTCACATAACGTTAAGTCTCCTGTGGACGTGTCCAACACCAGCTCTACGTAAAATTACTATTCACGAAACAAAATCCGCAAGGGCGAGGGGACATCGGAACTCTGTCCACGCACTGCAGTTGTCAATCACTGCTGTTTATTATGACTACACGCCCCTTTTGCATAATATAAAATCAAAAGTTAATAGGCTTCAACTATTTTACATTAGGACATATCTATGAAATCAAAATTTTTCACAAATTTTTTTTGCTGGCAATCTGTAATGTGAATATAGGCCACTGGATGGCAGTATTTACCTTATTTTTTTTTTTATTCAGCTCAGACTGGAGCTATGTTTAGACATGTCCTGGACATGTCTGGGGCAAGTCCCCGAAAATAAAAAAAAAGAGGTCTAAATGTGGGTGGGGTCTGCAAAAGAGTATATAAAGAAAAGAATTGAGACAGTAAAGTAGTAGGAGAAATTGCAAGAAGAAGGATACACGTGACCAGACCTGTCATTTCTGTTCAAGACCTGTGAAGTTTCTTTTGTGGATTTTTGCCTGTAAATGAGCCTTTTCCTCACCCAGCACATCACCAGAAAACCCACAAGGACTGTAAATATTTCAGTTTTTTTTGTTTTCCAATCAATCTTGGTCTGTAGTTGGAAATAGTAGTTTAGTCTTTGTTTGTTAATTAAATGTGTTGAGGTTTTTTAAAACTGTGTCTGTCATCCCTTGCTGTTGTTGTTGCGTTGTAAATCTAATAACAAATTGGGGCCAGAACAAATTGGGGGCTCGTCCGGGATAGACCATTTTGTGAGTCATTTATTAAAAATCTAACATTTCAGATTGTAAAATTGTTTTTGTGAATTTTCCTATATAAATATATTGACAACAGCAATGGATGATTTCCTGGCATCACCAACCGTTGAGGTTTTGAAGTTTTTTAAAAATACAGAACTGCCAGAAATTTGCAGACATTTAGAGCTGACAGAGGTAAAACCAGCCATGCGAAAAGCAAGACTGGCTCGAGAGATAGTTGAATATTACATTGATGAAAATGTGTTTGCACCCGGAGATCTGGAACAGTTTCCAGTGGAAAATCCTAATTTAGAAATGGAACTTAAATTAAAACTGCAAGAGATTGAAAGAGAGGAAAAAGAGAAAGAAAGGGAGGAAAGACAAAAAGAAAGGGAGGAAAAAGAAAAACAAAGAGAATTTGAGTTAGAAAAATTAGCAAGAGAAGAGAAAAAAGAAAGAGAGAAAGCAGAAAGAGCAGAAAGAGAGAGACAGAGACAGAGAGATTTTGAATTAGAGAAATTCGATAGAGAAGAAAGACTCCAAATGGAGAAACTAAAAATTAAAATTGAAACTAAAAATAAATTTTGTGCCAGTCAGGAGGTAAAACTGGTGCCTCCATTTTCGGAAAATGATGTTGACAACTATTTCCAGTGTTTTGAAAAGGTGGCAAACAGTTGCCAGTGGCCAAAGGAACACTGGCCTCTGATGTTGCAAACTGTCCTCAAGGGTAAAGCTCAACAAGCCTATTTGGCTTTGTCTGCAGATGATTCCTCTGATTATGAGGTTGTCAAAAAGGTTATTTTGAGAGCTTATGAGTTGGTTCCAGAGGCTTACCGACAGAAATTAGGGGGTCTGAAGAAATCTGAAAATCAGACTTATGTGGAATTTGCTAATGAGAAGAAAGTTTGCTTTGAGCGCTGGTGTACTTCTATGGAGGTCAAGGATGATTTCAACTCACTAAAAGAGATGGTGTTAGTTGAAGAATTCAAGAACTGTGTTAAAGATGATATTAAGACCTACCTTAATGAGAAGCAAGCACTGAATTTGCAATCAGCTGCCAAATTTGCAGATGAATATGTTCTCACACATAAGTCCAAATTTCAGTCTAGCAGTAACAATAGATGGTCCCAATTTCAGAAAAAGGGTTACGGTGTTACCCAAGATTCCTCACCCAAAGACAAAGACAAATCTGGTGATGGTGCTCAGAAATCCAGTAACAGGTCTGATCAAAGTGTGAAAGCTGACAGTGACAAAAGTGGTCTAGTTTGCAGTTATTGCAAGAAATCTGGTCATGTTACAACTAACTGTTGGTTCCTAAAAGCTAAGAAAGAAAAAGAAAAGGATACCAAACCAAATGCCTTTGTGAAAACAAGGTTAGAAACCCCTGTAGTAGATAACCGATCTGCTAAATTACCTGCTTCTTGTGGGGCTAAAAAGCCTGATACTGCTGACTTTGTGAGGGAGGAATTTCTTCCATTTGTGTCAGAGGGATTTGTGGCTCTGAATGAGCATACTACTCCTGTCCCCATATATATCCAAAGGGATACCGGAGCTTCTCAGTCACTTTTGTTGATGGACTCCTTGGAGTTACGTGATGAGACCGCTTCAGGGGATATCATACTTGTACAGGGTATTGAAGGGAGGACTGTATCTCTACCCCTGCGCTCTATATTCTTGAAGTCAGATTTAGTTACAGGACAGGTAAAGGTGGGACTTATGTCAAGTCTACCTATAAAGGGTGTTTCTCTGTTGCTAGGCAATGACCTGGCTGGGGGCAAAGTAGTTCCCCCTGTACATCTTACTTCACAGCCGAGCACTGAAGATGGGGATGAGGACCCATCTCTGTATCCTTCTTGCGCAGTGACTCGTGCTATGGCCAAGAAGGCTAAAGAAGAAGATGTTGTGGTGCCATCCAGCACATTGAATAGTCAGGACTCAGGTGGTTTGCCTCATGACTCTGATTGGCCGACTATGGTTTCTCCGTTTGAGGACTTATCAGATACTTTTATCAGTTCTCTATTCAGCCAGCCGGATGGGTCTGGTGATTCTGATGTGTCTGGAGACTTGTCTCTGTCCAAAAAGCGGTTGATTGAGGAGCAAACTAATGATTCTGAAATTTGTGTACTAAAGAGGAGAGCCCTTCCTGATAAAGAAATAGACGCAGTTCCAGTTGGGTATTATCTCAAGGATGGTGTGTTGATGCGGAAGTGGCGCCCTCCTGATATCCCTGCCAATGCAGATTGGGCAGTGGTTAGGCAAATTGTTGTTCCGAAGGTCTACAGGAATGAGATCTTGACAATGGCTCATAGTTTACCTTTAGGAGGTCATCTTAGTGTTAACAAGACTGTTGATAAAATCATGAAACACTTCTTTTGGCCTGGGCTTCGGAAAGACGTTTCCAACTTTGGCAAAACCTGTCACACTTGTCAAGTAGTTGGAAAACACCAGTTAGACCCACCTGTAGCTCCATTGCAGCCTATCCCAGCATTTGGAGAACCCTTCTCTAAGGTCATTGTTGATTGTGTTGGTCCATTACCCAAGACTAGATCTGGAAATCAGTACTTGTTGACAATCATGTGTGCATCTACCAGATTCCCTGAAGCCATACCTCTACTTAACATCAAGGCAATTGCAATCTCAAAGGCTTTGATAACGTTCTTCACGTTGTTTGGCCTTCCCAGGGAAATTCAGTCAGACCAAGGTAGCAATTTCACTTCAGGATTGTTTCAGCAGGTTGTGTATGAACTAGGTGCAAAGCAGATTCTTTCTAGTGCCTATCATGCAGAAAGTCAGGGTGCCTTAGAGCGGTTTCATTCCACTCTCAAGACAATGATGAGGACTTATTTTTATGACCATGAAAAAGACTGGGATGAAGGTGTTCATTTGCTGTTGTTTGCAGCTAGAGAAGCAGTGCAGGAATCTACTGGATTCAGTCCATTTGAGCTAGTGTTTGGTCATGAAGTGAGAGGACCTTTGCTATTATTGAGTGAACAATGGCAAGAGGAAAAGCCGTACGTCAGTCTGTTAGACTATTAGCAAGTTCAAGGAAAGATTGCGTGCAGCTTGTGACCTAGCCAAAGAAAACTTGAAATCAAGTCAGGGAAAAATGAAAACTTGGTATGATCATAAGGCTAGAAGCCGCGAGTTTAAACCAGGAGACAAGGTCCTTGTGCTGTTTCCCTTGCAGTCCAATCCATTGCAGGCTAGATTTCATGGTCCTTATGAAATTCTGACAAAACTCAATGATCTCAATTACATTGTGAATACTCCAGATAGGAGAAAACCAAAACAATTGTGTCACATTAACATGCTAAAGCCTTATCATGACAGAAATGCTAGGGTTGCAGCTGTCACTTCAGATCCTCAAATGGCTGAGATGTGTGAAGATGAGGGGGAGTTTCAAGATGATGAACCTAGAATTAAAGCTGAAGTTCTTTCATGTAAATTGTCAAATTCTGAAGTGTTGCAAAATCTTGATGTAAAACTCCAGCACTTAGAACCCTCATAGAGAGATCAGTTTGAAAGGTTGATCAAGAAATATGAGGATCTGTTTCCTGATGTTCCAAAAAGAGTTTCTATAGCCTCTCATGATGTCGATGTTGGTGATGCTAAACCAATAAAACAGCATCCGTACCGGATGAATCCTGAAAAGAGAAAGATTGCTGAGAAAGAGGTTGAGTACATGTTAGAACATGATATTATAAGACCCTCCAACTCAGATTGGAGTTCACCCTGTGTGCTAGTTCCAAAACCTGATGGAAGTACTAGAGTCTGTACAGATTATCGCAAAGTCAATGCTGTAACTAGAACTGATGTGTTTCCAATACCTAGGATTGATGATTATATTGATAGAGTAGGGCAAGCAAAGTTCCTGACCAAGATTGATTTATTGAAGGGTTATTGGTGTGTGCCTTTAACTGAGAGGGCCAAGAGCATCTCTGCTTTTGCCACACCATCTGGGTTGTACCAGTATGAAGTCCTACCCTTTGGCATGAAAAATGCCCCAGCCACGTTCCAAAGGATGATACAGTCTACAATCGCTGGATTGCCACACACGGGTGCGTACATCGATGACCTGATCACATGGAGTGACTCCTGGGAAGAACATCTAAAAGATGTAAAGACGTTGTTCCAGCGCCTGACCCAGGCTAACCTGACTGTTAACCTGAGCAAGAGTGACTTTGGTTGTGCTACTGTCACCTATCTTGGCTACGTCATAGGCCAGGGTAAGGTGGCGCCCATAAATGCTAAAGCCCAAGCCATCATGGACTTTCCAGTTCCTGACAACAAAAAAGCTTTGCGCTGCTTCCTTGGAATGATCGGGTACTACCGCAAGTTCTGCAAGAACTTTGCTGAGATTGCTCTCAGTCTAACTAACCAACTGAGGAAAGGCGTAAAGTTCACTTGGGATGAAGCATGCCAGAGAGCCTTCGATCGCCTAAAGTCTCTGCTGTGTCACTTCCCCGTGCTCAAATCTCCTGACTTCAACTAACCGTTCTCCATCGCGGTCGATGCTAGCGACCAAGCTTGTGGATCTGTGCTCCTACAGAGAAGTGACTCTGATGACATTGAGCATCCCGTGGCATACTTCTCCAGGAAGTTCAATCACCACCAAAGGAACTATTCCACAATAGAGAAGGAGCTGTTGGCTCTGGTCCTTTCTTTACAACACTTTGAGGTTTATGTTTGTACAGGACAAAAGCCAATGATTGTGTACACTGACCACAATCCGTTAATGTTTTTGAGTAAGATGAAAAACAAGAATCGGAGATTGTTGAATTGGAGTTTGATTTTACAGGAGTTTGACTTGGAAATTAAGCATGTGAAGGGTACAGACAATGTAATTGCTGATTGCTTATCCCGTGTTTGAATATGTATATATATATACAGGTATCATGTGTTTATTTGAATATTGTATGATATGTATATATAGACAAGTGTTCACTTAACCATTTTGTATTGAAAAGAAAAATTTTGCCTTTATGAGTCAAAATTTTTCCCTTTTGGAATGGAGGTGTAATGTGAATATAGGCCACTGGATGGCAGTATTTACCTTTTTTTTATTCAGCTCAGACTGGAGCTATGTTTAGACATGTCCTGGACATGTCTGGGGCAAGTCCCCGAAAAAATAAAAAAAAAGAGGTCTAAATGTGGGTGGGGTCTGCAAAAGAGTATATAAGGAAAAGAATTGAGACAGTAAAGTAGTAGGAGAAATTGCAGCAAGAAGTATACACGTGACCAGACCTGTCATTTCTGTTCAAGACCTGTGAAGTTTCTTTTGTGGATTTTTGCCTGTAAAAGAGCCTTTTCCTCACCCAGCACATCACCAGAAAACCCACAAGGACTGTAAATATTTCTGTTTTTTTTGTTTTCCAATCAATCTTGGTCTGTAGTTGTAAATAGTAGTTTAGTCTTTGTTTGTTAATTAAATGTGTTGAGGTTTTTAAAACTGTGTCTGTCATCCCTTGCTGTTGCTGTTGCATTGTAAATCTAACAACAAATTGGGGCCATCACAAATCGACTAAAAAATTTTTTTTGTTTTTTTTTTTTACTGGAAATAAATGCAGAAAAGCCAAACACCCTTTGAATGGCACATTGAAATCAAACCGAAAAAATTGTGGAATCGGACTGCGTGTGTAAAGCAGGGTAAGTAGTTTTCATACATTAGTTGCCATCACTGAGCAAAAAATGAGTCAGACAATATGCTTGCTAGACTTTGTAATAAATCTGATTACGCAATGCAGCAAACCTTTAAACTAGCCACATTGGACATATTCGAGATATTAATCTTACATTTGTTGCATCGGTATTTTCGTCCAAATCAATTTAGATGACAAGCTAACTTTACTCATTTCAGCGAAGCGACTAACATTTTGCGCCCTGTGTTAATGATCTAAGCACACAATTTGAAGTGTGTGGCTCAAGTGCATTAAGGGCGTGTCCAAATCTATTTTTGTTAACTAAATGGTGGATTATCAGGGCACAAAAACAAAGTACTTCATCTCTTAATTAATCATAGGCGTGTTTTGGGCGTAACATTGAATAAGCTAATCAGAGTGTTATCTCCAATGTCCTTTAAAAGCTAGATGCCCTTGCATCTAGGCAAACTGTTATCATGAGGGCGCACTTGCCTAGTATTGGGGGGGAGTGTATGCTGCAGATGAATGGGTCTGCAAAGAGCGCAAGTAAACCATTACTGAAAGTATGGAAACCGGAACACAGTGATCTGCAAAAATGTAATGAAAACATTTCTTAAATATTGTTGAAAATAGTTTTATTCATATCCTGATGTTAAAAATCGTCATAGTGAATTTCGGGGGCTGCATTTGAGCTTAATCAATGTCAACGGGACTTCCTTGGTTAAAAAAAGGTTAAATGAAATAAATAAAATAAATTTACATGACAACTTGTGGATAAATCAAGCAAATGAAAAAAATAAATTCAGGGTCGCAGGTGAGAAAATAAGTAAGTGCTAGTAGGGAATGACCCACAGAAATTCAAACGAATGAGGAAAAACTGAAAGAAAGAGACAGAAATAAAGTGAAGTGATCAGCAGCAAAAAAAAACTTGCTTCCGATTGGCTGATGACAAAAGGTCAAGTCAGATAAATGGAAGAAATTTGGATTAATTATAGACAGTGACAGTGTCTCTGTTGTTTTTGTTGCAACTAACAATGTTGTTTTTTTGCGGTCATTTCATTTTCAAACAAACTGTAAATAATAATGAAGAAATTTCAAATGAAATGCAGGGTTTTGTGTTTGACAATAGACGCAGGACAGAATCAGGTTGGATTCAGAATAGATTTTTCAGATAACTATGGATAACGGGTTGACTCATGCGCGACTTATCCAAAGATCTGAAGTGCATTTTCAGCACTTTAAACATTCATTCAGTTATAGTTAGTGTTTTCTGTGATGGAAGGAAAATCCACACACTGTTTAAGACGATGTGTCATGTAATGAATAAAAAGGCTAGCCACTGTCCCCAAACAACCACCCCTCCAGGGAGGATCTTGGTTTATGGTTTTAGAACTGCTCAAGAGGCTGTGGTTTACAGAGATTTTAGAACAGCTCAGGAGGCTGTGGTTTACAGTGATTTTAGAACAGCTTCTGGTTGCTGTTTGGCTCAAAACAGATGATCTGAAGAGTTTCTGAAGAGTGGAATAGTCTCAAATTCCCATCTCTGTATTATCAAAACTTTTCAGATGTTTAAGGAGAAGACTCGGTGCTGTTTTATTGGCAATGGGAGGTTGTAATAACAAAAAAAATTCTGTGGTACCGATAATTATTGTTCAAGTAGTTTTTTTAATAATCTGACTGGTGCCAAATGTTCTTAAGTCCCAACATGTTTGTTTTGAGAAAAGAGGTCTGGATATATAATTGATCCAGAAAGTCTGGTCATCGAAGTCTCCAGTGCTACAAGTAGTAAATGTCACAAAATGTCCATTTTAATATTATCGACTTCGGTAACTATAAAAGATTTTTTCCCATCCCTACCTCATGGTGTGTGAAAATGTGACTGAAGTGCTTTTAGCTCTAACCTTTTAAATTATTTCTTCATGAGGTATTTCATTTCTCAGAATAAATTCACCTCTAGTAAAAGTTGAATTTTTGTAGGGTATTGTCAAGTTGTTTGTGAAAGAACATTATTCTTTTCTTTTTTTGTGTGTAAATCGTGGACATAGCCATTAAATGCCCAACTATAGTAAAAGTCGAAACAAAAATCTATGTATTCTGTTAATATGTCCAGGAGAGGGGCTAATAACAACCCAATAGCAATTTTTAATTTTTGGTGCCCTTTGACCTCATTTTAGTTTTGTTACATGTCACAATGGGCATTTCGGGGACCTTATTGCTAAAATGACTTGAATGATAAAACAGTTGACATATAGCTGAAGTATTAGGCATAACTTATTTTTAATTAGCTTACCTGTTTGTCTACTTTATCCAGTGATGAATGGGTGCTGATCTATTGTGTGGATTCCACCATGGGGCAGCCATATTGGAAAGGTTAGCTAGTGCAGCCAGTGTAGTGTCAGTTCCTCTTTTATGCATCAGATGGCAGCACTGATGGTCTAAATATGTCACTATGGGCATTAGGTTGCAAAATTTATGTGGGGTCAGTGGTTTTGACAACCCCAAAAATCGTGTGATAAATTTGTCACAGGTGGCATTTAAGAGTTAACTCTGATGAGGGTAAAGCATTTAGAGGCACTGAGATGGCAGGGACAGGCTGGTGCCAGGTTCAGCTCAGGTTAATCTCTGGTTACTTAGTCATCTGAAAGAAGTAATGTCTTCTCGTTGTCCAGGTACCCCAGTCCCTTTGTTGAATATTGATCCTTTTTTTATTTTTGTTCCTGACAGCCATTTTATAACTGCAATAAATATTTATTGTCGTTCTTGTGGCAGTTACTTCAGTCATACTGCTTCCTGTTGGGTGAAAATCATACACTGTTATATGCCCAAGTGAAACTATGTTGAAGTTCAGCTTGTATTGTCAAACTTCCTAAGAAAATCTTATTGCTCCTGAAGACTGATGCATGTTAGTTACAAATCCATAACACGGAACACACCCATACTTCTAAACAGGTTTGCCATCATGGACCAGCATCTCAAATTTCCAACTGCATAGCAATAAGCAGTCAAAAGCTTGATACTTTTTTTCATTTCACCACATTTCAGTTTGAGGATAAATTTGACTGTTTGCATTGCAAACTTTGAAGTGATGGTCATAAATAAACACAACTTTTTTGAGTTTTATTATCTAAAAACAATCTCAATTCCAGAAAAAAACTGTGACAATTTATAAAATTTAAATAAACAGAGCGTGCAGTAATAAGTTAATCCCTTTTAACCTGCAATCAATTGAAAAAAGTGCAAAGACAAAGTAAGATGTGTTTAAGTTCATCAACTATACTGTTTATTGCTGTTATGGCCCCAATTTGCTATGACATATAAGACAGCAAGGGATAACAGACAAAATTTTAAAACTTCAACAGATTTAATTATAAAAAGAAAATCTGACAACTAACCGACAATTCATACTACTGACCAAGATTGACATATACAAGAAAAAAAAATATTTACTGTCCCTTGAGATGGGGTTGCTTGGTGATGTCCTGGGACAGGGAAATGCTCCAACACAGGCAAAAATCCACAAAAAAAAAACTTCACAGGTCTTGAAAAGAGTGACAGGTCTGGTCACATGTATCCTTCTCCTTGCAATTTCTCCTACTACTTTACTCTCTCAATTACTCTCCTTATATACTCTTTTGCAGCCCCCTCCCACATTTAGACTTCTTTTTCTCTCTGGGACTTTCCCTTCTTAGACATGCCCAGGACATACCCAAACCTAGCTCCAGACTGGGCTTAACAAAAAAACGTCAATACTGCCATCTAGTGGCTTCTTTCTGCATTACAATTCCCTTTTTGGGAAAATAAGTGTTTTCAAAATTCAATACCTGCAATACATTTCAATGATATTGGCACAGGTGCATGTTCACTACTGTGTACTTCTCCTTTTAATGACATTTTGCAACTGAGGATAATTGTTCGGAGATTTGAAAAAGGAATTTACTCCTATTTTCTCCATTTTGTGTGAGGTACAATTCAGGAACCACTCGCGAGAGACAGAAATCCAAAAAAAGGTATGCCTTTAATGGGGTCTGAGTCAAAGCCAAAAAACACAGGAATTACCAAGCCACAATACTAACTAAACTAGACAGGCAGGGGTCAGAACCAGTAAGACAGATGGGCAGAGGTACAAAAACGATAGACGAAAAGTCGTAGTCGATGGGCAAAGCCGATGGTCATACACAGGGCATCCAAACACCGAAATCATGGTCATACAAAAATGGGTCAAAATCCTGAAGACAAAAACAATACAAAAAGGGCAATGGCAAGAATCGAAGTCGGATAAACCAGTAGAAGAGAAACAATATTCAATGGCATACAAGGTGCTCTGCACAAAGAAGTATTGATTAACGTTCTGACAAGAGCTGTGAGTGAAAAGACTCCTAATATACACACAGGAAGGGTCACATGCTATACAGAGATCAGCTGTGGGGAATGAGACTAATCACATCGGGAGAATCACATCAGGGAAACCCTAACCACGGAAATTGGCGAGATACGAAATACGGACAGTAATCACACAAACAGCCTACGACAATTAAACAGCTTCGGTCCAGGAGTTCTATGTGCATAGATAACAAGAGCAGGAGAGTAGTTAAGCACGTGCGACAGATCTCGTTGAAACTCCGGAGAGGATAGAAACAGCTGCGCGAGAGGCGGAGATTTTAACAGGGCGATTGCTGAGAGGGAATTCGTCTAAATTAGTAGCAGTCCAACTTTCCATATTAAACTAGAGTGCTGGTTAGTAAATTAGTAATCTTATATACATGGATTAGTTGTGTTAGTAGACCATGAATACAAATGTTAGTCTTGTTAGTAATCAGAACAGAAAGACGAAGGAAGAAAACGAGAATCGAAGAAATATTTTAAACACCGGAATTTATTTAAATCACCCGAATTCAGTGGGCACGCAGACAGGGAAGACGGACTGAACCAACTAGATCACCAGACAGGGGAGACAAGTGCAATGGAACTGAGAAATGGAAACTTGAGTATTACAATAACCAAAAAGAATAAATAAAAGACAAAATCATGAACACAGAACCAGTACATAAACATGACCAAAAACTATAGCCATGACATTTTGGGGTTTTGCGCTAGATAATCTGTCACTCTGTTTTGATGGGAGACAGGTCTGGGCTGCAGAGAGCCTCCGCACTAAGTGACTTTGAGGTGGGGATGTGATGCAGATTGTGGTGTACGGGAGCAAGCAGGGGCATCCCTCAACAACGCAACATTCAGAGGGCACATCTGTTGTTCTAAACTGTGTGTGTACCTTTCTGCAGCAATTGTGCCCTCACAGAGTTTACCATGTGTGCAAGTTTACCATGCTCAGTGTAATAATGCAGCACTAGTTGAGAACAGCAGCTTGATTTTGAACATGTTGCTAAAATCAGTTGGGATGGTCCTTTTCCTTTTTGTCTTAAGAACATGATGTCCATTATTTCCAAAAACAATTTGGCAAATTAATTTGGTCTACCTTAGCACTGCTCTGCACTTCCCCTTCAGTTCATTTCTGATGAGCTTGAGCCAAGAGAAGTTGGCAGTGCATCTGGATGGTGTTGATATATGGCATTATCTTTGCACTGCAGAGTCTTTACTTGCAATTAATTGATTAATCCACAACAAATTGTGTTCACTCACACAGGGCTTCTGAAGTATTTCCGGCCCATGCAGTTATTTCCGTCACAGAAGCAAGTGCTTCTCAATGCAGTGCTGGTTACATGCATGCAAGAGAGGTATTCAGCCCTTTCTTTTACTGATGGAGATTGCTCCATTTTGTTTGGATTCTCAGAATCTTTCCTCTAAATTATGGATCGGCTATAGCGAAATCTATAAGTTCCAAGCTACTGTTTGTCTATTTACTCATGCAGCTTTTGAAAAAGTGATAAAACTCAAAGCATCTTGTTGGTAAATGACCTGGCCTTTAGCGACTGGTCACTTTATACCAAGTGTCATTTGAATCACCTGTTACCTATTTATTACATGTTTAGATGGATGTTCTAAATGTGTGTTTTTTTCCTGGAGATTCTTCCATTTTTCTCTTCCGTTGCAGTTGTAATGTCATGAGTCGCAGGCATCACATTCAAAATTCATGAATGTTTAAAAAAAATCAGGGCAGCAGGTAAGGTGAAACCTAAAAATATTTAGGTTATGCTGTTTTCATATAAATGTGGCTAAAAAAAGAAAAAAATACCAAGCACTGGAATCTCTTTGATCGCATGTTACATACCGTCTCAATTCTTGAGGAGTTGAGGTTATGTTATTATTTCTGGCTAAAATGGAGCTGAGGATGACTGGGAGACAGTGATGTGAGACAACAAGGGTCCTAGAAGAAGAATGAGGCTGAGAAACCAGTAACTGCAGCTCATGATGAGCAATAAAATGAAGTAAATGTGAAATCTGAGCTTTTGGGTGAATCAAAGGTTGCTTGGGCGGCATCCAGGAGACATGAGGTAAAAATGTTGGACAAAAATAGTCTGTCATTCTGCCCAATAATGCATATATTTTCAACCAGATGGTGTGATGTATTTAATTAAGAGAGTGACTCTTAGTATATTTTTAAGGTAGACGTTGTTTTTTGTGGATAATTACCCAGCTGCCGTTAAACACACATTGTAATACTCAAATTAAATCAATATACATTAAACAAGGCACCTATCTCGTCAAACACAGGACATTCTGCTGTGCACCTACAGTTCATTTTCTCACACACATGCTTTTGTGCTCATCCGTTTTTTTTTTTCTCGCTCGAGTCCTGGGTCTCAAAGCAGATCAATCAAATTCCTGAAAAAGTGACAGTATAATTATGTTGTTATTCCTTGCTGATGGTAATGCCTGTGTTGCTTGTGTCTTTCCATTAAACAAAAGAGCAACTGTCGTAGGTTATGCAAACCTTAAACAAAACATTCAGGGAATAGGCATTAACATTTTTACCCAGCTATTACCAGACATTTAGAGAAAAAAAATCGAACCCGTGGGAATAGACGTACAGCACTCCATTGGAATACGCACTGTCAATTTCGACACAACATTTTACGATGAACTGACCAGAATTTTAGAGAATGCAAAGAATTTTGTAAAATATTACACTGCTTCTCTCTCTGAACTTTAGTAAGAACTGGCAAATGCAAAACCAGCCCAAATGGTACACGTGGAGAGTGATGAGCTACAACTTGCGATAAACTTGAATAATAATGCTCATTCACGGTAACATACATTTTTAAATAAAATATATTTTACATTCAGTTTTCAAATGACGTATTCTTGAAAATTATTTGAAATTAATGGAATCTTTTATGGTGCATGTGTCTGCCTTCCTTGCCAGTGTATGCAGAGTATGTGATATATAGACAAGTGAAATAGTGCCTTTCATGATAGCAGTTAAAAATGAATGCATTGCAGTCCTTAATGACACTATAGCAGCATTGCAACAAGTGCTTCATCTCATTAGAACTCCAGAGCACATCAGGATTGACTGTATTTATTTACAACATAGGTGAAAAGCCCCATTAATTCTTTATCAGGGTGTTGGGAAAGTGAGTATTAATTGGATTATGTTAATCTACTGACTAGAAATCCCAAGACTCAAAGTCCTTATAAAATCACTGAGTACTGAACACGCATGGAGCTGAGTGCTTTCTCAAACCTCACTCATCCAAAGTATGAAATTATTTTTACTAATTTTAATATTTCTACCCCGCTCAGAAAAAGTTTGGATAGAATGGGAAATGCACAAAACAATGGGAGGCAATGATTTCTAAATTTATTTAGATTTTTGCACTTCTGACAGTATGAAGACAAGTTGTTTATTTTGTTTTGTTTGGTTGACTTAATTTAATTTGTATGCGTACAGTTTTGGAACACCTTACCAACTGAAATAAGATACTGTGCCACCTGCCACACTTTTACAAAAAAACTAGACCTGGCTTTTAAAAAACTAAAAATGCGATCAATCTTAATTGTGTACTTCACTATTTTATGATCTGTTGCTAACCTACTAAATGTGTCTGCACATTGTCAGGCTCCCAGCTTTGCTTGGCTTGGTATTTGTGACCAGCCATGAAAAAAGGCAAACAGGGTCTAAATTTTCAAATTTCTGTTTTATGTTTTTTTTATGTAAAATATGTTGTGGACCTTCCTCTTCCAGAAATTCATGTGGATGCGCATTTGCTGTATTTAAGTAAGCCGGTGCCAGCGGCGTGGATGACCATTCGCAGTCCAATAAAAACATGAAATCAGTTGACGATCACGGTCATGGGCCACCTGTCCTTCAATACTTTGTATTGTGTAATTTTTGGGAAAAGAATTCCGTACAAATGTGAAAATTTTATGTAAAAGTATTCTGTAGGGGAGGAGTTAAATTAATGTCATTCAAAATTGTATCCCTTCATTTAAATAGCTTGAGCCACAGGCTGTTTACAGCCTATTTAACTGCCGAGTGCCACTTTTTTTTTTAATCAACCCATGCAGTACCGAGAGTGAAAGGCGATATTTCATTGGAATGCGGACCAGTTCAATCAACGCAAAGAATTGGCCAATTGATAAGTAAATTATTTTTCTGTACTGAATTTAGCCCATGATTTCATTGTTGTTAAAAGGCATATGGAGAGGAAGCATTTCTTCAGTTGTCAATGTTGATAATCGGAAGAAGCGTCAATAAAGGAAAATGATTGAGTTCTAGCCAGGACTGATAAAGGGACGTGTCTGTGCTCCCCAATTCCCAGTTCTAGCTCAGCCACTAATTTTCGGCAGTAGGTGGGTAGGCAGTCGTCGGACTATTGTCCATGACTTAAGCAAATTGCGAGCATTTCCTCAGGTGGCTAACTAATCCAATGCGCAAGTGACAGACACGGCCACAATCCCCACAGATAAATCCTGATGCTGCTGGTGTTGATGCAGTTGATTTTGCGACAGCCTTTCTCTTTGCGTCAGCTTTAGCTCTCAGGCTCCACTATCCGGATCAGTTTATTGCTTACAGCAAAACTGACTCCATGCTCTCTAGGTTCGTCCTCGTCTTTGCCAGAAAAATACCAGAAAAGGCTATATTCCTCTTCCTTAAGGCTTCCAGAACCAGCTAGGCGTGTTTCCTGTCGCGCCGCAATATCAACATTAAGTCTATCCAGCTCTCTGCTGATAATGGCAGCCTTACGTAGTCCATCAGTGTTTCGTAAATCTTTAGTCAATCCGCTCAGCATCGTTCGAACATTCCAACTCCCATGAGTGAGAGCTGGCCTATTTCTGATGGATTTTTGATTCTTCCATGAAAGAGTTGCAGTCCACTTGTCAGTCTGTCCCCAGGCTTAAGTCCTGCTCACCCCAGCAAGACAGGTGGACGATGGCAGGAAGCACCATAATGACTGGAGGCTGCCCAGTTTAAGTGGGCGGTAGCTACCCAATGAGGCTGAACAGCCCCTCCCACAGTCAGGAGGACCCCAGGCGTCTAGCTATATGCCAATTAAACCATGACTTTTTACCAGTAACTGCCACTCCCCTGTTTGATTCCATGTCAGGCAGATCCATGCGACATGCTGATTTTTGCTCTCCAAGCGCTTGCCTGGGCTGTGTGTATCGGGAGACTGGTTTTCCCATCTCCCAGAGTCCCCCTCTCGGTCTTGCTGGTGGAGTCCGCAGGAAAGGCATAACCAGTACCATAACCAGGTCGACTGCAGGAGTTGCCGGAGACTGATACACCGTCAGACTGCCTCACGGGGCTCCACTCCGGATTTTCTGTCAGGGTTTACTCCCTTAGCCTTTGGCTATCCCGAGCCACCTTTTCAGCAGTATTGAAATGGAAATTTATCGAGACACTGAGGGGAATCCGGATGATGTATATGGAGCTAATTCCCGTGGATGAGAAGCAGTTTTCCAAATGCTAAATTAAACACAGTCCATGTGGTGAGAGGGACATTTAAATTGTGTTTTTCTCAATAGCATGATCGCTGCTTGGAGGCACCTTTCACCACAGCGGGCGGTGGGGGGGCGAAGACATTCCTTTTAGTCCTGGCTAGATCTCAATCATTTTCCTTTATTGAAGTCTTTTCCAATTTTTGTAATTGGCAACTGAAGACACGGTTTCTCTCCACATGCAATCTATCAGTGATTAAATCGCGGGTTAAATTCAGTACAGAGGCGAAACAGAGAATTAGGTTGCAAAAACAGCCGTTCAAAACAATTAAAAAATCTGGATGCATATTTGCTGTATTTAAATCTACATTATTCAAAATTGCATAGCCTACCTGTCAACTCTCACGCAAATGTCTTGAGCCGCACGCTTTTTATAACCTAGGCTATTTAAGTGCCGAGTGCCACTATTTTTTTTTTTTAATCAACCCACGAAATACCGAGAGTGAAAGTTTGCATTTCATTGGAACACGGACCAGTTCAATCACGCAAAGCATTTGCCAATTAATAAGTAAATTATTTTTCAGCACTAAACTTGATTTCATCGCTGTTAGATCGCATGTGGTGAGAAACCAAGTCTTCAGTTGCCAATTACAATCACTGAAAAAGACGTCAATAAAGGAAAATGATTGAAGTCTAGCCAGGACTAAAAGGGACGTGTCTTTGCCCCCCCGTAGTTCCGCTACTAACAGGGGGTCACATATTTTTGTGTACTGCTGCTTTGTATGGCTGATTATATGAATGTATACTGCTGCTATTCATGGCTGACTATATGGTTAGATTGCTATCCGTCTGCTGTGCTTTTTGTACTGGCTATCGTGTTTTACAAGGGATGTAACCAAGGCCTGATTATCCATATAACGACTGGTGTGCCCACACTGGGGCATCATGCTCGGAGTGTTACGATTTATTATTTTAATCGGAAGAGATGCATATGCATATTATGAAAAAATTCAAACTTAACTGTTGATATAAAAAAAGAGAATATTTACAAAAAAAGGAATACAAATAAAAACTGAGATTGGGAACTTCCTTGCCAAAGTCATTGAAAGGCCAAACTGGTCCCAGATCAGTGTTGCAAGCTGAGCTCGAATCCCGCCACTTAGAATCTGAATGGGCACTGATCTCTAATCAGTTGTTGATCACAATGATGTGCCTTCGCTCTGACATCATGTGCTACAACACACTGACCAGCGGGGGTAGCAACCAAGGGGTTGTGCTAATCGGAAAATAGCAGAAGAAAAAAGTACGAAAGATATCCACGCTACCGAATGTACTAGAAATATATTGCTTTTTTTAACATTATTCGCGGCAGAGAAGCTATATTAGCTGCAGAAGCAGACAATAGTGAGTTCACTGCACGAAGCCTTTCCCTTTTTAAAACCCTCTGCCATAGAATTTCAGTTCTTAGTATTTAGTAAATGTAAATGTGTGGCCTTTGTTGCCAAAAATTTCAATACCCAAGTTAAGTGCCATTTTGGTGACTGGATGGATAGTACTCATAATTAAGATTTTGGGCACTGTCCCTGAAGGCAGCAGGGCTGTCACACTGTCCTTGAAGGCATCGTTATTATTGTCACCATTGGCAATCTTCTTTTGAAGGCTTTTGCTTCAAAAACTGGTGCTTTAGCTGTCATTATTGCTGTATGCCAGTTAAGTTGTTAAAAAATGAAATGCTAGTATTATCAAAGAGAAGAGTGGTCAAATGCTATGTTCTACCAGCCATGTTAAGCTACTTTTTTGCGGGGGGGCATTTCATGATTGGTCACACTGGGGCGTAGTCCTGTGTTAATCCGGCCCTGGATGTAACGGTATCAAAATCTCATGATATGGCAATACCTCGGTATCAGGGCCATGGTACGGTATTTATTGCGGTATCAGAAAAAAAAAGACCAAGACAAGAAAGTGACATCAGCATTTATTAAAAAATTGCAGTTTGAATATTAAATTATGTGCACACAAAACTGCTGTGTGTATTAGGTTTTACACTGAACATTATAAATGTTCTAGTCAATCGAGGACACAGAAAATAGGATGAAGTATGAGGTAGGACGGATCTAAGACCCATTTATAAAATGACATAAAAAATTGCACCAGCTGGACCTTGAAAATATAAATATTATCAATGCTACTGCCCATTTTCATCGAAGATGCAAGGTGTTAAAGTGCAAAAAAGTCCAGTATGACTTCCGTTAACAAGGGGAAAAATAATCAGATTCTGCAATAAAATAAAAAGTTTCACTTCGGTATTTTAGCTCTTCAAAACTGAAATGAACTCAAACAGAGTACTTTCAAAACAAGTAACATAGCCACGCCCAGATTATATTGTAAAATAGGGTCCTCTCTGAACAATGTTAGCGGTCTTGAACAAATGGTTATCGAATATCAGAGGCCATTTGAAATGCTTCCGGCAAGAAAAGGGTACTTTTAAGTCCGCTCATTACCAGCAAGGTTGAACAACTTCCATCACCTTGGCATAATTGGCCACCCCCAAATCTATTCCTGAGTACTTTGCCAACCTAAAAATCAAGTAATTTATTTAGCCAACTGACCGATCACAACCGATAGCTCTCAGTTGGCGATCAAGCATTGGTTAGCACAATTACTTATTTAAATCATTTATTTTGATGGCTTTTGGCAGTCGCATTTTGAAATTTAAATTACAAGGAAAACGGCCCAGACTGGCCTGAGTGCGTTTGCCAGATTATTTCTATTGGCTTAAATTTGACGATTTGATGTGAATCTGAAAAACCCCCATGATACACTTGATGAAATGTCTTCCTCATTGCATCATCCTATATCTTTACATTTTTGAAAATTAGGGCCATCTTAAAATGAATTTATTGTTATTAGTTATTGGCACCCTTTCAATTTAACATGAAATTCAAGTTCAGTCTGTCTACTTCTCCTTGTCGTTCGTTAATCATTATAGGCTACACATCGGTGGTTAGACGATAATAATTTTGCAGACCTTGACGTTGCTTAGTTGAACGCGTCGCTGACTAAACTCTGTGAAGTTATTTTCCAGAAGCATTTCAAGACTTTTAAGGTCGCATTAGGCATGAAACGTTGAAAGCAAAAAGAGCAAGCCCATCTCCGCCTCGTCGTAGAGTTATTATTATTGCGCAGAAAATCATCTCAATAATTCAATTTAAACGCGGCTGGAGCATCCACAATCTCAAATAATTCGCGAGGTGCTCCCTGGCCGGTGTCACTCAGTATTCGCCTCTGCCTTTTTTGCGCTGTTAGATTGAGTAGACTGTGAAGAATGACAGGGTCGATGGTAACTGTAGTTCTCATTTCCCTCCCTCTGCTCCACTGCAGCTAAAAAAGTAGTTTTTGCCCAGAAGACCCATGGTCTAAAACCGTCACTTGTCCACGACGGTACCGGGACCCTCCTGTCACTGCAATACCGCGAAATTGACCGCACCGTTAAGTTGCAAATTAGCCAACTGGCTAAAACTGATATATTTACAGTAATGTTAATTAATGTTTATTGTCCTTTTAAAATAAATAAACCTAACCTAACCTACGCATGCATTCCTACCACTGTGCATTGGAAAAGCAGGAGGCAAAGGAAACTGAATTAGCTTTTGTGAGAGATGAGAATGGTTTGTTAGCATGAGTGAGAGATGTGAATGGTGTGTTAGCATGAGTGAGAGATGTGAATGGTGTGTTAGCATGAGTGAGAGATGTGAATGGTGTGTTAGCGTGTGGGAGAGATGTGAATGGTGCGGTAGCATGTGTGAGGGGTGTGAGTGGTGTGTTAGCGTGTGTGAGAGCTGTGAATGGTGTCTTAGCATGTGTAGGAGATGTGAATGCGGGTTAGCGTGTGTGAGAGATGTGAATAATGGGTTAGTGTGAGAGAGATATGAATGTGTGTTAGCGTGTGTGAGAGTTGTGAATGGTGACTTAGCATGCTTGAGAGATGTGAATGGTGTGTTAGCCTGTGTAAGAGATGTGAATGGTGTGTTAGCGTGTGTGAGAGATGTGCATGATGTTACCGTGTGTGAGAGATATGAATGATGTGTTACCGCGTGTTAGAGTTGTAAATGGTGTGTTAGCGAGAGTGAGAGATGTGAATGGTGTGTTAGCATCTGTGAGAGATATGAATGATATGTCACCGTGTGTGAGAGATGTGAATGATATTTTTTTGTTTGTGAGAGATGTAAATGCTGTGTTAGCATGTGTGGGAGATGTGAGTGGTGTGTAAGCGTGTGTTAGAGATGTGAATGATATGTTAGGGTATATAAGAGATGAGAATTCTGCTTATCCATGTGTGAGAGGTGTGAATGGTGTGTTAGCATGTGAGAGATGTGAATGGCGTGTTAGCATGTGAGGGATGTGAATGGTGGGTTAGCATGTGTGAGAGATGTGAATGTTGTGTTAGCATGTATGAGAGATGTGAAGGGTATGTTTGCTTGTGTGAGAGATGTGAATTTATGTTAGCCTGTGTGAGATGTGAATGGTGTGTTAGCGTTTGTGAGAGATGTAAATGATATCTTACTGTGTGTGAGGGATGTGAATGATGTTATCGTTTGTGAGAGATGTGAATGCTGTGTTAGCATGTGTTAGAGATGTGAATGATATGTTAGTGCGTGTGCAAGATGTGAATGATATGTTATCGTTTATGAGAGATGTGAATGCTGTGTTAGCATGTGTGAGAGATGTGAATGATATATTACTGTGTGAGAGAGATGTGAATGATATGTTATCGTTTGTGAGAGATGTGAATGCTGTGTTAGCATGTGTTAGAGATGTGAATGATATGTTAGTGCGTGTGCAAGATGTGAATGATATGTTATCGTTTATGAGAGATGTGAATGCTGTGTTAGCATGTGTGAGAGATGTGAATGATATATTACTGTGTGAGAGAGATGTGAATGATATGTTATCGTGTTTGAGAGATGTGAATGATATGTTATTGTTTGTGAGGGATGTGAACGATATGTTAGGGTATATAAGAGATGTGAATGCTGTGTATCTATGTGTGAGAGCTCTGAATGGTGTTTTAGCATGTGAGAGATGTGAATGGCGTGTTAGCATGTAAGGGATGTGAATGGTGGGTTAGCATGTGTGAGAGATGTGAATGTTGTGTTAGAATGTATGAGAGATGTGAAGGGTATGTTTGCTTGTGTGAGAGATGTGAATTTATGTTAGCCTGTGTGAGATGTGAATGGTGTGTTAGCGTGTGTGAGAGATGTGAATGATATCTTACTGTGTGTGAGGGATGTGAATGATGTTATCGTTTGTGAGAGATGTGAATGCTGTGTTAGCATGTGTTAGAGATGTGAATGATATGTTAGTGCGTGTGCAAGATGTGAATGATATGTTATCGTTTATGAGAGATGTGAATGCTGTGTTAGCATGTGTGAGAGATGTGAATGATATATTACTGTGTGTGAGAGAGATGTGAATGATATGTTATCGTTTGTGAGAGATGTGAATGCTGTGTTAGCATGTGTGAGGGATATGAAAGATATGTTAGCGTGTGTGCAAGATGTGAATGATATGTTATCGTGTTTGAGAGATGTGAATGATATGTTATTGTTTGTGAGGGATGTGAACGATATGTTAGTGTGTGTTAGAGATGTGAATGCTGTGTATCTATGTGTGAGAGGTGTGAATGGTGTTTTAGCATGTGAGAGATGAGAATAGCGTGTTAGCATGTCAGAGATGTGAATGCTGTGTTTGTGTGTGTAGGAGATGTGAATGGTGGGTTAGCATTTGTGAGAGATGTGAATGGTATGTTAGCGTGTGTGAGAAATGTGAATTTATGTTATCATCCCATCTTTACTATCCCTGCTCCCTCTGGGATGGAAATCTTTTTTCTTTGCTCATCCATCAGGATCCTGGACGCTGCTGCACCATTGTCATTTGTCACTGGACCACAAACTGTTTTTCCTGCATTGATCTGACTGCTGTTTCTGGATGCTGGGCTGTTGACCAAACTAATAAAGCTTTGGTTTTCACTGCTCCTGACCCCCATGACCCCTGCACCCCAGCACTTGTATACTGTATCTGATAATCCTTAATACTTTGAAATATATTTCAAAATAAGCAATCTCTTTATTATGGAATGAATAGTCACCAGCAGCTGGATTAAATTTCCAAAGCTACTCAAAGGTTAGAGAAGGCAAATTAGACTATTGAATTTTGTAAGGAATACATTTTTTAAGATGATATAAGCCTCTATTTTATTCATGATCAATAAAATAATCTGGCATGTATATGACTTACAATTTGAAGTATGCATGTATTTTATGAAAGGTCTGCAGGGTGGTTCTCAGTCTAGAGTTTTCTGAAAGGGAGACAGAGTCATTAGAGCAGACTTATGGGTGAGCTGATGTGATAGAAAGTGCCTTTATATGCAGCCATCTTCAATATGTGATTCTCTGGTGCCCTTTGTGAGGTCAGAGGCAATTTGAATGCTTCAATTTAAATTTAGGAACCCTCTCCACTGCCCACTCTCTGCCTTAACAAGTAATCTCAAAACACGGAGGTTCAGACCACCCACACACTGCTGTTGTACTCACCGCTCACGTACTTTACTAAAGCTTATGCGATGCTGTCAGGTTCAGCATGGGACTTTAAGAAATCTCAGTATGACAGGAAGTTGCAAGTGATGTCGGAACACCACAGCCGTTTGTTTGGGACTAGATGGTGTACATCTGCAGGAAGGTGCCAGCGATGTGCACAATCATCACCTGAGACACTTCTCATTCCAACTTGTGTCTTTATCCTAAGCTGGCCTTCGAGTACAGCTTTCTAGATTGGAGCTTTTTAGGAGTTGTATAATCAAATACAAAATATTGTGATTAAAACATGCATCTATTTAAAACCAAGACAGTTTTAATTTGAAGTCTCAATATTATCAGATACTGTGCAGTATACAGTAATCCACATATTATGAAACCACGAACCCATTACCTATTAGAAGCTATACGTGTTTTAGTTGTTTTTCTATTTATAAGGGAAGAAAGAAATGTATTATGATACAATCTTGAGTACAAATTTTACAAAAAGCTTGCATAACGTTACTGTTCGCCTGAATATTTGCACTATAAATACAGTTTATATTTGGCTTGCACACTGTTTCTGTTTTTAGGTGAATCACAAGTGTAGTTCTGTATGTCTCTGATCCACGATTCCACTGCTTCCATTGTGCAGACAATGTTTTCCCATAAAATGAACAAACATCCTGTTTGAGGTGATTAACTGCACCACAGAGTAGCAGAAAAATAAAACCACCGAAAATATTTGCTGAAACGGGATGTAAAAATGCTTGAAACTCTTCTGTAGAATTTGGTACAGGCTCAATGGCTGTATGGATGTCAGTGTTCCTGTGAGTGATGGCATGTCTGTGGTGTAGAGTGAGGGACAGACCCAATGGCAAAATGTCTGTCAGTGTTCCTGTCAGTGATGGCATGTCTGTTGTGTAAAGGTAAAGACCCAATGACAAAATGGCTGTCAGTGTTCCTGTAAGTCGTGGTATGTTCGTTGTGGAGAGTGAGATACAGACTCAATAGCAGAGTCTGTGTCAGTGTTCCTGTAAGTTGAGTATGTCTGTTGTGTAGAGTGAGGTACAGACTCAAAGGCAGAGTGGGTGTCAGTGTTCCTGTAAGTTGCGGTATGTCTGTTGTGTAGAGTGAGGTTCAGACTTGAAGGCAGAGTGGGTGTCAGTGTTCTTGTAAATCATGGTATGTCTGTTGTGGAGAGTGAGGTACAGACTCAAATGCAGAGTGGGTGTCAGTGTTCCTGTAAGTTGTGGTATGTCTGTTGTCCTGCTGCTTTGGGACCATCTGATGCTTCCTTGCTTCCTATCTGTCAGCAGAGCCCAGCACAACTGAGACACATCCCATCTGCTGTCTATATTTGCTGTGGTACTATACTGAATATCAATCAATTACAAAACAGAATCAATGTGTGTTGTTCTTTATAATCAAATACAACATCCTGGTACGCTATTATCACAAAGAAATAAGTGAATAAGCACTTTAAACAATATGTTCAATAAACTGGAGCAAATGGGGCTCCATCCTGGACATTCATACAGCTTACTGCATAAGAGATAACATCTGTTGCAACGGAGTATAGCAGAGTCAAAGCAATGCAGTATATTGCGCTTTGATATGAAGAATAAAATGTCTGCACTTTAACACTGCTTTACTGATTTTGTACAAAGTTTATATGAAGAGTGTCCTTTGGCCCCTCAAGCCTGGCTCTGACCCAAAAAGTTGATGCATCGAGGAAAGTGATTTAGCTGCATCCTTTGTCCAAAGGCAACGGGAAAATGGGTTACGTGTGCAAAATATCTGAGGGATACATTTCATGCCAACACTGAATGGGGCTGTGGAATAATGAATGTAAATCAGTCACAATGTAGGGCAGCCCACAATCTTTCAGACTGAAGCTCTCCATCAGTGTCAGTGACTGACCCGTGTAGGTCAGACAGACACACAGCGAGAGGGTTATCAGGTATCTCACTGACACCTGCCTGCATGCAGTCTGTCATCTTTCAATCGCCTGAAACATCACACCCATTCTATATTAAATACATTGAACTCAGCGGCATTATTAGTCACCTGCATTGGCTCTTTGATTTATCTCGCTTTTCTGGACTTACTAATTAAATACAAATAATATTGCATAAGTTGGCTTTATTATTGTATCTTTTGTCATATTTTACGTGTATCATGAGGGTTTTCAAAATATTGTTTGTGTGTGTGTGTGTATGTGTGTGTGCGTGTGTGTGTGTGTGAGGACCCAAATGCAAGAGCGGAAGAAACCAGAGATAAGAGTGCAGCGTATTTGTAAAAAGACAAAAATAAATAAATAAATAAAAACACTCACAGGGCAGGACAAACAACAAAACAAAGAAACTATACAGGACCAACAGGAGGAAAAAAATACTGAGCAAATGCTACAACTACTCAAATCAGGCAAACTGTTGCTAAGAATGAGCTCCACAGCAGAGGGAAGAATCAGCGTGAGAAGCTGAACTCACTCGCATTTAATTGGGCTCCATTCCAGCCGCGTGGTGTGGCCGCATTCCATACGCGGTTAATTAAGTAAAGGCTTATTCTTCTCCCGGCGCTGTCTCTCACGTTGCCGACATTACGCTTCAGCACCGCGGATAGCGGCCGAGAGCGCGACTGGAGACGTGGCCATGCCAATTTCAGGACCGCGGACAGCAGCTCAGAGCGCGAATGAACACGTGGCTGTGCCAACTTCAGCACCGCAGACAGCAGCCGGGAGATCTGACGGAAATGCGGATGTGACAAAACGATCCCTAATTCGTTATTTTACTGTCTTTTGTTTTTGGTTTCGTACTCAGTTGCTTCTATACATTATAACTTTCTGTGAAGCTGCTTTGGAACCATCCCGACTTGTGACAAGACCCTGCACTGTACCTGTGAAACTGAGTTGACTATAAGTCCAAACCAGAACTCACTAATAAGCTAATCCAACTCTGGCATAATATCCAGAAAGGTTTGGGGTCATAACTAGGCGGCCAATTAATATTTCTCTGGCCTCAGAGATTCATTATACAGATTCAAGTGAATTTTAACCTCTGGTCAAAGTGTCTGTTAATTGTAAGTGCATTCCACTTTGGTCTAGAAACCAAGCAAGTTTTCAAATGGATTGTAATACAAAAAAATTGTGACCAAATTTTATTAAAAAAAGTATTACAAACATTGCTTTAAAATTATTATTTTAAATTATCTCTTTTATTTGTTTGTTTGTTTGTTGTTGTTTTTGTTTTTGATGCCAAAAGTATCAGTGCCTGAATGGACTTGAAAATATATGCATGTGGGCTCTCACACACCAGCCCCTCCCCCTTTACGCTGATGTACAGAAGCCCCTCCCCCCAGTTCCACCTTTTCTTCTCTTATTGAACTACAGTATAAGGCTGGACATACACTCTGCTTGGTCGATGTTACTGTCCTCTATGAAGTCCCTGTTATGTCTCTCTGCTCCAGTGGTGGTCCACTGCACCAATTGTCATTTTGTTTCTAACTGCCTACGGTGGCGAATTTGTTTTAGTTTTTTTGTTTCTGGATGTGCAAATGCACCTGTGCCACCTGAGCACCTGATGGCTCCTGGTCCTTTATAAGAGGCCCTGCCCAGAAGTAAGATGGAGAGGATCTGCAGACGTGACAACTTCAGCTTTTGTTCTGGCTGACAGCTCGTGCTGTTTAACTCGCATATCCTAATAAAAAAACCCTTCGAAAAACTAGAGCCTGCTTCGCTTATCCCATTTTTATGTAGTGGTTTGCTTTCGTACTTTGTGGGTACTTTGTGCCCACTTTGTGATAGTATACTGTTTTGCGGCATTTTCGGATTTAAAAATTATCGACTTGTTTTTGTTTAATCACCATGTCACTCGTAGACCAAATTCTCAATTTGTCCTGTTCTTGTCTTGACGGCGGCACATGCCCTATGGGTCTTCGGTAGCACCTGTAGTGCTGAGCGTTTTTATCCTATTTTCCAGTTAATACTAAGTTAGGTTTTTAAAACTTGTAAACTAAGCCCCTCCTAGAATCACCACCTTATCGTGGTGGAGGGGTTTGAGTACCTGGATGATCCTAGGAGTTATGTTGTCTGGGGCTTATTGCCGCTGGTAGGGTCTCCCAGGGCAAACAGGTCCTAGGTGACAGGTCAGACTAAGAACGGTTCTATAGCCCTTAATGAATGAACCGTAGACTAAGGATGTTCACGTCGCCTGGATTAGCGTCACCGGGACCCCACCCTGGAGCCAGGCCTGGGGTTGGGGCTGGCAGGCGAGCGCCTGGTGGTCGGGTCTCTGCCCACAGGACCCGGTCGGGCACAGCCCGAATGTGCGACGTGGGCCCACCTTCCCGTAGGCTCATCACCCGCGGGAGGGTTCAAAAGGGGCAGATGCCTTGCGATTTGGGTGGCAGTCGTGGGCGGAGGCCCCGACGACCCAATCCCTGGATGCAGAAACTGGTTCTTGGGACATGGAATGTCACCTCACTGGGTGGGAAGGAGCCTGAGCTTGTGCGGGAGGTCGAGCGATACCGGCTAGAGATAGTCGGGCTCACCTCCACGCACAGTCTGGGCTCTGTAACCCAACTCCTCAAGAGAGGCTGGACTCTCTTTTCCTCTGGAGTTGCCCGCGGTGAGAGGCGACGGGCTGGTGTGGGTTTGCTTATAGCCCCCCAGGTCAGCCGCCATGTGTTGGAGTTTTCCCCGGTGAACAAGAGGGTTGCTGCCCTGCGCCTTCGGGTCGGGGACAGGTGCCTCACTGTTGTTTTGGCTAATGGGCTGAATGGCAGTGCAGAGTACCTGGCCTTCTTGGAGTTCCTGGGAGGGGTACTGGAAAGTGCTCCAACTGGGGACTCCATCTTTATGCTGGGGGACTTCAACGCTCAAGTGGGCAACGACAGTGTTACCTGGAGGGGTGTGATTGGGAGGAACGGCCTCCCCGATCTGAACCCGTGTGGTGTTCTGTTATTGGACTTCTGTGCTAGTCAGTTTGTCCATAACGAACACCATGTTCAAACATAAGGGCGTCCATCAGTGCACGTGGCACGAGGACACCCGAGGCCGGAGGTCAATGATCGATTTTGTGGCCGTGTCATCTGATCTTCGGCCGTATGTCTTGGACACTCGGGTTTAGAGAGGGGCTGAGCTGTCCACTGATCACCACCTGGTGGTGAGTTGGATCCGCTGGCGGAGGAGGAAGCTGGACAGGCTTGGCAGGCCTAAACGTGTTGTGAGGGTCTGTTGGGAACGTCTGGCAGAACCCTCTGTCAGAGGGGTTTTCAACTAGCATGTCTGGGAGAGCTTTGACCGGATCCCAAGGGATACTGGAGACATTGAGTCTGAATGGACCATGTTCTCCACCTCCATTGTTGATGCGGCCGTTCGGAGCTGTGGCCGTAAGGTTTCCGGTACCTGTCTTAGCGGCTATCCCCGAACCCGGTGGTGGACACCGGAAGTAAGGGATGCCGTCAAGCTGAAGAAGGAGTCCAATTGAGCTTGGTTAGCTCACGGGACTCCTAAGGCAGCTGACGGGTACCAGCAGGCTAAGCGTGCTGCGGCCCGGGCGTTGGCAGAAGCAAAAACTTGGGTATGGGAAAAGTTCGGGGAGGCTATGGAGGAGGATTATCGGTCGGCCCCGAAGAGGTTCTGGCAAACCGTCCGGCACCTCAAGAGGGGAAAGCAGTGCCCTTCCAACACTGTTTACAGTGGAGGTGGGGAGCTGTTGACTTCGACTGGGGATATTGTCGGCCGGTGGAAGGAATACTTCGAGGATCTCCTCAATCCCACTGACACACCTTCCACAGCAGAAGCAGAGGCTGGGGACCCAGAAGCTGATTCATCCATCACTCGGGCTGAAGTCACTGAGGTAGTTCAGAAGCTCCTCGGTGGCAAGGCACCGGGGGTGGATGAGATCCGCCCTGAGTACCTCAAGTCTCTGGATGTTGTAGGGCTGTCTTGGTTGACACGCCTTTGCAACATCGCGTGGCAGTCAGGGACAGTGCCTCTGGACTGGCAGACTGGGGTGGTAGTCCCTCTTTTTAAGAAGGGGGACCAGAGGGTGTGTTCCAACTATAGGGGGATCACACTCCTCAGCCTCCCGGGTAAAGTCTATTCCAGGGTGCTGGAGAGGAGAATCCGGCCGAAAGTCGAACCACGGATTCAGGAGGAACAATGCGGTTTTCGTCCTGGTCGTGGAACACTGGACCAGCTCTATACCCTCCGCAGGGTGCTTGAGGGTTCATGGGAGTTTGCCCAACCAGTTCACATGTGTTTTGTGGACTTGGAGAAGGCATTCGACCGTGTCCCTCGTGGCATTCTGTGGAAGGTGCTTCGGGAGTATGGAGTCCGAGGCCCTCTACTAAGAGCTGTGCGGTCTCTGTATGACCGGAGCAGGAGCTTGGTCCGCATTGCCGGCGGTAAGTCAGACCTGTTTCCAGTGCATGTTGGACTCTGGCAGGGCTGCCCTTTGTCACCAGTTCTGTTCATTATTTTTATGGACATGATTTCTAGGCGCAGTCAGGGGCCGGAGGGAGTCCGGTTTGGGGACCAGAGGATCTCATCTCTGCTTTTTGCGGATGATGTTGTCCTGTTGGCTCCTTCGAACCTGGACCTTCAGCATGTACTGGGGTTGTTTGCAGCCTAGTGCGAAGCGGCTGGGATGAGAATCACCACCTCCAAGTCCGAGGCTATGGTTCTCGACCGGAAAAAGGTGGCTAGTCCCCTCCGGGTTGGAGGAGAGCTCCTGCCTCAAGTGGAGGAGTTTAAGTATCTTGGGGTCTTGTTCACGAGTGAGGGAAGGATGGAGCGTGAGATTGACAGACGGATCGGTGCAGCGGCAGCAGTAATGCGGTCGTTGTACCGATCTGTTTTGGTGAAGAAAGTCAATCTACGTTCCTACCCTCACCTATGGTCAGGAACTTTGGGTCATGACTGAAAGAACGAGATCTAGGATACAAGCGGCTGAAATGGGTTTCCTCCGCAGGGTGGCGGGGCGCTCCCTTAGAGATAGGGTGAAAAGCTCTGTCACCCGGGAGGAGCTCAGAGTAGAGCCGCTGCTCCTCCATGTTGAGAGGAGTCAGTTGAGGTGGCTCGGGCATCTATATCAGATGCCCCCTGGATGCCTTCCTGGGAAGGTGTTCCAGGCATGCTCCACCAGGAGGAGGGCCCGAGGAAGACCCAGGACAAGCTGGAGGGACTATGTCGCTCGGCTGGCCTGGGAACGCCTCAGGATACCCCCGGGAGAACTGGAGGAAGTGTCCAGGGAGAGGGAAGTCTGGGCATCTTTGCTTAGACTGCTGCCCCCGCGACCCGGCCTCGGATCAAGCGAAAGATGATGTGATGTGATGTGTGATGTGAAACTTGTAAACCAAATATGAGAGTTTTTTCTGCCTTCGACGGAATATAATCGCAAATTTTGCGCTTTTCGACGGCCTGCACTTCTGCAAGACGCCCTTGACGTGAACTTTGGACTTGGGCTACGCCGGCATCTTGCTAACGTAAATTAATATCCATGATAGCGTCCCGTTGTTCGCCGACCTCTTTACCTGTCTTGTGCTCTGAATGTAATATGTTTTTTTTACGACTCCTCTGCACTTCGCGGCACATTTATTTGCAATAAATGTATCTCATATGCTAGCTTAGCTGAAAAGCTTTTACAGCTGGAAGCTCGCATTGAAACGCTGCAGAACATCAGGTCGAATGAGGAGTTCATTGATTCTTTGTCTGTCCAGCCTGTAACGAGTGTAAATGTTAGTTCTCTTCCGGTTTCCCGTTCCTTACCTGCTGCAGCAGCTTCTTCACAGCGTGATGTGTTTGTAACAGTTCGAGGTAAACGCACAACCATCCAGTCCCTCTCCCGTTAAACTGTTTAATTAATTTGCCCCCCTTAAAGAATTGCAGGCAGACGAGTACCGGGAAAGTCACTAATGTCAGGGATTCCACAGTTAGGAGTGTAAGGCTGTTTAAACCAGCGACCACAGTGAACGGTATTCCTGCCGCTCGCGTGACTGATATCGAGGCAAATCTAAAATTACTGGATCAGGGCAAACGCAAGTTCTCCAAAATTATTATCCACGCTGGTACAAATGATATTTTATTACGACAATTAAGAGCAGTTTTATGTCGGCCTGCACCCAAGCCTAAAGATGTCACGGTCAGTGACTTTCTCTGGTCCGTACCTGATCCGATGTAGCGATGAAACATGCAGTAGATTAGACTCGCTCAATCGCTGGTTGCCTGAGTGGTGTGCAGATAATAACGTTGGTTTTGTGGATAATTGGCGAGCTCTGGCGAAGACCTGGTCTTCTAAGGAGTGACGGTGTTCACCAATCTCTAGAGGGCACTGCCCTTCTGTCAAGAAATTTGGCCTACAATTTAAATTCTTCTTATTGACTGCCAAGAGCTAAATCTAAATTCCTGACATTCAGCTTTGATAAACCATTGATTGGGTCACACCGTGTAAAGATTACGTCTGTTCCCCGAATCCCAATGAAATTAAGAAAGAAGAATCGCGGAGTACATCACAAAAACTTGATTTGTATTAACACAAACTGTATCAATTCATCTATAAATAAATATTCTTCTCTCAAAATTGGCCTATTAAATATTAGATCCTTGAACTCTAAAGCAGCTCTTGTGAACGAATTAATCTCTGATTGTTATCTTGATATACTGTGTCTCACAGAAACATGGCTGAGACCAGATGAAAACTTTTCTTTGAATGAAGCCTCTCCACCTGGTTTTATATACACTCAAAACCCCCGCCTAGGCCGGAGAGGTAGGGGGGTTTATATACACTCAACACCCCCGCCTGGGCCGGAGAGGTGGGGGGGTTTATATACACTCAAAACCCCCGCCTGGGCCGGCGAGGTGGGGGTGTTGCAGCTATTTATAGTGACTCCATTCACTCAGTGCCAAAACTACATTATGAATTTGATACATTTGAGGTTTTAGCAATGAATTTTTCAGTGCTGGATACAGGTGCCGGCCCTGCCCCTGATCAGCCTTTAGCCCTGGTGACAGTCTACAGGCCCCCTGGCCTTGACTCTGCCTTTATTCAAGATTTTTCAGAATTCCTTTCAGACTTAGTTTAAAGCTATGATAGAATAGTTATTTTGGGTGACTTTAACCTGCACTTTGAGAGGGCAGATGATTGTCGAACATCCGCATTCACTAACATTTTTGGAGTCAGTAGGCTTTGCTCAGAGTGTTGTTGGCCAAACTCATTTTCATGGTCATACGTTAGACCTGATTATAAGCTTTGGCTTTAATATTGGGCAGGTCAAGATTCATTCACATAATTCCAGTTTGTCTGACCATTTTCTTATCACATTCTGTTTTCAATTGACCCACCCTGCATTGTTAGAAACTAAGATGTACACTGGTCGTACTTTTACTGCAATAACTTCTACAAAATTCACCAAGGTTTTCCAATCTGATTTTGAGCATTCAGTCAGCACCCTCTGTATTGATGATACCACAGAAAAGTTTGCTGATGCTCTCCGTTGTACCCTTAATGTAGTTGCGCCACTAAAATTTTCAAGTGGCCAAGTTAACTAACAATCATGCTGCAAGTAACCCTCAAATTCCAGTCTCTTGCTGCAGTGATGGTTTTTAATGTTTTTATGTTGTGGTTTGATTTTGTTTTGTGCTGGTCGTAACAGTCCCTGCATAAGTGACACCATCCCCTTGATAGGTAATCGCTCAGGTCACAGAGAAGCCCACAAAAATAGTGCAGCAGGAGTAATGAGCGGACACACAAACAACTGCACACTGAAACACGTAATGCCGGACCCCTGAAGCCTTTGGTGCAGCAGGCTGTGACAGGTAGGAGCCGATTGGGGGAAATCCTTGTGCACACTGTGGATGTACCCGAGGTGCAGGTTTACAGGCAGCAGCAGAGTTCTCAGCTAGAGTCACTTTAACCGCGGTAAGCACAACACTGACGTTTAAGGGCCACGCCATTGCTGACTCAGCGGAACATACGACTCGATGGAATAACAACACTTCATTTTGAAAGGTCGAGAGCTCATTTTCAAATCTGAACAAATGACACTGGTCATAAAACACGGTGCATGTTCATAGTTCTTCATCCCAGACATCTTGGACACAAAGAACTGGTGATTGTAGGAGGCAGTGATCATATATGACAACTGTGGCCAGAGAGCTTTGTTATTGCACCATATTGTATTGCAAAACATGAAATGAGAACTTTATGCATATTTTCATCAAAAAACACACATATACTGTATATATATATAAATATATATTTTTTGCAACACATGGTCATATACGTGATATACAACGTTATAAAAAAATGTGCATGAAATATACTGCCCTACAATGGAAGACTGCAGTATCTGCAACAGGTAACAAATACAGATACTGCAGTCTTCCATTATAAGGCAGTATAGTCACATAGAAAGCAGTTTTAATCGAATATTTACACAAGTAGAACTAATTCTGTTTGATAAAGCCTGTATCAGATTATACTGCAAGTTACAGACTTGTTAGTTAAGTATTTTTAAAGTGAAAGTCTCATGTATTTCTTATTTCTCCTGATATAGAACAAAAAGGTGAAACTGTGGAGGCAGTTATATCCTAAAGCTGTGTTTCCCAAACCTCTCCTGGCATACCCCTTTTCTTGCACGCTTTAGATCTCTCCCTGCTCCAGCACAGGTGATTCAGATCATAATTAACCCTAGAAGCTGTTGATACTAAGCACATCATTTGAATCACCTGGGCTGGAGCAGGGAGAGATCTAAAGCACGCAGGACAAGGGGTACGTCAGGAGAGGTTTGGGAAACAGTGATCTTGCGCATACAGGACAGGGGGTACGCCAGGAGAGGTTTGGGAAACAGTGATCTTGCGCATGCAGGACAAGGGGTACGTCAGGAGAGGTTTGGGGAACAGTGATCTTGCGCATACAGGACAGGGGGTACATCAGGAGAGGTTTGGGAAACAGTGATCTTGCACATGCAGGACAAGGGGTACGTCTGGAGAGGTTTGGGGAACAGTGATCTTGCGCATGCAGGACAGGGGGTACATCAGGAGAGGTTTGGGAAACAGGGATCTTGCACATGCAGGACAAGGGGTACGTCTGGAGAGGTTTGGGAAACAGTGATCTTGCGCATGCAGGACAAGGGGTAGGTCAGGAGTGGCTTGGGAAACAGTGATCTTGCGCATGCAGGATAAGGGGTACGCCTGGAGAGGTTTGGGAAACAGTGATCTTGCGCATGCAGGACAAGGGGTACGTCTGGAGAGGTTTGGGAAACAGTGATCTTGCGCATGCAGGACAGGGGGTACATCAGGAAAGGTGTAGGGAACAGTGATCTTGCACATGCAGGACAAGGTATACGTCAGGAGAGGTTTGGGAAACAATGATCTTGCACATGCAGACAAGGAGTACGTCAGGAGAGGTTTGGGAAACAGTGATCTTGCGCATGCAGGACAAGGAGTACGTCAGGAGAGGTTTGGGAAACAATGATCTTGCACATGCAGGACAAGGGGTACGTCAGGAGAGGTTTGGGAAAAAGTGATCTTGCGCATGCAGGACAAGGGGTACGTCAGGAGAGGTTTGGGGAAAAGTGATCTTGCACATGCAGGACAAGGAGTACGTCAGGAGAGGTTTGGGAAAAAGTGATCTTGCACATGCAGGACAAGGAGTACTTCAGGAGAGGTTTGGGAAACACTGATCTTGCGCATACAGGACAGGGGTTACGTCAGGAGAGGTTTGGGAAACACTGATCTTGCCCATACAGGACAGGGAGTACGTCAGGAGAGGTTTGGGAAACACTGATCTTGCGCATGCAGGACAGGAGGTATGCCAGGAGAGGTTTGGGAAACAGTGATCTTGCACATGCAGGATAAGAGGTACGTCAGGAGAGGTTTGAGAAACAGTGATCTTGCACATGCAGGATAAGGGGTACGTCAGGAGAGGTTTGAGAAACAGTGATCTTGCACATGCAGGACAGGGGGTACGTCAGGAGAGATTTGGGAAACAGTGATCTTGCGCATGCAGGACTGGGGGTACGCCAGGAGAGGTTTGGGAAACAGTGATCTTGCACATGCAGGACAGGGGGTACGTCAGGAGAGGTTTGGGAAACACTGCTCTAAAGCAACAAAAACTAAATGTTCTAGTAACATCCTCTTTGACCTCTGCTGCAAACCTCCCCATCTGTCCGGATGAGAAGTTATTCCAGAAGTGCTGAGCAGAGGAGAGGCACAGGGAACTGAAAATAAAGAGCTCTGAATGCATCTGGCATCCTGTCCTTTGTCCAGGGGGACAATATTGCAGGTGCAGGACATTTCCTTAAAGAAAACCTGAACTTGAGGGAAAAAGCCTTAAGACTACAAACTAAGAGACTGCAGATTGCTGCAAAGTCCACTATCCTCTCCCTGCAGATCCCTGAAATAATTCTTCCCAGAATAGGACTCTGGATAGAAAATAACAGTCAGGATGGTGACGTGGAAGTGAATTTAATTTGCATTATGTACAATGTCCAAATCCAGCCGTTTTAACAGTTAGATGCCCTCGCTTAAAGGCGCACTATGCAAGTTTGTTGACATCACTTCTGTTGACATTCAAATTCAAACAAAACAGAGGTAGCTCATCCCTCCCTCCCATAGTTCCCTCCCTCCCATGCTTCCATAACTGTAAACTCTTGTCGGTGATTGGCCAGGAGGTTTTGTTATGTTTTGAGGCACAGCCTGTGCCCCTTGTGTTTATTTGCAGTTTGTGATGCTTATGCGGTCTCCAGAGCCCAGGCTTTTTTTTTTTAACAGGGAATTCAGGGGCAGGCAGCTAGCGGATCGTGGGGAGATTCTGGCAAATTGAGACAAATATTATCGCACAGAAAACAAACTAATTTGCATAATGCACCTTTTACACCCGACTCTAGATAACGAACACAAGTGCTTCAGCCGTTAAAGCCCCTCACTTATCCAACATGTAATACAAATTTATTCGATTTAATTTAATAATTAACACCAAAGATACTAATTAACTTGCCGTATTTGTTGACAGGGAAAGCAATCTGTTGGATCAACCTTTATCAAAAGCACAACTCAGAGTCAGATTCAAAAGTAGGAAAATGTAATCATAGTTGCAATATACAACATGTGTGTCTACAGACGAGAGTCTACTGC
Source organism: Gymnothorax reevesii (assembly GCA_029721435.1). Lineage (NCBI taxonomy): Eukaryota > Metazoa > Chordata > Actinopteri > Anguilliformes > Muraenidae > Gymnothorax > Gymnothorax reevesii. The sequence goes on from CM056578.1 coordinate 118,573,620, forward strand.
CTTAAAGGAGAACTAAAAAAGACATGAACAATCAAAGAAGAAAAAGAAAGAAAAACACCCAAACAAAGCTTGTGTCTCTTGAAACTGTCTCGAAGTAGCCCAACTCTAAGTCTCTGAAGCAAGAAACTGTGAAATGTTCCAGTGAAAATAGCAGATAATAAATCCCCAAATCCAGTGCAGATGTTAAACTCCAGATCTAGTGCACAGAGAGAGGGGTCATGACCCCTCTAGCCTTTCTTGAGGCTATGCTGATGAACCGCTGGGAGAGTAGGTGTGTGCTGACCTGCAGACCAAGCATCCAGACACACGCGCATTTATTAAGGGAAGCTGCAAGATTACAAATGAGGCCACATAACATATTCTCCTGTCCCTCTACAACACAGATAAACAGGGTCTAGCGGCCGCCCAGATGGAAGGTCGTAAACTTTGCAAGGGAAACTGTGCGGAAGAAAACTGTTCATTTGAAGAGAGAGTGGCCTTTGTTTTTCAGAGCCTCGACAGGGCAGACCTACAAGTCATTGTAAGCACCGGAGCAAACAGGCTTGTTACAGCTGAGAGTCACGGATCCTGATCCAGAACTTCTCCAGGACTGCAGCTGTGAAGCAGAACAACCGCAAGAGGCTGGAGCCGAAAAGCCGTTGATGACTTTGAGAATCAGGGATGTGAGTCAGTCAGGGATGTGAGTCAGTCAGGGATGTGAATCGTGTCGAGGGCTGAATTAAAGGAACTGAAGCCTCTAGAGGGCGAAATTTCACAAACAGGCTGTCATTATGTAATTTCTCATCCAGAGAGAGAAAAAAAAAAAAAAGGCAGTCATTTCCCTGTGAGGTTACTCTCAGGAACGTGAGTAGCAAGTAATCCAAAAAGCTTGTGCTTTTGGGAAAGGGGGGCGAACACCCTCATAGCAAGAGGCAACAGTAGAAAGTCCACAATCCAAAAATCTGAATTCCAGCGACGTAATCCAAGTTGTAACCAGGGCAGCAAACACAAAACTCGTGGCCGAGCTAAAATGGTTCAATACACAGATGCAAACAAATCCAAGTCAAAGCCAAAATCCAGTCCAGTCAGAAGTGAATCACAGAGAGTTCAAGGCATTAACAGTCGCAGCACAGGTAAACTAGGAGAAACGTTCTGACAAAGAGCTGGCTGTGAAATGACTGCTTAAATATACAAACGGGAAGTTACATGATACAATAGGAAACAGGTGAGCAGGATAAGACTAATTACAAAGGAATGAACATGAGGAAGTGTCTGATTACAAGAAATTGGCAAAAGCCAAAACGCGGACAGCGATCATGAAGACAGCCTCCAGACAGCCATACGGCTCCACTTAGGGAGTTCTAATGAGCACAGATAAGGAGGGAGAACAGAGTGTAACAAGCGCAGAGTTTCTGTTGAAACTGGGTCACATTTGCAGCAAAGTAGATTGTGTAAAGACAAGAGGCAGAGACTAGAATAGGGCAAATGCTGAGAGGTCGTTAGTAAATTAGTGAAGAGCAGCTATACAATCCCTAGTGCTCGTTAGTACGTTAGTACTATAAACAGTGTTAGTTTTGGTTAATAAGTTTAACTAAAATAACAAACTGTTGGTAATATAGAAAAGCAAAGTGAAGGAAGTAAATGAGATTGGAAGGAATGGTTGAAATCCCAGAAACCATGAAATCACCCAAAAGAGTGGCACACAGTACTGGGGCTGAGAGCAGTCACATGACATGAGACCAGACAGGGGAGACAAAGTGCAATGCATGGTGAGAAACAAAACATGGACCAGAGTAAACCTGCAAAGGTGGAATATGGCAAACATACACAGACAAAGCAAAAACAAAACATGGCATGGAATCTAAATCACAATACAAAATACAGAGCATGGTCAAACAAGGCAGAATCACAACATTCCCATAAAACCAAACCATTTTGGAGTAATTACTACTTTTGTAACTTTCTACTTGCCCTGGGAGTGCCCCTTTTTTTAATTTCTTCAATCGATAATGCCGCCCTTTCTTAGCGTGATGTCATCTAAAGAACTCAGGACCAATTTGCTGCATAGCCAGTATGTACAACTGCATGTAAAAATATCATTTTGATCACTTTATTACATGTTTTTGTTGCCCCAGTGCTTAGTAACTTCAAATCTGATATGATTTACATTATGAGCAAAAGAAAAATTGGCAATATGTATATTTTTTATTTAATCTTACATTGGTTTTCTTAATGGACAATCAGAGATGCACTAAATGGGCTAGAGAGCCGTGGTTCACTCGCGTTCCCCGTCTGCGAAAGCTACTGCTAAACACATTATCCAGGTGTTTGGTTCCTCAGCAAGCTGCTAGCTTAGCTTGCACCACCCAATGTAATGGAGATACATTTTCATATTTAATAAAAATAATTTCTACAACTGTTTGTTCAAGTTACAACAGTCACACATTTCCCAGCAATTTAGTCTATTTTAGAGTAAGGCATGAAATAAGAGTTTAATTGCGGACATCCAACAAGCTCGTTAGATTAATCAGATCTGACAAAGAGAAAAAGATTAGAACACGAGACAAGAGTCAAGACACAGCGGCAGCATGCAGCTAGACGTGCAGCTGCAGCTAGGGGTAAGCGCCTTCACAATAGGCGCGAAACAAATTTTTAGCACAACAGATTACATTCAAAGTCAATGCAAAGACGCGAATATGTGAAAGCAGCTTAATAGAGCGCTGGCGAAGAGAAGGCGTTGTACGTGTGGAATGCAATCCAGAGCCTGTTAAGTTCTAGCCGCAGCCAGCGCTCTATTAAGCTCTATATTGTCTAAACCGAAAGCCCTGCTGAAGCGCTGGCATAGCTGACGCGTTATAATTGTTCATTAGCAGCCTACGTTCATTTTCTTCCATTTTTCCGTGCTCGGTCTGCTCTTCTTTCTCTCCTTTTCCTCGGTGCTTCTCTCCTGGAATGGACTTTTGATTTTCGGGATAGCATCTGGCTTGATTTTTCTCCTCTTTTTCATCGCGAACTCAGAACAAAACCCTTCATCCTCGAAGTCGGAATTGTTGAAGTGGTCGCTACAAATCACACTATTGACACTTGGTCCTTGCCATTTTGTCCGAGTCAGTTTCACCTGAGACTGCCAAATTTTACTTATTTTTTAATCCTTTGGAAATCGATGAAGGCTGACTCTTTCTTTGGATACGTTACTACGACCTGCTACAATGCATCTGGTAGGCATTTGCTCCGACGTCTCCAGAAATTTCGCAAGAAAATAACGATTCTATAAACCTTCTGCAGTTCCTGTCCCATAGGCAGCATTAAAAATCGAGCTTGACTGAGGTTGTCTCGTTCTTTAGATGATGTCAGCTGGTTGAAGTGTCAATCCCACAGAAGTTAGACCTAATTGTGGGCGGGGCAGAAACTGGCTGAAAATCGAGGTCTGCCATCAGAAAACAAGCCTAAAATTATTACTGTGTGTATTTTCATGGGAATTTTTGGCGCAGACATAGTTTACAAGTACAGAACTATGGAATGAGTGTCAAAGTACCCGGTCATAGAGAATTCCTTTAAACAAGGAATATTTGCACTGTTTTATTAAATACCAGAATTTTATTCACTCTAGAAGTATTTTTAATAAATAATTAGTCTGCATTCTTTTTGACTTAATAACGTTATTTTACTATGTTCAGGAACAACAGAATGGATTGAAATGAAAAATAAAAACACTATCCATCAGAAAACAAAGTCTTGTTTAACTTGTATGCTATAATTTTATTTAATCCAATATCAGTAATTTTAATCAAGGTATTCTTGGGGAGCCCTGGGGGCTCATTGGTCTAAGCGTGCACCTTAAAGGCTGTGTCCTTCCCGCAGCCACTCCGGCTCGATTCCAGCTCGGGTCATTGGTCGCATGTCTTCCCCCATTCTTATCTTTCCTGTCTCGCTCCACTGTATAACTATCAAATAAAGGAAAAATTCTCAAATAAAAAATCTTTTAAAAAAAATCAAGGTATACTTCAGTCAACTTTTGACAACCACTAATTTTTTCTTGGAATATATGAACACTGCAGGATCAAACCTCACCTTAAACAAATAAGGAAGGCCTTGAAGTTAATTTCTCATCACCGAAAGTTTTGAGGTCAGAGATCTTAGTCAAGATCAAGGTCAGTGGTAATATCATCTTTTTCCAGTTATTAACCGGCGTGGACTGTGAATCTAAATCACTGTTTTTCTTTCCTCCATCCTAAGTCACTTATTAATTAGCAATCCGATTAGCCAGACTGTTGTGACACCTGATTCTCAGGTAACAGGACAGTGGGACCCCGGAGCGTGAAAACAGCAGCACTCAAATGAAACATCCTCCTGTTATTCCCATAACATTTCATTCAATATCTGTGAACATGAGCTGCTCTCTGCCAAAGCCAGAAACCAGAAAAGTAAGAATAAAACTTGAAACTTTATTCCGTAGTCATGGTCTCAGTTTTGAAACAAAAGAAAATGTACTTATGAACTCTGAACATTCCCATGGGTAATCTCAGTGTCTTCTGTAAAATCTCTCCCAATAGAGGCTTTGCATGGAATGTGTATGACGCTATCTTACTCCCAGGATGGCTGCCTGTTACCACTGGTAACCACTTTGAAAATAAAATGCCTGAAGTCTTTGCAGCGGTAGAGTAGGTGAAGCACTGGAAAGGCATTATTTTACCAGTCTAGTGTGACCTGGTTACAAGACCCAGTAACAACACACCAAATTTGAATGTTTTTGGTGACATATTGCATGTTGTTTTGTTTCTTGCTATGCTTTGCCATGCTACAAGTGGCCATCCAGGAAGCGACAAACCACAAACACTGAATTCAAGGCCTTTCTATCCATTGTCTTGTTTGGAGCAGCTTCAGATTTTAAGCACTAGATGACATCACAAGTTTAAGACACATTAGACAGACAAAATACTACTGTTTTCATGTGACCTAGGCTCACTGAGACAATTTCAATCATACCATTGTGGTTATGTGACCAGGCACATTGAAACATATCACAAACATGCCACTGTTATCATGTGACCAGGCACATTGAAACATATCACAAACATACCACTGTTATCATGTGACCAGACACATTGAAACATATCACAAACATACCACTGTTATCATGTGACCCAGGCACATTGAAACATATCACAAACATACCACTGCCATCATGTGACCCAGGCTTATTGAAATATATCACAAACATACTACTTCCACTGCCATGTGGGGACCTACCTGAATAAGGCATGTGACCCACAGGGTTTACATCATTTCTCATCCGTCTGTTCTCTCGATCCAGATTTATTGGATTTGTGTCCATGCCCTTCAGAACCTTACAGTAATTTGCGTTTCAAATATGGGGTGTGAAGATATCACATCTCACGTTTTGTTTCCTGCTGCTGCTAGCTGATGGTTTAATAAGAATGTTTCCAGCTTGGGCATGTAGTGTTTATGAAGTGGACCTTGTCTAAACAGTTCTATCCAGTCATTATCTTCATATATTATCCTACAGACTGATTTATTCCTCACTGCTGCCACAGACCTCTTCTCCTGCGTCTGTTTGAGCTTCTCTGTGTTCCAGGTACTGCCTTACATTAGCCTCGGGAACTATATATCTCCGGGAAAATTCAATCATGGAAATGGCACTTGACAGGCAAACTGTACCACGGCAAACCACTGCTGTGAGCTGTACAATCAATGGTACATCTTTGGTAGGGGAGGTTATTTAAGATCCAGAGGGCGGTGATGGTCAGACAAAGGTCTGGGGATTTTTAGTCCTGTGAAGGGCTTAGTTGTGCAAAAATCATAAGTACATCTGCAGTTGTAAAAAAAAAAAAAAAACATTTAAGCAGATGTCAATATCTAATTAAAATCTGAAAGAGAAGTAAAAAAAAAATAGAAAATAACTATTTATGCTAGATTTATCACTTATGATGGTCACAACAAACATTTCATCTCATTTTTCCTATTCACCCTCAGAAACTCCTTATACAGTTCAACTCTTCTGCAAATGTGTGCTAATCAAGGTCACAGTGCTCCTCAACTGCTCTTAGTCAGGAAAAGATGACATGTGACTCCAGCCTGTGGTCATTTATTTGTGTAAGAATTATGAGTTGGAGAACAACAGTTCCCTTAAAAAATTTACAAATCATAATATAAATCATCATAACCAAAGCTGCCATTCGAGGGATGCCATTCTGGAATGCCCAATAGTTGGTGAACTATGTACAAGGCTTGCTCGTATGCGACCCCTTGCTGCCACCTCAGGAGAGTGTAGACAGTTCTCCTCCGAAGCATGCGCCTGTCAGCCACCGCTTCTTATATACTCATTGGTTGAATCTACGGAAGTTCAGAACGAGGTATACCTGGACATGCACAGACTTAAAATCTTCCTGACGAGCGACCGTCTGGCCAACAGGAGGCGCTTGAGCAACGAACAAGGCAACTATTATATTCCCTTCCCGGCAGTCCCTTCCTAATTTGCAACGCTGTCTAAGTCTAAATCATCCTGAATCACTGTAGTGGACTCCAAACTATTTGCCAAACCTACCAGTATAGAATCATCTGAAAATTTAACTTATCTGCTACCAATATTCCTATCAAGGTCATTAATGTAGATGAGGAACAGCAAGGGTTCCAACACCAATCTCTGGGGGACGCCAATCCCCACCATATCTAGCTCAGATAAGGTACCACTGACCACCACTCGTTGTGTTCTGTCCTGCAACCACTTTTGAATCCACTTCAGAATACCTTTTGTAACTCCAATGGAGTTCATTTTAAAAATTTGTCTCTTATGCAGGAATGTATCAAATGCTTTCTGAAAATCCAAGTATATGACGTCATAAGCCCTGCTCTGGTCATAAGTCTTGTTGGCCTCTTCAAAAAAATTCCAGAGGGTTTGTCAGGCATGACCTTCCCTAACAGAAACCATTTTGGCTATCCCTCAAGATACTGTTACGTTCAAGAAATAAGTCCAGCTCATCTTTTATGATAGATTCCAATATTTTGCAAGCAATACAAGTTAAACTGACCTGTGATTTCCTGGCTCAGTATGGTCCCCTTTCTTATATACTGGTATTATATTGCTCTGCTTACAATCATTTGGTGTTTCTCCAGTTTCTAAAAACCGTCTGAAGATGGCGGATAGCGGCTTTAGCAAGCCACTCACATAACTTAGTTTATATTACTTAGCAAGGTAGGATGCATGCAATACCTTTTCAAAACTATTATGTAACATTGGTTTGTTAGCTAGGGAGCTAACGTTAGCCATCTACTCAGTTGACTGAATTTACAAACCAGTGCTCATTCAGCAGAGAATGTCTTTGACTCAGAGACTGACTAAGCAGGGTTAAGTAGTTAGCGCAGTGCTAACATCCAGTGGGTGCTAATGGAAATTACATTGGCTTTCCACATGCAATTCAGTTATGTGATAAACATAGTCTTATGCTCTTGGTTGTGTCATGAGAAAGTTATGAAACTCATTGACTGAATTTTTCGCTAAAGTTTGCAACAAACACAAAAGTTACTAAACTTGTTTCATAACTTTCATACTACACGCCCACTCGTTTAATATCCTTTATATCTGCAACATTTCGAATTTCGAGACGGTTGCTGTTGCGGCCATATTGTCTGAATGATTGCTGTCAAAATCAATAGGGTCCATCCCTGATGTACAACGTAATAGAAACCCACCCACAAAATTTTTCAGTTATTCTGTACACAGACAGACGGATAGACAGACAGGCTGACAAACTAACACTGCCAAAAACATAACCTCCTTCGCGGTGGTAATTAAAGCGACACCAAGCAATGTAAGGGTCATTATATTTTTATAATGTTTTATTATTACATTATAATGTATAACATATTTATATAAGTTCATATTTAACCTGCTGTTGTTGCCTAGTTTGTCTTTAATTCATTTCTACGTTGACCTGACAATAAACTCCTCATGGGCCCTGATGTCACCCATCTCTTTGGTTGCAGGAGACTGACTAAAAACTTTGTATTTCACTTGGATGAGCGTGATTTTGCGAGACATAGCAGTGCACACCTCGGTGAACACTGTGGGCATCTCAGCTCGTGGTCTGTGTGCACTACACTCTCATAAAGATACATGTATCGTTAAGCTTATTTTTGGCAGTGGTTTTCTGGCCAGCACAAAAAAGTGACACTATTAACTAATCAGACAGATAAAGTGATCAGTATTTTTGTAAAACTTCGGTGTTAGTGACATTATAGTTAGAATATGATTAGCTAGAGCTGTAAACTCCTTGCTGAGGTAGCCACCCAGCAACAGACATCTAATTTGAAAACAGAAACGTTACTAGCTTTTAAAGTGCAGTTCTTTTCCCTCCCAAACTAAAATGCTGACTGCTGTTAAACCATTTGACTACAGATATAATAATAGTCCGGTTTGAAAGGTGACACTCAGTAGATTGTGCCGGAAAAGTCAGATTTACTGAGAATATTACCCATTGAAGAACATCACTGGAACATCCCTTAGCTACCGGCGGGATCTGTGTTTTGGACATTTCAGATCACTGGCTGTCTGTGTAAACTTTAAAAAAAATATACATTTTCCAGTTATATTGGAGTGAGAGCCGATAGGCTGAAAGACTTACTGTTCAGTTAGATTAGCACATAATTAATAGTGGGTGCACTCATTTTGTTTCATAAGGGCTACAATACAATCTACAGCACTGTATCATGAAATTCATAAAAGATGCACAGCTACTACCTCTATGGCAAAATCAAATTGGTGATGTTTGTCCAAACTTTCTTGTTCCGTGGATTGAAAACTGAAAGAGGTTTTTATCTCTGAACTACTGTCAAGGTAAGAACATTGATTTCAACATGTTTTGTGAAATCATTGCTTTCCAGGTGAACCTATGAGACTGCATGGTCAGGCTGGGGGTCATTATGACACAATTTTAAATAATATTTTCAGTTGGAATGCTGAGTCAATGCTCAAACAATACATAGTTTCATAACATAGCACAATATTTCATGGTATGAAAACACAATTATGCCGAAGGGGCCTGTCCCGGGCTGGTGCTCGCCAAAGGGTTATATGATGACCAAAATTTATTGGAAAGGAGGTTTTAGTTAACAGTTTTACTGTTTGCTACCCCAAAACTAGCAGCAGCAAGCAAGCTAATGTAATTGATTGACAGGCACGGAATGTTCCCTGATCGTTTTCCTCCACGGTCTATTTCGGTCTTGTTTTTGTTTATTGATTCTCTTTATTTAATAAAAAAGCATATTTTAGCATATTTCCACTTTGTTGATTGTTCTTTTGTGTTTTCAAGTTTCTGGTCTCCATCTGCCCTTTGCTGGAGTTTTATATTTAATCCTCAGAATTTGCTAAAAAAAACAAGTACCCTGTTTATCAGGGAAACTCTTTCCGGAGTCTGCAGTCCTGGCGAGTGGCTTCTGCCTGTCCCTCGTCCTCCTCAGTTTGCGGTACACTCAGGTCACCATCCCAATTACTGACCTCGCTCCAGTCCCGAGGTCTAAACCTTGCCTGTCTCTACATATTTTTGACTTCGAAAGGTATTCCTCAGTAAAGCCAATTGAGTTTGTCTTCTATAGAATTAAAGGACAAATTTGGCATTACATGTATGACCACGCCTCCAGCGCTTCAGCGCACCAGCCTATTAAGATTCAGTTTGTATTCCTCCATCCGTGATCATTACCTGCATCTGTTTCTCATTGTCATTATGTGGAAGCATTTCCTATTGAAGTCTGAGCTTCGCTCTCATTCAGGGCGACGTCTCGTAAGCGTCACAAGCCTGCGTTTACTCTCTGGTCTGGTTTAGACTTATCTCCCACATTTGTGTGAATCACTAACTTTAACTTCTACAATGTTACTATTCGTGTTCAGTGCTGTAATTAATATCCTGGAACCTCGATTCGATGTTTCTTTCTATTTGTAATACATATAACTGGGGCTACAGCTACAGTACTATGTATTACTAATATTACTATCCCGGTACCTCGATTCCATGTTCCTTTGTATTTTGTCTTGCTGTACCCTCCTGCGTTGCCACGGAGGCATAATAAATACCAGATCCATCTTCGCACCTGAGTTCAGTCCACAATCCTTGATCTCTATGCACAACATCGGTGCTCAGAGACAAACCATTACATTACATCTGACCTGCGCCAGGTTTCTGTCCAGTAAGTCATAACTGTAAACAGTTACTATCAGCCAACCGCTGAGGAAATGTATTTCATGCAGAAAGGTTTCCTTTGACTGTCGGTTGAATGAAAGAAATACATACATGCTGAATCTTGCTCGCTATCGCACTCCCCGGATCGACAGTCAGCACAGCATCAGAAAAAAACTCATTCTTTAGTGAAAACCTGTGATTTCTGCATTATTTTATGGAAATAGTCCTCATTGAAATGAACACTGCAGATACCCATTCCCTCCAGGCATCGATATTTGTAGATAAATTCCAGCCACTTCAGCAGTATTGTGGGATTTTTTTGAAGATAGAGGAAGGAAGCTCTAGGGCCTGGTTTACATCCAAGCACTGCACAGTCTGGATACCGTGTTTCCTGTCAAAAAAAAAAAAAATCTTCCTTCGAACTCTTCAACAGAGAACCCGTTCACTTCCTGTTAATGCCATTGTTCTGAAATTGTTTGCGATGTTACAGAAGTGAGCTTGCTAGTCCTCAGTGAATGGTAGTCAATGGAGTATAATGGCTAAAATAATTATTTACCCTTGAACATAGAAAAAACTAGCATTTATTTGAGGTTTTGCAAACAGAATCAATTATCACAATTGAAATGAACAAAATTACAAATGTCCTTTCTTTTTTTTTCCAAGTAAGGCCATTTTGCCCATTAAATGCTAGCAATTGGCTAATGTATCATTTGTACTTTACAACTGATTGTGACAAGACATCCAGCCCACACAGCACCAGGAGCCTTCCGTTTGTAAACAATTTTATACCATGGTATGGGTGAACATTCAACCCTGATTGTCTGCTGGGCAAGGTTATTATAGTTTTGAAATTTTCATTAGTTTTTATTTTTATTTAGTTTTACAGTTTCCTTTTTTATTTCAGTTTAGTTTTAGTTAGCTGAACGAGTGATTAAGCAGTTTTAGTTAAGTTTTTATTTTGAGGAATTCACTAGTTTCAGGTGCCTGAGTATTGCTGAGTATTGCGTGTACCTGAGTATTGATGAGTATTGAGTGTACCTGAGTATTGTGGCTCACCATCCTTTTAAAAGCACAGTCTGATCTCAGTCACACCAATACACCCAGCAACAATACCAACTGGAGTGAGGCAGCCCCTTGTTCCCCGGCCTCTTTCATTAACACCATGTTTTCAGCCGAAAAACTGGCTCTCGCTGGCTGCTTCTTCATCACCCCGCTCTGTGCAAACTCTGCACTGCACTCTGTCATAGTTACTGGAGAGAGATCAAACTCTGCACTGCACTCTGTCAAAGTTACTGGAGAGAGATCAAACTCCACACTGCACTCTGTCATAGTTACTGGAGAGAGATCAAACTCCGCACTGCACTCAGTCATAGTTACTGGAGGGAGATCAAACTCCACACTGCACTCTGTGATAGTTACTGGAGAGCGATCAAACTCCACACTGCACTCTGTCATAGTAACTGGAGAGAGATCAAACTCCACACTGCACTCTGTCAAAGTTACTGGAGAGAGATCAAACTCCACACTGCACTCTGTCATAGTTACTGGAGAGAGATCAAACTCCGCACGGCACTCAGTCATAGTTACTGGAGAGAGATCACACTCCACAGTGCACTCTGTCATAGTTACTGGAGAGAGATCAAACTCCACACTGCACTCAGTCATAGTTACTGGAGAGAGATCAAACTCCACACTGCACTCTGTCATAGTTACTGGAGAGAGATCAAACTCTGCACTGAACTCAGTCATAGTAACTGGAGAGAGATCAAACTCCGCACTGCACTCTGTCATAGTTACTGGAGAGAGATCAAACTCTGCACTGCACTCAGTCATAGTTACTGGAGAGAGATCAAACTCCACACTGCACTCAGTCATAGTTACTGGAGAGAGATCATACTCCACACTGCACTCTGTCATCGTTACTGGAGAGAGATCAAACTCCACACTGCACTCTGTCAAAGTTACTGGAGAGAGATCAGACTCCGTACTGCACTCTGTCATAGTTACTGGAGAGAGATCAAACTCTGCACTGAACTCTGTCATAGTTACTGGAGAGAGATCAAACTCCACACTGCACTCTGTCATAGTTACTGGAGAGAGATCAAACTCCACACTGCACTCTGTCATAGTAACTGGAGAGAGATCAAACTCCGCACTGCACTCTGTCATAGTTACTGGAGAGAGATCAAACTCTGCACTGCAGTCAGTCATAGTTACTGAAGAGAGATCAAACTCCACACTGCACTCTGTCTTAGTTACTGGAGAGAGATCAAACTCCACACTGCACTCTGTCTTAGTTACTGGAGGGAGATCAAACTCTGCACTGCACTCTGTCATAGTTACTGGAGAGAGATCAAACTCCACACTACACTCTGTCTTAGTTACTGGAGAGAGATCAAACTCCACACTGCACTCTGTCTTAGTTACTGGAGAGAGATCAAACTCTGCACTGCACTCTGTCTTAGTTACTGGAGAGAGATCAAACTCTGCACTGCACTCTGTCTGAGTTACTGGAGAGAGATCAAACTCCACACAGCACTCTGTCATAGTTACTGGAGAGAGATCAAACTCCGCACTGCACTCTGTCATAGTTACTGGAGAGAGATCAAACTCTGCACTGCACTCAGTCATAGTTACTGGAGAGAGATCAAACTCCACACTGCACTCAGTCATAGTTACTGGAGAGAGATCATACTCCACACTGCACTCTGTCATAGTTACTGGAGAGAGATCAAACTCCACACTGCACTCTGTCAAAGTTACTGGAGAGAGATCAGACTCCGTACTGCACTCTGTCATAGTTACTGGAGAGAGATCAAACTCTGCACTGAACTCTGTCATAGTTACTGGAGAGAGATCAAACTCCACACTGCACTCTGTCATAGTAACTGGAGAGAGATCAAACTCCGCACTGCACTCTGTCATAGTTACTGGAGAGAGATCAAACTCTGCACTGCACTCAGTCATAGTTACTGAAGAGAGATCAAACTCCACACTGCACTCTGTCTTAGTTACTGGAGAGAGATCAAACTCCACACTGCACTCTGTCTTAGTTACTGGAGAGAGATCAAACTCTGCACTGCACTCTGTCATAGTTACTGGAGAGAGATCAAACTCCACACTACACTCTGTCTTAGTTACTGGAGAGAGATCAAACTCCACACTGCACTCTGTCTTAGTTACTGGAGAGAGATCAAACTCTGCACTGCACTCTGTCTTAGTTACTGGAGAGAGATCAAACTCTGCACTGCACTCTGTCATAGTTACTGGAGAGAGATCAAACTCCGCACTGCACTCAGTCATAGTTACTGGAGGGAGATCAAACTCCACACTGCACTCTGTGATAGTTACTGGAGAGCGATCAAACTCCACACTGCACTCTGTCATAGTAACTGGAGAGAGATCAAACTCCACACTGCACTCTGTCAAAGTTACTGGAGAGAGATCAAACTCCACACTGAACTCTGTCATAGTTACTGGAGAGAGATCAAACTCTGCACTGCACTCTGTCATCGTAACTGGAGAGAGATCATACTCTGCACTGCACTCAGTCATAGTTACTGGAGAGAGATCAAACTCCACACCGCACTCTGTCATAGTTACTGGAAAGAGATCAAACTCCGCACTGCACTCTGTCATAGTAACTGGAGAGAGATCAAACTCCGCACTGCACTCAGTCATAGTTACTGGAGAGAGATCAAACTCTGCACTGCACTCTATCATAGTTACTGGAGAGAGATCCTGTTTCTCTGACGCTGGGTCCACCACCTCTGGAACCTCAGGAAAGTTGCTTAGATCATCAATCTTTATCATTCTATCGTTTATTATCTTTAAATTAACTTGTGAATTACCTGTGGCGAGAATAATTTCTTGTGACGACCTACGTCCACATACCAACTTTCATGAATACGGTGCCCTTTGACCTTGGTGACCTTGACCTTTGACGGAACGGACTTCTCGCGGTCATTTCTTGTGACGACCTACGTCCACGTACCAACTTTCATGAAAATCTGTCCAGGGAGATGGGAGATACAAAAAATTGACCTTTGACCCCAGTGAGCTTGACCTTTCAAAAAACTAATCCCTCAAGGACAATTCTAGGGACAACCTACATGGGCCCACCAAGTTTGGTGAAGATCCGTCAGAGTACCTCAGAGGAGTAGGGGAACAAACAGACAGACAGACAGACAGACAAACGTTCCTCAAATTATCGTATGATTTAAGCACATTGCCGTTTCTGCATCCCGTATAAATTTAGTTGCTGCGGTTCGGAGGCACAGGTTACAGTAATTACCAGCATACGGGTGCACTTCTCACATTGTTCTCTTAATGTGTGCATTTACTGAAAACATCTATCTCTCTTCTGTGTTCAGGGTATTAACAAACTCCCTGAATTTATGTGTTGCTGGTTCAAAGCTGCAGATGAGTCACGTTTACCTGCTACATTTTTCACGCTCTGTTCAACTGTGTGAATCATTCAAAATCTGCTGAAATGATTCTCTGAGCCAGAGTCAAGAATCTATTTAAATGTGACAGAATATCACATGACATTTTGATTTTTGAAAAAAAAGGTGTGAAAAAGGAGTCAACTCAAGCACATCTTTTTATTGTATTAATCATTTATGATGTGTGTGTTATGTCATGGTGCTGTTTGTCCGTCTTTCCGTCCGTCTGTCCATGAATCCTCTCAAAAATTCAATTAGACCTGGAGTTTTTGTAGTTTGTTTCCAAATTAAAGTCGCGTAAATATGTATGGGTTAAGGTGCATGTGTGAGAACCCTGTCATCAACCTTGTAAACGCTACTTGTCCCAGACCTCTGTGAGTATTCTTTCTAAATTGAGGTTACATCACTTCCTTTGGGTAAAATTGCACATGCGCATCTTCAAGTGTTCTGGAATGTGTTAACGGAGAGGTATTCCCCCTTCTGCAAAGTTAACTGCTACTTTAAGGTCTTGTCCCTTTTGGCCCGGCCCCCAGCCACCTCCTCAGGGAAAGCGGTCCCCCCCGTCCCCCTTCCTGAGCACAGCCGAACTGTTTCCTCCGACACTGTGACTGAATCCCTTCCACACAGGAGGCGACGCCATCGAGTCGCGATGACCATGCCCCGCTGGTGTACACCATGCAGACACACGGCCAATCACTCTCTGCACATGCCATTGGGGAATACCGCAGTCAGTGTACGTTTGGCTTCGATATCTACGAGCGCCTGGCCACTAGAGAGCGATGAGACTGACGAATCTTAACCAGCTTAGACTCCAGTATCCCTGGTGACACTGGAGCAGCTGTTTTCTTGCCAAAGCAGACCTCAGGGCATATTTCTACCACCCTTTTTCAATTCCATGATCCCAAGCAAAATATGCAGCAACTAGGCTACGAGGTAAAAGAGATTTTACAAATACACCATAAATTAGACTAGTATTATATTATATTCATGGTCCCAACAAAAAAAGGTTTCAATTACAAAGCTTAATTAAAAAAATAAAAATAAAAACCATGTGAACAGGTTCACAGACCAGGACCCAGGGAGCAGACGCAAATACACTCACGTCCACAACATAACTCAGAACAGATGGTGGACCCTGTATAATTTATTTGTATATTTATGTGCCCTTCTGTCAGGAAAAGTTGGGTCAGTATGTTAAACTGAAATTAAAAATGAATGCAGCGATTTATAAATTATCTTTGATCGGAATCACATTGAAAACAAGACAACGGCATGTCGTTTGATATTTCATCGCATTCATTCTTGATTATTTAAAAAAAAAAGTTCCATTTTGATTCTTGCAGCATATTTTAAGAAAGACAGTAAAGGGTTTACCACTTTGTAATGTTGCGGTTCCTTTTTGCAGCACTTAATTAATGTTCAAGGACTAAAGACACTCACTGATTTGGTGCTGCAGGTGTAATTTTGTCTTCTGGCCGAAGTGCAGAGGTTCATAACATCAGGGGTGTCTTTATTTTTGCCACATTGTACTCTACAAACTCTCTGGAGGGACAAATTCACCCACGTTGAAAGACAGGGGCCTTCTGAGACTGCAGGGTTTATTTTTTCTTTTTTTTCCTTTGATCCCAGTGACAGATTCTGCCTTATATTGGATGCAGCCCGATTTAGGTTTTCAGCACATAAAATTTTCTGTACAGTGATGGGACCAGAACTGCACCTGGAAAGAATAACTAATGAATGAAATCACTCATCGAGCAAAAACTGGAAAACAAGAGACAAGACTGAGGTGTGGAAGTGTGAGGCCTCGCCTCCAGCCCTCAGCACAGGGCTCTATTAAGTCCCAGACTGCACCATGCCTTATTTTTCAAGTATTACCAGTACCTGTTGTTCAATGTCACTGTGTGCTATTTAAAACCAAGCTTTGCACTGTGTCAGTGCTAAGTCTTGTGGCAATGCATGTCTGTGCTGCATTATTTGTCTGAAACAGACATTTTTATTGAGAGTTGCAAATTTTTCATAAAACCTAGAATCCGTGCTGTTAATCGTTTTAACAACAACGAAAAAATCGTTTTTACCATGTAAATTTCAAGGAACCTTGTTTCCTATTTGTATTCTACTAGTGAATTACCCGTGGCGTGCGAAAAATTGACCTTTGACCCCAGGGACCTTGACCTTTCTAAAAAAAAAAACTAACCCCTCAAGAACAAATTCCAGGGACAACCTACATAGACGCACTAAGTTTGGTGAAGATCCGTCAGAGGACCTCGGGGGAGTAGGGGAACAAACAGACAGACAGACAAACATACAGACAAACGTTCCTCAAATTATAGTATGATGTGTAATACAATGTTACCGTAGCAAAGCCCAGACTTTGCATTACTCATACTGTGCATATTTAGGAACTTCATTCCCTTGTTTTGTAGTTCTACATTTTTGTTTTCTGACATGCAGTTAGTCAAATCCACCCTTGCACCTGAGTCCAGTTCTCAACTTCCTGTCCTCCGAGCATCTACACTGTGCACAAAATAAAAAACTTTACAGGGTGACGCTTTATAGTTTGGTCAATATGAACATCTTATTGTTTGTCGGACTAATCATGGTACAGATCAACCACTGGATGATACTCGCACCCACTTCACTGAGATGGTATGATAGAAATTTGAAGATTTCACTGTGTGATTATAATAACATTCATCATTAGAGGAGAGACTGTATGTGCGTAGTGAATATGTTTATCCATGGTATGTGATATTCCCTGTGATGTAGTTTGTGTACATAGAGCACCAAAATTCTGTTTGTTTCCTTAAACCGGTAGGATTGTTGATTTACTACAGCTGACATCGTAGTGGAATATTGTTGAAAAGGAGGTAATGAGCTTAGTAACTTTGCCATGGGGTTTGGCTGAAGACGTCATCTGAATCTTATTTTGAGAGTTATACTGGCTGTGGAGACTCCAGTGACATTGTTGCTCTTTCTGCTGCTAATGGCTGTAAGAATTAGGTGAATAAACGCGGGGAGAGCGAAGGGATCCGTGGCTCTTCAGTGCAGCATGAGGGCTGGGGAGGTTAGTTCATTAGTGATTACGGCAGCTATAGGCAAGTGATAAAATATATTTCTCTATTTCATAAATAATTCCAAGGTTAAATTTCTGCAGTGGTATGAAGCGATAAGCCAGCCCTCACTGGTAAATGCTTTTTTCTGTATCTACAGATGACATTATCGATTAATGTGTTTGTGCTGTTGGTCGCTCATTAAATTGAAAAGATGCTGAGTGTTACTAGAAGTTTACCTTAAATCCTGTTAAGCCTGGGTGTCAGATCAGAGAACTGATACCGTTATGTTCGCCAGTAACTGGTGAATGATCTTGATGTCTAAATTAATAAGTTAATGTTGGGTCTTTATTTGGCTTTGGAGGTACAGAGATAAGAGCTGTGCTCATGCAGGGTGAGCTGCATGTTGAATATTTAGTATAACACTTCTTTGTGATAGAAAGTGGGGAAAATAGTTTCTAGAAATTTGAATAAAATTTTAAGGGGTAACCAAATTTACCAAGTGCTTTGTTACATTGAACTTGTAATTGGGACATTTTTGGTACTCATTTTTTTTAATGTACCGAGGGCAAATTTGTTCATTATTTAATTGAGAGAGATGCTAATGAGGAATTTGTCAGTCTTGGCAGGATCACTGTCTTTTTGGGAGATTAGTTGGCTGTAAAATGTTCAAGAGGTATTGTTTACTGCCAGGAAATCATTGATGGTGCAACCTGTTGGGTTGTCTATGGCTGGGATTGTTGTTTTGTCCTTTTTAATGTGCTAAAGGTTTTCCATGTTTGCCCTTATCGTCAAAGTTATGACAATGTAGTCTTTGTTGGAAAAAATGTGTCAAGTTGATAAGCATATTAATCTGATTTCCTCTTGTTCTGAATCTGTGGGGTTGGTCACATAACGGTGTCATTGCTTCAGTCTGAATCTGTGAGGTTGGTCACATAATGGTGTCATTGCTTCAGTCTGAATCTGTGGGGTTGATCACATAATGGTGTCATTGCTTCAGTCCGAATCAGAGGCTGACATTTGTTCGGGAATCCCACGGGTCACGGGATTCCCGCAGGATTCCCGCGGGATGGGAGTCAACTTTACTATTAATCACGTGATTGGGACGGTACGGGAGTAAAAAGTTAACGGGAGCAGACGGGAGCGGGAAGCGAAATTTTTTTACCACTTGAGTTCCAGACCCCAACAGAAACTCATTTGCGTACAGCGATCTTGTACCGAACCACTGAAGGAGTATCTTGAGACATTTTATTGTCTTTACGAGCATTGCACCGACGCACGGTCTTGGAATCACTGACTGCGCAGTCCATACTCAGTATACTGCACTTACACCAAAGATGCCTGCCGTGCTCTCAGCAAAACTGTTGGGCAAATCATTCGTCTAGCCTGCCATTTAGATAAATGCACTCTGAATGTATTTTTTCAAATATCTGAGGCTGGTAAAATGAGCTGGTTACAATGATTGTGGTCTAGCACTCGCCGCTTTTTTATCCTGCACTGATCATATAAATAATAAACTAGTTAGTGACACCAAACAAAATCCAATGAACATAAAGTAGAAATAACCGAGATTGCGTTATTTTATTCAAGTAAATATGAATGCTCTGTAGGCCTACAGATTATTTTAATCTAGCCTCGCTACTGAACATTATAAACATACCGGCAGGTTTTGCAAGTGCTGTTAATAAAATCGTATTCGCACTTTGCTGTCGGGTGTTAATATAGGTTTTCGCGATTCAGGTGCTTTCTTTCGGCATCATCGTAAGTAGGGGGTCATAGCTAAACTCAGGCTGAGAGGTGTGATACAGCTTAATGATTTTATACATTTTATATGATCCGACATACACTCAACATACACACTTACAATAACATGGACTTATTTTGTAATAATGATTATTGATAATCATTAATAATGATAATTAGTTAGCCCTGATTGCTTTCTGGGCAGTGTTTTCTTGCAAATAGGCAAATAATAAATAAAATCCAGAGTGGCAAACCAGACTGAAATGGTAGTTGTATTTTTATTTAATATTTGAATCTTGTGCATTTTTTTTCTTTTTCCAAATTAAACTTTCCTATATTACCACAGATGAACTGTTCTTGCTGGCATTTTTTAAAAATACTTTGTAGTCTGCAGTTTTAATCTTAAAATAATCGGGAGAAGATCAAGTCAAATATCGTGTATGCATAGAGGCTAGAAGGAAAAAAAATGGGAGCGGTACAGGAGTGGGAGTCATTTTGAATGGGAGCGGGATGGGAGTGGGAGTCACTTTACTGGGAGTGGGACGGGACAGGAATTGTTTTTCCCCTCTGGCCCGGGATTGGGACAGGACACAAATTTTCTCTGTGGGAGTGGGACGGGACAGGAATGAAAATCCACTCCCGTGTCACCCTCTAGTCCGAATCTGTGGGGTTGGTCATGTAACGGTGTCATTGCTTCAGTCCGAATCTGTGGGTTTGGTCACATAACGGTGTCATTGCTTCAGTCTGAATCTGTAAGGTTGGTCACATAACGGTGTCATTGCTTCAGTCTGAATCTGTAAGGTTGGTCACATAAAGGTGTCATTGCTTCAGTCTGAATCTGTAGGGTTGATCACATAATGGTGTCATTGCTTCAGTCCGAATCTGTGGGGTTGGTCACATAACTGTGTCATTGCTTCAGTCCGAATCTGTCAGCTTTGTCACATAACAGTGTCATTGCTTTGGTCTGAATCTGTAGGGTTGGTTGCATAACAGTGTCACTGCTTGAGTTAATTCTTTGTTTTCCTGCTCCATTTTTTCAACTTGTACAATATGCAATTATTATTCCTCATACTGCTACTTTAGCAGTTTCCCAGTGGAGAGCGAGAGATGTCTG
Organism: Gymnothorax reevesii; assembly: GCA_029721435.1. Lineage (NCBI taxonomy): Eukaryota > Metazoa > Chordata > Actinopteri > Anguilliformes > Muraenidae > Gymnothorax > Gymnothorax reevesii. The sequence continues at coordinate 118,594,144 of CM056578.1, forward strand.
GGGAGTCATTGTTTATGAGGAAGAGGGCCCATTTTTGGAAAAATTATAATAATCTTCCTCTGGTAATTGCGAGTTATTGTTGCGCCATCAGGTTGTCTGGGCACAGATTTTACTGTTGTGTTTGAAAGTAATTGGGGCGTGATTAGAAACTGTAATTGACTGTTTTCCGCTATCTGATATGTCTGAAGTAAGGGTTTTACTTGTCAGGAAATGGTCCATTCTGGATTGTCAAATGAGAATGTGTGCGTGGAATCTGCTGCCTCATAATATCGCCAGGACTCAAGTCTGCCATAAGCTGTATTATTGCTTTGGGAGCTTGGAGTTTTTTGGAGAGGACGGCTGTGGAAATTCTACTCTATGATGGGCTTCGGACAGTGTTGAATTCCTCTCAAACTACAATTGTGAAAGAGTGGATTTCTCTTACTGAAACAAAAACTGGTGAAAAAGACTGTGCTATTTATATTTTGGCCACATATGCCTGCCATTGAGATGTGCATTTTTTTATCGTAGTGTTGATGGTAATGTACCTGGGATATGATTCTGTCAGCTGAGAATTGGAAACTAGAGCCAAGTCTCCGCAAACCGGACAGTAGAGAATTTAAAAAATGTTGCTTGTTTATGACGAGTACCGATGCGCTGATGCAGAGACGGAAGGGTCTCAGTTTGATGTGAACAACATGGGGTGATGCGCCCATCCTGTTTTCTGCCAGCGTCTCTGGCTGCTGGTGCTGATGTAATGGAGTGGGCTGTATTTCCCTTAATAACAGTTGAGCATCATTTAAATACCGCAGTCTACCTGAGTGTTGTCGCTGACCCTTGAGGGCCGCAGTCTGCTGACCCCATAATAAGTTCCAGCTGCATTACCAACAGTGTCACATAGCAGATCCGAAGCTGGTTAGATGAATATACTACAGTCCTCAGACCCCAGACCTCACATAGAGAAGCTGTTAGAAGCGGCGAGACAGGAGACTCACAGCATAATCATGCTGCTGACAAACCTGCAGCATTTCTGTGGGGCCAGAATCTCAGTGGAATCAGCTATGGATCCAGGCTGTAAAGAATTTTGGCTGTTCTGGGAGCAAAGGGGGTTTTCCAAGTATTCAAATATGATAATGGTGTTCATAATAAAGGGGAAACAAACGCACACGCACACACGCACACACACACACACACACACACACACACACACGTGCGCACGCATATATACACACAGACACACATGCACACGCACACGCACGCACACACGCACACACACACGTAGACATTTTGAAATCAATCATCCAAGTCCTTCGTTAAGAGGACAAATGGAAAATTGATGGATCTATCCCTCCAATGTGAAGATTATTTGCACCAGCACACGCACACACACACACACACACACACACACACACACACACACACATACACACACGCGCGCACATGCGTACACGCATACACAATGGACATATTTGCCCTTATGAGCTATGCAGCAGCCTGACATAACTCAGAACCTCAAAAAAAAAACTATTTTAAAGTATGCAACTAGAACATGGTTATTAATCAATTAATTAATGATCTTTTTTTAATAAAAAATAATTTGCCTTTGAAAAAGTAGCAGAGGCGATCTGGATGTGAACTGGTGGGATTTCCATATTTAGTTCCCATCCAATTGAGCTTGAATGATATTTTTAAAATGCAAGATTACGTTCTTCTGTGGTTTCTACTCATTACAGCTTTGGAGAGCGGTGTGTGGTGGCAGCTAATGTGCCCACTAGAGTCTGTCTCTAATTAATAATGTGTGTGTTCAGGGAACAGGCTCTACTGCGCTGGGACGCTGAGCTCTGAAGGGCTTTTGCTTCTAATTCAGAGTCTCTGTTCCACTGCTAATACTGACACCAGGGAGTGGGGGTGTGTGTGTGTGTGTGTGCGTGTGTGTGTGTGTGTGCGTGTGTGTGTGTTTGGGGAGTGAGAGCGCGTGTCCGTTTGTGCGTGTGTGTGTTCGGGGAGCAAGGGTGTGTGTGTGCGTGTGTGTTCGGGGAGTGTGTGTGTGTGTTCGGGGAGTGAGGGTGTGTGTGTGGGTGTGTTTGGAGAGTGTGTGTGTGTGTGTGTTCGGGGAGTTAGGGTGTGTGTGTGGGTGTGTTCGTGGAGTGAGAGTGTGTGTGTTTGGGGAGTGTGTGTGGTTGCTCATCGAGAGCGGGGGTGTGTGTGTGTGTGTGTGTGGCGGGAGTGATGTGTGTGTCGAACAGGACTGATCACAGCAGGGATCAGAGCTGTCAGAGGATGGTTGGTAAAAACAGTGCTGCAAAATCCTATGGTTTACGCTGAAGGTCAGGCGCTAGTTTAGCCAATTTTAGTTACCACACCTGGCAGCCAATTACATTTTTTCATGCTGTGCTATTGAATAATGGTTTTTAATGCCATAATGTGGACCTCACTGCCGCATGGGCCGCGGGTGGAACAATATATTGTCTCTCATTTGTATTTACATTTTACAACCATAATGTTAATGATCAGAATATGCAGCACGGGTTATGATTATGTGGGAAGATACTGAATGGCCGTTCGAGATGCGCATGCAGTTATTACAATTGATTGCATCGGCAGGTGAAGTCATCTGAATATGCAGTAATCATTTCGCTCAAGGTCATGTAAGCATATCATCATCAATCATTCTCAACCTAAAACAACTGCAACCAATTTAACCAATAATCCAGTGAGTGCTGCTCACTACAGCCAATACAACAACAAAAACGCAAGCAGAGAGAAATCAATCATCCAAGTCCTTCGTTAAGAGGACGAAAGGAAAATTGATGGATCTACCCATCCAATGTGAGGATTATTTGCACTAGTACACACACACAAACACACACACATGCACACACACACACAAACAAACAGTGCACCCCACCATTCCTCTCTGTCTCTCTCCAAATTAAACGTTATTGTAACCTCAGTAACACAAGAATTGGGATGGTATGTAAAATGCATCTAAAAACAGAATTAAGTGATTCTAAATTATATCTCAGCTACATTTAATTGAAAACAGCATGAAGAAAAAAGTAAAATGTTTCACCATATCAGTTGAATCGAGTCCCTCAGAACAAGACAAACTACACTTCTCATTTTCATTAAATTTGACACAGGTAATTGGAGTTAAGGTTCTGACTGGTTAAGGGCAGTATTGACCTCACTCAGATCTCGCCCAGTGTTAGCGTAAAAGTAGGTCACTAGGAGATTTTGAAGTTGTGAGGATGATTGAAGATTCATAAAGTACTATTTATATGTAGTTTTTAGCGTATTATCAGTCCCATTAGTGTGCTTATTAGCGTAGTTTGGAATGACAACACCGTTTGATTAGTAGTAAGGATTACAACGTTTTCTCATTCATTAGTCATATATACGTTGTAGATTTTGAATTGATAATGGTGTGGGTTGTTAACTGCATTTTAAATTGTGAAATATATTTGAGTTCCTCTTGTTGAAAAATTTGTAAACTAATTAATTAACTTTCTTATTATGCCACACAATTCTGCCTAACAACGAACCAATCTGACTCTCACTTTCAAATCTCAGAAGAGTATATAGCACAATATTTGTCAATACAAGTGTGATTAAGGGATTCTTGTTGTTTTTTTCCCCATAAATAAAAAGTACTCCAGTGATTAATATTTTAAAGGTTTGTATAACAATTTTCCTGTCTTGCAATAAGCAATTAGAAGATTAGACATCCATCAGCCAATTTTCAGTATGCTATATTTTTCAGAAAAAACATATTTGCCACAAAATTCCAGAAATTTCACAATAAATTGAAAAAATTCCGAAAATGAGGTATTTAAAATGTAAAACCTTTTTTTTCTGCAAACATAAAACAGAATCAAAACAGTGATATGTATACAAAAATAATGTAATATGTAAGATTATTTTTTTCATGTATGTTTAACTTCAGTGCAATCATCCAATAAAAGAGAAAAAATGCAGTTGAACCTTTCTTGTTCTGAAAGGCTCACTCGATGTTTGTAGATATTTGCAAATTCAAATTTGAAGCCTGCAACATATTGTTTAAAGAGAAAAAAAAAGTTTTTGGGCAGGGAAATTGAATGCGACTGCAAAGTTTTAAGGGATCAGAGAGTGAAAGTGTGTGAAACAGACGCAGCGTTGTCAGATGGATTGTCAGGGAAAAAGCACTCTCATCGTTTGCAAAAATTTTCTCCCTTTCTTAAGCGTGTCAAGATTTCTTGAGGCACTGGACATTGCTCTAATTTTCTATCCATTCTTTATCATGACCAGGGCAAAAGATTGACTCTGATTTAAACAAAAGCAAGTGAAATAACCTGGGATAGATGAATATTTTCTATTTGCAGGCAAATTTGTGTTTACAAAAGCTTTGCATTTGGCACAAACTGTGGCACAAACCACAGGAAATGTTAATGATACTGATATAGGGACAATGTTACAACACATAAAGTACTGTGCATAAGTTTCAGGCTCATTTAAAACTACTCAGTAAAGCAAAAATGCTTCAAAAATTCACAAAGTTTGATGTTTTTTTTTTATTCTGAAAAATGTGTCACAAAGAGGCATGAATTGTTAAAACCAAAGTGAAATTAATATTGGTTTCACTACCCTTTGGCAAAAAATTGGGAACTCTCCTGTAGTTCCATACACTGTCAGAAATAGGGGTACAGCAAGAGTCCATTTACGTTCCCCATGGTGCATTCGGCACTTATATACCCTTTAGGGCTAATTTAAGGACCTCAAGGTACCTGTGTGAACCTTTTTGGGGTCTAAAAGGTACTCTTATGTTCCAAAGCAAACAAGTACCCACTTCCAAGGGTACAACAGGGTGCTGCCCCAGCGACAAGCCTTTTACCCCTTAAGGTACAGAGAGGTACTTTTTTTTGAGACTATAGTTTTTGGTGATGATTGACTTTTTGCTTGTCTTGAGCACATTGGAGAATGAGCCTCAGTCCTGCAGATGCACTGTCTCACAGTGTCTGTCTCTTGCGGTAACCCCAGGGAGCCATGCTGATGTTCTGACAGGGCTGAACTATCTATATCAGCTGTCCTTAATTAAACACAAACATCTGTGAAATATTTTATTAATTAATACATGTATTTGGCATATCAAATCTGCTTTTTATCTTCAGTAACACTGATGTGACCAAAAAAAAAAATATATATATATCTAAGACCAAATTTAAATAGGAAAATTGAGGGTGCCTAAAACCTTTGCTCGGTACTGTTGTTTATAGATGCTAGTTAGCCTTACGAACCTCACAAACTATCTCTCCAATTGACAGCTTGTACCAGGAAATCTACTTGTAAAGTTACAATGTCATTTACACAACTTCACAAATTCATTATAGTGACTGAAATAAGTTAGTGTGATGTTACACATTAATGAGTATGCACTTAAGATCCCCTTCATAACGACCATGCCCACTTTTTGTCAGTTATCACAAATGTTCGATGGCAGTTGTTGGGGCCAAGGGTGGCAGAACTATTTACTGGGTTTTAGGGGACAATATTTTTCACTGGGGTCATATAGGTACCTTCAATAAATTAAATAATCATTCAAAAAGTAAATTTTGTGTTCACTTTCATTGTCCTTGTCTTACCTCCAAATTAGTTGGATGATCTTCAATACTGTATGACATAAAAGCAAAATTGCGAGAAATCGTGAAGGGGACATACACTTTTTTACTGCAATATATGCCTCCTGTCAGTTAATTATTTCCAAATTGTCACTTGAGGGAAGGATTGCTGAATTATTGATCAGTACTCCTGGATTCTGTACTTCTCTTCATTTAAGAAAAACACAGCTAATTATGTGTTATGAACATTCTGTAAAGTCCACAGCGGTGTGATCTTACACCTGTCCCTTTTTAACAGGCCAAGTGATATATGTGTGCAGATCAGACAACTATAAATGACAGGACAAACAGTCTGAAAACCTGGATAATTGTGTTTTACTTTCATGAATGGTGGTGCAAATCCAGTAGTCTGTTTGTAAATTATCTTAGCAGTGCCGTAGGGGGGGTGGGGGGTGGGTAACCATGGATGATTGTAGGGGCCCAGCATTCACTGGGCCCCACAGAGGATACTGTAATTATTATAAACACTTGCAAATAAGATATATGGACACTTGAATTTAATATTTTAATTTTGTAATGACTTGATTGATTTAAAATGAATGTGTAGTTTGTTTCTCAATTTTCAACTTTTTAAGAATAATCTTAGCACATGACCCCCATTACTATTCATCATTTTGTACGGCCCAAGTTACGCAAGTGCCTGAACTGGCACTGGCAAACTGGCAAAAAATTCTTTCTACAGGTCAGTTGGTACCATTGTAAATCCCATCAGCCAATCACAGCTCGGCCAATCACACAGTACTCATGCATCGATGAGAATGGCAACGCATTCGACATTGTCTCTGTCAGGGGAGTTGTGCATGCAGCAAATTTGTAATTGCTCGCTTTCAATAACGAAGTAAGTGCTCCACAATCCGCAAAATTACAAGTATACTTGCTGGTCTGCTGCAGAAGTCCAATAGTCTATGTATGAGCCTTGGGGTCGGTGACTAATACTGCAGATCGGAGAGCAAATTTTATGATACCAGACTGTGTTTCCATTACCAGTTTTTTTTTTGCTATTTAGATTTTCTAAGGGTATTAAATGGAAGTACACCTTGAGAGTGAGGATAATGTCCGATGTTATTAGCGCTAAAAACAGTCTGCTTTGTGACTGTAGACTGTTTGTGACACAGGCTGTGCCCCAATTCAGCAGCTGCATCCTTTGAAGGAGGCAGCCTTCATGGTCCATGAAGACCGCGTCCTTTGTAGACTGCAAAAGGCGAACCAAGCGGTCTCCGAAATGAGATGGTCTGGTCTACGGAGGAGTCACAGTTGGCGTCTCGTGCTGTTCCCTTAACTTCGCGTCTGGAAACCCTGATCTCGTCGCCTAGCAACCTTAACAGCTACAGCTGACAGTCGGAACCCTTCAGCATAACTTGCGAGATGGAAATTTGTTTTTTTTGTTCATTTGTTTTTTCAATTATTGTTGAACATGGAAGAGGTGCTTCGCCACCGACGCCGGCGGGTGATTTACCTCAGGTTGAGAGAGCTATGTCCAGGTAAAATATGTGTCTTGAGGTTTGTGCTTTGAGCCAAGAGTCGAAAGTAGCTAATCAGCCGGCTTCCGTCAGCCTATTTAATGAATTGCTAATGCCATTTGACTTTGACAATAAAGCCATTTCATATTCAAAATGACCAGAGGTGGAGTGTAACTTCGTGCCTTTACTTAACTGCTAATTCTAGATACCTGTACCTTTTATAATTTACATTTTATGCAAATTTATGCTGCTAGTCCTCTATATGTTATAGGCAAATTATGTACTTTCCAGCTACTCATTTTTTTCTCGAAGCACTAGGTTTATCCAGCTAGTTACATTTCAGATTACAAATTTCATACCCTTCCTGTTCAGGAAAAACCACACAGCTGTCACAAAATGTGTTGATGTTGAATGATAATGCTTTTAACCCTCATCCAACCAAGGGTTTCCCTACTACAACCCTGACCAAGGGGGGGCTTATTTTGAAATTAAGGAATAATCATCATCTTCGTTGATATCAGTGTACAGCTACAGATGTCCTCTCTTCGAATCAAGTATATAATAAAACACATTTCAACATTATGACGTCACAGTGATGTCATGACTAACACCATATTAGGAAAAAACATCAAAATGACAAAAATCATTTTGAAATTTTTTTATTACTTACCGTGTAAAATGATGAGTCAAGTTCACTGGACAGATGTACAAAATGTTACACACTTGCAAAAAAGGTTTATTTATGAATTATGAGAACAACTTTATGTACAGGTCTGTGAACTTGTATAATAGTAGGCCCATAGCATAGTTCAAGGACAAGCTACATCAATAAATCAATAAGGATGACAATCAGTGTGGTCTACAAAGTTTATTGAGCATTAAACACATGAAACATAATAGCATACTATTTGCATCAAATTTGTAAGCATATTTTTTAATCAAAAACAGGCAAAAATTGTCGTTGGTGGCAACAACAACCTAAAGCCCCCCCCCCTTCGGCTTTGACGGCCTACCGTACCCCCGGGGGGTGAGGTACCCTCATCGTTTTTTAATGAAAATGAGTGCAAAGGATTAATAAACAATTACTTTGAAGCATTAGATCATATCTGTTAACGTTTTTGTGCGACAGGAAAAAATCTGTTGGGGGGGGGGGTTATCCGGTTGAACGAGTGTTAATGAGCAAACATTTAAGAAAGATATTCCTTTGTGGATTTACAACATTCTCCAACCTCAAAATCAATTACCATTTCGCCCTCCCTTGGATTGGCAGGAAAAGGGATCATCACAAAGTGAGAAATGGGGCTTTTTTTGCGCTCATCGAATTACAAAACACAGGAGTATATCGAGTAGTTGAAATAAGCTCAACCTTTAACATCTACAGCAGTAAAATATAAAAACTAAAAGTAAAATGCAGAGTAGTCATTCGTTTCCCTTGCATAATGGTTCTGAATATTTCTTCATCACTGAAAATACTGAATCTTATTTAAATATTAAAGAAAACCATTCCTCACTTTAAAAGGGCCGAGTAGATTTATAGGCCACAATAAATTTTGTTCATTTACCAATTTTTCTTCTTTCCCTAACCAGCCCCAGACCCTGGTCCTGCAGGGTCAGCCTCAGTGTCCCTGTGCTGGGCATTCTTCGGTGGAGAGGGCGACAGGCCTGATTTTCGGCTGAGCAGGCCCTGGCAGTGCTGCTGGACCTCCTCAATAGGGAACGGCGACATGGATGGGGCGCCACAGTCGAGACCCCGCTGGCTGTCGAGTGCATACTTGCACAGATAATGTTAAGACTTCTTTAAAAGCACTCAGTTGTTTTTGTATGCATTTCGTATGCTTTTGTCGTAAATAGTTCTGTTATACAATGAATCAAGAATAAACAATGGATTTAACAAAACTTTAATTATTGTATTATTTCTGCACAATTTTCTCCTGTAGAGACAAGAGCCTGTCCGTCCTATCCCTGCTGTCGTCAGCTCTCCTCTCCTCTGCCTCGCTCTGCCATCTCATGTCTTCTGTCAAGAGTTAGCTTCTGAATCAGTATTTTGAACATTTTCTGCAATCGACTAAATTCAATTCTACTGACCGCTGGCCAATTATCGGAACCCCAAAGAAAACAGACTATAAATCTATAAGAAACTGCAGCTTTTCTCATTTGTATTTTACTCTCATGAAAATAAATCATCTTGCACTTGGACTAACCAGTCACCGATTTCATACATCCTGCGTGAATAATCGTACATGCGGTGCGGTGCAGATCAGAGTGGAAGTGCGCATCCAATCTAATCAATCAGGATAGAAGGTTTGTGATTGATGTTAATACGAGCTGTGCTAAATAAAACCATTTGCCACTGGATGCATGCATCCATAGCTCTTATAAACATCAATCTCTTACTTTCTGTCCTGATGGATAACGTTCTTCAGTAGGATTATTTACTTTGATCCCTAGAATACAGTCATGTTTAACAATCAACAAAAACTCATTTTTCTGAAATGCACCTTAGATATTAAATTCCTCAATTTTTTACGCAAGCCTTCGCAGGTTGGAGAGCCTCTGGCCATCTTTACTTCTGAGAGACTCAGCCTCTCTTAGACATCCCTTTTATATCCAATCATGTTTGACACCTGATTCCAGTTAGCTTATTTACTTGCTAAATTTTCTTTCAGCTGATTCTCTTATATAGTAATAGCTTTTTCGGCCCCTTTTTTTTGCCCATGTCCCAAATTTTTTGAGACCTGTAGCAGCCAGAAAATTTGAAATAAGCTCATTTTGTGGATAAAAAATGTAAAATGTCTACATTTCAACATTTGAAATGTTATCTATGTTCTATTGTAAATAACATATTGTCTCATGTGATCTGGACATAATCTCATTGCAATTTTATTTTATTCACAATTTACACTTCGTCCCAACTATTTCAGAATTCGGTTGTACACTGCATGGTAAAAGTTTCGTCACCACTCCTAGATCTAGGGCTGAATTCATTGTTCGAGCAAGGTCTCTCGGTGTCCTGTAGGGAATATTGTGACCTTATTGCAAACATACTGAAATTCCAACATGGAGAGCTCTTAAATTTCTCCCCACGACAACATCCCTTCCAAGAACATAAGTGCCATTCCTGATTTGGCTTGTTTGGTGGAGAAGAACTTCACCTACTTGGAAGCCCTGACTACAACATCATTGACAACTCCTGTGATCATCTGTAAGGCTGATGCAAGCCAGGTTTTATCTCATAACAACTAAGACAGATTTCATGGCAATCCTGTCAAATCTGCTCTCAACATTCCTGGTGCATTGAAGAGGAACTTTACTGACTGTTAATGGCTCTATTACTATTACTGTAGTGGGACTATTAGGTCGAGCTACATTTCAAAATTCAATGGATCAAACTGTTCTAATTGTAATGATCAAATTTGCTGTGAATGGCTCGGGGCTAAAAAGAGCAAGTTGACTGTTTTGGGGACAGTTTGACTGTTCCTGCAGCACCATCCTTTAGCCAAACTTATCTGTTTAAAAACTGCAATTAGTCAAACCCTTCTGATGGGAGTCAGGTGAAATATTCTGTGAACAGTCTTGGAGTCCAGAGTACTTCCCTTGTTGGTTTTCTGGACCCAATACCACTTCCTATGGTGCCAACACTAGACTAAAGTATAAATTTTACCTCAAGTGAGAGTGAAAAAGTTTTGGGGATATATCCTGCTGTCATCCAGCAGCAGTATTTGCTTCGTTGTAATGATATGTTGCACAATCTGTCTGCATACTTGTGCCATATATTTGATCATTTGCAGAGTCATCTCTCGACCCAAATTCTGGCCAGCAGGGGAAATGTCAAATATATAAGGGTGCAAAACGGTGACATCACTTCTTCTTCACTTGAAGACAGAGGAAAAAAACATGGGCGATTCTCCCCCTCATCACTTGAAGACAGCAAATTAATTATCTCTGCATCTCCATCCTTCAGCCAGTGCAGCAACAGCCCGGGGAGAACTGAGTGTTTTACAGCGGCAGAATTCATCTTCACCCCCTGCAGCTGCCGCAAAAGCACGAGTGAAACACTGTGAGTCCGGCTTCAGGATGTGAGACATACCGGAGACGCATCTTAGAGATGTTCCGCGCCTGGTGCAGTGATGCGCCTCTCTTCTCTTCTCTCTCTTCGCTGCTCAAAAAATATTTCAAACACTTCAGGTTATGACGGTGACTCATAAAACGCATAAGACAGGACAAACCATTCCAAACCTTTATTTGCTAATAGGATAAACAGCTAGTGCAGTCCTTGCTGTGCACCTGGGGCAGGCATGAATACAACTGCACTGTCTTTTGGGAGGTTAGCATCGCTGACCCAGCACTGTCACATGCAGTACGCAATAGTGGCATTTGTTTTGCTGGTGTCGAGGGTGCTGGTATTCAGTAATGAGAAGTCTGGCCATCTGTTCGTGTTTCTTACTGAGTCTAATGACAATGTGAGCAAGCTTGGTTAATTAGAACTCAAGACAAAGAGCAGCGAGGCGACGGGCAGCTTATGTAGTATTAGGATGTGACCGTGCTTGAGTGAGGACGGGCTCACATGTTTAATACTGAACATATGTAACAAGGACGCTGTTTAAGTCGCACTGACTGTTTATCAGTGTTATTGTGTGGAGTTACGGTCCTGTGACACCTCCTGACATCGCAATCATTGCATCATTTCCTGTTCCACTGTAAAGACTGCCAAGAAGCAAGGTCTGGATTCTCCCTGAAATATCAAGAATGAAACCAATACAAACATGCTCGGTGGGAACAGATCTCATTTTCCAACATTCGCAGCGCAAATGCACACCAGATGAGCAAAAGCTCAATTACGGTTTCAATTTCATAATTTCTACAAAGAGTTCTGCCAGAATCTGTCTCAGAATTTAAATGAAGCATGAAATGTGTATATTACTCACCAACCCCAATGTCAGTTCAAGCATGCAACATATAATTCAAAAAGTGAAATAAGTTCGGGTTTTTCGAGTTTTTCAAGGCCGCCTGTGAGCCTATAATCTCCCACTGTAAGGTGAAAGCGGGCGATAGGGATGGGTGTTGTCCTTCTGCGTGTCTGTACGTCCATCCATCCGTCACGCTTCTTTTCCAGGCCAGAACCTCCAATATGTTCAACATTTTCCCAGGAAATCTAATCTATAGACACGGCTTATAGTTTAGAAGAGCCTTTTCATACTTGGGTCCACCCTCCTGTCCCATGTCCATCTGTCTGTGCATGAAGGGGGATCTGAGTCTTTCAGGCATGTTTTTATTGGTCCACAGGTAATCTTGAATTATGAATACGAACTTACAGTACCTGCAAACACAGAATCAATCTTTAAATGGATTTCTCTGAATTGAGATGGTGTTGAAGCACTCGTTAAAGTATGAGTGACAAAAAATTTCAAATATATGCGAAACAGAGTAGCTGAATAGACTCTTCGGCCCGGTCTTCTGGACTTTATGGTTGTGGCTGTAATGAACACTTCAGGCGTAGGCAGTGATTTTTATGAAGTCTGTTTTCATATTATTAAATTATTTTCTCTTTAGTGAAGTAATAGTGGATTACTCAAGCACACGGCGACACCAATTTGGGATGAAAAGGTTCAGGCCCAACTGTAATCCAGCCACAGGGAGAGAAAGAAAATCTTTAGATCTGTAGATCTATTTAGGGAAAAGAATTAATCTTTTCCCACTTTGTGTATGTATACTGTATACCCCCAAAATCCACAAAAAGACAGATAAAAGGGAACTATTGATTTAAGTTCTCTGGCACATTCACCAGCCGAAGAGCCGCCAATGGAACAGAGTTTGCCCATAGCAGGCTGAGATGGTTGGGCTGTCCTGCCGCTGCCTGTTTGTAAAGCACACATTACATGTACATATTGTGTCTTAGCCTATAACAACAGTGTCTGCACTTCTGCACAAGAAAGTGCTCACTCTGAGGTGACAGACAAAAGTGTTATTCACAAGATTGCAGGTGACTGGAACTCAGAGAAACAACCACTGACTCTCTTACCCATGTCCCGATCAGTGCCGTGTCAGTAACACCCGCTGACACTCTTACACATGTCCAGATCAGAGCTGAAGGAATCACACCCACTGACTCTCTTACCCATGTCCCGATCAGTGCCGTGTCAGTAACACCCGCTGACACTCTTACACATGTCCAGATCAGAGCTGAAGGAATCACACCCACTGACTCTCTTACCCATGTCCAGATCAGTGCCGTATGAGTCATACCCACTGACACTCTGACCCATGTCCAGATCAGTGCCGTATGAGTCACACCCACTGACACTTTGACCCATGTCCAGATCAGTGCCGTATCAGTCACACCCACTGACACTATTAGCCATGTCCAGATCAGTGCCGTATGAGTCACACCCACTGACACTTTGACCCATGTCCAGATCAGTGCCGTATCAGTCACACCCACTGACACTATTAGCCATGTCCAGATCAGTGCCGTATGAGTCACACCCACTGACACTCTGACCCATGTCCAGATCAGTGCCGTATTAGTCACACCCACTGACACTCTTAGCCATGTCCAGATCTGTGCCGTATCAGTCACACCCACTGACACTGTTATACATGTCCAGATCAGTGCCGTATCAGTCACACCCAATGACACTCTTACCCATGTCCAGATCAGTGCCGAAGGAATCACACTCACTGACACTCTTACCCATGTTCTAAGAGTGTCTATGAGTGCCTTTTTAGTTATAACTTAAGTTGCATGGATTCACTCATGTTGTGCATGACTCCGACCTCATATGATCCATGTTGTGTTGCTGTTTCAAAGACCTTTTTATGTAGTTTTGCATTTCACTGTGGATAAAAACATCTCCCAAGCAAATGTGATGCAATGTGAAAGATCAACAGCTTACAGTCCTGGGGCCTTAATTTAAATTTGTTCATAGATTCTTAAATATTCCAAACCCACAAATAATGAAAAGCAGCATATAGTACAAAATATTTCAATTTATAATTTAGAAAAACTCTATTAAAGGAGAGGACCACCTTTAGTCAAAGCATACATCAATCGAAAGAGCCATTAAATGTATGCATGAAAATATTTTTTTCAAATTTTCTACATTTTTCTGCGAGACAGAAAAACTTGCGAAATAAAGCAACATCCAGGCAAACTCCATTGAATGCTCTGGTTCGCCATTGAAATTTTTCAACCAATGAGAATGGCGATGATTTTCTCACCGATTGCCAGATGTTACGTAGTCAGAGCTAAAGCAAACATGAAGTTAACTTCATGCCCATGTTTGCGGTGGTGGGCTGCCAGAACGTATCTGGATGAGCCAGAACTGACTTCAGCGGCCAAAAAACAACATTTCATCGTTTTCCACTTTCAAAACCCTATCTCCTCCAGCAGTGGGTGAATAACCCTGGCCAAAAAGGATTCATTCCAACTACACATTCAGCGCTATGTTCTGAACATTTCCTCAATGAATGTTTCAAAGACGACTTATTCAGCACGTTAGTTCTGACCCCAAGGCAGAGAGCACAGAGACGCAGAAAATTGAAGGATGATGCTCTACCAACGGAGTTCTCACATCAATAAGCTCTGAAGCCCAGAGTGTCAACTCTAGCCAGGGTACGAAAATGGGAGAGTGCCGATCTATTGGCAGAGGTATTGTTATCCTAAATATCACTGTTTAGTTGAAAAGGTAAAAGAAAAACATTGTCCTGTCTTCCTGGTCAGCATGCGTTATAGTTTGTTGTTGTTGTAACCGTCCGAGGGTTGCATGTATAGCCTGTTAACCAAAATTAAACTTGGGATAGTCTATCCTAGTTGGGTAGGTGCGAAGCCTGGCCAGTGTTCTGTCAGATTTTGCTACCTATCAAAATATGCTATCTTGCAGTTCTGTGCTTGTGCAAACCTAAAATCTCAGGGGGTTTCTTCACTCATATTTTAAGTATCTTCAAAGTAAGTATCTAAGTATCTTAAGTATCTTCTAAAAATTGATTTACCTTTCGACCTGTAAGCGTATATATATATTTGCAAGTACATGCTGGGTTTTCCTGAAAATGCAGAAATTAGATGATAATAGCATATATGGGTGTATATTGTAATGTGAATATAGGCCACTAGATGGCAGTATTTACCTTTTTTTTGTTAAGCTCAGACTGGAGTCATGTTTAGACATGTCCTGGACATGTCTGGGGCAAGTCTCAGAAAATTAAAAAAAAAGAGGTCTAAATGTGGGTGGGGTCTGCAAAAGAGTATATAAGGAAAAGAATTGAGACAGTAAAGTAGTAGGAGGAATTGCTAGAAGATGACCAGACCTGCCATTCTGTTCAAGACCTGTGACATTTCTTTTGTGGATTTCTTTGCCTGTGTTTGAGCGTTTTCATTATCCAGGACATCACCAAGCCACCCCACAAAAAGGGACTGTAAATATTTCTGTTTTTTCTTATTTATTAATCTTGGTCTTTAGTTGTAGGTTGTTATTAGTCTTTGTCTTTGTTAAAAATTAAATGTGTTTTAGTTGTTAAAACTGTGTTTGTCATCCCTTGCTGTTGCTGTTGTGTTGTTTTAAATGTAATAACAAATTGGGGCCATAACAAATTGGGGGCTCAAGGTCCGGGATAGACCATTGTGTGAGTAATTTATTGAAAATCTAACATTCCAAATTGTAAAATTGATTTTTTTTAATTGAATACATATATATTGACAACAGCAATGGATGATTTCTTGGCATCACCAACCGTAGGGGTTTTGAAGTCTTTTAAAAAGACAGAACTGCTAGAAATTTGCAGACATTTAGAGCTGACAGAGGTGAAACCAGCCATGCGAAAAGCAAGACTGGCTAGAGAGATAGTTGAATATTACATTGATGAAAATGTGTTTGCACCAGGAGATCTGGAACAGTTTCCAGTGGAAAATCCAAATATAGAAATGGAACTTAAATTAAAAATGCTAGAGATTGAAAGGGAGGAAAAAGAAAAACAAAGGCAGTTTGAGTTGGAAAAATTAGCAAGAGAAGAGAAAAAAGAAAGGGAGGAAAAAGAGAAACAAAGAGAATTTGAGAGGGAAGAAAAAGAAAAACAAAGGCAGTTTGAGTTAGAAAAATAAGCAAGAGAAGAAAAACAAAAAGAATTTGAGAGAGAGAAAGAGGAAAGAGCAGAAAGAGAGAGACAGAGACAGAGAGATTTTGAATTAGAGAAATTCGATAGAGAAGAAAGACTCCAAATGGAGCGACTAAAAATTAAAATTGAAACTAAAAATAAATTTTGTGCCAGTCAGGAGGTAAAACTGGTGCCTCCATTTTCAGAAAAGGATGTTGACAACTATTTCCAGTGTTTTGAAAAGGTAGCAAAGAGTTGCCAGTGGCCAAAGGAACACTGGCCTCTGATGTTGCAAACTGTCCTCAAGGGTAAAGCTCAACAAGCCTATTTGGCTTTGTCTGCAGATGATTCCTCTGATTATGAGGTTGTCAAAAAGGTTATTTTGAGAGCTTATGAGTTGGTTCCAGAGGCTTACCGACAGAAATTCAGAGGTCTGAAGAAATCTGAAAATCAGACTTATGTTGAATTTGCCAATGAGAAGCAGGTTTGCTTTGAGCGCTGGTGTACTTCTATGGAGGTCAAGGATGATTTCAACTCACTAAAAGAGATGGTGTTAGTTGAAGAATTCAAGAACTGTGTTAAGGATGATGTTAAGACCTACCTTAATGAAGCAAGCACTGAACTTGCAATCAGCTGCCAAATTTGCAGATGAATATGTTCTCACTCATAAGTCCAAATTTCAGTCTAGCAGTAACAATAAATGGTCCCAATTTCAGAAAAAGGGTTACGGTGATACCCAAGATTCCTCACCCAAAGACAAAGACAAATCTGGTGATGGTGCTCAGAAATCCAGTAACAGGTCTGATCAAAGTGTGAAAGCTGACAGTGACAGAAGTGGTCTAGTTTGCAGTTATTGCAAGAAATCTGGTCATGTTACAACTAACTGTTGGTTCCTTAAAGCTAAGAAAGAAAAAGAAAAGGATACCAAACCAAATGCCTTTGTGAAAACAAGGTTAGAAACCCCTGTAGTAGATAACCAATCTGCTAAATTGCCTGCTTCTTGTGGGGCTAAAAAGCCTGATACAGCTGACTTCGTGAGGGAGGAATTTCTTCCATTTGTGTCAGAGGGATTTGTGGCTCTGAATGAGCATACTACTCCTGTCCCCATATATATCCTAAGGGATACCGGAGCTTCTCAGTCACTTTTGTTGATGGACTCCTTGGAGTTACGTGATGAGACCGCTTCAGGGGATTTCATACTTGTACAAGGTATTGAAGGGAGGGCTGTATCTGTACCCCTGCGCTCTATATTCTTGAAGTCAGATTTAGTTACAGGACAGGTTAAGGTGGGACTTATGTCAAGTCTACCTATAAAGGGTGTTTCTCTGTTGCTAGGCAATGACCTGGCTGGGGGCAAAGTAGTTCCCCCTGTACATCTTACTTCACAGCCGAGCACTGAAGATGGGGATGACGACCCATCTCTGTATCCTTCTTGCGCAGTGACTCGTGCTATGGCCAAGAAGCCTAAAGAAGATGATGTTGTGGTGCCGCCCAGTACATTGAATAGTCAGGACTCAGGTGGTTCGCCTCATGACTCTGATTGGCCTACTATGGTTTCTCCGTTTGAGGACTTATCAGATACTTTTATCAGTTCTCTATTCAGCCAGCCGGATGGGTCTGGTGATTCTGATGTGTCTGGAGACTTGTCTCTGTCCAGAAAGCGGTTGATTGAGGAGCAAACTAATGATCCTGAAATTGGTGTACTAAAGAGGAGAGCCCTTCCTGAAAAAGAAATAGATGCAGTTCCAGTTGGGTATTATCTCAAGGATGGTGTGTTGATGCGGAAGTGGCGCCCTCCTGATATCCCTGCCAATGCAGATTGGGCAGTGGTCAGGCAAATTGTTGTTCCGAAGGTCTATAGGAATGAGATCTTAACAATGGCTCATAGTTTACCTTTAGGAGGTCATCTTGGTGTTAACAAGACTGTTGATAAGATCATGAAACACTTCTTTTGGCCTGGGCTTCGGAAAGACGTTTCCAACTTTTGCAAAACCTGTCACACTTGTCAGGTAGTTGGAAAACACCAGTTAGACCCACCTGTAGCTCCATTGCAGCCTATCCCAGCATTTGGGGAGCCATTCTCTAGGGTCATTGTTGATTGCGTTGGACCATTACCCAAGACTAGATCTGGAAATCAGTACTTGTTGACAATCATGTGTGCATCTACCAGATTCCCCGAAGCCATACCTCTACGTAACATCAAGGCAACTGCAATCTCGAAGGCTTTGATAAAGTTCTTCACGTTGTTTGGTCTTCCCAGGGAAATTCAGTCAGACCAAGGTAGCAATTTCACTTCAGGATTGTTTCAGCAGGTTGTGTATGAACTAGGTGCAAAACAGATTCTTTCTAGTGCCTATCATCCAGAAAGTCAGGGTGCCTTAGAGCGGTTTCATTCCACTCTCAAGACAATGATGAGGACTTATTGTTATGACCATGAGAAAGACTGGGATGAAGGGGTTCATTTGCTGTTGTTTGCAGCTAGAGAAGCAGTGCAGGAGTCTACTGGATTCAGTCCATTTGAGCTAGTGTTTGGTCATGAAGTGAGAGGACCTTTGCTATTATTGAGTGAACAATGGCAAAAGGAAGAGCCGCAAATCAGTCTGTTAGACTATGTTAGCAAGTTCAAGGAAAGATTGCGTGCAGCTTGTGACCTTGCCAAAGAGAACTTGAAATCAAGTCAGGGAAAAATGAAAACTTGGTATGATCATAAGGCTAGAAGCCGTGAGTTTAAACCAGGAGACAAGGTCCTTGTGTTGTTTCCCTTGCAGTCCAATCCATTGCAGGCTAGATTTCATGGTCCTTATGAAATTCTGAGAAACTCAATGACCTCAATTACATTGTGAAGACTCCAGATAGGAGAAAACCAAAACAATTGTGTCATATTAACATGCTAAAGCCTTATCATGACAGAAATGCTAGGGTTGCAGCTGTCACTTCAGATTCTCCAATGGTCGAAACGTGTGAAGATGAGGGGGAGTTTCAAGATGATGAACCAAGAATTAAAGCTGAAGTTCTTTCATGTAAATTGTCAAACACTGAAGTGTTGCAAAATCTTGATGTAAAACTCCAGCACTTAGAACCCTCACAGAGAGATCAGTTTGAAAGGTTGATCAAGAAATATGAGGATTTGTTTCCTGATGTTCCAAAGAGAGTTACTATAGCCTCTCATGATGTAGATGTTGGTGATGCCAAACCAATAAAACAGCATCCATACCGGATGAATCCTGAAAAGAGAAAGATTGCTGAGAAAGAGGTTGAGTACATGTTAAAACATGATATTATCAGACCCTCCAACTCCGATTGGAGTTCACCCTGTGTGCTAGTTCCAAAACCTGATGGAAGTACTAGATTCTGTACAGATTATCGCAAAGTCAATGCTGTAACTAGAACTGATGTGTTTCCAATACCTAGGATTGATGATTGTATTGATAGAGTAGGGCAAGCTAAGTTTCTGACCAAGATTGATTTATTGAAGGGTTATTGGTGTGTGCCTTTAACTGAGAGGGCCAAGAGCATCTCTGCTTTTGCCACACCATCTGGATTGTACCAGTATGAGGTCCTACCCTTTGGCATGAAAAATGCCCCAGCCACGTTCCAAAGGATGATACAGTCTACAATCGCCGGATTGCCACACACGGGTGCGTACATCGATGACCTGATCACACGGAGTGACTCCTGGGAAGAACATCTAAAAGATGTAGAGACGTTGTTCCAGCGCCTGACCCAGGCTAACCTGACTGTTAACCTGAGCAAGAGTGACTTTGGTTGTGCTACTGTCACCTATCTTGGCTACGTCATAGGCCAGGGTAAGGTGGCACCCATAAATGCTAAAGTCCAAGCCATCATGGACTTTCCAGTTCCTGACAACAAAAAAGCTTTGCGCCGCTTCCTTGGAATGATCGGGTACTACCGCAAGTTCTGCAAGAACTTTGCTGAGATTGCTCTCAGTCTAACTAACCAACTGAAGAAAGGCGTAAAGTTCACCTGGGATGATGCATGCCAGAGAGCCTTCGATCACCTGAAGTCTCTGCTGTGTCACTTCCCCGTGCTCAAATCTCCTGACTTCAACAAACCGTTCTCCATCGCGGTCGATGCTAGCGACCAAGCTTGTGGATCTGTGCTCCTACAGAGAAGTGACTCTGATGACATTGAGCATCCCGTGGCATACTTCTCCAGGAAGTTCAATCGCCACCAAAGGAACTATTCCACAATAGAGAAGGAACTGTTGGCTCTGGTCCTTTCTTTACAACACTTTGAGGTTTATGTTTGTACAGGACAAAAGCCAATGATTGTGTACACTGACCACAATCCGTTAATGTTTTTGAGTAAGATGAAAAACAAGAATCGGAGATTGTTGAATTGGAGTTTGATTCTACAGGAGTTTGACTTGGAAATTAAGCATGTGAAGGGTACAGACAATGTAATTGCTGATTGCTTATCCCGTGTTTGAATGTGTATGATATGTATATATAGACAAGTGTTCACTTTACCATTTTGTATTGAAAAGAAAAATTTTGCCTTTATGAGTCAAAATTTTTTCCCTTTTGGAATGGAGGTGTAATGTGAATATAGGCCACTAGATGGCAGTATTTACCTTTTTTTTGTTAAGCTCAGACTGGAGTCATGTTTAGACATGTCCTGGACATGTCTGGGGCAAGTCTCAGAAAATTAAAAAAAAAGAGGTCTAAATGTGGGTGGGGTCTGCAAAAGAGTATATAAGGAAAAGAATTGAGACAGTAAAGTAGTTGGAGAAATTGCTAGAAGATGACCAGACCTGCCATTCTGTTCAAGACCTGTGACATTTCTTTTGTGGATTTCTTTGCCTGTGTTTGAGCATTTTCATTATCCAGGACATCACCAAGCCACCCCACAAAAAGGGACTGTAAATATTTCTGTTTTTTCTTATTTATCAATCTTGGTCTTTAGTTGTAGGTTGTTATTAGTCTTTGTCTTTGTTAAAAATTAAATGTGTTTTAGTTGTTAAAACTGTGTTTGTCATCCCTTGCTGTTGCGTTGTTTTAAATGTAATAACAAATTGGGGCCATAACAACATCTTCAAACAAACCTATCCAACTCAT
This sequence comes from Gymnothorax reevesii, assembly GCA_029721435.1. Taxonomy (NCBI): domain Eukaryota; kingdom Metazoa; phylum Chordata; class Actinopteri; order Anguilliformes; family Muraenidae; genus Gymnothorax; species Gymnothorax reevesii. The sequence continues at coordinate 118,615,402 of CM056578.1, forward strand.
GATAAAATCTGCTTATGTTATAATTAAGCTGCTAAGTTACTACTGCAAACTGATTCAAATTGCAATAGTAAGGTGAAAAGAAAGACTGTACGATCGCTTTGCATTACGGTAGTATTTTTTGACGAGGCAGCACAAATTGTCAAAACAAACACACTCCTTCTCTCTTCCAAGCAAGATGTGGGAACAATGACCCGACTTTCACCATGCAACATTGTCAAGGTGCTGCTCTAGTTCGTCCACCTCAGAATCTTCATTGCTGCTATCGCTTGGGTCGCTGGAATCGTCAATTTCAGTTTCGAGGCGCCTGGGTTCAAACTAATAACCCTGCAGTCCAAAATTGCTTTCCCCTTCGTCCGAGCTTGAACTCCTGCCGTCTTCTCATGTACTTACCATCTTGCTTAAATGGGTTGTGATGGCTTGTATTATTTTCCTCACTGAGCTGAAGAGTGTTAGCAATTATATGTTACCTCACTTGACTTTTCGGGACAGATGGCAAGGCCCAACAGGCAAGACGCGGCTAAATTCAACTGCTTGTTACATGAATGATAAAAATCCCAAAAATAGAAAAAAATATTTTCAGGCATCGTTTCAGCTACTCTTTTGAGTGACGCATAGTTTCAGCAAAGGTGGTCTTAAAGCTATTTTGTTAAAGCTATTTTGCATTCATTAATCAGGATCACCAAAAAAAATGTGTCTATATGTACTCTATAATTACAGTTGTATTATTATAGCAAAAAAGATGGTAAACATATATTTTCTGTGCCTCAGGCCTCTGGACCTGGTAGCCATGCTGATATGGTACTGTGTGAGATGGATCCACCTCAGGTGGACTGAAGCTGTGTGAGATGGGTCCACCTCAGGAAGACAGAAGCTGTGTGAGATGGGTCCACCTCAGGAGGACAGAAGCTGTGTGAGATGGCTCCACCTCAGGAGGACTGAAGCTGTGTGAGATGGCTCCACCTCAGGAGGACTGAAGCTGTGTGAGATGGCTCCACCTCAGGAGGACTAAAGCTGTGTGAGATGGCTCTCCCTTTGGAGGACTAAAGCTGTGTGAGATGGCTCCACCTCAGGAGGACTGACGCTGTGTGAGATGGCTCTCCCTCTGGAGGACTAAAGCTGTGTGAGATGGCTCCACCTCTGGAGGACTAAAGCTGTGTGAGATGGCTCCACCTCTGGAGGACTAAAGCTGTGTGAGATGGCTCCACCTCTGGAGGACTAAAGCTGTGTGAGATGGCTCCACCTCTAGAGGCCCAGTGGCCATAGCAGGTGATGAACGGGCTTCTTTTGCTAGAGGTTTCACAGCTTCATGGCTGTGTGGTGTGTCGTAATGGGCTCCTACTCTAAGGCCTTGTCGTCATGGTAAGGCAGCCTCTGGTAAGAAACTCTTGCTTTCTGAGAGCTGCGGGACCACGGGTAGCTGGAAGGAAGGTTCTATGGGTACATGTGAATTTGGCACTGCCGTACCAATAGACTGGAACACTATAGTATTGGCGAGGGTGGCCTGCAAGTGAGAATTGCGTTTCTATGCAGTCAAATTTTGCACTGCATAGGGAGACTACACATTATTTGAAAGTGCGAAAACTCAACATTCTAACTGCAAAAACCAGTTAATGAAGCAAATACTGGAGCACAACATTTCAATATTTTCATAATGTCCCTCAGCCTGAATCTGCAGTCTCATAGATGTGATGGTATATCACTGTGCAGGCCTGTCAGAATATATGTTGATATCAATTTTATTTTCGTTATGTTGGCTCAGCAATGAAAACCCATGCTAAATTTCAATCCACAAAACAAGTGGCAGCCGCATTTCTGAATTTCCCCATGGTAAACCGTCTTTGAATATGAATGCAGGGTTGAAGATTGTACTGTAGCCCTTCTGGAAGAAAAGAAGCCCTCCCACTGACTCTCATCTGCCGTTCTCACGGAAGAGTAATGGTTTCATCCAATCAGCCCTCATTTGAGTATATTAGACAAATCAACTTCTTTTAGTTTACGCGGGCAGCCAATGGCTGGGAACTTCCAACATGCGAAAGCAGATGGTGCCCAAAAGATTCATTTTTACCACAATTAAATTGTTTAACGGTGCCTGGCTACAGAGCTTTTGAAACATTGTTTTTTTAATGCAAGACAAGAAAGAAGGAAATTGTAAAACTATGGTAAAACCAAACATGAAAGCGATGAGGAACATGGAGAAACTTTGAGTCTCCAAAATTCTACATTAAAAATGCATGGACATTACATTAAGGAAATCTGGATAATAATATTTGAACCTGCATCTGATCAAGCTTCTGATTGTCACTGTATGGTTTTTCCTGGGCTAATAAGGCTTTGTCACAGTACCATATGCCCAGAGGAAAACGCAGTATCTTTCTCTGCCTGACAGAAACTCACATTTCTAATGTCGTAACTCAAATTGAGTTATAGTCCTAGTAATGGAGGACAATATCCCGAGTATCACCTTTCAAAAGAGACCATAATTATGCCTGTAGTCAGGGAGGCTCAAGAGCAGTAAGAACTTTAGTTTGGGTGAAAATTGGTTCAAAAAAACACCGCAAGTTAACAGGGTAAACTGCATGAAAACCTACTGTAAGGCATGGTGGTGTCAGTATTCAGCGCTGGGCCCATTTCATTTCCAGTGGAACTGGTGCTTTACGAAAGCAAAGCGAGTAATGACCTCCAAATCCTTCAGAAAAACATAAAATCATCAGCCACAAGGTTGAGTTCTTTGTAGTTGGGTGTTCTAACAAGACACTGACCCAAAATAAACTGTAAAAGGAATGATTAAATCAGGGGAGAACTCAAAGGGAAATCGAAGAGCTCAGACCTCCGCCAAGGCCAAATGCGCCATCTCACAATGTTAGCGAAAGTGAAAAATATTTTTTGTTTCTGCCTTGCGATTCGAATCTGCTTCAGAATTTAATGAGTTCTTCCTTGGCCCATTAAATTGGCACCAGCAGTTTTTCCATAATCCTGCTGACAAACAGAAAACAAGTGAACCAAAAGCATAACCTCTTTGGTGGAGGTAATTATGGTTTTAGAGTGTCCTTCCCAAAGTCCAGACTTCAGTCTCATTTCGAACTTGAGTAATGAGTTGAAGAAACAAGTCTTTGTCCAGATGCCAAATAAATAAGTTAAACTGCACCAATTCTTCCAAGAGCAGTGGGCAAAGATTCATCTTTAAGCTTCTGAATGACGACTAAAAACCCAAACTGGGATGAAAATGGCCAAGGAACATTTAACCAAATATTGGCATGCTGTACGTGTATGTTTAATGCAATAGATTTGTTCATATTGTCAATAGATCCAAAATAAATTAAAAGAAAGAACCAAACCAAATTGCAAATAAATGATTTTATGACAAAATACTGTGTATGCTTCAATCATTCCATTACAGACAACTAAAAGTTGAGGACATCATTGAAACTCAAATCTGCCACGAAAAGCAGCTCCTTGGAAGTGTATGTAAACATTAGACAACAAAAAAAATCCAAGTAGATTGTGATATAGCAGTCCTTTATTTGTACCTGCCTTATGTTGGAAAACAGGGGTAAAGAGTCGTCCATAAACACTTCAGCAAAATTAAAAGATTACTTGAAAACCGGTCTGCTTTTCCATATCTTGGAACTGTGTTAAAACAAGTTAAACAATTACCTTTGTAAATCCAACTCTTCAAGGGATAAAAGCCAGGGATTTGGTTCTCGGATTGGTTGCATCATATTGACACCTGACTCACCTTAATTGTCTTGATTTGGCTGTTCTTGCATTGCCTTGTGACCTGTCTACACTGTTTATTCTCTCATCTTCGAAGAATGCTCTGTACTTCCTGACAATGGCATAAATGTTTTGCCGAAATACAGAAATACCAAACTGAAAGTCTCGTCTTTCTTTGGAGTGACATTGGTACTTTATCATTTTAGACAACAGCTTCATAGCTTTGTTGTTTGGCATCAGCTTATGTATTGAATTTTGATTGAAATTTTGTTTGTGGAAGCCTCACAGCCACGCATACTTAGTAAAACTCTGGATGCATAAATGCTATTACTTGCTGATTCATCTTCGGATACAAAGCATGTAGAGGATAAACACTGCAATAAAAGTTTCGGGAGCAGAAGGTCCGGTGCCTCTCTGATGTTATGGAACATTTAATGTGTGACAATCTACTGCGTGCCAACAGACCAGAACATTCCAGTACTTACAGGTTCAACAGGTCACTGCCTACACTTGCGCACTCAGACTGAGAACCTCTCATGGAGATGACACAGCCCCGTTTAATGAGTGGCCCCAATTAATGTCTGTTGAACTCAGGCCACCTCTTATCCATGATCTGACTGGAACCAAAAGGGCTCTGTGCTCTGCCAAAAAGAGGAACTGTTAACACTGCAAAATGCCCCATTCAGACATTAAACCAGAGAAGAAAGGGCCAGCAGCCCACAGCATTGTGTAAATTCTCCCCGCGCCCCACATCAGAGGCCTGTCTCACGAAGCTGGATTTCGGCTTGGAGAGGTAACTTCTGGATTAACCCTGGTTTTCCGGAGCATGAAGCTGGTTCACTTCTTAGCGGGGTACGTTGCCGCTGTTACTTAAGCTGAATGCCGAACCTGCTCCGGAGCAGTTAAGTTCAGGATAAAATCCCAGCGGGTATATAAGACCACCAACTGGCCAATCATTGTCTTGGAAAAATGACCAGCCCATTTCTTGAGAATCCCGTGGAGGAACCCGCATGGATAGTGAGAGGAGCGCCCCGGAGACAGCGCGTGTTACGTGACCAAAAAAAATAAAGCAAAAAAATACAAGTTACTTAAGCTACTTTCACAATAAAAGGATAACTGTGTTTTAAAAGCAGCCCAGTGTTTTAACATTTGGCGCTCTGACACATACCATGTACATATGCCGTGCTTTGTGACCTGCTACCTCCACCAGGTTCTGATGAGACTCCCCCCTCCACACCCTCCCTTATGGGGCGACCCTTATAGATAAGGCCAACTCCTCCGCAGGAGTGTACGGTTGTGTAGGAGGACCCCTCCTCTGCAGGAGTGTACGGTTGTGTAGGAGGACCCCTCCTCTGCAGGAGTGTACGGTTGTGTAGGAGGACCCCTCCTCTGCAGGAGTGTACGGTTGTGTAGGAGGACCCCTCCTCCGCTGGAGTGTACGGTTGTGTAGGAGGACCCCCTCCTCTGCAGGAGTGTACGGTTGTGTAGGAGGACCCCTCCTCTGCTGGAGTGTACGGTTGTGTAGGAGGACCCCCTCCTCTGCAGGAGTGTATGGTTGTGTAGGAGGACCCCCTCCTCTGCTGGAGTGTACGGTTGTGTAGGAGGACCCCTCCTCCGCTGGAGTGTACGGTTGTGTAGGAGGACCCCCTCCTCTGCAGGAGTGTATGGTTGTGTAGGAGGACCCCCTCCTCTGCTGGAGTGTACGGTTGTGTAGGAGGACCCCCTCCTCTGCAGGAGTGTATGGTTGTGTAGGAGGACCCCCTCCTCTGCAGGAGTGTACGGTTGTGTAGGAGGACCCTCTCCTGTCATTTTCTTGTCACATGTTGTCCTGTGAGCTGCACACAATATCAAATCAGTTCCATTGTGATCATCCTACAAGATAGAGGCGCGTAAAAGGTAAAGCTTTGTGCATATTGCAGTGCAGACTATGTATGTTTATTGCTCACATCATATATGTAGCCTGGAAGATATTATTAGAAACTTACTGACTGCTTTGAACTATGTACTTTATTTTTTGTCTTTATTTTTTATTTGCTCCCAAGTCGTTTTGGCTCCACTGGTGTTGCAAGTGAAATGAGGTTAAATCGTAAAGTAGAATAAAAGAAAATCAAAACAGGCATATAACGTTACATTTGAGAGACACACAGTGGTGATTTAATATTACAATCCCAGTAACTTACATTAACTTACATTGACAAAGTCGGCGATTTTTTGCCAAGATTCCTTGCGGCTTCTGGCTGCTGCAAGAGTGTTGCTTTTTGCCTGAATTATGTCTTTATATTCTACATACATCCTGAGAATTATTGTTTGCTCTTCTGTCGTGAAATAAGTTGTTCTCTGCGGCTTCTCCCTTTTGCGCAGTCATTCAAATGGAGTTAACACCGCCCCTTTAATGAGCACGAGCGCAGATCTAGGTTGGAAACTCCTGGGTTCACTTAAGGAGTTGATAACCGGCTTCCTGAGACTGATAATCAAGACCGCGGATGTCTGGTTAAGTGCAGCTGGGTAACTGAGGGAAACCCTGGCTTTGTTTATCCAGCTTTGTGAGACAGGCCCTGAACCTGTGTATGCAGGAATAATCACAAACCATTGTGGATCATTCATCCCGGCAATGCTGCAATTTTATTACATGTGGAGTCAGACATTCACAGGTAAAATGCATGAGAGAAAAGGCGTAAGGCCATGAGAATACTGTGGTCCACAGGCACAGGTTATACTGCGTTTCATCGGGCAAACGCTGTGCCGCAGGAGGGCCACAGGAATGGTTGCTGCGGTGTCGCTTCACCTCTTCTCTTCCAACTCTGGGAATAAATAAATTGTGTTCATTTGTCTGTAATGTATGTCAGTTCTATTTTTATTTGCTGGTATTGTTTGTAATTTTGTCCTTGCTGCTCTTACCAGGTCACTCTTGAAAAAGAGATTTTAATCTCAACGAGGGTTCACCTAGTTAAAGAAAGGAAATCATTCAATAAAACATGCCCCAGACTCTAAAAATAAGCAGATAATGTCTTGTCTAAATTTTAATTAAGCCGCAGTCAACCGTTATCTTCAACATAAACTGTCTATGGCATGGATTTGGATGATCTTTTGTTTTATTATTAAATGCAGGTAATTGTTTTTCCTTAAGAAATACAGAACTCTGATTATAAACTGTGAGGTTACGCTCAGGAACCAGACATGAGAATCAAGTAATCCAAAAAGCTTGTGTTTTATTTGGAAAGGAAGTGAACCCCCGCTGAGCAGGAGGCAACAGTGCAAAGTCCACAATCCAAAAATCAGAATCCCAAGGACGTAATCAGGGCAGAAAATACCAAACTCGTGGTTGGGCAAAAAAGGTTTGATACACAGGTGCAAAGCCAAAATCGTAATGAGAGACGGTCCAGTCAGAAGTGAATCACAGAGAGTACAAGGCATAAACAGTCGCAGCACAGGTAAACTAGGAGAAACGTTCTGACAAAGAGCTGGCTGTAAAATGACTGCTTAAATAAACAAATGGGAAGTCACATGCTACAATGGGAAACAGGTGAGCTGAATCAGACTAATCACAAAGGAATGAACATGAGGAAGTTCCTAATTACAAGAAATTGGCAAAAGCCAAAGCGTGGACAGGGATCACGGAGACAGCCTACAGACAGACATACGGCTCTGGTAAGGGAGTTCTAACGTGCACAGAAAAGGAGTGAGAAACAGAGTTTAACAAGCACGGAGGTTCCACTGAAACTGCAGCAAAGTACAAAAGTAGATTGAGTAAAGACAAGAGGCGGAGACTAGAATAGGGCGAATGCTGAGAGGTCGTTAGTCAATTAGTAAAGTGCAGCTATACAATTTCTAGTGCTCGTTAGTAAGTTAGTACTATGAACAGTTTTATTTAGGGTTAGTAACTTTAACTAAAATAAAAAACTAATTAGTGTTGTTAGTAATATAAAAAAGCAAGGTGAAGGAAGTAAACGAGATTTGAGAATCAAGGAATGATTGAAATCCCAGAAACCATTAAATCACCTGAAAGAGTGGCACGCAATACTGGGGCTGTGAGCGATCACAAGACATGAGACCAGACAGGGAAAGACAAAGTGCAATGCATGATGAAAAACAAAACATTGACTGGAGTAAAACTGCAATAATGGAATATGGAAGACTTACACAGACAAAGCAAAAACAAAACATGGCAAAGCATCTAAATCACAATACAAAATACAGAGCATGGTCAGACGAGGCAGAATTCAAGATAAACATGGCAAACAGGGCAGAGTCACAACAATAAACTTTGATAAAATGTGTTTTACATTAAAAATTTTCAATTCTCTGAAGAAAAATTAATCCTGACTCCAAGACAGTGTCATGTCCATTAAGGGTGCAAAAATACTCCAGTCCACTCCAGAGTTTATTAAAATCCACTCCCAAGTTTAACAACAGACTTGAAAGGCAACTCAGAATCCACAGTTCCCAGCCAGGGATAAGGTACCTGGGCTCGTATTCACAAAGCATCTTAGGGCTAAAAGTAGGTCCTAGCTGCCGGATTTAGGAGAAACTCCTAAAAAAAAAATGGGCGTGTCAGTTGTAAATTTAGGACTCCTAATTATTTTTGCTAAGTGTTGTTCACAAAGCATTTTAGGCCTAAAAGTAGCTCCTAAGTCTGGGAGAGCTTAAAAGCAGCCAAGAGGACTCCTAACTCGCTAAAACCTCTTCACAAAAAATCTGAAAATGGCTTCTGCTGTGGAAAGACGAAATGACTAGGAAATTCTGAATGATGCGCAGTTGTTGAAAAGATATCGGATCGACGGTGAAGGGATTTTATTTGTTGTTGACCTGGTGGGGGAGAGAGTTACGTCTCCAACCATGAGAAACAACTAAATAAACCCCGAAATAAAATGTTTGACAACATATCGTTACTTGGCCACTGGAAAAAAATGTTAGGGATTGCACAATCATCTGTCAGTCGCTCAATTCAACAAACAATCAATGCGCTCTGTGAACCCCATATCATCCAACAGTTTATCAAGTATTCAAAGGACATCCACCAACAACACAGAATCAAACTTCAATTCATGCCCATCTCAGGTATGCCCGGTATCATCGGTGCTATTGACGAGACCCATATTCGAATTATTTATCCAACTCAAGATGAAGAGGTATTTGTAAATAGAAAAAAAGTTAATTCCATCAACACCCAGATAGTATTTCATGCTGAATAAAATATTTTGGACATTGTTGCGAAATGGCCAGGATCCACGCACAACTCGCATTTTAATGGAAAGCAGCTTATGCCAATTATTTGACAGGCATTATGTGCCTGTGGGATGTCACTTGCTTTGGGACAGTGGCTTTGGTGCTGTACCTCCTTCTGCTATCCATGAATTATTTTATTAGGCTATTGAGCGAGGGTTACATTTAATAGATCACCATAATAACACCAGCCTACTTCATATTTTTTAATGCATATTTAAATTGTAGGCTATACATTACAAACCAAGCTTAGAATGCTTTCCTGTTTGAACGATAGCCCGTTTATAGGAAGCAATCTCGGACCTCATCTACGATTTCAGCCCATACCACCGCCTCTCGCCGTCCGAGACACCGGGGATGCAGCAGGCATTGATCTGTCAGCTGATATTATCCCACGCATCCCGCTTGGATTTGCTGTTCACCCCTGAGCCAAATTTCCCTCTGATTAGGCTACATGCTTTCGCTCCAGCACCAACTGGGCCAGCAGCAGTAACTGGTCGAGGCTCCTGCTGGGCTTTCGCGTCCTTTTTGAACTTTCATCCATGACAGTTTAGGGCAAACAAACTTGAACAGCCCGACATTTAAATGTTCGCAACACATTGCGAATAAGTTGTAATAAGTTGCTAATTATTGGGACAAATGAAGGGTTTTATTATTGAATCTTTTTATGCTATTTGCGTTTTGACAACCCTCTTTCCTATGTATGTTTATTTGCCTAGAGTGTGATATGTGGGGACGGCGCATAGTGCATTTTCAGGCGTGCTCAACATTTTATTATTTCATGGGACAAACCAGCCGCTTGGACTTTTTCCTCATTGTTTCCTCCATGGGTTGTATGTGGGACATTTTGTTCAATGGGCCGCCCTGTGACCAAACAACCAATCACCGTGCTCATTATACCAAGACTTGTGCATGAGAATTGACGTCATGCATAGCAATGGAGATTTACTCCCACCTGTCTCAGAGCTACTCCTAGTCTAGGAGTTCTCAGTTTTCTAAACTAAAGATTGCTCTCAGCAGCCTTGTGAATAACTTTTAAGGTTTTACTCCAACATAAAATGTTTTAGCGCAATTTAGGAGTACTCCTAGCGCTAAGATAAGTTGCTTTGTAAATATGTTTAATATAAAATATTATTATTAAATATAAGTTTGAGAAGTGACAGTACAAAAAGGCCTCGACTGCTTTTAAAAATCCAGGGGGCAGAACAAGAGGTCAAAAGCACAAAGGAGATCAGAGTTGCAAAAGTACCAGGAATACTATAAAACAAGAATAGCCGGCGTTTGAACACCCTCGGCCTGACTTATGAAGTGTCTCAGAACAATTACACAATAACCAAAGTAGAATTCCACAGAACATACATTTACAAATACAAAAATGTCCAAAGTCCCACAAAAATTTTTGGAAAATTCAAATTTTTTTCACTAATCTAGAGCCCCGCATATATATGATCGTTCCCCCAGGTATAAACTCCCTAGCTCAAATGCCTCATCAAAATCAGTCCACAACAAAGTTTTTTTCAAAAATGCCAAAAATTCAATTTTTTCCCCCAAAGATGGTCCGATCTGAAAAATTCTTTCCTGGCCTGGATTCCCTACATTACCGCGATTGTTTTGGAATGGGTAACTAGTTTATTGATGCTGACTTTAGAGGTGCACACACAGACAGACAGACGGAAGGACAGACAGACGACGAACTGATGACAATACCCTTCGGCCTGAAGTCAGGCCGAGGGTAAAAACTGAAAATCCAGACAACAGTCCAATCATAACCAGAAAATCAGTCCAAAGCAATCCAAAAATCGTAATCCAGAAAACACAAATGGTGTGGAACACAGGCAGAAGAAAATATCACTGGTAGGGCAAAATTCAGAACTCGACAAAGAGAAGTATTACTCAAGGAGAACTACACGAGGAGGGCCGCAGGATTGTAAGAGCTGAATCTTACACAACATAGCAAAGAATGACTACACAGGGGGCTCAACAAATACACAGATGGTAATGACACACAGGTGGGGAACATCAGGGAAAAGCTACTGGGGCGTGGCTAATGGTAGGCAATCAATAATACAATAAATATAAAGATGATGATTACAACAATAAGCACTCAGAAACAAACCTGGTAACTAAAAAGTACAACGTACATGAGGGAACAAACACAACGATGAATGAAGTGTAATTCATGACCAAGTATAAACAGAGAATGAACTGAAGCTAAATACATACATGGAAACTGAAACAGGCTAAAATTGAGGGCATGAAACAATAAACGGGGTGGAATCTACAGAAAACTGACTGGGAATAGGTAACAGCTGATGAGGACAGGTAGTTTCAATAGTTTGACCATGAAAACAATGGAACTTTTTTTTCTCCACCACAGTACTATTGCCCGAATATCTCATCAAGAACAGATTTGTAATGTAGCCTGCTTGGCTGCCAAGTTTTTTCCAGCATCAAGTTAACAGAGCCTGCCCTCAACTGAGGTATTTATCCTTTATTAATGCAGCTTACTAACAAAAGCAGATATCCAAGTAGACTCTGCTCAAAACCTATTGATGAAACGTCATTTTAAAGCGTCTCAAGAATTTTGTTTTTAATTAATCAATTTATAAAGTAAAGAGGCTGGAAAAAGAAAAACTTGCTGTGTCTATTAGATGAAGTAATCGCCACTCTCAGTGAATTCATGGAAATGCTTATATTTGGATATAGTAAGCATGCACATAGTCAACTACTTTCTCAGATAAAACACTCAATGCGTGAAAGAGAGTTTGCAGTAACAGTTTTCAACACGTCCTTGGATTCAGACCCTGCCAGAGTGCACTGAGTGACAGAGGGATATTTTTATTGTGATTAAAAGGCACCGTTATCGCAGGTGTGCTTAATATAACTTAAAGTAAGTCTCTCAGGTGCCACAATGGCACATTAGCATGATTATTCATTTGAAGTCTCGCACTGTGTCGTTAGTGCTCTGGAATTTTGGCTGTGGAAAATGAGACTTTGAAATTTTATGTAATGATTGAGTTCAAATAGCCAATGCAAGCGGTTAGTTTTAAAATCACCATGAAAAATATATACAAATATGATGCTATGAAGAAGTATTTTGCTCCCTTCCCAATTTATTTCCTTTTTGCTCATTTGTCATATTTAAATGTTTCAGATAATATATCTTATATATAAGGCTTATAAGCCTTTATTTAATTTACTGAAGGTAAAGATTTATTCAAAACCTGCATCCTTGATGTGAAAAAAAAGATCTTCCCCAAACCTTGTAACTGGATGTGCCGCTCTTGTCGGAAACGACTGCAATCGAACGCTTGAGATAACTGCCACTGAGTCTTTTACTTCTGAGGGATTTTGGCCCACTCTTCTTCGCAGATTTCATTTTATTTAACTATGTTGGAAGGTTTTCTATGCAAGTTTTTTGGGCTATGTTTAAATCGCAATGCATTTTGCAATTTAAAATACAAAGTGGCAATACAATCCTTAATTTAGTTTTATGATATTAATTATTAATTAAAATTTTAAATTAATTTTTTTTTTAGGGGGTTTTTTTAGTCTCTTCAATTAAATGGCAATGCATTTTTCAATTGGTAATTCAATATGCCGGCAATACAGCTCGCTTCCCATGCCATTCACTTTGGTTCTTTTGGTCTCAAACTTGAAATGGAAATATGATCTGTAAGTTCTCTCATGGAGGCGGCTCCTCAGTTGCGACATTAACCATTCGCTGCGGGCAGGACACAATAGGTTATTTCCCCTTTCCAGTGCAAACACGGAGTACTGCCTCCATCCGCTCAAAAGTTGTGGCTGAGCCAGAAGACAATTTTTGGATTTAAATGACAGTGTGACTGTAAGACAGTCGTCTTTTCATGTTACATTGTGTTATTTATCAATTTCTGGGAAGGATTCTGAGTTCTGTGATTAGATGTAAACTATCTGAAGTTAAGGCTGTCAGTGCCCTGTTGCAAAGTGCAATCTCTCCTCTCCTTTTTACATGTGTGCGTGTGTGTGTGTGTTTGTGCGTGTGTGTGTGTGTGTGTGCGTGCGCGCGTGTGTGTGCGCGTGTGCGCGCGCGTGTGTGTGTGTGTGAGAGTGTTCATGGGCATATCTTCTGTTTTACCTGCAGTCCAGGTGGTGGTTCAGGATTGGAAGGACTTGACCAAATTGAGTAGCAGGAGAGTGGGAGCACAGTTCCTGATTGGAGGAACCTGGGGCCGTATTACAGAGGCTTCCTTCCTCTTGTGGATCCTATCTTAACTCATTGGTAACCATGGTTATTAGGGTTAGGATCTGATTTTGGAAAAAAGCCATTACAGAAGAACAGTTCCTAATTCAAATTTCCCCTCCTAACTTACGATAGGAAAAGAGTATTACAGAAGCATCCTAACTGCCAAAAATCATAAGTGAACTCTCCTAACTGTAGGATAACCAATAAGCCGTCCTAAGTTTCACTATTGGCTGTGGCTCTGGCTGGGTCTTTTCTTGATTTTACGAAACCAACAAAATATCAACAGACAAAACTTATTCACGGACCCTTGTGATGTGCATAGCTTTGATAACAAGACGCAAATTAGTTGGTACCGGCTATGATTTTTGCATTTAGTCGAACAATTGTGGCCAGCGTTGCAGAGCGACCAGGCGACACTGTCATTTACCAATGCGCCGCAGTTTTTTTTTTTTTTTTTTTGCAAAGGGAGATTTTCAGAGTGAAATTGCTGATCCGGCAAAAATATCTCAGCCAGCAATATCATGCAACTTAATATGCAATTTAGCTTAAAATGCAAAGCCCATATGTAAAGCTATCCGAATACAAATGTAATATAGGAGATTGGTAAAGACAAGAAAACTGGCAACTATGTAACACTGCAAAATTATAATATTATAACGCTGTTATGAACCTCAGCTATCAGTTATTAACATGACTTCATAATCTACTTTCCCGCGGAGACCTACAATACAGGCTTCCGCGGGGGTACGTGACGGGGCATGCCAGTTTTTGTTGCTCTTTGGAAATAAGAGCTGCCTTCTTTTCTTAAACGCTTGTAAGGGTTGGAACATTTTTTTTTTTACTCGCATCTACACACCACTGGATGCTGGATGTGGCGGAGACGGTCTAGGTTATCTTTTCCCACTCTCTCTCTAGGGGACTATAGGATTGCACTCCGTCCATTCATCAGTCCGTCCATCAGTCCGTTCGTCCACATTCGTGTTCGCTCCATAACTTCAATACCGTTTGACCTTGGAACATCAAAGTTGGTGTGTGGATGCATCTTGGAGAGAGGGTGTGTCATGTACCCTATTCAGCTCACTTTGACCTACTTTTTAGGAAATATAACATGCATGCACCGGTAGGGGACTAGTATTGCGCAGCAATACGACATTCGCCGATAGGCGGTGCACTTGTTTCCTTTGTCAGTGTGTTGGAAAACTTCCCAAAAAGCACATCTTGGAATTTTTCGACAGATGAAACCAACACCTCTAACTCATCCGTCTTGAAGTTTATTGCCCGTCGTTTTTGTTCCATTTGTTTCCGTTATGTTTTCAATAATGAAAAAAACATGATTAGCTGCTAACAGTTCCAATACATTGTTAAGCTCAGGTCTGTCATAATCTGTATTTTCTGGCTTCATTATGCTCAACATTTATTGTTTCATTGATCATTCATGTGTTTAGGGTTGCACCTCGTCTGCCCCAGTCGCGTCATGTACGTCTTCCATGTGATTTAAGCCATGCACATCCCTGTCGGGAATCTATTCAGGTATTTCTGTGGGTTTCCGTGGTTTCCGAAATTCTTCCTTCATGTCTCGTTTCCTGGATTTCCCGCTATTCTCGTATTAACATATTAATTAAGACTAATACTTCATGTTACGTTATGTCATTACTAACATAGACTAATATACTCATCCTGAGTGCTTTTGTGTATTAATATTCACCTGTCATGTAGTGGTGTGTAAATATCACGTTGTTCATTTTTTACTAATACTCTTTGCATTCGCTCAAGTCTGTAAACTCCGCCCTCCTGCTTCCTATCCCTGACTCTGCTGATTACTGCGATCTCCCGCGCCTGTTTTACCTCAAGCTGTCTACCGTTCTATTATGCACTTTGGCAACTCCCTGATTGGAGTCTGTTTTCATGTCTAGGATAGGTTTGTCAATTGTGATGCGTGATCATGGTTTGTCTTTCCCTCATGTGCTTATTACATTTGATTGGTTAGCAACTCCCACCTATCCTATTCCCCGCCTAGTTCAGTAATTTCGTTGGGAATATTATGTCTCAGTTCACTACAGATTTCCGTCAGATCTTCATTACTTTTTCTCCGTTGCCTGTGCTTAGTGCCAGTATTTGTGTTTTGATTCCCGTGTACAACTTTAGCCTGTGTCTGACTGATTACTCTTTTGCTTAGCCCTTTTGTTTTGATTGCTGCTTTTATTGATTTTAGTGTACAGACCTTGCCTGCCTGACTAAGTCTCTGTGCTACCCCTGGCTTCTCGACCTATTGCCTGAATAAACGACTACGGTTTTGGATTTCCTGACTCGTGTTTGGTTCTTCTGTCAGCCATGACAAGCTCGGCGAGAAAAGAAGCGTTGGTTGCTAGGTAACAGACATAGAAGTTGATAACCGTTGCTGGATTGAGTATTTAAGATTTCCTGGCAGTTTTTGGAGTAGCCTCTTTTGTTTTCATGGTTTTTTTCTTGTTTTCAGTTAGTTAGTTAGTTTAGGCTCGCCCGCTGTATTTTATTTGCATCATTTTGTTTTTGGTTACAGGTCATTTTTTAGGGCTTGTTTTGAGGTTACTCTGCACTGAGGTGATAAACACAGATTCTCTATGCTGCTGGCCCTTCTCAGAGTGGGAGAGCGGAAGGGTCGCCTCCAAGTTGTGTCTCTGTACTCCTTTCAAACAGCCTTTTACAAAGCAGATCTTTTATTTTCTGTTTTTTAGTGTTAAGTGGCACACACACATGGGAAAAAAAATCTGTTTTCAAAAGCAAGTCAGCCTTTCTACCTCGGTCTAATTTTTCTAATGTCAGGCTGAGAGTGAACTCCTCCAACTTCAACTCCATTTTTTTCAAATTTGCCACCCCCACAAGAAAAAACTGCCAACCAGAAGTGTAGAGATGAAAAAATATACAAGTTCTTAACTTACCCGATGACACAGCACAAAAGATTAACTGATGAGCCCCCAAGTGTACACTTGGGTCTCCCTGGGGTTCAGTAGTGGGATAATCAGGCGTTAATAACATCGGTGAAGTTGGTTACGTGTTGGTTACTTGGTTTTTCCATAAAAAATTTGCCAAAAGACACACAGCGATGAGAAAAGGCAATAAAAGTATGCACACACAAAGCAAATGGAAGTTGAATTTCTCATAACAATGGCACATGTAAAGAATGTTTAGTTTGGTTGGGTTTTGCTGGACAAATTGTTAGAGCTTCTCCAAAGAGGCAAGGCTTCTGGGCAGCTCCCACTCAACAGCGGTGAGTGTCTGCTGACGGTGCTTCATGGAAGAATAAACCAGCCACAGGAGGTTGGGCACACAGGGCCTTTTCATTCACAAAGAGGGCTGTTCGATCTGGTAATAATGGAGTGAGAGGTGACCGGGACAAGTGGCAGAGAAAAGTAATGATACCTGAAGACTGCACCCTGTGCATCGCAATCTGCTGTGTTTGACTCTCTGATGCTACAGACCAGTCAGAGTCCTCATTTTATCCCCACTCCCCCATCAGAAGTGCCTACTATGGGCCAGTGAGTATTGGGGCTCGACCTTGGAGAAATTGAAGATGTTCGCCTGGTCCAGCGAGTTCCATCATGTGCATCGGCCGCGTGAGTGAGCAGCATAAACCCGGCGGAAGAGACGGCACCAGGATGCACTGAGGGAAGAGGAGCTGGTGGAGGCAGTGCGATGCTCTGGGACAGGGTGACCCTGGATCTGGGAATTCAAGCGACATCAATTTGACGCAGCCGTTTCTGTGGCGCAAGGGGGACCAGCAGGATAAGAGCGGGTGGTTTTATTGTTGTGGGTGATCAATGTCCCTATTGTTCATTTGAACAAAATAACAATGATAAAAGTAAAAATAAACAGCTTTGTTTGTGTGTTCTTTATGCATGGCCATATGCACTCTGACACTGTTCAATTTCCTGGCTGCCTTTCTGTCACTCACTGTGTTATTACCCTGCAGAGAATGTAATTAATTTTATTATTATTGAATGATGTAAATATGATTCCCTAAACTAATGATTGCGAGTGATTAAAAAAAGATCAAAGTGAGTCACAGGATGTGTGTTGATTTTCAGCGAGTCTTTCATCTGGCGCAGAAAAAGTGGTTTATTTTTCTTCAGAGGCTGAACAATGGAAAACCTTTTTTTTTAATTGAATTATATAATTTTTCAGAGATCTATGATCCTGCTGTGGAGCTGAAAGCGAGGCGTTTGTCAAAGCGTCTTTAGGCTCGTACTTTGATGATGCTTGGGCCTCTGGCAGGTCACAGTGCCTAATGAGATTACAGGTCGCTTGAAAACTGTTTGATACGTGTCAACTTTGATTAATGTCTGACTTATCTGGACTCATTTTACCACTAATTTGATTAAGGATTATTTGACATGTGCTTGATATCTGTAACGATCTCCTCGTGTGAGCCGAAAATGTGATATCCTGTTTTTGTCCTGGGCAGGATAGCGTAGGTCCATAAATTCGTACTGACGTTATGATGACTTACAACCTCAGTTCAACAAGAACGGGGACAGTGCATAAAATCAAATAAAAATACAGCTATGTGATCTGTTAATTCCTTTGCCCAAATTTAGTTGAAAACAGCAAAAACAAATATATTTGAAGTTTTTACTCATGAGCTGCATTGATTTTTGAATATATTCACAAATTCTGAATTTGATGCCTGCAAATCATTCCAAAAAAATCAGAACAAGAGAATGGAAGGCAAGGGAATGTAGTGTAATCTTCAGGAAAAACAAACATTTAGAATAAGTGACAGGTTAACAGGTGATTTAATTATGTTTGGGTGTAATATGAGCAAGAAAGGCATATCCTTTACCTGCATGAAGATTCAAAGTTGGCTAGTTTGCCATAAGCTGCATGGAAAAATCTTCAAAGATGTTAGGCACAATGTTTTTTCAATGTATGACTTCCCAGTATTCAGGGATTGTAACACATATACTCTTTAACATAACAAAAAGATTCCAAGAGTTTTGAGAAACAGGAGCAATTAATATGTAAAGACAAGGTTGAACATCAGTGCTGTATATGTCTGCGTTTCAAGTTCTCAGACAGTGCCATGATAAGAAATAACCTCTGTATTCCACATGGGCTGCTAAATACTTCACAAGTATCACTGTGTCAGTGAAAACATGGAGATTAAGTGTTAGTTCAGGCATTCATGGAAGTCAGGCCTAGTCTAAAGCCCCTGTCTGACCAATCATTTTTGACTGCAGCATCTTTTTACTGTATCATACAGTGTTGATAGTAAGATCCATTGCCCTGTGGTAATTGTTCGGGACATTACTTTGAAATTTGATATGTGCTATAACAGGGCGTTGGTGGAGGTCAGCGAGAAAGGTGATGACATGGTAGTGTCTGGGCATGTTCAAAATGAGATAAGCTGCAGCACTCAAGCTGCAAAGGTCTGACGGCAGATTCTGGGACACCATCTAAAAGACAGTTGCCGTGGTCCAAGCTGGACAGTCCCAATGCGTGGATCTGAGGCTTGGCTGAGTAGGAGATGACAAAGGCGCAAATTCTCCGATGAATCTGCACGCATGGGTCCCCACTCCTGTTTTTTCAGAGAGGGACCATCTGTTATCCATCACCGCACTGAGATTCCTCTCACAGAATGATGAGTGTCCCCTTCGATGACTGCAAAGTGTTGGGTGGGAGAGGTAGGAGCAGGAACGATGATTAGTGTCATCTTACCAGGGTCGAGAATCAGATGGTGGTTTATCATCTAGGTCTACATGTTCCTCAGACTAGCAGAGATGTGGGCAAAGACCTGCATATTAAATGGTGAAAAAGAAAGCAAGAGTTGAGGATTGTCCGTGCAACAGTGGTAGGATTTACCATGAGCAGAGATTACAGGACTATGACAGCATGAACAAATGGAGAACTGAATGGGACCATGGACAGAGCCCTGAGGTACTCCCATGGTAAGCGAACGAGGAGCCAAAGCTACCAGGAAGCAGCAATCAATGAGGTAGGATCTGATCCGGTCTAAACCTGAGTCGCAGATGTCCAAGCTGCCAAGCAGTCTGCAGTATCCAAAGCCATGGACAGGTTGAGAAGGATCAAGACAGATAAATAGGAGGCGGTTCTTGTGGCATTAAGTGACTCACAGAAACAGATGTGATCTCTGTTGAGAGGCTCGATCAGAGGCCTGACTGGTAGGATCCAATAGGCTGTTCCGTAATAAGAAACCAGAGACTTTGCTTGAAGCAGCTCCTTCAAGTGTTTGATGAGAAAGGGAGAAGTGAGGCAGGGAAACAGTTGTTGAGGTAAAGATCAAAACAGGCAGGCTTGAGATGTATAAATAACACCAAGAACATTAGGAGATGTAGGGACTGCGTCATGGGCACCGGTACTGAGGCAGTGGAACAGCAGAAACTAGGACACAAAGGCTGCATCAGAATTTTCTTAAAGGCCTGGCGAAGGATTCCAGGGTCCATCTCAATTATCTTCAATAGCATTCATGTTTCCTTCACTTGCATCTTAGTCCCTACCAAAGGGGACGCATGAAGACCCAGTCAGGAGAGAAGCACCGAGGCAATGTGTTTTTGGACAAACAAGACACTCCTCAGAGCCTGTACTTGGGCGGCGCATGCGCAGAACAATCAAAACCCTGAAAAAGAAGAGTGGAGCCAAAACTTTGACACGTGGCCTACCGGCCCGAGTAATGAGAAATCCTTTCCACTTGAAGCATCAGCTGAACCGACGTGGGTTTTACTGATGATGCACATGTGGATTTGGAGTAACAGCTCTGTATGCATGTGAACCAAGGATTAATTGCAACATTTAGCCATCATAGTGTGAAAGTCAGGTTTACTGCCGCAGTTGCTTTTTTCTCTATAAAAAGCACTCAGTAATTTTTACCCATGGACGTTTTGTCAACTGCATCTTACGATGTTTTAATGAAATAAATAAGTTCCCCAACCTTTGACTTCTCTTGAAATTGTGTTGTTTAGAGTATACCTATAACTATCCCCAGGACAAAATTTACCCTTTATTAAAAATTATTAGGCATGGTAACCATGAATCATCATCTTTTATCCACTGGAAGCTGCTGTAAATGACTTGACATGCAGTAGCTCTAAGACTGCAAAAGAAACAAAATAAAACCTTTTCCAAGTGCCTGAAGGAAAATGGTATGTGGAAAATGTGCAGTGTATACGGTGTTTGAGTAAATGTTCATATTTAGCCTTCTCAAAAATGTTCATTTTGTACAACCCCAATTCCAAAACAGGTGGGATGCTATGTAGAGGTTAGAGAGTGTTATAAATAGGGGAATGCAGACTGCCCTAATGGAAGCTGACAGCACTACACACACCATTGATGATATATTTTTAAAGCAGCAAAGCGTCGTGGGGGGCTTGGAGCAGCAGGAAGCCAAAAAAAACTGAAGGATTAGTGCAGTAGTAATAGCCTGAAATATTTTTATTTAGATGCTAGAAGCATAAAAAATACATTTCCAGAACTTGAGGCTGTTATGATAAGTAAGGGCTATGACATAGTTAGGATTACTGAGACATGGCTTTGTGAAGAGGATGGAGATAAATATAAAATAGAAGGTTATAAGCTCTTAAGGAAGGACAGATCCAATAGGAGAGGAGGAGGTGTAGCACTCTATGTGAACAAAAACATTAATGTGCAGGAAATTCTTGAAACCAAACATTTCTTTCCCTGTGAATATATCTTGGTCAGGCTCATTGGCAAACACGAGGCAGGTGTAAACATTGTGAGTATGCTATCGACGGCCAGCTCTGGACAGTATTGCAAATTAAATGCTCTTTAGGAGGGTTAGGCAAGCTTGTAGAGGAGGAGGGACAATTATTATGAGAGACTTAAATTACTGTGCTATCGATTGGGAAATGGTGAAATGACAGGGTAAAGGGGAGGAAGAATTTCTATGTTATGAATGACAATTTTTTTTTGGTGCGAAATGTTAGTAAACCTACAAGAAAGAAGACTATTTTAGATTTAGTGCTCTGTAATGACCCTGATAGAATTTGCAATGCAGAGGTACACGTTTCACGTGCATTACAGTGGATTTCCCCACTAATGACACGGACATCGATTATGACTCAGGAATTCTCATGCTTGTCTTTACTGAGGGATTAAAAGCAATGGAATTGCATAAAAACGTTTCAAATGGTCTTATTTCATTAAAACAATTTAAATGATCATGAAACACATGCATTGTTTCCAATCCCTGAGTAAAGAGAAGCACGGGAAGTCTGGAGTCATAATCGCTTTCCATGTTACTTGTGATGAGATGCACCATGGAAACTTCAGTGCACAAGGATTTTAGTTCCGCATGTGAATTTCATGAAGCATTCAATGAATAATTGAGGACTACGGTGATTAAGCCTGAAAAATGCGTGAGACCTACACTGAATGCGTGAGACTTGGCATCTCTGGCACTGGAGCCACTTTGGACTAGAGACCATTCTACTGTTAATTCTGATGTTTCATGGCAAGTTAAAAGGTTATCCTCAAAAACCTAAATTTTCCATTTTTGGTGAACTTTGACAGGATGCACTCATATCTAAGTGGATAAGCGAAATCTTTATAAGATGTACATAACGGACAGTAATGAGAATACTTAGGCCAAATACTGTAAAATGCGAGCTGTGGTCAAAAAAAGAGCTGAGGAATGCAGTAGACTGTATGAAAGGCAAATTGCAGAGGGGGCAAAAACTAATCCTGAGAGCTTCTTTCAGTACTTCAGCAGAAAAAAGAATGTTAAAGTGGAGGTTAAGAGTAAAAAGTGTAAAAAACCACATAGCTACACCAACGATGGAAATAGCTGGAGGGGAAGGCACAGCGCGTTCTTGCTTGGCTGGTGTGAATCAAGGTGAAATAGTTGATCAACTTTCTCCGTTCGCAAACGAGGCCATGCCAAATATGGATATATCTAATCTGCCGCCGCGCTGTGGATAATCCAATGTGTGCATTAGAATATCACACAGGAACGAAGCGAGACATATATCAGTGATCAAAGGAAAATAAGCGTAACAGTTACTTTTTTTCTCTCATTTAATATCAGAATCCAATTTGAATTATAGTTCATAATTTAATGTAAACAGACGCGGGTCTCAGGGTGGTTATACCTCGGACTCTTTCATGAAAACTGCCGTTACTCCGTATATAGCCCCAAGTATTTGCATTATGGCCAAATCTTTGTTCGTTGGTAGTCTCAGAGAATGGAAGTCAATCACCACAGCTCTAGCATCTTGGCAAAAATACTGTGAATCCAGATCAATGTACGCCCATGGTTTTTTCAGGCGTATTTGACATTGGACCTATGGATCTCCTTAAAGGCCGAACTCCTAGAACCGACGCTATGTAGACCGTTAAAATAAATAGACTGTGATCGTCTATCCAACTTGAGAGAACCAATCACCATGCCAAGCCACTGATCAGTCAGTCCTAGGCCAGGATTATAACATAACATAATATAACATGAATGGTGAGAACAGGTCGTTAAGCTCAACTACGCTCACCATTTTCTTAATACTTTTGTGTATATATCCCTTCAGATACTCAAATGACTCAATAGTATCTAGCTTTAAGTCAAGCCTGCTCTTGAAAACCCCCAAGGTCTCTGCCTCAACAATGCGGTCACGCAAGCTATTCCACATCGAAATTACTCTTTGGGTGAAGAAATATTTCCGAATATCAGTGCTAAATTTACCTTCCATTTGTCAACTTCCATTTGTGACTTCAAGCTCTACTAACAACACTTTGACGAAGGAATCCTACATAATTCACTCTGTTAATCCCTTTAACATATTTAAAGACCTCAATCTAATCACCCCTTAGTCTCCTTTTCCTAAGACTAAAGAGATTAAGGATCTTCAGCCTCTTCTCATAGCTTTCATCTTTTATACCTGGAATTAGCTGAGTGGCTCGTCTCTGAACTTTCTCTAGAGCCTCAATATCTTTCTTTAAGTATGGTCCCCAGAACTGTACACAATACTCCAGATGTGGTCTGTCGAATGTGATGTACAAAAGAAGTATCACGTCCTTAGATTTGTACTCAATACTTTTGGCAATGTATCCCAGCATCTGATTGGCTTTGGTCAACAATCACTCCCAGATCTTTCTCGTGTGGAGCACATTACAGTTTTAAACCTCCCATGAAGTAATTCCGTCTACTGTTTTTATTACCTACATGTACAACTTTACATTTTGCTACATTAAATTTCATTTGCCACATTTCTGCCCAATTCTGGATTCTATCCTAATCATCCTGAATCAATTAAGTGGACTCTAAACTATTTGCCAAAACCCCCAATTTAGTAGGCAATAATTTTATCTACAAATTTAACTGCTCTCAATATTCTTATCAAGGTCACTAATGTAGAGGAGGAATAGCAAGGGTCCCAACACCGATCCCTGGGGGACGCTGCACCCCACCATACCTAGCTCAGATGAGATACCACTGACCACCACTATTTGTGTTCTGCCCTGTAACAAGTTTTGAATCCACTTCAGAATACCCCCTGTAACTCCAATGGAGCTCATTTTACAAAATTAGTCTATTATGCGGGACTGTATCAAATGCTTTCTGAAAATCCAAGTATATGATGTCATAAGCCCTGCTCTGGTCTTGGTGGCCTCTTCAAAAAATCCAGAAGGTTTGTCAGGCATGACCTTCCCCTAAGGAAATCATGTTGGCTATCCCTCAAGATAATGTTACGTTCAAGAAATAAATCTAGCTCATCTTTTATGATAGATTCCAATAGTTTGCACGCAATGCAAGTTAAACTGACTGGCCTATAATTTCCTGGCTCAGTACAGTCCCCTTTCTTATATATAGGTATTATATTGCCCTTTCCCCAATCATTTGGTATTTCTCCAATTTCTAAAGACGGATAGCAGATTATCCCCCTAAGTGTTGGTTGTAACATGGCTGAAAAGAGTGTAAAAGGAGTCACGGAGACCACGCAAGTTACAAGGAATAAAAACAGTTTTATTCGCCAGGCAGGCAGAAACTTAAATCAACACCTAAACACAAGTTACAGCAAATTTGGAAAAGGAGAGTAAAGTCATACCTGGCGAAAAGCTACACACAGAAACAAGTGTGTGAGAAGTCGATTTCAAAGCTTCTTAAACGACTGTAACTACACACGGCATAGAGGAGCTCGTGCGGGAAGGTGTTTGCAGTCTTCCTCGAATGGATTGTCTCTCTTAGCTTTAAGCCAAATCACATCTTTGATCCAGGAAGCACTGCCATACATTACCTGGACAGGTGATCGAATCGAGAATTTAGGCGCCCACCATTTGGAGGATGTAGTAAAGTAATTCTTAGAGGGCAAGGAAAATGAGATGATTACCAAAGAGGATATTTTACTTAGACTGTTTTTTCTAGAGTTTATAAAACTGAATGAACCATAATTTTATTTTGCATGAAACATATTCCATCCAAGTCGTTGAATTATTCTGAACACATACCAAACATGCTAAGAGAATGTATTAACATGATGCAGTTGTCATGAAAAACTCTTTTGCTGAATTATTTTACATGCAGTTCAGGTTACCTCAACAAAAGTAATTTGACAGTAGCATAATAAACATTTGGGAATAGTTAGAAGTTTCCAGAGTTTAAGAATATTTTAAGCAGATGAATTAAAGTTCAGTTTCAGAAAAAACATGACTAAGTGAAATAATGCTGATGTTAACGGGACGTCCTGTGGTGGTACCCAATCACTTAGGGCGTCTGTTGATTGTTCTCATTCATAATGGCTCCAATATCCCATGGACGCCATTAACCATTAATGCACTCCTTTTCCCTTTACTCCAGCTCAGCAAACATTTCAATTTTTTCAATTTCAATTTATTTGTATAGCGCTTTTCACAGATAAACTGTCACAAAGACGCTTTACAGTCAGAGATGAGTTACTGAAAGGGCAGCGCCCAGCCTATTCCCCACTACAGCAAATAAGGCAAAAAACTCCCAGTAGGGAGAAAAATCCTCAAACAGTGGTGAGAAAAAACTCCCCAGTAGGAAGAAATCATAGGAGGAACCCGGCTATAGTAAGGATGCCCATCCTCTGCAGGCTAGCTAGTTAATATAGTTAATAAGCAAAATAAGATAATTACAATACAGTTCCATTAAAGTCCATCTAAACAGTGCATTCTGGGGAGTCAACGGCCCGCTCATCCTGAGGAAGTTTGAACAACTTATTGTTTTGTTGCAGGGTGCATGAGTCCTTTGAAGTTCAGAATGCGCCTCAGTTCTCGGGCTACTCCAGTTTGTCAGCCTTTTGCTGAATCCAAGCTTGATTATGCTGTACGAAAGAATAAAGATGGATCGCTAATGTATGAGAATAAGGACATTGCCCATTACTTAAGTAGTTACTTAGTTGAAAATTTTACCTTGGAGCGGATTTTTATTTGGGCAGAGGAAATTTCCAATGTTCAAGATTATTTAGCAGAAATTTAGGTTGGGGATAATGAAGTATTAAACAAGTTGCATAAACTAAGATAAGACAGATAAGTGCTCAGGGAAGTTAGTGAGATTATCTCTAAACCACTCTCAGCGAACCTCAGACTGTCTTTAGACAGTGGAAAAATACCAAATGATTGCTAAGTGCATTTTTCAGTTCAGAGGCTATGGATCCCTTCTCGTGCAGGCTAAGGCTCTGTGTACATGTGGCCGGCTATTTTCATAAACAAACATTTCACTGTCTCTGTTTTCAAAAATATTATCATGCACACGTATCAGTTTTCAGACAAGTTTTTGTTCACAGGTACCCGTATATCTGCCGTCAAAAGCATATCAAACCTGTAGGTAGCAGTGTAATGATTAGCTCAAGCCTATATTAGCCAATCAGAATCCCGAAAATACCAACAACAGAAACGAATCACTATCAAATCCATGATTACCATCTGATGTCGGCTGCTTAAAACATGCAAACCTGCTGCCGAAGTTTTCCAAAATCTCCACTCTGGCCGGAGTTTTTAGAAAGAATCGTTTTCAGAGGTGAATTCTCCATTTGCATGTAAACGAAGGGCACAAACGCAGGGAAATGTCTCAGTTTGTCCAAATAACTGAGCACGCGTAAACGGGCCCTAAGTTTCTATGTTTTCTTTTTCTAATAGCTCTCGTGATTAGAGTTTCACACTGCGTTGTTGGAGGGCACTAATTACGCTTGATTATCAGTTTTTCGTTTGCTCAATAGTTTTTGACTGTTTCAATTGTGGGCGATCAGCCATTTTGTGTAGTTAATTAGCGAGGCGTTTAAGCATTGTGTCGAGCGACACTCCCTCCCAGTTTGTCACCTCCTCTCCCATCCCTGTCTGCTCAGTATGTGTATACTTCCCATCTCTGCTTCTACCATCATCACCTTCCTTGTCATTATCGTCCGTTCAACCTCATCTACCCCTCATCTACCTCCAATGACACATTCTGGGTTGCCGCTGGACTTTGGAACTGCAAGTCCGCTACCTAGAAAGCTAAATTCATCTCTACCTGTGCCTCCCTTCGGTCCCTCCACTTCCTTACACTGACACTTGGATCTCACCAAACAGCACTAAAATGCCATTGGCTCTTTTCACCTCCCTCTCCTTCTCCCACACTCCCCAGCCATCTGAGCGAGGTGGTGGGATCAGGTTGTTGATCTCCACTTCTTGGAAATTCTCAACTCTTCCACTCTCTCACCGCTCCAACTCTTCTTTTGAATTTCGTTCTGTCTCTGTATCTTCTCCAGCTAGCCTGTTTATCATTGTATTGAATCGTCCCCCAGGCTTCGTAGGATGTTTCTTCGTAGGATTTCCTACTCAGCACCTTCCCTGAGGACGGCACCCCGCTGATTCTCCTGGGAGACTTCAACCTCCAACTTGAAGCCTCTCAGTCTGCTGCTTTACTTCTGGTCCTTCATTCCTTCGACTAATCCCTCCTGCCCTCATCTCCAACCCACAAAGCAGGCAACCTCCTTGATTTGGTCCTTTTTTGCAACTGCTCCTCCTCAGGTCGCACAGTGACCCCTCTTCACCTGTCTGACCACCAGATTGTTCCATTCTCTCTCCCTCTTCTACTCCTTCCCCCCTCTCCGTCTTCGACCTCCTCTACTCGAGTTTGCCGTGACCTTCGCTCTCTCTCCCTCCTCTCCTGCTTCCCTTGTCAGTGCTTCCTTCCCTTCCCTTGAATCCCTCTCCGATCTGCCCACTGGATCTGCTGGTGATATATTATTATCATATTACGCATGCCACACTATCTGCAGGTACTTATCCTGGTGTATGTTGGTATATTCATTGGTAGGCATGTCACAGAGACATTACATAATTAGTAATACAATGTCTTGAAGAAATGTTTATGTTCAGAAAGGAATGTTTTGATATTCATCTTGCCATTGAGTCATCTCCGTCTTCGTGCACATCTCAGTGATTATTGTTGTACATTGATTTTTGTACTTAAGAAAGGAGGAGTAAATCTAGAACCATGGTTTTCAATGCTGGGACCCAAGCAATGAACAATTTTCTTTCGGACTATCTGAGAGCAGCCTGATTTTGGTAATCAGGGGCTTTGTCATTAGGTGATCAGCGCATCTTGTGTGTTAGCACTGAGTAAGAAGAGAAATGTGCACCTCATTCTGGCCCGAGGCATGCAATTTAAAACCACCAGTGTATTAATACACTGAGTTGACGAAAGAATGGGGAAATCTGCTCATCCAACATCTCATTCCAAAATTTTGGGCATTAAGAAGGAGTTGGTCCCCCATTTGCTGCTACGGCAGACTCTTCTGGGAAGTCTTTCCCACTAGATGTTAAAGCATCGCTTGATATTTGTAACCATTCCGTCCCCAAAAGCATTTAAGAGTTTGCATAGGGATGGCAGCAAACCACATATGCACCTCATTCTGAGCACTGCAGTAATGTTGTGACAAGAAAAGGCCTTCACCAAACCGCTCGAATCTTAATAATCTGGTATGTGATTGATTGATTGATGGATAGATACAGCATTTAGATTTTCCTTCAGCAGAATTAAGAGGTCTAGCCTTAATGAAAAAGATGCCTAGACCAAATAGTCACCACGAACATTTGGCAACATACCGTAAAATGGGGTAATAAGAGACATTTTTTTTAGATATTTTTTATGATTCCTCCCAAAGCATCCTGGCCAAGTATGTGTCAAATCTGTTTATTGCTGTCAATCATAAAAGAACAATAGAATCATATTCAACTCAACTTGCAATTTTCCAGTACCTACCAATATCATAAAAATAATGTATCGTGACAGGGAGTGTCAAAAAAAAAATTGAATTTGCATTTGAAAACTTTCCAAGAAAATTGTCCCTTGTTACCCGGCCGTCCCTTATTACCCCATTTTATGGTACTGCACTTCTCTACCATAAAAAAGCAGTGCTGTTGATTGATCCTCATTATTCATTATGTTTGACCATACACCGTCAAATATGTTGGGTGTGTAGCAAGCAAAGAGAAAAGAAATAAAAGTAGCATGCATTCTAGTTTACTGAAGAAACAAAAGTTTTCCATTACTGAAACTAATCCCAGCTGGTCACTGGTGGTTCCCTGGAAAAAAAAAAAAAAAAAAAATTCTCCCCTGTTGGCAGCTATAAGCTTTGAAAAAAAAAAAAAAAAAAAAAAAAAATTCCCCCCTGTTGGCAGCAATAAGCTGTGGAAAAAAAAAAAAAAGTAGAAAATTTTTTTTTTCCATTGGCAGCAATAAGCTTCCGTAGGTTTTAATGTCTATTATAAATTTTTTTTTTTTTTTACAATTTTGACGATCATATATACTGCAAATTTGTGCCACTTAATTGCTTTTTTTTCTTGTTTTATGATAATATTTTAATGTTGCTGTTTTGTCCAAACACCAATTCAGCCTACGAGCTCCCAAGATTTTGAAGATATAAGGCCTGCTTTCCTTTCGTTCGATTTATTACTTTTCTGGTGCAGCGGCCACAGGCTATATTTTCATTCACTATCATGTTCATCTTTCAGAGGAGACATTTAACTGAGGTCCTGACTCACCATGGTCAATAGAGATCCCACAACACTCTTCAACAAGAGTCGGGGATTCTCCGGTGTCATGTTTCAATTCCCAACCTGGTGCTTTCAACCTGCCTCCTAATCATCCCCTGATCTCACAGACTATGTAACTGATGAGTGGTGAGTGTTCTGGCACAAAATGGCTGCTGTCACATCACTCAGGTAGGTGCTGCACATTGGTTGTGGTGAGATGACAGGAAGCATTTTGATGTCTTTGAGAAGGCGCTATATGAAGACAATGTTCATCCATTCATTCATGTTAAAGGGAAGAAAGAATCATGTCTCGTACTGCACGTTAGAAAATATTCAATGCTAAGTTGTTAAACTATCGGGTTCTTTAAGAAGTCATTTAAACGGTCAAGTTTTTTTTTTTATGATCCGAGAAATTATCTGATCTATGACTCAATACCACGATTTGATCTCAACCATGAGGTTTTTGATCTGTCGCATCCGTACAGCCAGCGGCTGTCACTACCGACTGATGTTACTGCTTTCAGCTGAAAGTGTTTGGGAAAGGCAGCTCTCGTGTAACCTAACCTCGCTCATGGCCTCAGAACTCTCCTCGCTCCACAGGCAGTGAGATAGCAGATTCAAAACAACTGCCAATTTAAGCGAGTATTGAGGAGATAATTCCTATCGAGAAAGAGAAATGAGATCGAAGCAGGCAAAATTAGCAACAGACTCCAAACTAATGACACGCAAACTGACAATAAACCACAACATAGCCTATTCCAGCAAATCTCCATGCAGATCTTGGAATCCCAGCACAAACGCACTTTTCTAAGGCTCCTCTTAGACACAGTGCCAGTGCTGTGCCAAACCCACCAACAAGTAGCAGTATCTACCCTTTCAAAACTGAGCATTGCATAGGCACTGCTGATTGAAATTTGTGAGATCTTCTGGCCGCCCTTCAGACGTCAGTCAATACAGACGAGATGATCAGTGCTATTTGGGCAATGAGAGAAGTCATACTGTATTCATGCCAAGACTTGGACTGTGCCACGGCAGATTCGCATGAGATCTAGAAAAATCGAGAAGCATGAGGATGAAGTATGTACAGTTGCGGTCCTACCTACAGGTGACAACAGTAATGAAACTCATGCATCACCTCATGCTTCACCTCCAACCCCTGAGTAAAGAAAAGTGTGAGAAGTCCGGAGTCATGACGCAGGTGAAACTGATAAACCTCCATCCGCAAGGACTTCAGTTCCCCGCAAGAATCTCTAACATACGCTTTGATTGAATAATTGCTGACTACAGCAGGGGAACATAAATATGCTACTAAAACTCACGCCAAATGCGTGAGAGTTGACAGGTATGCGTTATTGATGAAAACTGATAATGTTGAGAGTTATCGGAGTTTCTGTAATGGAGATTTTACTGAAGGATTGAAAACAGGTCATGACTTATCATTATTTTTAAGGGATGGTTTGAGCTTCCCCTGTTGCCAGTACACCAGCCACCACCGACAGAAACTAACTTACTTGTCAGCAGACCTCGAGTCCCTAAACAGGGAACAGCAAGCAAATCTGAGCTGTAGCTAATTGATTTGACGCATGACTGCAGCAGCTGGCTTAGTTTCTCCTCCATCATTGCTGTTGGTATTGTAGGTCCCTCCCTCTTCTTGACTTTGATTGGTCAGTGAGATGAAATTGACGAGTCTGGTGCAGTTCCAAAAAGCGCTGTGAGCAGAGCGGGGGAAAAAGCTGAAAGTTCAAGATGTTACGCTACTTTGCTGTAGAACTACTTATTATTATTATTATTTACATTTTTTTATTTTTGCCTATTGATTATTTATCATGTTTATTTACAACATTATTTAACATATTTAACTTTACATAATATCTTTTGGAAAACGTGCACATATTCTTTTGGGGGGGGGTTGCCTTGAGCACCAAACGCTCTAGAACTGCTCCTGATTATCTGCTGACGACAACTAACTGAAAAACATGTTCACATGAAATGTGGCTCAAATGAAGAAAGTAAAAGCACCGTTATAACCTGCTTATTTAATTTTGATGTTGTTATATTTAATGCTAGATTGTAGTAGTCTCGTGTTGATCAATGAATATTTAATTTGTTGGCAAATCTTGCGCAATTCATAATAATGAGCACATGCACAATATCTTAGGCCATGCAGCTCCAGAGATATGTTGCCTGCAAGCTTCAGGTATTGATCTGAATGGATGCTAAATATTTCTGTGTCTTCATGTATATGGTCTGAAGTCTGCTGGAAAATGTCCGACTTGACTGCAGCTTGCCAGGCGAGGTGCTGTTCATCTCGAACGAGCCTACACGCTGTTCCGCAGCCAAAGCTTTACAGCTGGGCTAAATGGCAATTTATGCTAATGATGTATAACATTCAGAGCAGTGAAGACAGTATTTAACACACACTTCACAGCTGTCTTCGCATTAGTGAGGTGATGGCATCCAGTGCTAAAAAGAGCCTGGAGCAGCAGGAGTGTCAACACACACAAAAAAAAAATTATATTGCATTTGTCTGTGCTCATTCTTATTTCTCATTTACAGTTTGTCCTTCCTTGGGTAAATAAATATCTATTTCAACTGATGAATCATTACCTTTGTCAAAATTAATTCTCTAGTTTGTATTTTTCTCTAAACTCCCTTGTGCGGAGAGTGTTTGGCTGCAGTTTGGCTTGCAGGGCTACTACATCAAAAGACCAATGAAGTGGGTTTTCGGTTCATTTGATAAGTTGCCACACTTGACACACTGACCATGATTTCTTTCTTTTTTCTTTCTCTTTTTTCCCCAAATCCCAAAATACCCGGCACTGATGCACCAACTAGCAGCAATGGTTTGTTTTTATACAATAGGATTCGAACAGAGGATCAACCAGAAATAATCCCCACAAAACGAGACGGCGCACGATGAAGTCGACTGTTTAAAATGAATTAGTTCGTCTGATAGGAGCAGCAGAGCTTGGCTGGAGTCCCAAAAAAAATATTTTGACGTGGCATCAGCTCATCGTCTAAAATTAGAGAAACGAACCAGCAGTTAACAACCTACTTAACATCAATCCAAGCAAGAGAACTCACCCAGCTAATTAACAAAATAGTAACAAGGCTGGTAACTACCGAGTACTGCAGGTAAATTATTGGGCTCCTTTGAGTTTTCTCCGATGTCTTAAAAAGTTTGAGACATGATCTCATCCTGAATTACTTGATAACTGCACTCTGGGGAGAAACACCGGCCCCTCAGGCGCTTAAGCCATGAATGTTGAAGTGTAAAAATATATCCCACACATTGATTTTGGTTTTAAATCTTTGACTGGAGAAACACTTCTACAGCCATTAGGAAAACAACACAGCTGGTGCAAGAAGGCTTACTCAATCACCTGTGAAGCCCGTGTAGGCGTGCGACTTATAATGCCTGCCCAAGGGAGAGAGGGAGGATCCCTAATGGAACACATTCACCGACTCCTCAGGCCACTGTCGTTACACAGGGAGGCTTTCCTGCAAAGCACCGGAAAATCACTTGGTTGGAATTGACTGGTGTGGCAAAACTGTAAACCATGTAGTTCTCCATTAGAGATTTCTGTCAACGGCAAATGAGTGTGCCTTTATGCTATAACGGCTCACATACTGTGCGGTGGTGACGAGCAGTCTAAGTGAGAGAGATGCGGACATTCTGGGTTTGCCAATACCTTTGGCTCTCATTTCTCATTTCTTATCTGGGTTCAACGGTGTTATGGCTTATTCTTACTACCGCTCATTATTCTGTTTTTACTTCTTTTTTTTCCAGTGAAATGCACATTAAAATCAGAGAAGCTGAAGTTAATGAGGGAAAGCACTAGGGTGACGGACACGCACGTCTGACTGAGTTCTGAGGAATAAGGCTGAAGAGAATTTTTGTAGTGGCAGAGAAGTCTTGGCGTTGAGAGAGAACAATTAACGTGAAGAAACGTGCTGTGATAAATGGACAGCATCTGACAACACAGAGCACTTAAAATGCTTTCAGCTCTCTGACAGATTGCATTAATTCATTTAATGTGTCAAATAATGCATGAACAATTCTTTTACCTCAGATAGCAAAGCTACTTTATTCTCATTTTAGTTATCTTGGTGAGGACTTTGTTTTTCCGTCAACCTTTTTATGTGGGTCTGGGAGAGTCCCTTTCCAGTTGGGTGACCATCTGCCTGATTGCCTTCGTGTTATAGATGTTACAGTGTGCAGCTCTACCACCCCCCCATTACATGATGGAAAATTCAAGTAAAATCAAAAAGGGATGATTTCATCCTTTACTGTATTGAAAACGCCATAAAACAAATGCAGTTGCTCATTGGAAATAAACTTAGTGACTGAAAGAGAGTCCAAAACAGTTGGCGGAGTGTGAGGTAACGTTCAGGAACCAATCGCGACACCCAGGAGATCCTGCAAAAAAGAATTTTATTAAAGCTGAGGGGTGAACCCCCGCAGGGCAGAGGGCAACGGTACTGAGTCCACAATCCAAGATCAAAATCCCAGGGGCGTAATCCAAATCGTACACAGGGCTGCAAACACAATAATCAGGGTCGGGCAAAACAGATTCATTACTCGGGTGTGAGAAATCCAAGACAAAGACAAAATCATAAACAGGGACAGTCCTGGGACAGTTTGCGTGTAACGCTAAGAGTACAAGGCATGAAAGATCGTAGCACAAGGAAAATATTCTGACAAGAGCTTGTAGTGAAATGACTGCTTAAATACACATACGGGAAGTCACATGCTATGATAGGGAACAGGTGAGCTGGATCAGACTAATTAACAAAGGAATGAACAAGAGGAAGTTCCTCACCACATGAAATTGGTGAAAGCCAAAACGCGGACAGGGATCACACAGACAACCTATGACAAACCGACGGCTCCGGTTAGGCAGTTCTAAAGTACACAGAGTGAGAGGCAGAACAGTGATTAACAAGGTGCAGAGAATCTGCTGAAGCACAGCAGAGTGAATTGAGTGACAGCAAGGGGCGGAGACTAGAGCAGAGCGAGTTCTGAGAGCTCGTTAGTCAATTAGTAATGTGCAGCTATACAATCCGTAGTGCTTGTTAGTAAGTTAGTACTATAAACAATGTTAGTTAATGTTAGTAATTTACAGTGGCGGCCCTAGACAAAAATTACAGAGGAAACCAGAATGAACAACAAATTTAATTCAGTGTTTACGTGTTATTTTCCTGCCGACTTCTCATTCATTTAAGTGAAAAAAAAGGATAAAAAAAGAAGAGTGCGTGCGTGAGAGAGAGTGAAAGCGCGAGGGAGAGCTGTGGATGCGCACTTCAGGCTGTGCGCGTGCTTATGGCTCTGGCACGCAGTAGTATGTGATCAGTTATCGGAGGCCCATGCAAAGCTGGTAAACGCCTCGTAGCTTTATTACAGCAGAGAGCTAAACACATAGCGATCAGACGGCAATAATGACAAGATCTAGATATAAAAAAAACATTTTAGCCATTGCTTTCACAGACAGTATTAATGAAGTTCCGTTTTGTGGACAATGCTTCTCTCTGACTCTTATTCAATTAATTGGCAACAAAAGCATTTGCTAGGTAGCCGTGGACTATTGTACTGAAACACAGGCAAACCCCTTCCACCAACATTAGAAGTAACAATGTCATATGTGGCAGCCTCGCGACTGAAATTAACAAATCACAAGGATGCCCTATATTTATACATCCAGAAACACACTCAACATGAATGCATAACGTGTGAACGTCTGAATTACATAAACGAAATATAAAATTCATGGTTACAAAGGTTTATATAAAAACTGATATCAAACGTGCTGCAGCGCTATCGCCTGTAAACTTTACAGCTGTCAGCTGATAGAGCAGCTGATGTCAGCGGACCTAAATGCAGTCTGGGTAAGGATTGAGAGTATAAAAAAACAGTATAGCTTAGCCATCATGCTCTGAAATCCACTTGACACGACAAGAATAATAAAGGATAAAACACCACATTTTACGCATCACATAACAAAAATGTGACAACAACCCGGTGATCAGAAAGGCCACGGCGGGCCACAGGAGACATGGTCAGCGGGAAAACCGGTTCAGCTCGGCACTTCCTGTTAGCCACTTGTTTCTAGCATAGCTAGCTTCACAAAAAGAGCGAACTTTTCCATCATCTCTCCCTTTAGTTAAATTGAGCTTTGGAGTCGGCCTACCGTCCCGCTTCACTTTTAGTTGAACCTCCAAAGCAATTTTTGTGAAGTCATTTTTTACAAGAAACTCAGGGTCCCTGTCACCATCCATTCTCTGACTTACTGGCTATACTTTGTGTGGGCGAGCTGGCGCCTGGCGGGACTGTTGAATCAGTGTGTGTATTTTCCATAACAGTTTGTGATTG
Source organism: Gymnothorax reevesii (assembly GCA_029721435.1). Taxonomy (NCBI): domain Eukaryota; kingdom Metazoa; phylum Chordata; class Actinopteri; order Anguilliformes; family Muraenidae; genus Gymnothorax; species Gymnothorax reevesii. Next base: position 118,650,912 of record CM056578.1, read on the forward strand.
GTTGGAAGCCAGATTTGATCTGGCCTCCCTCATTTTTTTTAAATGATGCATTGACCATTAAGCGATGAGCCTTGCTTCAATCTGATTGGCTAATACGGGCTGTTTTTTTCCTAAGGGAGGCCAAGTGAAGCTGGCCTCCGAACTGACAGACAGGGCGGAGGGCATAAGACACGAAGTGTAAGACACAATGAGAGCTTGACAGGAGGGGGCGCTGTTTTGCTACTCACGCTCAGCCAAAGCAGAAGTGTGCTGATGTAGTGTTTTGACATGGAAATGACAACAATATAAAATACATTGTGGTGAAGCTTATTTATATTTTTTCTTTCTTGCAATAATTTTTGGGGAAGCCAGGCTTCCCTTAGCCTCCGCGAAAAACCGCCACTGCTAATTTATCTACAATAATAAACTGTTAGTAAAGATAGAACAGTAAGCGAAGGAAGCAAACGAGATTGAAAGGAATGTTTGAAAACCCAGAAGCCATGAAATCACCTGAAACTATGGCACACAAAACTGGGGAATAAAACTGTCTCAGAACACATGACCAGACAGGGGAGACAATGTGCAATGCAGGCCATGAGAATTACAAAAACCAGAATGATAATCTAAACTGTGAATATGGGAAATGGCAGGCAAAGGACATAACAAAGAAAGACAGGCAAAATACAAAACGTGGCATGGAGTAACTCAAAAACTGTGGCATGGAGTCAGGGTAATAACAAAAACATGGACAGGCAACAGCAGTATCATAACACAGAGACGACTGTTTACCGCTGTGACATATCATCACGACTTCAGATTACACTCATTAAGCATTTGGACGAGTCCAGCAAGCAAAATTTTCCCCCATTCTACGATTATGTAGGTTCTCAGCTGCCCAACTGAAAGCGGCCTTCAAGGCTGTATATTTTACACCGCAATATGCCACACACTCTTATTGAGGGAATGATCTGGAATGCACACAGGCCAATCTAGCACCCACACTCTGCTAATGCAGCCATGCACTTGTTCTCCATGCAGAATGCCCTTTGGTGTTGTCTTGCTGGAAAACATGGCTCTACTGTGCTGCTCTTGTAGTTTTGGTTGCATCTGTGAATGCAGCAGGGAGCGCCGTTCACAGACAATAGTTTACCGATTGGACTTCCTCCCAAGTCTTAATTGAGAGACCAGCACTGGGAAACAGGAGTCATGTGCTTTGCTTTTGGGTTTCTGTTGTTATTTTTAATGCTCCCTAATACAAAGAATGGTCTTTTGGTTGTGTAAACCCCTTGATGATCGAACTATAGGGACCTAATGAAAGGACTTAAGGCTCCTCTGTCTTGAGAAGCTCTTTTGATGTTTGCTGTTCAGCACACAGCTGACCCGAGCTAAGCGCCACAGTTTTGGAGAATTGCAGGCTGAAGCGCCCCTGGAAGATTAGTATCATTATTTATTTATTTTTTTTTTTATTCTGGGGAAAAATGATTAGATGGAAGGTCTCATACAGGCTCTTCTGAAATCTTCTCTGTCCTGGCAGCAGGCACACCAGTTGCTGGTGGAAAGAGTTGCCTGGATGGAAACCTGCCCATGACCTGAATTCTCTGTCGCCGAAACTCTTTTTTGGCGGACCCATGCTCAACACCTGCTGGAATCCCCGCTCGCCCTCCCATGCAGGCAGTTTGCTGTTTGCCATCTGCAGGTGTCTCTTACCTTCCTGTGGAAACACCTTACTCCTCAGTTGTTGTTGCCGTAAGCCCGTTCCGAGCCCACTCCTCCTGCTCACTATCACCCCCTCTCCCACCTCCTGAGGTCACCAAAAGCCCTCCCAGACTGGAGCCTTGCCTGCTGTCTGCTGTCCTCCCGAGCCCTCGTGCAGTTACAGTGGGTCCCGCCATCCGGAGATGGAGCCTCACTCACCCCTAGCTGTTACCTCAGGCCCTCCAGCGTGGAGCCCTCTTCCCTTCCTGTGGCGGCTTCAGAGTCAGCGCCTTGCTTGCCTGCTGCCATCGCCACAAGGCTTCCTGAACCAGCATCTGACTCACCTCCTGCCATCGTTACAGGATCTCTAAACTCCCAAAACTTCTCAACATGGTTGTTTTTTTTCTGTGAATATTTTGATGATTTTTGGTTTTGTGCCCCCTCAGTTGATTTTATATTGTGAGAATTGTGATTAAAGGTTTTCTCTCGATACAGGTTTGTGTTACTTTCCATCCCAAGGTCGAAAACCCCAGCCAGGGACTACAGTGGCCTGCCTTTTGCTATTTCAGAATTACACAATAAATTGAGTGATTTTTTATTATATTATAATCGTTGAATGAAGTCCAAGAAGAAAACTGGATGAAAAACTTGCTGGTAAGTCATTCAACTGACAATGCAGTTGAAGATGTTTTTTTCTTTTCCTCTATATTATTTTATTTTGTCTGTTGGCACTTTTGCAATTAAAGAGATTGATGAAGGGTGAGAGAAGGGGTATTGTTTTCAGGTCTGTTTGTTCGTGTGTTTATTTGTTTCTGTGTTTGTTTGTTTGTTTGTTTGTTAACACTCTGGCGGCAAAAGTAATGGCCAGATTCACCCCTAATTCAGTATAGGGATTGCCACTGACCCAGAATAGATCCCTATTGAATTTCGTACAAGTGGGTAAAAGTATGTGCGAGGGGCGGGGTTTGATGTGCCTGGTACCACTTGTCCATTCCTGCATTGTTGACATGAACAGTTGTGTGAGAGCACATTAACAGCAGTGCCTGGATGCCAGGTGTACGGAGGTCACTATGTATCATACTGTTCACACTGCAGTATTTCATTTGTTGCTGAGTAGGCCTATATATTAATTAAAACTGGTTGTCGTTTTTGGCTACCTGCTGCGCTCAGCCTTTTTTTATATTGCAGTGCTGTCAAAATGGATTTACTTCTGTTCAGTTTTGTGCTGGACATCTGAGACAAGAACTGGGTTTGGTCTGCCTTTCATCGGCATTTCATTTTGACTCATAATGCACATGGCATACTGTGAAGGGTTCTGGTCAATCACGTACATGGCGGCAGTTCGGAAATCAGGTTCATTATTATTATTATTATTATTATTATTACTTTTATTATCACTGTCTAAAGGAATTTTTGACTGTTTCAAAGTTAGTGTAACGTCACTGACAGATTCAAGAACAGGTGTTGCACGCCAAAAAAACAGACCTGTTGCGCGGCTGTTGAGAAGTGTCAGTCGTCTACCTGTGAAGATAACATTCAGCAGGATAAACTCTGTTAGCCTGTGTACTGCTGACCTTTCAACAGTATAGCCGATATAATATCCATCCTCCCTTAAACTGATAAGAATGAATGTTGTATATTATTTTAATTGCTATTCCACGCCTCTGTGAATTTCCAAATCAATGCTGAGGATGTCATATGCATTCAGTGCATGATTATTTCAGTTCTTAGCTTGCTGATAAATGCACGATGACAGTGCATTTTGCGCTGTTGTACCACCATGAAACAAGGCTATTGCAGCGGTATATTGTTGTAGATACGCCATGAAGGTCAAGCTGTTCTGTTCGTTTTAGGATATGTAATTACGGTTCCTTTCGTCATGAGATTGAATGGTGCGCATAGTTGCAATAATAATGAAGAGGAGGCTGATTTAATTAAAATGAATGGTCATGTTGTCCGCTTCAGTAGTTGTTTAGATGGCCACTTCTGAACTGAGAGCACCAATAATATAGAGTTTTTCAATTGTGCTATTAAGCAATAAGTCTGTCCACACAGGCAAGCCTTTTCAGAAAGAGTAAGGGTACAGGCGCTGCTCGAAATAATGTTTACAGTGTTAGGATTCCAGATCTTTTCTTAGTTTCCTGACTGTGGAAATGGGTGAGTCAGAAATCTAAGGTTACAATGAAAATGTCAAGGCAACGATTTTTTGTCAGAAATACTGTGTATATTGAGTGACATAAAGGGGACAATAAAAAAATAACACAACCAAAACTTGGATTTAATTATATTTGCAGCAGTTTAGGGCTTACGGTGTATTCAACATAAACATGCTTGTAAATAGGCACAATCAGACCAAAAATAGTGTCAGTCTTTGTCTGAATAATAATTCTTCAAATCCTTTTCATGTAACAGCATTAATGCTACTCAAAATTAATTTCTAATCCCTTTAAAATTGATCAAATCTAGTTGCATATGGGTTGTGCTTTGGTGTTTTTGGTATTATGTCATTAAGCTTTCTTTTTTTAATGTGTAAAGCTAAATATAACATTAATTGTAAATTAAGTCAGCCTCTACTTTTCTCAAAGACCTCCTTCATGATTTTGAATCATTAACTTAACTCAGTACAAACTGAATATATAACCTTGATATAGATATAAGGTATCAGGGCTCTCAAGTCTCGCGCATTGAGCGTGAGAGTCACGCTTTTCAATAAGTTCACCCGCTCTCACGCCATGCATGACATTTCTCACGCTGAGAAGTGATAAAACTCGCTGCACAATAGTAACATAGACTGTAAAAGAGATTAGTAATCTATGAATGGATGAGGTGAAGGCAGACGGCTCTGCTTGAATCAGCAACCTATTAGCCAGTCAGAAAATAGTATTTCTTGTTGCCAGGTGAAATAGCAGCACTGTAATCACGTCTTCCGCACGCACGCGAATACATGTGTGCACACGTCAAAGAAGAGCTGGAAGTAGAAGCCCGAAATCAGGTAATCACTTTATCTGTTTTTTTTTTTTTTCCAATAACTGCTTATTAAAGTCGAGGAACTATTTAGGATATTTGCTTTATGGATCTTTTTTTTTAACCTCAATTTAACAGCTTAGGACGGTTATGGTTTGATGAATTGACTTCTAACTTGTTACGGGGAGAGTGGGGGTCTCTGCCTTCCATGTAGTGTATTTTGGCTGAAAACAAACCCTACTCCGATCCGGTTTCAGAGGTGGTACCGCAGCATCTCTTGTTTGTGACTGACAAAACGATACAAATACCTTTCATTTAGCCTTTATTATACTGGGGAGTCCCAATGAAATTTAAAAAGCACGGATATTAGGGGAATGAAGAGTCACTTCTTATTTCGGTTTACTGGCAGTTGTGAATATTCAATAACTGATCCTGGTCTGCCATCTAGTGATAGAATATTGTAACTGCGTACAAAAATTCGCTGCTCCACGTCCACTGGCGGACACATCTGCAAAAAGATGCACCGTTGTTCTTCTCGAACACGCAAAATCCAAATAATCTGTAAATGATGGATTAAATTGATATTTTAATTTTAAAAGAGTAACTGAGTTGCCAGTGTCAAAGAAAGGAAGTGAAAGTATACTACTTAAATACTGTAACGAAGTACATGTACATCAATACTATGCACCTTTGAAAATGGGAGTATCATGCACCCCCCTCCCCCGCCGAAAACTCAAAACTTGAGCCCTGCTATGGTACATGCTACAGGACACTGCTTGCACATGTTAACCATAAGTAAACAAAGAAAAATTCGATTGCAAAACCGAGGGTATTGGGATATCTTTGAATCTATAATGACGTAGTAAGTCACATTGCTTAGGATAGAACGCAATCGTGCACGACATGTTGATTTCTGCTGTGTCGAGAAAAAAATAAACAAACTGTTGTGCAAGCATTAAAACGTGAGCAACGACAAATTCATGTCCCTGCTTCCTGCAATGGTATGATGGCGCTGTTAAATTGCCATAATGTCTATGTGCACATTAAAGCTAAGATAAATACACATCACACAGACATGGCAGGTCAGACAGCGTTGGTAAAGTCTCCCGCCGCTGACCTACATGCCAAGTCGTCTGATGTACATAAAAAATGTGCACTAACTGCCTTTCAATAAACCGCAATCAAACTGGTTGGATGACTTATTTAGGTTTACTTGGGTGTGCCCTCGATCGTACGACTACACGTCAAAGGAATTTCGCCAAATACTCCAAGAATTCATTTCATTAAAACTTATCACGGATTAATTGGGTTGTCACATCGCCATGTCAATGCAATATGCTACAATACTGCACAACACTGCTTGCACACGCAAACCAACATTAAGCATAGGGGCAATAATAATTAAATCTTAGTTGCCCGTTTTTAAATTCATACCTCACTGAAGTTATGGCGGTGGAGAAGTCACTTTTCAGTTGATCCTACGCAGTTTTCTCGTGTACGGAGTGCAGTTCAGAGGAACTTCTCTTGGTCCTTCCCATTGGTCCTTGCTTGCTTCCAAATTCAACCCGTTTTAGAGCGCCTGCTGCACGTCTGCGAGTCGCGAAGGATTTGGTGTAACACTTGCCCTTTATTTTCCGGTCTTTCGATTGTGCATGACAGATTCTTGTAATTATGACATGACATTTAAAAATTACCAAAATACTTCTTTTCTTGTGTGTTCTAATCATTGAAATTACACATAGCATTAGAGTGAACACAATAATGGAAAATAAATGCGCTGCCCGTTCAATAAAAAAAGTCACCATTTGGAAATTAATGAACACATTCTATAATTGGATCATTATTGTGGATATTAATATGTTTCAACTGGCAATAATCATTTTTACCCTGACCGATGAACCGCGTCGCTACTCATTTCTTAAAAAATCATGTCGGAAGAAACATTCCTTACTGGTGGAAAAGATGTTTCAGTATTTCGGAACGGGCATAGTAGAAGAGTCCAGGTGCTGAAATGGTCTGCCTGCAGTCCAGACTTTTTACCAATAGAAAACTTTTGGCGCATCATAAAAGGCAAAATCCAAAAGACCCAGGACTGTTGATCAGCTAGAATCCAACATCAGACGAAAGGGACAACAGTCCTCTCCAAAAACAAGTCCCATTTCCCAGACATTTACGGACTGTTGTTAAAAGGAGAGGGGATGTTACACAATGGTAAACACAGTCCTGTCCCAACGTTTTTGAGATGTGTTGCTGCCATCAAATTCAAAATGAGGTAATATTTTTTATGTGATAGTAAAATGTCTCTCTTTCAACATCTAACATGTTGTCTCCGTTCAATTGTGAACAAAATATAGGTGTACTTTTGTAAGAGATTTGCATCATTGTATTGTTTTCATTCACATTTTCTGCAACGTCCCAACTTCTTTATTTATCTTTTTTGTATTGTCCGTCATTGTTGCAGTTGCTGTTTAATCTACTGGCAGTGCAGCAAATAGCCTTTGAAACCTGTATGTGCAATGCGTTTATAATTATTTATCTTTTTTGTGTAATGTCCACCCTTGCTGTTGTGATTTTTGTTTTTATCTGCTGGCTGTGAAAAAATTGCCCCTTGGGGGTAATAAAGAAACCTTGAACCTCATTCCAATGAAATGACCACGGAGAGACAATGTTTGTTTTCAAAGGTAGTTTTCGGATGCCAGAATTCCTCAGCATCAGCTTTATATGCACTGACACACCCTGTAATGCGAAGGCCAGCCCAGTGTTGCAAACTCTTCTATGGCAAAGTGGGTGATCTGTAAATGTGCCTTTAAAAGGGATTAAAAGGTTCAAAACGTGACAGCCATGTGTGCTTCCGTTTGCAATGGTACAAAAAGAGACCCTCCATGTCGCTCAGTTACATTAAAATATCCAAGGCCGTTGAAAACTCGTTTGCGCAGATACCTGAAGAGACTGGGGGTTGGCTCGTGACATGAGCGATTGAAAAGTGAGTAAGTTTGTGAATTTTTTCAGCTTTATTGAGACATTTTCGGTATGATTGTGTGACTCCTGTCACCCATGATGACAGTTGAGATCCAGGCCTGACGTTCCGTTAGCTGTTGAGCATCTTTTGTACTCGTGCCCTGAAAAACAACTTCTTTTTCTGGATCTACAACTGTGAGGCTCCATTTTTAACAAGAAAATTGCAAGAAGGAATCGACAGTAAAATACACATGTGGATTGCCAAACTGGATGACAAACTCGAAGCGCCAAATTCAGAGAGTGAAGGTGCAATCAGGCCCCTTCCTATTATCCAGGTTCTGACAAAAACAGTCTATTTCTTGTTGAACTGCACTTGTTTATGATTCCCTGTTCTAAAACTGTCTCCTGTTTCATCTCAACAGCTTCTGAGACCGAGAAACGGGGAGAGTGTGAGTGTGTGTGTGTGTGTGTGTGTGTGTTATTGGTGAGGTATGGAGGACGTGTCCGTGAGTCTGATTGCAGAAATACTTGATAGCAAGTGCGCTCATTCTGTTTAATTTTACATAGCTGTTGTAAATTAAATTCTTTTTTTTTTGTCTTTAACTGTCCAAGTATCTGTGGACGTTGCTCACGTAATTTTCTGAAAGTGTCCCTCCATCATAATTTCACGAGGAGCACATTTTCAAATTAAAATTTAGAGAAGACCAACAGGCGGTATCAATCACTCTTCACAAAGGGCTATTCAGAGGTGGTCGTGCTTATGTGTTTGGGGTCACTGTTTTGCTGCATTACCCAACTACATTTTCCATTTCGGTCACAAACTGAATATTTAAACATCCTTCTTTAAGATTTTCTGGAAGAGAGCACAATTTATGGTTCCATCTTTTATGGCAAGTCGCCCATTTATCGAAACAGCAAAAAAAGCCTTAGACAAAAGCACCACCGTCTTTGACTATTGGTATGATGTGGGAATGCTGTATTAGCTTTATTGGTAACAATTAACATTAATTAACATTAGTTCATTAACTATCAATTAATTAGCAGGTAACTGATGTGTTAGATAGCTGAATAAGCATTACAGAAACCATAATTGGACATTTATTAATTTTCTTTGTATCCCTTATAGTGAAGTTTAAAACATCCCTGAAGTATCTCTTATGCAGCACTTCAAACTATTTAACCACAATTTATAAATAAATACCTTAGTTCATATGAACATCATTTGTAAATGATTACCAGGAGCATTAGTTAAATGTTAATTACCATTTAGTAAATGCTCATTACTGCATTAACAAATGTTAATTGTTGTACCCTTATTGTAAAGTATTACCGCTTTATTTCAGATGTAAAGTGATCCATGTCCTCTGAATAGTTACACGTTTGCTTCATCAGTCTACAGAACATTTTCCCTCAAGCCTTGGGCCATCAAAATGGACTGGTGAGACGAAGCTTGGTGGTTTTTTTTTTGGTTTTTTTTGGCATTGTAGCTTTCCCATGGATACCATTTTCGCTAAGTCTCTTTCTTACTGTGGAACTGAGAACACTGACCTTGACTGATCTGAAACATTTAAGTGGGACAAATATGAAGAAAGAGATTGAGAAGGAGGCAAAATGTTTTCACAGCACTGTAGACTGCATATTTTCCCAAACATTGAAAAATCCCTTGAACTGAACTAGAATAACCCAGATGCCCTTCCCTCGCCAAAACGGAAAACAAATGAAGATATAAATACGGCTGACATACTGCAGACTCATAGACATAAAGCACAAAAACCTCATTGGAGAAGCTTGAATGAACCTAATCAATAACCTGTAAGTAGTTTAGTTCTCCTTCCGCTGAGATTTCCCACTGCAGGTGTGTGGGAACGGTGCTGCCCACTGACCTGCTGACTGAATGAGTCCATAAACGTGCGCCTCAGAGGAGCTTCAGTTTCTGGGTGTCAAAAGCCTCTTCTTCTGTGAAACTTATCAGTGCTGAATTATTTTCCCCGTCTTGCTGTATGCAGAACAGGAAGATATGACTGCCTGTTTCCAAACAGTATATTAGGTCTTTTAATGTTTCTTTTTATCTGAAAACTTTTGGGTTACAAGCTGCTGGTAATTTTCTATAACAGCTTTTCATAACCTGACATCTATAAAAGACATTACAATGAAGAACCAGACTTTAAATTACAATTTCACCTTTGTCCGACGTTTGATAATTTTATTTTAAGTGTGGGTAGGCAAATTTTTTCACACTTCCGGCAGATCCATCTGAGGAACTGGTTACAAACCGCAGCAGTCCCAGCTCAGAACATGACAGGACGCCACAGATGCCCCATCCATGCCATGACTGGGGCCGCGAGCTGAGGGGTTAAGCTGCCGGAGGCCGTATCGAGGCAACATCATGACACTACGTTGCAGTGACAACAGACTCCAGTTTGCTCGACGTCATCATCTTTGGCCACCACGAGTCTTCCATTAATGACTTTTTTTCAGACAAATCAAGGTCCTGTGTGTCATTTGCTGTCGCCCGACAACGGGTGTACAGGAAGCAATATGAACATCATCAAGACAGATGAGTTCTGGAGATAAATCGGTCAGGTGGTTTGGTGGGGGTAGTGTCTAGGTCTGGGCTGCCATAAATGTGAGATTTTGGAGTGAACTTATGCAATTTGTGGAGGTCTAATGGCACAGTGATATGTGGATGAGATTTTAAGACCAGTGTTGAACAGACATGAACAAGAACGGTAACCGTTCACGTTCCTACACAAGAATGCCCGTTCCCATACTGCATACCTCTCCAGAGACTTTCTCCAACTAGCAGGGCGTTGATGTTCTCCCGTGGCCATTCATTTAACCCGATCTTAACCCCATTGAACACATGTTGGATTAACTAGATTGTTGTGTGCGCCTGCGTCAACGTCAACCATGCAATGTCGCCGAGTTGATGGCAGCACTACAGTAGGAGTGGAGGAACTTTCCCCAAGCAACTGTGCAATGTTTGTGTGAAACGATGCCTCGCCATTTACATGCAGGTGTGCAAGCACAGGGAAGACATACTCGCTACTCACAGTTTGTGGAGGGTCAGTGCATTCACAAATGGCGTATCTGAAACATTTGATGAGAGAACGTAATGAAACTTTATGGTGTTATGAAAAATTTAATTCTTTTTCTACTCGTGTTAAAATTGAATCAAAAAACTTTGGTTGCGTCTTTCTTTTGGTTATTAAATACGGGTGTTGCGTGTTCGTTGTGTGTCAGTATATTTGCCATTGTAAACTACTATTACAAGACCTGTTTTGTACCAGCACTTTAGAATTAATAGGAACCTCATTTCTATTTTTCTAAAACAACTTTTCAAGCCTTTGTTATTTTCAGATGAAGAAGGCAAGGATGTGTGGGTTTGGAAAATAATTCTATCCAATAATATAAGGGCATCCTTCGCTCCGCCCCCTCACTCCATCAAGTCATACTCCAGCTATCTGTTGTACAGCTTTTCACCATCCAATCAGTAAAGCGTCAACCTTTCACCATCCAATCAAATGCTAATTGAAAAATTTAAGTCCTTGCCTGAATGACGTATCACCGATTGTTGCATTTCACTCAGAAATATGGTGCATTATGGAAATTAAGTGCATTATGAACACCACTTCATCTTATTTCATCTTCACAGTGCTGGGAATAACAGTCCAATTTTTTTGGGAAAAATGGGGATCTGCTCATAGATTATGGCTATTTCCCACAGTCTACTTTAAATTTTTTTGGCATTATATTTTTGGTGTTTTAATTTGGTCCTGCTGTCCTCAGTGAGAGAGGGGAAAGACCCCACTGATCTCTGTGGTCCTGCTGTCCTCAGTGAGAGAGGAGAAAGGCCCTACTGATCTCTGTGGTCCTGTTGTCCTCAGTGAGAGAGGAGAAAGACCCCACTGATCTCTGTGGTCCTGCTGTCCTCAGTGAGAGAGGAGAAAGACCCCACTGATCTCTGTGGTCCTGCTGTCCTCAGTGAGAGAGGAGAAAGTCCCCACTGATCTCTGAGGTCCTGCTGTCCTCAGTGAGAGAGGAGAAAGACCTCACTGATCTCTGCGGTCTTGCTGTCCTCATTGAGAGAGGAGAAAGGACCCACTAATCTCTGAGGTCCTGCTGTCCTCAGTGAGAGAGGAGAAAGACCCCACTGATCTCTGTGATCCTGCTGTCCTTGTGAGAGAGGAGTAGGACCCCACTGATCTCTGAGGTCTTCTTGTTCTCAGTGAGAGAGGAGAAAGACCCCACTGATCTCTGTGGTCCTGCTGTCTTCAGTGAGAGAGGAGAAAGGCCCCCCTGATCTCTGAGGTCCTGCTGTCCTCAGTGAGAGAGGAGAAAGACCCCACTGATCTCTGTGGTCCTGTTGTCCTCACTGGGAGAGGAGTAAGACCCCACTGATCTCTGTGGTCCTGTTGTCTTCAGTGAGAGAAGAGAAAGGCCCCACTGATCTCTGTGGTCCTGTTGTCCTCACTGGGAGAGGAGAAAGACCCCACTGATCTCTGTGGTCCTGCTGTCTTCAGTGAGAGAGGAGAAAGGCCCCACTGATCTCTGCGGTCCTGCTGTCCTCACTGGGAGAGGAGAAAGGCCCCACTGCTATCCAAACTGTGTGGAACTGTGCGTGAGACAAATACCCAGTTCAGGTTGTGAGTCAGGTTTTGGCTTGATCAGAAATTAAACATTTTTTTTTATTATGCTAAGCTGGCAAGGCCTTTCACATGCCAACATCTCAAAGCCAGCTCGTCTTCCATGACCTGAGGGAAAACACTGACAAAATACTGATTACAGGAAATACACTGTCACCATTTTGTGCATTTCCAAAATATTAATGTGATTTCAGGGCTTTTGTACTATTTTTGTCTTTTAACAAGACTGGGTAACAAAAGTGTGACCGTGAAACAATAAATTTAACGTCAATTCATGTTTTGTTTTGAAATTTGTCATCTCTGATTACGGGTGACATCAATTGTACAACTACAATCAATGCATGCAATATTTTATAGGACGTTTTTCTGAAGCATAACTTTCATCACAGTGGATTACGGTGGAAAAGAAAGATGTACAAATGAACCAGTCAATGCAGGATAAGAAATTGCGTAATAATCCTAAAATAGGAAATCAATAACGTAAATTATATGAAAAAGTAATAAAAATAGCTATCGGTACCGTCTTACCTTGCAGGAGGATGGCCAATTGCTGAGTGATGATGAAGAGTAAGGATGGATTCAGACGATGTTTATCATATCCCTTTTCACTTAGCTGTTGTTGCTGCATACAAAACTGAGGACAGGAGAGGTGTGATCGCGCAGATCAGCTGATTCACAGCAGCATATGGGAAAACCTTCGTTGCTGAAAAATTGTGCCCACAGAGCCATTCCATAGGACATAAAAAATCAATTAATTGATGCGCCTAATCAAAAAATAAAAATCTAAATTTGTCGTTGCTAACAGTCCTTATTTACTGAAAACGGCATGATTGTTAGTATTTGAGTTCATATTTTTCTAAATTGACAGAAATCAGCGGTTAAGAAGTTGGTTTTCATGTATGAGGAAGGTCAGTTCTTCTGCAGAAAAGCGGTGCATTTGACCTGCCTGCTGTGGCAACTGTCGTGAGGCCAGTGGACACGTCGGGCAACGACCGTTACCCGATAATTTCAGTCTGATACCGTCTTACGTTCTGACCAGAAAAGTTTTGTAACACAGTGGAATTTATTTGTCTTTATTTGAGCCAAAAATAATTTTAATTATTTTTTTTCCAAGTGGTAGTTTTAGCCTCGCCATATCTCTTACATGTGCTAACAAAATGAAAATTAATTAAAAGCATCAATTATTGATAATAACATGCTGATAATAACACAAGGGACAACCATCCCTGAAATCTCTCCAATATTATGAAAAGACACATTTCCAAACATTTCCTGTATCAAAACAGCCCATAGTCTTGTAGTCAATGAGGTATTGCTAACAAATGCCTAATTGACTTTTACTTTAAGTATTTGTAAAAACAATGAAAACATCAGGCAGTGATTCTCAAGCATTGCTCCTTTTGTGAAATGAAATCAAATGAAAAGCCGTCTTTTCTAAACCATTTCAAACGTACATAGTCCAGTGATATCCAAGATGTCTGTCGCTGCTTTGTAAAGAAATATAGCCATGATATGAATTGATTGATGCACATCCCTGGGGTGACCATGTGTGTCACTGTGTTTAATTTAAGAGAGGAACACTTCCTCTGGGAGTTCGAGTCTTGGCGGTGATGATCCAGCTGTATGTATGTCCTGGGTCATTGAGTCTGGCCTTTTGCCCTGCTGAAGTTACAAAGCAAAACAGCTAACTCATCATGTTCCTGCTTGGATAAGTAATGGAACCACGGTCACAATATTTCAGCAACACTGCACTGTTTGGCTCTGAGACAAGCTCCACACATTCTCCAGCTCCAAGGCTGTATTGCAAGCATGCTTTGACAATGATGTAGTGCTCTTAGTGAAGTTAAAAAAAGCCCCAAGATGCCAAGTCGAGGCACACAAGGAATGCCGATGTCCAAAAATTAGACAACGAATAATCATCACTTGCATTTTGATATACTAAAGTGGACATGTGAACAGTCAATTTTGTTTTGTTTGACAAAATACATCTTGTAGGGCTAAGCATTTTACTAATGTTTTGCATGAGCACAAAAGGTTACACTCTCTGAGAATGTCTTAATAATCTACCTCTATTAATTAATACCTGTTCTAAAAATCTGTACATTTACTTGATAAATTGATGATAATGTTTGTGGACTTTTGGCTTGCTTTTGGCCAGGACAGAGGATGTAATTATAATATTCCACTGTATACCATGCTTGTCTGTGACCTGAGAACAATTGAAAATAAAGAGAGAAAAGCTAAAACAGAAATAAAAACCCTCTGTAAGTAAAAAAGCGACAGCAATATCAATCTTAGGCTGTAACCAACCAAACCTCTGAACTAATAAGTCCCAGAAGTTTCAATTTCCTGTGTCTTAAGGGATTCAGATGTCAAGTGTCGGCCTGCTGTGACATGGCAGTGGGATTTCACCTTTCTTCTCCTTAAATGTGTTTTGATAGAAGCAGAAACAACCTCTGCTTTCTTTGCAACAAAACATCATATTTTTATGCCGCAGAAGCAGTACGCACAAGGGAGTAAAAACAATAGCATTTATAAAAATAACTGTTTACGTTTGGAGGTCAAACAACCAGTTCAACTAAAAGTTAAAATGTTAAAATGTTTATACTTATTTATATACAGTATCTTCAGTGGGCCCTTTCCAAAGCGCTATTGTTTGTAATATCATCACAGATAAATTTAAGCCAATCGAATAAGGTCTGATGGCCATGCAATAAACTTGATTGTATTTTTATTCTATCAAAGTTTGAGTCCACAGTGCATTAAAATGTATGATTGTTAATGCTACCTGTCCATTTACATTGTATTGTCTTTATTACCTTCGCCAGCGACTTCGCTGACGAAGGTAATGTTTTGATCCCCGTGTATTTATTTGTTTGTGTGTCTGTCTGTGTGCATGTATGTGTATCGAATAACTCAAAAAGTACCAAACGGAATTTCATAAAATTTGGTGGGTTGATTTGGCATGACCTGAGGATCAATCGATTAAATTTTGGGAGTGATCGGGTCAAAGGTCAAGGTCAAGGCCACGAAAAGGTCAAAACCGACTTTCGGCCATATCTCGGTCAATTTTTATCCGATCGGCATGAAACCAACGCCAGTGGCGAGGGATTCAGTGGCGTCGGCAAAGGTATGCGCTCTACCGAGTGCCCGTTCTAGTTTACATTGTATTTAAGTCCACTCCACTTCAAAATAAATAACAATATTCTGCAATGAC
This sequence comes from Gymnothorax reevesii, assembly GCA_029721435.1. NCBI lineage: Eukaryota > Metazoa > Chordata > Actinopteri > Anguilliformes > Muraenidae > Gymnothorax > Gymnothorax reevesii. Next base: position 118,666,371 of record CM056578.1, read on the forward strand.
GAACTGGGCATATTCTTCATATCCAGTCAAAGACTGAATTCTCTACAAATTTAGAATTTTACCCCTGTGCTGTAAATTTTCTCCAGTGTAAAATCATTAAACATCATGATTTAAAAAGCAATGATTGGTATCCAAATAAATATTACACAAAAACCTAAACGATGTCTTGTGGATTTCTTCCAAATTTCATAATTTCAGATTTTTTTTTTCTTTCAGGGTTTCCCCAACCCGGTCCTCAGGTACCGTTTTTTCTGTTTTTTGTTCCAACCACAGTTGCAATCATGGGGTTTTTATAAGCTTTTTGTTCAAATTGGCTCCATTATTTAGTTATTTACCATCCTAAGCCATATTTTTGGGAGAAGTATTGTAAGATCACGCCTCCAACCGTCCAGCACACCAGTTTATTAAGACCCGGACCGCATTCCTCACCTCCTCGTCATTACCTGCAGTTGCCTGTCATTTCCACTGAGTGGTAGCAGTGTGCTTTTTAAGACTGAGCTTCGCTTTCAGTCATTGCAAAGTTTCGTAACCACATGTCTGTGTTGTATTCTATGTTTATAACCCTGCTTTAGTCGCAGGTATCAACTATAACTCTTTACACTTAGCTCTATTATAAAGTGCTGGATTAAACAATATTACGGAACCTCGATTCCTGTTTGATTTCCGTTTGTAATACATTGTTACTGCAGCTAATGCAGAGTCAGTGTTACCCGTCATGTTTATTAAAGAACCTTGATTCCTGTTTTTTTGCTTTGCTTTGATCATACCTTCTGTTGTGCAGTAGGCATAATAAATACTACCAAGTCCATCCTTGCACCGGAGTCCAGTCCTCAACTTACTGTCCTCAGTGCACCTGAACTGTGTGTGAAGCAAAACCCTTACAAATATCCAAGTGTGCCATGGAGAATAAAACTGAACATCTTGTGTTTGTTTTCCTATATTTACAGATAAAGTTAGAGATCAGTAAGCTCCAAATTAGTTTGCTGAACACAGGTGTAAACAGGTCTTACAAAACAGGTGTGAGTCTGTCATTTGCTTGCCCAATGAATTGTCTGTGAAGTGCTATGTTCACATTACAAGGCTGAAGTGACTCAAATCTGATTTTTTTGCCTAATTGTGCCACAGATATGATGTTTTCAGGGCTGTGTGAAAGCAGAAATCAAATCTTATAACTGATCTTCAAATAAAAATTCAGCCACTTTCATATGTGGTCCTAGATGTGATACAAATTTGATTCGTGGCCATGCGACATGAGTGAGAGTGGTCTGATCGCCGATCTTTGCCTGTACGGATGCACTGAGCTCTGTTCAAAACCTAAAAAGCTCACTATCTGGCTTTTAAGCCTTCTAAACCACATCACGTACAACAGTTTACCATCATTCAGGGCAAAATCCAATTTATACATTTACTTCAAGTGCGTCCATTTTCTTGGTTTAAATCAGGTTTTATTACCATGCTCTCAGAAATACAACATTTTTTGTTGTTGTTGATGCCCATGTCTCGTGCAAAACACATCATTGTCTGCATTCCTGCTGTTTTGGAGGGCAAATGCTTTGACATTACAGATAGATACAAGTCACTTGTAATTATGAATGTGAACTGTCAAGGTCAGCAAATCTGATGTGAGCAAAAAATCGTAATTGAACAGCAAGCCTTTAATGAGAGCGTAGCATTTGTGACTTCGTCTACAGTTTCACCAATTAAGAACCAACTGTTTGTTTACTTTTAATAATACATTGTTTTCCCCTTTTCATACAGCTGTTTTCATTACGGTGTGTATACTGAATATTGTTCAATGCATGTATAAATATAGGAGAAATATCTGTGAGGATGTGGCTGAGGAGGATAAATAACTGCTCCAAACATATATGCAGCTAAGATAAATTAAAAGCTTGTTAAAATACTATGGTCACAATTATGATTTTCCCAAACGACAGAGTTTGGGAACCATTGATCTACCAGACTGCCAACCCCAGCTCAGCGGGCATCTCCTGTTTGGAGTCGCCCTTTAGTACCAAACGCTGCAGGTTCAAACCCCTATGGGGGCTGTAAAGATTCAGTTGCACACCATCTGATGTGGGGGATTCATACTGCTGAATCTCTTCCTGACAAACACTTTCTAAAATAATCCTTCTGTCCAACTGGTGCATTCTGTCAAAATGTGCCTTTGGTATTACATGGTTTCCCCAGACGTGCAATAAAATTTAGGTTGCAAATCCTCCAGCTATATGGGATTAATTGAGTTGAACATAACTGATAAATTCAATTTTTCCTCTTTTGAGGTTCATGTTTCATTCAGCACTTTTTATCTCAGGTTTTACTCTGAAGTTTTTACTGCAAATTTGATCTGTTCTACTTTGTTGGTAACGTGAGTATATTCCTTGGGCTTAGTGAGTTAGCCAGGTTTTCAGAAACAGAATAGTTCATATCCATGTAAATCATTTGAAAAAAAAAATCACTATGTCACATGTATTTTTGTTAGGTTTCATATTTTTTCACATCAATCATATTTCCGCATTAACATGAGGCCGTTGGCAGTATAGCAGGCCGTCCATCTCTCTGCCCAGGAAGCACATCCTGTCAGGACCCAGCCTTTGGTACAAAAGTTTCCTGCCTCTTGAGTCATACTGTAAAGACATTTTAACAAGTCTTCCTACCAACATTATGTTCTCCATGATGAAAGTAACAAATGAAAACGCTGTTGCTTACATTTCAAAGAATGCAAACACACAGACATTTCAAACAAAATTTTCCTCACAAATATTTTCAATCTTACTTGTGTCCTTCCTCTTATTGTCATCCTCTCTTTTTTCCTCTTCATCTTCTTCTATCACCACTTCTCCACGACCGCCCAGGTCCGTCCCATTGCTGCTAGCAGCTGTCATTTATGTTTCCTTGTACAAAAATCTGTATCTCTCAGCATCAGCATTAGGGCAGTGAGTGTGCACCTCTCAGCCAATCACATTGCTCAGGGTGTGAGGGCGGGACATAACGCTGCATGGAATGTTGTGTTTCTAAACTGCAACCAAAAAATTCTACTCGATATATCAAACTGATTCTTGATCACTATTTCTATAGGTGTTCAGATGCTAGAAACAATACTTAAAATAAGAATTTACTCACCAAGAGATGAGGGAATTAATTGTTTCTCCAAGCATGGCATCTTATTTCCTACACTGACACAGAAAGGGAAACAAACTACATTAATTAAATGAATAAATAATTCCTCCTCTCTGCAAGATGGGTTTGTTAATTTGATCCACAGATAAAATGGAGGTGAAAGGAAAGCTTCATGGCAATATTTAATAAACTGTATTGAATCAGTTTGACCAAATACTAAGACCCTTTTCATTGATTGAAAACCAAATACCAAAATATCACACCAAAGATACTGTGAACAAAAGAGAATGTCCCAAGCCAGGCAAGCATGTGGGGAAAAAAATAAATAAGTTGTGTTTACACTGCCCGGTCAAAAAGGAAAAAAAGATTTAAAAAGTCACCACCTGGATTTCATAAAGCAAAAAGGTTAGAGCCTACTATTCAATCATTTTTAAGGATGAGACTTTACCAAGCATTTTGGGCATCTTCCATCATGATAATAAATGATTTTTTTCCCAACCAATGTCTTCCACTAAGTTCTCAATTCACCACTATCTTTACAGGTTTGGACCCTACTGTAACAGAGTTGCATCTTTTCCACAACCACAGGATACGTCCTGCGACACGGCTGTTTAAGAAATGAGGAGTTACTGCATCAGTTAGGGTTCAATAACTTGTTGCAGCTGAAAAATACTATTAACTGCAATAATTATCCAGTGGAAGGCTCATACCTACTTGTTTAGTTGAATCCAGGTGGTGACTTTTTTAAAGAGTTTTGGCAGACAGCACCTTCATCTTGCAAAAAATCACTGAAGTAAGTGTGTGTGTGCGTGTGTGCGTGTGTGCGTGTGTGTGTGTGTGTGTGTGCGTGCGTGTGTGCGTGTGTGCGTGCGTGTGTGGGTGGGTGCGTGCGTGTGTGGGTGCGAGCGGGTGCTTGCGTGCGTTTATCTGGGTGAAAAGCCTAGGCTGGACTGCCAGTGACAATACCCATATTCTTATGACAATAATTACAACCACATTTTGTCAGTATCCAGCTCAAGTATCCTCTCCAGCTCAAGCTGTTTCTGTTTTGATCGCGGAGATTATGGAGGATTTAAGTTTCTGTAAAGTTATATTTCTTCGCCAGACAGTCTTACTGCACTTCTAACCCCATAATTGAACTACTTTCCTGCTCTTCCCTTTTCTTTCTGGGCAACAGCTGATATGATGTCAGAGTCCAAAAGAAGAACTTATTTCTCCCCAAATTCGACTTTCAGTGCTAATGCCAATTGTTGCTGATGAAATACCACTTCAAATGAAAAATTAAATAGCAGTTCATTGCCTTGAATAGGATGCTGTTTCTGTGCAGCTCTTTCACCCATGAAAGCAGTGCAGTAAGGGGTCTATTCTCCCATTTGGGCGTAAGTCCTTTTTTAGGCGATTCGAGTTAAGCGCTTTTGAGTTACGCGTATTCTCCCCAACGCGCTTCGATAACGCCCACCGCGCTTAACTTCCGAATGTAGGCGGCTTCATGAAAGAGGTGTGATTAATGCATAAGAGAGGCACCAAGAGACTCTGTACCAAGCTTATTGATTATGGCAGGAAAACATGGAACAAGGATTTTCTGATTAACCATAAAAATACAGTTGTGGTCCATGAAAAAGGCAAACCAGACTTAAAATTTGTATATCGTCAGCCTGCTGATAGAACCTTGTATCTCCAAATTGATAAAAAACAAAACTCGCATGTCCACTATTCTTACATGCAAAATTAAACATGTTTTATTTTATTTATATTTAAATTATATTTATCAATTTATATATTTTTTATATTATATTATATTTATTTTTTATTTTCCTGTGAAGTTCATCATTTTGAAGATACAAGGTTTTATCAGCTTGGTCACAATATGCTGACCATTTGGCCATAAGCACATTCTACATAGCCTAGTATTTTATGGTGAATAAATTATATAGTTTTTTCTGTAACAAAATGCTTCATTGTAAATTTTAAATTGTGAAGTACCTGGCGAAATCAAGACATATATTTATGTCCCAAACATTTTGGAGGCGTTCATGTATATTGTGTAGGAAATTGGAAAACCTATCTGAACATGTAAACCCCTCAGAGAACGGCCCCGAGCGGGATCCCAATTCATGACCTTCTTGAGGTGAGACAACTTTAAATAACAACAAAACTCTCATTTCTATTTTCGCCATATTCATTTCACATTTGAACAACACAGCGTTAAGTACATAAAGTGTTAAGTGGGTATACAAAATATCAGAGGTATTCCTGAAAAAATGGTTTTTACTTGGAAGCCACTGAACAACAATTACAAAAGCACATACAAGAGTCATTCGTATTAATTTTACTATTAATTAGCAGCATGGATTTGCATAAATGCGGTTTAATCAGCTTGCTTTTTTTGGTAAGTCCTTGCAGTAAGATGGTGATTCTGAGTTTTTAAATGGGGCCTTATAAATGGCGCCTGAATTCTGGCTGCATTGGTCACAACAACGGTAAAATTATAAGGTGGTGAGGGAAACGGTGCCAAATAATGACAGGATAAACCAGACTCTAAAAGCAGCGACAGCACAAACTGTGGCTGTAATCAGAGGACAGACGGACACCTGACAGGACAGCTGCTCATCACCACAGAATGACAGCCCAACAACATCTCCACGGGCATTAAACAGGCATTATCAGGACCAGTCTCGGCCACACATCCTATCCTTCGCCACAATGGCAGTGTTTTTGGTGAACTGACCAGCGCTATACTACGTATGTAATTCGTTTTTTTGTAATCTCAGAATGTCACAGAATGTTGTATAATGCAGAGATTAAAAGGCAGGTTTTCTCACAGGGATCGGTACAGTATACAGTGGCCTGAGGTTTCATTAAAGGGAGAGAGAGACTGTCTCACAGCCTGTTCCACTAACAGCCCTGGCACAGAGAGAGTGCAGTTCTCTCAGATAACTACAGGCTGGACACATCCATACATTAGGGAGCCTCTTGAAGAAATGAACACACAAGGATAGAAGAAGAGAAAAGCAAGAAAAACAAAACTTTTTTTTACAGAATTTGCAACTATTTGTGCCTCTTTTACACCTTCTTATGCTCTTCAACAATATTTGAGCGTAAATGCTTCTGCTCCACACGGAGGTCTCGATGATTACACCCACGCTGCACGTACGCAGTGTGAATACCGGAATGTGGCTACCTTTTCATCTAATTGAGCCTGAACTCTAAAATGAAACTGCTGTAATTAAAATGGCGGAAGGTGAATTTACAGTCAAGCCAGACTCAACGCATAAAGCACTGCAGAAGCAGCGATCCTGGAGCAAATCTGCGCCACATAATTTACATAAATCACTGCAAAAGCATAAATAAATGCAAACAAGCAAATAAGAATGTAAATTAATTGTAAATGAAGTATTTACAAAGCTTTGTGATTTATTTAAAAATGAATATATGAATACGTGTGAGCACAGGAATACTGCAGGTGTTTGTGAGTTTTATTTCCATCAATATCTCATATATACTCAGGCAAAGGCACACAATACATAATAAGGATTATGTATTATTGTGTTATTATTATAATATATAAGGATTAATGAAGTATCAGGAGCTTTGCGCTAAAAGTCTCAGGTGCCCTTATTATGAAATGTGACCTCAACAGTGGAGTTGCCATAACGACCAGGCCAAAGTGCAGCTGGGATGTCACAGGGGGCATGCGCCTGAAAACCCCTGGCATAAGTGTCCTTAAAAGGGTCACATTAAGATCACACTGGAGGCTGCTTCTGCTTACTAAACCCTTACATTTTCTTCCCCACAATATCATGCAGGAGGAAGCTCTTGTGTCAGTAGCTTTCCTTTGTACTCGATGGTAAGTGGCAAATGTTGGTGAGTCAAACCAAATTGATCAGATTTTTTCCTTTTCATTTTAAACATAACATAACATAACATAATATGAATGGTGAGAACAGGCCTTTCAGCCCAACTAGATCCGCCAGTTTCTTTATACTGTTGTGAATATATCCTTTCAGATAATCAATGACTCAATGGTATCTAACTTTAAGTCAAGCCTGCTCTTGAAAACTCCAAAGGTCTTTGCCTCACCAATATGGTCAGGCAAGCTATTCCACATTGAAATTTCTCTTTAGGTGAAGAAATGTTTCTGAATATCAGTGCTAAATTTACCTTTGGTCAGCTTCCATTTGTGACCCCGAGTTCTACTAACAACACTTTGTCGAAGGAATCCAACATAATTCACTTTGTTAATCCCTTTAACATATTTAAAGGCCTCAATCAGATCACTGCTAAGTCTCCTTTTCCTAAGACTAAAGAGATTAAGGATCTTCAGCCTCTTCTCGTGCCTTTCATCATTTGTACCCGGAGTTAGCTTAGTGGCTCTTTTCTGAACTTTTTCTAGAGCCTCTATATCTTTGTTATTGAATGGTCCCCAGAACTGTACACAATACTCCAAATGTGATCTGATGAATGCGCTGTACAAAAGAAGCATCACCTCCTTGGATTTTTACGTAATACTTTTGGCAGTGTATCCCAGCATCCAATTGGCTTATTTAACTGCTATGGCACAATGGCTAGAGCCTGTGAGGGTTTGGTCAACAATCACTCCCAAATCTTTTTTGTGTGAAGCACATTCCAGTTTTAAACCTCCCACGAGGTAATCCTGTCGAATGTTTTTATTACCTACATGTAAAACTTTACATTTTGCTACATTTAATTTCATTTCTGCCCAATTTTGGATTCTATCCAAATCATCCTGGATCACTTTAGTGGACTCTAAACTATTTGCCAAACCTCCCAATTTATTATCATCTGCAAATTTAACTAATTTGCTCTCAATATTCCTATTGAGGTCATGAATGTACTGTAGATGAGGAACAGCAGGGGTCCCAACACTGATCCTTGCGGGACGCTACTCCCCACCATACCCGGCTCAAATGAGATACCCCTGACCACCACTCTTCTGTTCTGTCCTGTAACCAGTTTTGAATCCACTTCAGAATAACTCCAATGGAGTTCATTTTAATTACTAGTCTCTAATATGGCTCTGTATCAAATGGTTTCTGAAAATCCAAGTATATGATGTCATAAGTCCTGCTCTGATCATAAGTCTTGGTGGCCTCTTCAAAAAATTACAGAAGGTTTGTCAGGCATGACCTTCCCTTACGGAAACCATGTTGGCTATCCCTCAAGATATTATTACATTCAAGAAATAATTCCAGCTCATCTTGTATGATAGATTGCAGTATTTTGCATACAATGCAAGTTAAACTGACTGGCCTGTAGTTTCCTGGCTCGGTACGGTACCCTTTCTTATATATTGGTATTATATTGCCCTTTTTCCAATCATTTGGTATTTCTCCAGCTTCTAAAGACCATCTGAAGATAGCGGATAGTGGCTTAAAGATGATCCCACTAACTTCCCTGAGCACTCTAGGATATAAGCCGTCAGGACCTGCCGGTTATCTGCCTTTAGTTTATGCAACTTGTCTAATCCTTCTTTGTCCCTAACCTCAATTTCTGCTAAATAATCTTGAGCATTGGACATGCCCTCAGGCTGAATAAAAACCTGCTCAATTATCAACAAAGTAACTGTTTAAGGTATCTGCAATATCCTGGTTATTATATATCAGGGATGCATGTTTATTATCCCCTGCTGCGCGATTAGTGCGAAGCGGGAAATATAGCATTGGGCTTCGTACGTCTGTCCGTACGCACGTCCGTTTGGACACATAAAATTGAGGCAGCGGGGGATATTGCCATGTTAGTAACAAACACATGTTCTTTATGCACCTAACCTGCTCTTTGACTTTCCTTTTTCTGCTACAGAACTGAAAGAAGCACTTAGGGTTAGTTTTTGCCCCCTCTGCAATTTGTCTTTCATACAGTCTTCTAGCATTCCTCAGCTCTTTTTTGACCACAGCCCACATTTTACAGTATTCAGCCTTAGTATTCTCATTGTTATCCTTAATGTACATCTTATAAAGATTCCTCTTTTCCCTCAAACTCCTACGAATACTTTTGGTCATCCACTGAGGATTCTGCTTCTTCAGCTTACTTTTGGACACCTTTGGAATGAATCTGCACTGTGATTGAAGTAAAACCCCCTTAAATCTTTCCCACATCTTATTTATGGACTCACAGTCCAGGAGTGTCTCCCAATTTATTTCACTTAGATATGAGCACATCCTGTCAAAGTTTGCTCACCTAAAATTGAAAATTTTTGTTTTTGAATACATCTTTTTAACTTCACGTGAAACATCAAATTTAACAGTAATTGGGTCGAAGCGTTGAACTTTTGGGAAGAGATCTTTTTCGGTCAACCTATGATTTTGACCCAAAAAAACTAAGTCAAGATTTTGAGCCAAATTTTTGCCTACTGTTAACCCAAAAAATTGGCTCAAAAACTGCCGTGAAGTTGATGAGTATTTCAGGAATGACAAAAAATATGGGGTTGTTAATGTAACAGGTAATGCAGGTATGACCCTGAAAATTCCAGTCGAAATATTGATGGTCAAAATCTACTACCTCGAAAAATAATCTTACAATCTGAAATAATAAAGTTACATCATTTGGCATTGTGAGGTTGACAACAAACAGGCATTTTCTGTGAACAAATTTACTCTCGGAAATACAATCAAAGATAGCCACATTTGATTATAAAAACTGTCAAACAGTTTGGGTCAACATTGTCACGCATACTCTACAGCTTCAAAAAATGTAGGTTTTTTTTTTTTTCAGGTCAAATTTTGCGTTGGTTTTTTTGGGCACGTCGTGTCTGTACCCTAAAAAGTTGGGTCAATTCTGACTAGGTTTTTTTGTCCCAATTTGACCCAAGTCTTCTAACAGTGTAGTAAAGCTGGTTACAGCTACCGGCTCAAACTGGACTTTTCCAGCAGGAAACTCATAAAACATTCGACATTAATACAGTCAATGATGAAAATGAGTTCAATCAAATCCAGGCTATTAAAAATACTGTGAACTTACAGGACAGCTCAAAGCAGTAAACGTGTTCAGAATTTAAACTGCCGCATGTTAAGTTTAACTGAACATACTTACTCACATCATCAGTATTACACTGATGAGTTAAAGGATACACATTTCAGTAACATGAACACAGAAACTATGAAAATCAGGGGAAATTACAGCAAGATGGTGTTTGCAATTCTGCCAGCCTGATCAACCTTAGCAAGCTACTGACCCCAGAGGTGCAAACAGGTCCTGCTCAATGGAACACTAATTTTTAAAAAGTAAAGACCATCCATTTTAAATGTCAAATAAAAAACAGCAATGTGGAAAGAAATAAGATTCACAAAAGAGCAAAATCCCGCAAGCTTAACCTTCCAATCCCACAGAGAGATACATGTCAGTTGAAACATTTCAATGTGCCTTTTTAATATTTAATGATTCTGAAGGGTTTTTTTTTTTTCACAAAAAAAAAAAAAGATTTGCATCTGTAATTAGCTATTGCAGTTTCACCAACAGCACTTCAGGATGCTTATATTGTTCAGAATGCAATACTCATCTATTATGCCTCTGGGAGAACTGCTCTATTATCGAATGAAATTGATGATTCATACTAAATAAATAATGCATCTCCTGATACCCAAAAATTTTGGCAAAATGTGAGTGAAAAGTCAGATTGCCTCAATATTCTGTTTGTTTAATATATTTGCAAGGCAAACTAGATCTTCCATATGCATTTATTCCTGATCCCCTATTAAGCTGTCAGAAATGTAGCTATACTTCGAGCAAATGTGCTCCAATTGCAGTCGTCTAAATGCTTGACAGTGGGAAAGACAGTTGTCAAACATACTCTGATCACATCCTCAATATGCCACGTCAAACACAGAATGTGACAACTGTTAATTAATATTAAACACAAAAAAAGATTAGATGATAAGTTTGAATCCTTTTATCGGCAAAATGGCTTAATTACTCTTCTGGTGCCTGTCACATATCAGATGAGTCATTGCTGATGGCGCTGGAGTGCCCACACAGTGAACTCCAGGAAACCTTGTGCTTCAGCCTACATAAACTCAGCAAACAGTGATCACATCTGGGGAAACCCTGACACACAGCCCTGCTCATCCAAAGCAGGAGCTTCATGCAGCTCCAGAACATGCTGACATGTATAATACAGTATAACACCAGCCTGCATACAAAAAAAAAAAAAAAAAAAAGACATGCTGATTTCCAGAGAAAGCCTCTGTGAGGTAGTGTTCAGGAACCAGAAGCGAGACCAAAAATATCCAGTAAACTTGTTCTTTATTGGATCTGGGGTGGAAACCCCTGCAGGGCAGTAAACAACAGTACAGAGTCCACAATCCAAAATCAGAATCCAGTAGTCGTAATCCAATTTGTAAACAGGGTAGCAAACACAACTCTCAGGGTCAGGTAAAGCAGGTTCGGAACACGGGCACAGGAATATCAGAGACGAAGCCAAAGCTAAAATCCAGTAGACGTAATCCAGTTCGTAAACAGGGCAGCAAATACAAAACTCAGGGTCGGGCAAAGCAGGTATGGAACACGGGCACAGGAATATCAAAGACAAGGCCAAAAATCTAAATCCAGGACATTCCAGTCAGGAGTATGAAACGAAGAGTACAAGGAATAATCGATCACAGCACAGGGAAAATGTTCTGACAAGAGCTTGTAGTGAAATGACTGCTTAAATACACATACGGGAAGTCACATGCTATAATAGGGAACAGGTGAGCTGGATCAGACTAATTAACAACGGAATGAACAAGAGGAACTTCCTAACCACATGAAACTGGCGAAAGCCAAAACGCGGACAGGGATCACAAAGACAGCCTATAGACAAACATACGGCTCCGGTTAGGGAGTTCACAGAGTGAGAGGCAGAACAGAGTTTAACAAGGTGCATAAAATCTGCTGAAACACAGCAGAGTGAATTGAGTGAAGGCAAGGGGCGGAGACTAGAGCAGAGCAAGTGCTGAGAGCTCGTTAGTCAATTAGTAATGTGCAGCTAGGCAATCCCCAGTGATCGTTAGTAAATAGTACTATAAAAAATGTTAGTTAATGTTAGTAATTTATCGAAAATTAAAAACTGGTAGTATTTGTTAGTAAAGATAGAACAGAAAGGTGAAGGAAGCAAACAAGATTGAGGGAATGTTTGGGAACCCAGAAACCATGAAATCAGCTGAAAACGTGGCACACAAGACTGGGGAATAAAACTGTCACATCACATATGACCAGACAGGGGAGACAATGTGCAATGCAGGGCATGAGAAATACAAAAACCAGAATGATAATCTAAACTGTGAATATGGGAAATGGCAGGCAAAGGACATAACAAAGAAAGACAGGCAAAATACAAAACATGGCATGGACTGAATCAAAAAACATGGCTTGGAATCAGAATAATCACGAAAACATGGTCAGGCATATCAAAAATACTTATGTAATCCTGTAATATTTAGTAATACTTATGCCTCTACAGATGCCTTTATTAGTAATTTTATCAGCAACAACTTTTGTTTATTGTAAAGGTTAGCATACTTATTAGGCTCACCCTCTGTGGTACAGTTCACACCTCAGGTCTGTAGATTATATTTTACCTGACAGGGATGATCTAAAGAATTAAAAAGGCACAGCCCCAAATTTTTTTGCTGAAATATAGGCCTAGAAAACACGAGACAACCTATCGTGCAAGTACTTTTACTTTTAGTACTTTAAGTACATTTGAAAGCAAGTACTTTCTTATTTTTACATAAGTAGGATTGTTACTACTTGTTACTAGTACTTCTACTTTTACTTGAGTATATATTTTGCTGGTTATCTGTACTTTTACTTAAGTACTGAACTTCAGGCCTTCCTCCACCACTGCAAACTAGTATACTCTTCACAAATTAAGAAAGAGGATTTTCCTTATCATTTCATGCACAACCCTAATTTTGAAACAGTTGGGACGAAGTGTAAATTGTGAATAAAATCAAAATGCAATGACTTTCAGATCAAATGAGCCGATATGTTTTTTTACAGTAGAACATAGATAACGCTTGAAATGTTCAGACTGAGACATTTTGCATTTTTATCCACAAAACGAGCTAATTTCAAATTTTTTGGCTGTATCGGGTCTCAAAAAGGTTGGGACACAGGTAAAACAAAAGGGCTGGAAAAGCAATTAATGGAAAAGGGAATCAGCTGAAAGAAAATTTAGCAGGTAATTAAGTTAACTGGCATCAGGTGTGTAACATGATTGGCTATAAAAGGAATGTCTTAGAGAGGCTGAGTCTCTCAGAAAATGGCCAGAAGCTCTCCAACCTGTGAAGTAGTGATGGCGAGATGAAGCCTCACGGAGCATTGAAGCTTTCTCCCAAAGTGGTTCACTAATGGGTGACGCTTCTAGAGGCTTTATCTGCTTACTACGCCATCTACTGGCCAAAAAGTGTAAAACAGGCAAAAATACTGCGAATTTTATTGCCACCGTGGCATATCAGAAGTGAGCGCAGCATTAGCAATCATACTGAAAATCTATGAGGAACATCCCTCACTCATGGCAACGGAGTGCATACATGTCATTGGTGATGCTTTAAGCCCACAAAGTCACAACCTATCAGGCAAGCTACTAGATATATATACCACTGCAACTGCATTTATTTCTTAGTCATGGACATAGGCAAAAAAGGGCTGAAAAAGCATTTTATATATAAGAGAATCAGCTGAAAGAACATAGAACAAGTAATTAAGTTAACTGGCATCAGATGTGTAACATGATTGATAAAAGGAATGTCGTAGTGAGGCTGAGTCTCTCAGAGGTTAAGATGGCCAGAGGCTCTCCAACCTGTGAAGGCTTACGTAAAAAAATTGTGGAATACTTTAAAAACAATGTTCCTCAAGGTCAAATTGCAAAGGCTTTGAAGGTCTCATCATTGACAGTGCATAACATCATCAAAAGATTCAGAGAAACTGAAACTGTAGGATCAAATTTCAATGGCTAAACTCAAGAAACTGGTTCCTCAATGCTGAGATGCGTTGACTCTGTGTTAGTAGGAAGAGGGGATGCAACACCATAGTAAACGGGCCCCAATCCCAACTTTTTTGAGACCTGCAGCAGCAATCAAATTTGAAATGAGTTCATTTTGTGGGTAAGATTGTAAAATTTCTTAGTTTCAACATTGGCTATGATATGTTATCATAGTTTATTTTATGTTTGAGCATGAATGAAACACATTCATGAATACCATATAAAGGTGAATTTTGAACTTACAAGTCAGTTATCTGCATCTAAAAGAAAAAAAGTAACAAAATATCATGGGAAATTATCTCATCACGACTCGAAACCCAAGGGATATTTGGAACGGAGGAATTCTTATGAAAAATTCTGATCTTCAACATTTCTCTGACATATTATCGTCGCCATTTAATGTTCATCTTGTTCAATATTGCGCGGAGGTCTGCTGCAAATTGAGCCAAAAAACTTCCATGACCCGCAGGTCACTCGAGATCTCACAGCTTGTGATGTGCAGACTTAATCTCTCAGGAAATACAAGGGTCGATCTGAGTTCATGTACTTATCTTACCACATTCTCTGAGTAAAACTGAGACTAACAGTTCGAAGCATGCTGCTTATTCATTTCCATTTGTTAATATGAGGGACAATATTCATTTCACCTGCTAACACAGCAAAGGATATAACATGTACGGAGAAAAATACAGTAAAACAATAAAATAAACATACTGCATGTACTGGTCATGGAGTTAAACTGAAAGACATACTTTATGTACAGGTCATGGAGTTAAACTGAAAAACATACTACATGTACTGGTCATGGAGTTAAACTGAAAAATATACTACATGTACTGGTCATGGAGTTAAACTGAAAGACATACTACATGTACTGGTCATGGGCTTAAACTGAAAGACATACTTTATGTACTGGTCATGGTGTTAAACTGAAAGACATACTACATGTACTGGTCATGGGGTTAAACTGGAAGACATACTACATGTACTGGTCATGGGGTTAAACTGAAAGGCATACTTTATGTACTGGTCATGGAGTTAAACTGAAAGACATACTTTATGTACTGGTCATGGAGTTAAACTGAAAGACATACTACATGTACTGGTCATGGGGTTAAACTGAAAGGCATACTTTATGTACTGGTCATGGAGTTAAACTGAAAGACATACTTTATGTACTGGTCATGGAGTTAAACTGAAAAACATGCTGCATGTATTTCATGCAGAGTTATATTCAAAGTTCTGACTCCGGCCTGTGCTGCAGCAAACAAGACAGCCCCTTCCTGTCTGCAAGAGATGATCATCACTCACACAGCTGCCCGGCCACTTCATTCTGCAGCAGCAGGACAACTTACCCTGGGTCAGAAAGCTGGCCATTCTACCAGATCACTCAGCTTCTCCAATCTTGATCCCCAGTGGTGGAAGGACCTTCCCACCTCCCTACGAACTGCTCCATCCTTGCCACTCTTCTGTCGTAAACTAAAAACTCTCTTTTTTAGACAGTATCTGACCTAAACTCCCCCCTCTTCCCTACTTTATTAAAAAAATAAAAAAACCTCCCTGCACAAATCTTTGTTCCCATTCGCTTTGTTCCTGTTTTCTCTGTGTGCTGTCGCCTCCTGTATAATCTTTCTTCCACATGTTCTTGACTTCTGGTGACTGATGCTGGATATGAACCCTGTCCAGTCTGTTAGGCCACAGTGTCAGTGACCTTACTGTATGCATTTACTATAAGTCACATTGGATTAAAACGTCTGCTAAATAAATGTGATGTGATGTAATGTTTGAACCGACAGGGGGTAGGGACACATGTAATTTGAGCGTGCAAAGTGCACAAGCTGGACATTTTTTTTTTTTTTTGCAATAATTTGAGTGCAAATACTGGTTTTCCGTATACAGAGATGAACATAAACAGTGCTTCTTTGTTTTTAATGATGCTAAGTGAACTGTCTCCATAATAGACATATATTTATATCTATTTCATAAATAGATGCCATACTCAAACTTTCTTTCTGTTTTTTGTCCTAGTACTTTTGATTTTTCATGACAAGCTTACAACTGTTACTTATGTTATGAGCATATCTACAGTAGTGGGCAGTGATGACTATACACCAGCACTTTGGTCTGAGAGGGGTCCTAATATATTACCTCAATATAATTATATCCCCGAACGCCGAATGGCGTTCCGGGGATATTATGTTTTTGGTCGGACCATCGCCGCCGCCGCCGCCGCACCGCCCTACGTGTTAACGCGATAACTTCAGTAATATTTCAATTAGGAATTTCAAATTTTGCATATAAGTAAGTATCATAAAGAGGAAGATCTGATACGATTTTGGACAATTTAAGATTTCTAGATTGTCCACCAGGGGCCAAAAACTGATTTAAGCGTTAACGCGATAACTTCAGTAATATTTCAATAAAAAATTCCAAGTTTTGCATATAAGTAAGTATCATAAAAAGGAAAAAATGATTCGATTTTGGACAATTTGCTATTTCTAGATTGGCCACCAGGGGCCAAAAACTGAAAAAATCACTGTTTTGATCATATCTCTGGAAATATTTGTCCGATAGACCTCAAATCAAGTGCAATTGAAAGGTCATGACCTGAGGATGTGTTCCACGATGATATTATACCTGTTTGGTTCAAAATTTTGACACAAGGTGGAGCTTTGTCACATAAACTTCACCATTTTTGCCATATCTATTTGGAACTATTTGTCAAATTGACATGAAATTATGTGCAACTGCAAGGTCATGACCTCTCAACGTGTCACATGATGACTTCATACCTGTATGGTTTAATATTTTGCCACCAGGTGGCCATATCTTCAGAACCATTTGTCCGATTGACCTGAAATTAGGTTCAAATGAAAGGTCATGACCTGAGGGGCTTTATATTGTACTGGGTCTATTCAAGGATTGGGGAATTGGAGGATTGGGGGCGTTTGGGTAACATTCACAGGTTCTAGCCGTTGTGCCGTAGCAGTTAAAAAAAGCTAATCGGATGCTGGGATACATTGCCAAAAGTATTGAGTACAAATCCAAGGAGGTCATACTTCTCTTTTACAACACATTTGTCAGACCACATCTAAAGTATTGTGGACAGTGCTGGGGACCATACTTTGAGAAAGTTATAGAGGCTCTAGAAAAAGTTCAGAGAAAAGCCACTAATCTGGTACCAGTTAAAGAGGATGCAAGCTATTAGAAGAGGCTGAAGATCTTAGTCTTAGGAAAAGGAGACTTAGCGGTGATCTGATTGAGGTCATTAAATATATTAAAGGGATTAACAAAGTGAATTATGTATGATTCCTTCAGCCAAGTTTTGTTAGTGGAACTCGGGGTCAGATTCAGATTCAGATTCAGATGAATTTATTGTCATTGTTACAGAATAACAACGAAATTACGTTTGGAGAGAAATTGCTCCGGGCTGCTGCTACGTGCGTCGCGCTGCCAACTCCACTTTCTTCTTCGAAAATTAAAGGTTACAGAAAGGAAACATATTGATGACATCAGACATCAGGTTAATAACAAGACACGCAGGAAACGCGTAGGAATTTTTTCAGGGGAATGGGGGGGAGAGAGGTGGGGGAAGAAGGGGTTAAATGCAGGAGGCAGCCTTGGCAGAGTCCAGAGTCCTTATCAGGGCAGAATGTTCTGTCCTTCTCAGAGGGATAAGGAAGTTGTTGACGTTCCGTGTGAGACTGAGGCAGACAGAGGGGAGACACGGAGTAGGGGGGGGGGGGAGGTGGCAAATTTTATTTCAGTTTCGGGTGGAACAAGCAATTTCGATTGATCCGCTATTCATTTTGCAAATTTTTTACTTCGCTTCAGGGCCACCAGTTCTCCCATCAATTCTCTCATCCTCTCATCCTCTTGGCCAAATTCACAGTCAAATGCACAAACTCCCCACACTGACTCAAAACAGCGTCCATCTCTCTGTGCATTTCTGCAGATGATCCCAGAGTCTTTTTGAGCAACTCACCATTCTCCGATACTCCACTGAAGCGCTCCATAATAATGTCGGTGCTAGGCAGCGTGTGGGCCATATTTTTCTTGCCCCCAGCTCACGTACTTTGCGGAAGATCAGAGCAACTCCCATGCCAATTAGGAGAAATCCCCTCACCATAAATGCAAAAAGATAAACATCCTCCACGTCTTCAAGGGATAGTGCCGCCAGACAAAGAACTTGCCATCTCGACCACGCGTCCCGAACTTAGCCAGCAGCAAAAGTCCCATCCGGGCAGCGAGGTTCACCAGGTGCTCCGCCTCTCGGTGAAAATATTTTGTCAATTGCATAGAACACCATCACAAATGGAAGTTGACCAAGGGTAAATTTTGCACTGACTAAAAGATAGATATCATTGAGTCATTGAGTATCTGAAGTGATATATTCACAATAGTAAAAGGAAGCTGCCGAGCCTAGTTGGGCTTAACGGCCTGCTCTCGCCATTCATATTACGTGATGTTATCTTTTTTCATGGGGTGGAAGCTAAGAAGTTGCATAAAGATGTTTCAAATGGTCTTTTATTTCATTTAACTTAATGTTCAATGTCTCTGAAAACATACTTTTTTCGACTAGATTTTTTTTTTTACTAACTCAACGGGTAAAATACGAATTTAACCCAACTCAATTTTTTTTTAATGTTCTGCACTCCTGTTGTAAGCATCGGTATTGTTTGGGTCATTTTGACCCCAGGCTCAAGCATTCCTTAAAACCATCATTTTGATCTTGTTTTTGTGGTGTTCCCTAAGACTGGGGGCTTGTTCAAAATAATTTCTCATTCATTTCACATTTGGTCTCATTAATTTGCTATTATTATGTAAAATCTATGCCCCAATTCCGAAATAGTTGGGACAAAATGTAAATTGTGAATAAAATCAAAACGCAATGACTTTCAAATCACACCAGTCAGTATTTTATTCACATTAGAACAGAGTTATCATAGCAAATGTTGAGACTGAGAAATTTTACAATTTTTCCACAAATTGAGCTCATCTCAAATTTGATGGCTGCTACTGTTCTCAAAAAAGTTGGGACTGGGGCCTGTTTACCATGGTGTAGCCAGAAAATTCGAAATAAGCTCATTTTGTGGATAAAAATGTTAAATGTCTCTGTTTCAACATTTGAAATGTTATCTATGTTCTACTGTAAATAACATATTGGCTCATGTGATCCGAAAGTCATTGCATTTTGATTTTATTCACAATTTACACTTTGTCCCAACTATTTCAGAATTGGGGTTGCATAGGGGGAGGATGGGGGAGTCGTGTTTTATGTACTTGGCGATTAAAATGGTCAGTAGAAAGGCATTAATGAGCTGAGAGAAAAGACTGGGACACACTTCCGGTTACAGACATCTTATGTGGTTTTTCACTGCAGAGATCAAACTGACCTCAAGCCAAAAATAATTAATTAATTTGGACATAGTTGGAGTGTGAAAGAATTTAAATGATCATGAAGCGCAAGTTAAATCACCTGATGTGCAGAAAAGGTCGCACGTAAACCTATTTATTTGTAAATTATTTTTTTCTAATTCTAAAATAAACATGGCAGACAGGCAGAATCATAACACGATGACTATCTGTGGATTGGAAAACGTCGCAAACCGAACGTTACATTGGATTGGGTCATGTTAGATTTATGATTCCACATTTCACTCTTTTTTCCATAGTTGGTTGGGATATTTTTGCTCTGTTTTTTTTTTTTCAAATCTATGCCTATGATACTGAGACACTGACAAGTATTGATGAACGGTCGTAAAAGTTTTATTTTTGCTTAGTGAAAAAAATGCCCCAGATGTGATATAAACTGCTGTATTTTCAGTGCGTTTCAACAAAGAGCCGATGGAGGTTATTATCAGCCATTTCAACCAGTATGGTCCCAGTATTGAGAAAACTGCCAACTGTGATATGTGTCTCGAGAGGAGATCAAACGCAGCAGACGGATACAGGAGGCTCATGATAGATCGCTGTCTCACACACAGCAATTTCGACTGAGTGGCTCTTGATACAAAATTGATTTAACTCTGCTCAATGCTGGAGCTCCTTTTTCAAGCTGCAAATTTATCTCAAGCCACAAAAAGTGAGATCAGAGGATGATGGTCTTGAAATGTATAAATAAAGCTCTATTTCATGCATAATAAAGCACTCATAAGCTTTGCGAAACGCTTTGCGAGGGCATATTTTGCCACTAATGTGTTTAAAGTAGTAATCTATTGAATGATTAACTGCCTACATTTGAGAACTTTGTGGTTCAGAAATGAACCAAAGAAGTGCTGTGGTTAGGGTGCAATGAGGTGTATTCAATCATCTCTTAATTTAGTACGTATGATTACTCTGGTAAAAAAAAAAAAAAAAACAGAAAAAGTCTCTGGATTCAATTAAAAAAAGTAAAATCCCAGGATCAGACCTCCAAGCAGCTCACGGCTGAGAAATTCGTCTCAGAGCTTTGTGATCAGGTGTTTGATTACTGCACCTTTACCACTAAGATCTGCATGGCCGAATCAACAACTGCTCAGCCTTACAGGGGATAATATAGCTGAAGCTGGCCAATATTCGCTAGCCTCATCACTCTGTAGCGACAACTCCTGGATGACCAGACTCTTGTAGCTGAATGAGCAAATTTTACGCTGACTGTGTGCTCCTACAGCAGCATTGTGAGTGATTGGTGATGTGACTGCACAGAGTGTGACTGCACTGTGTGAAAGAACGAAAGATAATCGTCACATGAGTCATGTGCCACGGTACTTTTTATTTTCCTGACTCGATGAAAGCAGGTCACAGCAGTGGACCAAACATTTCATCAGAACCCAAAAATATCCCAGGATCTACGCTGTAATAATTCAAGAAACAAATCAAAGCATCTTATTTTCAAAGTCAACACGTTTCTCTGAGATACAGGTGCATTTCAGGGCCTGTTCAAAGGGTAGCACAATTGCCTCACCATGAGAACATCACAGCATTGAGTTCAACTCTAAACTCCATTACTGTGCGGAGTTTGTGGGAAGAGCCTGTGGGTTTTTCTGAGTGCTTCGACTTCCTCCTACAGACCAAAGATATGCTGGCTAGGTTGACTGGAAAATGAATTGCTCGTCAGTGTGAGTGAATATTATGTGTACAATACAACAGGCTGATTGAAGTACATGGTGTATCCCTACCTCACATGTAATACATGCTGGACACAAAAGCACGTTTCCTGACCTTGTTTAAGCTTCAGATAATGGATGGATAATGAGTTATCAGAACAGAAGAGCAACATTTTTACACACTATGAGGCAAGGATTAGAGAACATCTTTAACACTTACCTAGGTCCACTGCCTCAGTCTTGTCAAAATGGACATTTTGTGATTTATGTACTTTTAGCACTCGGGTCCTTGATTTTAAATAATCATGCAAGCTTCCATAAAATCACTAGTCAAGGGATACAGACATTTTCTGACAGATATGAGCTTGTAATTTAATTTAATACATTTCACAGTATGTTTCATACAAATCCAAATACAGCCCCCATCAAAGTAATATTTAACTGTAACCATTCAGTAAAATACAATACAGGCTACATGGTGCCAGCAGGTTATATAAAATGTTGTGCTGTTCCTGGTACAGTGTAGGTGTAGCCTTTGCATGCCTGAAATCTTTAGTCCCGTGGCATAAAATTAAAATTAAGCTTGCGTTTGTAAGAGAAATTTTATTTCAATTCTGTAAAAATATCACACTATGTTAAGAAGAGGTCAGGGGGACACCAGATGCAGGCTCCAGAAGTGTTTATTGAAACAACAAACACTGAATGACAGAGGTAGACAACACGACAGAGACAAAACACCGTGCACATGCACAGAACAAATGGGAAAACTAAGGTGCACTGCCCAAGGCAGGGGGATAACAGAAGTACTCACTCCAAGAGTGGAAAAACTAGAAAAACAAAAACTGGACGTAACTAAACTGACGGACACACTGGGAGACTTAGACAAGGGGCAGACAAGACGTGGGCGCAGCAAAACACAAGACTCGGGAATCATACAAAGGAAATACTCGGAAGGCACAAGGAGCTGAGATTTCACCATGCAGAGCAGAGTCTAACAAAGTTCAGATTGTTTCAATCCTTCCCACAGAAATACACACAATTACATGAGAACCGGGTTAGCAATAATGACTCAAGACAAGACTCTAAGACAATCAATCAAACTAAACCGTTTATATTATGGTATGGGGATGGGGATGAAGTAACTAGTGAGTAACAGGCTGTAAGTGATCAGGTGAAGGATTGGTTTAGAGTTGGCATGCAGTGTACCTCTGAGGTTGAGGTTTTACCATGTGAAGTATGTGACCTAATCAGGAAATTGAAGAAAAGCTGTAACCTTGCTATGTTGTATACTCTAATGTTTAAGTGGCACATAGTACCCTCAGCATGGTGTCATTGTACCAGTCTTAAAGAAGACCTCTCTTAATCCCCGGTAGACGTGCAATTATCGTCCTATTACACTTAGCTCTACTTTGCTAAAGTTGCTTGAGCAGCATATGACGCCCATGGTGAATGTTTCTAGGTCGCAGTTCGGATTTAGTCAAGGAATGGCTACAGCCCAGGCCTGTTCTTTTCTGAACCTCCTTTTTTTGTGTTGTACAGAAAAGGCCTCTCCAGTTTATGTATGTGCATTTGACGCTGAAAAGTGCTTCGATAAAGTGCGACATGATGGCCTCTTCTTTAAATTAAAGGAAAAATTGCCTCTCCCACACTGGTTATTTCTGTTGAAGTCGCACAGGTCTTCTAGTGTTGTTGTTCGTGTTGGGGATAAATATAGCTCCCCCTTTTCCATCACTAGAGGGATACGTCAGGGGAGTGCTTTGTCTCCTATTTAATTCAATTTATTCATTGATGACCTGTTACAGCATCTGTCAGAATGTGATGCTGGAATTTCTATTGGTAAAGACAGGTTTAATTCTATTGCCTATGCTGATGATTTAACTGTGTATGCCTTAACTGTCCCTGGACTACAGCGTCTTATTAATGTGTGTCATGATTATTCACACCAATGGCGCTTTACGTTTGGGATTAAAAAGTCTAATTGTATGGTTGTTGGTAATAGTTTTCTCAAGAATGAACCGGTTTGGCATCTAGGAAATGATGGACTGAAGGTGTTGGATTCTCCTGATGTCCTGGGGGTGAGGTTTTGCTGCACAGGTAAAGCGAGCGTCCATATCGAAAACAGGGTAAGTGCCGGGCGTAAAGCTGCCTCTGGGTTTGCCCAGAAAGGGTTTGACTTTCCTGTAAGGCAAAGGCTTACCTCTTCAGTTCTGTCTTTGAACCCACCGTTCTGTATCGTACTGAATGCCTTAGTCTCTCTAAAGGTGATTTGAAGGTGTTGTATTCTTTTAAAAGGTTTGTTATGAAACGAGTGTGTGGACTTCCTCCTGCCAGGAGAATCCTGAGTGGAACCTGCAACCTGTATTGGAACATATTCAATGCCGAGTCCCTGGTTAGAGATTTAAATTGTATGCTCTTGGCAAACTTTGTGAGTAGTGGGGTATTGGTCCCTGGCACTCTTCTAGATAGGACTGTGTCTGTTGGTT
Organism: Gymnothorax reevesii; assembly: GCA_029721435.1. Classification (NCBI taxonomy): domain Eukaryota; kingdom Metazoa; phylum Chordata; class Actinopteri; order Anguilliformes; family Muraenidae; genus Gymnothorax; species Gymnothorax reevesii. The sequence continues at coordinate 118,690,046 of CM056578.1, forward strand.
ACAACCCCACTGTTCTTGTGCTTGGACTCTTTAAAATTAGCAAGAAAGTCCCCAGCCAGGAGGACGGTATTACCGACTCACTACGGGTTTTATTACACTCCTCATCATTCAGTAGTTATAAATCTCTGGACCATAGGATGGCGAGACTTTTAATGCAATCTTTCTGACTAAGGTGTGAAATCCTCATCGGTGCAGCCACAACTGCGCATTTTAAGGGGTGAAAGTTATTTTATAGTTTTCTTTCTGTGTTGTTTTATGGTGCTGTGTATGTTCTTCTCCAATGTTTTAATTTTTTATGTATTCTCCACTTCTAGAGGTTTGGTTTTAAATAATAAATAAATAAATAAATAAATAAGGTAATCTAAACGTGACAAGTATAAAAGCACCACGAGAGAAGCAAAGGAAAGCAAAGCTTTAAACACAGTTAATCAAAGAAAGCATAGGAAGGAATTACAAAAGCTAGAAACACTCGCACTCCCTAATGAGTTAATTAAGGTTAATACCACGTGAAGAAATATTTACAATCACCCTGAAATAAGTGCTGGTCAGTATGGGTCAGTAATGATCCTGTTAGAGAACGCATTCACTCAGAGTTTAGTGAGACCCAGAATTAAGCACAGGTGGAAGTAATGAATGAAATACCAGAGCCGAAACCGAAAGAGGAAACGTGATTGGATGACGAGACTCAGGCACGCTGAAGGCAGTCACACGACATCACTGGAGTTTGGGCAAAGAGAGAATCGAACGTCAGACGGCGGGAACGAGAGCTGAAAAATTAAAGGAAAGTAAACCACAAGCACAAATCAGCACAAAGACAGCACACACGAGAGAGAACCATAACACACTAAATTGATGACCTAAAGTGAGAGAACCTGCAACATTACAGTGGCATCAGTTTTACAGGAAAGAACAAAAATAGTGGATAATAGTGATTTATAAATAGTTTATAATCAGTCAAAAATTAGATTTTGGTTGTGTCAAATTCTTGAAGAGCCTATCTGTCTCTGTTGTTGAAACTCGAAGTTATTTTTTTTTCGTATTTATGCAATATGGAGGCGAGCTGGTCACCCAAAAACTGGCCAGAGGAGAGAAACTGTTCAGCTGTAGTGTCTAACCGAGCTGTCACATCTAGTATGCATTGTCTTCTGATACAGTGATGCAGTTCAAGATCTTCCAGCAAACAGACTTAACCTTCCTTTTCCACAAGATCAGACTTCTGTCATGAGTGTCAGAACATAACATGCCCTCCATCACAACCCTCAGTCAGAGAGCTGAGAAAACTCCCAAAGATAAAAGTCAGTTCCAGCCTGCCTCTGTGTTTGTGGGCCAACTTTTTGTTGTAGTTTTTTTTGCACTGTGTGACATGCCTTTGCTTTATACAGCAATAAGCTAAAACATGAAAACCACTCACTGACTAAGCGAGTAACATTGATCAACCTTGTGACAAGGGCACAAGTTAGGGATCGCAGACTGACCTTGTACAGTAAGCGAACAGTTGATTATCACAGTCAACGTGTTGGATGAGGGCGGTATGGGACCTGAGAGGCTTTGACAAGGGCTAAATTGTCGTGGCCAGAAGAATGAGATATAGCATTTCTAAAGTGGCAGTGCTTCTGGGGTGCTCCCAGTCAGCAGTGGTCCAAGGAGAGGCAAACTATAAGTCAGCAACAGGCTGTTGGGCTCGCAAAACTCATTTGACCCACAAGGGCAATAGAGACCATCTCAACTGGTCAGAACTGACAGAAGGGCTACTGTAGAGAACTTTATTTACGCTGGTGAGGAATGTGTCGCAACATACAGTGCATCGCATCCTGCTGCGTATAGTGTATGGTACACCTCAGATCAGGGCACCTCGTCCAGTAAGTCCTTTTACAACACCTGTAAAAAACTCTATGACAAGGTGGTGTGTAGGGAAGAGATGGGACCAGGATGCACTGTGGGAAGAAGACAAGCTGGTGGAAGGAGTGTGATGCTCTCGGCAAATGTTCTGCTGGGCCCAGGAATTCAAGAGCACGTCAGCTTGACTAAGCTGTTTTCTATGCATGAGAGCACAAACACAATATTAGGCAGGCAGTGTCAATGTTGTGTACAGGGGGAGATGTTTTGCCATTGACCATCTACCAAGAATTAAGCCGCGTTTTTTTTATAAATTTACAGTCTCCTCGCTTTTCGTGTCCTGTCATTGTAAACACTCACTCCACTCAGTCAACTCTCCACTCCCTGGTCTATTTAGTTTTCCCTATTAGTCAGCCAGTCCTTAAAATTCAAATACGTCCCACACTACTTCAAAGAACAATGGGGAAGATATCCATGGTCATTAATACATCAGTCCTGCAGCCTGTCATGAGCATTTTCTCCGTAGTATAGCTTTCTGACAGAGATGATTAGGTGAGAATGACACACTAAGTTGCTGATTCTATCCTTGAAAGAAAAAGGAGAGCAGCTGTGGATGGACTGAAGTCACAGAGTGCTGATGTGCGAGAGCAGGAAGTGCATGAGAGGAAACAATTCACCCCTAAAGCCATGTTTTAACTCGGATTATTTTTTATTTCAGAACTGATGCATTCACTTCTATTTCACTGGGAAAGCACAATCTAGATCCATCAATTCAATGCATCACCTCCTGTTATAAAGCTGGGTTTTGTGCTTAGAATGTATGGAAAACTGGGAAAGGCTGATCTCCAAAAACTGCTTTTGTAGATGATTCTGTTTAACAGTGTAGCTAAAGAATTTGGTCGCCTCTCATAAGTGACCCCCCCCCCCTTTTGCAGCTGTGAATCTGTGCAGTAAACTGCAGTGGCGCAGTAACTTTTTCTGTCACGCACCCCTTCAGAAGCCAAAAAAAAAAAAGAAAAATGAATAAATAAACATTATTATGCCCCCCACCCCAGCAAAAGTGGATTTCATTTTTATTATTAGCAAATCATTAGCAAATCGGGCGATAGAAGCAGACGGAATAGGTTAGCAAAATAGCCTTTCTAACATCCGAGCACATTTGCAAATGTGGCCCTATAACAGTGAACCGGGGGACCCCCTGTGGATGCTGGGTTAAGGTCAAACCACAGTTGCTAAGTGAGGATTTTAACAAGCTGTTAATTTCTCTTTATTGCGCTTAATTTCCATGAAGAGTTCTATATTCAGATTGTGCTATATTTCAGATATTTGTTTATTGCATAAAAACAGAAAAAATGAGTCTCTGGTTTAATTTTTAAAAAAATGGACTGACATAAAATAAGTGAGAGTGTGGTCACATGATTAAATGCCAAATAACTATTTTGTGGTGATGAAAAACTGTAGACAAGGCGAATGATCACATGATAAACACCTCATGTCTACGCAGGGGGAAAAATCACATTCAACATAATTAACCCTATAAAGCCCAAACCATGAAAAAAACAACAGAAAGTCTTAAATTTTTTAAATTGAAGTATTTATTGGGCCTTGAAACAAAATGTAAAAAAGTTGAAAACATAACTGGCATATTTGAAATTAATTTAGTATCATATTCAATATTTTTGAACAGTGAGGACAAGTTTCAAAAACTGGACCTCAGTAACATCACACATAAATAAAATTGGGCTCATTGAATCCACAAGAGTCTCAGTTTTCTAGTCACGTCGAATTTATGAAATTCCAAGGCTGTTTAAGGACTCCTGAAAGCAGAAATATTCAAATACATCAGGCGAAAATAAGACATTGATACAGAGGAAAAAAAATACTGCATGTTTACAAAAATACAACATGGGATTATCATAAAGAGCATATCTCAGTGCATGCCCGGAGAAAACTGCATGGGCACAAACAATCAGTCCCGCTAACTCTCTGGCGGGCACTATACTGATGGTGATGGTTCCTGGGGCGGGGCGGGGCGGTAGTGGTAGCAGTAGATGCTTTTTATTTAGTTCTAGCGCGCACAGAGATGAAAATGCCATATAGAAAATCCCATTGGGGTAGAATCAATTTGTGGTGGTCCGAGTTGATTCTGTGGCGGCCTGCCACGCAATGGTGTATCTGTGGGAAACACTGGTATCTGCTGGCACTGAGCCACCGACTCCATTCTTCACCTGCCCTGGTGTCCTGTCCAGTCCTTGGCCTGTAGACTGCCTTTAGTATTTTGCAAAGAGTATAGCCTATTGTCCATACATGTATTTTATTTTGATAACCTCATAACTGTATCAGTTACCATGGTTAACAGTACAAGTACCAAGCTTGAAAAGGCATAATTGCTTTAACTACTGTTTCCAAGCCAATATCCATCCATTCTCACACAGTCCCAAAATGTAGTAAGTTTAAAATAACCATAATGTTAAGAGAGGACTCGAGAAAACCTTTTTGTTCAGATAAATTGAGATGAGAGGCAAAGAGAAGAGAATTTTTTTAATGGTAATAAAACTTTTTACATACCGAAAAACACATTAATAACATAGTAAATTTGAAAAGTAATGTCATTCTTTATAAGAGATACATGATTTGATATACTTATATAGCCGGTCTCATAGTTCAGCGCTGTGTTGCGTGTAATGAATAATAACGCAAAGACCACTCCTCTCTTGTCTTTTGCCAACAGATTTTTATTCTGCCTGCAACGCATTAATATCAGTCGAGCAACTTCGTGTGTCACGTTTCTACATTAACAGCTATCCACAGCAGAGCTTAATGCTGAGTTAACAGCATATCATAACATTTTACAGTTAACGGGACTGAAAACATAACCTCCTTTTACCTTAGATGGCGGAAGTAATTTTGAAACGGGGAGCTCGCGTACCCGCATGTAACTCATTAATGTCAGTACAGCAACTTTGCATGTCGCATTTCTACAAGCGCACCTTTAAACTACAGATAGAAGAAACGGCGAACTGCACGAGAATCCAGCTAATGCTTCATTAGCCTGGACTTACGATAGGTAAATAAGCATGCTTCACAAAAGTGTTGTACACGATAAAATAAAAAATGTATAAACTCTAAAGTCATCATCAAAGCAATAATGAACAAAATCTTTGACCTCAACAAATTTGTATCTTCGTCTCCGTTTAGCATGTTACTGTGTTTTACAAAACCAATAAAGGCACTTGTTTCATCTTACCTCTCCACTGCAGAGCTGAATACTGAGGAGAATACCACGAGTTTGGAGAAAAGTTACTTTGCCAAAATGTCTAAGATCAAACCGCAGTAGTATAAAAATTCTACTGAATTAAAGAAAACTCCCCAAAATAATACATGCATAGATAAGAGGAAAAGAATAATAAAGTGTAAACAGAAATAGTTTTTTCGTGAAATGTAACATTGCATGTTCATAAGGGTTACACAAGATATCTAGATTAAAACCTGAATGATAAGGACGTAGAATTTTTTTTCTCTCATTCAATTTTTTACCGCAGTCCAAGATTTCTAGTTACAGCTATGATGATGGGTCGGATGTGCCGAACTGAATATGAGATGCCTCCTCACAGCTGGCACTGGTTGCCTTGATCTGAGGGAATATTGCAATTGCTAGTTTTGATTATGACATTGTCGTCATCGTCATGGTCCACCGGGGTTAGTCAAGCGGGCTAACGCTCGGATTGAATAGTGGCGCGCCCGAGAGGTGACTGACTGGTGTGCTAAATCGCGCCAGTGAGGACGACTTGACGGGCATTTCCAGGCGCCGGCACAATTGCGCCCGTCTCGTGGCATGGACTAATATTTGCAAGGAGGAGACTCATAGGTATAGGTAACCCATTTTCATTTTAGACATCTTGTGGTCAGAGGTCAAAGGACCCCTGTGAAAATGGCCATGACAGTTTTTTCCATTTTACTTGGCCCCCTTGCCTACAAGCTCGCATGACATGGGTGCTATGAATGGATGCCTTTGGTCTTCTAGTTTCAAACAAATTCCACTATCTTTGCACCAGCTTTTAACAGAGCCTTATCAATGTAGTAATGTCGACAGAGATCACTGGCACTCCTGCAACTCTCTTAGGGTTAAATACCTATGGTATCACATTTGATGCACACATTTCAACTCGATTTTCTGTTATGAAGTATTGGCAACAATTTAAAACCTAATCTTACCGTAACTTTTTCAAAATACGATTTATATTAAAAAAAACTGCAGGTCGGTGAATGGGGGCAGCAATCATTGATTTTACATTTTATGCACCTCTACTTGTCAGCAGTGTATGTATCGTCCACCAGGGGGCAGATGACATGGATGAGTTTGCATACAAAAGTTTATTTTAGGAAAGTAATGACCATGTGGATGACGCAGGTCACAGAATGTCATATATCAAATATGATACAAATGGAATTACAGGATTAAGACCTTATTAATTCTTGTCTTCAGCACAGCACTTTTTTCAAATGTTTGCAATAAAGGACAATTATCCTGCATAGCACACGGCTATAGCTATTTTGGACAATGTAATGGTCGGCGATAGGAAAGACCGGTCAGAAGACAGAAACTCAAATAAAACACAAATAAACGGGTTATGGGGGGCCAACAAAAAGAGATGAAAATACGAAAGGAAAAAACACAAGAATCACCAAGAATGTGGCAAACAAAGCAGTGACCAACTAGGCTCGAGGCAAACAAAGCTGTGGAGAAACAAGGCTGGGATACAAGAGAACATCCCAGGGACAAGGATCTGTCTGCCAGAACAGACTGTGAGAAATGCTGCACCACAGTATGTGTTTGGTCACATTCTGAGGGAAGATTAAACCAGGAAAAAGCTCAGGAACTATAAGACTGACACAAACAATTCCATTAATAGCAGAGCCCAACTTACAGAGGATTACTATGCTTACTATCAATCAATAATACACTGTTTGATGTCTTGATTTTCACTCTGTCAGACAGGGTGCCAGCACTGACAGCATTTCATTATTTTTTGGTAAAGTTGTAATGGATAGGTTTGTTATGGTGACACCAGGTGTTAAATGCATATTGCATGGTTTGCATCACTTCACTTGGAGCGTGGAGCTGAATTCAAACAAGGTGACGGGTTAAAAAAAAATGTCCCATTTTCATTTTCAATACACTGCACTCACTGAGGTACTTAATGTCTGCTTCCAGTATTCTGGAGGATATGCTTAAATTCAGACGTAAAAAACTCCATCCAGAAAAAGGTGCCATTCTAAGGGGGAGGGGGGGGGGGAAGTTGGCCCATATGCTTCTATAGCGGAGCGGGCCGTCATGTTTAATCTCCATGGCAACATAGTAATAAAGTTTCATGTACACAGTACCTTTGCAGTTAAATCCATTAGCAAGATAAAGCATCCAATCCAAAGGTGAGGGTGAACATTTTTATCACAGTTCTGGGCTCTGTCGTCTCACAAATCAAATTCATGTTGTCACATCCTCTTCTGCACGTGCTCCAGCCATTTTCCTGATTGCCAGGCAATCATTCATTTCTCCAGGTGTCACATCCCCGCCCCCCGTATTCCTTCCTATTGAAAAAAGGGAGTTCAGTTTATTGAAATGGATTTACACTCTTTTCAAGTCACTTTTTTCAACACCTAATTAATTTCTGCTCAATGTACTACAAAGTAGATAAAATTCTATTTACAGAGAGTGATATACAGCAGACATTGGCCGCAATATTTTGAATTATAAATCGAAATTGTGAGTATCATGGGTTATAAAACTCAGAGAACTATCAGCTTATGTGGGTTACAGTGAGGTCCTTTCTTTGGAAAGAGGCACAAGCTTCTTGTGTGATATTAATTAATAAATTATCAATAGGGAATAAAGTGCCTTGAATGCCAACTCAATTTGTTACAAATTGAAAATAATTACAGTTGTTCGATCAGCTTCTGTATAATTTATGATTTCCCTGGAATCAAGTCATCTTCTCCCAGATGGGTGCCAAAGAACTGAATGCTTGGTGTGAGGCACGATACATGTCCGGGAAGATTATTTCAAAAGAATTTTAACTAAATTAATCGTTTTGATTAAACGTTCAGTGAGGACTGATACTGGCAAGATGTCCACAGTCCATGGAAAGCTGATGTTCGCTTTTTGTAATGAATGCAGACAAGGATTTGAGTGTGCAAGTATTTTGCAGTAATTTTCATTGGCTTGTGGATACTTTGAATCAGTGCACAATCTGGTCGACGTAACCACAGTCCTGTCTCATGAGGCGGCAACAAACAGTTTGTGTGAAAAGATACACACCTGAAGTATTCTGCACAGCATTTCGCAGCGTTGCAGTTTGAATCAAATGACGCATTGAATGACAAAAAAACCTATCATTATCCACCCCAGTTGCCCTTTGCTGACCTCCCCCAGGCTGCTGGGCTACACTTCCAGTATTCTGATAGCGGTTCCTCATGCGGGACACCACGCTCTGTGCAGTATTCTGATCGCAGTTCCATGTGCGGGACACCACACTCGGTGCAGTATTCTGATCGCAGTTCCACATGCGGGACACCACGCTCTGTGTAGTTTTCTGATAGCGTTTCCACACGTGGGACACCACGCTCTGTGCAGTATTCTGATAGCGTTTCCACATGTGGGACACCACGCTCTGTGCAGTATTCTGATAGCGGCTCCACATGCGGGACACCAAGCTCTGTGCAGTATACTGATGGCGGCCCCACATGTGGGACACCACGCTCTGTGCAGCATTTAAAGTTTGTGCCACCCGTTCCTGTGCAGCACCTTCTTCCAGCATTCCCATCCGCCCGCCATGTCTTCACTGCTCAAACAAAGTCTTTGGAGATGCATCCTGTCTCACATTAAATCAAGAAAAAAAAATTTTTTAATAATACAGGCTGTTACCTCTAATTGTCGTAAATGCAAACACCCACTAGCACAACAATGGACAGCAATGTACACGTCCTGTGCATGCAAACTATGAATTCTGATACATTTGACAATCAAATTTTTTAGGGAACCATAAATCACTCATACAGTCCAGTTTTTCCCCCCAAATGTAATCATTCACAGACCAGTTGGTCAAAACATCCAATATCCCGATCAAATCTTGAGAAGTATATTGTACATTACAACTATGTGAGCCAATTTTTATGTCTGGTTTGTGTTGGAAGATCTTATCTAATCTCATTGATGAGTATTCATAAAAGGCTTCCTTCATGAAGCCGAGTCTCTGTGTAGAGCAGAGAAGAAATACTGTGCGATTCAAAGGAAAAAAAAAACATATTTTTTACTTGCCTATTAATGCAATTTCTTTATTTTAAATACACCTACCTGTCCAGAGTAACCTGTTAAACACCTGGAGGCGTCGCGGTTTGTGCGGATTCTGTCATTCCAGCCACCCGTATCGCCCACTTTAATTCACTCAACATCAGAAGGACTTATTTACTTCCCTGCATCAAAAATTATATGTTGTCTGGCTTTAGATTTTTTTTTTAATGTATCCATCATTCTGACTGCTCTCCCACCTCCTTTTACAGTTTTAAATCCCACATTTTTGCCAAAATCTCAGATGCAATGAAAATTTTTAAAATGCCGCAAAAATTATGGCCAGGCGTTATTTATTGAGGTGGACCTATATTTCACAACTTCTGATGTGTCTTTAAATATTATAGGGTATTTCATCCATTTTAAAATTCATCATCCTGATTTGTCAGACGTGTTCTGTCGCTTCCTATACTAGCAAACAATTGCTGCTAAATGCATAGACGGCAAGAGATTAGCAACCCTCCCTCCTAAGAAAACAGAGGAGTCCATGCGTTATTCGTGTAACTTCAGCAGGGTGGCGATGACTTTTTTTCTGGATCCAAATGAGGAACTTAAAAAGCTTTCTTTTCTCACTCTAATATGGGGAAGGAAGGTCACCAATGCCTAACCCCATAGCAGTCTGCCCTTTTTTGAGCAACTTTCCACCTAAACTAAAGTGCACACTGTTCTTAAACCACTTTGACTACATGTATAATTATGGTCTCTTGTGAAAGCACTGTAGATTGCCCTAAAATAGTCAGAACTGCTGAGAATATTGCCCACATTATGTAACACCTCTGTAAATGTATGGCTTTGTCTGAAGAGTGAGATTCTCTTTTCTTCTGCCCCTGTGATCAAGCCTCATGAGCCACAGCCAGATGCCTGATAATAATTATAATAACACATTTTATTTAAAGGCGCCTTTCATGACACTCAAGGACACCACACAAGAAGAAGAAAAAATTAACCATAATATACTAAGAGAGACAGATAGATATTAAAAAACTAAACAGAATAGGCAAGTCTTAACAGGTAGTTTTGAGGTGGGATTTGAATGAGGACAGAGAGTCGGTCTCACAGATAGAGAGAGAGTTCCAAAGAACTGTAGTTCTGTAGTTCAAAGGCTGAACGGGAGAAAGCTCTGGACCCCATGGTTGATCATCAGGCAGGAAGCGTGATGAGGAGCATGACTGAGGAAGAGCGAAGGGTGTGTAGTTGGGAAGAGGTCAGTGAGTGAAGGAGGTGCCAAGTTATGGAGAGCTTTAAAAGTGAGGTTGAGAATCTTCAAATTGATATGGTATTTGATGGGGAGCCAGTGAAGTTGTTGTAAGACCGGGGTGATGTGTTCAGTGGAGCGGGTTCTAGTGATGATCCGGGCAGCTGCATTCTGGACAAGTCGGGAATTTATGAATAACTCTTAGAGGGAGACTAGAGTGAGGAAGTTGCAATAATCTAGACCGGAGGTGACAAGTGCATTGACAAGGATGGCTGTGATGGAGGGAGTGAAAGACAGATGGAGACGATGGATGTTGTGAAGGTGGAAATATGCAGTCCCAGTGATGTTATTGATGTGGGATTCAAAAGATGGAGTGCTGTCAAGGACGACACTCAGACTCTTGACTTTAGGAGGGAGAAAAACTGAGGAGTTATCAACTGTAAGTGTGAAACTGTCAGCTTTGGTGCCTACAATAAGAAATTCTGTTTTATCAGAGTTTAGTTTGGGGAAGTTTTGACTGAACCAGGATTTGATTTCAAGAAGGCAGTGAGAGGGAAGATGATAGAAGGGTGATGTTGGGCTTGGTGGAGAGGAAGAGCTGGGTGTTGTCTGTGTTGCAATTATAATGTATACCAAATTTCCTAAAAATGTGACCAAGTGGACGGAGGTAGTCGATAAAGAGGAGGGGACCAAGAACAGAACCCTGAGGTACACCTGAGGTGACTGGGGAAAGCTGTGATTTGAATTTTTTGAGTTGAACAAACTAGTAGCAGTCAGAGAGGTAAGATTTGAATCAGGTGAATAACACGCCAGTGAAACCGATAGAGGACAATCTGTCAAGGAAGGTGTGATGACAGATGGTATTAAATGTTGCATTGAGGTCGAGAAGGATAAGTAATGATAGGAGTACCGAGTCTGCGGTAACCAAGAGATTGATAGTGATTTTGCTCAGGGTTGTCACTGTGCTGTAAATCGTACGGGAACCAAATTGAAATCTTCAAACAGATTATTGTTGGAGAGGAAAGCATGGACCTGGACTGCAACTATTCTTTCAAGAATTTTAGATAGGAAGGATAAATTATAAATTGGACAGATATTATTGAGGTTGTTTGGGTCCGTGCCACGTTTCTTGAGAACAGAGGTTATTGCAGAAGTTTTGAGAGATAATGGAGCATAAGAAAAAGAGCTGAGTGAATTATTTCAGTTATTAAAGAAGACAGCGATGGTAAACAAGCTTTAACCATGTGACTAGGAAGTGGATCCAACTGACAGGTAGAAGATTTAGATTTATGAATAAGACTGCATATTTCTGACACAGAAGGAAGTGGAAAATGAGAAAGGAGAGAAGGGAGGATTATGGGAGGAGAGAGGAGGAGGACCAGAGGTGGTGGGTTTCATAGAGGACAGCTGCTGATGGATTGTTACAATTTTGGCATTAAAAAAATCCATGGAGCTATTGCAGTGATCAGCAAAGTACACGTGAGGCGGAAGAATGTCTTGAGGCTCTATTGACAGTAGAAAACAGTGCTCTGGTGTTCCCTATGCCTGAGCCAATTGGATTGGCATAGAAGTCCGATTCGGCTTTGGAGAGAGTGCCATTGTAATTTTTGAAATGTTCATCTAACGTGTTCTCGTGTATAGCGAGTCCAATATTTTTATGAAGGCGCTCCAGACGATGACCTTTGACTTTGAGGTGGTGGAGCTCTTGGGTAGACCAGGGGACAGAGTGGGCAAAGTGAACACTGCGAGTCTTTAATGGGGAAAGATCATCCAGAATCCTACGAAGGCTGCTGTTATGGTGAGAAACCAGGTTGTCTGGGGTAGATAGATTGCTGTGATTGGAGAGGCTGTCCAGTTTATTTGAGAGTGCGGAATGATCAATGTTCTTGATATTGAAAAAGGAGATGGAGCGAGATGGGTGAAATCTGGAAACAGGTAGGTTGGCATTAAAAGACACTAGTTTATGCTGAGATATGGGCAGAACGGACGCAGCACATTGAAGAGGGGTTTTAACAGAACAACAGACAAGCTCAAGAATGTGATCTTCAGTATGAGTGGGGAAGTCAATGAAATGCATAAGCCCAAAACTGTCAAGGCATGATATAAAATCTCTTTTGAGTGTGTTCATATTGTTGTCCATATGTACATTAAAATAACCCAAAAGAACAACATTAGGAGACTTGGAACGAATGAGGGTTAGAAAGGCAGATAATTCATTTAAAAAGTCAGTGCTACTCTTAGGTGGATGGTAGTCAGCAGCTAATGTGGGGATTGGCCCGTTTATCTGCAGGGAAACGCACTCAAATGAAACATGCACGGGCCCAGTCACTGAAGATACTTTCTGTCATTAGGCTGCCCTCAGGTTACAGCTACACAGAAAAAGTCAAACTTATGATTGCTGATAAGATCGTTGAATTGAGGTCCCTTGTCAGAGATTGAACGAGTGTTAAGTAATCCGAAGGAGAGACTGTTAGTAGTTGGTTTGGTGCTAGCTGACCAAGCCAGGTGAGCTTGGACGCTGCGGTCCGAAGTAAATCACGGTTTCACTGCTGGACGCAGGTGGGAAGACCAGAAGGACAGGATAGGATTGCCGTCATCATAATTGAAGTTTCGTCAGTACTCTTGGTGGATATACTGTATTCCCTTCGATAGTGACGTGAAATGCCTAAACAACTGCAGGTTCAAATATTATGATTCTGTAGACAAAAATTTGTATTTCATTGATTTTTTTTTTAATGCAATGTCCATGTTTGTTTCAACAAACAATTTTGGAAACAATTTTCCCAGAGTTCCTAGTCACAGTCGGACTTAAAATAGTTTCGGATTTAAAATAGTTCTACTGCTTTATTCTGTCTGGTTTTGTTCCCCATCTGCAGCTGAATTTTCACATTAATGAGCTCTTCCAATTCCCAGCGCTGGTGTGTGATTGTATATGCATAAAAAGTCACTTTCAAATCTTCTTTGCTTCATTAACAACCCCCACCCCCCGTCAGAAACCATTGAAACAATTCATGACTGTAAAAATGAATCCCTTGACTACCATACGCATCTGTCATTTGGAAGATCCACTGGCTCTCTGTTTAAACCAAATGATGTTGATTTCCAGATATATTGGAGCGAGGGCTGATAAGCTAAAACCAGTAGCAGTCATCGGCAGTAACAAAACCAAACGTTTCAATGCTAAATAACCTAAACCTTATGCAGTTCACTTTCCCTGATTAGCAACCGTTGCTCAGACGAATTGGGAGAACAACAATCAAATTAATTTTTGATTGTATTGTTATACATTGCACCTCAAAATTATGAGGCGTTTTCTTCCCCGCATAAATGAGAAAGTGAAATATCAATATGTCTTTATTAATTCTGTCCTCATGTAGCTTGAGAAACGGTGCAGATTTGCCAAAATGAGTTTGCAATACTCATTAAGCAATAAGCCACGAGAATCCGTTCTATATTCTGAATGTAGTCACGGCTAAAGGATGTTGTTAGGCTTGATGTGCAGCAAAGTGACAATGACAAAGAAGGCAAAAATAAATTCTGCGAAGTTTGCAAAAGTTTTGGATTGTTGCATTTATATTGCCATACCAATCATAAATGTAGTCAATAGGCAATCACATTTTCATTTCCATTTCTTATTTATTATAGGTCATGTATTGGTCTTGGCTGATCAGTCAATTAATTGTTTGATTCTTAATCAGGCGAATTTGAGCGCAAACAGCTTGAGGGCAATTGAGCGGTAAAAGGTGAGCTTGCTGAATGCTCTCCGAACATCTGATGGCATGCCCTGGGTGAAACAGTCTGTTCTGTTTAAACAGAGCATAATGGTCTGTTGGAAAACTTCTTTTGTCCTAACGCGCTATTTTGCAATCTACAGCATGTAATTATGAGTGTAAAAAGTTGAATTTTATTGAAATTCACTAAAACGCGCAGCAGCTATCTCTATGCCAAAGTAGTTTTTGGGATGGCTGTCCAAGTTTGTCTGAGCACAGTGGACAGAAAACATGCATATGTTATGTTAGAGTTATGATAGACAAAGATAGAACATACATTACATTCTACGTCCTTTATGCAAGCTTCGACTGAAGACCTTTCTAGGATCCATCAAAATGAAGAGAAGCCTTCAGAATGCTCTGTCAGTGCATTTACAGTTTGGTAAATAATGGTTAATTGGATGTTGCGAACCCCACGAGCAGGGTGTCTTCTGCATGTGGGGCCCAGTTTGCTCCTCAGGGGCCCGACACATTAAAAGGGGTTGAATCGGCCCCAGACTCATCATGGTGATACTATGGTCAGTTTAGCAAACTGTACAGCATCCAACAGAAGGCAAGCAGTGAAAAGCTATTCTGTTTATGTAAGGCTTGCATATGGTGCGAAAAAATTTCTTTCGTCGCTTGTTGATTTCCTCTATATTTGGATTCAGAATTTATAGCGCTCAGTGGTTTCAGGCCTTCATACGAAATGTGCTATAAGATGCAGAGATAATGAGGAAATTATGGAAAGGCAAAACACTAATATCGTCCTTACAAAAATACCCCAATGCCCCTCTAACCTTAATAACTTAGCAGCAATGGCTGCAACTAAATCCTCCCTTCGTACTGGAGGCTGGTCTCTCACATTGCTCTACTGGAATTCCGGCCAAGTTCTTTTTATAGATATTGCTTCATGCCAGCCAAAGTCAGAGGGTGTTGGGGTATAAACTGCTCAGTTAAGGTCCAGCCACAGCATATAATGGCGTTAAAGCAGGGGTGGGCAACGCCGGTCCTGGAGGGCCAGTACGTATGCAGCTTTTTATTTTTATCAATTTCCCTGACTAATTGACTTGATGGGTTGCATATACAAATCGATTTGTCCAATGATCAGATCAAAGAAAAATGTTCTATGAAGGGAGACAAGAACGGTCTTTGGTCATTCATGATGATTTAAAGAAATGCGCCTGAAATGTCAGATTTCATGAATGCTTTGGCTAATTTAGACCATCGACTAATTAAAGCCCAGAAGTTGGTGTGAAAACCAGGGACAAATACAGCCCTCGTTGCCCACCTCTAGGTTAAAGTCAGGACTTAGATTAGCCTACTCAAAAATCATTTTGTTTCTCTTGACCTATGCAGGGATGGACTTGCTCTTGTGCTTGTTACATGACGGACTTGTGTTGTTTTCTTATTACATGAAACGATTTAATTTAAGGAGAAAATTAGGAAATTCTGAAGGAGAGCTGGACACTTGATTTGAGCCAGTTTCACCCAACAGAAGGAAAGTGGCCCAAACCAGAGCTCATTGTTATTCTATTTTTGGAAAAAGCAGTTTGCTGGCATTCTTTTTCTAACTGCTTGGTAAGCACAGTCCCTGGATGTGAGCCCGCCTGAGCTGTACGTACCGGAAGAAAAAAGTGCCCGTCAAATAAATACAACTTGTGGGAGGTGCCTCCGGAAGCATGGAGAGAGATTTCTGTAGATTGTCAGGCCAACGATAATGAGAAGCAACTTAGTATGTCAGAATTCAGGCCCTTTGCTACACCAGTCCAAACTGAGCTCTGGCACATCCTGTTCGCTTTGATTATCGAGAGATTTTCTCAAACAAATCGAGTCTACCTGTGGCAAATTACATTTATTTTGACATGATTTAGATTGCCTCACGTTTCTGTAAAGCCTCCCAATTCACAGTGCATATCAAAGAAAAAATTTGACAATGATGTCTGAGAAACTCTCCATTGACCACAGTGATCACATGTTGTTGAGACATAGACCTAGGGAAGTCTGTAAAGCATAGTGGGCTTCATCACTGGGAAATAGACAAAATCTCAAACCATCAGGACTGTTCCAAACTGTTGGCCAAACTCAGTCACAAAGCTAGAAAGGCCTTCGTCGAGGGACTGACTTAGAGTCCACTGGCCACTCTAACAGAGCATCAGAAATGCTCTGCTGGAATATCAGAATCCGCCAGAAAGAAAACCATCCCTGAAGCACGCCATCAATCATGGTGAAGTGGAGAGATGGAAGTCACATGTGGCAGTCCACGTGGAGCTTGCCAAATGGCACTTAAACAGCCCTGACACTATGGTGACGAAGATTCTCTGGTCTGATGAGAAACCAGTACAACTGCTTGGGAGGAACTGTATACACGCTACGTCTGGAAAAGTCCTGCTACTGTTCATCAGCTGGCTACAGCCATCCCAAGAGGGAGGCAGCGTGTTAACAACACGATATGGGGACTAGGAGAACGGCCAGATACCCACGAAAAATACTCAAAGCTGAAGCTGCTGCAAAAGTAGCTTCCACAAAGTACTATGTCAACAGCTTAATCAGTGGAGAAGAAAACTTGAGAGGAAAGGTTAAGAAAGAAATATTCAGCAGATCGCAGCTGAGTGAGGGGGTAGTCCTACTGCCGAAGGGCAGTTTGGGACAGGAGGGAGGAGGCATTGAGCACAATAACAGCGTGAGGCACACTAGATCTGCAAAAAGTGATAACCTGCAAGGTCAACGGATTTTGTTCAAATTCCTACCATAGACTGGTCCTGGGCCAGAATGAAGGCGGGTAAAACCATTCGGCGAATAATCACTCTGTTCAGGAGTAAGGGGCATTTAACCCTTCCAATGCATTTTCGTAAAAAAATTTTTGATGACATTCAAAAAATTTGCCAATTTTTGGCACGATACTTGAAAATAAAGACAGACTATGCATATGGGTAAACTGCAGCAGACATCCTAGTCTTTCTATAAAAAATATGAATTTTTGAATGTAAGGCATTTTAGGTATATTAATCCCTTAAAAAAGGTTAACCCCTCAAAATCATAAAATAATGCCATATTTACATGCCAATATCCCAACTGTCACTGGGAGTTGGGTGACGGTTTTCCAAGAGAATTAAGTCCAAGTGTCATTTGATCATTCAAAAAATAACATTTCAGATAGTACTAAATCGCCTTGATTGCCAGTTAAATAATAGAAGATGCCCAGAACGCATGTACTGCCAGTACACCAGCTAACTGGGCCTTTAAGGTAAGTCTATTTTGTTTTTATTTTGTATCAATCATTTTTTCTGCTTTTATAATAGTATATATATATTTTATACATAATATCAGGGCCAGTGCTAGACCTGAAAATTCGAGGGGAAATATCCATCCCTTTATTGACTACAATTAGTCCTGGCTAATTCTAGATGGTTTTTCTTCATTAAACCGTTTTCCAGGTCAAGAATAATCAAATGATAATTGAAGACACGGCTTCTCTCCCCCATGCGATCTTAAAGTGACAAAATAATGGGCTACATTCAGTACAAAAATGTAGAAACAAATGGGCTGCCCTCCAAATCGCATTTAAGTTTCTGAATCCAAAAGGAAAAAATGCAAAAATTAATGAAGTTGGACACCACTTGCTTAAAATATTTTTAATTTTACAAAGAATAAATGCATATGAATAATATAACGAGTAGTGCTGGTGTTTTAAGGATATAAACAGGTGTGCCAGATAGCAACTTTTGCGGGGGAACACCTCTTACGTAATGCTGAATCCCCAAATAAGGAGTTTAGGGACTCTGGCGTAACCCGTTATTTTGGGATTTAGCATTGCGTAAGAGGCATTCCCCCGCAAAAGTTGCTATCTGGCACACCTGCCTATATCCCTAAAACACCTGCGCTACCCGTTATATTATGCAAAGGCGTGGTTTGGGCGTTACGCCAGTTAAACCAATCAGTGTGCCAGGTGCCATTGCCTTTAGGAGTAGGCCGCGCTATCCCAAATCCTCAAACCAAAACCCGAGATGGAGGGAGGAAGGTCGCCACATTTCTCCGTAGAAGAAGTTAAACTGCTCGTGCATTAGGTCAAATCTAGACAGGGGAGGATCTGTTTTTGTTAAGTTAATCATGAATTGTATTACTTGATTATTATTATTATTATTAGACATTGACATATTGTTCAATGTTTGGTATGTAATAGTAAAAACATCAAATCTACCCCTTTTGTGATGGAAACTGAAAAAAAAAAGAAAAAGAAAAAAATACGTTTTGCCATGCTCTTCCAACTCCCTCTCCCGTCTGAAATAAAGCATCGAACAAAATCCCATTTTAGAAAAATAAAATTAGCTCTATGCACAGGCACTCAGCAACGTAACTTTTTTTTTTCCAGCGAGAGCAGTATTTCAGAACCCTTCAGTGAATGAAAGTAATTCTGGTGACAAGTACATGGTTTTGTCCGTTTACATTTTCCAATCGGACAGTCTCTTTTTTTACAGCAAATTGCGTGACCATGCTGCAAAAACAGGTGCCGAAATGACCTTCATTCGCAAGAGAGTTCTGAAATGCCGCTCTCGCTGGAAAAAAATTACCGTTGCTGAGTGCCAGTCCATAGACCTATTTATAATTAAATAATTTTTCTGTACTGAATGTAGCCCATTATTTTGTCGCTGTTAAATCACATGGGGGAGAGAAGCCTTGTCTTCAATTGCCACTTGATTATTCTTGACCTGGAAAACGTGTTAATAAAGGAAATCCATCTAGAATTAGCCAGGGCTAATTATAGTCAATAAAGGGATAGATATTTTCCCCCAAATTTTCAGGTCTAGCGCCAGCTCTGATATTGTATTTAATATATATCATTAAAATATATTATATACTATTATAAAAGCGGAAAAATGTGATTGATACAAAATACAAACAATATATACTTACCTGAAAGGCCCAGGTAGCTGTTGCGCTGACAGTACACGCGTTCTGGGCGTCTTCTATTATTTAACTGGTGATCAAGGCGATTAAGTACTATCTCTGCCATTTTCTAAGGGGTTCTACTGAGGCTAAAGCAATGTGGCTTTTTATAGGCGAGTTAATTCGGGAAGTGGAGCCGCATGTGCACGTCCACATGTGTCCAAGTGGACGCACATTGAAGCAGCCTGGGCACGCTCTTGTAAAAGCCCAAATGGGTAGCGGTGGTTTGAGGACCCGCTATACACTTTCTCTAACATCTGTGGTCAAGATAGCAATTGTAGGGAAAATGCATAAACATGCCCACGGGCACACCTCCAGGCGCAAATAAGGGAGTCGGCATAATGTATAGCGGGTAGTGTGGCCGCAAGATACCGTTTAGGGATAGTGGAAGCTGCTAAATGCGCAATTCACGGGTAGCGGGTAGTGGCAACGGGTAGGACAGTGTGAAAGATAGAGCCCATAATCTGGAAATGCAAACGCTTCATTTCTGAAATTTCTTTGGTGATACGATGCAATCCATGTAGAAATCCGCACCCGGTTTAAATCGCAACTCTTCTGCCATACCTTTGACTGACCTGCTTTATGATGGTGCGCATTATGGTGCACATTCATTTTCAATGGTAGAAAAGTAGTTCTTAAACCGAAAGACACCCAAACTACCAGGCGTTTATCTGCCGAAGGTGAACTAAAAGTCGATTTAAAACCAGGGTTGTGGAAACCAACCTAAGCTATTTCTCTGTAATTTGTGAAACAAGTGTCAATAAATGTATTCACTTTAATATGCATGATGTTAGACACATAAATTTTTGAGCACTATATTTCGAAACCCCAATATGTAACCAATCATTTACAGCAATAAACTCAAATCTAAATTCTTGTCATTTTTTATCATGAATAAATTATTATTTATTTACTTGACGGTCTTCATCTCTTCATCTCAAAATTAGATCAGGCGAGTTTAGCCTGGTTTTTACGGACGGGGTCAAGTATATTGTATACTTTTTTCAGTGTCACTGTCACAGTTTCTCCCCGATCTCCTAAATCAGAGATGTTTTGTTTGTAAGAAAATATATAAATAAATTTAAATAGCTGCTATTTATAATAGCCGTTATGAACTGCAGCTCCAGAGCCGCGAGTTGCCAACGCCTGCTCTAGATCATGTGTGATAGTGTTGTCACTAAAGGGCAGAGATGAGAACAAATTTTTTAAAACATGCTAAAAGTGGGGTTTGAACCAGTAGGAAAGAAAGGGGTTTATTAGTTGTGAGATACATGAAGCCTTTAGCTGACCTGGCCTATTGCATCACAGCAAAGAGATGGTTTGCTTTTTGTGCTGCTAAAAGATTGGAAGTTTCTGACCTTTAGAGAGCACAGTAAGAGCTAATACTGTTAATGCTAGCACTAGGCTTCACAGTATTATGTGTGCTCATTTCTCTTCTTTTCACAATAAAGTGTACCTATTAAAGTGCACAATAAATGCTTTACAATACTTTATGTTCATCTTTTATATGACCATCCTCTGGTCACGCTCACTCACAGAGGTCCTACAGTAATTATCCATGTCAATATGAGCGCTGCTGTTTTTGCTATAATTATTTATAGCGACAAGGGGGATGATATTTGTTTAGTTTTTAGGTGTGGATGAAAAATGCTTATATCTGGTGATTTGCTACTCCTTCTACTTCTGTGGGAAGAAAGAAAAGGGCATGTTTTTATTGATTTCTACTTAGGAAATTACAGATATTTAATATTTATGTGGCTTTAGCTCCTTAAATCAAACATCCAAAACTAAAACCAAATAAAAGTAAGCACAAGATTAATTTTGTGACCTGTTTGGATTATATAGGTGTGTTGCTGCTTTGATTTAATTTTACCAGGTTTCAAATTAATTATTTGTATTATTTTGTTAATTTTTCATGAGCAATGAGCTAAGTTTGCTGAGATGTCTGGCAGAAAACTCGCAACATGCCCTCATTCCCACTCCCATGCATATTACAACTCTTCCACCCCTCTGGTGGATGGGTTATATAAGATGTTTTCCTGCTGGACTTAAGGACATAATATGCCTCTGCTTGCTGCTGCATCATTGTTGCCTGCTGCTACTTAGCATTCTAACTCCAGCACAGTATCCACCTCTGGGCCCTGAATCTGCCCTTCGTGAGGGTGGGGGATATCCTGACAGCACCTGCTTCTCCTGAGGCTCAGTAGGCCTCAGGCTGTTAGGGTCAGAGCCTAAACGCCAAACTATCACAGTGTCAGTTAAAAAGTAAACAAAATCTGTGATACGAAAATTGCACAGCAGCAACTTTACAAATTGACACACCTGTTTTTGTGCTGTCCAGCCCCTTGAGACGCAAACACTTTTATAATAGAGCAGGAGATGACCAAACTGGCCAAAGGTGATAAATTTACCACTTGCAATGGACTAAATTGTGCATACCATTAACGCTGCATCCATTTACGAAGGCACAGAAATATAGCCCTGTATCATTTTCTTTTCTTATTCTCTTCTAATGTGCTACCTCTTATTTTTACTGAGACAGTATTGGGAGTCAGAAAATGTCAAAATCATACAGCCAGAGCAAAATCACATTTTAGCAGATCAGCATTGTCAGTTAGTCAGTGTGACATAAGACATGAAAGAAAAGCTGTGAGGGAGAGAGGAGAGTGATGCACAAGGGAGAGGCAGACAGAGAGAGGAGAGAGTGATGCACAAGGGAGAGGCAGACAGAGAGAGGAGAGCGATACACGAGAGAGAGAGAGAGAGCGAGAGGAGGAGAGCGATATGAGTCAGTCTTCGGTCACTGTGGTCCACCGCCAAATGTCACCATCATGCAGCACCCTGCTCTGTCCTGCGCAGACTTTTATGACCCCGTCCATCTCCACGTGGAGGGCATCGGGCTGTTCTCTCAGGACCTGGCAGCCTTCAACAGTGACCCAGCCATTCTGCAGCCGCCCAGAGCTCCAGTAACTCCCCACAACCAACACTCTACCAGCCACAGAGGAGCCCACCCTCGTACAAGAAGGGTCCAGTATAACAGGACCCAGCCCAGCAGGTCCCAGCCTAACAGGCCCCAGCCCAGCAGCTCCCAGCCTAAAAGGCCCCAGCCCAGCAGGCCCCAGCCTAATAGGACCCAGCCCAGCAAGCCCCAGCCTAACGGGACCCAGCCCAGTACAGCACAGCCCAGAAGGACCCAGGCCAGCACAGCACAATATCAGGCTCCACAGCAGTTTAACCCACCCCAGTACCAACAGCACATGAGGGATGTAGCAGCTCAGCCCAGGACGCCTTCACAACACCCCACCTGTGCAGAGGCTGTGCAGGGAATATATCAGCCAGCTGCTCAAGACTTTGGCGAAGTGCGACAACTGCTGCAGCTGATTCTTAAAGTACTAGGCTAAATAAAATAGCAGGTATTAGGCAACCTATGCCATATATTTCACCAGTCTGTCTTTTTAAGATAAAAATTTAGGAACTTTCAATGTAAAACAGTTGAAAATGTTAAATGTATTTCTCTATCCCTTTATTCAGTAGCCTACAGACAAATATAGCCAAATTAGTTAATTAACAAACATTTACCTACATTTGATGTCTGTCTACAGAAAAATTAGTAAGATTGAATTTTAAATGCAGGCTTTTCCATTTTTAAACCAACAAATGTAAAATAAGAAATGAGATCATTTTCTATCAGCTCCTGGAATATTCAAGGATTGCATTCGTCAACAATTGGAGTCAAAAGCAAAAATGCAGATTTTCTCAGCCATATAAATGAACATGATATTATTGTGCTGTTAGAAACATGGTGCAGATCAGAGGTAGAACCGCACTGTCCCTCAGGCTATCAGGAGATCATACTGGCCTCCTTCAAGCACAGCTGCATCTCACGCGGGAGAGACTCAGGTGGGGTCATCATATGCTTTAAAGAAGCTCTCACAAACCTCTTATCAGTGGAGAGGAGAGAAGCCTCACATATTTGGCGACGACTTAAAAAAGGCACAATTAATAGCGATCTGCGCAATCTACACTCCACCCGCAGAGTCTCCCTACTTTAACAAAGACTTTTTTGATATTCTCCTCACTGATACCAGCCATTTCCAGGCCCTGGGGAATGAGCTGTAATGCGGAGACATTAATGCCAGAACAGGCCTGGAGAGGGATATCATTGAGACCCAGGGAAAGTGGCACATCTCGAAAGCATTCCGTCACCTCACTCCACTAACATCGACCAGGAATAACCCTGATCATATTGTCAATAAACATAGGAAGGAGTTGGTGCGTCACTGTCGAGGCTTAGGCCTGCACATGCTTAACGGCAGGATACGTGGGGACTCATTAGGCCGGTTCACATATTGCTAAGCTCTTGGGTCCAGTGTTGTTGATTATGCTCTTACTGACATGGACCTCACCTCCATCAGAGCACTCACTGTTAGACCACAGTTACCATTATCAGACCACTGCCCAATCAGTGTCTTCCGAAAAACATGTCAAAAATCAACAATCCAAGAGCCTCATAATCTAACAAAATTAAACATGACTTATAAATGGACTGAAAACAGTCTGTCTGACTTCATCACTACTTTCAGTTCCGTTGAAATAAATAACCTAATCAATATGTTTCTGACTAAAACATTCCAATCAAACCGAAGCGGAGTACTTCAGGCTGCCAAAGAAATCTTTGATATTTACCACAAAGCCGCCATCAAGACAAACCTCATAAAAATTAAGAAACTGAAGCAGAAACCAAAAGATAAAAAATGGTTTGACATGGAGTGTAAAATTATCAGACAGGAATTTAGGCAATTATCCAACCACAAGCACAATCAACCTGAAAATTCTGAATTAAGACATCAATACTGCAAAACACTCAAAAAATATAAACAAACACTATCTGAAAAAGAAACTACACTATAATCAAACCCTGTTAGAAATTGAGGCTGCCATCAGTACAAATCTACGGAAACCCTGAACCGCACCGTGAAAAAAAAATTTTTTGTGGTGAAGTAAAAGTGTAATTTTTTTTCCTTTTGTTATTTTGCGATATTATCTCGTTATTTCGAGATAATAAGTCGTTATTTCGAGATATTATCTCGTTATTTCGAGATAATATCTCGTTATTACGAGATATAATCTCGTTATTTCGAGATAAGATCTCGTTATTACGAGATATTATCTCGTTATTTCGAGATAATATCTCGTTATTACGAGATATTACCTCATTATTTCGAGATAACATTACGCCCTGTCTGGGCTTGAATCAATATAATCCCCCATTTTTCCGAGGATGCATCGGCTGGTAACTTGTGTGAACATGACAGCAGGCATATCACAGAATTCCTTTCGGCATCTAAGCGGGAGCGGGACGCTCCTGAGAGAGAAGGGCAGGGTTACGTTTCCCAAAAGCATAGATGCTAACTAAACAAGTTACACTAACATGGCAATATCCCCCGCCGCCTCAATTTTTTGTGTCCGTAGGGACGGACGGACGGAGCTCAATGCTATATCCCCCGCTTCGCGATAATCGGGGGATACTTAGCAATGTTCATAGTTCGTCCATTCACAGTCAGTGACTGCGTTTACGCACCATGTTCCTGTATTTGATTGCGTACCTGTCATGTAAACGAGTTCAATAACCCGATTAAGGTCATTTTCCGATTCGAAATATTCCGAATAAGACCCCTGGCATATGCCTGTTTTAATCGGAATATTGGCTCATGTACACACCTTAATCAGAATATGCCCTCGAACTGAATATTCAACCACGTCTGCGCCTGTTCACTTCGCAAGGAATTAGCATTTTTGGAGCAAAGAGGAGACGACCGTATGCATAATGAAAGACATGAATATATTGTAATATATCGATGGGCGAAAGCACCGTAACAACGATATAATTATGGTGGGCGAAAAGTGGAGAGAGACTGGTTTTGTGTTGACTGACTAGCGCCAACCCGATTCAGCATCGCTGGAAAACTCTGAAGGCAGCATATTCCAAAGCGAAAAAATAAAGGCAATGACTTTTTTTTTACGCCAGTCTAATCTTGCTCCAATTACCCATTCTTAAGATCTTCCGTATGTTCATGCACAATGTAGGAAATCCGGACTTGGAGCCATAGACTGATTTATACAGTCTGCTTATACAACGGCATTAAGGATAACGCACAATTAATGCATCTTGTATGTTACCATGTATCTTAAAAGAATGAAACAACATCAGCATTACGTTTTAACAAGTTTAATAATACATGTATACATATTTAGGTAATAGAATTATGTATAATTAACATGAATTAAGCTGCTTTCACACCGGACGCGAAACGAATTTTTCGCAAGACAGGTTACATTAAAATTCAATGCAAAGACGCAAATACGCGTGGATTCGCGTCTTTGCATTGACTTTTGAAAGTGATCTGTCGTACGAAAATTTCATTCGAGTCCAGTGTGAAAGTGGCTTTATTGTAAACATTCACAACGATACTTTTGAGTAAAGAAATACAGATTCAGAGCGACAAAAACAATTAAAAACATCTATTTTGATTAATACACATTCGGATTCAACATTTATAGCCTAACAACATAACCATATGGAATATCTTATTTATTATGAAATAATTAATCGGAACAATGACACGGATTAGAAAACAATAGGAAGGTGCTGAACTTTTTTTTCTGATTACCTTTTTATTTACGCAATGTCCATGTGTCCGAAAGTCGGACAGGGTTTTAATATAACTCCGTGTCCGACAGTCGGATAGTTTCAATATAACTCCGTGTCCGACAGTCGATTATTGTTTTTAATCTCTTAAAATCCGCTGAATCTTTTAGATATTAAACGTGAATTTTTTGATCAGAGGGCTCATTTCTTCAAGATGTGTACCGAAAATTTCAATCAAAAACAATCAGAACATCCAATGTGCTCTGCAATCAATTTATTTGGGCAATTTTTATAAATACAATTCCGTACAATGCCTGTCGGATATTACGCCTAAATGCAAAATACTCCGTGTCCGACGGCCTAAAAAAAGAGGACGATTAGAACAGATTGATAACGAAATAAAGAATAAAAAACATTTTTACAACAAACAGAACAACCAATGAACACTGCAATTTATTTATTTGCGGGCCATCTTGTTTGGATGTTCTGTTTGTTGGTGATATATTTTTATTCTTTATTTCGTTATATATCTGCTCTCATATCAATACTTTTACTTTCTGTTGTCTACCAGACATGGAGTATTTTGCATTTCGCGTCCGACAGTCTTGATCATGCAAGCGATATTTTATTCACAATGTCAATGGTCATGGAATTGATTTTCTCACTGACTAAAAGCACCATTTTATCTCTGGTGTGGAAATAAAGCGTGAATCTGTTCGATCCATCTGACTAATTTTCAAAAGAAAGACCGAATAAAGACTGTTGTCTATCTTCAACGGAAGAAAACAGGCGAATAGGCTAAAAAGACCAAGGAAAGTCGATAATAATAATTTCTGGAATACTCGGAAAAATTAGAACTTTTTGACTTTCGGACACGGAGCAATATTAAAACCCGACTATCGCGTCTTTGCATTGACTTTGTCTGTAATGGTGCGAAAAATTCATTTCGTGTCCAGTGTGCAAGCGGCATTACTGAGCATAGAACGCAAGCATGCTATATAAATATATATATCCAGTTTGTGGTTGGCTGAGAAAGATGTGAAGTCGTTAGTTTGCATCACAGATTCAGCTGCGATGATTAAGCCGCAGCGGGATGACGTTTCTCAAGTTCACAATAACTGAAGTACAGAGAAGAATGCATATTGAGAAACGGCCAGGTGAATAGGCCGAGACGGCCGTGTCTGCCGTCTGCGGTCATTGTCTGCCCTTTAGTGGCTGATATTAACATTGATTCAATCCCAGGCAGGGCGTGATGTTATCTCGAAATAACGAGATAATATCTCGTAATAACGAGATCTTATCTCGAAATAACGAGATAATATCTCGTAATAACGAGATCTTATCTCGAAATAACGAGATAATATCTCGTAATAACGAGATATTATCTCGAAATAACGAGATAATATCGCAAAATAACAAAAGGAAAAAAATTACACTTTTACTTCACCACAAAATTTTTTTTTTCACGGTGCGGTTCAGGGCTTCCGTACAAATCTGTTCTAGGAGAAAAGGAAAAATCTTGACCCCAAACAAACCCCTGGCATACCCATGAAAAATGGAAATATCTGGAAGGAATATTTTGAAAACCTTCATACAGATATTCCAAATGAAGAACTCTCAGAAGAGCAGAAAAATACCCAAAGCATTAGAATTAGAATTAGAATTAGCCATTAAAGATAACCCGAATCCTTTTGATTTTCAAATTTCACTCTAAGAATTGGAAGACGCGCTCCACAAACTGAAAACAAGAGAAGCATGTGGCACCGATATGATACGGACAGAAATGCTGAAAAACAGTCCCCCTGATTTACAGAACGCTTCACTAAAACTCTTCAATCTTGTTCTAAAAACTGGCTGCTTTCCTGATATTTGGAGGAGGGGCTTATTTCCCCAATTCACAAGAGCGGAGAGAAATTGGATCCCAATAATTACCAGGGCATCTGTGTGAACAGTAACCTGCAGAAGGTTTTCTGCTGTATTCTTAGCGCCCGAATACAGGCCGTCCTCATTACCTGGCCCCTCCCCTAGGGGGCCAGGTTAAGCAATGATCATGTCTGTGTGTGTGTGTGTGTGTGTGTGTTTCTGTCAGTCTGTCTGTCAGCCCGTGGCTGGGGCCAGGTCTGCTATCTCTGATTGCCTTTTTGAACACAATGTCTTGAGTAAATGTCAAATTGGATCCTTATCAAATTATCGGACAACAGTTCATATTTACACCCTACACACCCCAATAAACCACCATGTCCATGTCCAGACAAAAAAGGGAAAAACTTTTGCTTGTTTTGCTGACTTCAAGAAGACATTCGACTCCATTTGGCACACAGAATTACACTAAAAAAATTATACAATCAGGTGCAGGGGGTAAAGTATATGACATCATCAAATAAATCTATTCAGACAACAAATGTGCAGTAAAAAGAACAGAATACTTCACTCAAAGGGGTGGGGTGAGACAGGGCTGTAGTTTGAGTCCTGCTTCGTTCAACATTTGCATCAATGAGTTAACGGTGCTACTGGAACAATCTGCAGCACCAGGCCCCACCCTAAATGATGAGGAAGTCAAATATCTTCTCTATGCAGTTGAGCTGGTGCTGCTGTCTGCCACAGAACAGGGATTACAGCAGCACCTGGATCTGCTGGAGAAATACTGCCAGAACTGGGCCTTGACACTAAAGTTCGCAAAAACCAAAATAGTCATCTTCCAGAAAAAAGCCAGATGCCTGGAAACCAGACATTATTTCACTCTAGGAAACACCGCCGTAGAGCATTCTTTATATTATCACTACTTAGGACTTTGAATAAGTGCCCCTGGGAACTTTGATTCAGCAGTGTATGCACTAAAAGAAAAAGCTCATAGAGCATTTTTTGCACTTAAAAAGCAATTCCAAGGAATTACAATCCCAATCAAAATTTGGTGCAAAATTTTCAAAAGTGTAATCCTGCCCATTGCGCTGTTTGGATGTGAGGAGTGGGGTCCACTCAGTAATCTTGAGTACTGTAAGTGGGATAAACAACCAACAGAGACTCTACATGCAGAACTCTGAAGAAACATTTTAAAAATCCAAAGAAAAACCCCAACAAATACAAGAAGAGGAGAATTAAAATAACAAATCAATTTCAGACCAGCAATGCTTTCCAAACGCAAATTAGAGTGAATCAAATTTTGAAACACATCAAACTCCCTTATCTGGAACATTGGGACACTGAAACTGTCATGGTTATGGTTTTTGTTCATGCTTATGTTCAGGATCATGGTTTATGATTTTGTCTTTTATTAATTCTTTTTGGTTCTTGTTATTCTCAGGTCTTAGTTCAGTCCAATCTTCAGCTCCATTGCACTTGTCTCCCCTGTCTTGTGATCTAGTTGGTTCAGTCCCTCTGCCCGGTCTGTGTGCCCACTTACTTTGGGTGATTTAAATGATTTCTGGTGTTTAATATTATTCCTTCGATTCTCGTTTACTTCCTTTGCCTTACTGTTCTGATTACTAACAAAACTAACAGTTGTGTTTTGAATCATAGTCTACCAACCCAACTAATCCATGTATATAAATTACTAACTTACTAACGAGCACTCTAGGTAAATCTGTAAAGTTGCACCACTACTAATTAATACTAAGTCCCTCTCAGCAATCGTCTGTTCTAGTCCTCGCTTCTTGCTCAGCTTTACCTGCCTCCCCCTGCGTTTCTGCGATTTTTTTGGCTTTGACCTGGACTTCATTAAAGGCAGACGTTTTTGGATTTCCATCTCTTGCGTGTGGTTCCTGAACGCTACGTCACAGAAACACAATCACAACACAAACTTGAATGTTATCGGGCCCGAAAAAGAGAATATAAACTGGCAGAATATCTCTTCACCATCATATATATATAGCAGAGACAGATCGTGACCAATTACAGGCTCAGTGACCACAGTCTGGCCTTAGAAACAGGCAGACAAAAGAAATCATTGAAATCCAGAGGAGAGTCACTGTATGACAGGTGTGGTTGAGACAGAGATGCACTTCCTCCTTCAGAGTGAAAAATACAAAGACATTAGAAACAAATACTTTGAAAAATTCCTTCCAAAAATTACAAACTTCTAACAGTTGTCAAACAACATAAAAATTCCCATACTGCTTGGAGAAGGAGAGACAGCAGCAATCACAATTCAATATACGGCAGCTTGTCACAGCCTGAGGGACAGTGCGACAATCACCCCACCATAAAATACTGCACACGCGCAAATTCTCCTGTGTTTTTGCATTTTTTCTTTATATGTTATCATTTTGTTTTGCTTAATGTTTAAAAATTTATTTTTTGAAATTAATCTATTCTTTATTATGCCATTTTTGCACTGCATTTTTAGAATATATTTATGTTCCTTTCTCCATTCATAAAAATGTTCATGCTTTGGCAATTTGTATGCATAATCTACGTCATGCCAATAAAGCTCAGTTGAATTGAATTGAGAGAGAGGAGTAGAGCGATATACAAGAGATTTTGACTTTATGGGATCTTTATTCACAAAATGTTCTAAAAAACTTATTTTTCCAGCACCATTCATATAATCCTTACAATAATTTCTTATTTATGGTGTAGAGTTGCAATAAATAGGTTAATAAATGTTTAAAATTAGAAATAAATGAGAAAAAACATCAATACAACAGTTTCTCTTTCTTCAAAAGACCCCTTAAAAGCAAGAAAAAGTCTGTAAAAACAAAGTTAAAATATAGCCGCAAGCAGGAATTCCGGGGTTCAAGCCAAGAAAGACCATTAGTAGTTCAAAGCTTGAACAGCTTAAAAACCACTTTAAGGGTATGTCGCAGGTATTTATGTGGACCCATTTTGCCAGTGTAATGATTGGACCAACACACTTGATGTATAATCTGATTTGTGTTATGTTAGGTTATTTTGTGCATTTGTAGCTCCCCCTTGTGGTTGATTGTTATGAAACTGTTCAGGTGTGTTACAGGTATTTCTGTGGACATATTCTGCAAGTTTTGTGGGGATAGGATGAACAATTTCTGATTTATAATCTGATTTGTGTAATACCACGTCCCTTTTTTGCATTTGTGGCGCCCCTTGTGGTTGATTTGATGGAAACTTTCTGGCTATTTTTCAGGTTTTTAGGTGGACATATCTTGTGAGTTTTGTAATGATTGGGAAAATTATGATTTATAGTCTGATTTGTGTTATACCACGCTTCTTTGTTTTGCATATATAGCGCCCCCTATCCGTCAATCTGAATGAAAATTTCAGGGTATGTTTCAAGTACTGATAAAATTAAGCAATGTGAGTTTTATAGCTATAGGACCAACAATAGCTGATCTATAGTCTGATTTGTGTTATACCATGCTGCTTTGTTTTGCATTTATAGCACCCCCTATCAGTCAATTTGAATGAAATTTTCAGGGTATGTTTAAGGTTCTTACATATATATATTCTGTAAGTTTTATGGCTATAGGACAAACATTTGCTGATTTATACTCTGCTTTGTGTCATGCTATGGCAATTTTTTGCATTTATAGCGCCTTCTATGGGCTGATTTGCATAAAATGGTCAAGGTATGTTTCTGGTACTTATATGGACATATCCTCTGAGTTCTGTGATGACTGGCCCAATGACTGTCGACTTTTGTCCATTTATGTGCTAAGCCACGCCCCTGCTGAAGCTAATTGGTCAATATCTTGGAAACAAAAAGAGATTTCAACAAGCCTCAGGCAACATTTGATAAGCTTGGTCCAATGATGATCCACAGCGAATTTTGAAGGAATCAGACATACGGCCTAGGAGGAGATTCAACATTATGGAAAATCTAATATGGCGGACCTTAGAGGTCATTTGGAAAAGTTGTTGACTTTGGACCCTAGGAATGTCTGCACCAAGTTTCCTGTAAATGAGATGTACAGCGTGGGAGTCATGACCTTTAAAGTGAAAAACAGTTTTTCTTGAATTATAGCGCCACCATCAAGCCGATTGAGATAATAATGCCTTGGCCAGGATTTACGGACAACTTCCAACCGTTATGCAAAATTTCAGGTCTCTATCATTTACCATCTCATAGGAATTTGTGAAAATATTTCTGAGGAAGAAATAATAATAATAATAATAATAATAATAAAAAACCCGCACAAAAACAATAGGGTTTCATCCCTATGGGCTTGAACCCCTAATAAATACAAAACAGTATAAAAAGCAAATTATAAGAACCATCAACCTCCACACTGCAAATAACAACATTAACAGGCCAGACCCTCTGAAAGGCGCCCAAGCCATTCATTAGCTCGTGATACACAAATTCCACCCTGGTGCGTTCAGCAAACAACCCGCGAAAAAATACAAATGGTTCTATGACCAGCCCTTTTTGAACTTTTTTCCTGTGGGTAAACTAAATAGCAATTTTGACTTCTCCCAGTAGAAAATTTGCTCGTGAGCACAATGACCTCTTTATTGCCGTTTTCCTTGAGCCCAATACAAACACAGGTGTTTCAATCTCGTACACATTGTAGAAAAAGATGCGATACTGACTCTTCAATCCCATAAAAAGGGTAACGAGACTCATGTGCAGAGTCAAAATGTGCCAGGTGTCTGTTTGTGGCAATGGCTCCATGTATAATCCACCATCTGAGGTCACCTGATATCTTGGGTAGAGATGGTTCATACAATTTTTTCCAATTTTTCAGTGACGGAATAAACCGCTGCTCTTGCCAGGCTCCTGCTTTTAAACTTTACAAAGCCTGTAAGTGCTTGACCTTCACACTTCACACAGTACAGCAGCCATGATAAAAGACACCCCTGTCCAATCTCTTCACCTATCAGTCTACTGAGTCCCCCTACATCCTTGACCAAAAAGACTCATTAGTATGAAGGAGTTTTACCCATGAAATGAGCCTTTTATCCATCCCAAAAGCTTCCAGTGTTTTTAGAAGATAGGAATGGTCGACTCAATCAAAAGCTTTCTCTTGATCAACCGAAAAGAAGTCAAAGTTCAGGTCATAAACCTTCCCCAGATCCAAAAGATCCCTTATCAGAAATAGATTATCTTTAACAGTCCGATCTGGAATACAATAAGATTGATCCTTATAAATGATTGATGATACACATTTCTTTATTTGCCATACATTTGGATGAAATTTTAAAGTCGGTGTATAAAAGTGCCAGAGGTCTCCAATTTTTAATCAAGCACAAATCCGCTTTCTTAGGCAACAGATTTATAACCGTTCTATGGCAGCTTTGCGGCAGCTTGCCTTTTTCCAAAGCCTCCAACACCACCTCATACAAGTCTTTTTCGAATATGTCTCCAAAATATTTTATTAAATTCAGTTTTCAGACAGTCAATCTCTGGTGCACGGCTCAAAGTCATCTGACCCACAGCCTCAGTAAGGTCCTGCATTGTGATCCAGGAGTCCAGCTCTTCCCTATCCTCTGGGGACAGCTTCGGGAGGCCTCGATGAAGCAGTGCAGCCTGCTGCAAGTCCACTTCTTCTGCTTTAAAAAGTTCTCCATAAAAACGAACCACCTCTTCATGGATTTTTACAGGGTCTGTAGTCAGTCCTCCGTTCAAAAGATTTATACAACACATCTCTTTTCTTTATGTTACTTTTCTCTCTAAATTAAAAAAGAGCTTAGTCGAGCATTAATATAATTGAGCATCAAAAATCTGCTCTAACCAGAGCCCCCTTTACCCTCTCATTTCAAATGGGAGACAGATTCCTCTTTTTTTCATTAAGAGCCTGCCATAACCCAATATTGTTCAAATTAATAATCTTCTCCTCTAAATGACCAATTTCCTTTTCTAGAGCGAGAGGAGGAGAGCGATACACGAGAGAGAGAGAGAGAGAGAGAGAGATTATTTTATTTCATTTATTCAAATAGCTGTTGCTACAATTGTGCCATGCTTTGGCAATACTTAACTTATGTTTTGTCATGCCAATAAAGCACATTTGAATTTGAATTTGAATTTGAGAGAGAGAAAGAGAGATTCACAAGAGAGAGACAGAGAGGGGAAGAGAGCGATAGAGAAGAGACAGATTTGATTTTTAAGGTCCTATTTATTGAACCAACTGGTTTAGCAGTATATAACATAATGCATCATAAATAAAACAGCAAGTTTAGGAAAAATGAATTTTTCTTAAACCAAGCTAAAACGATGAAAAGCAAGCAAAAAACAACATAATGTATGCAGATGCAAGACTGACATAAAAACTGCTAAAACAGACAATAAAAAAATAAAATAAAAATGGTAAAAGTAAACAGTTTTAAAATAAATAGTAAAAAGTGCCATAAAAAAGAGCAGATAAAACCAGACCTTCCGATTTTTCAAACTGTTCATGAGCTGCTTGTACCTAAAAACACATTTTATAACCACCTTCATTGTCAGTGGAACATACGGCATCATCAACACATCAGACTTTTTAAAACAAATTAACATTATTTGTTGAACTAAAATACATTTATTCAATATGAACACGTTCTAAAATATCCCCTTAAAAACCAGTAGTGGCTCAGCGGGGATGCAGGGCAATGAGCTGCTTGCAATGCGAGATGATGCAGGGCAATGAGCTGCTTGCAATGCAGGTTGATGTAGAGCAGTATTAATATGCAATGCAGACAAAATAATTAAATACATAAATAAAGACTGGTGAAGAGCAACACAAAGCATAGCAAAGTGCAGATAAACCACCACCAGTTATATGCACGGCTTACCCGGAAATCAAGGTTTCAGAGGCCTTTGAGCATCAAGGATGGAGGCGGCATCTGGCCTTATTTAAGTTGAATGGGCAGATGATGACCAGCACCCCAGTTGCTGAAGGGATCGCTGTAGTGATGCCTTGGGACGCAGCTGTAGTTGCAGCACCTATTCTAAATGAATGCCCTGAATAGTAGTGAGGGGAGAGATTGCATTTCATGAGAATTCCATCTAAATGATAGTTGAACCAAGATTTTGACATTGGATGACCATTAGGGGTTAGAGAGAGAGGAGACATAGAGCTCGGATTGGTTCTACTGCAAAGGTATTTTAGCACAGGGCATACTCCACGTCCAGGGAGCAGCGAGTGTCGGTGATCTTAGTGTCTGTGCACCAGCTGTTATTTGTAAACACACACAGTCCTCCCCCTCTGCTCCTACCGGAGTCGCTCGTCCTGCTGGCCTGATGTGTAGCGCGGCCGGCTTACTGGATTGCTTCCTCAGGCCATATCTCAGGAATCACCATCAGACAGCAGTCCTGTATGTTCTTCTGCATAGCCATGGCGAATTCCAGCTCCTCCATCTTATTGGGAAGTGATCGTGCATTTGCGACTCAGCAGCGGAGGGCTGTGTGGGTCCCGTGCCAGCTTAGCGCGTACGCTGGCTCGACAGCCCCGCTTCCGGCTTCTGTGCCGCCTCTGGCGTCTGCCAGCTGGGACAGTAATCCATGGAGACCCCAGTGGCCTCGTGATCTCCGCTGGAAGGTTATGGATGTTAAAAACACAGCTATTTTGCATTGAACCGATGCCTATCAGTTCATGCTGGCTGTACTTTATGTTCACAAAACCATACGTGGCACTTATAAAAAGATAAACAAAATTCTTATCACGAGAACCGTTTCACAGCACGCTGAGCTGCAGCGTGTTCACGCGCCGCCATCTTTACTTTATATGGATAAATAAAAAGTAAACTTAGTAAATAAATATAAGCATTTTTAATATAGGTAGATCATTTTAACCTGGTCAATTCAAAAGTAGCTTGCAAGCTGAAAAAGTGCCTGTTCTACCCCGTTCTAGTTGATAATCAATTTTAAGGAGTTAACTATTCTTGGTTGTTTAATTGCCTTATTATACACAGTCTGTGGTTCATGTAAAATTTGGTCATTGACAGCTCATGTATTCTTTTTCAATTTTCTGTTATGTCTCAGGACATATATTTGGAAGTTTACGCTGTTTTGGTGCCTTCTGCAGTTTTCCTTTAATTCCTCAGGTGATTCAGCTGATGACGCCCCAAGTGATTGGACCTCTCGGAACCCGGACGTCGTAAAAATCCACACAAGCAGTTTGAAGACGAACTTCCTTTTCTTGTCCTCCAGAACGCACTTGTCAATGTTTTTTGTGTGTATTTGGACAGGTTTATTTGGCTCGTTGACAAGCTTGGTGTTATGTACATTTGATGAACTCGCTGCAAAATATTCCAATGTATATTTGGTGAACTTGTTGCAGAGTAGTACAATGTCAACTTGTGGCAACACAGTACAATGTATATTTGGTGAACTTGTTGCAATCACTGCGATAATTTATACGTTGTGTATTTGTCGGAAGAGCTAGAAGGAGTGTGTGCCATTCCTGTTTGATTTGTGTTCTCCTTGTTGAGGAATTCTTGTAATTTGTCTTTTGATTTTTGGTTAGGTTAGACTTTTTTTTTTCCTCAGATATTTTGTTTGTTGTTTTGGCGTGGCCTCTCTAGAGCCTTTCTGCTCTTCGTTCAGAAATTGACTGCTAGCTTTAAAATAAATACTCTGATTCTCACCCATAGCTACTTCATATGAACTGCTCAACCCTAAAATGGGGCCGTAACACTTCTCTCTGCTGTTCAACAGTTTATGAGTTAGATGGTAGCCACATTTCCTGAGAGAGCAGAAGCTGCAACACCGGTTTCACACTCAGTCCGCAGCTGCAGTGGCTCGTGCTATAGGACAGTACAGGACACAAAATGTTACAGCCCCTCTCCAGCTCATCTCCAGAAAATTCCAAAGCAAACAAGTACCCACTTCTGAGGGTACAACAGCAGTACCTTTAGCCCCAATGACAAACCTTTAACCCCTAAAGGTACAAATATGTACTCTTTTTCTGAGAGTGCAGGAACTAAGCAAGTAAAGAAAGAAGTTTGACAAAGCAGAAGGTTCTCTGCCCATCACTGTGCAATATGCCATCAAGACTGCAGAGATGCGGTTTTATTCATATACTCATGAATAAATATATTATTTATTTATTTATTTTATTTATTTTATTTATTATTAAATATAACTCATACTCATGTGCATCCGGGGACATGTCCTGAGCTCACTGGAGAAAATCATTTCATGTGTTCAGCCGGTCTCTGCCAAACAGAGAAATAACAGATATATAGAATGCATCTATTTACAGTAAAACTAACCTGTCTGAATAAATAAATAAGCCATTAAATATAGGCTTCTCTGTGCTCTTCTTCCATAATTGTAGTGACGAATGATAAAGCGATAATGCCGAGAAGAGAGAGGAGCTCTCAAATCCTTGGGGACTGTTCACTGTATCTTGTATTTATTTTTTTTCCAATATGACAAAGCTAGATAATGTTGTATGAATAAACATTGGCGGTCCAATTATGCTGCAGTTCCAAATCTTATATCACTAAGGCCTTCAATCTTCTCATTCGGAAATGCCTTTTCAAGGTTTTCAAGAAGATGGGCTGCCCACAGAAACTCAGAAGCGTGCGGATATCCTTCCCCCACCACATGAAGGGAACGGTCCTCCACAGCTGATCCTCCTCGGATTCCGTCCCAACCCCCAGCGGGGTGAAGCAGGGCTGCACGCACGTACCAACCCCTTGGGATATTCTTCTCCACGCCCCTGTCTCATGCTTTTGACTCATCCACCAATGATCTCTCCCTGCATACTGTAGAATCTGAACATATGGCTGATAAGCTTGATCCAGAGCCAGCAGTAAAACTTTTATGACATTCCCCAAGGATGTTCCTGCAGCCTGCCTTTGGGGGGTAGCATCTCTGACTTTGGTCGCAAAGCCCTGGCTGCCCAGAACTCCTGTGAGAGTCATATCACTGTCCCCAAAGTCCAGTTACATTGATCTGTTTACAATAATCTAAATCTCTGGGAAAATTTATGATATGTTTATACATTCAATATCCTGTGAAGAAATCACTTATATACTCATAACCTAATAAAACCAAATAATATTCTATTTTAAGGCTTTTTCATGACAAATGCATCATATTAGTACATATTCCTATCATGTTTGGTCTTGTTATTCTCGGGGGAATCCAAGGAGTTGAATGGTGTATGTTTCATTTCCATTGAAATTATGGTTCATTCCCTTTGGGAAACTCCTGAAAATTGGACAGATTCCACTCTGCTCTCTATGCTTGATGGTTTTATTACCCCAATGGTGGAAAACCCAGATACGGCCTTCTCTTCCCCCGCCTTGATCAAAGGTGTGGTTTGGCTTAAAACCAAGAGATTCTAGCCATTGGAGGAGGACGGTATTTCAAGATCTTGCATGCGGAAGGGTAAGTAGTCTTTTAATTATGAATAATCACATACCGCCTCGCTCCGCGTGCTTGGGTCTACGCATAAGTAACAGATCTAGGAAGGCGGGGAGGGATGGGATCTCAGTTCTCCGCAAGCACGTGGTGTGGCCTCCAGTTTTCCAGGTATGAATTTATTCTCTCTTTCTAAATTGTGTGTAACTTGTAACTGGCTTAAATTTGATTTGTTTGATCTAAGTTTGTGCCTACCTGGTGATTATATTATTGTTATTTCTTTCAGCTTGCGTGGCCTCCGTGACTCTTAACACTCGTACATTTTTTCTCGCCATGTTATGACCGGTACTTAGGGGGCGATTTCTTACCATTCCAGACTAGCTAGCTGATGTTGTAGGTAGTGATGGGTTTTAAGTTGGATTGCAAATTACGGTCTACCCCTAAAGGGTTTATGTATTACTGGTCCTGGAGATTCTATCTTAAAAGAGTACCCCTGGGCAGAGAAGCTGGTATTTGATTGACCTCCCTAAGGGGCCCTTTGGGATACATTAAACTGGGTTTGTGATATGTTTATGCTCAATGCTACTTTGTTTATGCCTAGATGCTGCTATCATTGTAATTTCTTCCATCCTCTAGAAATATCACCGAACTAAGATCCGGCGCCGGCGTTTATTACTGGGGGCATTTGCTGAGTGACAATGGTTTTCACAGACAAGTCTGATGGCGTAGTTGCCTCGAGATTCATGCATGCTGTCCCCAAACTATCAATTCTAATTCTAATTTGGAGTCAAATATTTAACGAGGATATAACTGAATTTGGTATTTTAGATGTATTATGGAGTCAGATTAATTGTAACCGTTGTGTTTTTGCGCTCCGTCTTTGGACGGATTAAAATATCCATTTTATTGTGATTCACACCAGCCAGGAAGTTGCTTGAATTAACACCAGCCAAGAAGAACACGTGAAACCTTCAGCCCTCTGCAATGTCCGTCCTTGGTATTGTTTTGTGGGGTTCTACAATACCAGGCCTAAAGAGAAGCTGTTCAGCCTGGCACGTCTGTGTTCCAAGACCAAGGTGAGGACAGTGAGAGAGGCGGCTGTAGCGGCCCACGCAGAGGATGCACTTCAGACAACAGCTGATCATTTTACTGATGTCTGCAAAAATTATCAGCATAAAGAAAAGGAATGTCAGCGTACAAGATGGCAACACCCCTCCATCCATCAAAATTGACAAAAAAACTCTTAAAGCTGCAGAATACCTCACCTTATTTGGCTCGACCGTAACCGACAACCTCTCAGTCGATTACTAGCAGGGGAAAGCAAACACCATCATGGTTAGACTGTCCAAGAGAACGTAGGGAAAAAAAAAAAACATGTTTAAAGAACGCTTAAAGATCCTAATCTGCCAGACCTCCATTTTTACCACTCTACTCGCGGAAACAAAGGCCTGGAGTACCTACATAAGGCGAGCTGATTGAATGCATTTCATATGCGCTGTTTGAGATGCATTCTTGGAATCAGCTGGCAACACCACATGCCAAATAGTGGTGTATTACTGTGCACCAAAGATCTCAGCATGTATCCTCTACTCAGTCAACGCCATCTTTGATGGCTTAGTCACTTACGGCACATGGAAGATACCGTACCGATTACAACTCCGGTCTTCTCACGCTTTTCTTTAGAGGTTGGAAGCAATGCATGCATATCATGATCGTTCAAATGAAATAAGATCATTTGAAACGTCTTAATGCAATTCCATTGCTTCCAACCCCTCCAAGCCCAAGGACTTCAATTCCACGGGAGAATCTCTAACGCTTTGATTGAATAATTTCTGACTACAGCACTGGAACGTAAATATGCCACTTAAGCTCACACCGAATGCATGAGAGTTTACAGGTATGCGTTATAAATGAAAACTGGCCGCACCTGATAATGCTGAGAGTTTTCAGAGTTTCTTTAATGGTAATTTAAATGAATAGTTGAAAACAGGCCATGGCCAATCATTAATTTTAAGGGATTGAATAAGCCTCCCCTGTTGCCAGATAACGAGCCGCCACTGAT
Source organism: Gymnothorax reevesii (assembly GCA_029721435.1). Classification (NCBI taxonomy): domain Eukaryota; kingdom Metazoa; phylum Chordata; class Actinopteri; order Anguilliformes; family Muraenidae; genus Gymnothorax; species Gymnothorax reevesii. Next base: position 118,730,031 of record CM056578.1, read on the forward strand.
CTGTAAGTACATAACCTTACTTCGCCCACTCTACAGCAGAGTGCAGTTCACAAGCTGCTTGCATACATACAACCTGACCCTGGTAATGAAGCTGAAATCACATTAAAAAAATAAATAAATAAAAATTAGTCTGACTTCGTTTGGGAGGTAAATCTAAAGATTTTTTACAGTTAAGACATCCCAGTATTGAGTGGAGTTATGGCATTAATTGTAACTACTGTCCCTTGAAATTAAGTTGCACAACACTTAAAATATCATTGATTCAGCTTGTTTTTCACTGAAGGTATGTCAATCTTCCTTTGTACGATGTCCTCTCTTACTACTGAACGTACAAATAGTATGTGCGGCCTAAACTGCTGGTTTTATTCTCATCTGATTTGAATGTTCTATTCCTTCATAGTCTCACAGAGGTTTGGCAGTCACTTGGATTTTTTTTTGAAAGGCCAGTCTTTGTGTAACCCCTCCAAACGTTTATTGTTGTAGGCAGCATGTTATATCATCGTAGTAGGCAGCAGAACAAGATATGTGCAAATGCATGCGTAGACGCACACACACACACACGCACACACATGCACACGCATACACACTCACACACGCACATGTCACGCACACACATACACGCACACACACATACGCAAAAATTCACGCACACATGCTCACACACATACTTGTGTAACACTCTAGGGCTGTAGTCTCATCTGAGTGAATTATTTAATCGTGCAATTTATGGAAAATAATTAGCTAAGTGGAATATGAGATACCAAGGGGACACACGGTATATGATGATAATTTTCTCAGTAATGTTCACTTTAATCTTTTCCATATCCAAGTTAGTCACAGTTTTGGAGTGGGGTGGTGGGTGGATGCAGTCGACACAGTGAAATTATTGTGCAGTTTTAGCAGCACATTTTAGGCAGTAAAAGTTTGGGGAAATTGTATAAAACTAATTTCAAGACTGTTAGTTCTTGAGAAAGGAATTGGGGAAAAAAATACAATGATATTATGAGGTCTTTAAGCTCAGTCAGTAAACATAGGTGCTTGTAAGCCAAGCTGATTGCCAAACGGAGACCAGTGAAATGATTTCCAAATGAGTTCAGTTGAGCAATAGAATTTCACACAACTAATTTCACAATGACATAGCAATGAAGAGGAAAGTGAGGAAAGCTCATTCCGTTCTGCTACGGAAAAAATTAAACATTAACAGAAAGAACAATGAAAAAATAGGAGCTATTTAGCTGCTAGAAGAGTGTAGCAAGCAAGTCTCACAAAAAGAAAAGAGTGAAGTGATGCTATTGATTTCAATATGGACTTTTTATTCAAATAAGATGCGTAACATTCTCAAACAATGAGGGTGACGGTCAGAGCCAACACAGGCCTGTAAATCAGTCTTTCCCAATGCCTTAAGAGGGTAATTGTCCCAATTCTCGTCAGTGCTGCTGTGGGCAGAACTACCACAGCAAACTATAGTCGGGTCACACTGGGCTCTGTCCTGTGACAGGGAGGGATTTCTGACATCATCTTTAGACCTGATTTCAACCTTTGGTGTTGAGATTGAAAAGATTGACATCCATCTGCACAATCCCAGCTTATCGGACCATTTTTTTATAACATGCTGTCAACAATAGGCCCATCCTGTATTATCAGAAACTAGGATGTACACAAGTCGTACTTTTACTGCCACAATGTCTTCACAATTCATTGAAGCACTTCCAACTTATCTTGATTATCCAGTCAGCCCCCTCATTATTGACGAAATGGCAGATAAGTTTGCTAATGCTCTCCATAGTACCCTCAATGCAGTAGCTGCATTGAAATTTAAAAAGGCTACTCAGAAGAAGAGACCAGCCCCATGGTACACTGACCAGACACAGACTATAAGGCAAGAATACCCTCAACTAGAACGCAAATGGTGCACCACTGAACTCCAGGTATTCCATTGTGCTTGGAAAGGGAGCTTTGTTGCGTATAAGCATGCTCTGTCTGGTGCTAGGTCTTATTTTGCAAATCTTAAACAGGAAAATAAAAAATAATCCTCGATTCTTGTTCAAAACCCCAAATTAACAAACTACCATGCTTCAAGTACCCCTCAAACTCCTGCCTCCTGCAGCAGTGATGATTTTTAAAAATTCTTCAGTGGCAAAATAATTGGAATTAGAGCAAAGATCATTGCTTCCCTAGCAGTTGGTGAAGGCCTTAACATAAACCTTATGCTATCCATATAAACCAATTTGATTCATTCTCTCCCATATCCCTGAGCGAACTTGCAAAATTAGTCACTACTTTCAAGTCAACAACTTGTCTCTTAGATCCCATCCCAAGTAAGTTATTGAAGGAACTCCTGCCCATTCTTGGCTGTCAATTCTGCACATAATCAATTCTTCCCTGATTTTTTCAGGTTTGGTTCCGACTTTTAATTTCAGCCATTTAAGATGGCTGAAATTAAACCTCTACTCAAAAAATCCCACTGTCTTGCCTAATTATAGGTTGATCTCAAACCTTCCATTTATATGTAAGATCCTTGAGAAATGTGTTGCCCAACAGCTTACTTTCTTGCAAATGAATAAGGAACATGAGAAGTTTCAGTCTGTCTTTAGAAAACATCACAGCACTGAAACAGCCCTCACTGTAGTAATGAATGATCTGCTTCTCTCCATGGACGGTGGCCGCAGCTCTGTCCTTGTCCTACTTGATCTAAGTGCTGCCTTCGACACCATAGACCACCATATTGTTCTTTACAGGCTAGAAAATCTGGTTGGTATTCCTGGCCTCGCCCTATCATGGTTTAAGTCTTATCTTTCTGACAGATGTCAGTTTGTTAGAGTAAATGGTAATTCCTCAGAGTATTTCGAGGTAAACTTTGGAATACCTCAAGGATCCGTTCTGGGCCCTTTGCTGTTTTCATGCTTCCCCTCGCATGCATCATAAGTAGATATGATGTGAAGTTCCACTGTTATGCAGACGACACGCAAGGGTGAAATCAATCCACTAAGTAGACTAGAGATGTGTCTTAAAGCTGTTAAAGCATAGATGACATAGAATTTTCTCTCTTTAAATCCAGATAAGACTGAAATATTGGTAATTGGTCCCAAATTTCTCAGAGACATATAGAGACAAGTTTTCCCTCAACGTTGATGGACTCCCGGTTTCTGCCAAAGCTGTTGTCAAAAACCTTAGTGTAACCCTTGATTCAGAACTCTCTCTCCACTGTTATATTAATATCATTATAATAGTGGCTTTCTTACATCTTAGAAACATATCTAAGCTGAGAAAAATGTTTTCTCTTCAAGACGCCGAAAAAAATGGTTCATGCATTTGTGTTCTCTTGGCTGGATTACTGTAATGTTTTACTATCAGGCTGCACCAGTTCTACCCCGAATCGCCTTCAAATAGTGCAGAATGGTGCTGCTCGGGTTCTGACCAGGACAAAGAAATATGACCACATTAGCCCAGTGCTCAAAAATCTTCACTGGCTGCCTGTCAAATTTAGAATTGAATATAAAATTCCACTGCTTACCTACAAAGCCTTAAATGACTTGGCCCCAGAATACCTTAGTGCACGTCTGATTTCTTACTCCCCTCCAAGATTACTTTGTTCACAAGGTGCTGAATACTTGCAAACTCCGACTGTATCCAGAGTTACATTTGAAGGCAGAACATTCTTCTACAAAGCCCCAATCTTGTGGAAAAATCTCCCAACAAACATTCGGGCCACAGACACACTCTCTGTGTTCAAGAGTAGGCTGAAAACAAACCTTTTTAGTCAAGCCCATACTTAACACATTATGAGCGTGTATGTTTTAAGGGAGATTGCCTATTCCCTGGGTATGCTCACTTCTTGTGGCAAGGTTTTGGTCGTCAAAATTGCTAAATTCATGTGGAACTGGTAGCACTGAGATTGCCATTACACGGCACCGGTGGGGCTTGTTACAACCTTAGTCACATAGTAGGTCCTGGTGTTGGTGATGTATAATTGAAAATCTATGCAGACTTTGTTGGATGGAAGTTCAGGGCCTCTTTGCTGCAATAAGTGGATGAAGGAGAGTTGACTGCTCTGCACTGGTTTCCCCTGAGTTGTAGTATTTTAGCGTAACTTGATACCCGACACAGGACAGCATTTTGTGTAGTATTTTTTAGTTTATCCAGTACCTAACCCTCTTTTGTTTTTGTGTTTTCTCCGAGGAACGCTGCCCCCTGGATCTCAGAGTCCTTGGACCACCTAAGCCCTGTCACTTACCTTATGGTCACCGACTGTTGTCTTCCGCCCTGTCCTGATACTCTCATCCCCACCTCACCACTTCCTGGAGCTATGGATGTCACTGCTTGGACACCTTGTTGTGTAAAGAACTTTGGATGTTAATTTACTATCATCAATTAATTAGCCAGCCAGCACGGGATGGGCTTCCCCACAATAGCCAGGTTCCTCCTGAGATTTCTTCCCACTAAGGTGATTTTTCTCACCACTGTTCGAGGCTTTTTTTCTCTCTACTGGGAGTTTTTTTGCCTGCTATTTTGGTATTAGGGATTAGTCTGGGCTCTGCCCTTTTCCCTCTGTAAAGTGTCTTTGTGACAATGAAAAGCACTATACAAATTCATAAATTGAATTAAATTGAATCTAAACCGTGATAGGGAGGGATCTCTAGCCCATGACACAGAGGGATTTCTGGCATCTATCCCGTGACAGAGAGGGATTTCTGACATCATCTATCCCGTGACAGAGAGGGATTTCTGACATCATCTATCCCGTGACAGAGAGGGATTTCTAACGCCATCTATCCCGTGACAGAGAGGGATTTCTGATATCATCTATCCTGTGACAGAGAGGTATTTCTGACATAATCTATCCCATGACAGAGAAAGATTTCTAACGTCATCTATCCCGTGACAGAGAGGGATTTCTAACATCATCTATCCCGTAACAGAGAGGGACTTCTGACATCATCTATCCCATGACAGAGGGATTTATAACATCATCTATCCCATGACAGAAAGGGATTTCTAACATCATCTATCCCATGAAAGAGGGATTTCTGACATAATCTATCCCATGACAGAGAGGGATTTCTAACGTCATCTATCCCGTAACAGAGAGGGATTTCTGACATCATCTATCCCATGACAGAGAGGGATTTCTAACGTCATCTATCCCGTAACAGAGAGAGACTTCTGACATCATCTATCCCATGACAGAAAGGGATTTCTAACATCATCTATCCCATGAAAGAGGGATTTCTAACATCATCTATTCCATGACAGAGAGGGATTTCTAACATCATCTATCCCGTAACAGAGAGGGATTTCTGACATCATCTATCCCATGACAGAGAGGGATTTCTAATGTCATCTATCCCGCGACAGAGAGGGATTTCTGATATCATCTATCCCATGACAGAGAGGGATTTCTAAAATCTATCCTGTGACAGAGAGAGATTTCTGATATCAGCTATCCTGTGACAGAGAGGGATTTCTGACATCATCTATTCCATGGCAGAGAGAGATTTCTGACATCATCTATCCTGTGACAGAGAAGGATTTCTGATATCAGCTATCCTGTGACAGAGAGGGATTTCTGACATCATCTATTCCATGGCAGAGAGAGATTTCTGACATCATCTATTCCATGACAGAGAGGGATTTCTGACATCATCTATCCCCTGACAGAGAAGGATTTCTGACATCATCTATCCCATGACAGAGAGGGATTTCTAACGTCATCTATCCTGCGACAGAGAGGGATTTCTGATATCATCTATCCCATGACAGAGAGGGATTTCTAACGTCATCTATCCCCTGACAGAGAGGGATTTGTAACATCATCTATCCCGTAGCACAGAGGGATTTCTGACATCATTTATCCCATGAAAGAGGGATTTCAAAATCATCTATTCCAAGACAGAGAGGGATTTCTAACATCATCTATCCCGTAACAGAGAGGGATTTTTGACATCATCTATCCCATGACAGAGAGGGATTTCTAACGTCATCTATCCCATGACAGAGAGGGATTCCTGACTTCATCTAGCCCAGGGATGGGCAACGAGGGCCGTATCTGTCCCTGGTTTTCACACCAACATCTGGCCTTTAATTAGTTAATTATTTAAATTAGCCAAACTATTCATGAAATCTGACATGTCATTGAATTATCATGAATTTCCAACAAAGACTGTTCTTGTCTCCCTACATAAAACATTTTTCTTTGATCAAACCTTTGCAAAAATCTATATTTGTGTATGCAGCCAATTAACTCAATTAGTCAGGGTGATTGATATAAATTAAAACCTGCTGCATACACACCGGCCCTCCAGGACTGGAGCTGCCCATCCCTGATCTCGCCCGTGTGTAAAAAGTCTGACTGTGAAAAGGTCAAAAAAAAAAAAACTTTGAACAGTTTGAAAGCTGTTTCCTCACAGGCACACACTCGCTTGAGTCAGTCTAATATAAAAGTGCAGTTCATTTGCATAATGTGCAGACATAATCATCGTCATCATTGTCTTTTTAATTTTCAAAATGATCAATCTGAGGATGACACGCTTGGTCGATCTACAGGAGGCAGGTACCACACTGCCGCCAGGTTATTTCTGCTGAAGAAAACATTTTCCTTGCAGCAGAATCCACATGCAAACAGAGTTGTTTCCTCCAGATTCACCTAATTTTCTTCTTTTCATCAGCATTTGGTTTTTTGACGTCTTTGTGCAGCTTTAACCCTTTTGGGTGTCTTAGTGCTGATTAATTACCCCTTTATTGGGGTTCAAATTTCATATTTGATGTAAAAGCCATTTTATTTTGATGCTCTCAGTCAACACTTACAACCATTGATCCTTTTCTTACCTCAAATGGGCGTTTCACATGTGCCACACTTCTGCGCACCGTGTTGTCATTCAGAACCACGTTTCTTATTTAAATTTTGGGGGAATAATAGGCCTGGTCTCAGTATTTACATCAAGCTTCTCATGTGCAAATGAGTGATGCCGATCTGCATGTAGCTGTAAGTATATTACAACCACTGTACTTCTGTCTCACACCAGCAAAGTAGACGGCAAGAGCAAAAACTGAAGGCCCTCGTTGCTAGCACCTTCCGTGACAAAAGCTACTGAGCCCTGTGGCACAGTCTCTTAACTGAAGATTTATACATACATGACCATGAGGTCCGTAATATCTCTAGACTGTGCCTCTATATGAAAATGCTTGACTCAGAACTTACATACATTAGCTTTTACCAGAACATCCTGCATTTGGTTGAAGTGGTGTTGCAGCTGTCAGTCTCTGCAGTGCGAAGTGAGAGAGGATTATCTGCTCAAAACAGAATGATATATTCTGTCCAGAGCTGTGTCCAGGTCTCCCCTACTGAAGATGTGACACACTTCAGTATGCAGGGATGTCCATGGGAGACCTTTGACCCTGCAACTCTGCAGTCAACGGCGGTCCTCCTCTAAACGCCGAGCTATATAATGAGGCCAAAGTCTGTTTGTGAAATGTGCTCAAGTTCTGTTAATATACGCTGAAGCTGTGGATAATTTTACTTTTAAAGAGTTATTGATATTTTTAATTAAAGAATAAAATAAATTCTTGACCATACTGTGAGTGCTACCAATAACATTTCTTTGCTGCAGTTGTTTGTTTGTTCGTTTTTTTTTACTTGCCGAAGTAAGTTTAGTTCGTAAGTTTGTTTGTTTGTTAATATTTTATTCACACCCTTACCTTTCCTTTTTCTTGCCACGATTGTCTTCATTTTTACATCATCGAGTCCAAAAGTGTCTTAGCTGGAATCCTATTCTTTCTTGTGATCCTACCCTCGAGGCCAAGGACAAGGTCAAAATAGGTCAAAAACGCATTTTGGTCGATAACTTTGCTTCTATTCAAGCTTGAGACTTCAAACTAACGCTATGAAGGTATGTTTGTGTCTTCATTGTGCAAGCAAAAAATAAAAATAAACAGTTTTGAACCCATATTTTGAATTTGTAAGTAAAAACAAGCAAAGTATTGGTTATACAGTTTAAAGCTATCGCCTACGATTTTTCCTAAGGTTAAAATCTTCATCTTCAGTTTGATGATGATTATGGCTCTAAAGTATCTCGTACACACTACTCTTAGCAAAAGGAATAAAAAAAAATCCACTCTCTCTGGAGGCTGCAGGCACGCAAAGAAATCAACTAATAGGAATCGTTTCGGCCGAATAGGAGTTTCCCTGGCTCGGTTCCGCAACTCCTTTTTTCGCTGCCGTGTACCTCCTCCCTTTTTCAAATTTGAAAAATTTCACTCTCGGTCACCAAGCGCCAGAAAACGGCAAAGAAGAACAACAACACACTGCACCCTCTGCATGTTTTAATCCAGCCCTACGTCGTGCAGGCACCCTGCTGTCATCGCGGCTGGTTCAATTCCAGATGGTCTTTAGTTAGAAAAACAACATATTATTGAAAGTTATTAGTTATAGGAAGCCTTTCATTTTGACAACAATGAAAGAGCACATGAACACACACCACGGTAAACAAACAGCAACTAGATTCTTCCTCTCGTGACACAACACAATGTGCCGTTGGCCATAATGGACCATATTTCGGAGCTTCTGCTGAACATGCGTACGGCAGGCTTCGCTGCATTAGTTATGACAATACGCCAGTCTTCTCCCTCATGCTATATGATTGGCATGACTAGAATAGGCTATGGATAAAAGATAAGCGATTTTGACCTAAATTCCACGAAGTACAGCGCAAATTTCATTGCTTGTGTGGTATTGGCACTCGTCTGGTTTCGTCGCTCCTGTGGTATTGTCGCTCCTGTGGTATTGTGCTCGTCTGGTTTCGTTGCTCGTGTGGTATTGGCGCTCGTCTGGTTTCGTTGCTCGTGTGGTATTGGCCCTCGTCTGGTTTCATTGCTCGCGGGGTATTGGCGCTCGTCTGGTTTCATTGCTAGTGTGGTATTGCTGCTTGTCTGGTTTCATTGCTCGTGTGGTATTGCTGCTTGTCTGGTTTCGTTGCTCGTGTGGTATTGGCGCTTGTCTGGTTTCGTTGCTCTTGTGGTATTGGCGCTCGTCTGGTTTCGTTGCTTGTGTGGTATTGCTGCCTGTCTGGTTTCATTACTTGTGTGGTATTGCTGCTTGTCTGGTTTCATTGCTCGTGTGGTATTGCTGCTTGTCTGGTTTCATTGCTCGTGTGATATTGGCGCTCGTCTGGTTTCGTTGCTCGTGTGGTATTGCTGCTTGTCTGGTTTCATTGCTCATGTGGTATTACTGCTTGTCTGGTTTCATTGCTCATGTGGTATTACTGCTTGTCTGGTTTCGTTGCTCGTGTGGTATTGCTGCTTGTCTGGTTTCATTGCTCGTGTGGTATTGCTGCTTGTCTGGTTTCATTGCTCATGTGGTATTACTGCTTGTCTAGTTTCGTTGTTCGTGTGGTATTGCTGCTTGTCTGGTTTCATTGCTCGTGTGGTATTACTGCTTGTCTGGTTTCGTTGCTCGAGTGGTATTGCTGCTTGTCTGGTTTCGTTGCTCGTGTGGTATTACTGCTTGTCTGGTTTCGTTGCTCGTGTGGTATTGCTGCTTGTCTGGTTTCATTGCTCGTGTGGTATTGCTGCTTGTCTGGTTTCATTGCTCGTGTGGTATTGCTGCTTGTCTGGTTTCATTGCTCGTGTGGTATTACTGCTTGTCTGGTTTTGTTGCTCGTGTGGTATTGCTGCTTGTCTGGTTTCATTGCTCGTGTGGTATTGCTGCTTGTCTGGTTTCATTGCTCATGTGGTATTACTGCTTGTCTGGTTTCATTGCTCGTGTGGTATTGCTGCTTGTCTGGTTTAATTGCTTGTGTGGTATTACTGCTTGTCTGGTTTCGTTGCTCGTGTGGTATTACTGCTTGTCTGGTTTCGTTGCTCGTGTAGTATTGCTGCTTGTCTGGTTTCATTGCTCGTGTGGTATTGCTGTTTGTCTGGCTTAATTGCTTGTGTGGTATTGCTGCTTGTCTGGTTTCATTGCTCGTGTGGTATTGCTGCTTGTCTGGTTTCATTGCTCATGTGGTATTACTGCTTGTCAAGTTTCGTTGCTCGTGTGGTATTGCTGCTTGTCTGGTTTCATTGCTCGTGTGGTATTACGGCTTGTCTGGTTTCGTTGCTTGTGTGGTATTGCTGCTTGTCTGGTTTCGTTGCTCGTGTGGTATTACTGCTTGTCTGGTTTCGTTGCTCGTGTGGTATTGCTGCTTGTCTGGTTTCATTGCTCGTGTGGTATTGCTGCTTGTCTGGTTTCATTGCTTGTGTGGTATTACTGCTTGTCTGGTTTTGTTGCTCGTGTGGTATTGCTGCTTGTCTGGTTTCATTGCTCGTGTGGTATTACTGCTTGTCTGTTTTCGTTGCTCGTGTGGTATTACTGCTTGTCTGGTTTTGTTGCTCGTGTGGTATTGCTGCTTGTCTGGTTTCATTGCTCGTGTGGTATTGCTGCTTGTCTGGTTTCATTGCTCATGTGGTATTACTGCTTGTCTGGTTTCGTTGGTCGTGTGGTATTGCTGCTTGTCTGGTTTCATTGCTCGTGTGGTATTGCTGTTTGTCTGGGTTAATTGCTTGTGTGGTATTGCTGCTTGTCTGGTTTCATTGCTCTTGTGGTATTGCTGTTTGTCTGGTTTCATTGCTCATGTGGTATTACTGCTTGTCTAGTTTCGTTGCTCGTGTGGTATTGCTGCTTGTCTGGTTTCATTGCTCGTGTGGTATTACTGCTTGTCTAGTTTCGTTGTTCGTGTGGTATTACTGCTCGTCTGGTTTCATTGCTAGTGTGGTATTGCTGCTTGTCTGGTTTCATTGCTAGTGTGGTATTGCTGCTTGTCTGGTTTCATTGCTAGTGTGGTATTGCAGCTTGTCTGGTTTCATTGCTAGTGTGGTATTGCTGCTAGTGTGGTGTCGTTGCTCGTGTGGTATTGGCGCTCGTCTGGTTTCGTTGCTCGTGTGGTATTGCTGCTTGTCTGCTTTCATTGCTCATGTGGTATTACTGCTTGTCTGGTTTCATTGCTCGTGTGGTATTGCTGCTTGTCTGCTTTAATTGCTTGTGTGGTATTACTGCTTGTCTGGTTTCGTTGCTCGTGTGGTATTACTGCTTGTCTGGTTTCGTTGCTCGTGTAGTATTGCTGCTTGTCTGGTTTCATTGCTCGTGTGGTATTGCTGTTTGTCTGGCTTTTTTGCTTGTGTGGTCTTGTTGCTTGTCTGGTTTCATTGCTCGTGTGGTATTGCTGCTTGTCTGGTTTCATTGCTCATGTGGTATTACTGCTTGTCTAGTTTCGTTGCTCGTGTGGTATTGCTGCTTGTCTGGTTTAATTGCTCGTGTGGTATTACGGCTTGTCTGGTTTCGTTGCTTGTGTGGTATTGCTGCTTGTCTGGTTTCGTTGCTCGTGTGGTATTACTGCTTGTCTGGTTTCGTTGCTCGTGTGGTATTGCTGCTTGTCTGGTTTCATTGCTCGTGTGGTATTGCTGCCTGTCTGGTTTCATTGCTTGGGTGGTATTACTGCTTGTCTGGTTTTGTTGCTCGTGTGGTATTGCTGCTTGTCTGGTTTCATTGCTCGTGTGGTATTACTGCTTGTCTGTTTTCGTTGCTCGTGTGGTATTACTGCTTGTCTGGTTTTGTTGCTCGTGTGGTATTGCTGCTTGTCTGGTTTCATTGCTCGTGTGGTATTGTTGCTTGTCTGGTTTCATTGCTCATGTGGTATTACTGCTTGTCTGGTTTCGTTGCTCGTGTGGTATTGCTGCTTGTCTGGTTTCATTGCTCGTGTGGTATTGCTGTTTGTCTGGCTTAATTGCTTGTGTGGTATTGCTGCTTGTCTGGTTTCATTGCTCGTGTGGTATTGCTGCTTGTCTAGTTTCATTGCTCATGTGGTATTACTGCTTGTCTAGTTTCGTTGCTCGTGTGGTATTGCTGCTTGTCTGGTTTCATTGCTCGTGTGGTATTACGGCTTGTCTGGTTTCGTTGCTTGTGTGGTATTGCTGCTTGTCTGGTTTCGTTGCTCGTGTGGTATTACTGCTTGTCTGGTTTCGTTGCTCGTGTGGTATTGCTGCTTGTCTGGTTTCATTGCTCGTGTGGTATTGCTGCTTGTCTGGTTTCATTGCTCGTGTGGTATTGCTGCTTGTCTGGTTTCATTGCTCGTGTGGTATTACTACTTGTCTGGTTTTGTTGCTCGTGTGGTATTGCCGCTTGTCTGGTTTCATTGCTCGTGTGGTATTACTGCTTGTCTGTTTTCGTTGCTGGTGTGGTATTGCTGCTTGTCTGGTTTCATTGCTCATGTGGTATTGCTGCTTGTCTGGTTTCGTTGCTCGTGTGGTATTGGCGCTCGTCTGGTTTCGTTGCTGGTGTGGTATTGCTGCTTGTCTGGTTTCGTTGCTCTTGTGGTATTACTGCTTGTCTGGTTTTGTTGCTCGTGTGGTATTACTGCTTGTCTGGTTTCGTTGCTCGTGTGGTATTGCTGCTTGTCTGGTTTCATTGCTCATGTGGTATTGCTGCTTGTCTGGTTTCATTGCTCGTGTGGTATTACGGCTTGTCTGGTATCGTTGCTTGTGTGGTATTGCTGCTTGTCTGGTTTCGTTGCTCGTGTGGTATTTCTGCTTGTCTGGTTTCGTTGCTCGTGTGGTATTGCTGCTTGTCTGGTTTCATTGCTCGTGTGGTATTGCTGCTTGTCTAGTTTCATTGCTCGTGTGGTATTGCTGCTTGTCTGGTTTCATTGCTCGTGTGGTATTACTACTTGTCTGGTTTTGTTGCTCGTGTGGTATTGCTGCTTGTCTGGTTTCATTGCTCGTGTGGTATTGGCGCTCGTCTGGTTTCAGTGCTAGTGTGGTATTGCTGCTTGTCTGGTTTTGTTGCTTGTGTGGTATTGCTGCTTGTCTGGTTTCGTTGCTCGTGTGGTATTGCTGCTCGTCTGGTTTCATTGCTAGTGTGGTATTGCTGCTAGTGTGGTGTCGTTGCTCGTGTGGTATTGCTGCTTGTCTGGTTTTGTTGCTTGTGTGGTATTGGCGCTCGTCTGGTTTCGTTGCTCGTGTGGTATTGGCGCTCGTCTGGTTTCATTGCTAGTGTGGTATTGCTGCTTGTCTGATTTCATTGCTAGTGTGGTATTGCTGCTTGTCTGGTTTTGTTGCTTGTGTGGTATTGCTGCTTGTCTGGTTTCATTGCTCGTGTGGTATTACTGCTTGTCTGTTTTCGTTGCTGGTGTGGTATTGCTGCTTGTCTGGTTTCATTGCTCATGTGGCATTACTGCTTGTCTGGTTTCATTGCTCGTGTGATATTGCTGCTTGTCTGGTTTAATTGCTTGTGTGGTATTGCTGCTTGTCTGGTTTCGTTGCTCGTGTGGTATTGGTGCTCATGTGGTTTCGATGTTCCCGTGGTATTGCTGCTCGTCTGGTTTGTTGCTCGTGTGGTATTGCTGCTCCTGTGGTATTGCTGCTCGGCTGGTTTTGTTGCTCGTGTGGTATTGCTGCTCCTGAGGTATTGCTGCCCAGAGAGAGCTGCACAGTCCATCAGCTTTATATTCAAAACTGCCGTAAAGTGGGCCCTCAGCAATACTCTTGCGAAATTAAACCACAGTGACACACAGACACACAGACAATAAGAAATGTCTCCAATTAAATAATTTTTTGAAAATAATGTTGTTTTTTTTTTCAAAAAACAAATCACTATTTAAGTGGATGCACACGGTTAACTACAATCGGGACCAATATGAATAAAGGAAATAGTACCACAATAATAGAGCTGTTGGGGAAAAAAATAGCACAATCATAACTTTCTTTGAATTCTATTTACACATAAGCTAAAGTTAGATCTCAGAGAGAGATTTTTCTGCAGGTATAAATTGAACACCAGGTTTGGACGCCTCAGTATACACTCATGGGGCAATAATAAAGCCATATTAAAAAGCCAAAAAAAATAGCGCATGTTGAGAAGCTGTGGAATCAATGAAGTATATGGAAGCGTGGAAGCAAACTCTTGTGTTACTCCTGTGTTACTCCTGTGTTACTCATGCCGCCACCTCGGGACTGTCACAGTCGATCACAAAACAAAAAACAAGAGAAGGTCAGAAACCGTGTACATGGTAGACTGTTTGCTAAATCAACCAACCAATTGATTAACTTCTTCACTCGGTCACTTAGTCACTCAATTACACACTCTCTTTCACTCACACATACACACACACACACTCTCTCACTCTCTTGCGCACTCACTCACACACTCAGTCACTCATTCAGTCACCCTGCCCGGAAAATCTGCAGATGTGGGGCCGGACAGTGCCGATCCAGGCAAAAATGCATATTTAACTGATCGCATTCAAGACTATGGTGCATAAATAAGCTGCCAATTAGGCTTCTGAGCACAGGTGTGTCTTTCAAAGTGCATTTTCACATATTATTCATAGAACTTCATACATAAATGTCATAAATAGGTTTGACTGAAATGAACTAGCGTTGTCTATGAATTACACATTGTGTAATAAATTATTTATTTTAGTTCTCAAACTTCTTTCTGTAATGCCTTGCTTCAGAGGTCAAAAAATTCATGTAACACCCCCAGCAAAAGTGGATTTTATTTTTATCAATTCATTAACGATTCGGGCCCTGGAAGTAAACAAACAATTTAAGTTAACAAAATAGTCTTTCTAGTATCTGGGACTTGTTTATATCATTTGGTGAATCATATCCATGCACCTGCTAAACATCCAAGTCCCCCGGCAGTGGCTCTGTGCCCCTCCCACAAGCAGCATATCGGAGAATTTCATTGGTCCGGTACTGTCACAGCTCATTCCTGGCACACATGCTGCTCGCTGTCACCAATCAAAACTCATCCTTCTTCTGGAATTTGATTTCACTTTCACTCATCCTTTAACCACTAAAACTCAAACTTCTCACTTCAGCTCTCTGTTAAGTAGGTTAGAAATTAATTTTTATCCCCAGGGCCGAATTTCGGTCAGAGGGGTATTGTCGTCACCTGCATGTCTGTCTGTCTGACGTCTGTCATCTGTCCATGACTTTATCTGGGTCAGTACTCAGCAACTAATGATCACAGCTTCACCTAATTTGGTATGGTAACTCACTATGACCCATAGATGTGCAACGTCAGCTTTTTTGCTGGATTTGACCTATGACCTTGGCCGAGGGGTATTCTGCAACGCGTGATGTTGTTTTTTTTTAACTTACTCACATGGTAGGATGATGTCATATCCTTATTTTGTATGTGCTGGCTGCAGCGCTTCACTGAAGCTACATCACACTTATACTGAGAGAAATATTCTAATCCGGGACGTCATGTTTTTATGGCCTCAGCATGACTGCAAAAGGAAAATATCCAGATACTGTACATCATTTTATAAACATTTCCGTGTAATGCAGCAAGACGTATTCGGGAGTGCTGGAAACCTTGGGATCTTCACTTGAATTTAAAATAAGTCAGAAATTCTACAGGTATGAACACAGCAGCTGCATTTTATGGACCTATATATGGGTCCATAGGTTTTATGGGGTTTAAAGGAAACAGTCACATGCATAAAGCTATCCTAGATCTACTGCAGGCTGTAAAATATGGTGATAAATAGTCAATATGTCACGTACTAGCCAAGACTGATACAGCATCATGTGTGCATTGTCTCAGTTCATGACTAGTTGCTACGGTTTTTCAAATGAAAAAACATTAACATGCAGAACTAGTCTATTGACCCAACCCCCACTTGTGAGAGTCATCTGTCACTATTTTGACCTGACATTTCTATTGAAAAATTACAGGGTAACAAAAGCTGGAATGTTTCAATTCAAGTCACACACAGCCAAATGAGATGGACTTAGATTCATTACACCCATAAACGAATAAGTGAGTCACTGCTCTTGCATTTTTGGCTGCAAACTCAGCACTAAAATCCTTGTAATCCAGCTTAGATGCAAAATTTTTTCCCATCAAAGGGCCAGACAGACCAGACAGTCTGTCCTCCAACACAGAGGAATGCACATAGACTTTAGCTAAAAATAGGAACAAGTTCAAAACTAAATGAAACCAAAGCAAGCTGGGACGTTATTGAAACAACCTAGCTTTTCTTAAGATGCTTTGCGTTAATAATGGCTCAATTTAAAATGCAAGCTAATGTCACAATGCATTTGGTATGTAAAGAGACCTAATAAATATCCCATAAAATTCTGTGTTTCCGAAGGATACGCCTTGTGACCGCGAGCATGGCGCAGACGTTTCTGTCAGTGTCATAAAAGAACAGGTCTGCGCAGGTAGCTTCTAACAGTACTGAATTAACCCCCATCAGGGTCACCAAAAAAACTTACATTAGTGGATAACCAGGGTCAAAATGGACCCTGTTTTTCAAAAAAATCACCAAAAATTAATTTGAGGTCCAATTTTTATAATTTGGATGAAAATAGTCTGTAAGGGTCACATATCTCCACTTTTACAGAACAGTGTGACACTGAAGACATATTTTCGGTCAAAACTCAAATACAACTTTGACAACACTACATGTAAATTTTGGTATTCTAGTCCTGAGCTCATAAACCAAGTATGAAAGAAAAATACCTATTAGTTTTTTTAATGAGATTTTCAAAACCAAAAAGTAACAATTTTCTGTGATTTGGGCATTTGAAAGAACATACAATATGTGCCCCACTATCTAAAGAATTAATATTCAGTAACAAGGTCAATAAAAGTTATTCTTTCTCATTCATTTCAACGATCCTTTTCTAAAACAACTGTTATACAAGTATAATATACCAAACCAAAAAAGCCTGGTAAATAATCCAAGTATATCATCAAAAACAAGATGATATTTTTATTTGTAACAGCGACTATCCTCCATGTACACAATCAGTTTAACATTGCTATATATAACTGATGTAGTAACCAACTGAAAGGTATTTGGCATACAATTACATTCTAAAACACCAACACCAATTCGACAGTTCAGTCTACTTAGCGGTTGCACTGTCTGCATAAAGTTGTAGTTGTTTTATATCCGCGATAAACAGGGAGTTTGCGGTTGGAACATTTGTTGGGGGGTCTTACGGTCTTTGGCAGAGTCACAGAGATGACATTGCTTCCGCTTGTTTCTTTGTTCTCGGTCATTGGCTCTTTCTGTGTCACCTCTGAGGTCATTGTCTTCTATATCACCCTGAATATTTGCATTTTGATCTGGAACATTCTGTTCCACTGTCCCATTTTCATCAAATTCCAGGACATCATCAATATCAGAGTTTATTTCAGCCTCTGTATCACGATCAAGGCTGTTGTCACTGCGTGGAACAAAATCATCATCTGAATCACTTGGATTAGCTCTGTCTGATTCACCTTCACTGTCAAATAGTCCTTGGATGACAGCTGGGGTCCTGTATTTTGTCCTCTGGTGGGCCCTGGTTCAGTTATTTACTTTTCTGGAAAATAAGAAATAAAAAATTAGTAAAGTAAATCCAGAATTGCAGCATGAAATAAGTGATAAATTTTACAGGGTTCGAATGGACCCTGTTAAGAAACTTAATACTACGTAAAAATGGAAAAAGCTATCCTCATAGTTTTCTACGGTCCAGAAAACACAAAAATATGAACGTTTTTTCATCCACAGGGTCCGTTCGGACCCTGGTTATCCTGAATAGGGTTAATCTGCTCCAGACAGTGATAATGATGTTATAATTCTGTCAATTCTGTGGAGTAACTTTCTACAATAGGTTTTATGTTACCTGCATTCATGCTACTCTTTTACTTTCTATTCTTCTACTTCGTAAACCTTACTCTGACTCGATCAATTTAGGTGGACTCAACAGGCAGGTAAAGGGGAGAAGTAAAAAAAAAAATGTATGTCCTCACCGAATTATAAAAGAATTAACACACAGGACTTTCATTTGAGAACATATTGGGTCAAGAACAGTCCTAAAAATGTATGTAGCCTGCAGGTTTGCTGGCCAGGTGTAGTGTCCCATGGGCACAAGGTCTTGTGTGGTCGCACACATCATGCGGCCCACGTGACAGGTCTGTGATTGCGGGTACAGCCCATGTGATGGTTCTATGATTGTGTATACAGCCCATGTTGCAGTTTTGTGATTACGTATACAGCCCTTGTGATGGTTCTGTGATTGTGTATACGGCCCATGTCAAGGGTCTAGGATAGCTTATACAGCTTATGTGATGGTTCTGTGATTGCGTATACGGCCCATGTGACGGTTCTGTGATTGTGTATACGGCCCATGTCAAGGGTCTGGGATTGCGTATACAGCTTATGTGATCGTTCTGTGATTGCGCATACGGCCCATGTGACGGTTCTGTGATTGCATATACAGCCCATGTCACGGGTCTGTGATTGCGTTTAAAACCCATATGATGGTCCTGTGATTGCGTTTACAGCCCATGTGACGGGTCTGTGATTGTGTATACAGCCCATGCGACGGTTCTGAGATTGCATTTACAGCCCATATCACGGGTTTGTGATTGTGTATACAGCCCATGTGATGGTTCTGTGATTGTGTATACAGCCCATGTCACAGGTCTGTGATTGTGTATGCAGCCCATATCACGGGTTTGTGATTGTGTATACAGCCTATGCGACGGTTCTGAGATTGTGATTGTTTATACAGCCTATGCGACGATTCTGAGATTGCATATACAGGCCATATCACAGGTTTGTGATTGTGTATACAGCCCGTGTGATGGTTCTGTGATTGTGTATACAGCCCATGTCGCAGGTCTGCGATTGTGTATACAGCCCATGTTATGGGTCTGTGATGGCGTACACAGCCCATGCGATGGTTCTGTGATTGTGTATACAGCCAATGTCACAGGTCTGTGATGGCGTATACAGCCTATGCGAGGGTTCTGAGATTGCGTATACAGCCCATGTGATGGTTCTGTGATTGCGTATACAGCCCATGTGACAGGTTTGTGATTGTGTATACAGCCCATGTTATGGGTCTGTGATGCCGTATACAGCCCATGCGAGGGTTCTGTGATTGTGTATACAGCCCATGCGACGGTTCCGCAATTGCGTGTACAACCCACCCGACGGTTCTGTGATTGCACGAGGTACGATTCTGGGCAGGAGCAGGCTGGGGTAGACAACAGTATTCAGTATGCAGATCATGGTCCACAGTGCCAATTTTAAATGCTTTGCTCTCAATGTTACATATCGTTCCTTAAAGATTACATACCGTAATTAAGATTTTGAGTTTGGCTGTGCTCCCTTTAATTCAGTCAGTGGCCTTGACAAAGCTGTTATAAAGTCTCAGATTAATGTCATCCCCTGAGATAAAAAAAAAACAATCTTTTTCTCTGTGGGGGAAAAAAAACTTCTTTCTCCAAGAATTAAGCTGGAGCTCATTCACAAATAGTCCTTACTTTGAAAAGTCTATTTCTGTCCCTGCGGGGGAAAATCAGTTGTTTGCCTGCCAATGTCATAATACACAGTGTGTCTGCTTTTCCCACAAGACACTAATGAAGAAGAATTTACGGAGATGTACATTAACTAGGAATTAATTTTACTGATATCGTTGTAAAAAGAAAAAGAAAGAAAGCAGTTTTCATTTCCTGCCAACAATATCACTATTGCAACAGGAAAAAAAAAACTTTCTAGAACGAAAGAGAAGCAAGTTAAATATGGATATTAATGTTGACTGAATGTTAGTTACTCAGGATAAAGGGAACTAAACAGTCTCAATAATACACTGATAAAACTTTAATTTTAAAATGTGTGTTCACTCCAAAAAACAAGTTTTAAGATCCACCAAACAAATGAACAAAAATGAAGCACAATTGTAATCTTGTGAATGACTCAGTTCACCCTTATCGAACTCTGCTTTGAAATCTTAATGACTGAATATTCCCGTAGAAAACAAAGCTTGATAATTGGTAAGCAGATGATAAACAAATGGTGTTTTAACAAAGCAAAACTATTTTCCATTTTTCTAATCAAAGACAATAGTTTCTTATTGAATATGTTATGTAAGCAGAAGATCGTAGTTCACTTTCCCCTCATGGCTCATCAAAATTCTCACGACAGCAAAACATATCCTAAGGATTCTGACATTGAGTACATGTACATGCAAAAAATAGTCAAAGTGAAAAATATGCCAGATGTGACAATGACACTTAGATGACAGTGTCACCCTTTATACTATTTAGCCACGATAGCTAAGTGGCACTGTTCGTTATATGACATCTGGCATCACATGCTTAATGAGGATGTGTTATTTCACTCTTTACAAAGCATGACATTTGCTTATGTCTGATTTATGAAGACATTGTCTCATTTATGAAGGCCTAATACATGCTGTGAAAAGCCTTTATGAGCAACACTTCATCTAAAGTGTGACCGAATAAATGATATACACGCCCCCAGGCATTCGAATATGGAGCAAAAAAAAAGGTGTCCTCATCGGATTTCTCCACACTGCAATTCTCCATTCCAATTTCCAGCTGCAACTTCAGCTGTTTATATGCCACTTGATTATTCTTATAACTGTCTAAATCGGATCTTGAGCAGATGATTTGCCTGCATGAAAACACATTCCACTTTTTCACTGTGATATGAGGAAAGGGAACAAAACCACATGTCAGCCTGTCAAAATGGCTGCCAACCAGAAAGAACTGCCATATTAACTACATTTCCCAGAATCCCAAAAGCATTATCTCTAATGCAATTAAGCCTAATGACGTCAAACCCCCTATGAGACCTCAAGCAGCCCATTGTTCTCTCTCTCTGGACTTTGCCATGGCAGAGTTAATAGAGATCAAGGGTGCGCATCCATCTGACTGAAAAGTTTCCTCGGAACAGAACAAAGAAAGTTTTTCGGACCTCTCCAGTTGGCCACGGTAGAATTAAAGATTAAATACATTCTGCTCCATAATTGCTGTAGTTGCTTATAGGCGTATCTATTCAAGAATCGGTTAAAAAGAATTTACACTGGGAGATGACAGTGAATTTTTTTTTTTAAACTTTTTTACCTTTTTGGAAGAAATGAATAGGCGACCAGCTTCCGTTTTTGCTATTCGCCGATCATTAAGTCGACAAACTTTCTGCATTTTCCTGTGCATTATTGTGCCTGGAAAAGCAGACACCATTTCCTGTCCACTGATGAGGCTAAGGAAACAAAGAACTGCCGCCCTCGCCTTCTCACTCAGACACTGTCACCAACGCTGGGGAACTGGGTCACTCACTCCATAGTAATCCCAAGTAAGGTTGTGCATCTGGGCAGATTAGCTAGAATATAAAACACACTTTTTTATGCTAATTGTTGATTTTTGAATGTAATTATTACTGTATGACTTGAGCTGTGTTTTCTTTGCTTGCTGGTTTTAATGTATTGTACCTTACTGTGTACTGGAAGCAAAATTTTGGAATGTACAAAACCCAAAACCAGTGAAGTTGGCACGTTATGTAAATCGTAGATAAAAACAGAATACAACGATTTGCAAATCCTTTTCAACTTATATTCAATTGAATACACTGCAAAAACAAAATGTTTAATGTTCAAACTGAGAAACTTTTTTTTTTTGCAAATAATCATTAACTCAGAATTTAAAGGCAGGAACACATAGCAAAAAAGTTGGCACAGGGGCCTTTTTACCACTGTGTTACATCGCCTTTCCTTTTAACGACACTCAGTAAACGTTTGGGAACTGAGGAGACCAATTTTTGAAGCTTTTCAGGCGGAACTCTTACCCATTCTTGCTTGATGTACAGCTAAAGTTGTTCAACAGTCCGGGGTCTCCGTTGTCATATTTTATGCTTCATAATGCGCCACACATTTTCAGTGGGAGACAGGTCTGGACTACAGGCAGGCCAGTCTAGTACCCACACTCTTTTACTACGGAGCTATGCTGTTGTAACACATTCAGAATGTGGCTTGGCATTGTCTTGCTGAAATAAGCAGGGGCGTCCATGAAAAAGACGTTGCTTGGATGGCAACATATGTTGCTCCAAAACCTGTATGTACCTTTCAGCATTAATGGTGCCTTCACATATGTGTAAGTTGCCCATGCCTTGGGCACTGATACACCCCCATACCATCACAGATGCTGGCTTTTGAACTTTGCGCCTATAACAGTCCGGATGGTTCTTTTCCTCTTTGGTCAGGAAGACACTACGTCCACAGTTTCCAAAAACAATTTGAAATGTGGACTCGTCAGACCACAGAACACTTTTCCACTTTGCATCAGTCCATCTTAGATGAGCTTGGGCCCGGCAAAGCCGGCTGCGTTTCTGGGTGCTGTTGATAAATGGCTTTCGCTTTGCATTGTAGAGTTTCAACTTGCACTTGCAGATGTAGCGACAAACTGTAGTTACTGACAGTGGTTTTCTGAAGTGTTCCTGAGCCCATGTGGTGATGTCCTTTACACACTGATGTCGGTTTTTGATGCAGTACCGCCTGAGGGATCAAAGGTCACGGGCATTCAATGTTGGTTTTCAGCCTTGTCGCTTACGTGCAGTTATTTCTCCAGATTCTCTGAACCATCAGACGATATTACGGACCATAGATGATGAAATCCCTAAATTTCTTGCAATAGCTCGTTGAGGAATGTTGTTTTTAAACTGTTCGACAATCAGCTCATGCATTTGTTCACTAAGTGGTGACCCTCGCCCCATCCTTGTTTGTGAATGACTGAGCATTTCAGGGAAGCTGCTTTTATACCCAATCATGGCACCCACCTGTTCCCAATTAGCCCGTTCACCTGTGGGATGTTCCAAATAATTGTTTAATGAGCATTCCTCAACTCTCTCAGTCTTTTTTGCCACTTGTGCCAGCTTTTTTGAAACATGTTGCAGGCATCAAATTCCAAATCAGCTAATATTTGCAAAAAATTACAACGTTTACCTGTTCGAACATTAATTGACTTGTCTTTGCAGTGTATTCAATTGAATATAGGTTGAAAAGGATTTGCAAATCATTGTATTCTGTTTTTATTAATGATTTACACAACGTGCCAACTTCACTGGTTTTGGGTTTTGTAAAAGAGAATTTGTTTGGAAATTGTGGATATTTACTCCACATTGCTGCAGTACTGATCAGTTAAACATCCGATCTTTGAGAGAGTTCATTTAAAACCGCGGACTACTTTGTTTTACATTGTTGCTTTGCTCAGTGTAAATCAGAGAAAGTTTGAATTGAATTGGGACGTTTTGGCTGGTGTGACTGATTGTTCAGCCTGCCGCAGCGAGCTACACTGTCCTATCAGACTTTGCATGTGCCTTCTTTTCTGCTCTCTCTCTCTCTCTCTCTCTCTCTCTCTGTCACATTCTCTTCTATTCACATATTCTCTTTTCAGCTAGTTTCTGTACACTACACTTGGCTTACTGAATGGGAAACACTGACTCTGGCCTAACTCGTGCAGGAGTCTTTTTCTAATTCTCCCGCCTGTGCCACTCAGTTCTTTGTTCACCCTCTCAGACTGAGATCGTGGTTCTCAGACTGAGATCATCAGTCGCCATTTTAGATCTGAGTCCGGCCTCTTAGATCTGAGTGCAAGTCTGCCATCTAAACCCCTCCCTTTTGCACTCAGACTTAATTACACACACACGCATGCATACACCCCCACACACGCAGCCTACATTTACTATATTTGTTTATGTATATGCTCTTTCATGATATATCTGCTATTTCAATCAGGAGAGATTCAAGTGAAATCAGGGAATATTTATTACGCATTGAGCATAAGTGGAGTAACATGCTTAATTTAGACGGCGCTTGGACTCTTCGGGAGGACTTGTAGACAGGAGCATGGCTTCAGAATGGCAGCTGGAAAATCATCCGCCGCACTGGTGGCGGTGGTGGCTGAAGGCTGACAAAGCTGAAGCGGCAGGTCTGATGGAGCAGGGTGGTGTTGGGGAGGAGGGGGGTCAGCGAACAGCAGCATGGGCGAAGTAGGGAAGAGAGTAATGACATTTTGTAAAAGGACAGCAGCAGAACGATTGGCTAGTGATGCGACTGTGGTGTGCCCCCGGTTGAATAGAAGACATCAGCTGCGAAACCAGCTGACTGCTCAATTGACAGCCCCAGACCGTGACTGCAGAGAATTATGAGTGAACATGAGAGTGAATGATAAATTAATAAATGGAGTTGGAGTGCGCAGGAGAGTCTTTCGAACTCTTTCACTAAGCTTCATTTAATCCTTCTTATGTGTTTATTGTTTCATTCAAGAGGTATTGATTGCATGTTGATTGCTACTGAAACATTATAAACCTTTTTATATATTTTAAACAAGTGCTTCTGGGTTGTCTTTGCCTGAATATTAGCTGGAATCTAACCTCTGCCAGGTCAAGAGATCCACTTACCTTCAGTGTGTGGTTATTTTATTGATGCTGGATGTTAATGGTAATTATATTACTATTGAATTTTAGCATTGATAATTAAGCCTGGTTTTCCCATTTTTGTATAATATTGTAATAATTCATTTATAACATAAATTGTGATTATAGTAATTCAGCATTTATGTTGAAACATTAATGAGCCTTAGTGATTCAATTGCTATTAATTTCCCCTTCACTAGAAGGGTGGTTTCCTGAGGAACTTTAATTGTTTATTAAGACTTTAATTTAAATATTAACTAATTTTATTTAGTTAGTGGCTAAATTTAATAACCATTGTAATGCCAATTTAAGCTGTTGCACCAACAGTGCCTAATTTAGTTGAACTTGAACTACTCACACAACCTATGCCATGCTAATGTTTAACAGAGTGTATAAAAATAATCAACAGTCTGTAAAGAATTGTGTTATGTTGAAAATGCTGATGTTCATCTACAACCCCAATTCCGAAATAGCTGGGACAAAGTGTAAATTGAAGCACTGATTACTAAAACCCCACAAGTCAAGTCAAGTCAAGTGTGATTTTAGTGATAGGTGCTTCAATTGTGAATAAAATCAAAATGCAGTGACTTTCAAATCCCACCAGCCAGTATTTTTCTCACAATAGAACAGAGATAACACAGCAAATGTTGAAACTGAGACATTTTACAAATTTATCCACAAAATGAGCTCATTTCAAATTTGATGGCTGCCCCAGGTCTCAAAAAACTTGGGACAGGGGCCTGTTTACCATGGCGTAGCATCCCCTCTTTGTTTTAACACAGAGTGGAGGCATCTGGGCATTGAGGAGACAAGTTTCTTGAGTTTAGCTAATGGAATTTGATCCCACTCTTGTTTAATACAGGCTTCCAGGTGCTGGAGAGTTTTGGGTCTCCTTTAACAGACTTTTCGTTTAATTATACACCAAATGTTTTCAATCGGTGAAAGATCAGGACTGCAGGCAGCCAAGTTCAGCACACAGACTCTTCTACTACGAAGCCATGCTGTTGTAATAGCTGCAGTTTGGTTTTGCATTGTCCTGCTGAAATACACAAGGCCTTCCCTGGTGTAGATATCATCTGGAGGGGAGCATATGTTGCTCCGAAACCTTTATATACCTTTCAGCATTCATGGTGCTTTTTAAAACATGCAAGCGTCCCACACCATATGCACTAATGCATCCCCATACCATCAGAGATGCTGGCTTTTGAACAGAACACTGATAACAGGAGGGCTGGTCTTTCTCCTCTTTAGCCTGGAGGACACAACGCCCATGATTTCCAACAGGAATGTCAAACTTTGGACTCGTCCAACCGCAGGACACTTTGCTACAGTCCATTTTTAATGAGCCTTGGTCCACAGAACATGTCGGCGCTTCTGGATCATGCTCAACAATGGCTTCCTTTTTGCATGATAGAGTTTTAGGTGGCATCTGTAGATGGCACGGCGAACTGTGTTTACAGCAGTGGTTCTCAAACTGGGTGCTGGCGCCCCACTGTGTATGCTGGGTTTTGTTCCGACTGCAGTTGCAATCTTAGGACTTAAACAAGCTGTTGATTTGCCTTAATTGGGTGCATTCATGTTTAGAGCAGTTATTTGTCCTCTTAAGCCACATTTGGCAAATCTGCACATGCCATGAAGAATTAAAATTTCAATAGCACAATGAGATATGTTAGAAACCAGTATGAATAACTGCAGAGGGAAACGATTTGACCGAACCCTTAATCAACGTGAACAATCAATAGGTGAAACTGTCAACACATGGTTGCGAAAACCAACAATTTATTTGGCAAACAGTAAAGTCACATCTGTTTCATTTCATGTTCATTTTATTAAGTTCAGGAAAATTATTTTGAAAGAATTCGAAAAACGTGTGTTCAGCCACCCAATTTGGTGCTTACTGATTTTCTCCGTCTAATTTTATCTGTTTAGAATTTCTTTACCTGCAAATCCCCACAATATGAAAAAATAAGCATAAAATGTTTGAGGATTTTTATTCTTCATGGCACAGTGGATGTGTCCATAAAAATGCGGCTCAAGGTGGTAAATAACTGTGCTAAACATGGAATGCAGTGAATTAAGACAAATCGACACCTTGCTAAAATTCTAAGATTGCAGTTGTGGTTGTAAGAACACGAGTTGTCAGAAAGACAACAAAGTTCGCCGGGGGGCAAGGTTAAAGTTTTTCTGCACGCGGACGCGGACGCCGGGGGTACGACAATAGCTCTCCGGACGTTATTCATCCCGGCGAGCTAAAAACCAGCATACACAGTGGGGCGCCAGGAACGAGTTTGAGAACCTCTGGTTTACAGACAGTGGTTTCTTGAAGTATTCCTGGGCCCATTTAGTAATGTCAATGACAGAATCATGCCGGTGAGTGATGCAGTGGTGTCTGAGGGCCCGAAGATCACGGTAATCCAGTAAAGGTCTTCGGCCTTGTCCCTTATGCACAGAGATTTTTCCAGTTTCTCTGAATCTTTTGATGATGTTATGCACTGTTGATGAGACCTTCAAAGCCTTTGCAATTTGACTTTGAGGAAAATTGTTTATGTAGTGTGAAGTATTCCACAATTTTTTTAACGCAAGCCTTCACAGGCAGTGGCGGTCCTACAGGAGGGTCGAAGACATGTCCCTTTTAGTCCTGGCTAGATTTCAATCAGTTTCCTTTATTGATGTCTTTTCCAATTACTGTAAGTGGCAACTGAAGACACGGTTTCTCTCCACATGCGATCTAACAGCGATCAAATCGCGGGTTAAATTCAGTACAGTGGCGGAACAGAGAATTGGGTTGCACAAAACAGCCGTTGAAAACAATTATAAATCCTGACCTGTTCTCAGTCATCTTCATGATTAACAAAAGGTTCATTCCGACAGCGCTCTGCATTTAACAGGTGCTGCTTTTTCTCCCCAATCAGGTAAGACGACAATCATTCATCTGGACGTGTATTTGCTGTATTTAAATCTACGTTATGCAAAATTGCATAGCCTACCTGTCGACTCTCGCTAATTGCTTGAGCCGCACGCGTTTTATAACCTAGTGCCGAGTGCCACTGTTTTTTTTTAATCAACCCACGAAATACCGAGAGTGAGAGTTCGCGTTTCATTGGAACACGGACCAGTTCAATCACGCAAAGCATTGGCCAATTAATAGGCAAATTATTTTCCTGCACTGAATTTAGCCATTGATTTCAACGCTGTTAGATCGCATACAGTGAAAAGCCATGTCTTCAGTTGCCAATTACGATAATTGGAAAAGACGTCAATAAAGGAAAATGATTGAGATCTAGCCAGGACTAAAAGGGACGTGTCTTTGCCCCTCCTGTAGGACCGCCACTGTTCACAGGTTAGAGAGCCTCAGGCCATCTTTACTTCTGAGAGACTCAGCCTCTCTAAGACATCCCTTTTATAACTAATCATGTTCCACACCTGATGCCAGTTAACTTAATTACTTGCTAAATGTTCTTCCAGCTGATTCTCTTATATATTAATTGCTTTTTCAGTCCTTTTTTGCCTGTGTCCCAACTTTTTTGAGACATGTTGCAGCCATAAAATTTAAAATTAGCTCATTTTGTGGATAAAAATGTAAAATGTCTCAGTTTCAACATTTGAAATGTTATCTATGTTCTATTGTAAATAACATATTGGCTCATGTGATCTGAAAGTCATTTTGATTCCATTCACAATTTACACTTTGTCCCAACTATTTCAGAATTGGGGTTGTAATTCTAAGCAAATGTATAACTATTGTTGAAACCTCACAAATGCTGTATGAACTATCTGTGGCAGAAAATCTAAGTAAAGTGTTACCACGTATCTTAATCCTGAGTCTTAATTTCTGAAGTGTCAGCAAGATTTTTTGGACTTTGTCTTACTATTGGCACAAAGCATTGCCTATCACGATGAGATATGTTTGCTAGTTTACCATCAACGATTGCCGTTTTCCCATCCAGCATCTACATTATTTAAAAAGCAAATGATCTCGCACCAGTCTGTACACCCTCGGCCATGTTAATGTTACAATGAGGTGCGGTCAGGTTCAGTCATCAATCTGTACGCTCATGGAAATGTTGGTCTTACACTGAGGTGTTCAATCTGTTCACTTATGGGCGTGTTTGTGTTACACTGAGGTGTTGTCAGGTGCGGTCATCAATCTGTACACCTATGGGCGTGTTACTCTTACACTGAGGTGTGATCAGGGGCGGTCATCGATCTGCATGCCCGTGGGCATATTAGTCTTACACTGAGGTGTGATCAGGTGCGGTCATCAAACTGGACACCGATGGGCATGTTAGTCTTACACTGAGGTGTGATCAGGTGCGGTCATCAAACTGTACACCGATGGGCATGTTAGTCTTACACTGAGGTGTGATCAGGTGCGGTCATCAAACTGTACACCGATGGGCATGTTAGTCTTACACTGAGGTGTGGTCAGGTGCGGTCATCAATCGGTACACTGATGGGCATGTTAGGCTTACAATGAGGTGTGGTCAGGTGCGGTCATCAATCTGTACTCCCATGGACGTGTTAGTCTTACACTGAGGTGTGGTCAGGTGTGGTCATAAATCTGTACGCCCGTGGGCATGTTAGTCTTACGCTGAGGTGTGGTCAGGTGCGGTCATCAATATGTAAACTGATGGGCATGTTAGTCTTACACTGAGGTGTGGTCAGGTGTGGTCATCAATCTGTACTCCCGTGGGCATGTTAGGCTTACACTGAGGTGTGGTCAGGTGCGGTCATCAATCTGTACTCCCATGGGCATGTTAGGCTTACAGTGAGGTGTGGTCAGGTGCGGTCATCAATCTGTTCTCCCATGGACGTGTTAGTCTTACACTGAGGTGTGGTCAGGTGCGGTTATTGCTGGAGGCAGTAGAAAGTAATTACCTGATTGACTAATTAAAACCTGGTCTAAGGTCAATGGACAGTATTTTCTGCTATTTTGCGCAATACCAGCCCTTCCACCAGTGAAAAGAAATTTCTGTCACCCAATGGCTTACCTGTAAAGTGATATTACTCATACACTTGCTGAAGTCTTTCCTATAACCACAGATATGGATAGTTAACCTTTAATTCAAAAAAAGCGTTGTCACTTTATTTTCCGGGGAACTGATACATTACTTTAATTTTTACATTTATTTGACAAACAATTGCACAACACATGTAACAAGCAGAGTGTGCGTTTGTGGTGCACCTGCTCATCCAGGAACTTAATACTATTTATTAACATTTTTCGAGAATATAGTGATCAGGTTTCCATACTTTCAGTAATGGTTTGCTTGGTGCTTTCACTTTGAATATCATTTTTTTTTCCAGCTACTTTACCTATCCGCTGTTATAATAGCCACATGTCACAGGCACCTGGATTTTTAATGGAATGGGGGATTACACTCTGATTGGTTTATTTCATGTTTGGCTCCAAATCCATCCATTATTAATTAAGAAAAAACTAAGCACAATCCCTTTGAACCATGAGCTTTACTCTGCACTGAAATGAACCGGCGTTAAAATAGCAAAAATGGATTTGGACCTGCCCTAATTGCACTTGTGCTCTGTCATTTAACCCATATGTTTTGATGGAGGATCCTCAATTCTGGACCTCGAATTTAAATCTATCCCTGGTCTTCTTTCCTCCCAAAAAATTATGTCACAGACTGAGCCCACAAACCTTGTTTTCCTGGCAGTAATTGCCCGCTAACTAAAATGAGACCAAAACATATACAAACACTTTAGCCCTGTAGATCTAGAGTTTCCCATCCCTGCGATACACAATACCTGACTTTAATGAAACAGCCCGTGATATAGAGACTCACTCCTCAGCAGTCTTAGAATCCAGACAATGATTTAAGGCCATGCATGTCAGGTTCTGACTGCGATAGAGAGAGCTGAGGTTTCATCATAAAGCAAAGTAATTTTAGCTGCTTTATATTGGGAATTTCTGCCGATTTAACTGATTGTTGTATTCATAATAAATGAGGGAATCTGAGAACCTTTCAATTATGAGGAGAAATTAAATTTCTATGTTTTGGAGCTAGAAGCTGCTCTCTTGCTCCGTGTTTGCAACCTGCAGACAATTTTTTGAAAAATAATTATTTTTTGGAACTAAATAAATAATGATTTAATTCAGGAAAAAAAAAAAGAAAAATAGAGCAGTACTTAATAAGCAAGGTCCGGTGTTGCCAAGGGCAACGAAGGAAAGGTCTGGTCCTAAATCCTATGAATTTATCAGCACATGAAATTAAAGTATTTCCCCTCGCTGGATCATTAAATGCTGTTAAACATGATCAATGTTGTGACTGTCTGAGGGAAAACAGTGGGGCCAGCAGGGATTAATGGTGTTTACAGACTCTCCACAAGCCTTCACACGCAGACACACACACACACACACACACACACCATCAACAGGCCATCAGAGCAAAAGCTCCCTTCTCAGGTTATAATGCAACAAGCAAAAATACACTTGAAAAACGCCGATCGCTGATTCTCGCTTGAGCAGGGCGATGTTGCTCTGCAGTCTGCGAACCGTTGGACAATTATGCTGCATATTATTTTATTGTTTTGCCTCTGCAATGAGAAAAAACAAATAATTATAAAAATTTTATTATGTAAAATAACTCTTCCTGTGCAGAATGCCAGTTTTTATTGGCATTGTGTTTATGTGCGTATTGGGCAGATCGTGCATGGATTTTGGCCATTTTTTGTTGCATCCTTTAAATAATTCACTTGCTTCTAATATGTCACCAGTTGCTCAACTGTTGCTCACTGCTGGCCAGTGATGTCATTGTGACTGAGCCACAATGCTGGCTATTTCAACATAAAAGTAAAAACAAGAAAATCTTTTGGGTTTGATTGGTGGCGAGGAAGAAACTGAAGAATTTCGAGGACTGGAGGCATGTTTTGGACATGTACAACCCCAACTTGGAAAAAAGTGGGCACATTATGGTGGCACAATGGTTAGCATTGTTGTCTCACAGCAAGAAGGCTGTCGGTGCAAATCTGGCCTGGGGCCTTTCTGTGTGGAGTTTGCATGTTCTCCCTGTGTTCGCGTGGGTTTTCTCTGGGTACTCCAGTTTCCTCCCACAGTCCAAAGACATGCATATCAGGTTAATTGGAGACACTAAATTGCCCATAGGTATGCGTGTGAGAGTGAATAGTCTGTGAATGGTGTGTGTGCCCTGCGATGGATTGGCAAGCTGTTCAGGGTGGGTCCCTGCCTTTGCCTGTAGCCAGCTGGGATAGGCTTCAGCTCGCCCCGTGACCCTAGTGAGGAATAAGCGGGTACAGAAAATGAATGAATGAATATATTTACTTTAGTCTTGTTTGTATTGTATGCTATGTAATGTCTTAAATCCTTTGCTGTCATGTCTTTTTATGTCTACTGAGATCTCTTGTGATGTGCAACAATTTTCTTTGGGATAAAAAAAGTATTATAATTATAATTATTATTATGGCCCGAGCGGTGAACACTGTGAGGACCCTGTTGAAACTAAAGGAATTATTATTATATATATTTATTTTTTTTAAAGCAAAGGAATCTCATTTTTGGGGGCTTTATAATATTTGAAAACGCATCAATTTTGGTACATGCATCAGTCGCGGTGAAAATTTATGTATATTATGGTCCTCGAAGGTGGGCTTGGCCAAATGCCTTGGCCACGCCCTCTAAACAGCCAATTTTACCGACGCGCACAAAAATCGGTACACACATATATCATGCCCAGACGCACAAAAATGTCGCCTGAAGCGATGGCCTAAACCCGACAGGAAGTCGGCCAATTTGAATTAAGTGGTCATTTTTGGAGTTTTGCACGCTTTGTATTTTAACGAACTCCTCCTATACGATTTATCAGATCGACTTCAAAATCAGTGTGTGTCATTCAGTCTAGTTTCTGACCAAAATTTATTAAAAGATCCAGTCATCATTGAACAGTGTGGCGGTGGCGTGGTGTCGAATTTCCAGTATTCACCATGAAACAGGAAGTTGCTGTAACTTCAGTGTATATTGTCCAATCTGCTCCAAACTTCAGGTTTCATGAGAGTCCCTCCTTTAACACATCTACAAGACACCTGCTTGCAACAGGAAATGACGCTTTACACTTTGACGCGCTACTCGTAGCAGGGTGAGCAGATCCAACTCAAATTGGGTCAAAATAGCCTCAAGACCTTGATAATGCTGTATTATGAAGCTGGTGACGTTTCCTGAAATGGGATTGCCCTGGTACTACTGCGAACATCAATGTCTCGCCATTACACAGGAAGTTGCCTGAACTACAGTGTACATGGTCGAATCTGCCTTGAAACTTCACATTTTTGATAACAGTCAAGCATGATACGCGTGATATGGTTTTCTTTGGGCGTGGCCAAGCCATTTGAAATAAAAAGTGTGAAAATTGCCAAAAATGGCCACTTCAGTCAAAATGGCTGACTTCCTGTGGGGTTTAGCCAATGGGTCCAAGGGACTTTTTAGTGCGTCTAGGCATGATACACGATTTTCATGCATGTCAGTAAAATAGCAGCCCCCGCGGTATATTTCACCGACATGCACAAAAATCGGTACATATATTTACCATGCCCGGATGCACTAAAAAGTCTTTTGGACCCATGGGCTTAACTCAGCAGGAAGTCGGCCATTTTGATTTTAGTGGCCTTTTTTTGGCGATTTGCACACTTTGTATTTCAACGCACTCCTCCTGCAGGATTTATCAGATCGAATGCAAAATTGGTGTGAGAGTCTAGACTAAGTTGTGAGACCAAAAGTTATTAAAAGATCCAGTCAGCATTGAACGGCGTGGCGTGGTGTCGAATTTTCAGTATTTGCCATGAAACAGGAAGTTGCTGTAACTTCAATGCATTTTGTCAAATCTGCCCCAAACTTCACATGTTTGACAAGAGCCCCGCCCCGGACACATCTACATGACAATATCCTGTCATTGTCATTCCTGTTACCCCCGATGGTAACAGGAAGTGACCTTTTTTTACTCTACCATGTTTTGATCCAACATTATTGACCCCACCAACTTTATTCCACTTCTAAGATGTGCGGAATAAGTTGGTGAAGCTACATTATACATTATGAACAAGTGAAAACTTCATGAAAATTGATATACATGTCAAGAATGGCGAGCATGTACATATGAACGGGGTGTTGCCCATGCACAGCTGCACCCGTCAGGATCTCGCCACCACCCCCAACATTCACAAGGGTGCAAGGGTCCGTTCATCTCTGCTTGCAGCTTTAATTATAATTATTGTATCTCCCCAACGATAGTCGGGAGATACTACGGTTTAGTTCCGGGGCCACCGCCGCCGCCGCAGAGATTGTATATTCTGGGCTCTGGAAGCCAGAATTATTACAGGAATGTTTTGAAATTTTGAAATTTTACACAGGCAAAGATATATATATGACAATGATCAAGACTGATTTTCATCAATTTCCTAGTCCCTCCCCACATAGCAGTCGGGTCTGGCCCGCATACGGCTTCAAGCCGGCAATGCTGGGCGACTGCTAGCATGACAAGTGCCATGTTGACAGGATGTGGGCCAGGTCTGGCAATGATGGCACGTTTATGTGATGGCATGCCACATGTGGCCGACTGTGTCAGCAGGTGGCCCTGTGCTGGCCCATGTGTGGGCCAGCTCCGGCAAACCAGATCTGGGCTACTGAAGGGCCATTGCTCTTGCTGTATGTGGGCCAGAACTGGGCCGTGTAAAGTGCATTATGTGGGCCAAACCTGGGCCAGGCCAATATTGCTATAAGGGTCAAGAGCAAAAATGGGTCAAAGAGCAGCAATTTATAAACAGATGCGTAAAGTTCTGGTATAATCCATCATTGTGGGACATTGAGTACAATGTGAGGTGTATTTGGGCATTTCTCTATAGTGCATAACAAAATTAAAAGATGGATAGAATCCAGTTGAATCTCAGTGTGTAAAGGGCAAGAACAAAATCCACTTCTGGATACATATTCAAACACAAGAACCGTCATGCAGCTGTGATGGGTATCATGCAGTGGGCTTGGAAAGACTTTGGCAAACCTTTGTCAGTCAACATCATTCACCACTGCCTCCTCAGATGCAAGTTAAAGGGATATTTTAACCTTTTGGCAAATTGGCCAATTGCCATGATCCCTATAGTTATATGAGTAGGTACATTACCTTTAGTTATTTGTGCCGAGTTGTTTTGAGAATTGGGGGGTGGCGATGACGCAAGCTGCTCAGTGAACATAACGAAAGTGAGCGGTACAGGTCCCTCCCTCCTTCAAAACTCCCTTCAAAACTCATCAAATCCGCAATCCAGAAGCTCCAAAACGCTCTTCTGGCCAACTTGTGACCTGCACATTCACCACGCTTTGAAATAATAATGTATAATTATGCAACATTACGAAACATGAAGCAAATACTTGGAACTACTTTCTTGAGTGACCTGCAGCGTGGATTAACACAGTACGCACCTCAGACGTTGCGAGTAGCTGCAGTAAATATATACGCTTTTGAAATCATTCCGCCCAGCCAGTATGTCTGGAATGTAGTTCCGGATATGCATTTGCCTTGAAAATAACTCTGTCTCGTAATTATACTTTACTGTTTTTACAGCGTGGTGAATGTGCAGGTCACAAGTTGTCCAAAAGAACATTTTGGAGCTGCTGAATTGTGTATTTGATGAGTTTTGAAGGAGGGAGGGACCTGTACCATCCACAATCATTATGTTGAATTTGCAGCTCACGTCTTACCCCCCGAATCTCAAAACAACGGGCACGGATAACTAAAGGTAGTGTACCTACTCATATAACTATAGGGATTATGGCAATAGGTTAATTTGCCAAAATGTTAAAAAATCCCTTGAAAGCTTTCTTATGCAAAGCCAAAACCATTTATTAACATGTCCAAAAGCAGCCCTGACTTCTCTGGGCTCGCTATCATCTGAGATGGACTGTGAGCGGTAAAAGCTTGTTTTGTAGTCCAAAGAGTCAGCAGCAAAGCCCTCCAAGCTCGTATTCTGCATGCATCACAAGAGTAAGGAGAAACAAACATTCAAATGTTTGATCACTAAGGCCCTGTACAACTGTGCAGATGAAGACCTGCATACTAGGAGAAGGAGGGAAAATTCCACTTGCTAAATTGATCAACTGGTATCTTCTGTGCCTCAAGGCTGATCAAGTGTTTATCATCGCTGGTGATGTTACACAGATTTTAAAAGTCACCCGCCCCAACATTTTTGAACTCTGTTGCTTTCATCACTTTGCATATTTTCAATCAGGAATTAAATTCACATTTTGGGATTTCAAAAAAAATTGTTGTTATTGATGTTCAATATACTTTTCAATTGGTCCTTTTTCATGTTATTCGTATTGTCAATGATATGCCATTTTGGGGAATTGATATGTCAGCTTTTTTGGTTGCATAACTGCTTGCAGAATCGCTTGCTTGTTTGTACTAATGATCTTACGACTGCTAATGGCAACAGTAGGATGACTTTTCTGCCCAATGGGACAACTTTTCTGCCCAGATCCCTGCAAATTCTTGAATATGTATTGAACAGTGTTTCTATTCACATCAAGGAAATGACCGCAAACACATTGTTGAAGCAGCCTGGTTTCTCAAGGTCAGTTCTTCAATGATGAAGTATTTCACCTGTTCTGAATTCCACTGTGCACCCATTTCACTCCCTATGGACAAGGCTGGGTGAAAGAAATTGCCCAATACAAGCTGGGACTGAAGCCTGCAGTTGTAAACTCCCAGTAGAGCGTTACCAGGGGAGATGCCCAATGACATTCATAGAATGGAGACATCAAACAGCCCCCAAAAGCAGAAAAAATTTCCAACCGAGCACTATTTATCATGACCTCACAAAGATTATGATGATCTGTCAAATTACTTAGGTCTCTGACAACAGCGGGATAATTAATCTATGGATGACTGTATATGAACATCATAACAGTGGTTTTTATTGCTCATTTCAAATTCAATATGGACTGTGGAGAAAAGACAAAATTGTTTCAGACTGTAATGTAGTTTTATTCAGTTGTGGACTTCTCTGTCAGCTACTTCTGTGGTCAATCAAAACACTAGTGGAGTTTGATCCCCAGGGAAATATCCCAGCGATTGGAAAAGACTCCAGCATGCTTCATGGGTATATTGAAAATATAGTGTTGATATTTTTAGAAGAGGAACAAAAATGAGAAGAAATGAACTGAAATACGTGTTTTACCACAAATAATATCATACTGCCTTTCTGTGTTGACCGCACAATATGGGAAATTGATCCCATGTGACCTGTTCTGTTAAATTACCATCAAAATCAAAGTTCAATCTTTTCTGATACAGCAGAAAGATAATGTAGCTTTAGCCAATTCGAGCCACGTTGAGAAGTAATAAATCTCCAGCCCAGCAGAAGACATTAGCCTGCACTACAACTGCAATCTGCTGTACAAGCACTGTTCTGATTGTTTTCTCAAATATACGCCTGTAAACATTCTTATCGTCGTGTTGAGCAGCCTGCCACCTGCCAGTGATCTACGAGATGAGCGCAGGGTATGGAGATAGCAAAAGTGTTCTTGGTCCCAAATGTAATTTAAATGGGATTTGAACTGAAAAATATTTTTTCATTTTCTTTTGGTTGTGGGGACAGGTGCTCTGTCACTGCTACAGAAGCCTTGGTATCGTGTGGTAAATGACCAAGAACAATCCAAGTGCTGTCCTCAAGTTGGTACTAGACTGGCATATAAATTATTATATGATTGTAACCAAATTTAAGTAGAGACCTCACTCAAATAACTTATAGCTACTCTTATTTATTCTCCATGAAGCAAAGTAATATTATTTTCTCTCGATGGAGAATCTTGTTTTTCCCCCTTGGTGAATAATTTGAGTACGGACTCCTCTTAATTTTAGTTACAAGAGCTAGAAAGACCAATCCATATGCACGACTGGCATTATTCTGTGAAACTATATCCAAAGTGATTGGCAATTGTTTAATAATACCTAGGACCTCACATTCTCATCTTTACTATGAGAGATATTAAAGTTTGTAGTCCAAGGAGCAATTATACCTTAATCTGCAAGGCAAAATAAACAGAAAAAAACCAGGAGCACCTTATGGAAAGTATTATAACTCTAGATAGCATGTTCTCAGTGTCTCCATCCTCTGAATTAGATAAAGTCAAAATCTTCAAGTGAATTGCACTGTACTCTTACCGCAAGAGATGGACAAGAATCTTTTATGATATTGCTGATTTTGTTTCTTATCACGGTGAAAAGGCAGGATTTTTTTTAATAACAGACACACCCACCATCCATGTCATGTAACCTGATGCCGTTGATTCCCCTCCTCTTTTCGTCTCCCTCCTTCAGCACCATGAATAGCACATGTCGGCCAGGACTTCGTTCAGCACCCCTGGCTGCCGCTCCACGATGCACAGCTCCCAGCAGCTGCTGCTAGGTGTGCGAGAGGCTCACACGCCTGAGGCCATGCCCTTTATCCCCGTCTAAATCAGCCAAGATCTCAATATAAAGACAGAATGGCTAAGAAAGGATTTTGTAAGTGCGTTACTAACCACTGGTCTCTCTATTTTTCCATCAAAGTCCGAAGGCGGAGAGACTGGTGAATCCCAGATTTACACTCCATCCAGAAAGCCTCACTCTTTCTTGCTTAAATATGTCAGTTTTAAACAAGAAATTTTCACATATGGTTTGGAATATACAGTTTCTCTAAAAGCAAACAATTTATTATTGTTTATTTCCCCCTCAGTATCTACGTTTTCCCAGAAAATTGAACTTATAAACATTTAAGGAAGTTTTTAGGGTTATACACTTTTCAAAGACTGGGTGCTTTTCTGTGAACAATTCAGCCATTCAGATTCCTGCTGTCCATACTTCCGCTTTAAGATGTCTTGGCGCATTTCAAGCGTTTAGGTGTCAATATCTGTCAGCAATTATCAGGCCCTTAATTGTCAAGCTAAAATTGGACCTGGGAATATAGACTCTTTTGCATGTAACCGCTGCTTGGAGGGTAAATTGCATAAAACATAAATTTGTTCCCACGCAATGAATGTGTTTATATCTTTTCCAATGTCTGCCAGTGTCTTTACCCAAATCCTTTTTCATACTATAAACAAATTAATCTCCTCTTTTCTATGGAAAGGCAGCATCCCCGTGATCAAGAGAGAGTTTCGACAAAGGCATAGACCTCTAGGCGAATTGGAACCCCCCAAGTAACTGCTGTTAGGCAGCTAATATACATCAATTAAGTCAATGGACCCAGTAGCCAATATTACACTGGTATGAACTCAAAGCCAAATCCAGTTCTTCTACTTCACTTTCGGTTTGCTTTCATCTATTCTGCCCGTTAGGCTGAACTCTTTTTCGTGTTTCCTGCTGTTGTTTCCACTTTAAAAATTTGTTCTCAGTTAAGACTTGCTTTCGACTCCAGAGACTGTCTCCCTGCAGCCTGATTTGCGATAATAATCTCCTTCTCCCCCCTGGTTCTGACGTGGCCTTTTCTCTATGGCAGAGGTTGGACCTTGTCAGGGTAGGAGACCTTTACATTGACAAGGGCTTTTGTAGTTTCAGTGATCTGTGTGGAAAATTTAACCTCCCTAAATCTCAGCTGTTTCAATACTTCTAAGGGTGTAACTTTGTTTTACAAAGTCTCACCTCCTGTGCCAGGATTTTCCTCCTAACTCAGCCATTGACTCAATTTTGAACATCCTCATGAATTGAGAAGACGTCTTTTCAAAAATGTACAGCTCAGTCTCCCTTTTTTCAGACAGAGACCTGGCTTGATAGTATTTAAAATGTTTGGGAAGATTTACTTAGCAAAATTATTGATGACAATAACTGGGATGGTGAATTCAGCTGAGTGAATGACAGTATGTCTTGTCTTTTAGCGCACAGATGAATATCGCCTTTAGCATCAATATTAGCACACTGATGAATATCATCTTTAGCATCATTCTTAGCACACAGATTAATATCATCTTTAGCATCATTATTAGCACACTGATGAATATCTTTAGCATCATTCTTAGCACACAGATTAATATCATCTTTAGCATCATTCTTAGCGCACAGATGAATATCATCTTTAGCATCATTATTAGCACACTGATGAATATCATCTTTAGCATCATTATTAGGACCCAGATGAATATCATCTTTAGCATCATTATTAGCTTACAGATGAATATCATCTTTATTATCATTATTAGCACACTGATGAATATCATCTTTAGCATCATTATTAGCACACTGATGAATATCATCTTTAGCATCATTATTAGCACACTGATGAATATCATCTTTAGCATCATTATTAGGACCCAGATGAATATCATCTTTAGAATCATTATTAGCTTACAGATGAATATCATCTTTATTATTATTATTAGCACACTGATGAATATCATCTTTAGCATCATTATTAGGACCCAGATGAATATCATCTTTAGCATCATTATTAGCTTACAGATGAATATCATCTTTATTATCATTATTAGCACACTGATGAATATCATCTTTAGCATCATTATTAGCACACTGATGAACATCATTGGAGAGGAAATCACCACTCACCCCCAAAGCATCTCTATGGTGAAGTAGTCAGACCTGGAGAAAACGAAGTCATCTGGAAAATCTGAATCTGTTTGTGCCTTCTTAGTAAATTTCATGGCTAAATTAAAATCACTACAGGCTGTATGAAACAGTCCCCATTACTGCACACTCTACTTAAATCTCAGTACCTGTCACTACCTACAGTGCTGTAGTCTTGCATGTTCTTTTGGTTTATGATTGATGTAAGCATTTTGCAAGAAGGAATGGTTGGGTATTTATGTTTTACCCTTCTTTTATATTCTTTGTAGAAATGTTACATGGGAACAGGTGTGTGCGTGCGTGTATACTTTTACTGGGTTAATAAACAAATGTTTTTATAAGAAATAGCAAAGGATTAATCTTCTTTTAGACTTCCTAAAACATTGAGGCCTTCTGGGTAAATGTACAGAGTAATTTTTACATAAAGAAGAGAGAATACCTGTCTGCTCAGTTTTTTAGGGCTTCCAACGGTGACAAAAAAAAAAAAGTTGCCTGAGAAAATTTTATTTTATATGGGAATAGGGTCTAAATCCAGACTGAAACCAAAGCCGGAGACTGACTGGGGTTCTTCTCAAGTGACTTCTGGGTGGTCGATGCAGTTTCACCAGCAGTACAATTGTATTAAAAAATAATGTACAATCATTCCTGCTCCGAAACCAACTCTCAAAGGACCTTTCTGCAATACTCTTCTGCGCTCAGCGGCAGTAATTAACTTATTATAGTGATCCAACACCATGACAACAGCTCCTCAGTGCTGAGCTGTGGTTGAGATTCATTCACCATTGTCATTCCCAGTACATCTTCAAATACAGCTTTCTGGAGCAGCGCTGTAGTATGATTCATCACAGCACATCACTCTGCTGACCTGCTCTGGATCAAAAAACCCAGCAGGGTTAAGAGAAGGTATCCCATAAAGCCACATCAACTACTCAGGGGTGTACACTTCTGTGACACACACACACATGCACACACACAAACGTGCTTGCATGTGCGCAAACACAAACAAACACACACCCTCACTCACACACACACACACACACACACACATACAGCAAACTGCAAGGGAGAAACCACCACTAGAAGAACAAACATAATTTCAACCTAGGACCTCTGTAGCACAGAACTACTATTAAGCAGAAGAAGAAAGGACTAACAGACAACAGCACGGATAAAACAGAACTAGGGAGACATGCGACACAAAGCTTATGTTGGTAAACAGTGGAATTATATTATGAAAGCAAATTCAGATCTCACAACTGCATAGCCATGGGGGATTTTACCCTAGAGGATGGCAAACATCTCATCAGTTGGATGTGCTGAGGTCAAGAAGGCGGAAAAAAAAAAATCCAGGCAGCTTGTTTCTTTTAACAGTGCATGCATACCGGCTAAAAGCCACATGGGCTCTGATTTGACTATTCAAATTCATATCGCATTGCCGTATATCAGATTTGTATCAGATCTAGGACACATATGAAACTGGCTCTATTCTGATTTGAAGGTGAGACTGACGATCGGATTCCTGCATCCAAACTGCCCTGAAAACATCAGATCTGCGTCACATTGAGGGAAAAAAATTCAGATTTGAGTCACTTCCACCAGGTAATTTGTATGTAACTGGAGAACATTGCAGTCCCCTGACCAGTCCTTTCTATTACGCCCACCCTGCCATCCTGGTTACTGACCTTTGACCAGTCCTTTCTATTACGCCCACCCTGCCATCCTGGTTACTGACCTTTGACCAGTCCTTTCTATTACGCCCACCCTGCCATCCTGGCTACTGACCTCTGACCAGTCCTTTCAATTACGCCCACCCTGCCATCCTGGCTACTGAACTCTGACCAGTCCTTTCTATTACGCCCACCCTGCCATCCTGGTGACTGACCCCTGACCAGTCCTTTCTATTACGCCCACCCTACCATTCTGGTGACTGACCTCTGACCAGTCCTTTCTATTACGCCCACCCTGCCATCCTGGCTACTGACCTCTGACCAGTCCTTTCTATTACTCCCACCCTGCCATCCTGGTGACTGACCTCTGACCAGTCCTTTCTATTACGCCCACCCTGCCATCCTGGTGACTGACCTCTGACCAGTCCTTTCAATTACGCCCACCCTGCCATCCTGGTGACTGACCTCTGACCAGTCCTTTCTATTACGCCCACCCTGCCATCCTGGTGACTGACCTCTGACCAGTCCTTTCTATTACGCCCACCCTGCCATCCTGGTGACTGACCTCTGACCAGTCCTTTCAATTACGCCCACCCTGCCATCCTGGTGACTGACCTCTGACCAGTCCTTTCTTTTACCCCCAGCCTGATGGTCTGAATTTGAGCTCGCTCCCGCCTCACTTCACACCGTCTTCTGATAATCCTATTCATGGTGCTGAATATTTGCAATCATTTCTTAATTATAGACATCTGTACAGCTTATGCTTGATCTGCATGTGGTTAAGGTGGTCTGGAAATTGTGACACGTGGTCCTGTGTCAAATTAGTATACAGACATTGCCAAAGGTGCCTGTGAGTCCAGATGTATGAAAGGTCACTTTAAGTAAACACAGCCCATTTGCCCACTCTGTGAAATCATTAGCCTGTTCTGAAGACCTCACCAAATGGAATTTCAAAAGTACATATGGAGGACTATTTGGACATGTTTTGGCACTTTAGCCTCCAGTTGGAATGTTCTATGGGGGGAACATGTGAACATTCTGTAGTTTAGTCTCGTCAATGTCATCTCAGACAGAAGCATCCGCGTCAGCTGAGTGGGTATTTTAGGTTATCGGCTGTTGTAGGTTTTGGTAATTTTTTCATTGGATGCTACATACCTGACAATTGGTACAAAATTTAATAAAGCCAATCTAGACTATGGGACGCGTCTATTTAGGATGTGTCTGTCTGGAGGCATCTAACTGGGATG
Source organism: Gymnothorax reevesii (assembly GCA_029721435.1). NCBI lineage: Eukaryota > Metazoa > Chordata > Actinopteri > Anguilliformes > Muraenidae > Gymnothorax > Gymnothorax reevesii. The sequence continues at coordinate 118,772,780 of CM056578.1, forward strand.
AAACCTGTAGTCACCATGGCAGCATGTCCGCTCCCTAGTTTTTTACAGAACCATGCATCCCACTCACATCATTAACTACAACCAGACTAACAGAGGCAGTGTCGCTCGATGCACTGAAGCAGTCTTTCCAACTGCGTTAGCGATTGTTGTCACCTCACCATGAATTCAAAAGCAAAGTAATCAGGGAATGTCCCGCTGAAACACCTTCGCCTGGTAATGTGCACAGTTTGTGGCCCAGTGAAAATTAATGACTGCTGAAGGGCATTGGGCTTCCAAGGGAGAAGAAGAATGAATCAAAAACAATGGGACCCGACTGGCTGCAGTACAATCTGCACTCATATACATGTCTGACACATTAATGGATGCATTTATAGAAGCAGTTTCATCTGGGCCGTCAGACGCCTCCTGCTCTTACTGGCCTTTCAATGTACCTCTGCCTCCCTGCCCCACACAATACCTCACAATATCTTTAATGACACAGCAGGAGCGATCCCTACCCAGCAGCTAAACCCACTCAATCCACATGCTTGATACAAAGAATATATAGGCGTGAGAAAGAAAAATCCCTTACAAGTAGAAGTTAAACTAAAATGCTTAATAAATTCTGCACTAACTTGCGCAGCACAGGTGAGGAAAAAAAACTGCTGAACTTCATACTTGCGAAAGAAACAAAAATTGAAGTTTATTTTATGCCTGACGATGTTTCAGGTATAAATTTTGCTGGCAGTTAAATCTCCAGAGTTGCTTCTCCTACCATAAAGGCTGCAGTGCTGCTCTCCTACCTATCATACGCAGTACTCTGCTTAAACTTTTCTCTTGTTAAATATAAATAATTTGCTTGTTATCGAGTCCTTCACTGGGTGGGTGGTACTGCACTTACATGTTGCTCTGCTCTGTTGTTTGCATTCGCTGTTATTTTTCGTTTTCTTTAATCGGAGTCCTGTCTACAACAGGGTTCGCTTATCTGTTTTAATTACACACCTGTAGCGAGTTTCAGCCTTCAATGCTCAGCACACACACAGAACTCACACAAGGGCAACACTCTGGTGTCAGGAGAGCGGGACAAAGGATAAAGGGGGATATTCTCTACAATCCCCCCCCCCTCATTTCAGTTCCAGGCATGAAAGTGATAATTTAATTGAATAACAATGTCTTGGCTTTTCTTAATTCCTGAAAAAAAAATCAAATAAATACTACTTTTTGACTGTTCAGGACATATATTATCCCTCTTTATTCATCGATAAAGATGTTACTGATCACTTGAAATTGACTGATTGAGTTATTTAAAACCACATCGCTAATAGTTTGTGTGACAGCTAAGCAGGAGTTTTGAAAATAAGTCCTAACCCTGCACACAGCATGTATAACCTCCCTGCGACACATAATTGCTTCTCGCCAGCTTGCCCTGTCGGTCCCTCACAGACACCTGCACCTCGTGTGACCTCTGTTGTAAAAACAGAGTTAAGCTATCCTCTGGAGACCGCGGTGTGTAAATCTAATGCTAAAGTGAACTCGCAGCGAGAGGGAATCTGTTCTGCACACATTAGTAACAAATCCTTGCCGCAGTTCAAGATGGACTTGTTTTCAAGCTCCAAACAGCATGATATTTTTATTAACCCATCAGCATGCTGTTTTACAACCACCATACATATTTAGTTTGTCAAAGCGCTCCTTTCCCCTTTGGAAATATGTAACAGATGGGAGATTATTTCACTTGCCCTCCCACGTTAGTAATAGTAATAACATTTCCGAATAAGAGTGTCAATGTTGCCTCAATGTTAGCCTACCATAAACAGGTCTGCACAGAAAATAAGATTACCCTGAGCTTGATTATTGAGTTGCCCTCTGATCAACCAGCTTTCTTATCCTGTCTTTGGCTTCATTTTAATGAACTGCTGCCTGAACACTCAGTGAGCAGAATCTCAAAGCAAGACAAGCATTATATTAATCATGATTTTTGCAGATAAAGCCCCCCCCTATCTAAAATTGAGGTGCAACTACATCACTGTTTGGAGGAGAGGTCTTTAAGGTAATGTGCAGTTTTCTGTAATAAAATGCTGCATGAGTGTATAAATTGGTGATCTGCATTTGTGTTAAAAAAAAAAAAAACCATCTGCCATACAGTCATCCTTGGGGCCTGTCTGTGACTTTCCTGATCTGTCTCTATATTGTGACACTAAACTTACCTCAAGAATCAAACCATTTGAAAAGAGGCTGAAAGCCAGCAGTACTCTAAGGGGAGACAGTGATGGGGCTGTAATATGTAATAACAGACACATACTCTCAGAAACACACAAAAGCAAAGGAGAGCACTCCATAGCCCATAAAAAATAAAATACAGAGTTGACCTTCTCTTGCAGCAGGAAAGAGGAAAAGCTTCTGAGCATTGTCTTTGTCAGTCGGGAGTTTCAAGGTGGGAAATTCGCTGCAGCATTTCAACATTTTCAGAATATCAGAGTTACAGGTATAAAAATATTCATTGTAATATATATGATACTCAATTTGGATTAGTTAGTGATATAGCATTTTTTTACTTCTTTATTTAACCTACTAGATTCTGTATACAACACAATTAGCAAATTCATTCGTTGTATGCAAGTTGTTTATATTATTAACAGTATTATTCTGCGGAGAAGATCCTGAGTTTCCTGCAGTTTCAGAAAAACTTGAAGACAGTGTGGACACTAAATTATGCAAATAGAAATGATATCAGGTCTTATAGTTCACCACCTGTGATGCAGCTATAGTGTCCCATTGCTCATTAATAAAGGTGCATAATATTTTGTATTTACTCCTGTAATAATCAGCTTTATTCACTAAGAAGTGCTGCTGCCTGGTGCTTCCAGAGATAATGCAGAGATGACAGGATTTATTTTGTGTCCTCATGTGGGGGATGGGGTCAGAAACCTATGGTTTATATATTGTAGTTGATCTGAATTCATGAATTATTCACAGCTGTTCTTACTATTTCATATAACTACATTTATCTCCACACTAGTTTGCAATTTGGAATTTCCTATAACACCTGATTGCTCTAGCACCCAGCAGTCTTAATATGCAGATGAAATGTTTTTATTTCCCCAGTGTACTTGTGGCAGGTCTCAAACTTGGACACAGTTACAGGCATCTTAATGCTACAGATGATATAATATCTCCTGTCGAGGAAGAATGTAAGTACCTAAAATATAGGTACATATTTTAAGTATATATATATTTTTTGTTTTGTTTTTAGGAAAGTATTTCATTTAAGTTTATCGACAATGACCTTGTTATACATCCTTTAGACCTATTTGCATATTGCTTCATTCTCTGCCTGTTAAGATCTTCCCTAAAATGCTTCCTCTTTCACAGCCTTGAAATGTGTGCAAATTATGAGTCTTCAAGGGTAATGTGAAGGGCTTGGTTTGACTCAGGATCAGTAAGTAAACTGAGCCACAGTGAACGAGGTCAAAAGTTCCAGATTTCTGGACCAGGATTGGTCGAGCCTTCCTGTGCGTGGCATCCTGATGAATCTAATCACTTTGTTTTTATTTTTTCCTGACTGAAGTCCTTGATGATCCACTCCCAGCCAACATGTTCCCTCAGCCAGCATGTTCCCGCTCATTAGCTATAATGAAGTGTGATGCAGGCAGGGGCTTTGATCACTGAAAGCAATGACATGCGGTTGCCAGATCAGATGGTGTTTCAGCACTGGGGTCCAAATCAATGTCTTCAGAGGAATAAATCTCCACCCAGAATACACCGCCAGAGATGCTGTAAAAACAAGGCTGTTCCAAATGGAGAACTGAAAGTGGTAATTGCTTTGGATCCATTACAGTTATAGCCACAGATTGACTCCATAGGGTTTCAGGAATGATAATTTTTCATTTCAATGATTATCCACATCATAATAACATCAGACAAATGACAGTATGGCCGTGTGAGAATATAAAATCAGCCCTGAGTTGGGTTGCTTTCATATTATTGATTTTGCTATTTAAATGCTGTAAAAAAAAGAAAATGAAAGGAAATAAAAGTTAAAGTAATTCTTTAATTTGAATTCTGTCACAAGTTCTACACGTCTAACAAATTGCATTGAGACTTAACTAACTTTTGAGCAAAATTCTCCAAATAATTGCTCTATGCGGTGCATTAATAAACAACACATAAACAATAAACACTGATAAATGAGCACATTTGTTTATTATTGGAATTCAGTATTTTCCCATTTTAAAAGTGAGTGATTCATTTATTTTCATGCTTAATCTTTGGCAGGGACTTGGCTCTGTACTCGTGGGAAAATGGCCGAGCAAATGAGATGACATGACTGTAATGATAACAAGTGACCTTCAGTGCAAATAAACTACCTAAAGCTTTTTATTACGAACAGTAACATAAAAGAAATGTAGTGCAGCCTACCCATAAGTTTAGGTAACAATTCAACATTTAAAATGAAACCGAATCAACATACAGACAGGTGACACACTAATGGACAAAAATAACAGAAATAGCCTTAGTAAGGTATTGGGCCCCCACAGACTCGCAGATCAGCGTAAACACATCTTGGCATAAAGCCTGCTGGTGTAAAACTTTACTGGGGGGTCAGTGCACCTCCTGTATCTGGCAGGGGCAGAAATGGCAGGGCTGCAGGGGGTGCAGTTGCACCGAGGCCCAAGGTTGACGGGGCCCATAGACAAGAAAACAAGTGATATTGGCAAAACTGTATTAATGCTTTACAGCCATGAAGGGCAGATACTTTCATATATACAGTGCTGTGAAATAAGTATTCGCCCCCCTCTTGATTTCTTATTTTTCTGCATAGTTGTCACACTTAAATGTTTCAGATCATCAAACATATTTTAATATTAGACAAAGACGACCCGAGTAAATTCAAAATACAGTTTTTAAATGATGATTTCATTTATTAAGGGGAAAAAAAGCTATCTAAATCTAGCTGGCCCTATGTGAAAAAGTAATTGCCCTCCCTTGTTAAATGATGAAGTAACTGTGATTAACTGCATTTTTTTAGTTCAATTTCACTAGCCACACCCAAGCCTAATTATTGCCAGACCTGTTAAATCAAGTAATCACTGAAATACAACTCTTTCTGACAAAGTGAAGTATGCTGAAACTTCTCAAAAAACAACACATCATGCTGCGATCTAAAGAAATTCAACAACAGAGGAGAAACCAGGTCATTGACATCTATCAGTCTGGAAAGGGTTACAAAGCCATTTATAAGGAAAATGATGGTGAGAGCCATTATACACAAATGGAGAAAACTTGGCATCCACAGGAGAGTTCAAAGGCAAAAAGTACTGCTGACCAAAAAGAACACAAAGGCTCATCTCACATTTGCCAAAAAAAACATCTTGATGATCCCAAAGACTTTTGGAAAAATATTCTGTGGAATGACGAGACAAAAGTTGAACTTCTTAGAAGGTATGCATCCCGATACATCTGGTGTAAAACTAACCCAGCATTTCATAAGAAGAACATCATACCAACAGTCAAACACAATGGTGGTAGTGTGATGGTTTGGGGCTGCTTTGCTGCTTCAGGACCTGGACAACTTGCCGTAATTGATGGAATCTTAATTTCTGTTCTCTACCAGAAAATCCTGAAGGAGAATGTCCAACCATCAGTTTGTGACCTCAAGCTCAAGCACAATTGGGTTATACAGCAAGAAAATGATCTGAAACACACCAAGTCCACCTCTGAATGGCTTAAAAATACAAAATGGAGTGGCCTAGACAAAATATGGATTTAAAACCGATTGAGATGCTGTGGCATGACCTTTAACAGGCCGCTAATGCTCGAAAACCCTCTACTATGACTGAATTAAAACAATTCTGCCAGAAGAGTGGGCCAAAATTCTTCCACAGCAATGTGGAAGACATGTTGCCAATTATCGCAAACACTTGATTGCAGTTGTTTTTGCCGAGGTTGGCACAACCAGTTAGTAGGTTTAGGGGCAGTTACTCCTCTGTTCTTCAATTTCTTTAGATCGCGGCCTGAAGTGTGATCTTCAGGTCTTCAGAATTCAGTTGGTTTGAGATCTGGTGGCTGTGAGGGCAAAGGCATATGCTTAGGATCGTTTTCTTACTCATAAAACCATTCAGTGACCCCTTGTGCCCATTGAGGCCTGGGCCGTTTTCATCCTGGAACAGACCTATAATTGTACAAATGCTTCATCATAGGATATAAAGGTGATCACAGAAAATAAGTCTGCATTGATTTGCAGTGAACCACCTGCCTGTAAGAGGATGAGTGGGTCCAAATCATGCATGGAAAATGAATAGAAGCATCTGCTTTTGTTATGTTTGTTCTCACGTTTATTCAGGCTTTTCCGCTAACTTGTCCAAACAGTATCCAAAAATCAATTCTAATTTCCAGTCGCTCGCCAGGCACGTCAGTGACTAACAGGGTTGTAAACAGCTGAATGTTTTAAAGGTTAATTGTTTGCACGTGTTACTTTATAAGATTTGGTCAACAGTGGCTGTCTTTTCCAGTATCAATTATCTGAGACAGAGAAACGGTGCAACTAGGAACAAAAGTAAATCAATACGAAAAATACAAAAATTAATGGGGTATTGGTACAAGCGCAGTTCATTACAATAAGCATGGAATTTTGTGGATATATTGCAGAGAAAGCAAATGGGTTGCCAAAAAGGTAGCAGATTACAGTGACTCCAATGTACAATGCCTTGCACTAATATTACCACCTTTTATTATTATTAGCTAAAAAGGTTATGGAAAAAAATGTGGTTGCTGTTAATCTGCCAAAATATTTTTTATTCTCTGAAATATGAATAGAAATCTGACCTTGATTTTAAGGAAAATGATTGAATGAAAGAAAGTCCTTACCCTAAAATTACTATTTTGCTAAAAACATATAAGCTGCAATCATTTGCACCCCTAGAAAATCTTAAAAATGAAGAGACTTTTCCACTAAATATTAGTTTAAACATGTCTACAGCCTAATTTCTCAATAAAAGTGCAACCAGTTTAATCTTAAAGAAAAAAAGTTAATTGCTTTTATTGTTTCTGGGCTTTAGCTTTTCCCTTAGCTACCGAGATGTTGATGACATCATATCAAGAACAACAAAGCCAGAGATGGTCACAAGTTAACGCAGCGGAGGCATTTTAAACCGTGTCATCCTCATAATGGGAAGAAACTGGACTAAAAGCGCATGATTACCATTTAAGGGAGTTCCTGATAACTTAGGTTAATGAACAGGGCCACTCCCGATGTGCCTTCCTATTCGTCCTTACACCTATATATACCTCCTACATTCCCAGAATCCCCGCTCGTCTCATTTCTACGTCTCGCTCACCCTCCCCCTCTCCTAGAAGGAAGCAAGAAACACCCGCCACCAGGGACCCCGGGGGGCTTGGGAGCCACACGGACTCCGACAAGAGATGCGAGCCCCACCCTGAGTCTCGCCACCCGGGGGGCGCCCAGCGTCTACTCAATCACAGTCCAACACCACACCCTCCCCGATCTCTGATCCGCAATCCCACCCAATACTCTCCTCTACTTTGAGAGTGGTCCAGAATTCATTAAAGGTAATTAAAATACCATTGAAGAACCAAGCAATTAAATAAGCATGTTGCAAATCATAAAATAAAGCAACATCAGAGCATGATTGCTCATATGGTGCTAGCGATTCCATAACATTTATGCTATGGAGACAAATGATAGATTAAAAGAAAGAAGAGAGTCCACAGATTCCAATGATATAAGACTTGTCACCACAGGCAAAAGCCTCACTCAAACAGTAAGAGCAGCAGGCCTACACTTCGCACTTACATTTAATGTCTCTGGGCCAGGTCACGCGGTAACGGACTTACAAAATTAGTGTATTTTATATCGGAGCTCCAAAAATAAATAAGATAGAGTTACAATTTAAATTGCTCTGTGTGGGTCTTCCCTAGTACTTCAAACAACAAAATGGCCGATTTTGTTCATTTTATTTTTGTTCGATTTTGTTCGATTTATTCTTGGATGAAAATGGCAAAAAACTGTTCGGTAACGGAGTTACAAATTTGTCATCTTCAGGCTTCTGTGACTCAACCTTTTTGAGCACAAAATCCCTAAGAAAAAGGTTAAAAAGTCCACACTTATTCCAGAGAGGCTGTTTTTTTTTTCTTCCTTCGAGAACAAAATTCTTGAATAGTGAGCCTTGAAGTCCAGGGCATTTGTTACTTTGACTGCTGGGGAAGCTTTTGAATCTCTTAGATCACAGATATCCCCTTTCCTTCAGAAAAACATGTATCTGGCAATTTTCGTTAGCTTTGTTTTGAAATGAACATTTTTATAAAAAACCCCCGAACCGTAAATGAATCTCTGCCTCCGGACAATTATGCACTCTGCAGTCTGTCAAGCAAGACAAATCTTTGTAGGTTACAATACCCATTTCATGTACCAAATACCACTGTTCCAGAATGAGCAGGTAAAATCAATTAAAATTTAGTAAACAGATAAACTTTGAGTCTCCCTTCATTGCGAAAACTGACAAGTTTTGAAGATTCTTCAACCATGCTATTATATGGGTTAGGCTTTCAAAATTGGAGCCACTGAGGGGGATCACGGCGTAACTTTCCTTAACGACAGTGCTCATTTTGGGATGATTTTTGGTTTCAGATGTTCCGAGGGCGCGTACTGATCTGGGTAAAACTGCTTTTATGTATTACGCTCCACAGAAGCAGGAATGTACATGTGTAATGTAGTCAGTTTTTATTTATTGTACTTGGTGTTTTCTATGTTTTTTTTTTTTTTGCTACTGGGCTCCGTTGAAAAAGAGAGCTTGCTCTCAATCGGACTCCCAGTATAAATAAATAAATAAATAAATAAATAAATAAATTTTCTACTAAGTCACTGCTTTAGGTTCCTTCTGTGTCCAATTTTTTTCAATATTCTCATAACATGAAATGTTGGCTTGAAGATGATCAATTATTAGGATGCTCTTTGAATTATTTAACATCCTCACCTCCTAAATGTGCAGATATCAGATGAACTGGGGTTTCTGAAGGCCAAAATGACGAAGAAATATTGGTCCAAGATAAATATTCCTGAGTGCTTCTCAATGAGCCCTATCCATAAACAGCACCCTCCGTAATTATTGGCACCCCTGGTTAAGATTTGTTTAAAGCCTTAAAATAAATTCAAATTTTATTGCAGAAGCATACTTTCACACTGAAAATTGTAGAAAAATGTAACCTTCAACTCAAGTGAATTTTAAAGGAAAAAAAAATCCCGAACTAAGAAATAATTATTTTTCATAAAATTGCCTGTTCCACAATTATTCGCACCCCTAACAATTCCTAGGAATTAAATTTAATTGAAGTATTTCTGTCATTTCTAAAGTAGTTTACAAAGTTGATCAGAGTATCTAGGAACATTTAATTAGTAATTCATCACTTCCTGTTTCCCTGGGGTATAAATATGACGTGACACAGAGGCCATTTCTCTTATCCACTCTTCAACATGGGAAAGACAAAGGAACACACCATTCAAGTAAGGCAGATGTGTGTCGACCTTCACAAGTCAGGCAACGGCTACAAGAAAATAGCCACTTGCCTGCACCTGCCCATATCTACTGTCAGAGGAATTATTAAGAAGTTTAAAACAACTGGAACAGTGATAAACAAGCCTGGACCAGGACGCAAGGTTATTTTGCCGCCACGCACAGTGAGGAGGATGGTAATAGAAATAAAACGTTCTCCAAAGCTCACTGTCAAAGAATTGCAAAAAATGGTACCATCTTGAGGTCACAAAGTCTCCAAAACAACCATCAGGCGCTATCTACATGCCAACAAGCTATTTGGGAGGCATGCACAGAATGCCTTCAAAATCTTTCCTTCAAGATTCCTTAATTTTGCACCCGCCTAGTATTTTTTTTGCCTCACAGTGGAGGTGGTACTTTTACTCATAACCCTTGTTTTTCTGTGAAGTGTTTGTACAAATTCTTAATTTGGAAACTTGAATCGTTTGTAAGTTACGCTCAGGATGTGGTTCACTGACGCAGTCAGCCAAACAGAATTGCCAGCCAGTTAAAGGGGTTGTGTGAAATAAGCAGACATATCATTTTCATTCAGTTTTTCTGTTTGTTTGTGACGAGAAACTCATTTCAAAACATTCTGCGTTGGAATTTTTCCAAAACTCCCTCTGAGTTACGAGTAATGGCCCTAGCAACGCCCTTAGCAACGGAGGCAAAATTCTTCGGGGATCTTCGGTGATCTCGTCAATTCCAGAACAGCCATTATCATGATTAAGCGCACGCCATTGAAATTCCTGTTCATTCTTCGCTGTTTTGGTGCCTTTGTGTCGAGATTCCTAAGATGCCTCGGCGGTGTGTCCCAATGTATTGTTCTCATTCAGCCCAATGGTTGTTTGAGTGGCCGAAAATTATCAGGTGTGGCCAGTTTTAATTAATAACGCATTCCTGTCAATTCTCATGCATTCGGTGAGTTTATGTGGTATATTTACACTCCTTTGCTGTAGTCAGAAATTATTCAATCAACGCATACAGTGCTGTGACAGTTGCCCCCTTCCTGATTTCTTACTTTTTTCCATATTTTTTACACTTAAATGTTTCCGGAAAAAGCTATCCAAACCTTCCTAACCCTCTGTGAAAAATTAATCCCCCCCCCTTGTTAAGTCATGAATTAACTGTGATGAACCACATTTTTTGAGTCCAATTTTACTAGCCACAGCCAGGACTGCCAGACCTGCAGAATCGAGAAATCACTTCAATAGAACCTGTTTCACAAAGTTAAGTAGGCTAAAATATCTCAAAAAGCAACACATCATGTCGCGATCTTAAGAATTCAAGAACAAATGAGAAACAAAGTAATTGACTTCGGTCAGCCTGGAAAGGATTACAAAACCATTTCTAAGGCTTTGGGACTCCAGCGACCCACAGTGAGAGCCATTATTCACAAATGGAGAAAACTTGGAACAGTGGTGAACCTTCCCAGGAGTGGTCAGCCTACCAAAATTACTCCAAGAGACGACTGACGACTCATCCAGGAGGTCACAAAAGAACCCAGAACAACATCTAAAGAACTGCTGACCTCACTTGCCTCAGTTAAAGTCACTGTTTATCATTCAACAATACGAACTGGGCAAGACTGGGCAAAAATGATTAGAATTTATGTAGTAGAAGCATTGTAAACGTTGACAGTGTTGGGCAGTTCGAATCATTGCAAAGAATTGGCTCTTTCGAGTCAATACATAAAAATATACCGGACCTATTGACTATTTTCGAAAAGTATTCAGCGAAATTAGAGGCAACGGTGTTGTGTCTAATTCTGTTCCCCTAATTCCCCTGGAGAAAGTAATTATGCTGCACCTATTTTATGAAAATTGTGCAGAAAATAACTTCACGAGTGCTGGTGAAGCTTTATGTACTTTGCAAAGGTATCAGATGAGAGGACGAATCGTCAAGCAATGGATTCTAATCAGGCCTGGCTCAGGGAATTGGGGGGTCACAGACATGTCCCTTTATGAAAATTAGGATAGTCCTGGCTAGTTCTCAATTATTTTCCTTTATTGATGCGTTTTCCAATTATTGTAATTGGCAACTGAAGACACCGTTTCTCTCCATATGCCATCTCACAGGGATGAAATCATGGGGTAAATTCAGTATAACTAAGAATTGGGGTGGACAAAACATCCGTTTTAAACAATTATTAGTCCCGACCTGTTCTCAGTCATTTTCATGATTAACAAAAAGTTCACTCCAAGAGCACTCCACACTTAACAGGTGTTACATACGACAGCTGCAAGATTCTGCAGCCATCACGGGGTTTGGAGGGCTCATTGCACAACTTCGGCAAGATTCTCGCAAAATTTTTTGGGAATGTTGCACAGCGGCTTACTTGCAGACCCACTTGAACGCACCCATGATGTGCAGACGAGTCACATGATACAGAAAAGTGAACACAATTCAAGTTATTTATCTTCGGCCAGGATGTCTGTTACAGTTTTAGAGCGTGCCGCCATTTTTATATATCATTTTATTGAAGCGTGACTGAAATAAGCGTTCAGGCAGGAAACTTTAGTAGAGCTGCATCAGCTGACAGCAGCCTGGTAAGCTACCAGCCACGTCAGCATCAGCAGGCACACAACAATTGAAGGATACACATCACATGAGGTAATATAGCGGTCTACTTAAAAGACGTCAAGTTCACTCACTTCTGCTGCTGTTTTCAGTGACTTTTCATGCTTTGCAACACACTCTCCTCCACCCCAGCCTCCACCTGTTTGGTTCTGCTCACATCAGGGCGATTTTTATTTCTGTTCATGACTAACTATGTTTGTATGTTTGCTGTGCCTAGAAAGGACATTCCTCCAGAGCAGAACCGCCGCCAAATACAATGTAATGCTTATACCCATGAATAAATTGTTCTATTTTATTGAAGCGTGAGTTCTCCTGACTGAATACCTTTATTCTGTTTTTCCACACCGTCTGGTGAAATCAGTAATAGGTTTAGATGCGGTTCTTGTAAGTCATTTGTGGACTGTTGTTTGTTTTGGGAAAATTCAAAACATTATGCAATGCAATGTCACTTCAATGACAATCCCACTGGTGCCATCTAAGTTACATGGAAACACCCCCTGAAATGGGACTGTGCCCCCCCGTATTCAACTTTTTTGTTGTGCTGGCACTTACTTTCCAGTTAGTCCTTGTAGCTAGAGGAAAATTGAGAGGGACAATAGTCATGGTGATCCGTGCGCTAATCGTCAGTCATGCAGAGAAACCAGGAGTGTCCATTATATCTGTGTGTATATATATTTTCCCTGTTAAAAATTCCAGTTTCAGTTCTGTCAAAAGCTGCTGTGCAATTTATTTATTTTTTGTCCTTTAAGATGACTTGAGCTGTGTTTCCTGGATTGATTAGTTGCTTCCATTGCTCTCAATGAAGCAAAGGAAAGAGCCTTTGTGCTTTCAGGTAAACACATCTCAACTTTCTTCCCACAAAGTTGTAACCGTGCAACTTTGGCAACAGGAAGATAAGCAGTGTGGCATTATGGGGCATCACTGCTCCTCCAAGTATGCAGTGCTCTTTGGGGTGGAAGCATTTCATTCAGTTAATTGATGTCTGAGCAGAAGGTTTGAATCAATATCTATCGCTTCACAGAAGGATCTCAACTGGACTTTCAGAAATGAGAAATGTAGAAAAAAGGCATTGTAAAAATTGACCTTCAATCTATTGTTTCTTATTCTTTTCCTTAGAGAGATAGTTTGGGTTTTTTGAAGTGAGGTTGTTTGAGGTATTTGTCCCTAGTCAGTGTACAAAAGTATTACCTGCTGTGGAAAGCAGTCAGCACGCTCCCAGTTAATAGAAAGGAAGTATAGTGCCGGCACGAAGCACAGCGATTCGCAGCTGTGGACGAGGAAATAAGCAGAACGAATGACAGTCACCTGAAATAAGGGCCACCAGCCTCAGTTCCTACAAACAAGGAGCAGCTGACTGCTATCTACTGCAGGTAATAGCTTGACCAGGGAAAAGTTCTTCATACAAGACCACGCCAAAAAAAAAAAAACTATGCCTTTAACATGTCAAGTGCTCTGTGACTACTGTGTTCCCGAAAAAAAAGTGCATTTGGAGTGCATTTAAGCATCTTGTGGCCTGGCAACAATGTCATTTAACATATGCAGCTTTTTGCATTTCTCTGGGGAGTGAACTTAATTCCTCATGATTGTTTGTATCGTTTTCCTATGAGGTGATACTCCATGAAATTTAGCTTTTTTTTCCACCGGAAAGACAACATGAAAATTTAAAGAGAGTTTTCTTTTACAACTGTCATTTTACCAGACTGAAGTGCTTTGTTCTTATGTTGAGTGCTTCAGTGAAATAAGTTCATTTTAGGAGAGTTTCAGTGAGCTAAACGAGAATTTAAGAGAATTTTAGGCTTTATCTTACACCTCCTGTAAATTGGTCCCAAGTGCAAAGCAAGTGTCTTTGCTCCTTTCTGACCCAAGATCATTGTCATTCTCCCATCCAGCACGTCTGAATAGTAAGTGCACTCGCACCCACCTAAGGGCCTGATTAAGGAAAGATGTGCGTTTGTAAAAACATGTGCAAAACTGACAGCACGCGCAAAGACATGTTGAAGCTGATCCACTAATCAGGTGCACTGGGGATTGCGTCCGTCAAAAGTGCAAAATAACAGTGTTCAATCTATTTGCGCATTTGCCTTCAATGAATGTGCAATATAGGCGTGTCTGATAGAAAGTGCAAAATATTGGGAGGAGTAGATGCTAATAGATTAATTTAGCGCATTTAATGTGCTCGCGTCGAGATCTCAGGTGTGTTACAATTGCAACAGGAAGGAAACACCAGATCAGTTTGGCTAAAGAAATAACAATTTATTTGGTTATCCAATGGAAACAACTCCAACATAAGAAAAAAGACGGCCGTCCGATGAGATATGAAAGTCAGAGTTGTCAGTAGTGTAGCATGTGGATGAGGGGAAAGTACAGTGCAGTGCAAGTTGGTTGCAAAAACATAACAAAACCATAAATAAGACGAGGTGCGTGGGGGAACGACAAAACATCCCACAGCTGACCGGTCTTTTAACCCCTGGAATCCCCGAATGCAGCTGGACTGAGTTTGGTTAATTTCCTCTAAACTCCACCCCAACAGGTACTTAGTGCAAAACAGACTACACAGGCCATTGAAGACAACCAGGATTGTAACAGGTGTTACAAGAACATTGGATTCATACTTTATGCAGAACAATTCAGACAGAGATGCGGCTGGCTTTGGTGAAATGCGGCTCTCACTGAATGAAGAAAAATATCCTGAAGAATCCATCTGAAACATCACACCAAGTTAGTGGATGCCTTTTATAGCTTTGTCTTTTAAAGGTACACTATGCAAGTTTGTTGACATCGCTTCTGTTGACATTCAAATTCAAACAAAACTGAGGTAGCTCGCCCCTCCTTCCCATGCTTCCGTAACTGTCAACTCTTGTTGGTGATAGGCCGGGATGGTTTGTTATGTAATGGGGCACAGCTTGAACCCCTTGAGTTTATTTGCAGTTTGTGACGCCTGTGCGGTCTCCAGAGCCTGGGTTTTTTTTTTTTTTTTAATTTACAGTGAATTCAGGGGCGGGCAGCTAGTGGATTGTAAGGAGATATCGGCGAATTGAGACAAAAATGTAATTGCGCAAAAAATAAACAAACTCGCGTAGTGCACCTTTAACTTTGACTGATCGCTGACTTTATTAAGCCGACAGTCTGACACTGTGGCACTCACCGTGCCGCAGACGCACCCGCAGCAACTGAATGGGAGCACATTATGGAATCTATCTGAGCTCAAAACCATGACTTTGAAAACACCAAACTACTTGCCTTAATGAATTTTGTTAGTTTATAATATGAAGACAGATCACAAGCGTTTTCACCCTCTCATCTGCTGCGAATGTCAAGTTGCATGCGGCTTGCGCATTTTATATATATTGTTATAATATTGATTAATGTTGAAATTACGTTTTTGTGCCTCAAAAATTATATGTACCACCAGATAATATATAACATTAGTCATGTTTGGGACCCACACGTCTCTTTGTTTAGTATGGTGTTGCCTGAACTATGACCAATGTTAGTCAACATAGCCAACGGTAGCCAAAATTATACCTTAGAAACAAATTAATTTCCCAGGATTCCAGGGAAAATGTGCTTCTTTTCCCGAGATAGAAACTATCTTATTTTCGAGAAAAATATTAATCCCTACTCTGCAACCCCTGATGGAAAATCAATGCATTAGCAAAAATACTTGTAAATCATGACATTACGCTTTTTCAGTGCACGTTCAACTAAACGTTCACACATGATGCTCATTCATTTTTCATTTGGTACATATCTGAATAAATTAAAAATATGGGCTATCCAATAAGAGAAATGTGTGTTTGTACTACGTAGTATGGGCCTACCACGGTCTGCAGTTTGTGGTTCAAGGGTGTCAAATCCTTGTGTTCCAATAATCTGCTCATCGCAGAACCTCAGCTGCACCTGTTTCTCAGTTGGAGACAGAGGATTCTCCTCCGCCGATCCCCCTCCTGTTTTATTTGCCCAGGTTTTATTATATGAGATTTTTTCCTTTGTTCTTCCTCTTATGTCTCGCCATCTTTTCTTTATTTTATCCAGTCTCCTTCTTGTTTTCCCCAAAGCATTGGCCTCGTCACAGACAGCCTCCTGTATTGCATTTCTCCTGGTTATGTTAAGATTTCTCCGCTGTAACTCCAAAATATGTTCATTCGCCTCTTGCGCTAACACCTTCAGTTCAATGGCTACAAATTTCTTTTTGGGCTCACGTTCAATCTGTTCAATCTAAGTAGATCATCCGCAACACGCAAACCAACAACTCGCGCAATCTATAAGCCTGCGCTGCAAAATGTTCAGTGTTAAATCAACACTTAAAGAGTCTATTTGGATCCACGCGGATCCGTCTGGATCCAAATAGACTCTTTAAGTGTTGATTTAACACTGAACATTTTGCTGTGTGCGCACGTAATTTAGTACTCTTTATTTAGGATTTTAGTAAATCAGGCCCTAAGTGTGCATGAGTGCGTTGATCTTAAAATGAATGTGGTCAAGTGCATTGTGGAATATAGCTGTCCTGAGACAGTGAAAAACGATTGCGCAATTGACTAACAAATACCTGGTTTTAAGTCAATGAATCAGTATATTACTTTCAGTTTAATGCCACATTATTGTGACAGTAATATGTGCCCTCATTGGCTGCTGCACAATATGCGTACACTGTGTGCCCAATCAGAGAACTGTATAAGAGATCCGTATGGAAACCAATTCCAACGTCATCATTGCTTGCATTGCAATATCATTGCTTGCAATGTAACATGTAAGGTGACACATGTATAAGCATATTACCCTGGATCAAGTCATGACTCTATTATATTGGTCACTTCATCCATTTCTGCAGTTTTGTGGGGGAAATCAGAGGAATGATGGCTGTTCATTAAAGACATGGCTTCCTTCCTATATCATGTCTACAACAATGAGGGGATTTTTGCGCAACTTAGAACACATGTAAAAAACATGAGCTGCTGTCTGTTGCATAACATCACTACGCCTTTTGGACTTAACTGAGCACAGATTACAGGACTTTAGAAGCCGTGATGCTGAGCTGCATGTGCCGACGCCAATTTACCCAAATATGGCAGCAGCAGCATGCGACAGGGGAACCAGCTGGCGGAGGAGCTGGGTCATCTGTCGCCTGGTGAGAGAACTGAATAGTTTGAAAGAGAAAAGTACAAACTATTGTTCAGGGAATGTTGCATTAACCTTGATTGGTTGATACTTCTTACAATAGGGCATATGAATGTTTTCACTTGTCCAGTAATTACTGAGCCCTTGTCGCAGTGCATATTGTAAGCGTTGTAGTATTGATTTGTTTATAACCCTAGGTTAAGAAGTGCTGTTTCTCTTGTCTGGTTTTGTTAGAATAATTAGATTTATTTCTTTTCATCACTGTCAGAGTGTAGCTCAGAGCCCTGCTTTTGTTTTCCGTATTTGTTGATTTAAGCTTCACTCCCCGCCTCTGTCTTAGTTTTGCCAACTTTTGTATTACCATTCTTACTTCTTTGTTGATAAATAACTTTTTGTTACCCAATTCCATCTGGTTTATGTTACTTCCTTTATCCCCAAAGAGCTGGGTCGGAACATAAGTGGGGGCAAGTCCAGGATCGAAGTCTGTAAAAGATTCCTGCAGCTAAAAGTAATTAGTTCCTGAGAGGTAAGATTGTCCTTAATTCTTGACTTTCACTTGCTGTCACAGCTAATCATCATAATTTATGCATGACGTCATAAACATAAAATTAGCCATGCTGGTGTTATAAACATGAGTTGCTGGTGTACTCAAAAATGCAGTTCATTGGGCTATTCAGTCTCAGGTTCCTATGTTTCTTGGCATTTTTTATGTGAATTGTTATTGGTTATTGGTCCAGTGCAGAGATGTAGTAACTCTGTGGAGAACAAATGGGTCTTTTCATGTTCCTTCGAATATCCGGGGGTGATAACAAATGGAGGAGAGAAAGTTTGCCGGCTGCGTGAGTATCATTGATGACGGTGGTTGACCCATACATACTGACAGGGGCCAGATGGCAAAAAGGCCTATTAAACCCGCGCCTGTAGTAAAAATTTAAAAACAGGTATGAGGAAACTACTTTGGGCAACGCAAACAGCCAAAAAAGTTCCTATTACAGAACATTAACGGGTAACGCATCAGAAGGAGTAGCCAATCACTTTAATAGTGATTTTTTTCATGAATACATGAATACTGCTAACGTGTTTCCCACTGCAGGAAACAATGGCGCATGCTTGTGAGGTCAGACACGCGACCTTACTATGGTTGCTATGGTAATTAACAAGCATTTCATGAACTGTCATTGCCTGCTCCATAACATGGCGGTGGACTATCTGTGTGTGTTCTGTGTTGATTGTGGTGTTTTTTACGTGTTGTGCTTTTCAAACAATTTGTGGTGTTTTGTACATGATGTCTATTGGCAACTTACCTTTGCCCACATTAACATATGTAGTCTGAGATATAAGACACATGAGATGGCTTTCTTTCTGCAAGCTAATAAGATAAATATTCTTGCTGTTTCTGAAACTTATTTGGACGATTCTTTTAGCAACTTTAATGTGGCCATTGATGGTTTTTCTTTGCATAAAAAGGATAGAAACAGGTTCGGGGGTGGAGTCGGAATTTACATATGTGACCGATTTCCAGTAAAACAAAGATATGATCTTGTTACCAATGACATTGAAGCTATCTGGATACAGGTACAACTACCACACTTAAAATCCATACTGGTGGGCTGCTGTTACAGGCCTTTCTGCTCTGATATCCTGTGCTTCAGTAGAATGTGTGATATGTTGGATAGGGTTACAGAGGAAAACAGTGAATTGTATTTGTTCAGAGATATTAACGTAGATTGGCTATCGGATAATTGTTCTTTGAGAAATACGCTTAAATCCATTGCCAACACCTGTGGATTATTCCAAATTATGTCTCAACCTACAAGGATCTTTGTCAATTGTTCTGGAGTCATCACCTCCAAATGTATAGACCACATCTACACCAATAGGCCTGATGTGTGTTCTATACCTGAGTCTATCCCACTCGGCTTCAGTGATCATAATATTATTGCGGTTTCTAGGAGGACGAAGCTTCCAAAAGCCAGTGCTAAAATTGTACTCGCTAGAAGCTATAAGAAATTTATTGAGCAGGACTTTCTTGATGATCTTGGTACAGTTCAATGGAAGGATGTGATCTCTGCAGATGGTGCTGAGGGAACTCTAAATATATTTATGGATTATTTTATGAAAATTGTTAACACACATGCCCCTTTAAAAAAGTTTGTTGTTAAAGCTTATTGTGCCCCTTGGATTGATAATTCTCTGAAGGACTTAATGTTGCAAACAGATGAGGCCAAGAAGATTTCTGTTTTGTCAGGTTTAATTGATGATAGAAATTATTACCGCAAGTTAAGAAACCAGGTTATTAAAATAAATAAAGAGGAGGACCTATTATCAGCATAAAATTTCTGAAAGCAGCCATGACAGTAAAAACTTTGAATGAAATCATGTGTAAAAATCTGTTCAGTCTTCATTTGTATACTCTTCCAAAAAAGAAACTATACATTGTTGTTTGCATCAATTTATTATACATGAACTGTTTTGACAAATGTGGAATACATATTGAAAAGAAAGTGTAATCAATAATTCAATATTTGTATAGTTTCCTTTTTGGAAGAGTATAAAATCAAACGGTGTTTATTTGACAAGGCTTCTTCATATTGCTAAGTATTTTTATGACTATTTTGTCAACAAGGTGTCCAAGCTTAGGCTGGGAATGGACAATACCATCGGTAATAACTCTGAGGTGTTGATAAAGAAAACGTTATTAAAGGTAAAAACTATACTTTTGAACTCCATATTGTTGATGCTGTGACTGTAGAAAGGCTATTGCGCTCTTTGCCAGTCTCCAAATCCACTGGCACTGACCAACTTGACAGTAAGCTGTTGAGACCGGCCCCTTCTCATATCTCTGAGCCAATCTGTCACATTTTTAACAGGTTTATAATCAGTGGCGTGTGTCCATTGTTATGGAAGGAGGGAAAGATTATTCCACTTCCTAAAGATACAAAATTAACTTTCAAAGGTCTCAACAGTAGGCCTATTAGCATTCTTCCTGTTCTAAGCAAATTATTAGAAAAGATAGTGTATGAGCAAGTTCAGGCCTATTTTTCAGCTAATTCTTTAACTACTGAACACCATCATGCATACAGGGCCGGTCATTCAACCAGCACTGCTTTGACACAAATGTCAGATAGTTGGCTTTCGGCTAGCGATGGGTCAATGCTGGTAGGCGCTGTCATGTTAGACTTCGCTGCCACTTTTGATTTGATCGATCATGATCTTTTAATACAAAAACTCATCAGCTATTGTTTTAATAGCTCAGCTATTTTATTTTTCAGGAGTTATCTGTCCTCTAGATGTCAGAGGGTCTATTTTAACGGTGTTTTCTCAGGCAGTAGAGGGTTAGATTGTGCTGTTCCACAGGGGAGCTGCCTGGGGCCCCTATTATTCTTTATATTTACAAATGATCTGCCATTTTCTATTCAACAGGCAAGTCTGACTCTATGCTGATGATTCAACTCTTTATTATGCTGCTACTACAGTCTCAGAGATTAATCAGGTGGTATCCAGTGATCTAAATATTTTATATGACTGGATAAAAACTAATAAGTTGATGCTTAATATTTCCAAAACAGTCCGTATGGTATTTGGTTCCTATCAAAGAATTGCACTTGATCCTACTCTGGTTTTACAGATTGCAGGTCAACCAATACCACAAGTTGAAAAAGTTAAGCTTTTAGGCCTTTGGTTTGATTCATCATTATCATGGTCAGAGTACATTGACAGAATTGTTTTTAAAATGGGCAGAGCTATTGCCACTGCAAGAAAGTGTGCAACATTCCTTCCATTTGAAACTGAGGAACCAACTTGTTTCTGCTTTAGTTCTATGCCTCTTGGACTACTGTTCTGTCGTGTGGGGCACTGTTTCTAGGTGGCTATTTCAGAGGTTACAAGTTGTACAAAATAAGGCAACATGGCTTGTTCTTGGCTGCTCTTACAGAACTAATGCTGTTGTTATGCATGAACATCTTAAGTGGCTGAATGTTGAAAAAAGACAATTTACAATTTACTTATATTTTTTCAGAAAGTTATTCTAATTAACATTCCCAAATTTATCTCTGATAAAATAATATACAGCTCTAATGTGCATAAGCATTTCATCAGAGGGGCAAATAGTGGGCTGATTAGTCTACCACGTGCAAAATCTAATAGTATGCAAAGAACTGTTTTATACAGGGCTATTAGGGCATGGAATTGTCTTCCAAGTGGCATACGTAAAATAAAAAGTATTGCAAGCTTCACAAAACAATTACGGTCACATAAGTGAGTCAAGGAATATGCAAATGTAGTGTTATGCGATCTCTTCTCTACCTTGGTGTGTTTTGTTATATTTGTTTGTGTGGTAATGTGGTTATGTTTCCTTGAATTATGTGTCTCAATATGTTTTAATCTTGTTTTGTTATGATGGTTTAATGTTGTTGGACCCCAGGAAGACTAGCTGACGTCTTGCGTCAGCTAATGGGTATCCTTGCCAATAAACAAATAAAGAAATACATCATTTAAACTGTCATTTAAGGGTTAAATAAGCAGTCTGTTTAATGCGAACAAGCTAATATCAACCCTTTAAAAGGATACTTTAGCCTCTTATCAGAAAGTGAACTGATACTCGTCGAAATGCAGCACAAGCCATTTGCTTAGTCTCAGCCATGCGGCTGGAACAGTCTGAATTGCGGTTTGGCTGCTGGTGATTGTATGTAGATGTATCTGGTTTTCCGAATGTCAATTATCCGGAAATTATGAATTACCTGCCTCTTCAGACCTCGTGGAAGTAATAATGAATCCAATCGCATCAGACTCTGGAGAACGAGTCCATTTCTTGAGAATAGATTCACAAGGGTGAGAGGAGCACTTGGTCCTTTTTGACCACGGATGTCATGCATAAATTATGATAATTAGCCATGAAAACTAGTGAAAACAAAGAATTTGATAGAGGGAGTGCCACTTGCAAAGCGACAAATTTTAATTCACTTAGAGTTAATTTTGCCAGAAGAATTCAAAAGGTGTTTGCCGGAACGTATTGTTACACATTTGAATGAACAAAAAGTGTCATCTCTGTCCACCGCTGCTGTGTTAGCCAGTGAACACGTGCTGACTCATAGCGCTGCATTTCTGTCAGTCACGGCTGAGAAACCTTGCTCACCGGTCGTCCAAAATATGCAGCCTAAGTCACTTAGCTCAAAGAAAGAAGAGAGAAAATGTTTTGTCAAAATTTCCAAACCTGGGCATGTCATCGCTAATTGTTTAACTTGAAAACGTAGGGAGCAGTCTTCGTAAAGTGTGGAGTGTGACACCGCCAGAAGGCTTTGGTTTAATTAAATATGGATCGTGTACGGAAGGTCATCTTGCTGACACCGACAAATCAGATCCATGTTTCGAGCCATTTGTTTTTGTAGGGTTTGTATCTTTAAAGGGTAAGCCAGCAGATCTGTGTACGTTGCGCATTTTGAGATACCAGTGGTTCTCAATTGGTAATATCGGCCAGTGCATTGCCACAGAGTCCTCCTGTGGTTATAGTGTTGTGCTGCATAGTTATATGAATTATATACCACAGCCTATGCGCCTTATTCATATTAAATCAAAATTAGTCAATGGTTTTTACCCTGTTGCTGTTTTCCCTTCCCTGCCAATTAAAGGCATCGTATTTTTATGAGTGATGACATGGCTGGCGGAAAAGGGACACCTGCGCTGGATGAAGACTGTGTGGCTCGCTGTGTGCACAGTTTGGATTGTGTTTGTCACCTTTTATTCCTGTGGTTCTCTGTGCTGTTTTTAATTTTTTTGCACATTTCTAGTTTAGGTTTGGGCCAGAGACAGGAAGCTGCGGAAGACTCACCCTAATTTCGTTTTGGTCAGGAGTAAGACAGCGCTTGATGTGATGCAGGTCTGCAGCCTTTAGTGGGCCAACACCAGTTTAGAATGTATTTTTGGGCTTGTATTTATTAAACTTTTTTTTAGAGACTTTTATTTTTTTGTATTTTAATTTTCCGGGCCAATGGGACCTCAGTGTTGCGTCTCAGTCCGTCTCTGGCAGTGACATGTGCAGAACATCGGAGGTAAACTCTGAGAGCCATTGTGCAGGGACTGTTGCACTAATTTGCATTAATTAAAATTACACTGCATTTGACAAATGTTTTTCAGATGTGACCTCAGGGTAGGCGTGATGTATGGAAATGGACACTAATCAGTTTTTTTTTTTTTAACATCACAATTATTGTGTTTATATGTTGGATGTCACATCACAGAACGGTTGATCGTAAGACAGAAACTGATGTTTGCGAGTTTACAATGCAATGAGCTCTGTATGACAAAATACTGTCATTTCTGCAGATATTTAGTTTTTTTCTTTGTCTCCTTCAAAAACATTTTTTTTCTTTTAAAACATTTATTAAGTTTTGTTGAGATAAGCTGCGATTCTCCTTGTTTATACGTCTTCCTCAGCGCTCTGATCTGACAGGAACACACCCTCTGTTTCATGCCTCAAACACCTCATTTCCATCCTGTCTTTTCTCATTGCAGCCTCCTCTCCTGAAATTCAGTGACTGACACGTATGATGTACCAGGAAAAGTTTATCTCTTCTGTATACACAGTGAGCTCTGTAATGTGATTAAAGTGCTGATTTTAAATTTTGTTTCTCTGCTTTTATCAGAAGATACAGTGCAGAGCATGCGTTCAGACACTTTTAAACCAATTCCACCGGGGGGAAGAGGCTTTCTAACAATTACGATGGTTTATTTTATGACTGTTTGCTTTCAATCAATCATGACTGTTTCAGTAATGTTTGCAGTAATGAAATGTCTGAGAAACAGCCATAAAATGTAAAACCTAAATCATCCCAATTTGCATTATGACCAGCCTTCCCATAAGAATAAGGCACACTATCCTGTGGTTTTATAGTTTTATAAGATAGCTGGCAAGTTGGTTGTTTTAAGCATACTGGAGAACTTGTCACAGTTCCTCTGCAGTCGGCCTCACTTTGCTCATGTCTCAGCAGGTAATCCCACAAATATGTTTCTGCAGGTAATCCCACACAGATGTATCTGCAGGTAATCCCACACAGATGTATCTGCAGGTAATCCCACACAGATGTTTCTGCAGGTAATCCCACACATATGTCTCATCAGCTAATCCCACACATATGTTTCTGCAGGTAATCCCACACAGATGTATCTGCAGGTAATCCCACACATATGTCTCATCAGGTAATCCCACACATATGTTTCTGCAGGTAATCCGACACATATGTTTCTGCAGGTAATCCCACACAGATGTTTCTGCAGGTAATCCCACACATATGTTTCTGCAGGTAATCCCACACAGATGTATCTGCAGGTAATCCCACACATATGTTTCTGCAGGTAATCCCACACATATGTTTCTGCAGGTAATCCGACACATATGTTTCTGCAGGTAATCCCACACAGATGTATCTGCAGGTAATCCCACACATATGTTTCTGCAGGTAATCCGACACATATGTTTCTGCAGGTAATCCCACACATATGTTTCTGCAGGTAATCCCACACAGATGTATCTGCAGGTAATCCCACACAGATGTATCTGCAGGTAATCCCACACAGATGTCTCAGCAGGTAATCCCACACATATGTTTCTGCAGGTAATCCCACACATATGTTTCTGCAGGTAATCCCACACAGATGTTTCTGCAGGTAATCCCACACAGATGTCTCAGCAGGTAATCCCACACATATGTTACTGCAGGTAATCCCACACAGATGTATCTGCAGGTAATCCCACACATATGTCTCATCAGGTAATCCCACAAATATGTTTCTGCAGGTAATCCCACACAGATGTTTCTGCAGGTAATCCCACACAGATGTCTCAGCAGGTAATCCCACATAGATGTCTCAGCAGGTAATCCCACACATTTGTTTCTGCAGGTAATCCCACACAGATGTCTCAGCAGGTAATCCCACACAGACATCTCTACAGGTTATCCCACACAGATGTATCTGCAGGTAATTCCACACAGCTTTCATGATGTTAAGACTGGTATCTGACAAGACAACACTGTCTACTACAACTTTCTTTAGCACAATCTGCAATATGAACATTTAATGTTAAAATTCTTCTGTCTGTTCAGTACTTGGCCTGTCACCTGTCCCTTTTTTCCAATAATTATAAACAACCACACATCCAGGGTGCTTTTACTTTTTTTTTTTTAACAAATCTATATATTTATCTGTTTGACCTCATGGAAATGTCAGCATTTTTCATCCATAGTCTGTGTACTTAAGTAAACCACATTGTATGGGTTGAATTACTTTGCAGATTCACCTGGTGCATTCACTTGCTTTCACTAATGCAGCAATCAGATTGCTTTGAATGACTTGTCTTGATTCAAGGCTTTTTGCTACCTTTGAAGTCTGTTATAGACTTTTCTTAACATGATGACCACAGCTGTGACAATGAGAGGCAAGGTAGTCATTATAGGGCTTTGATCAGGCACAACATAGTTTCCAAGGCTGCATCGGAACAGCATTCTGCACTGTGCTGTTCTCTATTTGATCACAGCCCAAGTCTGATACATACCAACAACAGGCAGTTACATGGGCGAAGATACAAACCCTGACTTCCTAAAATGAACCTGGACGTGCTTTTTCAATGACACTGGATCTAGCGATTGAAGTCTGTTCAACAAAGCACAAAATCAGTGACCGTTTCCTCCTTTTACAGGACTCAAGAAAACCCTCTGGAAGGAAATTATAAAGATAAACACAGCAAAAGGCTTCTTCAAAATCTTCTCTGTGGCAAAGCAATACAAGTCTATAAATGGATGAAAGAGTTTTCATATCTCTTGTTTTTAGCCAATCAATACTGAAAAAGGGAAAAATCAGAATGTGAGATCACGGCAGCCAGCATTAAACTGTAATGATGAAATGGTTGTTTTTAATCCTTCGCTACCCTATAGTCCATTTTTTAGGAATGTCTTCGTCCTCAGTTTAGACCTCAACAGCATTGAGTTAAAATTGTTTGTTACATCTGAATTTGAATGCTCCATAAAGAACACACCAATCTCATATTTGTGATTGTACTCCTGAAAGGGTTAAGGGCTTACCAAAGCGACACACTCCCTCCAAAAACTGGAAAATATTGTTTATTTAGCTAGAGATGCGCATGTTATTGGTTATATATTATTGTATTTATTTGCATTTCATGCTAATTTTCTGCTGTCCCCCAGATATGGTGCAGAAATTAAAATTGAACTACAATTTCAGTATTTTGTTTATTTATGTATTTTAAATTCTATCAAGTCATAAACAACGCATTATGTAAATTATGAGCAATAATTATTGAATGGCTAATGAGCAAATTGTAATGAAATGTTAATAACAGCTTCCCTTACACTATCAAAATTTCCCCTGCATAGATGACCCAGAATTCAAGCCATTTTTGTCAATATTTGGGATAGTAAGACAGCCATAACATAAAAATCAGTCATTATAACTACCCTGTATATCTGATACACAGGGGTTTCTTTTTTCCTCTTTCATTTATGCATGCTACAGAACAGTAAGTTGAAAAAAATTCTGATGAAACCATATACACAATAACGAGAGGGCACCGATTCTTTCATATTCTGGAGAGGGTACATAATTTTTTTTGCCACCATTTGGTTGCGCTCTGAAATGCCAACTCTGGGCCTGATCAACTAAGATCCCAAATAAAGAGCGCTAAATTGCGTGCTCATGGTAACATTTTTTGCATTTGGTGGGTGATCTACTAAGAGTAATTGCCTAAATGACTGCTGGTGCAAACAGCCTTATTTAAATAACGATTTTGCGTGCTGTAGCCATGTCCAGCATGGACAGTTTAGAGGAAACAGAGTACAGTCACTCGCTCCGATTACTCTTGGGTAATGAACAACCTGTGGAATCATTTTTCATTGATTCAGCTAATTATTATTAATTGTTTATCCTTGCTTGCTCTTACTTTGCTTTGGTTCATAACCTTTTAGGCCTGAGTATGTACTCTTACATGTTTCTGATTAAGATGGGCCTGCATAACTGTCCTAGTGTGTCATGGCATATAGCCATATCTAAAGTCACGTAGACCTGAAGAGCCTGTACCAGGGTCAAGATTTTTCTCTCTTTCTCTAAGTTTGTGTTTATAGAAATCTCCAGAATGCATAACAAGATAAGCTGGAGCCGGGGCTGATAGAAAAAACAGGTGCTCTCCTCCCTAACGAGATGTATGTGTGCAGGCTTACGACAGCGTGACGTGGGTTGCGTAAAATGGCGAGGGCTCTCCAGATTACCTCATGATGTGTAAATCAGCACGGGGGGAGGAGAACGTCATGGAGTACCCTTACAAAAACCAGAGAGAGACTAACTGTATCATCCTTGTATGACGGGACTTGTTATGTGCAAGGATCCTTCTCTGCAGATGAAGTAAACTGACTTTGGCTTGGATATTAACTCCTTTGTCTCTGTCTGAGTTCTTTTTGAAGGTAACACCAGGAATATCAAATCAAAATTCCTACAACAAACCCCATAAAACTTGTGTTTGGTTTCATTCAGTGCTTCTCATGTGGATGGAAACTTTATGTACCGGCCCATCCTGTGCAACATGGCATCCAGATTTTGAGACAATACACACAAGAAACTGTTTTGGAAGATCCCAGCAGTGAGAGCTGCTGTACGCTGTAATAAACCAGTTGCAAGAAGTGGAGAGTAGCAAGAAGTTGTATCATTGCAGGTATGGCATGACTTATTCTTGTGACTGGCTCCAGATGAGCCCTTATTTCAACTAACAGCTCCAAAATAGCATCGGTGGATAGGCGATATGTCTGGATTATTCTCTCCTCTGACATCTCAAACATTGTCGCACGGATGGAGAACGCCTGTTCTCAGTGTGCTCGCCGCCTGTGTCTTCTTCTCACGGCAATAATGGCAGCCTTGTCTGTGTGCAGTTATGTGGAGCCACTTAGTACCTACCCTTCAAAGGTATTAAATAGCATATTTAAGCCCCAGTGGCTCATCGGTCTAAGTGCACATACCATAAAGGCTGTGTCCTTGCCGCAGCGACCTGAGTTCAAATCCGGCTCAGGTCATTTGCTGCATCTTCTCCACCATCGTCTCTCTACACTGTATAACTATCAAATAAAGGAAAAATTCCCCAAAAAAATTATCTTTAAGTAGCAAACGCAATCACCATCACTGAAATTGCCTTAAGGCTTAATAAGTCACTATGCATGTGCTAAAATCTTGTATTTGCATTTTCTCCTCCCATATTTTGCGGTCTAGGATAGGCACGCCGCTTATTACATATTCATTAGGGCCAAAAGTACTTACTGCATAAAATGTGCAAATTTGCACACTTCAAAGACACAATCCTCAGTGCACACTCTTACCCCTTGTTTACATCGGCTACGAAAGCGCGCCGCAGCGCTCTGGAGCGCTCCAAAGCGCAAAAAGTTTCCACTTGATGCCCATGTTAACTGATTAGAACGTGTACATCAGCTGCGAAGTGCGCCAAAGCGCTCCGAAGCGCCACGAACAGCTCGCGAACTGCAGCGATAGTTTTGACATCTGGTCTATTTTTTCCGTGCACTGCGCGCGAATCTGACAGGACAAAACACTGAAAGATGATTATAAATGATCGGAAATATTATTATACACGTTATATATGCATGTGTGTGCGCATGTGCGATGACGGCAAACAGTAGAGGTGGACTTATTACAGGTTTAAAGAATTTCTCCTATGAAAACCAAAAAAAACTGCAAAAATACAGTGAAGAAACAAAACCACAAAACAGCTTCTTAAAAGAGAGAGAGAGAGAGAGAGAGTTGTAAAGGGGCAGGTTGGTGAAATGCGCGTCTGGTATAAACAACCTGGCGCCCGATCGTACACAAATGTGCGCTTCAGAGCGCTTTGGCGTGCTTTCGCGTCCGATGTAAATGAGGCGTAAGTAGATGAGATTGCAGGTTAATTTGCAGGTGATATTGCATTTGCACACTTTTATATACACGCCATGCTTTAGTAGATCAGGCCCTCTGTGCGTTTCACCCCTCCAGCCAAAGAAATTAGCCTTATATTATTGTCTAGATGGCTGCGGATACTTTTGAGTCAGTTTCATTTTTTTAAAGCTGATTTCTGGTTTTGTAGCCCAGTCTTCATCCACCACTCTTTGGCACCGATAATTTGAAATAGCCAACAGGGAAGCACTGTAAGGCATCACTGACACCGTATAGCGTTAGCCAGCTCTATTTGTAATAACAAGCCCCAGGTGCAAGCCAGATCTTGATCAGTAGCTTGCTGCTGAATTTGTTAATCTGGTCGGTCAATTCCAAGCCCTGGCAAACTTCTTTTTTTTTTTCCCGTATAATGAACGCTTTGTGAGTGGGTGTTTTTATAAGGAAAAAAACTAAATTTTGCCGTCTCCTGAAAGTACCGGTCAGTTTGCTAAGAAGCAGGTGTGGAATTTGAGCAGTTGTAGATGCATTAAAGCAGGAGCAAACATGACAGATACCATTGAACAATTTACAACTAGAGGCACTCAGAGAGGGCAGACGTCAGCCAAGGCAGCACAGTCAAAATATTGCGGCCATATTGTATGATAGATCGCGGTCAAAATCAATAGGGCCCATCCCTGTTGTAATAGCAACCCACCCACAAAATTTCAGAGATATCCGTTCATTACATTATGAGTTGTCTTGTACAAATACAGACAAACCAACGCCAGCAAAAGCATAACCTCCTTGATGGAGGTAATTGCATCAGATCAAAAGACATAAACACCAGTTTGCTGCCAGTAAAAGAGGCTGTGTCCTGTGCGCTGAGAGCTGCATGCCAATCAGAAAATCAATATCACACGCTTACCAAATGTTGCAAGACTTACATACACACCAATTTCCTAATCTTGAATATTCACCCAGGAACTGTATATTTTCGCGCAGAAAGTAGCTTACTACAATCAGGAACCAACTTTTCATGACGCTGACCTCCAGCTGCAAGATGAGAGAACCACAATTTATTTCATAATTGTTTCACATTATCAAATTAATTTTCGTTTGGCATGTTTAAACAGACTATATCAGATATTTGGAGGGGGGCATCCCAGAATCCTGCAGTATAATAATATCATGATCAATAGGTGTGGGGTGTGCGGTCTTGGCTAAACTGAGGCACCTTAATAACAATGGAGCATAATGTAAATGCTGTAGCCTGCCTGAATATTGTTACTGACCCGTCAAACCACTTTATTTACCAGTTAACCAGTCTTTTATTGGCTACTAACAGCAGGGTAGCGTGCAATGTGTAAAAAAAGCCATCTCGCGCTGTTGGACAGGCATGACCATGACAGGCATGAGTTCAGTTCAGCCTCATGGTCTCCACAGTCTCCAGATCTCAATCCAAAGGATCATGTTAGAGATGCGGTTCAACAAGAGATTTGCAACAATACTGTGTTGACTAATGTGCAGCACCTGGAAGATGGTGTCTTGTCAACATGGACTATATTCTCTAAAAAACATTTCCACACAGCAAATATGGGAGTGTTAAAAATTCAGTGTCAGTGTTAAATAGAGAGTGTGGGTGTTGTATTAACACCACATTGATTTAAAACAACACTGCGTGTGGTGCTTTTGTCAAAGTATTGTTGTTAAATCAGGGTGTTGATAATATTCGGATTATGCGCAATGGTGTGGATCAAATCACATCCTTACATCTTACGTAGCTCTAAGAGATCTAGAATGTTTGAGGGATTGAAGAAAAATTTCCAAGCCAGCCATCGCCATTTTTAACAACAAATAGTGTTAAACCAACACAAACTGAGTGTTAAAAATGTAACACTTTCAGAAGTGTTATTTTACACTGCACAGTGTGGACGCATATAGACACTTAATGGGTGTTAAATCAACACTAGCTAATTTGCTGTGCAGCAAGTTGTTGAATCCATGCCGCAAAGAAGTCAGGGTGTTCTGGGGGCAGTGACGGGTGGAGCTGTGTGTAACAGGGACAGGGAGTGCACATTTACATATAAAAGAATAAACATGTTAATCATGCCTCTTTTTTCATGACAGGAAATTCTTCTTCTTCTGTGTAATTGAAATTGGGTTTTTCCACTACAACCCTGAGCAAGGGGCCTGATTATTTCAAAATTATGCAAAAAACATGATCTTGTTTGATATCAGTTGTGGCAACCTGCCCTCTGAGGTGAGGGCCGCAAGGCCTCAGGAGCAGGAGGGGAGGAAGCAAGATGAAGTCGCACAGGGGACAGGGACTGGATGCGTGTATTATCCACAGAAGCTGCTGTTGGGGATCAGCACCCTGAACAGCTCCCCGTACATCTGCGTAAGCCTGCACCATGGAGAGCGCAGACCAGGGAAGCAGGCGTGGGAGGGGGGCCCTCACCTGAACTGCGTTATTCTTAACCACGCGCTCTATTTTAACAGGCTGGCGGAAGAGGCAGGCAGTCAGTGTGGCTGTAGCTGCAGGCTTGAGGAGACCGCCAGCGAGTCAAGAAGGGAGAAGCAGCAGACCATGACGGGACCCAGCTGCTACCCAATCCTAAGACGCTCCTTGCCCCTCCGGTCTGCCTCGGCTGTCCCAAGTAGGATAGGGGACGCATCCAGTGCGCCCTGGAAATACGCACCCGAACCGTGCGTCACGGAAGTTCCCCACACCCTCTGGTGCCGCCCAGCATGGAGTGCCCTGAGCACCAACTGGAGAGGACGACCCCGTGGAACCCCACCGGAGCCCGCCCGGCACACGTGAGCCCCTGTTTCCCGCCTCGTACTAACGCTGCAGCTTTCCCCTGCCCTAGGCCCCGGTGCGCTACCCTGAATGCGCCTTCCCAGAGCTGCAGGACCCTCGACCGACCTGTGGTCGTGACGCACAGCAGTCCCAGCCTGGGCCGCTTCCGAACCCGACCCCAACCAGGGAACTCATGTGCCAAACCCGGCTCATGCGCAAAAAGTGAAAATCTGTAATAAACAGTCTTGTTAATTCACTTGATTCCTGTCTCCTCTGTGAAGGTTCTGCCCCACAAACTCTGGCTCCCTGCGGACCTGGGTCTGACACAGTGTACAGCTACAGATGTCCTCTTTTCAAATCAAGTACAGATAAAACATATTTCAACATTATGATGTCATAGTGACGTCATAACTAAAACCATATTAGGAAAATCATCAAAATGACAAAAATCCATGTTTTTGAAAAAATTTTTTTATTAGTTTTAGCTGAAAATAAGCAACTTTCTGTAACCTCTAGAACTACTGATACTACAATTAATATTTTAGTATTCTTATAAACTCATGAGTCACATAAACACCCACCCCACACCCACATACCACTAACACAACATACTTCACATACACACCCACACTATCCCACATTTATCCATCCAACAGACCCAAAACTCTACACCCATAATGCAAATAATTTTACTTTCATGTATAAGAATATGAACAATAAAAATCAACTTACCTTGCGGACAGATGTACAAATATCTTCAAAATGTTACACACTTGCATAAAAGATTAATCTATGAATTATGAGAACGACTTTATGAATTCTATGAACTTGTATAATAGTAAGACTATAGCACAGTATAAAAATAGTATACAGTACAGTAACCAGTCAAACACACAAGTAAAAGTATGTCGGTCATGCACTTCTAATATTCAAGATCACTTCAAGGTTACTGCTCATTGTAATTCTAAGATTTACTAATACAAGGACAAGCCACATTAATATATCAATAAGGATGATAATCAGTGTGGTCTACAAAGTTTATTGAGCATGAAACATAAAAATAGCATACTATTTGCAACTAATTTGTAAGTATATTTTTTATCAAAAGCAGGCAAAAATTGACGCTGGTGGCAACCACCCACCCTCTTTTCGACTTTGACGGCCTAACCTACCCCCGGGGGGTGAGGTACCCTGATTGTTTTTACATGAAAATGAGCGCAAATGATGAATAAACAATTACCCTGATGCATTAGATCATATCTGTTAATGTTTTTGTGCGACAGGAAAAAGTCTGGGGGGGGGGTTGAGAAAGTCAATAACTTTATTTTGTTCCAACAAATACACGGAGAAGCTTTGATGATAGTCGAGATTGATGTTTTATATGAATATGGTCGCAGTCAATAACTGCATATTGTTTTTTGGCCAAAGTATTAAATAATTTATGACCTGCCAGCTGAAACCACTTATTGTGCAGAGGAATATCAGGAAAAATTGTTAATATGTTTGTAAATAAGTTCACTTATTAAATATATTATCCGGGATTTTACGGCGTCATTTCACAGTTTCATTTCCAGCGTCTGATCCAGTTTTAAGAAAGAGGCCAGTGGCCTCAAAAGTAAAATATGACAATGACTGTGAACCTGACCTGTGGGAATTTCAGGCTAGAAATAATTTCCCACATTCCTTTAACAGCCCCTTAAATGCACACATATTAACTTATATTTTTAGTCTGAAACAAGGCTATTTTATGAGGCAAAGATGCGACTTTTATTCATTGACACAAAACTTCTGCACGTTGGATTTGAAAGTAATGAATGTCAAGAAAAAATGTGCGGGAATTTAGCAAGTTACACCTTACACTAATAACTGTGATTCCAGAGACTACGATGACAGCTACAGGACGCGGATATCGCTTTCACTTAACTGTTGTAATGCCCCTCCCCTATGCCATGCCGATGCCTGGCTACCTGCCCTCACTCGATCATTCAGTTCTCTTCAATTAATGGTTTTCACCCATTTAGTCAATCAAGACCCCTTTTCTACGTAAAGCTTAGCTTCCCCCTTCAGGGGTAGGTAGCCATAGTCTGTTTCCCCTTTTTGTGCGCAAGGTTTTAAGTTCTCTGAAAGGTTTTGCATTGTTTTTGTTATATTGCTCTCCTTATGTAATAAAATCCACATCCCTACACCTGGGTCCTCAGCTGCACTCCTGGCCCTGGAGCTTGAAAAATCTCCTTTGCCAGAGTGTGACATGGGGAGTTTGGTGCATCTTTGTGGCCATAATTCAAATGAACGCCCTTCCATATGGCCAATCATTTTGATCCCCATAGCTTTCAAGCAAAATTAGACCAAAATAATTCTAATTAATAAAAATGAGGAGAAATGTATCAAAATAAAATTATGTATGTAATTTTCCCCTATTTTTGAACATAATATGCATTAACTATTTTTTAATGTTGCCATTGTTCTTCATGTTTATGAGGTACAAATAACTCTAGATCTGATTGTACGTAACTGTTGTGTGTAACATCTGCTTACTGCAGCTCTTTAATTACATCACTGTTGTGTGTAACATCTGCATACTGCAGCTTTTTTATTACATCACTGTTGTGTGTAAAATCTGCTTACTGCAGCTCTTTTATTAGATCACTGTTTAGTGCAACATCTGCTTACTGCAGCTTTTTTATTACATCACTGTTGTGTGTAACATCTACTTACTGCAGCTCTTTTATTACATCACTGTTGTGTGTAACATCTGCTTACTGCAGCTCTTTTATTACATCACTGTTGTGTGTAACATCTACTTACTGCAGCTCTTCTATTACATCACTGTTGTGTGTAACATCTACTTACTGCTGCTCTTTTATTAGGTCACTGTTGTGTGTAACATCTACTGACTGCAGCTCTTTTATTACATCACTGTTGTGTGTAACATCTACTTACTGCAGCTCTTCTATTACATCACTGTTGTGTGTAACATCTACTTACTGCTGCTCTTTTATTAGGTCACTGTTGTGTGTAACATCTGCTTACTGCAGCTCTTTTATTACATCACTGTTGTGTGTAACATCTACTTACTGCAGCTCTTCTATTACATCACTGTTGTGTGTAACATCTACTTACTGCTGCCCTTTTATTACATCACTGTTGTGCGTAACATCTGTTTACTGCAGCTCTTCTATTACATCACTGTTGTGTGTAACATCTACTTACTGCAGCTCTTCTATTACATCACTGTTGTGTGTAACATCTACTTACTGCAGCTCTTTTATTACATCACTGTTGTGTGTAACATCTACTTACTGCAGCTCTTCTATTACATCACTGTTGTGTGTAACATCTACTTACTGCAGCTCTTTTATTACATCACTGTTGTGTGTAACATCTACTTACTGCAGCTCTTCTATTACATCACTGTTGTGTGTAACATCTACTTACTGCTGCTCTTTTATTAGGTCACTGTTGTGTGTAACATCTGCTTACTGCAGCTTTTTTATTACATCACTGTTGTGTGTAACATCTGCTTACTGCAGCTCTTTTATTACATCACTGTTGTGTGTAACATCTACTTACTGCAGCTCTTCTATTACATCACTGTTGTGTGTAACATCTACTTACTGCTGCTCTTTTATTAGGTCACTGTTGTGTGTAACATCTACTTACTGCAGCTCTTCAATTACATCACTGTTGTGTGTAACATCTACTTACTGCTGCTCTTTTATTAGGTCACTGTTGTGTGTAACATCTACTTACTGCAGCTCTTCTATTACATCACTGTTGTGTGTAACATCTACTGACTGCTGCTCTTTTATTACATCACTGTTTTGTGTAACATCTACTGACTGCAGCTCTTTTATTACATCACTGTTTTGTGTAACATCTGCTTACTGCAGCCCTTTTATTACATCACTGTTGTGTGTAACATCTACTGACTGCTGCTCTTTTATTACATCACTGTTGTGTGTAACATCTACTGACTGCAGCTCTTTTATTACATCACTGTTGTGTGTAACATCTACTGACTGCAGCTCTTTTATTACATCACTGTTGCGTGTAACATCTACTGACTGCAGCTCTTTTATTACATCACTGTTGTGTGTAACATCTACTGACTGCTGCTCTTTTATTACATCACTGTTGTGTGTAACATCTACTGACTGCAGCTCTTTTATTACATCACTGTTGTGTGAAACATCTACTGACTGCAGCTCTTTTATTACATCACTGTTGTGTGTAACATCTACCGACTGCTGCTCTTTTATTACATCACTGTTGTGTGTAACATCTGCTTACTGCTGGTCTTTTATTAGGTCACTGTTGTGTGTAACATCTGCTTACTGCAGCTCTTCTTTTACATCACTGTTGTGTGTAACATCTACTTACTGCAGCTCTTTTATTACATCACTGTTGTGTGTAACATCTACTTACTGCTGCCCTTTTATTACATCACTGTTGTGTGTAACATCTGCTTACTGCAGCTCTTCTATTACATCACTGTTGTGTGTAACATCTACTTACTGCAGCTCTTTTATTACATCACTGTTGTGTGTAACATCTACTTACTGCAGCTCTTTTATTAGGTCACTGTTGTGTGTAACATCTACTTACTGCAGCTCTTCTATTACATCACTGTTGTGTGTAACATCTACTTACTGCAGCTCTTCTATTACATCACTGTTGTGTGTAACATCTGCTTACTGCTGCTCTTTTATTACATTACTGTTGTGTGTAACATCTGCTTACTGCTGGTCTTTTATTAGGTCACTGTTGTGTGTAACATCTGCTTACTGCAGCTCTTTTATTACATCACTGTTGTGTGTGACATCTGCTTACTGCTGCCCTTTTATTACATCACTGTTGTGTGTAACATCTACTAACTGAAGCTCTTCTATTACATCACTGTTGTGTGTGACATCTGCTTACTGCTGCCCTTTTATTACATCACTGTTGTGTGTAACATCTACTGACTGAAGCTCTTTTATTACATCACTGTTGTGTGTGACATCTACTTGCTGCTGCCCTTTTATTAGGTCACTGTTGTGTGTAACATCTACTGACTGAAGCTCTTTTATTACATCACTGTTGTGTGTAACATCTGCTTACTGCAGCTCTTTTATTACATCACTGTTGTGTGTAACATCTACTGACTGCAGCTCTTTTATTACATCACTGTTGTGTGTAACATCTGCTTACTGCAGCTCTTTTATTACATCACTGTTTAGTGTAACATCTGCTTACTGCTGCCCTTTTATTACATCACTGTTGTGCGTAACATCTGTTTACTGCAGCTCTTCTATTACATCACTGTTGTGTGTAACATCTACTTACTGCTGCTCTTTTTTTAGGTCACTGTTGTGTGTAACATCTACTGACTGCAGCTCTTTTATTACATCACTGTTGTGTGTAACATCTACTTACTGCAGCTCTTTTATTAGGTCACTGTTGTGTGTAACATCTACTGACTGCAGCTCTTTTATTACATCACTGTTGTGTGTAACATCTACTTACTGCAGCCCTTTTATTACATCACTGTTTAGTGTAACATCTGCTTACTGCTGCCCTTTTATTACATCACTGTTGTGTGTAACATCTGCTTACTGCTGCCCTTTTATTACATCACTGTTGTGCGTAACATCTGCTTACTGCAGCTCTTTTATTACAACACTGTTGTGTGTAACATCTGCTTACTGCTGCCCTATTATTACAACACTGTTGTGTGTTACATCTGCTTACTCCAGCTCTTTTATTACATCACTGTCCACACTGTCCTTATTCCTGCTGCACTGTCAGTATAACTGCTCACACACACAAGTACGCATGCACACGGATGCATACAGATGCTCATATGTTCATACACGCATGCACACACACACACGCATGCATGCATACAAATGCAGACACGTTGATATACACACACACACTGAACAGCTTCAGTCAATGATATTATTGTGGTAAGCAGTGATTATGTAAAAAAGTTTTTTTTATTGAATTCCAAACTAATTGAATCTCATACATATCCTAAATAAAGAAAAGTAAATGATTTATCTGTTATGCATTGATTCCTTTTCCTCTGAGTGAGATGGCATGGTGGCATGGCTCCCTGCCTCTCGCAATGGCCCACAGGATGTGTCCAACACCGGCACATGTGTTTCACCAGTTTATCTCTCCAATAACAGAATCCAGCCCCAGACCACACAAGAGAACAGATGCGGTTCTGCCAGGATTTTGAAATTATGGATTATTTCCATTCCAGGAAATTGCTGAAGACAGGATACAAAAATGTCAAAACTTTGCCAATTTTTTTGTTCCCCTCAAATTATTTTTGAAAAATATCCACTTTCAGTGGAATATAGTATTCATACCACACGAGATGAAAGGCAGTGAATTTATCTATTTAAAAACACATTTAAATTTATTGATGCAATTTTTCAGGTATCTGTAAAATTTCCATGATGTTTTCAGTTTCCCTGACCGGTGGTTTGTTAATGTTTCGGTCAGTTACTCTCACAGAGCAGCGCATCACCTGTACAGTTATGGGTGGGTCCATCTGCTCTCACAGAGCAGCGCATCACCTGTACAGTTATGGGTGGGTCTTTCTGCTCTCACAGAGCAGTGCATCACCTGTGCAGTTATGGGTGGGTCCATCTTCTCTCACAGAGCAGCGCATCACCTGTGCAGTTATGGGTGGGTCCATCTTCTCTCACAGAGCAGCGCATCACCTGTACAGTTATGGGTGGGTCCATCTGCTCTCACAGAGCAGTGCATCACCTGTGCAGTTATGGGTGGGTCCATCTTCTCTCACAGAGCAGCGCATCACCTGTACAGTTATGGGTGGGTCCATCTTCTCTCACAGAGCAGCGCATCACCTGTACAGTTATGGGTGGGTCCATCTGCTCTCACAGAGCAGTGCATCACCTGTGCAGTTATGGGTGGGTCCATCTTCTCTCACAGAGCAGCGCATCACCTGTACAGTTATGGGTGGGTCCATCCAGAGATGATATTTCTCAAGCAGGCTGACAGCAACCAGAGACACTATGAGCAGATTAATGCAGTTTCCTCAAACATCACATTTCGATGTCCAAAAGGCACTTTTAAAGCAATTTTATAGGGCAAATATGCTTGCAAAAAAAAAAAAAAATTCTGAAAACTCAAAAGTACGATAACACTTTACATTATTTGTAATTATTTGTAATAATGAAGTGAATAAGTATTAATATCAGTTAATTAACTGTTGACTAATGCAAAGGAGTGCTGAATACACATTATGCAATTATAATAAACTACTTAATAACACACTTTGTCACTCTTTATGGTGATGTTGTAAATTTGCCTTTAGCACCCCTTAAATAACACTTCAAACCATTAAGCTTTTCAATAATGTATTAATTAATACCCGAATTGACACGAACGCCATTGCTAAATGATTAGAAGACACATTAGTGAATGCTTACTGCTGCACTATCGACAATTAATTTACCCTTATTGTAAAACATTACCAAATGTACTATAATAAGCTGTTAGCTGTTAAATACTAAATTAAATCAATATTTGGTGTGACTATGCTTTGAGACACAGTCCTGCTGTACTGTAGTTTTATGAGATGATCAGCTTTTTGCTTGTTCTATGCAGAGTGGAAAACTTGTCCCTGCTCTTCAGCAGACTGTCTCACCGGTGTCTGTCCCCCTGAGTAACAGCAGACGGCCATGATGATGCTGACATCAGGGCTCTGACGAGATTATATTATCTGTATCAACTGTTTTTAATGAAATACAAACATTTATTGTAAAACCATGCTTTAAATTTGCATTTCAAATATACTGCACCTTTTATCTGCAGCAACACTAATGTGGAAAATAAAAAGTAAATATCTAAAGCCAGATTAAAATTTTAAAACATGAAGGGAGCCAAGACATTTGCACCGCACTGTAATTGCACCCTCATTGCTCCTATTGAATTTGCAGTCGGCAGGGTGAGATGTGGGACAGGAGAGACCCTGCTCTTAACCCCTTGTTGTGTTAATCTTCAACCGTGCAGATTAGCTAACACATCGACACCATGTGTTCGGTCTCTGATAACGCAATCGAGTGCCTGGTGAATTCATGAACTCATTAATCATGGCACACCCTTAGAAAGCAGAAAACACCCCTCATGTAGAGCTCTTCCTGAGAGCAGGGGGATCTTATTTTCACACAGGGACTGACTTCCACAGTTCTATCCAGCGCTCTGTCTTCATAACTGTATGTCACCCCAGTGAGTGAATGAAATGCATGTCAGGGAAATCAGCAGGACTGAAACATGATCCTCGCTGTATGGCGACGGCTACTGAAATTAAGCTTTATGTCTTGAAACACAAGCTGATGAGAGTGAAATGGTTTTTGATTCTGATGTTTGCAGAGGAGAGGGAGCACCTGTGCAGTTAGTGGAGTGCTCTCCAATCGCAGCAGAGCCAGGCCTGGGTGATTACACTGCTCCAGCAGACCAATAACACCGCAATGAACACACACGCACACACACACACACTCACCTGAGTCTCATTCAGGTGAATATTACCTCAGGAAATACAAACCAAACACAGCCAAATTACCGCAACAGCTTTCCTGTTGGAGATTCCAGCTGCTCCGAAATGGTTTCTTTTTTCACTGAGTGCATCGAAACCTCAAAAAAATGTTAATTTTGGGAGGCTCTAATGATAAGATTCTTCAGTAATCAGGAAAGTTTTATCATGGAAGTGAATTGGCAAGTGTGAATTGTAATTATAATGTAGCAATCAGAGTGGAAGCCGAGCGTTACTGTGTTACTAATGAAAGCTCATTACACAGATACAGCTCAGCTGCTCAGAATCAAAATGCAGTGACTCACAGATCTGGAGAATTTATCTCTGTGCTTTTCTGCAGGAGAACAGCTTCCCTGCCTCTCATTCTGTCGAACTATGTTCAAAAACGTACTTTTAGCTGACTAATTTTTGATAATTATTGGCCTACTCATTTGTTGCCAGAATTCAATTTGCCTTGTTTGGAGTATACGGTGAGCTCCATAATTCATTGGATAGTCAGTAAGGTTTTCTACTGGTTCTGTTCCCTTGCAGTCACATCTGTACCGGGCTCTTCTTTAGACATGCCCCATCCGGGCTCAAATTCCATGCCACGTTTTCGCTGCGGCCCACCACTGAACTAATTGCTCACACATGCTCACCATTGGACTTCCCTACTTAAGCAGTCACTTTCCTCTCACTGCAGTTACTCTCCTCTCACTCACTGCAGTCACTCTCCCCTCACTCACTGCAGTCAGTCTCCGCTCACTCACTGCAGTCACTCTCCCCTCACTCACTGCAGTCACTCTCCCCTCACTCACTGCAGTCACTCTCCTCTCACTCACTGCATTCACTCTCCTCTCACTCACTGCAGTCACTCTCCTCTCACTCACTGCAGTTACTCTCCCCTCACTCACTGCAGTCACTCTCCCCTCACTCACTGCAGTCAGTCTCCGCTCACTCACTGCAGTCACTCTCCTCTCACTCACTGCAGTCACTCTCCTCTCAATCACTGCAGTCACTTTCCTCTCACTGCAGTCATTCTCCTCTCACTCACTGCAGTCACTCTCCTCTCACTCACTGCAGTCACTCTCCTCTCACTCACTGCAGTCACTTTCTTCTCACTGCAGTCACTCTCCTCTCATTCACTGCAGTCACTCTCCCCTCACTCACTGCAGTCACTCTCCTCTCACTCACTGCTGTCACTCTCTACTCACTCACTACAGTCACTCTCCTCTCACTCACTGCATTCACTGTCCCCTCACTCACTGCATTCACTCTCCTCTCACTCACTACAGTCACTCTCCTCTCACTTGCTGCAGTTACTCTTCTCTCACTCACTGCAGTCAGTTTCCTCTCACTGCGGTCACTCTCCCCTCACTCACTGCAGTCACTCTCCTCTCACTCACTGCATTCACTGTCCCCTCACTCACTGCACTCACTCTCCTCTCACTCACTGCCGTCACCCTCCTCTCACTCACTGCACTCACTCTCCTCCCACTCACTGCAGTCACTCTCCTCTCACTCACTGCATTCACTGTCCCCTCACTCACTGCATTCACTCTCCTCTCACTCACTGCAGTCACTCTCCCCTCACTCACTGCAGTCACTCTCCTCTCACTCACTGCATTCACTCTCCTCTCACTCACTGCAGTCACTCTCCTCTCACTCACTGCAGTTACTCTCCTCTCACTCACTGCAGTCACTCTCCCCTCACTCACTGCAGTCACTCTCCTCTCAATCACTGCAGTCACTTTCCTCTCACTGCAGTCATTCTCCTCCCACTCACTGCAGTCACTTCCCTCTCACTCACTGCAGTCACTCTCCTCTCACTCACTGCAGTCACTTTCTTCTCACTGCGGTCACTCTCCTCTCACTCACTGCTGTCACTCTCTACTCACTCACTTCAGTCACTCTCCCCTCACTCACTGCAGTCACTCTCCTCTCACTCACTGCATTCACTCTCCTCTCACTCACTGCAGTCACTCTCCTCTCACTCACTGCATTCACTCTCCTCTCACTCACTGCAGTCACTCTCCTCTCACTCACTGCAGTCACTCTCCTCTCACTCATTGCAGTTACTCTCCTCTCACTCACTGCAGTCAGTCTCCGCTCACTCACTGCAGTCACTCTCCTCTCACTCACTGCAGTCAGTCTCCGCTCACTCAATTTCAATTTCAATTTCAATTTGTGCTTTATTGGCATGACATACATGTTGTATATATTGCCAAAGCATGTATTGAACATATAACAAACATATACATAAATATATAACGAAGTGAACATCAAGCAATGAATATACACATTAACAATACATAGTAACTGGGACAACAATACTATTTCTACTAATAATAATAATAATAATAACACAATTATGAAAGAGGAAAAAAAATGCTGAATTAATCTTTTCTTTTTTTTTTTTTTTGGGGGTCACTCACTACCTCTTAGGCTATGACAGGCGTAAACAAATAGTGCTGCCAGCATCACGCTGCTGTTTTCCTCTCCCAGGAGAATGGGGAGTTTTTCTTCATCGGGGAGGTTCAAAAAATTTGGGTGAATCTGTGTAATTTTATTGAAGAATATGTCTCTTTCTTTTTGGAATTTATTGCATTTTAGGAGGAAATGATTTTCTGTCTCAACCTCATTTTGATGGCATTGTGAGCACTGTCGAACTATGTTCAAAAACGTACTTTTAGCTGATTAATTTTTGAGAATGATTGGCCTACTCATTTGTTGCCAGAATTCAATTTGCCTTGTTTGGAGTATACGGTGAGCTCCATAATTCATTGGATAGTAAGTAAGGTTTTCTACTGGTTCTGTTCCCTTGCAGTCACATCTGTACCGGGCTCTTCTTTAGACATGCCCCATCCGGACTCAAATTCCATGCCACGTTTTCGCTGCGGCTCACCACTGAACTAATCACTCACACATGCTCACCATTGGACTTCCCTACTTAAGCAGTCACTTTCCTGTCACTGCGGTCACTCTCCCCTCACTCACTGCAGTCACTCTCCTCTCAATCACTGCAGTCACTTTCCTCTCACTGCAGTCACTCTCCTCTCACTCACTGCAGTCACACACTACTCACTGACTACAGTCACTCTCCTCTCACTCGCTGCAGTTACTCTCCCCTCACTCACTGCAGTCACTCTCCCCTCCCTCACTGCAGTCACTCTCCTCTCACTCACTGCAGCCACACTCCTCTCCCTCACTGCAGTCCCTCTCCTCTTACTCACTGCAGTCACTCTCCCCTCACTCACTGCAGTCCCTCTCCTCTTACTCACTGCAGTCACTCTCCCCTCACTCACTGCAGTCACTCTCCTCTCACTCACTGCAGTCACTCTCCCCTCACTCCCTGCACTAACTCTCCTCTCACTCACTCCAGTCACTCTCCCCTCACTCACTGCAGTCACTATCACCTCACTCACTGCAGTCACTCTCCCCTCACTCACTGCAGTCACACTCCTCTCACTCACTGCAGTCACTCTCCCCTCACTCACTGCAGTCACACTCCCCTCACTCACTGCAGTCACACTCCTCTCACTCACTGCAGTCACTCTCCCCTCACTCACTGCAGTCACACTCCCCTCACTCACTGCAGTCTCCCTCCTCTCACTCACTGCACTAACTCTCCATTCACTCACTGCACTAACTCTCCATTCACTCACCGCAGTCTCCCTCCTCTCACTCACTGCAGTCTCCCTCCTCTCACTCACTGCACTAACTCTGCATTCACTCACTGCACTAACTCTCCATTCACTCACTGCAGTCTCTCTCCTCTCACTCACTGCAGTCACTCTCCCTTCACTCACTGCAGTCACTCTCCTATCACTCACTGCAGTCTCTCTCCCTTCACTCACTGCAGTCACTCTCCCCTCACTCACTGCAGTCACACTCCCCTCACTCACTGCAGTCACACTCCCCTCACTCACTGCAGTCACTCTCCCCTCACTCACTGCAGTCACACTCCCCTCACTCACTGCAGTCACACTCCTCTCACTCACTGCAGCCTCTCTCCTCTCACTCACTGCAGTCACTCTCCCCTCACTCACTCCAGTCACACTCCCCTCACGCACTGCAGTCTCTCTCCTCTCACTCACTGCAGTCACTCTCCTCTCACTCACTGCAGTCACTCTCCTCTCACTCACTGCAGTCTCCCTCCTCTCACTCACTGCAGTCACTCTTCATTCACTCACTGCAGTCTCTCTCCTCTCACTCACTGCAGTCACTCTCCTCTCACTCACTGCAGTCACTCTCCTCTCACTCACTGCAGTCACTCTCCTCTCACTCACTGCAGTCTCTCTCCTCTCACTCACTGCAGTCACTCTCCTCTCACTCACTGCAGTCACTCTCCTCTCACTCACTGCAGTCTCTCTCCTCTCACTCACTGCAGTCTCTCTCCTCTCACTCACTGCAGTCACTCTCCTCTCACTCACTGCAGTCACTCTCCTCTCATTCTCTGCAGT
Organism: Gymnothorax reevesii; assembly: GCA_029721435.1. Taxonomy (NCBI): domain Eukaryota; kingdom Metazoa; phylum Chordata; class Actinopteri; order Anguilliformes; family Muraenidae; genus Gymnothorax; species Gymnothorax reevesii. Next base: position 118,817,711 of record CM056578.1, read on the forward strand.
CTCTCTCCTCTCACTCACTGCAGTCACTCTCCCCTCACTCACTGCAGTCACTCTCCTCTCCCTCACTGCAGTCACTCTCCTCTCACTCACTGCAGTCACTCTCCCCTCACTCACTGCAGTCACTTTCCTCTTACTCACTGCAGTCACTCTCCCCTCACTCCCTGCAGTCACTATCCCCTCACTCACTGCAGTCACTCTCTTCTCACTCACTGCAGTCTCTCTCCTCTTACTCACTGCAGTCACACTCCCCTCACTCACTGCAGTCACTCTCCCCTCACTCACTGCAGTCACACTCCCCTCACTCACTGCAGTCACTTTCCTCTCACTCACTGCAGTAACTCTCCCCTCACTCACTGCAGTCACTCTCCCCTCACTCACTGCATTCACTCTCCTCTCACTCCCTGCAGTCACTTTCCTCTCACTGCAGTCACTCTCCTCTCACTCACTCCAGTCACTCTCCCCTCACTCACTGCAGTTACTCTCCCCTCACTCACTGCAGTCACTCTCCCCTCACTCACTGCAGTCACTCTCCCCTCACTCACTGCAGTCACTCTCCCCTCACTCACTGCAGTCTCTCTCCTCTCACTCGCTGCAGTAACTCTCCCCTCACTCACTGCAGTCTCTCTCCTCTCACTCACTGCAGTCACTCTCCTCTCACTCACTGCAGTCACTCTCCTCTCACTCACTGCAGTCACTCTCCTCTCATTCTCTGCAGTCTCTCTCCTCTCACTCACTGCAGTCACTCTCCTCTCACTCACCGCAGTCACTCTACTCTCATTTTGACAGCAGCCAAACCACTATTCAGTCTGTTCCAACTGCATGGCTGAAGATAAGCAGGTGTGGGCTTGGTTAGTAATTGGACTGGAGAACACCTTTGAAAGTTGCTGTTGGAAGAGGTGTTGGTGGCCAGTAGGTTGCGATCTTCCTTCTGGTGGAAAAATCCCCAGCCCGGTGACGGGGACACTGTACTGAAGGAGACTCCTTCACCTAATCTTCTTTTGATCTCATTGGCTGTGCAACCTGCCCTCAACCCCCAGGGCTCCCTTGAAAAAGAGATTTCAATCTCAACGGGACTGTGTTTTACTTCATTGAGTTTTACTTTCTTCATAAGCCTTTTTATTTCTTACTCCTGTCCCTTCTAGATAATTTTTTGTGGATTGCATTTAAAAATATATACATTTCCTTTATTTGTGTCTTATTCCTTTGTATAAAATATTGTTCACTTCTCTCCCAGTTCTGTCCTTGGATCAGGAGTACACCCTGACACTAGCACTTTGAGTTTAAAAGGGTATAATGACATTGTGTACCAAGTCAGTTTTTAATGTTTCTTTAAGACATATCAAATGAATCATCAGAAATAACAGCATCGTTTTCGTGCACATTAAAGTCATTTTTCATATTGGGTCACATACTCATTTCTCCCAGTGACTGTTTGAGGTCTTTGACACATAGACATGTCCTTAAGACACCAGACGCTGGGAACCGTCCCTAATGATGCTCCCCCGGGCCTGTGCTGCAGCCATCTTCAGGTCCTGCTTGTTTCAGGAAGTCTCCTCTGCAGCATGTGAAATCAACATGCATTCAGATTCAGATCCTGTGATTTACACGGCCTATAGACACAAAATGACTGTGTCTCAAAGCATAGTCACACCAAAAAAAGATTCAATGAATTATGGTGCTCACTGCATTTCAGACGCTCCAAACTCTTAGTTAACCTCATCTGCAGTAAAGATATGAAATACGAAGTGTACAAGCACCATTGTTACAAAGTTTTACTCATCTTTTAGATTTTTTTTCTTTTTCGCATTTATTTACGCAATCATGTGGGATAATTATCCACATAACTCAGACAATTACGTGAAAAAACAATGTAAACTAATAGAATTTGTTCTAAATTAAATTGTTTATTCAAAGAGAAATTCTTTGTCAATTTATTGTCATGATGTATGAGATTCTGACCTTCCACTGTTCTCTTCGTCTCATGCTATTCCTGTCAGAAAAGTAACGTCGATTGGCATGGAAATCTCTGGAAATATGGAACAGAAGAGCACCGTACAATGAAGGATGTTTTTCTGGATCCAAAGACTCAAATCCAGCAGGATGCAGCACTGCCAAAATCTTTGAAGAGCTCTGCTTTGGGAAAACTGCGTTGGGATGCACAGGGAGACACGACGCATCACAATGCTCGACCTCATCTCCCAGTGCCCCCCTCCATATGGCTCTAAAGGGTTAATTACGGGGACTATGTAGGCCGCATCCTGTGGGCTGAGCAGACTTGGCAACGGTTTCACGTTCGGTGGAGACGGGGGACTGTTGTGCTGGTAACTAATGAAAGCCTGATGCATTTTTCAGGACTGGAAATAAATGAGGAGCCTAGATACACATGAAAGGACGTACAGTGGATGATCGCGTCCCCTGGTGCTACAGATAATTATGAAATAATGTAAATAAAGCCCAGAGCATACCTCCTGCGCCACATGAAACAGAGGGCGGAAATCTTTTGCGGGGATAAAACACAGTTAGGGATTGAGCCTGTGGATTAAACAAGATAGATCATGTCCCTGATTACAATCAAAGTCATTGACATGTTTTGATTTATATTTTCCTGTCTTAAAAAGGCAAGTGACATCCATGGCACAGTTTACTCAAAAATTAAATAAACCGATTTTCTCTTCATCGATTTTATCACCCACCACAGCCAATCCTTATACAGCGGACTTCAGCGAGACCAACCTCTGCAGCCCCGAGAATCCAAAATTATACAAAGATAAAAGTACTGAACAGTTATTTTGCTTTTGAATACGATGACAGATTAGTAAATATATGTAAACAGCCATTGATGTCGTTGTGTTTCATCAAAAGAAAATTTCTAAGAATGTAAAATTTGTACATCCTCATTACGTCCAAACAGAAGCCCACCAACTGCAGTCTAGAGCAGAGCATTAAAGTTGTTTTCAAAGCATATTATTTCACCGACGCTGACAGCGCTGCAGAAAACTGGCACGCGATATTTGAGACTTTACAGGGATTTCCACTCCAGGTGTACTTCAGGAAGATGCTGTTTTGATGGAATAGTGCACAGCAAGATTTATGTATGTTTGTGAGTGACTGTGCCAATAAATTTGACAGGAGATATATAGCTGTCGAGTTTTTTGTATCACGCTGTTGTGCTGGTTTTAGTGCCACAGATATTGGCCTTGTTGTATCGGGTTCAGCTGGAGATTTGATCTAGAAAACACAGGTGAACTGTGCCTTTGCTGGCCTTGATGGATAAATATTTATGCACCATTAAAGGACATTTCAGCTCAGTGCATCCCAGTTCAGAAATATGACCTCACCTTGAAAACTATTTTCAGATGCAGTGCATACCCATCTCATTACCCACCACTCTGTACTGCTAAACAGATCAGTTTTAGTTTCAGAAACCCTCAGAGGAATACATGCATTGAAAATTCATCATATCACAAATGTTGTCGCATATGGCTTGGCAGGTGAAGGAAGTTTTTGTTTAATGTCATTATTTATTTATTTGTTTGTTTGTTTTCCAATTATAATGCAGGCGCTGCTCTAATGCGCATTAGGAGCAAACTCATCCATGATCTGAAGCACTGCTTTCAGAGAAACTCTCATTACAGGGCATATTTCGCCCTGTAATGGAACAGCTGGGTTTCACCATTATCATGATGCAGACAATGTTTTAAAAATACATTTTACAAATAAAGACTCCACATGAATGTAACGAAATTGAAACTACAAGGATCCCTGCAGCTAGACTCCTCGTCCTCTCTGTCATTCCGCAGAAAACGTACTTTCTGTCATTACATATCACTCTGTTTGAGGCAAACATGCGTTCTGTTCTTACATGTGCCTCTGTTTAAATTCAAAATTGTGATGATGAATTTGTCATTGACTTAGTGATGACAGACAAAATACTTGCTCTTAACATCAGTTTGACATTTCTGAAACTGTGTTCCCACTGAAGAGGGCTGGCAAATTATTCTTGACCTCCTGAGCAGGACTACTCTATGATCTCATTTTCAAACTAATTATATCTTCTTCAGTGGGAACAGAATATGCGTTTGAGTAATTCACATTTCTAAAGTAATGGAGAATAGAACAGAGGGGGGTGGGGGGATCTCTGTATAGGATCCTATGATTGGATTTACAGTAGTATATACAGTAGTATATGCAGTAAGGTACTCCTGCATGTACTAGAACTAAGAACTATGAACCAGCAACTTAGCCTGTACTGTAACATTAATAGATATATAGTTAATTTCTTTGCGGCGTTATCCGGTAAGTAATTACTGTAATAATTATTAGCGGGTGTAGTGCTTTAGAACAATAAACATTTGATTTACTGGGTTAATAAAATCGTTTTTTTTTTTTTTTTGTTATATTCCCACAGTTTATGCATAGGGTCTGGCTTTTTTCAGCGATTTGGTAGGTAGTGGCAGTTAATGAAAATGTGTTGCGTTCATTTGTTAGAGGAATAAGGGTGTAATATTAACAGTGCCAAATGGCAACAACATTAACTTCGTGTGAGCTTCTCCACTATGCTTTACCTGATCAGCCACAACATTAAAACCACACGCCAAATATTACAGTATTCTGAGCCCCTTGGGCTGCCTAACAGCCCTGTGTCACTGATGTCACTTCAATTCCCAAACTCAGCATTTCCCAGCAGAAGATTCCCAGAGTATCTCAGTCCCTCCACCAGCTCGTCTTCGCCGCACAGGGTTACCTGATACCATCTCTTCCCAGTGAATCATGTGGGACTCACTGGACCAGGGGACCCTCTTTAAAGGGATATTTCAACAATTTGGCAAATTGGCCTATTGCCATAATCCCTGTAGTTATATGAGTAGGTACATTACCTTTATTTATCCGTGCCCGTTGTTTTGAGATGCATTACGACACAAGATGCAAATACTCGGAACTACTTTCTTGAGTAACCCGCTGGGTGGATTAACACAATGCGCATATCAGACGTTGCAAGTAGCTGCAGTAAACATATGCTTTTGAAATCACTCCACCTAGCCAGTATGTCTGGAATGTAGATCTGGTAATGCATTTGCCTCCAAAATACTTCTGTCTCGTAATTATACATGACTATTTTATAGCGTGGTGAATGTGCAGGTGACAAGTTTTCCACGAGAGCGTTTTGGAGCTGCTAAATTGCGAATTTGATGAGTTTTGAAGGGAGTTTTGAAGGAGGGAGGGACCGTACCGTTCACTTTCGTAATGTTCGCTGGGCAGCTCACGCCCCCCCCCCCCCCCCAACACACACCCCCAAATCTCATAAACAACGGGCACGGATAACTGAGGGTAATGTACCTACACATATCACTTTAGGGATTATGGCGATTGGCCAAATTGCCTAAATGTTGAAATATCTCTTTAATTGCTCCGAGGTCCAGCGTGGAGGCTCATGTGCCCATTATAGGGGCTCTTAGAGGGGGACCCAAGTCAGAAAGGGCACCCAAACTGGACTGTGGCTATAAAGCGCTATACACTGCGATGCAATGATTGTTATTAAAACTCTTTTTCCCTCGAGAGCCTTTCTGTTGGTTTGAACCAGATGGGATAGCTGCCGTTGTCCTTGGGCGCCCAACAACCATTTGCCGATTTGCAGTTTGTACCTCCTTGGACGACTGTCAGTAGGTCATCACCCCCGGACCCGAGCCAGTTCAGGGAAGCTCTTCCTCCCTCGTCTGGCAAAATGATTTGTCCCTCGTTAAGTCCCTCAGGTCTCATTTCTCTCATATCCAAGTGTCTTCCACAAAACCCAGCTGTTCGCTTATCACCTGCGGTCTATCTGCAGACCTTCACAAGCTTTGTGTTTTTATTGTTTTGGCTCAGGAGTTTATATACATGTGTACCTATACACGGCACTGACAATTAATTCAACCGCCCGGTGCAAAATCTCAGAAAATCAATCACAACAAATGACGCCTGATGTGAAATGCTTGCATTTGCCAAAATGCTCAAAAAACGTGAAAATAAATTAATATCAACCTGCTCTTCAATGTGTTAGTATAAGGTGTAACATATCATTATCGTACATCTTTTACTCTTTCTGCAGCTCTAAGTGCACTGATGAGCAGTGCATATATCACTGATGAGATTATGTCTTGTCACCGAGGCAAATAAAGTTGATTATTTCAAAAAATGGTCCATGTCAAGGTCTGCCAACAGAGGTTTAACTGTAAGTGAACAGCAGGTTCTCATAGCCGACTCGCTCGACGTGGGAGAAATGGACCTGAGCGTTTTTGACGAGGGCTAAATCCCTGAGTGTCAGATCTTGTCCTTGGAGTAATGGAAGGCACTCTGTGAGTCCGATGAGTCCCGATGGCTCTGAAAGCATGTCCGCTGGAGGGGTTCGTGCTCACTGTTTACCTCCAGGAGACATGTCACCAGGAGGCACTCTGGGCAGAGGATGAGCCGGTGGAGGGAGTGTGATGCTCTGGGAAATGATCTGCCTGGAAGTCCTAAGTCTCGCATTCATGTGGACGTCTGTTTGACAGAGCTGTTTTAGAGGCATACGGAAGACCCCGAGCACATGAGACAAATGGTCATAATGTTTTGCCTCATCAGTGTATGTCTACTGAACTTCCAAGACAAACATTGCTTATGAAATATATACTTAAGTCATTAGTTAATGACTGGAGTTAGTCATTCTGTTATTATTCAGGCTCTGCCCCCTCTGACCTAGACAAGGACTAAGCGGACGAGATAATGAATGGATAGATGTTATCATTTTGGACTTATGGGAGGAACACCACAGACTGCTGGCCTCCTTTATTAACTGATTCATAGGCTTTATCAGAGGCCACCGTTGCGTGGGCTCTATAATTCATATAAAATGTGCTCTTGGGACCAATTTAAAAAGGGTGACACGTCCATTTCCCGGCTGGAATCTGGAGCTGAATACAGTGAGTAACATTTAAGTGCCCTGCCTTCAGTACAGAGCTGCATAATCACCAGCACATTCTCCTCAGCTCAGTCAGGACAACTCGCGTATTAAAATAAAAGGCATTTATTGAGTATGATGCAGAACTTAGCTTAGTTTGGCCGTGAAATGATCTGCTTTCGGTACTCGGTGCACAAAATGTGCACTAACCTGAATAGAGAGAGAAGTTATATCTACCTGTAAACACGGGACCGAATCCCCCGAGAGCACAAACCGATGTAAACAAACGGGTGGAAGCTGAGGTGGTGGTGGGTGAGCAGGAAGCAGCTTAATACCCGGGAACGACGGCAATTCGGTGCGAATGCAAACTGCGCAGCAGGTGACTGTCGCAAACAACGCGCCAATATGAACAGCTGCAAAGCATTAGCTTGATTAGCCATTTTTGAAGAGTGCGCCACATAACTGAAGTGATGTGTGCAGACGTGATTGGGTAGTGAGAGGACATGTGATGACCGAATTCTGCAACGCAGCAGCTGCAAAGAGAACAGCGCTAGTTTGTTTATCTGCTAACAAGCAAATTATAATTCACTGATTATCATTCAGTCTTTCTGGCAATCGAGCCATAAGAATTAGGTGATCCGAAAACTCGGTAAGTGATTGAACAAAAGCACACTTGATGCTTTAAATTACTGAATGATTTATTGGTGGAAACTCTGAGCTATTATCAGGCAATGAGAAATCTACTACAATGTGTGGTGATTTCAGGACATTTCATCAGTGGGTTATAGGGTTTTTGGCCGCTCCGAGGGGGTTGTGGTGAGGTTTTCGGCCGCTCTGAGGGGGCTGTAGTGGGGTTTTTGGCCGCTCCGAGGGGGCTGTAGTGGGGATTTTGGCCACTCTGAGGGGGCTGTAGTGGGGTTTTCGGCCGCTCTGAGGGGCTGTAGTGGGGTTTTGGCCACTCTGAGGGGCTGTAGTAAGTTTTTTGGCTACTCTGAGGGAATGTGGTGGGGTTTTCGGCCGCTCTGAGGGGGCTGTAGTGGAGTTTTTGGCCGCTTGAGGGGGCTGTAGTGGAGTTTTTCGGCCGCTCTGAGGGGGCTGTAGTGGGGTTTTTCGGCCGCTCTGAGGGGGCTGTAGTGGAGTTTTCGGCCGCACTGAAAGGGGCTGTAGTGGGGTTTTCGGCCGCTCTGAGGGGGCTGTAGTGGGGTTTTCGGCCGCTCTGAGGGGGCTGTATGGGGTTTTTGACCGCTCTGAGAGGGCTGTAGTGGGGTTTTCGGCTGCTCTGAGGGGGCTGTAGGGGGGTTTTCGGCCGCTCTGAGGGGGCTTTAGTGGGGTTTTCGGCCGCTCCGAGGGGGCTGTAGTGGGGTTTTCGGTCGCTCTGAGGGGGCTGTAGTGGGGTTTTCGGTCGCTCTGAGGGGCTGTAGTGGGGTTTTTGGCCGCTCTGAGGGGCTGTCGTGGAGCTTTCGGTCGCTCTGAGGGGCTGTAGTGGGGTTTTTGGCCACTCCGAGGGGGCTGTAGTGGGGTTTTCAGCCGCTCTGAGGAGGCTATAGTGGGGTTTTTGGCCGCTCTGAGGGGCTGTAGTGGGGTTTTCAGCCGCTCTGAGGAGGCTATAGTGGGGTTTTCAGCCGCTCTGAGGAGGCTATAGTGGGGTTTTTGGCCGCTCTGAGGGGGCTGTAGTGGGGTTTTCAGCCGCTCTGAGGGGCTGTAGTGGGGTTTTCAGCCGCTCTGAGGGGCTGTAGTGGGGTTTTCAGCCGCTCTGAGGGGCTGTAGTGGGGTTTTCAGCCGCTCTGAGGAGGCTGTAATGAGGTTTTCTGCCGCTCTGAGGAGGCTGTCGGGGGGTTTTTGGCCGCACTGAAAGGGGCTGTTGTGAGGTTTTCAGCCGCTCTGAGGGGCTGTAGTGGGGTTTTCAGCCGCTCTGAGGAGGCTATAGTGGGGTTTTTGGCCGCTCTGAGGGGGCTGTAATGAGGTTTTCTGCCGCTCTGAGGAGGCTGTCGTGGGGTTTTTGGCCGCACTGAAAGGGGCTGTTGTGAGGTTTTTGGCCGCTCCGAGGGGGCTGTAGTGGGGTTTTCAGCCGCTCTGAGGAGGCTATAGTGGGGTTTTTGGCCGCTCTGAGGGGGCTGTAGTGGAGTTTTTGGCCGCTCCGAGGGGGCTGTAGTGGGGTTTTTGGCCACTCTGAGGGGCTGTTGTGGAGTTTTTGGCCGCTCCGAGGGGGCTGTAGTGAGTTTTTTGGCCACTCTGAAAGGGGCTGTAGTGAGTTTTTTGGCGGCTCTGAGGGGCTGTAGTGGGGTTTTTGGCCGCTCTGAGGGGCTGTAGTGGGGTTTTTGGCCACTCTAAGGGGGCTTTAGTGGGGTTTTTGGCCACTCTGAGGGGCTGTAGTGGGGTTTTTGGCCGCTCTGAGGGGCTGTAGTGGGTTTTTTGGCCGCACTGAAAGGGGCTGTTGTGAGTTTTTTGGCCACTCTGAGGGGCTGTAGTAGGGTTTTCGGTCGCTCTGAGTTGGCTGTAGTGGGGTTTTCGGCCGCTCTGAGTTGGCTGTAGTGGGGTTTTGGGCCGCTCTGAGTTGGCTGTAGTGGGGTTTTCGGCCGCTCTGAGGGGGCTGTAGTGTGTATTACGGGCCTCCTCTGGCCACCCCGCTCAGTATTTTCTGGAGATGCGGCTGTGTCAGGCACATAATAGAACAACCCTTTTCCGATGCACCTTTCCCCATTTCAGTCCCCTGAATAAGCTATCGCTTTGTATTACGAAAAACCTTTAAACCCCAGCAATTAATTACTCCCCTGTGAGACACTGTAACCTCCTGTCTTTTAAAAAAAAAAAAAAAAAAAATCCCTTTCGTGATGTGGAAACCTACGCTGCGAGATAAATGTCATTAAGGCACAATTCATATTTGAAAATACAAGCAAATAGTCTGTCTCACCCATGACTCATACTGTAAGTTACCCTAAAAAATAAAGACACTTTAACTCCTTTATGTTGGATGTCAGATATGTAAAATTGCTGTGTAAAAAAATGTCAGATATGTTGTATTTGCTCATGGAGTAGGTTGGCTGTTAGATGTCAGGTGGCTTTTTTGCCAGCTGCTCACTCTAGTTTCGCTTCACACAGCAGCAAAGATACAAAAATCTGCTCGAGTCGCTCTCAATGCACAAACCCAAAATGAGTGATATGGAGCCCCGGGGTCACCACCACGAGGAAGCTTCAGTTAAAGAGTCTTAAACCTGAGCTTTTACAAGCAACCGTCGGTGGTGGAATGTTGCATTTCCAACGATCCTGTGCAAAACATTTTGTTTAAAATGAAAACACAACAAGAATTTGAAATCAATAACAGCAATCTCAAGTCAACCTTGGAATGTCTTTGGATCAATAAGAGTTATCCTCAGCATTTTTCTCAATTCAGATGTGCACAGCCATGCTCCCGACGACGGTAAATCCTCGATGTCGCTGCTAAGGCGCTATGCTGTCTTATTTCCCTTCCAGCTTCACACATTTGTCTGTCTCTCATTAATAAAATACTCAGTGTTTCCAAATAGTGAAGAAGCGAAGATCTTAAACACTGCTGGGAGAGGGCGGTGGGAGAGGGAGGTGTTTGGCACCATAACGATTAGTTCTGCTTTTTTTACTTTTACTATTCCCCAGTGTGTCTTCTAGTCCAAGGTTTCATCCTAGATAAAAAAGAATGAAGTCTTTCGAAAAAGAAATTCATTTAACAGAAATTGCGTCTGAAATTCATCACAGATGCACTACACCTCTGTGACATATTTTCAGACAGAACGAACACAGTCCCATAATTCCCCTCCCTTCATTTGATGAGCTCCTAAATTTTGGGTAGGGACAAAATACCGTAATAATGTGTGGGAACCCCTGCAGGTCAGTATTCGATACTGTATCTTTAGTTCGCCACAAACATCATAGTCTCAGTAAAATTAAGGCATAAGCACCTATGAATAAGAAAGAGCTTGGGTAACTAATGTATATTCACCCTTGACAGAAATACAACAATACATAGATATTAAACAAAATCAACTGATCTTGAATCTCATTTAAAATGATATGTCCTGGTCAGCATGTCTGGAGCTGAGCCCCAGCAGTAATGGTCTGTGTCAGAGTCAGGGTCAAACATGAAGGGACTGTTAGCTGTTTAGAGGAGATAGTTCTGCTGTTTGTGTGTTTTGTTCAGCAAAATGGCATCTGATCGTCGTGACAAAGATGACAGTGAAGACGGCAGTGAGTTCAGTATTGTGTAAGAGCTTGAGTTTGTACTGCTGGGGAGAAAATAAACATGAATCGGGCGGACAGGCGTTCGCAAGGACCATATTCGCTCCTGCTCATGCCTTCCATTCTGTGCTTAATTGATCTTTTTTCTTAATTAGCTTAATTATTCATAAAGACAGTCAGCAAGTCATAAATGCTCATGCCTGCATGGGTCATTAAGCTGTGATCAATGCGTCATCCCATCTCTGCTCAAACATGCATGGCTAAATGCTCTGTTCGCTCTCTCAATTAGGTATTTATACAGTCCAAAACAACAGCTTCGATTCTGTTGTTCTGTTTGTAATCTTTAATGAGCAAATGTAGGATGACCTTTAGTATTTGTACGTTTGATAATATGCTGCACATTTTACTGCATGTATATGTCCTGTGGAAAAGGAGTTGACTGAACACTGTCGCATACTTTATGACAAATACAGCCTTTCGCTTTAAATGTGTCATGCCCTCCAATATGACAACAGTAAAATCAACCATTATATCAAATTGGACTGGCATGAAATGTATTGAGCGTTTTATATATCTCAGCTCTATGACTCCAGGGTCTGTGAGGCTCAGTCCATAAGGTTATGACGTGTGCAGTCAGAACAAAAAGATTTGGTTGTACTGACAGTGAAATGTGCGATAAGAGTGGGGTGTAGTCTAGGGAGCTAGTGCAGGCAGGCAACCAAAGATAGGCTCCCATTCTCATAAACACACCCACCAAACACTCCCACCTGACCACGGCTCCGCTCATGAACTACAGCTGGTGCCCACGAGCCGTAACCAGGACGAGGCAAATGCAGACAAATTACCCCACGGCGTTACCACTGCATATTATCTCATTTAATCATAGGCAACCACTGAGCAAGCTTTTGCTGAAAATAATAGATCTCTACTGTGTATTTTCAGCCATTTCTTTAATAATCCAATAGGGAGCGTGAATATGTTGTTAAAGGCCTCGGATGGGTCCTTCACTTATGCAATAATTTGATGAAATGAAAATCCTGCAATTTAACAGTGAATGAAAATAATGATTTGGTGGATGCAGGCTGAATAACTAAACTGGATAAATTACTCTTCAGAATGCACAACTCAACCCAGGGAACATTTCTTTTTGGCCTCTGCCCACACAGTGCGAAGGAGATTTTTTGTTTTCCAGTTTATCTATGCGAGTGCCAGTCACACCAGCCTTCAAAAATATCTTCTCTGCACTATATTTCACTAAAGTCTGCTCTATACCCACTGAAGGAGTGATATCTTCTGTGCTCAATACTCACTGAATGAGTGGTATCTTCTCTGCACTATACACACTGAAGGAGTGATATCTTCTCTACTCTATACCCAATGAAGAAGGGAAATCTTCTCTACTCTACGCCCACTGAAGGAGTGATATCTTCTCTCTACTGTACCCACTGAAGGAGTGATATCTTCTCTCCACTACACCCAATAAAGGAGTGATATCTTCTCCGCACTATACCCACAGAAGGAGTGATATCCTCTCTACTCTACACCCACTGAAGGACTGATATCTTCCCTGCTCTACGCCCACTGAAGGAGTGATATCTTCTCTCTACTGTACCCACTGAAGGAGTGATATCTTCTCTGTACTTTACCCACTGAAGGAGTGATATCTTCTCTGTACTTTACCCACTGAAGGAGTGATATCTTCTCTGTACTTTACCCACTGAAGGAGTGATATCTTCTCTGCTCTCTACCCACTGAAGGACTGATATCCTCCCTGTTCTATACCCACTGAAGAAGTGATATCTTCTCTCTACTGTTCCCACTGAAGGAGTAATATCTTCTCTGCACTACGGCCACTGAAGTAGTGATATGTTCTCTGCTCTACGCCCGCTGAAGGAGTGATATCTTCTCTGCACTACGCCTACTGAAGGAGTGATATCTTTCCTCTACTGTACCCACTGAAGGAGTGATATCATCTCTGCTCTACACCTACTGAAGGAGTGATGTCTTCTCTGCTCTATACCCACTGATGGAGTGATATCTTCTCTGTATTTTACCCACTGAAGGAGTGATATCTTCTCTGCTCTCTACCCACTGAAGGAGTGATATCTTCTCTGTTCTATACCCACTGAAGGAGTGATATCTTCCGTGCTCAATACCCACTGAAGGAGTGCTATCTTCTCTGCACTATACACACTGAAAGAGTGATATCTTCTCTCTACTGTATCCACTGAAGGAGTGATATCTCTCTCAGTAAGAATGCAGTAAGATGCCAGTAAACACCGACAATCTATGTTTTCCTTTGCCTCAATTGTTACATGCGACTTTAAATGCTAATTACTGAAAATCACAATTATGACTGATTTTCAACCTTGTGGCATACATAAAATCATTAATATTCATTTGCTTGACTTAAAATTTGGACTTAAGTTGTATCTGCTTTAAATTTATGAAATTACATAGGATTTTCTAGATAAGTTCATCCCTTAGGGGTTAATTTTGAAAATGAAGCAAGTTGATGATTACGATTTTTGTTATGGTTGCATAACAGACCTCATTACATATTCATAAATGTTCCCAACCAGGAAATCCTAAGTCATTTCATAGAACTATCTTAAGCCTTTCATATAAGACTAATTTGAGTAAAATCTGGCCAAGGGTTATTGAATTATCAATGGCAAAAAATATTTTCTGATTTCGTCATTAAAGCGCCGTTTCCATGGCTACCATGTAAAATTTTATCAAAATACTACATTTTAGGTGGTTAAAATCATGTTGAGTATGTTTATTTCTCAGTTTTTACATTATTATGGTTATTTCACGCTTTACCTTGATGACACCTTAAGAGTCAGAGACTCAAATCCGTTAAAAATACTGTAACGCCGGTGTTACCGCCGGGGGGGTGCGTTCATGCTTCAATTGTGCAACTTGTGTGACTTGGGCCTCTTGGCTTGATCAAACAAACAGACAGAATTGAAGCACCTATTACTAAAACCTTATAAGTCACACTTGACTTGACTTGACTTGTGGGGTTTTAGTAATCAGTGCTTTAATTTTGGACTGGGGTCACACTGCAACCTCGGCGCTCTCCTCTTTTGGCAGGGTCGCAGCAAGTCGAGAGGAATAAGACGACAGCAACAGTAAAAACCTTTAGAAAATGTTTTCGTTTATTTTTGGTTAATATACATGTTCAAATGGTAAAAAACCATAAGCAATTGATGGCAAATTAATTTGACAGTATCGTGGATAATATTGGCTTGCTGTTTGAGGTTTGTCATCACACCGAATGTGTTGGAAGGCTGTGTGAAGTTGTGTCGGAAACTTTTGGGGGAAAAAGGACCCATGGCCCTGTAGCAAAAAAAAAAAAAACAACAACAACAAAGTGTAATTTGTATTACTGTCAATGGCCATCCTGACCCGGGTTCTTGCACTTGATGTTTGATTGTTTCCGATAATAAGCATGCGCCAAAACATTAACCCGAATCACACGGGTTGTACAATCCAACCCACCCAGGGACATTGGGCATTAGGGAGTTGAAACACTTATTTCTAATCATAATTTTAATTTTAACATAAAATGTACAGCTAAACATAATTTATCAAGTGAATGCTACTCGTGTGAATAAAAGTGTTGAATTATTTCAAAAGCACACAGCCGAATACCCCAGTGCTAGAAGTACTCAAGACACACATTGGACTGTTCAAGTTCAGCATGAAAGCATGTTGTACTTGTCCGCTCTGGCAATAATTGAAACCCCCAGGGCTAAAAGTTCTTAATTCACAAAATGGCCATTTTTAGAAAATTGAGAAAATCGACTTGGGTGACTATAAAAGTTGTTCTCCAATTTCTTGGCTCACAGTGTGTGAAAATGTGACTTCAGTTTTTTTTTCAGGATTCGCAGTTCTCTTTGGGTGAAGTTTGGTGGCTCATGTATTTGCGCTGCTGTAGGATGTGGACGGACCCCTCAGCTGAACGCCAAAATAGGGCGCAAAAATGGAGAAGAGCAAGACTCTCAAGAACCAAAAATATTTATCCAGAGACGTCTTGCGTGGAATCCTAACTTGAACATTTTATCTTGAAGGGCATCTTATTGAGTTTGTATATGAAGAAAGTTGTTCTGTTTACAATATCAATCCTTGGAGTAGAATGATTGGGATTTATACTTCAGCCTGGGGCCAATAATGAATTAAGGTGGTGTTTCACAGGGAATGTAAATTACCGTGTGTATTATGTATTCAGTACTGGGCAGAGGAGGACTCAGTGTGATGAATTCCAATGCATCGCATACATATCTGCACTGATGAGTTGGCAGCTGCATCTTAAAACTGGCCTCAAACAGGATCCATATTCAATCTAAACATTAATATGATCTAATACATGCAATATATGTGGACGATCACATTATATTATAAAGGATCAATCTGATGAAAAAACACAGATTAATGTCCATTGTAATGAAATTGTATGTCGTGATGATGAATTTTTATGGAATCATCTTCACTCATATTGCTGTTTTTGCGGTTAGTTGAAACTAAAATTGAGCGACCACAGATCTAGAGACAGCAGAGTTCATGCTGTGTAATGTGTGTCTTAAATCCCAGGTGCTCCGCTGGATCCTGAGGGACACATATATCCATATCTGAAATTATAAAGGGCTTCAACCAGTGGGCTCTGCAAGGCTTGGGACAAAAACATTCTTCTTTTCTTGATTTAGCACTGTGCACCACTATTTTAGATTGGTATTCAAGTAATTAATGTGGTTACATTGCAGGATTCCAGATTTTATTATGGGGCATTTCTTCTGCATTTTCCCGGTTTCACCATTAATAAATGACATTTATTCTTCCTCATCACATTTCAGGGCAGATATAAGACCATTTTTAAAATCTGAGATGCGAGATTGAGAGACTTAGCCATGACGACCAGAGAGGTTGGGAAATTTGGAAAAAAAAAAAAAAACTGTCAACAGTCATAGACCAAAAAATAGGCTAAGCAGAGAGAATGACAGCACTTATCATTCTGCTGGTCCTTCGCCAAATAACCTTCTCAGAAGCACTTCAGCTAATCCAAGTTGATGCTGTTTTCTACGGAAAAAGAAGGATTTTTCCTCTTTTAAAGTACTATGTTGTAGGTTCATAGTTCACAAACACAAAGTAGTTGGTATGCTGCTGCATTCAATTCAAATTGACTTTGTTATGAACTTAGACTTGAAGTGTTATACAGTACATTTGGCAGCTGAATCTAAGCACGTTTAAATCTCACATCTGCAGCATGGAAATTGTTGCTGCTGGTATTGTCACGCATCTTCACACTTCATCCTGCAGCGAGGAAAATACCACAGCAGTCCCAGCATTACTTTTACCAACTTCACCGCTTGGTTTCTGTGGATCACATATTGGTGAATATTTGAAGCAAGTCTAAACCACTAATGAAAATCCTGAAATCAATTCTAAAAACAGCATATAAAAGGGGGGGAAAAAGTACTGTGGTAATCCATTTTCAGAGCAAGTGCCTGCAGCAATACAGAAAACTGGATTTATTATGGATGAGTGTTGCATATCAAGGTCCAGACCTCGGGGACCTCAGTGGTTGCTACGGCCCTGACCTGCACACTCGAGATGGAAGCATAAAAACGTGGAACAAAAAGCTCTCATGATCCAAAGCACCCCCGAAATCTGCTTAAATCAGGTCAGTGTTGTGGCGTGGGGATGTCGCTGAAACTGGGGCCGGCTCTCGTGCTTTTATAGATGATGTCACTTCCACAGTAGGATCAATTCTGCAGTGTAAATAAACAACCCATACAGTCCAAACAAAAATTCCCCCAAACTCATTACGAGCGTTTCACCTTTCGGCCGGCCTATTAGCCCAAACACACTGCTGATGTTTTTCAGGGATAAAAATCAGATGCTTATCAAATTTCTGATTAAAGATGGCATTCACAGGCTGTGGGAAAGACTGCAGGAAAAATCATTTTAAACAAACAGGAACTGAATAGGGATGCTGCGTAATATGCAATAAAAGTCCATTTCGAACCACCAGAAGAGTGTTACAAACCACAGGTAAAGCACTATAAACCACTGCCTGCCAGCTGATTGTTTACTCCGGTTACCTACGGTTTGACCATGATTGCTTTGTGCACTGCAGGGATGCTGAGCTGATGGCCAGTTAGTAAGAATGAAATATGAACATATGGTTGATATGCCATGTCTTTTGCATTTCCTAATCCCATAAAAGCCTGCCTTTTTATTGCTAAAGGAAGACTGACATTGGCAGGGTAAAATTATCAATATCACCTCTCAGTTTTCATTTATTCTCCAGCAAGCACTCTGTACTGTCCCAAAATAGATAAACCCTGAAATGAAACATGTTTCCTCCAAAAGCTTCTCATCTTTGGCACCCACGAGCAAGGAAATCCCTCAGTGTGCAGAACTGATGCTCCGCAGATAAAGAATGTGCTTTGTCAGGACACTGTAAGAAAACAGGCCTTGTGAGAGGCCTCTGAAAAAATGCCAGTCCTGACCCCATTTTTGTCTCAATTCATCATCAGTGTTTGATTCATGTCATGAACACAGGCTATGCATGTGATGTATTAATGTCTTTAAATATTCAGGCTGATTCTAACAGTGTCTAAAACAGATGAGCTTGAGCGTCCTTTCTATTTGCATCCAATTAAAATCGAGAAAAATCATGCATATAAAATATGGTGTTTTATCGTATACTTCCTTATAAATACGAGGAATCTGCCCATGTGATACGAGAGCGAGGCACGGGGTTGTATCAGCCTGCTGGGCAAAAATCCTGTATCACCCGTATCTGCCCGCCGGGCAAAATCCCGCATCAGTGGCAACAACCATTTCCATAGCAACAGTACAGAGCACCGTTGGCAACACATCGCTTCAGACGGTGATTAGACGCTGTCATGGCGGAGCTACTCATGAATTCCTCAGTGGCTGAAATTTCTAAACTGCACTATGTTATAGAAAAGGAACTTGATACAGAATTATTTGTAAACAGCATGTGTAATGCCGCGTTTTGCAGCAATATTCATACGAAGGGCTGTAGTAAAAAGTTTCATGCGCAAGTTATTTATGACGTTAATGGAGGAAATTGTGTTTACATGCTGGCTAGCTAATTAGCCATTTCTTTGACTTGAAAACACCGCTGACTAAATGCAAATGCTTGCGCTACTGGCCTGTAATGATGACAATAATAAACTGAAATACAAAGTAAATGTTTTGGACAAAATGCATCGTTAATCCTCTTGTTAACCAAGTACCTTTCCAACTGTGAACATCATTCGCGCATTTTCATATCACACCTTGTATCAACCCTTGACCAGATTCTAAAGCTCTCGGGCTGATACTGGGGTCTCGGGTTGATACAGTGTGTGATAGGAAAATGCCCATATAATTTTCTCTGTTGATCTCTAATGGCAGTTTTTTTAGTTCTAAATTACATTATGTACATTACCATGCTTGAATAGAATATTGACAACCTGGAGACTTAGATTTTTCTGAAAATGATGTTGTTTCGCACTCCCTATTGTTTAATATGGTCAAGAGATGGTCCAGATTAAAGACACTTGCATTTAAACCTATAACTACTACTGGGCAATACTGACCCCAACATAAAAATACGATTATTTTTCGAGGATCATGTTTAAACATTCTTAATTGTTAGGCAAATGGCATTCATAAGCATGTGTGATCTGAAAACCAGTCATTCAAAAGAGCTGACTACGGATGAGAGATGTACCCAGATTTACGGATGCCAAACAGGTATTAGAGTTACTACCTGAAATGAGTGATGGCAAGTCAGTGTGTTTGAGGGACATAAATAATCATGTGTCCATATTTTCAAAAGTTCATGATGTGTTGAAATGAATTAATAATTGATTCACTAAAAACTTTGCATGTTCAAATTTTTTTTTCTTTCACTTTATTTTTATAGCTTGTATGGTTGTCCCCCGGATTTTTCGGGCCCCTCTCCCATCCAGCCTTCAGACTGATGCACTTCGGGACCTCCGGGAGTAAGTCGTGGTGGGGGAGGGTGGGGGGGATGTGACCAGTCTGTAGTCTGTTTATTCCATGCAGTTAGTTCTCGTTTATTTCCAGTCCTGCATGTTTTTGTTTTCCTGTCTCTCAGTGTGTCTCGTCGCTCGAGCCCCTGATTTGTATCTTGTTATTCCAGTAGTGTTTCCTCGAGTTGACTTGTTTCTCGCCCCGCCTTCACTGTGTTTTCCCCTCCTGTTTTCTTAAAGTTCATTTGGCCTGCGCGTTTCCTTCGGTCCGTACTGGGCTGCTGCTTTGGTTCTGTGCCCTCTGATGCTGCTTCTCGGCGGTTCTGCTTCCTGAGAGAATTCGATCTTCTAATTTGTTCCTGATCTACTCGGTCTGACCCGGCATCTGCCTCTGATGATGGCCTCTGACCTTGATTCTCCGTTGTAATTTGCCAGCTGGTTTGGGACCCTGCCTGCCTGACTTCGCCCAAGATCCTGACTCTGTGCCACATTCTGCTGGCCCGTCTTACACACCCAGTCTGTCTAACTACCATTCCTGATTATGATTCTGTACCGCTGCTGGAAATAAAGTACTCTGGTTTGGGATCTGTGCTGCGGCCTGCACTTGAGCTTTCTCTGTTTCCTGACACACAAGCTATTTCGGGGACATAACTGGCATGTACCTTCTGGCCACTGGACAGACAGTGTTTGAGACCATTCCTTTGCTAAAGTGCTTTACTGATTAAACTGAGCTGAAATGGACATATGCTGGTTCATAAATAATTTCATCATTAATTCTGGAGTCTCTGTGATTGAACTGGTAAAATGGTCTTTGGAAAGATTAAATAAAATCAGGGTTTTTGTGGTAAAGCCCTGTTCCTACCTTCATGATTTCTATGCCAATTCATGCCGATGTACCAAGACCTATTATCAGGGTGAGTCGTGATCCGTTCGCCTGAAAAAGGACAAAATCTGGTGGCGGCGTCATGCCTATTCACATCCAAGCTGTTTGACATCACATTATCGTTATTCATCGTGGGTCGGTCTCATTCCATTTGCCTTCACATCGTGGGCATTCGTAGCATATTGTGACAACATCTTCCAAAATCATGGCCTTTTTCCACAAGACGATTGCATAGGAATATTTACAAACCATCACAACACTAACACGACCTGTTGGGACACCATTATGACACCACTACAACATTGCTAAGACATATGAAGATCTGTGACGAGCTTGCGAACCACCACAATTTTTTGAACATTTTGAAACTTGCGCCATGACGAAAACGAGACGACGACTTTGTTGTGAACTTTTGTTACTGTTCAGGACTCTCCACAGTTCCAACTATGACACCCCCATGACTTGCCACAATCTGACATCGGCGTGAATTGGCGTAAAAAATCGCAAAGGTAGGAATGAGGCTTTAGTCCCATCGGCTTTTTCTTAAAAGTGCAGCTTTCAAAGAAAAGAACATCATACCTACTGTGGAACACGGAGGGGAGAGCAGTTGAACATCATACCTACTAGTGCCTGGTGTCAGAAAGTTGTCTAGAGTCACAGGTCATGGATATTACATCAGGACAATGAGCCGAAACGTGCATTTAAAACTCCAAAGAATAGATCAAAAGAACACACTGGACTGTTCTGCTGCGGGCAGCTGTGAGTATAGATCTGAATCCAAATGAACATCCATGGAAAGGCTGGGGAAAGCTCCCATCACACCTTAATCACTGCATAAGGAGGGTGGGTAGAACTAACACGGTAAAGGTGTCAGTCTGAGCCACAAGAAAACACATGATTATAAGTATTTTCTCAAACGAATGTTCGGCTAAAAATTAGGTCATGAGTTCCTTTATCTTTGACCAGGACACTTTTATTTGTGTCATAATCGGTCTTTCAGATGAGACATTAAACCAAGGTCCTGACTCACTGTGATCATTAGAGATCCCATGACACTCTTCAACAAGAGAAGGGGGTTCCCCGGTGTCCTGCTTCAATTCCCAACCTGGTGCTTTCAACCTGCCACCTGATCATCCTCTGATCTCACTGACTATGTAACTCTCCCTCTCAACCTCAAGCTGATGAGTGGTGAGTGTTCTGGCACAAAATGGCTGCTGTTGCATCACTCAGGTAGGAGCTGCACATTGGTTGTGGTGAGATGAGGTTTTCCCCCTATATGACCGTGAAGTGTTTTGATGTCTTTGAGAAGGCGCTATATAAATGCAATTTTCATTCATTTATTCATTCATTCACTCACATAATTTGAAATATCGTGTTATACTGAAAATCCAAAGCAAAGTATCAGTTTGTTTTAACATGTGAATTACTAGTGAATTACCCGTGGCGAGAATAATTTCTTGTGACGACCTACGTCTACATACCAACTTTCATGAATACGGTGACCTTTGACCCTCGTGACCTTGACCTTTGACGGAACGGATCTCTCGCGGTCATTTCTTGTGACAACATACGTCCAGGTACCAACTTTCATGAATTTTTGTCCAGGGAGATGGGAGATGCGAAAAATTGATCTTTGACCCCAGTGACCTTGACCTTTCAAAAAACTAACCCCTCAAGGACAATTCCAGGGACAACCTACATAGACCCACCAAGTTTGGTGAAGATCCGTCAGAGGACCTCGGAGGAGTAGGGGAACAAACAGACAGACAAACAGACAGACAGACAAACGTTCCTCAAATTATAGTATGATATTTTGAATGCTTCCTTCTATGTGGAAGGGTACAAACATTTTTATCCACACCTGAACATGCGATTCTGCTGTACATTACATTAATTTTCGCCAGTATATTCTGCTCCATAAAAACAAGGTGGAGGGAGACAGGGAGAATAGCAGCAGCAGTGACTAAACCCCCAGTGCTCTGCGCTTAATATTAAGGCAATATGCAGTTAAGGCAATATTTTAACTGTGGATCCCCCATCACTGAACCCCTTCCCTGTCCCCCACTTATAAACCCGTCCAAATACTTGTGTAAAGGGTACTGGACTGTGCATATTCAGGCAATACTAAAATATTAACCAGCACTCTACCGAGAACAATGTAAACAAAAGATAGCTTTGTCGGATGAACAGATTTTTTTGACTAGTACCTTATTTCGGCTCAGCTGATGCTCTCACGTGGGAGTCCATCATGAATTATCCATGTGACCCTCTGACACAAACCGGAGGGAATACATCTTAACCAAGAGCTCTGTATCCGAAAAACGCAGAGCTCCAAAAATATTGTAGCCTGAAGACATGGCGCGCGGAACACTGCTGGAGATGGAACACTGGAAACAGAGGAACACTGCTGGAGATGAGCTTGAACACTGGAAACAGGAATACTGTCGGAGATGAGCTTCAACACTGCAAACAGAGGAACACTGCTGGAGATGAGCTTGAACGCTGGAAACAGAGGAACACTGCTGGAGATGAGCTTCAACACTGCAAACAGATGAACACTGCTGGAGATGAGCTTGAACACTGGAAACAGAGGAACACTGCTGGAGATGAGCTTCAACACTGCAAACAGAGGAACACTGCTGGAGATGAGCTTGAACGCTGGAAACAGAGGAACACTGCTGGAGATGAGCTTCAACACTGCAAACAGATGAACACTGCTGGAGATGAGCTTGAACACTGGAAACAGAGGAACACTGCTGGAGATGAGCTTGAACGCTGGAAATAGGAATACTGTCGGAGATGAGCTTGAACACTGGAAACAGAGGAACACTGCTGGAGATGAGCTTGAACACTGGAAACAGGAATACTGTCGAAGATGAGCTTCAACACTGCAAACAGAGGAACACTGCTGGAGATGAGCTTAAACACTGCAAACAGAGGAACACTGCTGGAGAAGGGCTTGAACACTGGAAACAGGAATACTGTCGGAGATGAGCTTCAACACTGCAAACAGAGGAACACTGCTGGAGATGAGCTTAAACACTGCAAACAGAGGAACACTGCTGGAGATGGAACACTGCAAACAGAGGAACACTGCTGGAGGTGAGCTTGAACACTGGAAACAGGAATACTGTCGGAGATGAGCTTCAACACTGCAAACAGAGGAACACTGCTGGAGATGAGCTTAAACACTGCAAACAGAGGAACACTGCTGGAGATGGGCTCGAACACTGGAAACAGCGGAACACTGCTGGAGATGAGCTTGAACACTGGAAACAGTGGAAAACTGCGAGAGATCAGCTTAAACACTGAAAACGGAGAAACACTGATGGACATGAGCATAAACATAAAGACAAGGACATCCAGCCACCTGAAAAGAAAAGAAAATTCAAACACCTAAACTGTAAAGATCAGGAAATCCTCCTCAACTGTAAAGACAAGAAAATCCAGCCAAAACTGTAAATCGGTCTTTCAAATCACTTTCGCTGTCCCTTTATTGTCTTTGGAACTCAAAGAATTCCTGAGACAGCAAGAAGAACTGATAGACAAATTCAAACTATTTGAGCGCAAAATATGTAATGAAAGCTATTCAGACAAACACACTAAGCTATTTTATACATGTGCAGAATAAAGGCAGAATATTTTGTGCATTTTAAGATTTCTTTACAATGGTAGATAACAAAGATTGCAGAGCTAGGGCTGAATGAGCCAAATGCCACCTCTAGGTAGCAGAGTGCAGCACGTATAACATCCTGACAAGGACAAATGACAATATCAGTGCTAAAGGTGGAGTCATGCGGATCCTGCATAGGAAATGGATCATAAAGTATCACACCGAGGCACATGTAAGGTAATGCTCTCACCCTTAGGGGACTGTGCGATTGGATGAGTCATCTGGGCTCCGTGACTGGAGAGCTATCACCAGGAACACACACCCCTGAGAATAGAAAGCAAAGTTTTCCACTGTAATGAAAATAAGTGATCACCGCTTTACTGTAAAAGAAGAAATAATTCCACCACACAGTGCAACTCTGTCTTTTAGAAGCTGTTCAACTAACTTAAAGCCCCTCAGAGTATGACCCTTGACCTAAGATCAATTTACCTTCGTCAGCTTAGAGCATGGCTCATTAAATTAGAATATGGTTCGAGGGAAACTGATCCTCGATCAGCACTTCTGCTAACCAGCACTTTACAAATACTGGCCCTGGAGCTGTTTTCTGCGACAAGCAGTGCAGAAGCTGCAGTCACACATAATGTATTTCACACATCTTGAAATTGAAACTCGGGTATTGTTTCAGTTGTGAGTGAGTTAAGGGAATTCCAAAACTGAAGCGAGAGATTCATATTTTTGTCTGCCGGGCTTCTTTTATGTTGTGTTCCACAGCCATTTAGATTTTGCTCTTTAACTTGGACTATGTAAGGTGATTATTGAAATGCATTGTTAGTTGTTAATTCAGTATAGGGGCTGTTTGTATCTATCATATTCCATTAAAAGCCTTCTCCCTAACAACTTTGTAATTTATCTCAGTATTTTAAGCTTAAAAAACTATAGCCTGAACTCGTGACCTCTCATGTGAGAGGTCATGCGACCTCTCCGTCACCTCGCTAAGGGCCACATTGCCGGCCTCTTGTAATTTGTAATTTATTTATTTAAACAGGGACAGCGTACAATTAAAACATTAACCTTGTATAGAACCAGGAGAGATACGTTGTGCCAGGTTTAGCAAAGCTGCTCTTTTCCACCTATAGTCCCAGGGCAGGTAGGTGGAACAATGAAAGAGGTAAAAAAAAAAAACTTCCCACCCCGTAATGACAGATAATATACATAGAAATAAATCCCATGTCTCTGGGGATATTCTGAAACATAAACAAAAGTGCTATCCATAAGGTACAAATATGGAAAAAAAATTGCATCATAGCATTTAAATACAGTTTGATTTATACATTAATTTACAAATGTGTGCACACTTGCTGTGAGAGTATCCAGGTTTTTGTGGAACGTGAGAAAGCATGAAAGTTTGTGCATGTTAGTAGCTCTGTTTTGTCGGGACAGCGAATATAGCAAACCCCTAGGCAGAGTTGTCCCAGGGTAAAGATTAATTTCGCAGTCGTACGGACGATGCGGGGGTAACGTAGAGGCTCGTTGTCTACTAAACACCTCAGTAAGATTGGCGTAATCCCTGGGAGCATTCGGAGGCAAGTCAAAGTTCAGGGTGGCCCCAAATTCTTTACCCTGCTGAGAATCTAATGACTCGGGACTGATTACGAATCGCTAAAGTCTTCCAAAAAGTAATCGTCCTCTGGCTGTCGCCAGTCAAATTGAGGATCCCATTCTAACCCCTCCTCTGCCACTTTCTCCAGTCTAGGAGGGTACGGAGCGATAACCTCCTCACACTCACTCTCGCCGTCAGCCTGCCCCATAGCTTCACGTCCGAAAGAACCATTCTCATTAGTTCTACAAGGAGTGCTACACTTCGGACCCCAGCAGATGATAGGATTAGTCTGTTCCCCCAGCTGATACAAGGATCATGTTCACACAACCATGAATGCCACAAAACTATAGGGAAAGTGGGGGACCTGATAATAAAAAATCGAACCTCTTCAGAGTGGCTACCAAAGGAAATGAACATTCTTAGTGGTTCAGTAACTTCGGTTATAACTCCTGTTCCCAGTGGGCGACCGTCCAAAGTTCTTACAGAATGTGATTGCGAAAGCGCAACAGCAGGAACGGAGTGCCTCCTAGCCCACTTAATATCCATGAAACAATCAACAGCGCCCGAGTCCACAAACGCTTCAATAGTAAATCTCTTGCTCCCCAAAGTAAGTTCTACGGGGATTAGTGTTCGGAAGGGAAACTGGGTCTGCCCCTCTAGAGCCCCCTGAATCGCTAGAGGGGTTTTCCGTTTCCCCGCAGCTTAGGACAATGTGGACGGATATGACCTGGCACATTACGATTAAAGCAGATTATTCTTCTGCGAATAGGTCTCTTTGTCTGTCGGTCAAACAAACCATCAACTTGCATGGGCTCCACCGGAGTAGAATCTCTTATGGGTGGAATGGGAGGTGCACATTTGCCACTAGCAATTTTAGCCTCATTGTCAGCCAGCTGTGATTTATTTAGTCTCTCCCGGCTGCGTTCGCGTATGCGATTGTAAATTCGCACAGCAGTACGAACTAAAGAGTCTAAAGTCGAGCAGGGTTCTAAAGTAGCTAGCACATCCTAAATCTCCTCCATAAGGGCATGGCTAAAGACGGTCATCAGAGGAGCCTCCGGCCAGCCTGTCCCTGAGGCCAGAGATCGAAAAGCAATAGAAAACTCAGCTGCACTTTCTTTGCCCTGATTTAGGTGCATTAAACGCGTAGCTGCGTCCTGACCACAAATGTCTTGATCGAAAACAGACACCGTCTCCCTCGCAAGGGCCTCCACCGAATTTACGACTGGTGAGTTAGATCTAATTAGTTGGCCGACCCAATTGAGTGCTGTGCCAGCCAACAGGGATAGTATAAACGCAACCCGAGAATCCTCATTAACAAACCGTGACGGCTGAGCCTCAAAAAATAATTCACACTGGGCAATAAAATCCTTACACTTTCCAACCTCACCACTGTATCTTTGGGGAAGTTGTAACTTAGGTTCTCGGGGACAATGTATGGATGGTGCCTCTGCAACTCTTTGTGAAGTTTATAACGTTAGAGAATTAATACTCTCAGACAAGTCTAACAGAACGCTTTGCTGATTCTGAAGAGCAGTCTCCTGCAGGTATAATCTCTCAGCTAGTTCAGATCGTTGATTACAAAAACCTGAAAGTGTGTTAGCTAACCCAGCTAACATCTCTTGTTGGCTGGCGATAGCCCTCTTAATTTCAGCCACCGCTGACTTCTCCATAGTGGCTAGAGTGTACTGTGATAGCTGCTGGAGGTGGACGTCAAGAGCAGCAGCCAAATATAAAAAGGCAAATTTCACAGCGCGTAGAGAGACTAAAAACAGATAGAGATAATGAGCCTAGAGCGACCAACTGAACAGACGCCGTCCGTGGTAGAAAACAAGTGAGCTCGAGGCAAACGAAAGAAAAGGGAAATAAATCAAAGATTCTTTTACTAACTAACTCTGATTATGTTACGCAGCTAAGTCCTTAACAATAATCTCTCAAGAGACCTTACCGGCTAAAGCGCCAAAGATGCACTGACACTCTAGCAAGGAACGCGAGGCGGAACTGGAGCTTAAATAGAGTCCGGGCAACGTCCCCAGTTACTGCCAGCTGGCCCAGGAATCCGATAGTGAGCAAAAGGATATCGTCCCGGACGAGAATAACAAACAGAGTTCTCAAAGCTCCCAAACCATGACAGACTGAGTGAGTGGCTCCTGCTGCATTTTCCGAACTCAATGATACAAATTCTTTTAGAGGAGGAGGAGCAGCATGATTAATAATTTTAAATACCAAGCAAATATTTGCATGCATTAACAAATTTTCAAAACTCAATATATTTTGCTTACCTAGAATGCAACAGTGGTGATACTGGCGTGCTTTTTTATCATGAATCTTAAGGGCACAATGATTCCAGTGGCTGTAAAGCTGTTTTATATGCCTGAGACCAACTTGTAATACTGTACAGAAAATGTGGAAGGATCATAGCATGTAAGCACGTATTTGATGCTTCTGTTATAAGGGAGTTTCGTGTATGTCTGTAATTTGGAAGGTTAAATTTAAATGTTTTTTGTGAGGTTTTTAACATGGTTTCTAAAACTGAGGGTACAGTCAAGTGTGATACCCAAGTACTTAAATTTGTCAGCATTTGTAATTTTTTGCCCATTAATGAAAATGTTATGGCAGTTCTTTAGTTTTCTCCTGTTTGTAAAAAATCATGGATACTGTCTTTTCAACATTCAATATGAGACATGAGATCTGGAGACATTCAGCAACCCTTTTCATTTCATTTGTTAATTTCATAGCAACATCTGCTGCATTTTCCTGATGGGTGAACAACACAGTGTCATCAGCATACATTATTAATGGGAGGTTGTTAATATAAAGGCTGAACCGTAGTGGTCCCAAGATTGAGCCTTGTGGCACTCCCATTGTGCACACTTTAAGAGGGGACAGAATGTTATTCGCCCTCACACACTGTTGTCGGCCACTAAGGTAGGATTTAAACTAGTCCTGAATGTTTTACGGCGATATCATAATTTGCCAATTTATTAAGCAGTATCTTGTGGCTGACAGTGTCAAGGGCCTTCCAAAAATCCAAGAACACTGCTCAAACCGCCCCTCCTTCATCCAAGTTTCTTTTATTACTTCTTAGAAATAGCAGCACACTGTTTGAGTGTTGTTTCCTAAAGCCAAACTGCATGGAATGCGGATAGGTTTTAGAATCAAGGTGAGCAATCAATTGCTCTGCTACAACCTTTTCTAAAACCTTTGAGATGGTTGAAATGATGCTGATTGGACGATAAATGCTGACCTCATGTCTCTCACCAGATTTATGCCCAGGAGTTAAAATAGCAAGTTTCATAGCACTTGGAAATACACTCTCATTAAAAGATGTGTTTATTAGTTCTGTTAAGTGAGAGCTGAGAGTTTCTTTATGATTCTTTAAGAATTCAGTGTCAATGCCAAATATATCTTTTGTTTTGCTATTTGTCAAGGAAGTAATATTTTTGCAGACCTTTATTTCATATGGTGGTGTCATATTAAAAGCCGGTCTCTTACTAGCTAAACATTTAGAGGGTTGAACTTGTGGAAAATTCACGCATAATTCTGCACAGAAGTTATAAAATAATCATTAAAATTGGTTGCCATAGCTAGGCTATCATTTTGAATAGTGGCATTTATTTTAGGCTGTATGTTAGCACACTTGGACTTTTCCTTTCCAGTCAGTTTTTTATTGCCTTTACTGTTTCCTTCTGCTTCCCTAATCATTTCCAGGAAAAAATTGGCTTTTTTTTTCCTGAGCTGCATTGTGACTTCATTTCTTAGGCTTTTGCATATGAAGCGATTGGTACTTAATCCTGATTTAAGACACATTCTGAGGGCTGCATCCCTTTTTTTTTATCAAGTTCCAGAGATCTTCAAGTAACAAGGAACAATTGTGGACAATTAGAATAATAAGGTAAACAACTAGGATATCTTGGTTTCCAACAGGGGTCGGCAAATTCCTCTGAAATATTATTAGAATTGTCAATATTCCCACTACCTGGTGCACTGTGCTGTGCTCCAGCTCTTCCCCGAAGCCACTTGCCGCGGTGTTTTTTTTTTTTTTCTATTGTTGACTTACCCACAGTGCTTTGCACCTTTTTCATTAAGCTGGATTGAAAAAAGCCAATTTACTGATCTTCCAAATGATCTTCATATTATCGTTCTTCTTCTGAATTAGCAGAAGCAATGCCAGCTTTAAATGTACAAGCCCAGAGGGTGGAACGAGCCGCAGTTCAAGCCAAATTTGAGTGGACAGCTCACCTCTACTCTTTCTTTTATTTGTTTTTTTATTCATTTGTAGATTTACAGAGGGATTTTCTTTCTTCACTGTTCATCCTCAGTAATTCCGCAGCTAGAAACATCAAACTTGCCAAACAGCTTCATGTCAAGTTTTGTCATTTGTCACCCCGAAGGGTGAGGGAAGGGGTATTGTTTCTGGTTCAGTTTGTTTGTGTGTTTGTTTGTTAACACTCCAGCGGCAAAACTAATGGCCAGATTCACCCCAAATTCGGTATAGGGATTGCCACTGACCCAGAATAGATCCTTATTGAATTTCTTACAAGTAGGTGAAAGTATCTTTGAGGGGCGGGGTTTATTGTGCCTGGCACCACTTGTTTTTTTTTTGATGATCCCAAACTTTCATCCCTCCTCCTTCATCTTTCGGCCCTGAAGACTTGCACACGCTTCTCCAAGCCGTCAAACTTCCTGCAATTTGAAGGCTTAAGCCCTCACTCTCTCTACGCAGCAGCAGACGTCCTTAAAGACTCTGTAGCACCGCTCCCTCTGTCTTTATTTTTTTTCATATCTTCGTCCTCCATTAAACAGCAGTCATTTTCCAAGTATGGAAACTTACCAGCAAGTCTTCAAAATGTCTTCAGACTTAAGACTTTCCCAAATATATTTCTGTCCACCCAGCAAATACAGACACAGACACAGACACACAGAACATTTTTTCCTTTTGCCATCACTCCATGTCTTTTGTTCTGAGTGTCATAGAATATAGGGGGTGGGGCCTTTGCTCTCAAGGAATGGTCACATTTTAATGAGTGAAGCTTCGCCTCTTGTGTTGATTGGCTGAGCTCTTGCCTTTATAAATATTTAACCGTTTATGATTGAGAGTTGGGGATTAGGTCTCAAATGTTATCATTATTCTAAAGATTACAGTTTGGCTTTGTCAAGCCAACTCAACGTTTGTTCATAAAATTTAATGGTCAAGTATGTTATTTCTGTTATGTACCCCAGGTTGCACATCACAATGTTTATGATCAGGACACACCGGTGGAAGGGAGTGTCTGTAATGTCTGTAAGTCAAGGAGGAGCCAGAGTCTGCACATTTTCCTGAGAATGTGGAACTATGTCCTGCCTCAGATAGACTGACAGAATACCAATTTACTGTATGTATTTTGTTAATTAGAATAAAAATGTCCATAAAATAAATTGGCATGAACAATAATATTCAGGCATTGCATAGATCTCAACTTGAATATGAGTGATGTTGAATGATACAGTATGACCAAACTAATAGCTATTGGCTGAGCTAAAAAGCATTGCAACCATATGCTCTCATCTCTTCCACCAGAATCAAACAAAAAGCCAATTTAACAACCTCGGCACCTCGGTAGATGATAGTTCAACATTGTTAAAATATTTCGCTAGATGTTCGAAGTCATCATCAAGACTCACTCAAGGTACAACATTCTGAGCTATTCAATGATATTCTCCCTGAAATGCTTGATTGTGATTCTGATAACATATGCCATGAGAAAAGCTTGTGCGGCACATTCTTTTATAAAGGAGGAAATGTAACCATGTCCAATCAGCCTGCAGGATGGAGTCTGGCTTCTAAAGTAATCTCCTAATTGAGCAGCATTAATTTTTCAGCTTTCCCATATTTAATCAAATGGAGTGAGTTAAAGATTGAGAGTGGGGAGTGAGCTGAGGGCTAATCTATGGATGCTTTCTTCACTTCTGTTAATATGATAAATTTTGTTTTAAATAAGCTATTTGGAAAAACCCCAGTACTTGAATGGTTAATAAATACACAAATATTCTGCACATATATGGTTGTTTTCTGAACATGAACAGTACATAAGTGCTTCGATCTTAGAGGAGCCAAACAAATGAAATTAAACTGGCACTGATTCAGCTGCTCATTATGCAGAAAAGCTCGCGCTTTGGGTTGCAAACCCTCTCTGCCTTCATAAATCCTGCTGGCCCGCGATGGGATAAATTACCGCCAGGGGAGGAAAGAGAGAAGGTGAACTTTTCCAGGTTAAATAATTGCTTTCTGGGTTGATATTTGCTTTAAGTTCTGTCAATTCCTTACCAAAGGACAATGCATTCAATTTTTCTGCCTGACCGTACCTGTCATCCTCCTCTCCAGAGGTCAGGTGATTTGCAGGAAAAAAATCCTCAGGTATATGAGCTATGTTTTACAAAAAATTATGCCAGTGGTAGCGTGACTGTAAGTTTTAAATGTATGGATAACTTCACTTCTTTCTGAAATAAATTCAGTTTTCCTTTGTCTTTCAGAGTTTTGTTGGCATACTTAAGGATGTGGACTGACACTTGTTACGGACAGTTTTGTACTCCAGATATTTCTGGAAGATTCCAATTTAGAAGAAGGATTGGATTTAAACGATTTATTAAATAACTGAGCGAATGAACATAGCCATTACAATTGTACAGAAATGGGTCATGAACTTATTACATTAAAGATGGAAATACTGTCCTCTAACTGTCCGTTCTTGCGATGTTCTCACGACGATGGTGAAAATCCACCGGTATCTGACGTCTCTGGTGTGGTGATCCTAATCACCACAAAGTCCGTATCCAAAAGGCCCGTAATCCAAAGTCCAACTGCACTCAGCCGGTCTAGCTTTCAGGTGTAGCAAACCGGGGATAATTATCTTCACTTTCTCTCTTCTTGAGCGTATCTGTGTCAGGGTCTCTCAGTGTATGAAGTGTGCCCGAGTCTGTGTTCCATTGGCTGCCAGTTCCCTTTATATAGGCCTTATACTCCTGTATGTCATAATGTAGAATCCTGACTGACATCGCAGAGAAGAATCTTGGAGGTGATGGAATTCTCCAGATGGCTCCTGAAGAATCTTGCAGACAGTAGAACTCTCCCGATGGAAGAACCTATGGTGTTCTCAGTCTCTAGTCATTATGTTTACAAGCACTCATGAATATTCATTACCCGTACATTAGTATACAGAAACTACTGGCTGAGCAAAATAATACAATCAGGTGTTATAAACCCTCGTTACGCAACACACTATTCTCAGAAACATAATAGTTTCTATTTGAATTCCAACCAGGATTCATTACACATTACATTGTATGCTCCCTTATGCAATTAATTCATGTGATTAATACAATAATTAATTATTTCAGACTTATAAAGATAGTTATATTTTATTCATACTATTAAAACTGTGACCTATGACTAATCCAGTTTCCATTTTTAATCCTTAATATCACAAGATGGTGGAAAGAAAAATGGATGCAAATGAACTTCTGCTCCCCTTAAAGGGTCTATGTACCCAGTATCTATCCTTAAAGTAACTATCCACCAATTATCTATCCTTAAAGTGACTATTCACCCATTATCCACCCTCAAAGCAACTATCCACCCAATATCTTTCCTTTAAGTGACTTTCCACCGTTATCCTCCCTCAAAGTGACTATCCACTATTATCTGCTCTTAAAGTGTCTATCCACCGTCAAAGTGACTATCCATCCACTATCTGATCTTTAAAGTGACTATTTAACCACTGTCTACCCTCAAAATGACTATTAACCCATTATCTATTCCTTAGAGTGACTATCCACTCATTATCAATCCTCAAAGTGACTATCCATCCATTATCTGCCCGTCTATCTGGGTCAGGGTGGTGGGGGGGCTGATGTGTATGTCTGGAGAGGCAGGAATAGACCCTGGCCAATTTTTCAGTCCATCACTGGGCACACACATTCGCTCCATGCACTGACAACAATGAGCAAATTAAAATTTGCTATTAGGAAAATGTGCCTTGGACTGCAGGCGAAAACTGCACTTCCCAGAATAAACCCCCAAAATAACAGGGACAATAGGAAGAACACACAAAAATAACCAGGCTTGATTTAACCCCAGGAATTCCTTTCTGTGAGATTTACCCAATGAAACATTGTCTCTGATTCCTGCTTTACCTTATCTGTGGGGTTAACTGCTAATGCTGACATGCAGCCTGTGTTTTTGACTAACTCTGCCCTCCTATGTTTTATGATCTTTGCAATAATCTCAGAAGGATGAGGAGAGCGTAATGAAATTCTAGATTAGGCCAATCATATGTTTCCCAAAGCAGGGACTCTGAATGGGCTCTTTGGTGTTTAGCCAATCTCTGCGCTCCACGACAGTGGGGAGCTGCCCTTGGTGCAGGAGAGCTGAGAGAATTATGGAAATAGGCTACGATGCTCAATCCTCTGGAGGAACCAGCTCTAATAACGTAAGGCATTCTTAGCATTTATCTGGATTCTCTTCCGTATTTTCCCATAATTAGGCATGTAACAATTTCAGTTAATTAATCAAAGTTTTACATGTAATACAGTATCAAAATAAATTCAAAAAAGAAAATAACACCGTGTTAATTATGTACTGAGTTTTTTTGTCTAATTCACAGAGGACTCCTACATTTTAATATTAGCTGCCATGACAGGATTATACCTTGAATTAATTCTCTCCTCCTGAACTAAACCATCGGATCCATTTTCTCAGTGAGACCCTATCAAGCAATTCACATAAATTCCCTCCAATGACAACATAGTAATTGCCTGAATAAAGTCAAAGTAATGAACCCTGTCAAATGAATACTAATTAAGCCCTCATTAATGGGTCAGGGAGGCCCTGTCTTATATGTCATTGATCTATGCTTCCATATAATGTAATTGCAGTGGGAAATTGGCCTGAATGCAGGAGACTGGCAGCTCTGCGATTGAATGATTACCCACCATACAGTTGGTGGCAGAAGTTTTGATCATATTTCATTTTTTCCTCACTTCTTATCTTGTCATCCTTTGCTCCATTTATAATATTCATTTTACATCATGTTTTATTGTAGTATTTCATATTTCCCACATGAACAAAAAAGTTTGCGCAACCCAAACATGTTGTGAGAGCATCCAGACCAGAACAGCATAAATATAAAAGCAATCAGAGCCACAGTTACCAATGGAGACAAAATTATGTGACAAGACGACGCATTTAAGGTTAGTCCATTATTAAAGTTATGTCTGTGTATGTATTTACACGGACACAAGTAAAAAATTCATTTACACCTTTAATTTAGAGAAGAATAAAGGCTGCATATGACAATAACACAAGAGCACACATTTTGAGTTCGAAAATATGGACAAAATATATTTCATTTCAGTACATTTGTGTTTTTTTTCCCGCCTATGGCGCAATATACTGTAACTTTTGTAAATCACATTGGCCTAGTCCCTTAGTCATAATGTTGGTTCATTTAATTCTGCAACAAGAAACCAGTGTGCCCCTTTCTAATTCTTTTACCATGCTTACATCCAGGAAGAAAGTATTCAGTAAATGATAAATAATAAAATTAATCTATCAAATCAAATGTGTAGTTACATAACAGATTTAAATGTTGCAAAACAAATTTAATATCCTTTGCCGAAAACAAAGAGTGAAATATCACTGCAATCTTCAATAAATGACAGAACTGCACACTGTTATTTGAATGTGCATTTTCCCTACCTCTGTGGCTCCGTAAATTGAAAATGGCTAAAACTAGAAAGTGTTTTTACTCGCAAAAATGGATGTCCCCCACCCCTGCCCCCTTCCCTGCCTAACCCACCGGACGGACAGACAGACAGGCACATACAAAAAGGCACCACTGCAGGACCTGAGTAGTAAGTATGTTTATGTAAGTTTAATTTAGATCATGTTAACAGTTTTAGAATTACGCTCTGGAAATGAAGTGGGAACGCCGACGAGAACGCGAACGGAGCTTAAAGCAATGTGTCTCCCCTCTCCCTCCGAGGGGAGCATAATTCAGCCAACAGAACTGCGTCAGTACTGACTGTTAATATACACGTGTCAGTCTGAATCGGTACTGACTGTTAATATACATGCGTCAGTCTGAATCAGTACTGACCGTTACCATATGCGCGTCAGTCTGAATAGGTACTGACTGTTAATATACATGCGTCAGTCTGAGTCAGTACCGACTGTTACTATACATGCGTCAGTCTGAATCAGTACTGACCGTTACTATAAGCGCGTCAGTCTGAATCAGTACTGACTGTTACTATACACGTATCAGTCTGAATCAGTACTGACTGTTGCTACGTGTGTCGGACTGAATTAGTACAGACTTTTACTATACAAAAGTACATATATCAGTCTGAATCAGTACTGACTGTTGCAACACGTGTCAGTCTGAATCAGTACTGACTGTTTTTAAATGCCTGTCAGTCTGAATCAGTACTGACTGTTACTATACGCATATCAGTCTGAATCAGTACTGACTGTTACTACACACATATCAGTCTGAATCAGTACTGACTGTTGCTACACGCGTCAGTCTGAATCAGTACTGACTGTTACTATACAAAAGTACATATTGCTACACGTGTCAGTCTGAATCAGTACTGACTTTTACTAAATGCCTGTCAGTCTGAATCAGTACTGACTGTTACTATACACATATCAGTCTGAATCAGTGCTGACTGTTAATATACACGTGTCAGCCTGAATCAGTACTGACTGTTAATATACACGTGTCAGTCTGAATCAGAACTGTTACTAAATGCCTGTCAGTCTGAATCAGTACTGACTGTTACTATACACATATCACTCTGAATCAGTACTGACTGGTGCTATACGCGCGTCAGTCTGAATTAGTACTGACTGTTACTATACGAGTGTCAGTCTGAATCAGTACTGACTGTTACTATACAAGTGTCAGTCTGAATCAGTACTGACCTACTATATGCGTGTCAGTCTGAATCAGTACTGACTGTTACTATGCGCATGTCAGTCATTGTGAGGAGTCTGTGATTCCCTGTCAGTCACAGGGTGCCTATATTAAGCATATCATTGCAGTTAACAAAGTTCTGCACTACTTCCAAAAATATGCTTGATAAAATTTTTGAACATGTTTAGGGAAAAACTGTCAAATAGGCAAAGATTTCACTGGTGTTTGCTCTAATTACACACACTGTAATATCCTAACAGTGTTACATTATTACAGGAGAATAGGCAACACATATTACATATTACATAACCACATAAAACATTAAAGTAAACACTAAGTTATTCATTAATTACATATTTTTGTGTGTAATTATATGTTTACAATAATGCCTACAGTAAAACTTATAAATAATATAATGTTATGAGTGGCTCTGAAGAAATGAATTCATGCCTAGATTTTAGCGAACACTTCGTGCTTAAATACGCCAGGACACCATTACTGAGGATTTTCAGAAGTTTTCCAATTTCATCAAAATAACTGACTAGAAAGCGTGTTTTTACAAATATAACCAAATTATTGTACATACCACTGAAAACATTCCCTGCACTCCAAGGGATTTTACTGTTAATATCCTAACACGCTACTAAATTAAAATGACTTCTGACACTTCTTTCGTTGGTCGACAATGATAATTGGTCCAAGTCTTAGCAAGCTGCTACATTCTCTGAACTAATTAAGAGAACTGCAGTATATCTGCTAAACTTAAGTCAGAGAAGATGATTTCCAGTGTACACAATGTTGACTGCTTTGTCAATCACTTAGTAAAAAGAAGTAAGACATAATGTGATGCAGTTAGCTTGGCTTGCCATGTTTTTCTTTTTTTTCTTTTTTTTTGTTTTGTTTTGTTGTTTTTCTGAAATTGCTGTTTTTAGACCTGTGAAAGTATGCTGTTCGTCCGTTTGGCAGTTTGGATAGATTCCTGCCCATTCGCATGCGCACCTCAGTACAACTGCGACTGAAACTTAAGTCGAGCCATTAAAATCCATCTCCTGACAGACAAACAGAAATGATTAAAGTGACTTGAGACTCTAAATGATGTTGTTAGATCTGATCCTAAGATCTGAGGAGTATTTTTAAGTTTATCTGATAGTAAGATGAGAGTTGTTTGTGGATCTGGAGTAATACAACAAATTTTCACATTATTTCTGGGGATTAAATAAATCAATGATCTCTTCAAAATAAAATGATCCTAAGAGGACATCGGAGGATTTTAAGAGAGACCTCGTGAAGAGGGAAAACTTTGGACTTGGAGTGCTTTAATCAATAAGAGGTAATGTTAGAATACAATAAAGCAGGAAGCAGAGATACATACAGTAAGGAAGTGGATGAATATTTCCTCAAGCTGAAACATTGACCATGCATTAATCAGGGATGAAACATGCAGCGAATCAGGCCACATGCTAGAGAAATTAAAATGGCAACCTCTTGGAAAGTAATTTAATTCTCAGAAGGTTCACTAATTGCAAAGATAATTCAATCAATCAAGGGCATCTGGGGAGCTAGCAAGGTCACAAAAGAAAAAAAGCTAATTTGGATACTCTCTCATGCAGTGCGTTTACCTTATGCTGGTGCTATTGTACGATCAAAGGTACATACGGCTGGACGTTTACGGCTTTGGGCCACAGTTCGCTGAAGAAGCTCACGGTACCGACAGTGTGATTATCACTCCTGTGATATGAAAATCACATAACCTGTCAATTTCGTGTCATGATTTTGATCAAGAAAACCAATTTGGGCTTAAATGTAGATAGGTGAACTTTGATAGACACATCAATTTGTAATTATGGCCTTCAGCGATTTATGTAAATAAGATTTTCTTATGCAAATTGAAATTTGGCCAAATTAATTAGTACTCTTTCAGTTCTGGATGCTTAACTGCAGATTAAATGAAGTATTTTGGTTTGCTGAGAGGTACATTTCTGTTACAGTTTCAGAATTAATAGATAAAACTATGGTTAGTATTTTAATAATTTCCTTTATAAGCAAATTAACTTTGACCTTGAAGATTCCCCCTCTTGCCAAGCTTTTCGCAGGCTTTTCTCCTCACTATAAATGGCTTGGCCTGTAACTGGTGTATTCTTGTATTTTTAAATTACATTTGCAGAAATGCGCTGACAAACACCAGATCAGTGGCTGTGTCAGGAAATAAAATCAGATTCCAACTGAATAAGATTTGAAGGGGAAGGAAGGAAGCAGCTCTTCTGATAAGAAACTTAAATACACAGAGTCCAAGTCGTAAAATTTTGGTGAGACATAAAAGGACTTAATTCTGAAATGCGTACTCTATAAAGTGCTGCTCCCAGCAGCAGTGAGCATTCACTGCGATGATCGCATTAAAATTGAGGAAGCATTAGCATTGCTTGGGGAGATTTCCATTGGCATACTTACAGCACAGCTAATGTGCAGTACAACCATAACTGCCGGCCTGAATTTCCACAGTTTCTAAAATGCAGACATTGAGGCAGACAGTCTCAGACAGTTTTCGCGGGGTTTTATGTCCGCTCAGCGATGACCATTGAAAAAGGTGGGAACAAATACTTTTCAATCTTCAAATTTATTCTGCTTTATATCGCATGGAAAAACCTGTCATTTTCAGATGATGCTGCATATATCATACATAGACTCTCCAAAGCATTTAAAACTAACTATTCTCTCAGTCCCTACATGCACACAAACACATCTGAGTGATTCTTATGTCCAACTCAAATTAATTAAATTCAGTGAACTTACAGTGACAGCAAATATGTTGATTCACTGAGGGATTGTGGAAAGTAGGGCAGGAAGAGGTCCTTTTGAGACCAAGCTCAGATTTATCGGAAAAGATAATAAATTAATACATCTGTTCCTATGAAAAATTAGATGGTTTCTGTGATAGGAATGTTGGTCTCTTGTATTTTATGTCAATTTACTTCTCATTCAATATCAAAAATATGAAAAAAGGTTGCCACCTCTCGGGAATTTGACCTGTTTAGCACTAATACTTTAAAATTGTTTTGAGAGTGTAGGATACTTGTTAAGGTACTGTAATCATATAAACCTCTTCATCCTTTTCAAAACACTTCCAAAACTGCTCACGTTAAATACATTTCACAAAATGCGAACAGTTGTACCTTGTCTGCTAGCACAAACAATATCCAGCAATTAATAATGCAAGATATTCTGTCAAAAAGAAAAAAACATAGTTCAAAGAAAATGCATGAAAAAAAAAACTCCAATGTGCTTTTATTTTCAAAGTCAGGAAAAGCAATGGCCTTGAGCACTAATCCCCAGATGAAGGAATCATGCAACAGAAAGAACTTTTTTTTTTCTTTTTTTTAAATAAACACACTGACCAAAACAAACGATCTGGCTGAATTGGAAGGAAGTAAAATCTTTAATTCTCAGTCCTCAGCTCACAGTCATACAATCAGTATAGGAAACAAAGCTATTTTACTCAGCCTGAAATCCAGAATAACTGTGTTTCCACATATCCTCTACCTGAACCGTCTTATTAAAGCAAGTACTATGCAGTAAACACTTGAGAGGTGAAGCCTTTAATCAGCACCGACAAAATTTGATAACATTTTTTCAGAGATAGCATGGCCTAGTTTACATTTTAAAGGCCTTCCACAAAAAAGAAGCCTCACTTTGTGGAGACGTGAGAATGGATTGTGCTTATGAAGATTAATTTTTCTTTTAATTTATCGAAGCATTAAATATTCTCTATATCAGGGCTGCCCAGCCTTAGTCCTAGAAAGTTACCGACTTTAGCATATTTAATTTGCAGTGCATCAGGCAACTCAAACTTACGGCCTGTGTCTGTTCTCAGTCTTCACTTCCGATATCTGTAAATTGGATACGCATGCGCAAGGTCCAATAATACTCAAACAGACAGATCGCCATCTTCTCCCATTTTCCACCTGCCTCAAGGACCGCTTGATAATTCACAGCCGGGGCTGTGTGGAAAAGGACAGAGAGTTGAGTCTCAAGGGTTTAGCTTTATTTCAGATGACGCTTTCAAAGTAAATGAAATGGCACAAGAGGGAGTATTATTAAAAATCCCTCTCGGCAGGTGAGCATCTAGATCACTGATCGACCGATGCAGTGACTGTATCCTTTTTAAGGTTTTCTAGTACCAATACCTGCACAGCAATACAACAAATTAGGGTGACGTGCAAGATGATGGCCAATTTCAATTGATGGAAGTGATGGAAAAGTGCGTGCCATGAGTCCGTACTGTTGCTTGGTAGTAAAACATATGATGCATAAATGTCAACGCAATATCTCCATTTTCCTCGCGGGGCAGCAAATATTTGGATAAGCAGAAGTTTTGAGTTTCACCCTCCTAAACACCGTACTTTCATCATGGAGTTTGATGAAGAAAATGTATTGCTCTCAGTCCAAGTAATGTTTTTTTTTTCAGTATTTAACTGCAAATTGAGGAGGTACAAGTCCATTGCAGAATTAAAGAAGAACAAATCTAATTCAGAATTAAAAAAGAACTAATCCAATGCAGTTAAAGAAGAACAAATCCAATGCAGAATTAAAGAAGCACAAATCCAATTTTTCTTTTAATTTATTGAAGCATTAAATATTCTCTATATCAGGGCTGCCCAGCCTTAGTCCTAGAAAGTTACCGACTTTAGCATATTTAATTTGCAGTGCATCAGGCAACTCAAACTTACGGCCTGTGTCTGTTCTCAGTCTTCACTTCCGATATCTGTAAATTGGATACGCATGCGCAAGGTCCAATAATACTCAAACAGACAGATCGCCATCTTCTCCCATTTTCCACCTGCCTCAAGGACCGCTTGATAATTCACAGCCGGGGCTGTGTGGAAAAGGACAGAGAGTTGAGTCTCAAGGGTTTAGCTTTATTTCAGATGACGCTTTCAAAGTAAATGAAATGGCACAAGAGGGAGTATTATTAAAAATCCCTCTCGGCAGGTGAGCATCTAGATCACTGATCGACCGATGCAGTGACTGTATCCTTTTTAAGGTTTTCTATTACCAATACCTGCACAGCAATACAACAAATTAGGGTGACGTGCAAGATGATGGCCAATTTCAATTGATGGAAGTGATGGAAAAGTGCGTGCCATGAGTCCGTACTGTTGCTTGGTAGTAAAACATATGATGCATAAATGTCAACGCAATATCTCCATTTTCCTCGCGGGGCAGCAAATATTTGGATAAGCAGAAGTTTTGAGTTTCACCCTCCTAAACACCGTACTTTCATCATGGAGTTTGATGAAGAAAATGTATTGCTCTCAGTCCAAGTAATGTTTTTTTTTTCAGTATTTAACTGCAAATTGAGGAGGTACAAGTCCATTGCAGAATTAAAGAAGAACAAATCTAATTCAGAATTAAAAAAGAACTAATCCAATGCAGTTAAAGAAGAACAAATCCAATGCAGAATTAAAGAAGCACAAATCCAATGCAGAATTAAAGAAGAACAAATCCAATGCAGAATTAAAGAAGAACAAATCCGATGTTGAATTAAAGAAGCACAAATCCGATGCTGAATTAAAGAAGAACAAATCTGATGCAGAATTAAAGAAGAACAAATCCGATGCAGAATTAAAGAAGAACAAATCCAATGCAGAATTAAAGAAGCACAAATCCAATGCAGAATTAAAGAAGAACAAATCCAAAGCTAAATTAAAGAAGAACAAATCCGATGTTGAATTAAAGAAGCACAAATCTGATGCTGAATTAAAGAAGAACAAATCTGATGCAAAATTAAAGAAGAACAAATCCGATGCAGAATTAAAGAAGAACAAATCCGATGCTGAATCAAAGAAGAACAAATCCAATGCAGAATTAAGGAAGAACAAATCCAATGCTGAATTAAGGAAGAAAAAATCCGATGCAGAATTAAAGAAGAACAAATCCCATGCCGAATTGAGGAAGAACAAATCCGATGCAGAATTAAGGAAGAAAAAATCCAATGCTGAATTAAAGAAGAACAAATCCAATGCAGAATTAAAGAAGAACAAATCCGATGCAGAATTAAAGAAGATCAAATCCAATGCTGAATTAAGGAAGAATAAATCCAATGCAGATTTAAAGAAGAACAAATCCGATGCAGAATTAAAGAAGAACAAATCCAATACTGAATTAAGGAAGGACAAATCCGATGCAGAATTGAAGAAGAACAAATCCAATGCAGATTTAAAGAAGAACAAATCCGATGCAGAATTAAAGAAGAACAAATCCAATGCTGAATTAAGGAAGAAAAAATCCGATGTAGAATTAAAGAAGAACAAATCCAGTGCTGAATTAAAGAAGAATTAATCCAATACTAAATTAAAGAAGAACAAATCCAATGCTGAATTAAAGAGGAACAAATCCAATGCTGAATTTTTTCAGTGTCTCTGCATTTGCGGAAATTTTTTGTGCCAAATT
The DNA here is from genome assembly GCA_029721435.1 of Gymnothorax reevesii. Taxonomy (NCBI): domain Eukaryota; kingdom Metazoa; phylum Chordata; class Actinopteri; order Anguilliformes; family Muraenidae; genus Gymnothorax; species Gymnothorax reevesii. Next base: position 118,860,352 of record CM056578.1, read on the forward strand.
ATGTGAAACAAACTGGAATGAGTTGGAAGACTACATGATACAAGTATTCTACTTCATTAATGCCATTCGTCCAGTCTCTGTGAGTTATGAAGCCTTAATTGGGAGTCATGCACTCATAAGCCTGGATTGGCTAGAGTTGGCATCTGCATAAATGGGTAAATAAAATTCACTCTTCTGATATTATTTAAGCCCCAAAATGACTTCTGTTTTACCAATAAATGCCTATCATATCATTCACTGTTGTACATTATCCTATACGCCACAGTACATTATCAATAATTCTATTATAAAGGCATGACATTGTACAAAAATTAGTATTTCCAATCTACTAAGCAGATTAACATTTATTTTGGATATAACACAAATTTGAATTCTTCTTATGGTACTATTGAGACTCTTAACAAAGCCTTAAATATGGGTAATTCACAAATATGTTTTCGGGGCGCCCCGGTGGCACATCGGTCCAAGCGCATGCCCCATAAAGGCTGTGTCCTTCCCTTGGTGACCCGGGTTCAATTCTGGCTCAGGTCATTTGCCGCACGTCTTCTCCATGCTTCAGACCCACTTTCCTGTCTCTCTTCACCGTAGAACTATCAAATAAAGGAAAAAATATTTTTTTTAAATCTTTTTAAAAAAAGGTTGACTTGATATGGGTTTTGCAGGAAGGGGTTTTTTTTAATTTGATCTTTATTTAACCAGGAAAACCTCATTGAGATTAAGAATCTCTTTTTCAACAGTGTCCTGGCTAAAAGGGCAACAGCGCATCCAATGCGAGGCATACATACTGTAAATACTGTACACACAATCATGACTTACATTAAAACGTTAAGTAAAAAAGCAGAAAGATCAAAACTGTCACATGAGCATCTTTAAATACAAATGAAGCAAAACAACTGCAGCCAGATGTTTACACTTCCAAGTCACTTAACATCCTTTTAAAAGTGTCCAATGAAACCAGCTCGTCCAGTTTTAAGTCCTTTTGTAATTCGTTCCGAGTAAATGGTGCAGCAAATTTGAATGCATTTTTCCTCTGTGCAGTTCTGATTTTAGAGACAAACAACATAAAAAGACTCGGCGATTGATGACTCTTCTGTTTAATGAAGGTAAAAAGATATGAAGGAAGGAGACCTAAAATAGCCTTGTAAATTAACACTCGCCGGTGTTTAAGTCTATATTAAGGTAAAGAAGTCCATCCAACACGTTCATATAACACACAGTGATCCGTGAGAGCTTTCAAGTTTGTAATAAATCGCAGAGCTCCATGGTATGCAGTATCCAGAGCATGTAGGCTCTGAGATGAAGCATGCATATACCGTAATCATGTGAGCTCTGAGATGAAGAATGCATATACCGTAATCATGTGAGCTCTGAGATGAAGCATGCATATACCGTAATCATGTATGCTCTGAGATGAAGCATGCATATACTGTAATCATGTAAGCTCTGAGATGAAGCATGCATATACTGTAATCATGTAAGATCTGAGATGAAGCATGCATATACCGTAATCATGTATGCTCTGAGATGAAGCATGCATATGCCGTAATCATGTATGCTCTGAGATGAAGCATGCATATACCGTAATCATGTAAGCTCTGAGATGAAGCATGCATATACTGTAATCATGTAAGCTCTGAGATGAAGCATGCATATACTGTAATCATGTAAGATCTGAGATGAAGCATGCATATACCGTAATCATGTATGCTCTGAGATGAAGCATGCATATACTGTAATCATGTAAGCTCTCAGATGAAGCATGCATATACCGTAATCATGTAAGATCTGAGATGAAGCATGCATATACCGTAATCATGTAAGCTCTGAGATGAAGCATGCATATACCATAATCATGTAAGCTCTGAGATGAAGCATGCATATGCTGTAATCATGTATGCTCTGAGATGAAGCATGCATATACCGTAATCATGAAAGCTCCGAGATGAAGCATGCATGTACCGTAATCATGTAAGCTCCGAGATGAAGCATGCATATACCGTAATCATGTATGCTCTGAGATGAAGCATGCATATACCGTAATCATGTAAGCTCTGAGATGAAGCAATCATATACCATAATCATGTAAGATCTGAGATGACGCATGCATATATAGAACATCGCCATAATCAAGCACTGACATAAGGGTGGCAAAAACAACCTCGTTTTAGCCTCATAAGAAAGGCAAGATTTGATTTTAAAGTAAAAACCCAACTTCAGTTTTGACCTTTTCACCAGCTGTTGAATATGAGTGGTAAAAGAGACTCGTCAATAAAAATACCGAGATATAACTAGAAGCATAGTCAACGATTGTACCCTGAAATGTGTTAATTGATGGCAGGTTTGGAGGTTTTGATTTTGCCTTTGAAAACAGCATGACTTTTGTCTTGTCCACATTTAAAACAAGTTTCAAATCAAAAAAAGAGAAAGAAATAACTGAAAAAAAAGGGTTAAATGATGTTGTAAATGAGCAAGGCGATATTTGCTACCTCCCTGAACAGAGAGGGGTTAAATAAGGTCGCACAAGGTCAATATTTGTCATCTCCCTGAAACATAAGGCCATCTGCGAGGACCATGTCAAAACATAAACACAACCTATTTCTTTTTTCTCAAGCAACTGCCAATAAACGGAATAATACATTACAAAATTAAATGTATTAATGTAACTGATTTATAATGACCATGCTGTGTATCACTGTCTTCATAGAGTGTAGCAATCCATTTATAAGGAAATAACGCACACCCTTACCTTTTCTTACAAAAAGAAATCAATTTCTTATAATTGATATTCAACTGAGCTGTAATACAAAAATACTTGGCTGCAGTGAGCCTCCTTCTCTCGCTATACAGCCTAATAACAAATATTCAGGGATTTAAAAAGGATTCAAGGATTCAAATAGCTTGGAAAGACTAATGAATGATATTTTCATATAAGCATAGGAGTATGCTGTAAAGAGCATAGACTGGCGCAGAGATGCATTAATTGAATGAGGTTCAAGAGGGTTTATTCAGTTATTTTCATTAGAAGTAAGTTTAATGAAGAAACTTAATCTTGATACGATAGCAGCAGAAAATCTACAGCTCTGCAAAAAAAAAATTCATTACCTCTTTTTAATTTTACCTATATACCCTGTCTGGCTCATTTTCTCAATAATTTCAGAGCCAGGCAGCTGATGGAACGGCAGTGATGTATCAGCAGAGTGGGTGGGTAAAAATGCAAACCAAGTCAGAGGAAAGCAAGTTCTTTTTTGACTAATTTGGATTAACCTAGTAAAGCCACAGTGAAAATCACACTGACACTCAGACCCATTGCTGTGGTTGTCAGCCCACTGACACCCATGCACCCACAGCCAACCGCCCTCCCCCCAACACACACACACACACACACACACACACACACACACACCACTGCACCTTTCTCAACCCTCTAATTAAGCTGACATTGCACATAAGGTCACTTGCAGCACCTTTCCAGGACTGACTTTGAACCATGCGCTGCATTTTGCTGAAGCTTCTGACCAACTGGAGGTCATGTGATCACATTTAGAGCAGGACTTCCTTCTAACTGGACACTGATAACAAAATTGATGAAATAAAAGCATTTTTCTCGTCGGCCATATTTTCTGTTCTCATCTTTTCAATTTGCACTGAGGTCAAGCAAAGCGCAGAATTAGCAGTATGCGCTCCTGCCAAATAGCCTGGCCTGAATTCAACCAGGTCAAAGACAGAGAAATGCTGCTGTGGTACAAACCAGAAAAATAATCAAACTCAGAGCAAATGTATTTTCTTGCCAGTTAAGTTGCATTGCAAGCGGGATCATTTTCACTCAAGAAATTCACAAGTCACTACTGCCCTGCTAAATAGCAAAACCTATAAGTGAATTCGCATTTCATTATAGACATGAGTTTCTTTCACAACTTTCATTTCTCCAAATGAATGCGCTAATGTAATCAAATGGACTTTTTTTATTGTCAGTTGAGGTTTGAGGTCTGAATGGGTCAGCTAGTGGATTGCGATGATAACTTATTCTTAAACTATCATCAGTTATCAACAAATGATAGGAGTGGGATCAGTGACGTTAGGTTGGAGGTAATGCACATGTCATGTAGCTTTTGGAACACAGTCAATTCATTCACCACGTCATATACCATTGTAGCCGACACAGCTGCACCGCTGCAGGTTATCATTGCTCATTTCATTGTAACACTCACTGCTCGTTTGCTGATGTTTGCAGAAGAGTCACATGATACAGAAAAATGGCGGCACCCCCTGAAACTGTAACAGACATCCTGGCCGAGGATTTAGCATGGGCGCCGCCATTTCTGTATCATGTGACTTGTCTGCACATCATATGACGGGTCTGCACGTTGTGATTGGTCAAGCACTTGTAACATTGCAGCAGGTAGCCCCCTCATGGTGAGTAAAAATATCTAGCATGCTAGATACGCGGCTGCACTGTCAAGCGAGGAAGTTACGCGGCAAAAACCATCCCCACATGGTGCAACACTGCCTGATGCAGTATTCAAGCGTGTCACTTGTCTCAGGCAAAGTTGCACTGTCTGGGGCAGGCTTAAATGGTGCAAGCCAAAACAAATGCATTCCAGTCCAAGTATGTACAACAACTATATTACACTTTATGATTTACTAGGCGGGTCTTCCGCTTGGAAAATACATGTAGTGGCCTCTGTAAAATAAAAAGAGGAGGAAAGGAGAAAAATCATTCTTCAGCCCAAGATCCCCTCGATTAGCGTACAAACAGAAAAAAGTTCTGCAACAAAATTAACATTTGGGCCAGATCACGCTGTAACAGAGTTAAAAAATTGGTGTCAAATAAACAGAGTTACAAAATTGGTTACAAAAGCTGTAACTCCGTTACCGACCAATTTTCTGCCATTTTCACGCAAAATGAATCTAGTGAACAAAATTAACTATTTTGCTGTTTGAAGTACTAAGGAAAACCTAGACAAAGCCTTTTAAATTGTAACTCTATCTTACTTAGTTTTGGAGCTATGATGCAAACTTTGGTTACAGAGATGCTATTAGACCCAAAATGAAGCAATTTTTCTGCTTAATTTGATTATTAAGTTCACTTTAACATAATGATTTCAGATAATTTTGTAACATCCCTATATTAAGCGGAGACGTGATAGTGCAGTGGTTTAGTGGGCTTGACTTGGGATCAAAAGGTTTGAGCTCCGGCCACGGCCTTCGCGGTGTGTTCTTGGGTAAAACACTTCACTCCCACACTCCACTTCACGCCAGGTGTATAAATGAGCACCAGTAAATAGTCAGGGAAACTTGGCTAAGAGCTGGGGGAGTTCCTGCAATGGACTGGCATCCCATCCCGGGGGAGTTGTAATACTCCTAGTTGCTTCATGGGGGGGGGGGCGGGGGGCGGAAATAAGTATGCATTTGATCTTTGAGACACGCTTGGAAACAACATGGCGACAGGTAAACGCGTACACATTGTGTATGTGGTCTCCTTTGTTGTCCTACTTTGTGCTCTGGAGAGTGAAATCAGTAAGTCAGCATTTACAACAGCTTCATCACCTGAGGCTGGGTAATCATACCTGGCCTTAACAACAGCTTCATCGTCTGAGGCTGGGTCATCATACCTGGCCTTTACAGCAGCTTAATCACCTGGGGCTGGGTCATCAAACCTGGCCTTTACAAGAGCTTCATTGTCTGAGGCTGGGTCATCATACCTGGCCTTTACAGCAGCACCATCACCGGGGGCTGGGTCATCTTACCAGGCCTTTACAGCAGCTTCATTGCCTGAGGCTGGGTCATCATACCTGGTCTTTACAACAGCTTCATTGCCTGAGGCTGGGTCATCATACCTGGCCTTTACAACAGCTTCATCACCTGAGGCTGGGTCATCATACCTGGCCTTTACAACAGCTTCATCACCTGAGGCTGGGTCATCATACTAGGCCTTAACAACAGCTTCATCGCCTGAGGCTGGGTCATCATACCTGGCCTTCACTGGATTTTAGTGAGAGATCATATATGGATGTAAAGAACTATTGAATTCATTGAGGGATAATAAATAAATATCACGGAATCATGCATTTTTAATATCTGATGACTATAATTTATTGTAGAATGATACAGTATCAATACCATGTTGAATTTTTGCTTCAGAAAACTGATTTTTTTTTTTTACAATTTAATTGAGATACCTTTGGCCTTTTATAGCTGAAGTGGTTGCTACAAAGAACAATAATTTTTTTTTTCTGTCGCAAGAGATCATTTTTATGAACTGCTGAATAGATACCATGGGTAAGTATATATATTGGGCAGTTTGCAAATCAGGCTTAGCTGAGGAGTTTAATTAATAAAAATACTGGGAAACAGGGATGGGACTTAACTCATCCATATTCTAAACCAGTAACAGGCACAGCTTCATAGTATATTCAATAACTGTGTGCCACCTATTGATAGAATATTGTAAATGTGTGCATCAACAGAGCAGCCCCATGTCTGCTGGCATCTAAAATGGCCAAATGTCTTAAAGATAAAAGCTATGAAGAGAGGCTGAAGATTCTTAATCCCTTCAGTTTTTGTTAAAGGAGACTTTGGGGCGATCTGATTGGGTATTTAAATATGATAAAGGAGTAAATAAAGTTAACTATGCAGGATTACTTCATCCAAGTTCTCTCAGTAAAACTCGGGGTCACAAAATGGAAGCTGGCCAAGAGTAAATTTAGCACTGATATTTGGGAATAATTTTTCATGCAGAGAGAAATATCAGTGTAGAATAGCTTGCCTGACCATATTGTTGAGGCAGAAACTCAGGGAGTTTTCAAGAGCAGGCTTGATACAGTGCTAGATACCATTGAGTCCTTGAGTATGTGGAGTGTTAGGTTCACATCATTAATCGGAAAATGGTGAACCTAGTTGGGCTGAATGAACTGATATCACCACTCATGTTGTGTTATGTCTCCTCCACAGTACGCTAAATGCATCTTCAATTTGATTCCAATTCTGTGACTAAAGTGTCCAACAGAACCAAAATAACATTAAATGTGTCACTGTCCAGTGAATTATGGTGCTCAATGTATTATGTGCCAAATGCTTCAGATGTCAGTATAAAGGTGTGGGCTCGTGAAATACCGAGAGAAGAGGAAAAACTGAACCTCATGTGAATTTTCTTTCTCTATAAACCCGCTGACACCCACTCTGTGTGTTAACTATGTCTAAAATCTGAATAAAATAGATTTTGAATGCTTAATAGGTTAATCACATGCTAAAATAAACCAAACCCAAAGGGAAAATTTTTGCTAATTTCTAAGTTTCAAAGACATTATTGAAAAAGTTTTCATCAATGTCAGAAAGCAATCTAGGACTTCAACCTTCAGAGTCAATTAGATTTTAGTTATTTATTTTTATCTCATGCACATTATGACTCATCCAGCTAGGTCCCTGTAGACAAGACTCGTGTAATGCACGTACAATCCATATAATGGTTTACATGTAGTATTTTTCACTGCCAATTCATTAATGTGTTGGCATAGGTGTTTACAGAAAGCAGATTATTATTATTCATATAATCACAGGCAGGTTGCTGATAAACATGAGTAAGTAGAATGCTTTGTTAGAGATCACAACCCAGGGGATTACACATTTATTATAAAGTGATGGTACTCTGCCAGTACAGTATAAACTAAAGTACCTGTGAATATTATTACTCTTTCAAAAATCTGGTCCTTACTCCTGCTTTTGAATAATGACTTGGATGTCATTTGATATGATTTGTTTATAATGAATGGTCACATAGCAGTTATTGCAAGGGAAAATCTTTGAGTGAAATATTTGAGATGAAAAACGGATGGAATAAGTGAAAAAAAATTAAAAGTGCCTTTCACTCATTGATATATTAATTATAACTTTTTCAAGATCTGCTCAATTATTAAAATTTATGAGACAGGCAGGATTGCTTTGTTTGACCGATTTAGCAGTAGGTGTCACAGCTGTAAAATGGTGATTGCAGTTTCTTGCAAGAAAAATAAGTCAATGTAATTTAGAAAATTCATTACTTTGGAGTTTTTTTTTTTTTTTTTTTTAATTGGTTCAGTATTATCCAACATTAATCACTGCAAGTACGGATGAAGACTCTCAAAAGTCAATGTTTAAAAACTCCTCTTCAGCAGTGTTGAGAATTCTAGTATGAAACAGATGACCCATTCAACCCAGTTACTTGTAAAAATTAAACAAAAATTGCACAAAAGCCCCCCCCAATAATTATAAAAACCACTGATACTTCGATGACTTATGATTACAGTGTCATCATTATCATTCCCTGCATTTTCTCAAAGATTACATGCAGTAAAAAGTTTAATTATTAACATCATGAAAATTGTAATAAAAAAAATGCATGATACCATCATAAAATCTAATTTACAGCAACTATAATGACAAAAATAAAGGTAATGCTGAAAGCTGTTTGTCATACAGGAGACCAGAAACTCTGCTCCATGTATATTCATAACCAATTCAAATAATCTGCTCTCATTTTCGGAATTCAAAATTACCCAAAGAATTAATGCTGTCCATTTATGCACTGTGATCTATTATTTATTTATCAACTTTAACGGTTGGTTGCTTCGTTAAAGTGACTGCATAATTACCAGCTTTCCATAATTGTCTTAGTAAATTGGTCATTAATTTCTTGCTGACTGCAGCCACACTGAATCCCCATCGAATGAAGCTGCACTAAGCCGGTAAATATGGCCTTTGGTTCTTTACCAATTAGCAAAAAAGAAAGTCTCTGTAATTGAAACTATTGGAGTTCAAACAAAGATTCAGGAGATAAATTTCTTGAGGGCCCCACAGGCAGGTGCTCTGGCCTACTGAACAATGTTTCTTCAGCTGGTACAAATCTCCAAATCCCTCCATCTCATCATTTATCCTTTCCCTTGTTTTATGGCCCTTGTTTTCCATGTTCTTAATTACTAACACTCTCTCACTGATGTCTTGCGTCAGGAGGGAGAGGACAGATCTGTGTGGCCAGGCTGGAACTTCTGCTCTTGCGAGGCTTTTTCTGAAAACTGCATTCAGCTGCATCTGTTCTAATAAATACTGGGAAAGCAAATCATGCTGTTGCTGATCTATTTCTGTGGAAAAAACAGTATTTCCAAAACAAAGACTAATACTGCTGTGCTTAACTTTCTCTAAAAGAGGGCCAAGGAAATTATTAGCTCTCAACTCTACTGACTGAAAGCTCTGCCAATGGGCAATTCACATGGAAATCAGAAGATGATGCTACCAGTGAGAAGGGTAAATGAATCTCGGGAAGAATACTGATGTCCTGCTCATCATCACTGTTTTTTTTCTGCGTTACACAAGGGTAATCTCGGATGGCAAACGAAGCACTGCCTGACCTTGCCTCTGAAACCAGTGCTATTCCCCTCTCCTTCTGAACATCTCTATGTATTTCCTCTGTGGAAAAAATGTATTAGCTTCAATGGTAGATTGATTCTGAAAAGTAATGGCATAATTACTGGATTTCCATAATTGTCTTAGATAACTGGTCATTAATTTCTTGCTGAGTACTAACTCGTGGAATCCCTATCTAATTCAGACCATCTAAGCTTAGCCTTTGGAGATTCACCAATTAGGCAGAAATTGCCTACGTTCACATTACCAGGCTAAAGTGACTCATATCTGATTTTAGCCTAAATGCCACACAGATTAGATTTTTTTCAAGGCTGTGTGGAGATATAAATCCAATCTTTAAATCTGATCTTCAAAACAGAACTGAGTAATTTTTGCTACATTCACATTCAAAATCTCATTGTTAAAATTTACTTTTTTTTTCTCCTGTGGTCATATTTGCCTATTTTGATGACCCACATTCATAATTACCTGTGTATATCAATAAACGCATCTATCCTCTGAAATGGCAGGAATAATCGCATCAATACATTTTTTCACAAGTCATCTGTGTCATCAACAAAAAACATTGCATTTGCGAGAAAACACTCACAGTAGTCAAACCTGATTCAAACCAAGAAAATGGATGTGCTTGTAGAAAATTTACAGATGGGAATTCGCTCTGGAAAAAGGCAAACAGTTTGTCAGCTGTAATGATGAAGTCCAGTTGGCGAAAGCAGTAGCTTTTCCCCTACAGCCCTGTCCTGGATGCCATTTCTTCCTAAAGTCTCTTTCTTATCATGAAATCATGAACACGGACCTGTGAGGCCTGCAGTCCTTTAGATGTTTATCTGGGTTCTTTGGGTAAATTCTGGATGTGTCATTTATGCACTTTTGCAGGAGTTTGGTGAATGACATTGTTTCTTGTTGGTTCTTGAATGTTTATATCATGTGCCGCTTCTTGCCTTTTTCAAATTTCCAGAAAAGTTTCTATTTTAGTGATGTTTACACGCTACACAGCTGGCCATAATCAAGCCAAAGAGTGTCTATTGAAATTGAACCCAATTGTCGATTAAATGTTTCCTTGGATGATTTGGTAACTAAGAGGGCGATTCATTTTTTAACCCCTTAAGCCCTGAGCCTCTTTTTTAAAAATGGCAAACCCTAAATGAAATGAGTATATGTCTGCGACTGCTTGGTCCATTTGAAAAATCTTGGTATCGTTATAAAGGTAAAACCATTTGGGATTTCTGCCCTGGTGTAAAAATCACGATATATGTCAGTGAATCAGAGTAAATGGAGATGGAACACAGTGTAAATAAAAGATCTCATTTTGCACCTAACAAAGTTTTACTTCAATCCCTTGTAAATTTGTTGAACTGCAGTCTGAAACCTCTAAAAAATTACTGCACAGAATGCCTTTATTATCTGTGCCAAAGTTTATTATGATCAGGTCAATCAGAGTAAAATTAGAGATGAATGTCGAGGTGGCTTCTCCAATCTGGCAATTTAGGTATGTTGTGTTGCATTTCAGATTTCTCAGACACCAAACTGTAAAACTCATTTAATTTCACTTATATGTCACTACAGGTATCCATTCCATCCAAATTCAACATTTTTATTAATTTTTAGAGCAATAATTAAAAAAAAAACATATTATTTTTGCCATTTTTGTTGCCAATACAATGTCCCATTCAAAGATAATACATACAATGAAAATTAAGTTTGACTCCACTGGAGCAGATTTATTTAAAAGCAAAACAAATAAATAAAATAATAAATACAAAGGCAATGTGAAAAAATGATAAAGAAAAGTAAGAATAACAAAAATCCCAGCGATTATTTGTAGAAGGGAACTGTGATTATTTCCCAAAAAAATTTACCTGGACCAGGAATCAAACCTTCAGACTTTCCCTTGCCACACGGCATTTTAACCATTAGGCTACACCAGCTTACCATGATTCTGTGGTTAAATTGCCCATTTAATGAATGGGTAAAGAAAATACTTACTGTACTGTTGTAGTCTAAGTATTTGTGCGTAATAGCGCAAAGATTCTGTCAGAAACCTCTTTGAAAATGAATATTGGATATTTAGCAGATAATTATTCGGACAATACCTCAAACAAACTAGATCTGCATTTATATTGTCGCGCTATTCAAGAACATGCAAATGGCCCATGGACTCAGTTTGACGCACTGGGAATGCAAGGCTGTAGCTCAGGCTAGGTTTCTGCGATTAACGTGGTTTTGAGTTCGTTGGAAATATCAGGACTCATAGAATCAAATAGCTACCGGCATAGTCTTACTGACAGCACCACAAGCCAATCGCAGAGAGGAAAAGACATTGCAAGCAAGCTGAATGCTAAGGAGCTTTGAAGCAATGCCCTGGGAAAGAACATGCTAGGATACTGGCAGATCTAGTTTTGTTATAACACAAACACATTGGGCTAGCAATAGCAAGCGCAGATTTACCCTTGAGCAGTTTTTTATAACAAAATATCAAAGATAAGAATTTTTTTTTTGCTCATCTCTGTAGATTGTAAAGTGTATGCCTGTTGTTCTTTGAGAGTGGTGTTGGTTTAAAATGACAGGGCTAATATCATTGGATTCTGTGGACTTTCCTCTTTCATTTGAGGTATCGTTTTTATGCATAGCACTAATTTAGGACAAATTCTGGCAATTCAGCGCTGATATGATTTTATCCAATTTTTTTCAGCATGCTTATTTAATTGCTTGGTGCTTGAATTGTGTTCGGTTGTGGTAAAAATGGTCTACATGAGCTTTTGGCCGAGTTTCTTTGCGAAATGTGGATATGCCATATGATAATGTTGCAATTTGGAAACATGCTGTATTTATAATGTTTAACAACAGGCCCCTGGTACCGGGGCGTACGTCTTAAGAGGTTAAACAGGGCTAGTTAGGATTGGATAGCTTTTTCCCCCTCTATAAATTAAATCATTTTGAGTTTACACAGGGCATATTTATCCAATATCAAAATCAGTTCCATGATAAACATGCAAAAATGGAAGAAATCAGGAAGTTGGCAAGTACGTTTTTTTTAGTGAACTGCACCGAACCCTTCTAAATGACTTTTCCTCTGGATTCTGGCATTGTTACATATTTGTATAGAAAATACTTGCACTGCCTCTATGAAAGGATGACTTTTGGTGTGCTAATCAGCATACCTTTATGTTCTTAATCTTATTATATTCTTGGCAAATAGCTTATATTTGACTCATTAGTGCACCTTATGTTAAGAAGAGGTCGAGGAGACACCAGATGCAGGATCCAGAAGTGTTTATTGAAACACCAAACACTAAATGAGACAGGTAGACATCAGACCAGAAATAGAACACCATGCACATGCACTGAACGACTGGGAGAAACTAAGGTACACTGCCCAAGGCAGGGAGGAAACAGAAGTACTCACTCCGAGGGTGGCTACACCGGAAAGACAAAAACTGGACCAAACTAGACTGACGGACACACTGGGAGACTTACATGAAGGGCAGACAAGACGTGGGTGCAGCCAAACACAAGACTCGGGAATCGTATAAAGGAAGTACTCGGGAAGGCACATGAGCGGAGACTTCAAAATGCAGAGCATTGTCAATACAAAGTTCCGTCTGCCGACTGCTTCACTCTGCCCACTGAAATACACATGGGAGGAGGCGGGGACTCAGAACACAATCTCGGGAGGAAACAGAAACACATGGGATTAATAAACAAATTAACGAGAACCGGGTTAACAATAACGACTCAAGACAAGATGCTGAGACAATAAATCACACTAGATGGTTTAGATTTAGGCCCCGTTTACACGTACACGGTTATTTTGACAAACAGAGACATTTCCCTGCGTTTGTGCCCTTCGTTTACACGCAACCGGAGAATTTGCCTCTGAAAACGATTCTGTCTAAAAACTCCAGCCATAGTGGAAATTTTGGAAATCATTGGTTGCACGTTTGCTTGTAAACTGTGAAAAACAGAGTTTTAGGCAGCCAATGTCACAGTATGCGCCAGAACTTGCAACTGCGCCAAAAGTTTGACCAATGTTTACATTTTCATTTGGCTGTGCTGATTGGATTCGTTTCTGTTGTTGCTATTTTCGGGATTCTGATTGGCTAACATGGGCTTTATCTTATCGTTACACTACCACCTACAGGTTTGATATGCTCCTGATGGCATATATATATATATATATATATATATATATATATATATATATATATATATATATATATATATATATATATGGTTATGTGTAAACGAAAACTTTTCTGAAAACTAATACGTTTGCATGATATTATTTTTGAAAACAGAGACAGTGAAATCTTTGTTTATGAAAATAGCCAGCCACATGTAAACGGAGTGTAAGGTAATCTAAACATGACAAGTAAAAAGCACCACAAGAGAAGCAAAGGAAAGCAAAGCTTTAAACACAGTTAATCAGGGAAAGCTTAGGAAGGAATTACAAAAGCTAGAAACACTCACACTCCTTAATGAGTTAATTAGGGTAAATACAACGTGACAAAATATATACAATCACCCTCAAATAAGTGCTTCTTAGTACTGGTTAATAATTATTAGGGGTGCCAACACCTACACGAGTAAACGGTCACACGGATAACAAATCATAACCGTTTAAAAAAATCAATAATCGTGTACACGTCATTTTTTCCCTCTCGTTCATTTCTCACCAATGCATATAGTCGCCTATTTTTAGGGGTGATAATGTTGCCTGAAAGCTTCAGATAATAACATTAACTAACAATACACTTAAATGTTCCCACTAGAGCAGTTATCCACATACAGATGCATGGGGCGCAATGTTACCTTGATATATATATATATATACATATAACAAAACGCAGCCACAGCCAGTGTCGCGCCACATCAATAATGGGCTGCAAAGGACTTCAGAGGAGCGCTGCGCTCATCATCTTTTCCATATGCAATTGTCGTGCAGCTGAAAACAGAAACTGTTAATGGCTTGTTATTTTAGCCTATATTGTTGCGTGTTGTTGCACATTATATTGTTGGTTGGTGTTCTGTCGGCTTTTCACGACCTGATCACACATCCTCGCGTCTAAAGAAGAGGAAGAAAACATTTTTTTTTCACCAATTTTAGTAAATAATTGTGAGTCCCCCTCTACTTTTTTAACTTTGTGGATATAAAGGTGAAGTTTTTTCCCTCTCACTTCAGCTTACTTTGGCTTCTTTTTGAGTTGCTTTCTCTCGTCAATTCCACATTACCTTTACTATGAGACGCATATTAAAATTCAGACGCAGCTCCTGTTGCGAGAGAGGGATGCAGTTTGCACTTGAAGTAAAAAAAAATAAAAAATTTACAAAAGTGAGCAATAGTTAAAACAGTGATTAAAAAAGAAGGTTAACCCTTTTTCAGCTCTCACTTGTACGTTTTCTTATCTGTCAAAATGATAGAGGATTTTATTTTCAACTCATTTTACTTTCTGTGGTTATACAGCGCAACTGCGATAAAACAAGCTCATAAATCTCCTAACGTGTAACCGCGCACACATCAGTTAGTAGTCCCGTGTACACGCGTAGAAAAAATTGTAAATGTTGACACCCCTGGTAATGATCCTATCAGAGAATGCATTCACACAGAGTTTAACGAGACCCAGAATTAAACACAGGTGGAAGTAATGAATGAAATACCGCAGCCAATTCCAAATGAGGAAGCGTGATTGGACAACGAGACGCAGGCATGCTGAAGGCTGTCACATGACATCACAGGAGTTTTGGCAAGAGTGAATCAATCTGCCGACAGCAAAATGAAAGCTGAAAAATAAACCGAGAGAGTAAGACACGGGAGAAAAAGCAGGAGCACATAAATAAAAGTAATAAGCACAATGACAAGACAGCACACGAGGCAGAACCATAACACCTTATGTACAGACTGGCCTTTGATGCTGAATTACCTCACACAATCTGGGCTATGCATTCCCTCATTCCATATCAATGGATCCGGTTTCCCAGTGATTTAATGACTCACACGTCTGTGCAAGTTTAAAGCTATATCCCCAGATTACAGCAATACTGTTTTTCCAATACTCATTAAACATCTCAAACTGCATGCTGTATTTACAACACCAGGGCATTTTAAATATATGATTGATCCTGACATTATCAGACACTATACTGTGCTGAAGACAGCAACTATTGGAGTGAAAAGGTGGCATTTCTTTAATCAGTGAGTCTTTTGGTCTTATTATATTTCACTAAATGTTTAACAAAAATCTATTTAGCATATTATCAGTTTTCTCTTGAAGCAAACGCATTTGCTGTGGCAGTACACAAGTGGCACCAGGTGTTTGACCATTATGAATAAATCATCAGGTTTGAAGAACCATGACTGCAAGTAAAAAAAAAAGCCTCTTGACATTTTTCACATTTGTAAGAGGGAAAACCACAGGACTGCGCAGCGTGCACAGAACAGATCGCCTGAGAGCCAAGGACTTCGACAGCTCAGAGGCTGAAAAGAAATTCCATCTTATTTCAGTTTCCAAGGAAATTTGGAAGCAAAAAACCTGAACTGAGGTGCTGTGCCAGTTGGCTTTTCAAACATATTCTTTTATTAGTGATGATACCCTTGGTTATTTCATATTAGTTCATCACTTCCAATGAATCATTTCATTGTGCAGTCTGGACAGATATTCTTATGGATATATAAACAGGAAAACCTACAAATCCTTTCCATGCTGTAGGTTAGGGTCAAACCACAACAGGATTGGATATAATAGTAATTGCATGCCAATGTAATGTGCAGTAGGTCCTGTAAATGTATATTGAATAAACAGGAGTTCAAGGCTGTGGTAGCTTTCTAGTGTCACTTCCATCCAAAACAGCATGGAATATAAGAAGACAGCAGATGAACCTCTTTTAATGGGCCGTGAAGGCTGATTCATGGGGCAGAGTTTAGCCACAAGCATCCTCTCTCTCTCTCTCTCTCTCTCTCTTCCTCCCTGGGACAGAAGATAATGTCTTCTCATTGATTTATTACAGCATATTAACTTTGGCCATACCATTTGCGGACAATTTCCTGATAAAACTGTCCTAAACAATAGTGCTTTCATCCCGTAAGCGACAGGCTCAAAATGGAACGAAGGAAATTCATCTCCCAACCGTGTCAGATGTGCTAGAGAAAAATAAATATGCAAAAGCACAACAAAAGTTAGGAGACAAAACATGTTTTTGATGAGGACTTTTCAGAAGCATTCTGTGCCTCACAGTGCTTTATAATTCATGGGTCTGCGTTCAGGAAGTGTGAGAACTACAGCGGGGGCACTGATGCTCATTGCATTTGCTATTTTAAAACTTAGAATGTTGGCAAGAATGCTCAAAAACACTGTCTTTAATATAAGGGGCTCTATTTTCCTGCCTTTGCAAATGAAAACACATGGTGGAAACATGATGTACAATTTTGTTGCTTGTAAATGGAATATTTATTGCTATTGCACAGTTTATAGTAGTTTCGTGGTCTGAAATAGGGGCATTTGCATCACAGTGGGTCAAACAGTGCATCAGAGGGTGCTTTAATGCACAAACCTGGTGCTGTTTGAGTTCTGTGTCAAAGAACTGATTTGGATTTTGACTCACGCAGACCACCATTGCAGGTAAATGTTGTCGCTCTGTGGTAGTTCACATGGGACAAAATCCCAGCTTGTGCAGCTCTTTATAAATGCATATAAATCATTCATATCATTTTTCTTCCCTTTCTAATTTTCACTTTTGTAGCCAAAAAATAACGCCCATGAACTGGTGTTTGGGTCTAATAGGAAGGAGGTTATTTGTATGAAAACAATTAAGAGACTTTTTTTTTAATTGCTCCAGTATTGAACACAAATGCTTTGGAATAATTTGAATCTGCTGCGTATGAAAGGCTGTGATGTACAGTCATGTTCAATGATGATTATCAAGTCCTTTTTTCTGATGTTGCCAGCTCTTGGCAGCAACATGATCAATCAGACCATTTTCAAACAGGCAACTTGAAATATACTAAGTCAAAAAAAGAAACTTGACACTCATTAATTTGTAAATATTTTCTTGAAACTTTTAACGAAAGAGTTTTTATTATCACTAGGGGTAAATGCGTTGTCAAAGACATCATGACACATCAACTCCGACGTGGACAGGTACGTAGCACGTGCGAGCGTACTTTAAGCTGAAACCATGTTTTCTCGTGTTCCTTATCACGTGAACATATGAGAGATGTGCAACTGGGCTCACGTTGGCACGTTAGAGTGACATCTCGGAAAAACAAGTTTTTGCAGTTAATTATCTGTTGATTTTCAATACCATGTCTGTCAAACATTCAGCGTGAACGTGCCATTTGCATGCTGAATACGTAAACGTCTGTCACTGATGTTGCAAGGGTTATGGGATGCAGTCGATGGACTATCTATGATCTTCTGACATGTCTCCAACAAACTGGCACGACAGCTGACCGACCTCGTTCTGGTAGCCCACGTGTGACGTGAAAAGCAGAAGATCGACAAATTGTCACTGCAACCTCCACTAGGAATGAATTGCTTAGAGGTTGTGTGACTGCCCAAACCATACGTAATCGCCTGCTCTTATTCAACTGTAACTTTCCATTTTTACTCTTGGACATTTCCTAGCATTTTTGGTGGAACTGGTTACATTATGAACATTATTTTTATCTTATTCAGCTCTTATTCAAGCTGTAACTTTCCATTTTTACTCTTGGACATTTCCTAGCATTTTTGGTGGAACTGGTTACATAATGAACATTATTTTTATGATACGCCATCTTTAATGAGTACAGAATTTAAAAAAATCATTATTTAAAACCTAAATTCTTGTATGTTCAACTTATCGACCTCCAAACGAGTGTGAAGTTTTTATTTTGGCTGAGTATAGTATAGTATAGTATAGTATATTCTGATACTTTAACTAATAATATTATCTCTAGTCTAACCGCAAAAATTCAATCTGCTCTTGAAACAGCATGTCTTTTAAGAAGAAAGTACTGAGGTATCTGATTTCTTCCCCTATTTGACTGGCAGAACTCATCGTCAGTGACCGACACTACTAGACACAAATTCAGTGTATACCTGTCCACTAGGTAGTCTTTGAAAATGTGTAAATGCAGAATCACAAAACAAAATTGTTTTATTTATTTATTTACCTCAAATAAACAACTTAGCTTTGCTGTCTATACTCTATTTCGGCACTCTACTCTTCAAGACACAGCTGTCTCTAACTTTCACTACCTTTCTCTTTCATTTATTCAGAGCCATTCCATGAGATAATGATATTCGACCAAAGTTTTCCGCAGCGCTTCATAGTTAGGGCAGCCGCCTTGACAACAAATTTCCCCCGCCCTGACTACGTCCCCCCGAAAAAAAAAGAAAAAAAAAAAAATCTGCTGCATCCACAGTAAAATAAGGCCGCATCGCAATTAGGCCGAATAGCGGCCGGCTTCTGTTGGTTAAGTATGTTACTATGTCATCTATCACCTGTTGACATGCCAACATTATTTTTTTGTATCTGGAAGAAGCTAATTATCCGGATATACAATAACCTGTTGTTGTTGTGGGAAGGACACGAGGGGGTGAGATAATTATTCATCGAAACTAAACATTGGCTCCAATCAACTGCTTGCCCACATATTCTGTTTCATTAAAATAGACTATATGCAATTCATTTAGTTTCTTATCAAGGCTACTGCTGTGTTTGCACGTGGCTTTCTGCTATGTTTGACGATTGAATGTGGTTTTCTCAAGTGTACAGTAATGGATGGGAAAAAGCAGTAAAAAATATCAGGGTACTTTATCCAAAGAAACCGGCCTACTTCACCATCTGCACGTAATTAGATCTCGTAATTACGAGATCAGGTGTATATATTTTTTATCCTCTGAATGCAATGCGCTTCCCTATGTAATACCATTCTCCTCTCCGCAAACATAACCACAACCACAAAGCATTTGGGGAATTGAAGTCAAAACAGAAAACAAATACATTTTCCTTTCTTACATTAATAATGTTTAACCCTTAGGGATGGTTGTGTGCATTTTACATGCTTTTCATTTTTTTTTCTTTTTTGATAATTTTGGCTGTGTTTGTGCATGTAGCATGAATTTTGGTAAGATTGTGTGTTTTTTATTTGATCTCGTTATTTCCAGCTCAGCTCTTACAGTAAGGCTGAAAGACACTGCGTACAAGCAAGTGTTACACTCAGACTGTTAAGCGCAAAAAATGCGCCATTGAAACCCAGAAACCCTTTGAGACTGCAATTTTTGATCTCACTTCCATGAAAGCATAATACATGCATTTTATTATATCTGCGTGTCAATCAATAAAGTTACACGACTGTTGACTTTGTCACTTTGTTATTGCACTTTAGCTGCTTTGTTTATTAATAAAGAGTAAATAAACACCGACTGTTGTCGGTTAATCATAATAATAAATACTGTCGTTGGTAAATGCTGTTTGTTGTGCTTTTGGAACTCTATTTTCATAAATACTAAGCATTTTTTGGTAGTATCTACACTTTCAAGCTAGACAGAGCCAAAATTGGAGGAAAACTCAAAGAAACCTCAAAAGATTATCGTCATAGTTAGCGATATCATTTGGATTTTGCCCTAATCTCACCAGCTAGCTGCAAGCTAGCTGTAACCGTGATTGCTCTTAAGACAGCTTGCTTGCAACGTAGCCAACAACATGCTCGCTCTGGAGAGGCATAATGATGATGTCATGGTGACTAGACTGCGCTCAGTCAGCTGTAATCATAGACAGTTAAGGCTGTAATTGGCACAACCATCTCCATTATATTTTGCTGTGCTTTCATACTTCTGAACGGAACTTCCAGACATTTGGGATGTTGCGTACCCTGCTAGCAAGCTAGCTCAAGATCAGCCTCAGTTACAGCTAGCTAGCCGTTATGTTATGGCAAAAATCAAATGATATCACTTAAATAGGACTATTATCCAAGCGCTGTAACACAGTTGAAAGTAGCGATGCATTGATGGAGTCTCGGCTCAAACTGTCTACATGTGCTTTAGTCGACAGAAGCCATTAATCGAGATTCAAGGAGGTAGTTTGGGTGGTGAGAGCCGTAGCAAACTTCACGTTAAACGGTCACTGAGACGCGAAACAAATAGCTAGCTAGCTATGGGAGAAGTTTTACTGAACCTGACTGGTCACTTTCAACACCAACACAACCTCCTCCAACCCAAAGCCATATAGCCATATAACTTCTACGCATGGCTCTGCTTCAGGCTTGATTAATAGGTTCCGTTAACTGTGGAGCAAGCTGGCAGTTTGGGCTGAGACCTAAATTTCATTGCAAATTGCAGCTGAGCTATGTAGCTAGCGTATGCAATCACGTATTATCGTTCTCTTCAGACTCTATGGCTATCTTGCTAACTAGCTTACGGTATTTAGGGAAAGTCTTGGTAAATAATCATCGTAGTTCAACATCATTTGGATTTTTGCCCTAACCTCACTGGCAAAGTGTCCCAGATACCTGAAAGTACAGTTCAGACACACGAAAGCGCTGCACATTTTAACGCATAACATTTTCAAAACTTGCCATCATCACCAGCGATTGCTAAACAAGCACAAGACCTGGTTGCCTTTCAGACCGCAAGAATGCCGTACTCAGCTGACTCACCAGAAGGCCATGGCCCTGTTTCTAAATATCGTAACACTGAAAGTGGGGGGAAAAAATTAGCTTGCATGGTTGCTAAGCAAATTTATTTTCAGCTGGCAGAAACATTTGTGATTAAAAAAAAAAAAGGTTCACCTGGTGGCAAAATATGGTGGCACATTACGCATGCCACACTATCTGCAGGTACTTATCCTGGTGTATGTTGGTATATTGGTACGCATGTCACAGAGGCATGACATAATTAGTAATACAATGTCTTGAAGAAAAGTTTATGTTCTGAATATTTTGATATTCATGTTGCCATTGAGTCATCTCTGTCTTCGTGCACATCTCAGTGATTATTGTTGTACATTGATTTTTGTACTTAGGAAAGGAGGAGTAAATCTAGAACCATGGTTTTCAATGCTGGGACCCAAGCAATGAACAATTTTCTTTGGGACTATCTGAGAGCAGCCTGATTTTGGTCATCAGGGGCTTTGTCATTAGGTGATCAGTGCATCTTGTGTGTAAGCGCTGAGTAAGAATAGAAATGTGCACCTCATTCTGGCCCGAGGCATGTAATTTGAAACCACCAGTGTATTAATATGCTGAATTGACGAAAGAATGGGGAAATCTGCCCATCCAACATCTTCCAAAATTGTGGGCATTAAGAAGGAGTGGGTCCCCCATTAGCTGGTACGACAGACTCTTCTGGGAAGCCTCTCCCACAAGATGTTAAAGCATCGCTTTATATTTGTAACCATTCCGTCCCCAAAGGCATTTAAGTTTGCATAGGGATGGCAGCAAACCACATATGCACCTCATTCTGAGCACTGCAGTAATGTTGTGACAAGAAAAGGCCTTCACCAAACAGCTCGAAGCAGAATAATCTGGCATGTGATTGATTGATTGACTGATACAGAATTAAGATTTTCCTTCAGCTGAATTAAGAGGTCTAGCTTTAATGAAAAAGATGCCCCGACCAAACAGTCACCACGAACATTTGGCAACATACTGTAAAATGGGGTAATAAGAGACACTTTTGAGATTTTTTTTTTTTTTTTTTTTATTCCTCTCAAAGCATCCTGGCCAGCTATGTGTCAAATCTGTTTATTGCTGTAAATCATAAAAGCGCAATAGAATCATATCCAACTCACCTTGCAATTTTTCAAGTACCTACCAAGGTATCATAATAATAATGTATCATGACAGGGAGTGTCGAAAAAAAATTAGAATTTGCATTTCAAAACTTTCCAAGAAAATTGTCCCTTGTTGCCCGGCCGTCCCTTATAACCCCATTTTATGGAGCTGTACTTCTCTACCATAAGAAAGCAGTGCTGTTGACTGATCCTCATTATTCATTATGTTTGACCATACACCGTCCAATATGTTGGGTGTGTGGTGTTATGGCCCAAATTTGTTATGACATTAACGACAGCAAAGGATGACAGACAAAAATTTTAAAACTAAAACACATTTAATATATCTATATATATCTATACTCAACCACGGGATAAGCAATCAGCAATTACATTGTCAGTTCCCTTTACATGCTTAATTTCCAAGTCAAACTCCTGTAAAATCAAACTCCAATTCAACAATCTCCGATTATTGTTTTTCATCTTACTCAAAAACATTAACGGATTGTGGTCAGTGTACACAATCATTGGCTTTTGCCCTGTACAAACATAAACATCAAAGTGTTGTAAAGATATAACCAGAGCCAACAGCCTCTTCTCTATTGTGGAATAGTTCCTTTTGCGGCGATTGAACTTCCTGGAGAAGTATGCCACGGGATGCTCAATGTCATCAGAGTCACTTTTCTGTAGGAGCACAGATCCACAAGCTTGGTCGCTAGCATCGACCGCGATGGAGAACGGTTTGTTGAAGTCAGGAGATTTGAGCACGGGGAAGTGACACAGCAGAGACTTCAGGCGATCGAAGGCTCTCTGGCATGCATCATCCCAAGTGAACTTT
Source organism: Gymnothorax reevesii (assembly GCA_029721435.1). Lineage (NCBI taxonomy): Eukaryota > Metazoa > Chordata > Actinopteri > Anguilliformes > Muraenidae > Gymnothorax > Gymnothorax reevesii. Next base: position 118,883,339 of record CM056578.1, read on the forward strand.
ACGCCTTTCTTCAGTTGGTTAGTGAGACTGAGAGCAATCTCAGCAAAGTTCTTGCAGAACTTGCGGTAGTACTCGATCATTCCAAGGAAGCAGCGCAAAGCTTTTTGTTGTCAGGAACTGGAAAGTCCATGATGACTTGGACTTTAGCATTTATGGGTGCCACCTTACCCTAGCCTATGACGTAGCCAAGATAGGTGACAGTAGCACAACCAAAGTCACTCTTGTTCAGGTTAACAGTCAGGCTAGCCTGGGTCAGGCACTGGAACAACATCTCTACATCTTTTAGATGCTCTTCCCAGGAGTCACTCCATGTGATCAGGTCATCGATGTATGCACCCGTGTGTGGCAATCCGGCGATTGTAGACTGTATCTGGAACGTGCCTGGGGCATTTTTCATGCCAAAGAGTAGGACTTCATACTGGTACAACCCAGATGATGTGGCAAAAGCAGAGATGCTCTTGGCCCTCTCAGTTAAAGGCACACACTAATAACCCTTCAATAAATCAATCTTGGTCAGAAACTTAGCTTGCCCTACTCTATCAATACAATCATCAATCCTAGGTATTGGAAACACATCTGTTCTAGTTACAGCATTGACTTTGCGATAATCTGTACAGAATCTAGTACTTCCACCAGGTTTTAGAACTAGCACACAGGGTGAACTCCAATCTGAGTTGGAGGGTCTGATAATATCATGTTCTAACATGTACTCAACCACTTTCTCAGCAATCTTTCTCTTTTCAGGATTCATCTGGTGGGAATGCTGTTTAATTGGTTTGGCATCACCAACATTTACATCATGAGAGGCAATAGAAACTCTCTTTGAAACATCAGGAAACAGATCCTCTTATTTCTTGATCAACCTTTCAAACTGATCTCTCTGTGAGGGTTCTAAGTGCTGGAGTTTTACATCAAGATTTTGCAACACTTCAGAATTTGACAATTTACATGAAAGAACTTCAGCTTTAATTCTTGGTTCATCATCTTGAAACTCCCCGTCATCTTCACTAATCTCGGCCATTGGAGGATCTGAAGTGACAGCTGCAGCCTTAGCATTTCTATCATGATAAGGCTTCAGCATGTTAATGAGACACAACTGTTTTGGCTTTCTCCTATCTGGAGTCTTTACAATGTAATTGAGATCATTGAGTTTTGTCAGAATTTCATAAGGACCATGAAATCTAGCCTGCAATGGATTGGACTGCAAGGGAAACAACACAAGGACCTTGTCACCTGGTTTAAACTCACGGCTTCTAGCCTTATGATCATACCAAGTTTTAATTTTTCCCTGACTTGATTACAAGTTCTCTTTGGCTAGGTCACATGCTGCACGCAAATTAAGGACTCTACTCCGGTTGAGCCCATGCAAGTTGATGGTTCGTTTGACCGTCAGACTAAGAGACTTATTTGCAGAAGAGTAATCTGCTTTAATTTTAATATGCCAGGTCATATCCTTCCACATTTTCCTAAGCTTCGGAGAAACAGAAAACCCCTCTAGTGATTCAGGGGGCGCTAGAGGGGCAGACCCAATTTCCCATCCGAACACTTATTCCCGTGGAATTTACTGTGGGGAGCAAGAGATTTACGATTGAAGCGTTCGTGGACTCGGGCGCTGTTGATTGTTTCATGGATATTAAGTGGCCAAGGAGGCACTCCGTTCCTACTGTTACGCTTTCACAATCACGTTCTGTCAGAACTTTGGACGGTCGCCCGCTGGGAACGGGAGTTATAACCAAAGTTTCTGAACCATTAAAAATGTTCATCTCCTTTGGTAGTCACTCTGAAGAGGTATGATTTTTTTATTATCAGGTCCCCCACTTTTCCTATAGTTTTGGGGCATTCATGGTTACGGGAACATGATCCTTGTATCAGCTGGGGGGAACAGATTAATCCTATTGTCCACTGGGATCCCAAGTGTAACTCTCATTGTAGAAATAATGAGAATGGTTCTTTCGGACGTCAAGCTATGTGGCAGGCTGACACTGAGAACGAGTGTGAGGGGGTTATCTCACCGTGCCCTCCGAGACTAGAAAAAGGGGCAGAGGAGGGGTTGGAATGGGATCCTGAATTTGACTGGCGACAGCCAGAGGACAATTATTTTTTGGAAGATTTTAGCGATTCGGAATCAGTCACGGAGTCATTAGATTCTGAGCAGGGTAAGACATTTGGGGCCACCCTGCACTTTGACTTGCCTCCGAATGTTCCCAGGGATTACGTGGATCTTGCTGAGGTTTTTCTAAAGCAGCTCATTTTGTCGCGCTACCCAAGCTGCCTTCAGCGCAGGAGACAGCGCATCTTGTGGTTACATGGGCTTCAACAGGATGTCGTCTCTGACCGAGGCCCTCACTTTACGGCCAGATTCTGGCAGGCTTTTCAGTCTCTAGAAAACACTCTTCGCTGTTTGGTGGCGGATAATCCCTAGTCGTGGAGTTGATTTTTACCTTGGGCCAAATACTCCCATAACTCTCTGTGTAATCCCTCCATGGGGCTTTCCCCGTTTGAGGCCCAAGTGGGTTACCAACCCTCACTATTTCCGGAGACTGAGAACGATTCCGAGATTCCCTCAGTAAATCAGTTTATTCGTCGTTGTCGGTCAATTTGGACTAAGGTCTGTTCTTCGCTGTTGCGTTTGGGGCACCACCAAAAATCCTTCGCTAAGAGAAAGCGTTGTTTGGCCCCGTCTTATCGATTTGAGCAGAGAGTTTGGCCTCCCCTTGAAGGTGGAATCCCGCAAACTGGCGTCCCGCTATATCGGCCCGTTCAAACTAGTGCAGAAGATCAATCCCGTCGCGGTCCAGTTGAAGCTCCCGAGATCTTTACGCATACATCCGTCATTCCACGTCTCTCGGATTGAGCCGGTTAGCACTAGCATCCTGGCACCCGCTGACACACATCCGCCGCCACCGTGAATGGTGGAGGGGGGGCCGGTTTACACTGTGTGCCTCATTCTCGCTGAGAGGCGTGTAGGTCAGGGGGTCCAGTTCCTCGTGGGCTGGGAAGGATATAGTCCCGAGGAGCACTGCTGGGTCCCTTCGCGAGATATTCTGGACCCCTCGCTGATTTCTGAGTTCGGTGCATGGGGTTTATTCTGGAGCCGTCCCTTAGAGGGGGAGGTCCTGTCACGGTTTGGAAGGATTGAGAGCTTTGTTGCTCTCGTCTGGGACGATATCGTTGTATGCCCTATCGGATTCCTGGGTCAGCTGGAATTAATTTGGGGACTCTATTTAAGCTCCTGTTCTGCCTTGCTCTCGTTGCTAGAGTCAGTGCTTCTTTGGCGCTTTAGCTGGTAAGGTCTCTAGAGAAAGTATTGTCAGGGCCTTAGCTGCATAACAGGATTATTGTTAGTGAGCAGGGGAATCTTTGATTTATTTTCCCTTTTCTTTTGTTTTCCTCGAGCTCACCTGTTTTCTACCACGGACGGCGTCTGGTCTGTTGATAGCGCCAGTCTCGTCATTTCTATCTGTTTTTAGTATTGCAACGCCCTGTGAGTTTTGCCTTTTATTTCTGGCCGCTGCTCTAGGCGTCCACTTCCAGCAGCCATCACAAATTCAGACTACATTACGTCACACATTTGGCAGACTGTAGGCATACGTGTGTAGGTTCGGCGGCTCGCCAACAGTGAAGCTTGTCTCGGCAGAGTACATAAAGAGGATATTATCATCAGAAATCCATGAGAGATACATGAGACGTCTCACTGGAATTAGGCAGTATCTGCTGGCCTGTATAGTATGTGCCAAGTTTCATTCAATTCCAGGGAGTTCAACCCCTCAAATTCTTCAAAAAGTGCCATTTTTTCAAGGAATGGCTCTTAAACCCCCCGCCCCCCCAAGCCCCAAAGGGGCTTTTTGAGACCAAACCCCCACCATCCCAGCAAGTAATTACTTCATCTTGGACCAATACTTTTGACAACAGTGCCACGTTGCATTTTGTAATGAATATATCAGAATATATTGAGTTAGACAGCCTCAATCTGCTACCATATTAACACTGTGTTCGCCGACTGCATTAAGGTCTTCAAATTTGGGGCCAATACCAGTTAGTGTGCTGTCATTCCAGATATCATCTTTTTGTTTTAAAATTTAATAATTTCTCACCATCTTTGCGTATTAAATAGGGATTTTTAGTCTTTTGCTTACCTCTCACTCCTCTAGCTGAGTTGCTGCAGTTCTGCAGTGAACAGCACACAGTAAATACACATAAAGGACACTGAGATCATAATATTTACCACTGCAGTACAATGTCTACATATAATGAGGCTGACAGTCTTTTTAAATATTAAAGATTCTGGGTTTTTTTCCCCACTGTTGTTCTGCGATACACGGATTAATAGCGATGGAAAAAGACAGCACTCTGGGTCAAACTGCAACTGTATTCATCACCCTTGTCATGCACACAGACCACTGCATTTAGATCAAAGTATTTCCAGTTTTCCCTGTCTATTTCCCTCAACAACCCAGGAACTGCCCTCTTCCCCTTCACTCTCCGCGCTCTCCATCCAGCACCTAGCTGTAGTTTTTGTAATGCAAAGGGTTATTATGGGGTGATCAGACCGGACGGGGGGCATTAAGTGTTGTCGTATGCTGGTGATCTGTGATTATTTATCAGTGACCCGTACACATCAATCCCACATTAATCCCGCATCAATACCTGGGGCAGCAGGGAAGCCCAGTGGTTGGTGGCCTGACTGGTCAGATTTGCTGGTTCAAGCCCCCAGTGGGGTTTGGGATTCTGATCTGGAGAGATGAAGTTGGTACAACCTCTGCCGTTGTGTCTTTATGGAAGGCCCTTAACCCCATAACTGCTCCAGGAGCATTACCCGAGCCTCTCTCTGTCCCTCCTCACTCACAGCTGTTCTGGCAGTTCAGGGCTTCTGGGAAAACAAAGAGTATGTTCTCAATGGGACTTCCCTGGTAACATAAAGGTTTAAAAACTCAAATAACCAACATTTTGCTGATGTGCCATATTTTGCTGCTGTGCGTGTATTGAAAAAAAAAAAAAAACACTACTTTAATTACCAAACAAAAATGAAGTGGCAAAGTACTTGTCATATTCAAGAGAAGACTCCAAATAGGGGAATTTTGCAACAGCAAAATTTTACACATACCAAATATGTTGGCTATTCAAAAATTAATTGTTCAACAACTTTCCAGCCATAGCTCCAGGCATTCACTTTTCAGCTCACAACAGCCTCCCTAGGATTTTTTTGCTGGAGAGAAAATATTACAATGCAATAACCAGCAGCTTATATCCACCATCCCCCCCACCAACCCACGAGAGGGACATGCTTCTGAGGCGGAACAGACCTACACAGCCAGTATAGTTCTGCTGCACAGACAGAAATCATTGAAAGCATTCTTGACCTTCAAAGGCCTTGCTCAACTAATATTGTCGCACATGTTCTCAAAATTTGTTTTATTTGCAGCAGTTTTTCAGTGTCTTTCTCCACATGATGCTGCTCAGCTGAAAACGGGTCAGGTTACGTCATACGGGTAGTTCACACCAGGCCAGAGGAAAGAACGACTCATTGTCCTTTCCCAACATATTCTCCTTGCTACATACCCTCCAAGAAAAAAAAACCAAAACTAATTAGCTGCCAGTCGGTATTGTCTGCATGAAATACAAATCAACGACCTGTTAGACAAGTAGCTACAGGTATATATGTTTAAGCTGAACTATTCCTTGCTAGGGCAACTTCGGCGGCCAGCCAACGTTCTCAAGCTTGTTACTGGAGCCAAGCCGTTATTGTTACGGAGCCAAAAAAGGTAACAAGCGAGATCACAGCTTTTGTTCAGCAAACAAGCATTAGCATCCCAGCGACAAAATGGTAGCTATTTAAATGCATTGTATCTTGTCCAATTTGCGTGTTATCGTTATCCAAGCTAAAATTAGCCGTGAATGTAGTCACTACACAGTCACTTGTCCCCATGAGCCCGGGCTTGGTTTGCCGTTTCCAGGTAGACTCATGTATGTCATGCTGAACTTTCTCATGTTTGCGTGACTCAGTGATGCTCCTCTAGTACTTGACCAGAGGGTGGACTTGACCCCGTAACCCGCATATTTGAACATGGGGTAGATGCTTTTATTGGCCATGTTTCTGCCTGTTGCAGACCACTGTAGTGCCCATTTTTGCCATAGCTCACCTTCAAACATTGACTTTTTAGATCCAACTGCCACCGCACCTTTAAGAACGTTCCTGATGACATAAACTCACAGTGCCCACACTAGCACCAGTTATTCTTTATCTCCCCTTACTTCTGATATTGAGAGGAGTGGTGTGTTTTTGGAGTGACAGAGTTTGACATCATCACGCTGGCTCAACATTTGAAGACGCCAAGTAGGCAGGATAAACTCACTCTCAGAACTCCACCCCTTGAACTTTCAAATCCAACCAATTTCACTCTGTTTAACGCTGCACTGAAATCAGTACCACAGTGGCCATAAAAATCATTATTTCGTCTTAGTATTTCATTTCCAGAAATTCATTTCCACTGAAACGGCCCTTTTTAGTTCTTTTGGGTCCATTAGGTACTCACCTGCCAGGTACTAAAAAGCACATTTAAATGGCCAGTGTTGAATAAACTCTTGCAGCGCGAATTTAAACACAATAAAGATCTTACATTCATTGATTTCACATTGAATATACTATTTCCAAATATTCTCAATAGACCTATTTATGGAGTCCTGTTCAGCGGATGAAAGTAAGCAGGAAAACTTGCACTTTCAAGTTTTGTTTTATAAAGCAGGACAAATTATTAAAATAATTGAAGAGCCAAGCTTAAAGGATTAAATGCCAGTATTCCACCAGGTTAGTTTCCAAAATACAGTATTATGCTGCACTGCGGTCACTGCAGGTTGAGTGTGCGTCTGTATTTGATGCTCTGCTGGGTTTGAGAAGAAAAGAATTAGGACTGTAACTTCTCTAAGGTATATCATCTGCTAATAGAGAGATTATTTATAGTCTCAGTGTGTTGAATGTAATCCTCCATTTTGGTTCAATTTTTAAGAGTCCCACCAGTCATATGAATGTCACATTAAGTGAGGCAATACAAATTTATTAACTTCCTTCAAGTACAGTTTTATCTCGCAAGAGAAGTAGACTGACAGTGAGTTATAGGGAAAGCAACTACTTGGTATCAACTTTCGCGTGAAAGTATGTAAAAAAAACTATTTAAGTCAGGATATGATTTAAAGCATTGGTGTTTTTTTGCTCTGTTTTTTTGTCCACATTGCGCAAAACCTAGAGGTTACTAGAAGTATTGCAGCTTGTTAAACATCTGTGTGTCAAATAGCACATTTCAAAATTTAACTAACTTTTTTCCAGGGACCAGTCTTTTCTTGGGAGTACAGCAGCAGATTTTAACTCATAGTCATTCCTATTAGACATGCGGAGCACAACCTGTGGTGCCAAAAAAGCCTCGTTTGAAAACCTGGCCTCCATGGACCGGCGTCTGCTGCCTCTCAGCACTGCCCACAGGAATATATGACACTGCTGAGAGGCACCTGTCTCTACTTATGAAATATCTTGATTGTAGTTTATAAATGAATTATAGTTATCCTAATTTATTTTCACATGTTTTTTGCTGTCTATCATATAATGTACCCTGTAGTGATGATTAATGTTACAATTATAACAAGACGAGGTCAAAACACATTACATTGCAGGGCCATGAGGAGGTATTTGTGCCTCGTGGTGAAATCCTTCTCCTGATGTAATCACGTGACCATCCAATCGCGTAACTTCTTGACTCAACTCGTCACAGGCTTTTGCATTCATAGGCAGGTCCCCCATGGTCCAGCCAAAATGGCAACGAGCCTCGTTTCTGATTGTGGCACATGCAATCCAGTCTCCCCAGTCTTTTCATCAGAGGATTCTCGGCTTTCTTTCAATATATATTTTTATTTGTCTTTGCATGCTACAAACTCGACAATAGCATAGGGTATGTATAAGCTAACATCCAAATATTTCATCATAAAAGCAGTTAATACAGTATGCGGCACTGAGCATTATGCTGCACAACCAATTTAAGGGCACCCGGATTCAGCTGTACTCCAGAGAGGGAACTGAGCGGGTATATAAGCGGTTTCATTGGGAACTATTAGGCACCTGCCACAGAATGCAGACGTACACACGCACTTCCTCAATCACTCACTCATTTCCACATGCAGGAATGGCTGTGGAGGCATGGATAAAACAGCACTCAAGTGACCCTCATTCTCAGCCAACCCAACTACCACCCGCTGTTAGGATCTGCTTCTAATTACCATTGTGGGGAGGCAGGTTTTTCCTTGTTTACGAGATGCAATTAAGGGGCTTGGGAAACGAGATGCACGCAGAGAAAGGAAAACAGATGCACGTGGATGAGAATAACACAGAACCGAACTGACACGGGGACATGAAAAACACAACAGGGGGCAGACTCACAAACTCCGCACAACCGCTGTTCCATATTTTCTCTATTGATAGATAATGGCTCTCATCGTCCCAGAGCCTCAGAAATGACTTTGTTTCCATTTCCAGACTGATAATGTTAACTTTGCTTCATATCTTGAATTTATTTATTTTGTAGTATCATGTGCTGCTTTTAAATTCACATTGGCAGACAGGTCATATTTATTTCATAAAGAAGGGATCAGTGACTTTTTCATATAGAGCCAGGTAAGGTTGGATCGCTGCTTCCTTCAATAAATTAAGTCATTGTTTAGAAGTGGCATTTTGGGTTATCATTATCAAATCATGAAATCAGTTTGATGATCTGAAACAAGTAAGAATGACAATACAATACAAATAAATATGAGAAATCAGGGAGGGGAAAATATGTTTTTTCCACAGCAGCGTATGGCTTTTGCTCTTTAATTCTTTTTTTATTTTTTATTTTGCTGTAAACAGTTGTGAGGGTGAACTCACAGACTCAAAAACAGATAGAAACACCAAAAAAAAAATACTCATGGTTGATTAAAGCACCAAGCAGGGTCACACAGATCACGTGAGAACAAAGTGGTGGGATTGGAGCACAAAGTCAGCAGGCAGGTCAAAAACTGCTGTTACATCACTATCCACTGCCCGCACTTTGAACTGCTCTTAATGTGATGCAATGAGACATAACAGTCAGCTAATGACATTGAACAATTGAGCAGCAAGATACTGCATGCAGTATTCGGCTTTCCTAAATTAAAATGTGAAATACAACAACCCAGACCCAAATTGTTAGGATCCTGTTTCATGCCATTTATTGATTTTTGTGTTTAAGTGACCTCTGCTTGTTATTATGACTATTCTTTGATTGCGTATTGTGTTTTGGTTATTGGATTTCATGTTTTTATTCTTTTTCTGCCATAGTCTTCATGTCATGTTTTCTTTTGTCTTGTTGTCAGTACTAACAGTTTATTTTTTTTCGATAATTACTAACACTTATTAAGATTGTATATTTTTACGAACTTACTAACTTGCACTCGGGATTTTATAGCTGCACATACTAATTGACTAACGATCTTTCAGCAATCGCCCAATTCTTATCTCCGCCCTCCTTGCCTATCCCTAATTATCTCTACTGCAGTTTTCCACTTATATCTCAGGCTTTCCCTTTTCTTTAGACTGTACACTTTAGTACTCCTTAATCGGAGCTGTTGTTTGTTCATAGGATTGTCTTGTGATCCCTGTCTGCATTTTGGCATTTGCAAAATTCATATAATTAGATTATTCCTCATGTGTCAATCTTGATTATTGTTTCATTGATCGCACCCGTTCTCCCTTGTCATGTGTTCACCCCGGATGTGTATTTAAGGTGTCAGATCGTAACTTCCTTGTTTCTTGTGCCACGTTTCTCGCCTCGACTCATTGTAAATTATCTTTCTGACTGGATTGCCCGACTACTGTATCTTGGTTTGCCCTTTTGGATATTGTTGCATCTCTGTGTTTTTGACCTTTTTCTGCCGAACTTTGATTTTGTGGATTGCTGCCCTGTTAACGATTTGGACTGTCTATTCGCTTATGAGTTTGCTTCTCCCTCAAACCTACGCCTGTGTCCCGGATCTGTTTTGCCTGACTACAATTTTTGTCATTGGTGCCCTGGTAACGAACTGTGCTCTGCCCCATTGGAATTCGAGCTTTGGATTACGGACTCTGTACTGCTGCCTTTCTCTATGCGGGGGTTATCCCCCTTATTCAATAAAGCACCTATTTTTTGCAATTCCGTGTCCTCGCATTTCGTTCCAGATCGCTTCCTCACACAAATATTTTTTCCTATATTTTTAATGAAAACACAAAGGGCTCTAAATTCGTTGACCAGGCTCAGGCGCGGTGAATGGAGGGGAGCACCGCGCCAACTAGGTGTATCCTGGTGCATTTTTGCAATTTTGTGCCAAGCGCAGCCCGGCGCAGGTACTCCTGTGTCCCGCCTTCGTCGCTCCTGCCAGCGCAAGTGGCAAAGAGGGAGGAGAGAAGGTGTGAGTGGGTGTAACACAGCCGATTCAAATCTTCACTAATCAAATGAGCTCCTCTCCTCACCCTTAAAAGCACCGTGGGCGAGGCGCAGTGCAGATTTCGTTCGACATGGATGAAGCAGGACACAGCAGCAACACCAGATGGCCAAACTTCAGTCATGAGGAAGCTGATGTTCTGGTCCGGGAGGTTCAAGCTCGCAGTGGCTGAGTATATGGTCACACCAACAGACCTCCATGGGCTGATGACGCAAAAGCGGCCGCGGAATTCTAAGCCCCCCAAGAGCCGCGGCTGCCGCTTCTTTCACTGCAGTGCAAATGTGAAGCCACTTCATATTGTGCGATTATTAAAAGGGAATCAAAAATGTATTGTTTTTGAACGAATTAAATAAAAAATTGGCAATAAATATATGTGAATTTATTACATACAATAATTATTTATGCTGACAACCACGTTATATGAGAAAACAGTGTTATGGCCCCAATTTGTTATTACATTTATAACACAACAGCAACAGCAAGGGATGACAAAACACAGTTTTAACAACTAAAACACATTTAATTTTTAACAAAGACAAAGACTAATAACAACCTACAACTAAAGACCAAGATTGATAATTAAGAAAAAACAGAAATAATTACAGTCCCTTTTTGGTGGGGTGGCTTGGTGATGTCCTGGATGACGAAAAATGCTCAAACACAGGCAAAGAAATCCACAAAAGAAACGTCACAGGTCTTGAACAGAATGGCAGGTCTGGTCATCTTCTTGCAATTTCTCCTACTTTACTGTCTCAATTCTTTTCCTTATATACTCTTTTGCAGACCCCACCCACATTTAGACCTCTTTTTTTTTTCTGAGACTTGCCCCAGACATGTCCAGGACATGTCTAAACATGACTTCAGTCTGAGCTTAACAAAAAAAAGGTAAATACTGCCATCTAGTGGCCTATATTCACATTACACCTCCATTCCAAAAGGGAAAAATTTTGACTCATAAAGGCAAAATTTTTCTTTTCAATACAAAATGGTTAAGTGAACACTTGTCTATATATACATATCATACAATATTCAAACACATGATATATATATATACACATTCAAACACGGGATAAGCAATCAGCAATTACATTGTCTGTACCCTTCACATGCTTAATTTCCAAGTCAAACTCCTGTAAAATCAAACTCCAATTCAACAATCTCCGATTCTTGTTTTTCATCTTACTCAAAAACATCAACGGATTGTGGTCAGTGTACACAATCATTGGCTTTTGTCCTGTACAAACATAAACCTCAAAGTGTTGTAAAGAAAGGACCAGAGCCAACAGTTCCTTCTCTATTGTGGAATAGTTCCTTTGGTGGCGATTGAACTTCCTGGAGAAGTATGCCACGGGATGCTCAATGTCATCAGAGTCACTTCTCTGTAGGAGCACAGATCCACAAGCTTGGTCGCTAGCATCGACCGCGATGGAGAACGGTTTGTTGAAGTCAGGAGATTTGAGCACGGGAAAGTGACACAGCAGAGACTTCAGGCGATCGAAGGCTCTCTGGCATGCATCATCCCAGGTGAACTTTACGCCTTTCTTCAGTTGGTTAGTTAGAGTGAGAGCAATCTCAGCAAAGTTCTTGCAGAACTTGCGGTAGTACCCGATCATTCCAAGGAAGCGGCGCAAAGCTTTTTTGTTGTCAGGAACTGGAAAGTCCATGATGGCTTGGACTTTAGCATTTATGGGTGCCACCTTACCCTGGCCTATGACGTAGCCAAGATAGGTGACAGTAGCACAACTAAAGTCACTCTTGCTCAGGTTAACAGTCAGGTTAGCCTGGGTCAGGCGCTGGAACAACGTCTCTACATCTTTTAGATGTTCTTCCCAGGAGTCACTCCATGTGATCAGGTCATCGATGTATGCACCCGTGTGTGGCAATCCGGCGATTGTAGACTGTATCATCCTTTGGAACGTGGCTGGGGCATTTTTCATGCCAAAGGGTAGGACTTCATACTGGTACAATCCAGATGGTGTGGCAAAAGCAGAGATGCTCTTGGCCCTCTCAGTTAAAGGCACACACCAATAACCCTTCAATAAATCAATCTTGGTCAGAAACTTTGCTTGCCCTACACTATCAATACAATCATCAATCCTAGGTATTGGAAACACATCAGTTCTAGTTACAGCATTGACTTTGCGATAATCTGTACAGAATCTAGTACTTCCATCAGGTTTTGGAACTAGCACACAGGGTGAACTCCAATCGGAGTTGGAGGGTCTGATAATATCATGTTTTAACATGTACTCAACCTCTTTCTCAGCAATCTTTCTCTTTTCAGGATTCATCCGGTATGGATGCTGTTTTATTGGTTTGGCATCACCAACATCTACATCATGAGAGGCTATAGTAACTCTCTTTGGAACATCAGGAAACAAATCCTCATATTTCTTGATCAACCTTTCAAACTGATCTCTCTGTGAGGGTTCTAAGTGCTGGAGTTTTACATCAAGATTTTGCAACACTTCAGTGTTTGACAATTTACATGAAAGAACTTCAGCTTTAATTCTTGGTTCATCATCTTGAAACTCCCCCTCATCTTCACACGTTTCGACCATTGGAGAATCTGAAGTGACAGCTGCAACCCTAGCATTTCTGTCATGATAAGGCTTTAGCATGTTAATATGACACAATTGTTTTGGTTTTCTCCTATCTGGAGTCTTCACAATGTAATTGAGATCATTGAGTTTTGTCAGAATTTCATAAGGACCATGAAATCTAGCCTGCAATGGATTGGACTGCAAGGGAAACAACACAAGGACCTTGTCTCCTGGTTTAAACTCACGGCTTCTAGCCTTATGATCATACCAAGTTTTCATTTTTCCCTGACTTGATTTCAAGTTCTCTTTGGCAAGGTCACAAGCTGCACGCAATCTTTCCTTGAACTTGCTAACATAGTCTAACAGACTGATTTGCGGCTCTTCCTCTTGCCATTGTTCACTCAATAATAGCAAAGGTCCTCTCACTTCATGACCAAACACTAGCTCAAATGGACTGAATCCAGTAGACTCCTGCACTGCTTCTCTAGCTGCAAACAACAGCAAATGAACCCCTTCATCCCAGTCTTTCTCATGGTCATAACAATAAGTCCTCATCATTGTCTTGAGAGTGGAATGAAACCGCTCTAAGGCACCCTGACTTTCTGGATGATAGGCACTAGAAAGAATCTGTTTTGCACCTAGTTCATACACAACCTGCTGAAACAATCCTGAAGTGAAATTGCTACCCTGGTCTGACTGAATTTCCCTGGGAAGACCAAACAACGTGAAGAACTTTATCAAAGCCTCTGGAACCAACTCATAAGCTCTCAAAATAACCTTTTTGACAACTTCATAATCAGAGGAATCATCTGCAGACAAAGCCGAATAGGCTTGTTGAGCTTTACCCTTGAGGACAGTTTGCAACATCAGAGGCCAGTGTTCCTTTGGCCACTGGCAACTCTTTGCTACCTTTTCAAAACATTGGAAATAGTTGTCAACATCCTTTTCTGAAAATGGAGGCACCAGTTTTACCTCCTGACTAGCACAAAATTTATTTTTCATTGCTATTTTAATTTTTAGTTGCTCCATTTGGAGTCTTTCTTCTCTATCCAATTTCTCTAATTCAAAATCTCTCTGTCTCTGTCTCTCTCTTTCTGCTCTTTCCTCTTTCTCTCTCTCAAATTCTCTTTGTTTTTCTTCTCTTGCTAATTTTTCCAACTCAAACTGCCTTTGTTTTTCTTTTTCTTCCCTTTCAATCTCTAGCATTTTTAATTTAAGTTCCATTTCTATATTTGGATTTTCCACTGGAAACTGTTCCAGATCTCCTGGTGCAAACACACTTTCATCAATGTAATATTCAACTATCTCTCTAGCCAGTCTTGCTTTTCGCATGGCTGCTTTCACCTCTGTCAGCTCCAACTGTCTGCAAATTTCTAACAGTTCTGTCTTTTTAAAAGACTTCAAAACCCCTACGGTTGGTGATGCCAAGAAATCATCCATTGCTGTTGTCAATATATATCTAGGAAAATTCACAAAAACAATTTCACAATTTGGAATGTTAGATTTTCAATAAATTACTCACACAATGGTCTATCCCGGACGAGCCCCCAATTTGTTATGGCCCCAATTTGTTATTACATTTATAACACAACAGCAACAGCAAGGGATGACAAAACACAGTTTTAACAACTAAAACACATTTAATTTTTAACAAAGACAAAGACTAATAACAACCTACAACTAAAGACCAAGATTGATAATTAAGAAAAAACAGAAATAATTACAGTCCCTTTTTGGTGGGGTGGCTTGGTGATGTCCTGGATGACGAAAAATGCTCAAACACAGGCAAAGAAATCCACAAAAGAAACGTCACAGGTCTTGAACAGAATGGCAGGTCTGGTCATCTTCTTGCAATTTCTCCTACTTTACTGTCTCAATTCTTTTCCTTATATACTCTTTTGCAGACCCCACCCACATTTAGACCTCTTTTTTTTTTTTTTCTGAGACTTGCCCCAGACATGTCCAGGACATGTCTAAACATGACTTCAGTCTGAGCTTAACAAAAAAAAGGTAAATACTGCCATCTAGTGGCCTATATTCACATTACAACAGCAACTTGAGTCAACATTTACCCAATTGCGTAGCCCTACTGCAACCAGAACGAATCTGACAAGGGGTGCACTTGACAGCTGTGTAAGCCTATAGACTACCTTTAGTAGGCTAATAGTACACAACAATAAAAGTAATAATAATAAAAATATTAATAATGTTTAGATAAATGTAGTCAGATCAGGCAGTTTTTCTAAAGCCACGTTCACACTGGACAGGAAACTTTTTTCCGCATGATAGATTACATTCAATGGCAATGAAAAGACGCAAATACACACATTTCGCGTGTATTCGCGTCTTTGCATTGACTTTGAATGTAATCTGTCGTGCAAAAAAGTTGTCTTGCATCCGGTGTGAAAGCAGCTAAAGGACACATACCACATAGCTTACACACGCACTCACACGCCCACATGCACACCTCTCTCTCTCTCTCTCTCTCTCTCTCATACGTTGCAGACTGGGGTATTTGCAGTCAAAGCCACTGCCACAAAAAAAAGTGGCTACGGCGCTCAAAGTAATTTAATATCAATACTCACTTACGTTTTAGAACACAAGTTCAAAACTTTGATATAAAATACAAAACACATATTTAGAAAAAGTCATGGACAGATGGACTCTTTTACTGAGATGAAATACCATGCATTACTAACATCAGTGCCGCATAAAAACCAGCAGCCGCGAGGACAGAGCTGTGCAGACAGGTGGTCTCTCCTCTCCCGTGAGCTGCTGCTCTCTCTGCTGATGCGGCACATGCAGTTCAGCCTCTCTGTCTCAAGTCCTGTAATGTCTCCTGCGTGAGGTCAAAGTGACATCCATGGCGTACAGCTATGTTGTGTAGCACGCAACATGTCACAGAGAATGCACTGACACACCGAGGGCTGTCAGGTCAAGTTTCCATCACATGTGCCAACCGCTTTTGGTCTAACATCAGGACAATTGGTTTAGATATCATTTATCTGCTGATTCAGATAGTTACATTAAATAGTGGTTGTTGTAATTATTTATTACATTGTGCCTGACCTTCTGGAAACCTGCCTGTGAGGTTTCGATGACGTGTGCGAACTGTGCGCCGGTCAGTCAAATTACCACTGCACAGAAAGTAAACCAGGTTGGAGCTGGCGAGCTCTCTACACACTTTCGGCAGAGCCTTTTGCCACGCAATTGTCACTGCGTCATGATGAATATGTGGCACCTCCCCTTACTACGCCGCCACACCCATCTCGGCGCACGTCCGTCTACCAAATTGCCAATTGCGGGCTCCACCGGGCAAAATTACCACTGCTTGGGCTGCGCCACGCTGCACCACCCTGCGCTGTGCGAAGAAATTAGAGCCCAAAGACATATATACAAACCCTAAGTCCAATGAAGTTGGGACATTGTGTAAAATGTGAATAGAAACAGAATGCAGTGATTTGCAAATCCTTTTAAACCTATATTCAATTGAGTACACCACAAAGACAAGATATTTAATGTTTAAACTGATTAACTTTATTTATTTTTTAAGTATTCATCAATTTGAATCTGATACTTTCAACAATTTCCAAAAAAGCTGGGACAGGGGCAACAAAAGACTGGGAAAGTTGAGGAATTCTCAAAAAACGCCAGTTTGGAACATTCCACAGGTGAAAAGGTTAATTGGAAACAGGTGAGTGTCATGATCCGGAATAGAAGGAGCATCCCTGAAAGGCTCAGCCATTTACAAGAAAGGATGGGGTGAAGTTCCCCACTTTGTGAGCAACTGCGAGAGGAAATAGTCCAACAGTTTCAGAACAACATTTCTCAATGTGCAGTGGTAAGGAATTTGGGAATTTGATCATCAACAGTCCATTATGTCATCAAAAGATTCAGAGAATCCTGAGAAAACCAACATTGAATGCCTGTGACCGCCGGTCCCTCAGGCGGTACTTCTTTGAAAACCGACATCATTCTGTAAAGGACATTACCCTCTTGGCTCAGGAACACTTCAGAATGCCATTGTCAGTTAACAGATCGTTGCTACATGTACAAGTGCAAGTTAAAACTTTTCCATGCAAAGCAAAAGCCATACATTAACAACATCCAGGAATGTTGCCGGCTTCTCTGGGCCCAAGCTCGTCTGAGATGGACTGACCCAAAGTGGAAAAGTGTGCTGTGGTCTGACGAGTCATCATTTGAAATTGTTTTTGGAAACCATGGACGTCATGTCCTCTGGGCTAAAGAGGAAGAGGACCATCCAGATTGTTATCAGCGCGAAGTTCAAAAGCCAGCATCTGTGAAGGTATGGGGATGTGTTAGTGCCCATGACATGGGTAACTTGTACACTATTAATGCTGAAATGTACATATAGGTTTTGGAGCAACAAATGCTGCCATCCAAGAGACGTCTTTTTCAGGGATGCCCCTGCTTATTTCAGCAAGACAATGCCAAGCCACTTTCTACTTGTGATACAACAGGGTGGCTTCATAGTAAAAGAGTGCGGGTAATAGACTGGCCTGCCTGCATTCCAGACCGGTCTCCCATTGAAAATGTGTGGCGCATTATGAGGCGTAAAATACGACAACGGAGACCCAAGATTGTTGAGCAACTGAAGTCGTACATAAAGCAAGAATGGAAAAGAATTCCACCCACAAAGCTACTACAAATACTGTCCTCAGTTCTCAAACGCTTATTGAGTGTTGTTAAAAGGAAAGGTGATGTTACACCGAGGTAAACATGCCCCTGTCCCAGATTTTTTGGAATGTGTTGCAGACATCAAATTCAATGTGAGTAAATATTTACCAAAAAAAAAAAAACAACAACAAAGTTTATCAGTTTGAACATGAAATATCTAGTCTTTGTTGTGTACTCAATTGAATATAGGTCAAAAAGGATTTGCAAATCATTGTATTCTGTTTTTATCCACGTTTTACACAACATCCCAACTTCATTGGAATTGGAGTTGGTAAATCTTTTTGAATTCATGAAATTCTATTATCATTGTTGTAACAAGCATGCAATAGATTTAGTTTTTTTTTGTTTTTTTTTTAAATTAATGTAATGTGTCCATTACACCCAACTGCAGGGTTAAGTACAGAATGTCACATGTCAGAGATTCATTGCATAGAATTATTTCAAAAACATAAGTACACTGGGCGCTGAGCCATCACAACACAGTGGTGGTCTATTATTTCTCTGACACTCCACCATCAAGTACATGAGTGAATGTCTATCAATCTAGTAAACTAAGTATAATAAATAATAAACAAATTTAACAAATGCAATAAACTAACTATAAACTAATGAAAACCTTTGGTCAAGACCTGTCTTTTACTTAATTCTTTCTAATGTTTGGTTATGTATATATCTATTTATTCAGGGTGTTTGTTCTTTTATGGTTTCTGGACCTTGAGTCTATAATAAAAGTTGATTGATTGACTGAAGATATCCCTCCATCAGAAATAATAAAGGACATCTCACATTCGGACGAGTGAGGAGAAAAACTGAAATTTCAAATGGAAGTTGTGTAAAGTCTAAAACCCAATGTTACTTGCAGCTTGGATTAAGGCACATTTTGGTATTATATGAGAGGAGAATGAGGATGAAGCCACGGGGAGAAGGGGATTGTAAAAGGGAAAATCCTTCAGCTGACAGAATCAGCTTTGTCCCAAACACCCCCTTGTCCCTTTTCTGTGTCTTTGAAAATACTTCCTGAGCCATTACCTTTGGCACTTGAAATGTTACTTCAACACTTTTATGTCTCTTAATGCACTTTGATGTGTCATGCATCGCTGTCGATTAAGTGCTCTTAATTTAATGTAACATTACTCACTGCAGTCGATGGAAGTCACAACATCATAAGGGACTGCAGGCACCTTCGCTGGCTGATCTAATGGACAGTTTGCTTGAGTTAAGAAGCACATTGGCTGCAGCAGACCGGAGTCTGACAGTCTCCATATCTTACCTGCTTGAACGAGCTCCTGTATCTGGTAAATGAAGGGAAAAAAAAAACACTGGACACTTCACCTCGGTAGAATATTTTTTTTTTCCACACAATAAGTAAATTTAGAAAAATGCAAAACCAGGTGGGCAGTCTGTGTGATATTCCAGAATCTTTAATTTATGACAAATTATTTTTATTTATTTATTCCATTTCAACCTTATTTCAGACCAGTGTGGTCCATATAAACACAAATTAAAGAACAAACAACCACGATTAAAACAATACAAAAGTTCATATGCCACAATAGCTAAAACACATACAATCACTCCAGTGCCTCTAGACGCAAGAAAAGTGCCCTGTGTGAATCCTTGTAGGCTCAACCAGGACCTGAATAACTTTGTTCTTCGAGTCAGACAATCAACATATAACACATAAACATTAAATTCCTCAACACAACCTGAAAGGTGGGGACATTACTGCTCACAAACATTTGACTTGCACTTGTACACGTTGGAAGCGTAAGCAGGATTCTAAAAGCATCACTATATGCCACATTAAGCTTTTTCATTTTTGCTATGCTGTAACTGCTCCACAAGTGTGCTGTATACAGCGGTGTGCAGTAAGATCTGAAAAGGGCTATTTTAACATCATCAGGACACATATGGAATTTGTAGCACTGGTGCTGCACATCATCATCATCTCATAAATCATCCCTGATGAAGTGACCCAAGTATTTTACCTTATTCACCCATTTAGTACTTGATCAGACAGAAGGAACAATGGAAATTTCAACGTCTGGTATTCTTTCGTTTTAAATATCATGGCAACACTCTTTTTAGAGTTAAACTTGATATCAAACTGCACACCGTAACCTGAGCACACACTGAGCAGTTGTTGTAAACCAGCACTACAAGGAGGAAGGACAACTAAATCATCAGCATAAATCAGCTGGTTAATGAGGCGCCCCCCTACCATACAACCAGTCTTACATGCTTTTAGCTTCTTAGAAAGATCATCCATATATAAATTAAAAAGAGCAGGCGAAAGAATTCCGCCTTGACGAACGCCATTGGTCATCCTGAATGATGCAGATGTAATTCTACCCCATCTCATCTGCATGTTTTGATGTAAATACCAAAAATGCAAGATCCTTATCAGATATAGGGTAGCCCCTCCCTCTAGTAATTTAAAAAAAGTTTGTGATTTTTCCCTGAAAGGTATTTGTTGATGTTTGGTAGGTTTCTGCTCTGCAGGTATTACTACTGGTGAATGAAACAGATTGCAAAAAAATCCAGTCAAATCTTTTTATGGAAGTAGATGATGTGCATTCTGAAGCTATGCTTGTGGCTTATATGGCCATGAAAATTTATGACCATTTATCCTATATATCTGCTTTCAGCACCAAGACGTAACCAACTTGAGAAATTACATGGTAAACTGATTGTTATTTTTGTGTAAACAGAATCACTCTACCCTTCAATGATGCATCTCACTCGTGTACCTCCTGAATGTCCAAATACACAATGCCACACAATGTCCGAATACATGCGCAAAACGGACGTGGTACAACGACCGCAGCGAACACATAATAACGGAGGCGAGCGAGAACAGTGCTGTCGAAAAAACTTAATGCTCAGGCACCAGCCAGCATTTAAAATAATCGTGCCCTGGGCAATATTTTAGAGAACCTTTTAGCAGGCGATGTAAGAGAAAGATGAAACAAAGCTTAAAAGCAATAAACCCTGTCTGAAATTCATTACCTGTGGTACGTTGCTGCTCGCAAGATTAAACAAAAGTCCACGGCAAGAAAATAAGGTTGTGACAGAATTCTTTTTCACCCAAACTGTACAAGGACACATTAGTTCACTTTAAGGGCGATGCCTTTAGTGGTATACTTAGTGGCGATAACCTTGGAGAGTTAATGGTTGATCGGACTAATATATGACATAATTCAGAATTTGAAGCCATGACCATGAAATTACTTTTAATAGTCCAGACAGATTCTATTCCAGCATGGTTTAAAAGCGAATGTATCAACATATTTTTGCCATGGCATCCAAGGTGGTATTAAATCAAGTGTGTGTGTGTGTGTGTGTGTGTGTGCACGCATCTATGCGTGCATGGGGCCCAGTCTCATCCTGACTCATCAGTGATGCTATTTAACCAAGCGTCGATATATTAAAAAAAAGGAGGTTTTTGCCATCCTCATTTAACACTGGTGTAAAATGAACCCTAACCCCTACCCCCGTAATCCCTAACCCCTAACCTAACGCTGGGTCAGGCAGCGTCATGATATGACGAGTCGTGATGAGAATGTGTGTGTGTGTGTTGTATAAATTGCTGTTAGTCTTGAGTTCTGTTTCACCAGTAATAAATTACATATTTTAAGCTTCATGCTTTGGACTGAGAAGGGTGTCAAACTCATTTAATAACAAAGTATCATCTGTTTAGTTGAAGTCGTCTCTGCTACCTTGAATGACTATCTGTGTGAATGTCACATGTTAATGCAAATAACCCTGTGTCCCCGAGTTACACTGCTGCTGCTTAATGCGACTGTCGAAATCGATAAAATTAATTACAGTCAGACTGCACTTCTATTGCTAAAAAGCAAATTCATCAATTTCCTCTTAATAAACTGAAGTATTCTCAGGAACGTACTGCAGAATCTTTATGTTCTTGTGCCAAAAGAAAAGGACTTTTTCTGTCTCTGCTTTCTCTTTTTACAAAATATTACAAGGGAGACGCTTCACAAAGTAGGATTACTGAGTGTGCTGGGATTCTGAGCAAACTAAGACCCGGAACAATTCTTCTTACTTCAGTCTGTGTCAAATTTGTTTTTCTTGGTGCACTTATCCATCTAAATCACTAATCCAGAATTGTGAAGCAGTGTCCAGACACCGTCCCTATTTATCATTTTACTGTGAAGAGAATTCTTGCAAGTCTGTTTGTTTTTCTCAGTACATCACACATCAATTTTTCAGAGAGGATGCTGCACATAATCAGTCTCTATCATTAATACCTCATAATATCAACTGACATATCTGCTCAGTACAAGCATACACCCATTCAAAAGTCCTCAGGAAAATGTCTTCAGGTTTTCAGCAGTTTGTGCAAACACCAAACATGTACATTGCTGAAAACATATACATTGAATGAATATATTGTAAAACTGATATTAGCAAATACTGTACATTCAATTGCTTTTCATTTTCCAAGCCACCTGAACAGGGTGACATTGCCTCGCTTTCCTTTTTTATGAAGTAATGATGAATGTGGCAGCGTTATGAGGTAAAACTTTCCCTTAATAATATGCATCCTTTGGCAGCAATGTTGCACTTTCCTGTATAGGGCTAAATATACATTAACTGCCCGGTTTATATTTGAAAGACGCCTTTGTGCAGTACCCTTTTATACCAGAGCAAAGACATACTAACAGATTGGCGAGCAGAATTTCAGCTGAAACAGAGTGGGACAGTGGGAAAACGCTCACAGGTGCCATATTATGCAGTATTTTTGAGTTTTTAAATTGCTGGATGTTCAGAAGGGAGGTGTTACTTAGTGCTCTTCTTTAACAATGTTCTTCACACTGTAATCCTTTAAAAATAAATCTGTAGCATGACTCACGGAAAGCAAAACTAAAGTCAGCTTAAAAGGGTTAGAATATCAATTTGCAATGTGAAACTAAAACTCTGAGTCCATGTCTAGAACTGAGACTAAAATATTATCAAACAAGACTATCTTAACTACAACGCCATTAATTCAAAATTCCTGAAGCTTGTAAAAAAATATATTCGCGGGCAAGATTGCAATTGTTAATGCATTGTATTTCATGCGCACAATGTTTCACCATTATGCAAACTGATTTAGTCAATGAAGCTACTGTAAGACCGTCCAGGAGACGAACAACTTACCTTCATTGAAATGGATTGGGAAAGAGTTCCATATCCAACCACCACTTTTTTTACGGCTTTGAATTTTCCAGAATGATTTTAAAAAGGGGCACTAATAGATTTTAGGGGGTTTCATTAGTGAGAGGGGGGTTTAGAATTTGCTATTTAATATCACAAATCCATAGTAACCAGGTGTGTCATCAGTAATATGGCTGTCACCGTTATTTGCTATTAAAACTTGGCAACAGTAATAAACTCAGAAACTCATTTTGCGTGTTACAAACACATTTCTCGGAAGTTAATATGCTAATTGAACTCACATCCAGCTTGAATAAAAAAAGTTTATTTTATCGTATGGTAGAAAAATGGGAGAGGTGGTTTTGCCACTGACTTCTTAGCTGAAATCAGCATAAAGTTGTTTATTTCACAATTTTGCTGACCAAATATGATGAGATTTCAAATGTTACATTTTGCGTAGTGACGACAAATGCAAAATGCAACAAATTTTTTTTGTAACATTTTGCGTTGCATCAGTCGTGCTTGAAAGCACCAACAGATTACTACTTAACATATCGTGGCCACAAATGAGTAGCAGCATTAGTCAAACATAAAAAATACTCTGATGAAATCAGTCAGTTTTCACATTATGCAGAATTGCATTGTGACTGATTGCATGAAACTGTAAGGGATAATGCCCAATGAGGTGTCCATTATCAGGAAAAAATGGACGACGTGGAGCCCAGAGAACTGATAATGGACACCTCGAAAACACAGGCCTCATTCTGTAGTCACTTGACATGAAAAAACTTAAAGACTTGTATTTTATATTTTCATACATTTCATACATTTATATTTACAAGGTTAAATGTGATGCAAACTAGATTAAAAGTCAATAATATTGCATTTGGTTTACAAGTGGAAACCATAGCTACAGTAAACAAGCACTAACGCTGTGGGTATGTCTCGCCCCGGCTGCCCCCGAAAACCTTAACCAAAAACTTTAACCTTGGTTACAGTTTTTGTGGACGGACGCCGACGCCGCGAACGGAAAAGCGGCGCTCATGTCTCGCAAATCCCTTTGGGCCGAGACAAAAAGGAAAAAAGTGAATTAATGTTTACTGAGCACCAGACAAAGCACACACCCACAGCAGGGAAACTAGTCATATATGCTACAAAGGTAACTAGTGGTCTTAATTGAAATGAGAATCAATTTTTCCATTGATTGTAAAATTTGATAGAGATATTGGAAAGTCCAGGATAGCAGGTGTGATGGCTGGGGACTGGTCTTTGAGAGTCAGGACAGCTTCTTATCTTGTTGCAATAAATTATTAATGGATTTGACTGCATTTCTGTTGCTATGGTAATAAGGCATGACTGTAGCCAGCGTATTGATTTGTAGGTGGTCGTATAGCAAAAAATAATGTACACCACGCAGCCAATCAGAATGGAGTGTTCCCTAAGATCCTGGCATTAAGGAGGAGTCAAATTAAGGGCGTTTTCTGGCCCAAACTACCAATTTTAAAATTATTCTCAGCACTGATACATTCACCCAAGGGGTTCATGAATCCACCAAAGAAACCAGGGATATCAATTATCTTTATGACAAAAAATGACATTTTTTTGTTTTTTTTTTATCCCCCTGGCGTGTAATGCAGGGGGATATAGCGATAGCCATGCTCATCTGTCCGTATGTCCGTCCATACGTTCGTAATCATTTCGTTTCCAGAGCATAACTCAAAAGCCATTCAAAAACCATTCAGGGGCCCCACAAAGTGTCAGCAATGATTATAATCATGTGCTTTTCAATCCACATTGTAGCTGATATATTTTCAGGCCCGGCCTGAGAACAGGGAATTGGGGAGCGCAGACACGTCCCTTTATGACAATTAGTCCTGGCTAGTTCTCAATCATTTTCCTTTATTGACACGTTTTCCAATTATTGTAATTGGCAACTGAAGACACGGTTTCTCTCCTTATGCGGCCTAACAGAGATGAAATCAGGAGGTAAATTCAGTATAAATGAGAATTGGGGTGGACAAAACATCCGTTTTTGTGTTGATACAAAATGAATCGTGTGAGTATTGCCATGGTTTTACCCCCGCCGAATACAAACTTGCAAACGGGCGGGAGCTGGGGCCATGGCCCTGACAGAGGAACAGGTGCCAGGTGCCAGGTGTCAGGTACCAAGTGCCAGGCTGGTAAAACAATAGAAGGTTTAATAAATACCTTAAAAACAACACACGGAGAAAAAACCAGGAGCAGCATCAAAATCCTCAAGGATAAGAACACGGTATCAGGGATAAAAACTAAAATGCAGGGCTGACACAAACTCGCAACTGCCAGCCCCATATACAATGGTAATCACCTCCACCTTAACGAGCTGCATCTGTTGCTCGTTAAGGTGGAGCAGAGAGGAAGGCACAGGGGAGAGACCGCAGGGAAAAAACAAGTATGGCTCTCTCTTAATTCTTCAAATTTTTTTTCAGTTATATAGTTATTAACTATGACCCTTATATTTATGCTTAAAATAATTGCCTATTCTTAGACCTTGAAAATGAAAAATGATAAATGTCCACACACTGGGTTGTAGCTCCCAATACTTTATTGACTGGAAAAGCAGGCAACGTTTCAACCAAGCAGGGTCTTCATCAGGCAAATGACTAACATGACCCGCAGACAGGTAAATATAAAGGCTGTAGGCCCATGACATCATTCTGACATCGCTGTCAGCCAATTAAGGCTAAGACACAAATCCACTCAATACCACATAGTCAAGATTCATCTCAGAGAAAAAAATAACGCAATGTAAATAGACAAAACATAACATACAACAAGAGATGTAAAGACATTTTTTGTATTAAAAATAAATGAAATATGCATGCAGAAGTACCATGCAGGAAGGCAAAGGACTTATATATAAGTTAACCTTCCAACTTTCAAACTTTTGATGATATATATATCGTATCCAACCCTGTAAACCGGTTTTTGCTCATCCACGGAAAGAGCTACCGGAATCACTACTAAGAATCTACTGCTTAAATCATAACGTCCACTCTTACTATACACGCAGTTATAGTGACTTACATTTGGCTCGGGTACGGAATGATGTTGTACATCGTAGCCAGCCCATTTGAGCAGATAGGCGGTTTGCTCCTACCAGTGGCGGCTCGTGAATTAGCAACAGGGGAAGCCCAAACAATCCCTTAAAGTTAATGATTGTTCATGACCTGTTTTCAATCATTCATTTAAATTACAATAACAGAAACTCCGAAAACTCAACATTATCTGATGCGGCCAGTTTTCATTAATATCGCATACCTGTCAACTCTCACGCATTCGGCATGAGTTTAAGTGGCATTTTTACGTTCCTCTGCTGTAGACAGCAATTATTCTATCAAGGCGTATGTAGGAGATTTTCACATGGAATTTAAGTACTTGTGCATGGACTTTGAAGCAATGGAATTGCATAAAGACCCTTCAAATTATCTTATTTTATTTAAACAATCATGAAACAAATGCATTGCTTCCAAATCCCAACCCCTGAGTAAATAAAAGCGTGAGAAGTCTGGAGTCGTAATCAGTATGCGTTATAAATGAAAACTGGCCGCATCTGATAATGTAGAGAGTTTTCAGAGTTTCTGTTATGGTAATTTAAATGAATGATTGAAAACAGGTCGTGAACAATAATTAACTTTAAGGGATTGATTGGGCTTCCCCTGTTGCCAATTCACGAGCCGCCACTGATCGTATCTTTATCCACAAGGGTCCGGAGGTATGGTCCCAACTGCCACAAGAGATCAAAACTTCCAAATCAAAATGCGCGTTTGATTCCCGAGTTAAGCGCTTCTTTATATCTCAGTATGGTATATAAATCAGACAAAGCCATTGTTATAGTTTGTGTGTTAAAATGTTATTGTAATTTTTTCCTCCTATTATATTAATGGGACTTGTTGTGTGGGTAAGAAAGTGGGTGACGGGTGATAATGCAGTGTGTCCTGGGGTTTAAAAAGGATGATGGGAAATAGGGGAATAGTTTGAGGATCGTGGGAGAACTGTAATATTGTGTGTGTGTGTGTGTGTGTGTGTGTGTGCGTGTGTGCGTGTGTATGCATGCATGTGTGGTAATGCCGATCCCTCTTTGTGTACTTGCTAGTCTAAAATTGCTTTTTTTTTCTGGGTATTTACAGACTTTTAAGTCTTGGAACTCTTATGTATTTTTAAAATATCTATATCTTTTTACTTGCAAAATGATCTACCTATCGATATAAAATTATTTCATCTGGACCAAGGATCAGTCCGTTGAGAGCATCACTGGAGAGACTGACGATTACGGCTGTTACGGCTGACAATGATACAAACGATCAATATCCTAAACCTGATTGATCTCCAGATGCACCAACTGACAGTGAGTGAGCTTAATTTGATTTATTAATTTATTTAATTGGCCATTATTTATTTAATTAGCCTGACAATGATGACATTTGTATATTTTTTCTAAAAACATGAGAACCACTGCGTTTAGACTTGTCTTACTCAGAAATTAAATAATTCAATATTTCAAAAACGGAACCCTCGGCACACTTTTCAATGTTTCAATGATTTTCTTGTAGACAAATAAATTTTGATTGATTCAAATGGTACAGACAGTCTAGTTTGCCAGACCCCTCAGAAACTGAAATCATTAATGAACATCAGGAAAGTTTGACAGCTATTTTTTTTCTTTTTTACTTGAATAAGGCTTTCTGAGCAGGTACTAAGCCTAGAACTTAATATTGTAAATGAAGCTCAGTTAATTAAGGCCTAATAGACCGTGAATAAACTTGATATTTTTCCATTTGGCCAATAAATGTTCATTTGTACTGTACTAGACTTGCTTATTAATGGCGCTCAGTCCACTCAAATAACAATTCAATAAATGGCTTTTTTAGGAACTTTTTATATGGTGGCACGATAATAAGCTGTTTTAAATTGAAATAGTGTCACGTAGGTTCCTTTTTTCAACCAATCTTCATAGCAGCTAAAATTAGACAGTAAGGTTAATACCTAAATTACCATCACCAGAGGACTCAGCTGAGTGCTACATTTCCACTTTTTAAACACTGACCTTGCACAGCTCCCTGCTGGGGAGAATCGGCTGACTCGGCTACGGTAACTGATAGCAAAAACAGCTTTTTACGGTGGGATTTGAGGTGCTTCAAACCTGTTATTTGTTATGTTCTGAATGTTTGGTAATTATTGTTTCCCCGCAGTCTAAATGCACAGTATGTGTCACTTTCAGTTCCTTTCTGATAATTGTTTCTTATTATTCAATTACCCTCTTGTGCTTTTCCCCTCCGCTGATGTTTCCTCTGTGCTCTCGCACATCCAGACCCTCGTAGTTAATTGTTTCTTTTGTGTATTTAAGTTCCTGGTTGTTGTCTGCCCTTTGCGAGACTGTGATCTCCTGTCTTAGGTATTTATTTCTTCCCCTTTTAGTTATTAATAAGGATCATTGTTTCCCGATTGAGCCCAGCATTGGTGGTTCCATTCTTCTCTGTTTCAATGGCCCCGTTTACATGGGTCCAAAAATCCTATTTACCATTAGATTGAAAGGTCAATCAGATTCAAAATGTCTCATATAAACACCTTAGCCAATCTGATTCACCCGGATCCGATTGTATTTCGGATCGGATTGTAAGAGGTAGCCTACGCCGATTGATAATTCGCTCCATGCTCCATGTAAACGACTGAGTGGACTGGATTGTGTTCATAAAGAGGATTGTTCGGTCCGCGCATGCGCTCCTAGTACGTAAGAGGCTCGTAAGTGAAGTGACGTGCGCAGAGTGACGTAATGCGCAGGTAAAAAAACACAATACAATCAGACTCAGCTGGGGCCATGTCAACGCGGATTGAACGTGGATCTCTTTACTTAAACTTCATGTGTACAGATCAAATCAGATTAACTTATTCCGATCGATTTCAATCAGATTGAGGAAAACTACCCATGTGAACGTGGCCAGTGTTTCCCTCAGCCTAGTGTGTTCCTGACACCTCGACTACTGACCTCAGACCAGCTCTTCTCTTACATCATAACCTGAGCCCCGTGCGTGCCTGTTTGCCTCCGACTGACCCAGAGTAATCTTTTTATTTCCCTCTTCATCAGATCCTCGCAAATATACTGCCATCTTTTATGATGGACATCTGTGTTCTGTGCGCTGACAGATTGTTTTATTGTTTTAATTTCGTTCTCTGGGCAGTTGAAATCAGAAGGAGGGTTTGTTTGGCATGAGCTTAAATTGCCCAGTTATCTACTTCCAGTGAGGAAATTTACATTAATATCGGGGTACCCTACATAGGACAGTGACAAAGTGATCATCCATTGTAGACAGAAAAAAAGCAATTAAAATGGTCAACTTGTTAGAAGAGATCATGAAATATACTCACTGAACACTGAAAACCAGATGTTCAAAGGATGAATACTTGATTGCTTCATTTGTGCATCATTATTTGCCTTTTCTGTGACGGCTCACTCTTTTCTTTTACATTGCCTCATGTTTAATATTCTATTTTCTAGAAAATTATAATGAATAAATAAGCATCGGTGGTGCTTTATATTCTTTAAAGCAAAGTACTCGGTAATTATGGTTTATCAACGAAGATTTGAATTTCTTAATAACAGCTTCTAACGTCAAATAATTTCTCAAATCTTAACTAATCAGTAAAATTGCAAGGCTAATTACGTGATATTGAAGACATTTTGTGGCACTGAAGAGAAAAGCTATTTGTAATCTTGTTAGTAGTGACTGATACAGTCCTTACCAGAAATTCATTACATGGTACCACTGAGCAGGGGCCTTATTTATAAAAACTTGTGTGGATTTCACACCTAAATAATACATGCACACAAAAAAAAAATTACATTTTGTGGAAAATAACCTAATTTATAAACATATGGGTAAAATATAAACTGCATGGAATTTCGAGAGAGGGCTGTAACATTTTGTGTACTGTACTGTCCTGTAATGGGGACCGCTGCAATTACTGTCCTGCTCCACTAGGGGACTAGTCTGGATCACTGGTCTTTGGAGCATGGACCACTGCAGTAACTGTCCTGCTCCACTAGGGCACTGGTCCGGACCACTTGTCTTTAAAGCACGGACCACAAACACTGGAAAATGACTTACTAGTCTTACCATTCAATTCCCCTGAAAAACTAGTAATCTTATAGCATATTTGTTGAAACGATTTACTGCAACTGGAAGGCTACAGTAATACATCGACCAAGATTAGCCACGAATAACTCGGGTCAGTGTTTGTAGTGTTACTGCTGTTAGGTTACGACCAAGCTTAGGCTATTATATTTATCACTGAGCTTTGTTTTCATGTATTTTCCCGGTCTCTTCGGAAACGGCCACCGCATTTTCAAATGAATGAGGCTTATACGGTTTTATAATTAAAAGTCAATTTTAACAAGAGGCTATTCAAAAATTAGACCTTGATACATTTTACGCTTCTGACAGAATATAGTTACAGCCTCTTGCAATAGGCCTATAACACGTTTCTTTGCTGCAAAAAGAAGCGTCTACACTGTGGGAAGCTAAACTGGAAAACGTGTGATTATAATTCATTAACGTGAGGCCTACTGGTCATAACTTGCCGACTATTTTTAGAAATATACTACATTAAAAAATCGATTCGGAGCATTATGATTTTAGTCCATAAGCTTGCATAATTTGAACATTTATTTCATATTCGTCTGGCTTTACTAAATCTTTCTCGTAAGTAGGTTACGTTAATGAATTCTGTCATGGTTTTGGAGCTTTGAGAGCTCCTTTTGTTACTCTCGTCCGGGACGATATCATTTTGCTCACCATGGGATTCCTGGGCCAGCTGGCATTAATTGGGGGCGTTACCCGGACTCTATTTAAGCTCCTGTTCTGCCTCGCTCGTGTTCCTAGAGTGTCACTGTCTCCTTGGCCCTTTAGCCGGTAAGGTCTTTAAGAGAGAGAGTATTGTCAGGATATTAGCTGCATAACAGGATGAGTGTTAGTGAGTAAGGGAATCTTTCGTTTATTTCCCTTTTCTGCATTTGGCGTGAGAAATGCGTAAGATTCACTGGCATATTCGCATTCCCGTTCTGTAGTAGGAAATTTCTCAATCAATGCAATGCATGCGGGTCACGATTGTTCAAATTGTTTCAATGAGATGAGGCCAATTGAAACGTTTTTATGTAATTCCATTGCTTCCAAACCCCGAGTAAAGAAAAGCGTGAGAAGTCAGGAGTCAGAATTGATTTCCATGTTACTAGAGGTGAAATCCACTGTTACACATGTGAAACTGATAAGCCTCAATGCACAAGGACTTCAGTTCCACCTGAGAATCTCTTTCAAACGAGCTGATTGAATAATTGCTGACGACAGCCTGGGAATGTGAATATGCCATGCTGGGGCTTGAGACATCAGAAACCAGTCCCTATCAAACGCATTAGCTGCTTAGCTACAGGCTAACCCCATAGACTGTTTCGCAATCAAACCGAGAAAATTCAGGGTTGCCAGCGACGGACCTCAGTGTGGTTTGGCGTCAGCATTATTGGTTAAGTTTGTGGATGTCGAGGAAAATGTGTGTAACCGCATGGCACAGAGGTAATATTTAAATTCATTTCAACCAGTCAAAGTGTCCATCTGGCACTCTCCCTGCCGACATACTTTCTGCCAAAATTTACACGCAACAAACCAGCAAACAGTCTTTGGCCTGCTGGTCTCGAGATGACTGTGGTCGTTCCAGATTCCGCCTCTACATTTGTCCTTTAGTCTGTTCCTTTAGACAGGTAATGGTCTGTGTAGCAGCGCCCTCTTATCGCTTCTGTCTCGTCTCCCAGCAAATTGCTCAGGTTTGAACTGTATTTGTCTGTCATTGCAGCTGCTCACTCCACTGAGCAGAGCGCTATCATCCAGTATGTGCTGCTTTCGAATTTCCGCCAGCCGCTGGTAGCTGATACCACTGTGCCCAGATGGTTATCGATAGTGTTGCTAAAGAATACTGTACAAGGGAAGTATTGGATTTTCAGTCCATTTGCAGCATAACCAATTATGATAAACTTGTATTCTGAAAGAAATTCTTAGTGCTAGGAAACCCCAAGGCCCTGTATGATGCAGGCGAACATAAGCCAAAGAAAATCTATACAGTTTGATAAATACAAGATTTGATGATCTGTCTAAGAGAGTGCCATTTTAATAGGATATTTCATTAATTCACAAAAAAATGCTCTGGGGAGTGTGCAGCATTCTATCACTAATGCAGTCCGTGGCAAGAAAAAAAGCTATTCTTCGACTTCCTGTTAAATTTTATCCACTCAGCAGACTGTTTAGTGCTACAAGCCAAACTATACTGTAAGAAGGCACCCTGATGAACATTCTTTGGATCAGAATCCCACTTTGATTTGAGTCCTCCAAATTATTGGATCAGAAGTTTGGAATCAGCTAGACTTATACAACCCCAGTTCCGAAATAATTGGGATGAAGTGTAAATTGCGAATAACACAACTTTCAAATCACACCAGCCAGTATTTTATTCACAGTAGAACAGAGATAACACAGCAAATGTTGAAACTGAGAAATTATACAAATTTTAAAAATTTTATCCACAAAATGAGCTCATTTCAAATTTGATGGCTGCTAGTGGTCTCAAAAAGTTGGGACCGGAGCCTGTTTACCATGGTTTAGCATCCCCTCTTCTTTTTAACACAGAGTGGAGGCGTCTGGGGATTGAGGAGACAAGTTTCTTGAGTTTAGCCATTGGAATTTGATCCCACTCTTGTTTAATACAGGCTTCCAGCTGCTGGAGAGTTTTTGGTCTCCTTTGACAGACCTTTTGTTTAATTATGCACCAAATGTTCTTAATCGGTGAAAGATCAGGACTGCAGGCAGGCCAGTTCAGCACACAAAATCTTCTACTACGAAGTCACGCTGTTGTAATAGCTGCAGTATGTGGTTTTGCATTGTCCTGCTGAAATACACAAGGCCTTCCCTGGAATAGATGTCATCTGGAGGGGAGCATATGTTGCTTTAAAAACTTTATTTACCTTTCAGCATTCATAGTGCTTTTTAAAACATGCAAGTGTCCCACACCATCTGAACTAATGCATCCCCATACTATTAGAGATGCTGACTTTTGCACTGAATGCTGAAAACAGGAGGGATGGTCTTTCTCCTCTTCAGCCTGGAGGAGACGATGCCCATGATTTCCCATAGTTATGTCAAATTTGGACTCGTCTGACTACTTTGCCACTTTGCTACAGTCCAGTTTAAATGAGCCCTGGCCCACAGGACATGGCGGCGCATCTGGATCATACTCAACAATGGCTTCCTATTTGCATGATAGTGTTTTAGGTGGCATCTGTGGATGGCACGGCAGACTGTGTTTACAGACAATGGTTTCTTGAAGTATTCCTGTGCCAATTTTGTAATGTCAATGACAGAATCATGCCAGTGAGTGATGCAGTGGCGTCTGAGGGCCCAAAGATCACGGGCATCCAGTAAAGGTCTTCGGCCTTGTCCCTTATGCACGGAGATTTTTCCAGTTTCTCTGAATCTTTTGATTATGTTATGATGTCGATGATGAGACCTTCAAAACCTTTACAATTTGACGTGGAGGAACATTATTTTTAAAGTATTCCACAATTTTTTTTTACGCAAGCCTTCACAGGTTGGAGAGCCTCCGGCCATCTTTACTTCTGAGAGACTCAGCCTCTCTAAGACATCCCTTTTATAGCCAATCATGTTATATACCTGATGCCAGTTAACTTAATTACTTGCTAAATGTTCTTTTAGATGATTCTCTTATATATTAAAAGCTTTTTCAGCCCTTTATTGCCTGTGTCCCAACTTTTTTGAGACCTGTTGTAACCAGAATATTTGAAATAAGCTCAAGTTGTGGATACAAATGTAAAACGTCTCACTTCCAACATTTGAAATGTTATCTATGTGCTATTGTAAATAACATATTAGCTCATGTGATCTGAAAGTGATTGTATTTAGTTTTTATTCACAATTTACCCTCTGTCCCAACTATCTCAGAATTGAAGCACAATTTCTAAAACCCCACAAGTCAAGTCAAGTCAAGTGTGACTTATGGGGTTTTAGTAATTGGTGCTTCAATTGTTGTATAAGTAACACACAAATAATTAGAATGATAAAGATATCAAGTTCAAATGAACTGCGTCCTCGGGAAGATGGTGTGTAATTAGTAAGTGCTCGTGCAGGGTGGCCATTCATGTCTCCTCCGCCCTTTCTGCAAAATGGGGCTCCGTTACTGCTGGCGCACTGACATGTAGGCCACGCTATTCAAGTCCAAGAAGAAGAAGAAACTGAGTGAGTTTTGGGTCCACGGTCTCGAGGACAAAAACATCGATAAGCAAACACATCATCAAGCCTACAACTTTTTTAAGTTCTTCTCCTCAGTAAGCCAACTACTTTTTTAAGTTCTTCTCCTTGGTGAGCCTACTACTTTTTTAAGTGCTTCTCCTCAATAAGACTTCTACTTTTTTAAAGGCTTCTCCTCAGTGAGAAATTCATTTCCAGGTTGTTTTTCTGCCTGGCATTTTAAAGTTTAATTTTTCAAATTTATAATTTATGGCTGCTATCAATTTATTCAGCACTTATTGCATTCCTTTGTACAAGCACACAATGATGTGCAGCAGAGGCTTCTGATAATTTGCAGAATAAGGGGAAAACTCACTTTTGTATTTGCTTGATGAAGAGATTCAGCGCCCAGCTCTCTGTGGAGATGAAACACTGTAGGTACTGCAGCTTTGCTTCTTAATTGCGGTTATGAAGTGGCATTTAATAGTAAAATTAAGCCTGAAGGTAATCACTGGGAAAGTGTATTTAACCCACTCATGACACCCAACAGCAATTCCTTACCTTCAGATGGTTTATTTTTCATGAGTAAAATGGAATCATAGTGGAATCATAGTTTTTCTTATAGGGACATAGAGTCACAACCCTAGTGTGAGTTCCTCTAGAGTCTCATTCAATTCAGCAACTAGCCCATCTATTGGGTGTATGTCTCGTGTGATTGGTTAATGTCAGAGCCATTGATATTCTCAGAGTTGCGGCGCTCCCATTGACTCTCGTGTACAAAAAATGGTGGCGCACTTCCGGGTACTGGAAGGATTCTTGCAGCTTCGTACAACGACGGTAAGTAATAAAATATTGAAGTCTGATGATTCATAAAAAATATATATCATATCAGTGGTCATGTATCATTTATAAACTCCAATTGTGTATGTTCGGCACAACGATATATAAATATATATATATATATATATATATACAGTATATATATATATATATATATATATATATATATATTTTTTTTTTTTTTTTTTTTTTTAAGTCTGAAGAACTTGTGATAATTTAAGCTCATGTTCTTTGTTTAGTTTCTAGTTTAGCTTGGTTTGCTGTGGGAATTTAGTCATGAACTCTATGGAGTTTCTATTTCTATCTCTCACAAAACTGAAATAAATCACGATGGTAACTGATGGGATGAGGTGCCTGTGACTGGTTTCAGGGAAGTTTTTTTGTTTAAAAGTTAACTGTGATAATTTTGACACGCTCTTACCTAGCCTAGCTTGATCAGCTGTTTTAAGTTTAATTACGAACGGTTGCAGAGTTTCTAACTCCATTTAGCTCTCAATAACCATTTCGGATTAAAACCACTTGTTATTCATAAAATTGGATGAAACCACAAGTTATGACGTTGACGACCGTCATGTCAGCCATCATGTTTGAGCTAGATCTTTGAAATTACATCTGTGAATTTGCATTTGCCATGCCAGGCACTGTTAGCTTTCTCGCAATCTTGCTGTAGTCAGCTAGCTGTGTTATATGCCATGTTGTATTTCGCAAAAAGATGGTCTTTTAAATGTTTTACTCTTAAAGCGATGTGGTGGCTGTGGTTAGTCTGTTACTTTTCTGTGCTCATTTTATTGTGTCATGTAGGCTTACCGTTAACACATCTGAGTAGTTGCACTTATTTAAGTTGTCACCACCTCTCTATAAAAGCATGGCCTCTATAAAACGTATGTAAATAATGTAATTCAAATTCATTAATAGTAATAAGTTTCTGGATTGTGTTAGGTTTAATATTTATCGTTCGGTAACACAATCGCTGCTGTCTGACCCATAGGAGAACATGATTGCGCAGGTTGTGTTGGGAACTATTGAGGCTTACATGAACCATGTGACCTCTGTGGCAGCAACATCAAAAGCTGTCATAGCTCTCTCCATAGCTCTGGCTTATGTTGTGTGCATCTCCCCACCCCCAGCTGCATCTCGTTACCTGGTTAGCCAGCTGGGTGGTATTTAAGCCCTCTTCTCAGTGCTGTAAGTTGCTGGATTGTAACGTGCGTAGAATCAGTCAGTGTTTCAGTATAAACCCCTCATCTTTGTTAATGCAACTTGCACTTTAATGATAGCAGTTCCTGAATATCATTCTCGTTACTCAATTCGAGCTTGCCTCAAATCCTAATCAGGGTCCAAGATTGGGCCTGCGTTCAAGGTAATCCAGCTCTGCTCAGTTCATCAATTCCAGTTTATTAAAACAAGATCCCAAGGCTAAGCAGTGTCCAGGATCGGGGCCATGTTCTTGTTAACTCTCCAAGTCTGTTCATCTGTCCAGTTTGCAAGGAACAAGTACCCAGTCCTTCTACGCTCATCAGGATTAGTACTGCAGTCCCCTCAAGCCACTCCATCCTCCTGTGGGACGGTTCGACTCTGGCGAAGTGTGCTCTCCACCTGGCTGCGATCCTGGAAGCCACAGGCCGGCGACTGACAGCTTAAGTTCGTCGATAACATCCAAACTGTTGCATCATTATTCGGGGTTCCGTTCCCGCCTTTCTCAGGGTTCCATCCCCAAGGTAACTATATCGGCTGTCAATAAACAATCTGTTGGATTGTTCACAGCCTCTGCTCTTAATTCCTGGTGTAGACTGTAACACACACAGCTCTATCCGAAGAGAGGAAGCAGTCTAGTGTTACTGCGTGCATGTGAGGGCACTCAGAATTTCACCCCAGACAGAATCCTGCAGGAATTCAATCTCTGGTGTTTTCTTTCAGTAAATGGTGGCTATAATGCTGAAGTTAACTATTGTTGATTTTTATCTGTCAGTAGCTGTTTTCCAATAAATGCTGCACTGAAAAAAGAAAACCTTGGGTAAACTTAAAAAAATTGAAGTAATCAATCACACCCAATTTTGAGCATTGGCTCAATGTAAATAATTCATTCATTCATTATAACTCAAATTTTTAAAAAATCGGTTGAGCCATAACCATAAACTAGAGGGTTTAGTTTAAATTAGTAAAATTATAATTTTTAACTCATGTAATGCCAAAAAAACACATTCAATGAACAACAGCACTGTTTTACTTTTTTCAGTGTGCCAAGGTTTGACAGGATCAAAGGGTCTCCAATAGCCCCATGTACTGATGATGTCATGAAATTTTTACCGCAGTGCATGATGGGATAGAATCAGGTTCACTGGGGTAAAAGCCATCACAACTGTACAATAATGTGTAGTGCAATTATCATGTTCAATCCTGTAACATGCCTTAAAAATAGAGAATTAATACCATTGGTCAAATAACTTGGTTCAATTTATTTTATTGTATCCTAAAAATCCAATTAAAAATCCTTGAAAGCCTCTCCTTTCCCTTCAAAAAGATGTAGTGGAGAATGAAATATGCATTCATTCACAAGAGACATGCCAAAGTTTAACACTTGATGTGGAATATTTATTGATTGCATATCACGGAAATATGTCTTTGAAGTAAAATTTTGGAGGGTGTTTTTGACTTTTTTGTCAAAAAATAAAGTACAAAGTGTTCCTGAAGGAAATGGCACCGTTTGAGATGATTTTTAGTCTGCCAAAAATACACATGGTGAAAATCATCAACTCATTTTGAAGTGAAAGGCTATGAAAAAACACTTATACATGCACCAAAAAAAAAAAAATATTAAATCATGAAAATATTCAATGAGTGAGCTGTCAATGACCTAGGCTGTTCATAATTGGACAAAATATCTCTCCATTCCAAAGAATTTCCTCTAGAAAAGTCTTCTGGACACTATTTTGGTACAACTCAACTCTTCCTAAGAATTCATAACAGATACAAAGGAAAGAGTTAATGAGAACAAGATAGTGGCTCTCTCAGAGAGAGCTAATCTTGGAGGTGATGATGTTCTTTAACATCCAGTCATTGTTTGTTCCTCTTCATGCAGTATTGTCAATTTAAAGGCCAGAATTTTAAATTTCTTATCCTAATTTACAGAAACCAATTTCATAGCATAATTCTACAGTATTACCTGCAGTGATGCTTACTTGCTTACTTCAGGCTGTCTCCCATTATCGATGACAACGTCACACTCCATGTTGCTTCTCTCTTGGTGACTTCTTCGGAGGCTTATCAGTCCAGTTCAGACGGCAAGGACATATCAAATACATTCTCGGCCTTGGGTTGAACTGGCTTATGTTGCTTAACTCTTCTGGTCTCCGCCTTCTGGTTGTAGCCGGCTATATAGGTGGCAGTTCTTGTCGAGCATATCTGTTTCAACCTGCTCCTGTCCTCTGCTAGTTCTTCCAAGTTTTGTGGCAGTCCTTCAGATTAGCCTTTAGGTGGTCCTTATTCTGCCGCAGTCCTTCAGATTAGCCTTACGGTGGTTCTCATACCACTTACGCTGTCTGCCCACAGGGCTTTTACCTTTGGAAAGTTCACCATACAGTACCTGTCTTGGTAAATGATTAGTGGGCATGCGGATAGTGTGTCCGACCCATCTGAGCTGTCTGTGAAGGAGGATGGTTTCCAAAGGCTCGATGTTGGCCCTACCTCTGTGTGTGGGACCTTGTGCCAGCACTTGAGGCCAAGGATCCTCTGTAGACAGCGTGCATGGAAATGTTTAACGGTGCGAATATGATGTCTTTATGGGGTCCACATTTTGCTGGCGTATAGTGGGATAGACAGACAAACAGCCCTGTAGACAGAGACCTTGGTTTTGATCGTCAGGTTTCTGTGGAGGAAGACTCTGCTTGCAAGCTTTCCAAAAGATGCAGCTGCTAAACTGACATGCCTTTGTACCTCGTCTGTCACAGTTTACGCTCAGCGTTGATCCAAGGTAGGTGAAGGATTGAATATTCTTCAGTGTGGAACTCTTGATATGGAAGTTTGCAGGGGCTGTACTGGATGCACTTACACTCATTACTTCAGTCTTGCCAGTGTTGACGCTGAGCCCGGCCCGTGTGAACGTATTGTCCAAAGTGTTGAGGTTTCTCTGCAGTCCTTCAACGGCACAACCGGCAACAGCAGCATCGTCTGCCTACTGTAGCTGAAGAACATCCCCGTGATGGAGCTTTATTGGTGCTCTCAGTCTGCGCAGGTTAAACAGGTTTCCATCCAGGCGGTATTTTAAATGGATGCAGTCTTCTGGGTTTATATGCTTCTTTGCTGCCAGCATCACAGCAGCAAGGAACAGATTGAAAATCCTGGCTGCAATCACACAACCTTGCCCGACACCGGTGCACACAGGAAATGCATCAGACTTTTCTCCTCCAACCAAGACTCTTACCATGGCTGTGTCATGCAGGGACTTCAGTACAGCTGAGAACTTGCTAGGACAGCCGAAGCGCTTGAGCGCCTCCTACAACAGAGGTCTATTCACTGTATCAAACGCCTCGGTAAAGTCAATGAAGACCAAAAAGAGGTCTTGATGTCGTTTCCTACATTTCTCATGGATCTGCCCCGCTACCAAAATCATGTCCGTAGTACATTAGCCTTTCCTAAACCTGCATTGGTTTTCTGGAGGAACATCTTCAGCCACAGTTTGGATTAGCCTAAGCAGCAGTATTCTTCTGAGTGCTTTCCCAGTACACGATAGAAGAAAGATGCATCTGCTGTTACTGCAGTTCACTCTGTCTCCCTTCTTCTTGTAGATGCTCACAAGATCAGAGTCTTTCCATTGTTGAGGGACACATCCTGAGTTCCTGCAGGGATAGACACAGCAACTCTATAATATTACAGTATTATCAGCAGGGTTAGACACGGCAACTCTATAATACTACAATACTACACACAGGGTTAGACACAGCAACTCGATAATATTACAGTATAACCTGCAGGGTTAGACACGGCAACTCTATAATACTACAGTATTACACGCAGGCTTACACACAGCAAATGAAGCACTGATTACTAAAACCCCACAAGTCTAGTCAAGTGTGACTTATGGAGTTTTAGTAATAGGTGCTTCAAATGTATAATACGACAGTATAACCTGCAGGGTTACACACAGCAACTATATAATATTACAGTATTATCTGCAGGGTTAGACACGGAAACTCTTTAATACTACAGTATTACCTGGAGGGTTAGACACAATAACTCTATAATACTTCAGTATTACCAACAGGGTTAGACACAGAAACTCTATAATACTTCAGTATTACATGCAGGGTTAGACACGGACACTTTATAACACTGTAGTATTATCTGCTGGGTTAGACACAGAAACTCTATAATACTACACTATTACATGCAGGGTTAGACACAGAAACTCTATAATACTACAGTATTACATGCAGGGTTAGACACAGAAACTCTATAATACTACAGTATTACATGCAGAGTTAGACACAGAAACTCTCTCCCTCTGGCCAGAGCCGCTGTGGTTTCACTGGCAGAATTTGACAGCCATGCCTCATGCCAAACAAACACTCTCCGTTCATACAATATCAATCTCTATCATGAGAAAACTGTTTTTTTTTACATTGTTGCATGGATATAAAAACTTACAGCTTGAATAGCTAAATGAGGCTAAACTAACGCAAGCATTTCACTTTGAGAGTTGAGAGTGTAATTTAATTCTCAGGACTTATATGCACTCTTGTGGCTTCTCATACTTCGCAAGTGCTAAAACAAATGTTGATTTTAACATAGGCCAAGTTTTTACATAATGGGGTATACCACTCAATTATTGGGTCAACCCCACATTCACCCCGGGAAAACCAAAATTTTTTGTGGCCAGGATTCAACAAGGTACTGGAGACTTTCCACAGAGATTTTGGTCCAGATCAAGACGCAGATGGAGAATCACACATTTGCAGCAGAGTTGTGGTCTGCGCACTCATGCTGCAAATCTTCCATCTCAGCAGATCCCAAAGGTGTTCTGGCTTGATATCTGCTTATGTGGAGGAGCCTTGTACTTGCACTTTGTGACATGGTACATTTTCCGGCTGAGAGGCCATGAAGAGATTAGTAGTTTGTGACCATAAACCGATGCACGTGGTCAGATGCAATATTCATTTAGGCTGTGGCATTCAAATGATCCTCAATTATTATTAAGCAGCCTAATGTGGGCCAAGAAAATCATTCTGACCTCCCCATCTGCAGATCGCAGCTGGGGTTTCATTTCTGCTGGGGACAAGAGTAGTCCCTCCCTTTTAAATTCCTGTTTGTGTCCAACCACGTTCAAGATCATTTTATTACTACATTTATAACCGATAAAATGATGCTTATTATGCTATTGTTTGGCAAGCCATAGATTCTGGCTGAGACCGTGAATTGAGCTGCTGATTGAAAGGCCCTGATCAACTCCAAAAAATGCCACGGACGAGTAGCAGACATGGAAAGCCTGGATATTTTGGCATCTGTGTACGCAGACGTATTTCATGCATGCACACTTGAAAAATTGCTCATTAATAAGTGAGCAGCAGTGTACGAAATGAAATGCCAATAGCAGCAGTTAAATTTAATGTCTCTCTTCGGATAGGGGAGGAAAAGAGAGGTTTTAGGATTTGGCATGGAAGACTCAGGCGCGAGAAGAAAAGTAACAATAAATATTTATTAAAAAACAGGGAAAACAACAAGGGCCAGAAAAGAAACTACACCCAATGGGCTGATAATGGAATTAAGGTATGCTACACAGAGCTGATGAATAAAGAAACAATAACTTCCAAAAACTAAGGATAATACAAAACTAGGAAGGCAAGACTAAGCTAGCTCAAACAATATTTTGATACAAAAACACAAGTAATTAAATGCTCATGGAAACACTGTGGAAGACAAAGCTGGTGGGAGAGAAACAGCTCATGGAGACAAAATGTTCCATCTGCAGCCGTCCTCCAGCCTCTCCCAGATTTCGGCAACGGGGTGGGACAACGGGAATGAGGAACTCCTGGGCTGCACGAGGAGAAAAGCACATGATAACAAGACACGAGGAAACACCATGGAAACGCGGACTCAGACAATGACCAAGCAATTAAACTATGACGAGCTCATTGAGAGGAATGAGCGTGTTCAGCATAGGCGTACCAATACAAGATTTAGAGAAAACTTTGAACAAAATAGCACAGAGATCTCAAAATATTGAACATGGGAACTCAACCAGTCAATGCCCCAACTAATTTAGTCGTGATCAGTAAGTGCCTGTTTAATAAAACACCTTCCCGGGCGTTGTTAGTGATGGAGTTAGTGATCAGTCCTCATGAACATCAATCAATCGCTCAAGCTTGGAACAGGCTTGAAGGAAGTGAGGAAATACCAAACGCCACTTCCGAATGCAGTGATGAAACAAGAGAAAAAGAGACGATAAAACCATGAAATGGAACGTGGACTTGGAGAGGTGGAGTCAAGCTGGCAGACCAGGGACAGAACATTGGAATTAGATAAACACACATTGCTAGGGCAAGGCAAAATATGAACATGACATTGCAGAACAAAACAACTAACCTCCCTTCCAAGAGTTCCTCCTGGCGCTACCTATGGTCTAGGATGTGACTAATGAATTTCTGTAATTAAATCAAGGTCCAGAATAAATCTGGCAGGAACCCAGGAAGGTTCGATCAACAATATTTAACACTGTTGTATTGCCATGGGAAGGGGGTAAACCGTTGGAAAAATCTAGGGCTGTGTGGGCCCAAGGGTGGTCAGGTATGGGAAGGGGCTGGAGTAATCTCACAGGGGGTGTATGCGGCATCTTGGAGCAGGAGCAAACTGGGTAGGCGGAGACAAACCCTCGGACATCCTTGGGCACCAGAAGTGGTGCTTGTTTCGGGGAGTGGCCCCACTGGAGCACTTTAGAGCACACTCTGAGAGAAAAGATGGTAACACTTTATAGTAACAATCATTTATAAGACATTTATAAAATATTATTAGATATTAGTAAATATTTAACTAATCATGAACAAAGCACTTTATATATATTTGTAAATGATTATTAAACAATTTATTGCTAAAGTTGAACAACATTTATAATTGTTTTATACATTATTAAAAATGCTGCATCAACATTGTACGTGATTTATTCGTCATCAACTGATGTTATTAAATGTGTAGAAAAACTGCTTTGAATGGTTTAAGAAAATATTGTTTAATTAATTGCATGTTGAGTTTTTCATGGTTTCATGGTATTTCATAAGAAGGATGGATCCAAAAGTTGTCGACAACACTTATTACATGTGATGGAAAAAGTCTACAAATCTTAAGCAAACATTATTAGATATTTGTTAAGAATGAATAGGGTTCACTTTAGATGAAGGGATATAATGAAGTCTGCAAATGATTTATCGATGTTTTATGAATGTCTAACAAATCATTTATTAAACATGAAAAGATAAGTTCGTAATTGTTTCATATCTGTATTCATAAAAGGCAGATCATTCATTAGAGGTAAGTAAAAGGTCCACAAATCATTCATAAACAATAACATATTTTAAAAAAATTAAAAGTTTTTACTTTAGATTAAGGGACATAATAACATCTGTAAATGATTTGTAGGTTTTTCATGAATGACTTACAAATCATTTGTTAAACATGAATAAACAAAAGGTGGTACAGTGGGGTTTTTTTAAACAAATGTACACTATTTCACTAATAATTTACTAATAAGGTTGATCATATCGAAAAAATGTATCACTTATGAATATTAAAGTGGTAATCTGTAAGATTTGAATTGGTTTGTTTAAATTGACATCTCTGGCAGTAAGCTGTAATTGCAGGTGCGCTTCAGGACCTCATTTCCCATAACTCTAGTCGAGACCCAACAGTGTCGACTGCATGACATCGGTAAATTAACCGCTCTTACCAGTTCCACACCTCCTCACCTCTCATGCAGATGGGAAAGATGCTCTTTGGCACGGCAATTGAACTCAATAAAAGTAAAAATTATGTGACGGTAGTCCTCCATTAGCTTCATCTCATTCCAGTAACATGTTAGGCTATTATGATAAATTGATTGACTTAAAGGGCCGCCATCTATTCGCGGTGAGAATTTATGCTTCAGTCACGTTCCCGTGCTGTAGTCAGTAATTATTCAATCAACAAAATGCATGCGTTTCACGATCGTTTAAATTTTTTTAAATGAAATAAGACCATTTGAAACATTTTTATGAAATTCCGCTGCTTCTAACCCCTGAATGAAGAAAAACATGAAAATTCCGGAATCATAATTGTTCTCATATCACTAGTGGCGAAATCCACCTTAACATATGTGAAACCGATAAACTTCAATGCACAAGGACTTCAATTCCACCTGAAAATCTCTACAAACGGTCTGAGAGAATAATTTCTGACTACAGCACGGGAACGTTAATATGTCATTTAGACTCAAGCCGAATATGAAAATGTTGAGAGCCCTGTGTAAATAATTAAAACAGTAGTTGGTTAACAGGTAACGTTATAACTTTTGTTTAAAAATAAAAATAATTTGTTGAGGCGGTTCACGTAGCTTTTTTTCCCGTTATAATTTTAGTTTCAGTAGTAGCCTCAACAGAGACTCAGCTAATGTCAGTTTCTTGTTGTATTCCGTGGTCTGAGTGTCTGGTTAGTCA
This sequence comes from Gymnothorax reevesii, assembly GCA_029721435.1. NCBI lineage: Eukaryota > Metazoa > Chordata > Actinopteri > Anguilliformes > Muraenidae > Gymnothorax > Gymnothorax reevesii. Next base: position 118,928,051 of record CM056578.1, read on the forward strand.
ATTTTAGGTTTCTATTATTTTGGTATGTCAGTTTTTTAGTCCATGTCTTAGTGTTCACATTTCATTCCTCTCCCGTGTAGTCCAGTCCACGTTTTACCCATGCACTGTCTTTGCTTTCTCCCCGGTCGCGTCATTGTTTGTATCAGTTTCTGTGTTAATTGATTGTGACACTATTTCGGGTGATTTAATGGATTCTGGGTTTCATCCTTCCTTCTGTTCTCGTTTGCTAGTTTCCCCTTGCTTTTCTATACATACTAACATTACTAACAGTTTGTTGTTTTCTAAAATTACTAACCAAACTAACCTTGTATATAATACTAATCTACTAACGAGCACCCGGGATTGTATAGCTGCACTTACTAATTGACTAATTATCTCTCAGCAGTCGCTCTGTTCTAGTCTCCGCCCCTCGCTTTACTGTTTACTGGCTTTGCTAAAGTTTCCTGCAGAAACTCTGCATTCTTATAATCTATTCTGGCTCTTTCTGTACACTTAGGAGTTTTTTTGTCCAGTTTATTTATCCCATCTTTGGGATTGTCTTTTGATCCTTGTCTGTGTGTTAACGTTTATCTGTTTTCATGTAATTGGTTTCCCTCATGTTCCACCCTTTGTTAATTAGATTAAGTTTCAACACCTGTGTCTGTGTGTGCCCCTGCCCTATAAATCCCAGCTATTTCAGCACGCGAGCAGATCTGACTTCAACCTCTCACTCACACTCACACACACACCCTCATCCCCACTTCCTACCTCTCCCCCACTCCCGGTCCTGAGCACCAGCTGCCCTCCCGGTCCTGAGCACCAGCTGCCCTCCCGGTCCTGAGCACCAGCTGCCCTCCCGGTCCTGAGCTCCAGCTGCCTCGCCTGTCCTGAGCTCCAGCTGCCCCGCCTGTCCTGAGCTCCAGCTGCCCCGCCTGTCCTGAGCTCCAGCTGCCCCGCCTGTCCTGAGCACCAGCTGCCCCGCCTGTCCTGAGCACCAGCTGCCCCGCCTGTCCTGAGCACCAGCTGCCCCGCCATTGTTCCGAGCCCCAGCGTTCCTGCCATTGTTCCGAGCCCCAGCGTTCCTGCCTGCCATTGTTCCGAGCCCCAGCGTTCCTGCCTGCCATTGTTCCGAGCCCCAGCGTTCCTGCCTGCCTTTGTACCGAGCCCCAGCGTTCCTGCCTGCCCTGAGCCCTGTGTCCTGTCTGTCCCCATCCTGATGTTCTCCCTTACCCTTTTCCTGGCCAGCTGTGCCACCCGAGTTAGCCATCTGCCAGCTGTGCCAACTGTCTTGTCCTGTGAGTATTCCCTAGCTTCCCGGTTCCGCGTCTGTTCCTGTTCCCAAGTTTGCCCCCTGGAGTTTGTTCCGAGTCTGCCCCCTGGTGTTTGTTCTGAGTCTGCCCCCTGGTGTTTGTTCTGAGTCTGCCCCCTGGTGTTTGTTCTGAGTCTGCCCCTTGGTATTTGTTAATGTTTTGGATTCTGAGTTCTCCTTTTTCAGTGCGAGGCTAGGTGTTTTTGTTGGCCGGAGTGCCCCCTTTTTCTGTGTTTATTTTAATAAATATCTTTTTGGATCCCCGCATCTGGCGTCTCACTCCCCTTTTGTGTCTCCCTCCTGTTTCCATAAAGGTATTCCGAGTTTCCGAGTTTCCGAGTTCCCCTGTGTTTTTTCCCCTCGTATTCCTTAACAGTTTCTATTGCTCACAGTATAGCTACACAGAATGGTATTTGCCATTGCCATTGGGTAGACATCAGAAGGGATCCAGTTGCGCTACATTCCGCTTCTTGGAAGGGTGCATTTTTAACGGTCCTCCCTTGATTCCATCCATAAAAATGACATATAGTGTAAGGGAGAAGTGAGATTTAGGTTTAGGGGATAGAGCCGCTACTGGATCCCTTCTGATGTCTACCTTACCATTGCTCCTCCCGGGGTTCCTTACTTCCTTCAAGCTGGCTTGCAGCTCCTCCTACCTTCTGGACAGACCAAACTCTGCTTACTGACGTAAAGAGCATCACTCGATGTGCCCCTGTATTTGAATATAGCGCGGGAATCCCGCCACAGACACACTGATTGCTTTGCCTGGCAAAGAATGAAATACATGTGCTTTCATCAGTGGTTCACAGGCCCAATCACTGTTGTTTTATCCCCCCTCTCTGATAGACACTGAATTAACAGACGGTAACGAGACGAAAATCATACAGATTATCGCTTTAAAGTCGCACATTTACAAATGATGTACGAATAAGTTGTAAATGCATAGAAATGGTTTGATAATAAACACTTTGGTAGGGATGATTTTTCCGGAAATGCTTAAGGCTACAACAAAGACTTAACATATGATTTATACTGACTTAACAAATCATTTATTAACCATGAAAAACTCAATACATGTAGTTTATGAAAGAATATTTTCTTCAATCGTTCAAAAATGTTTCCCTACACATTAAATCACATTAATTGATGATGAATAAATTATGTACAAACAATGTTGATGTAGCATTTTTGCATATGTAAAGTTCTGTACAACTTTAGTAATAAATGGTTTAATAATCTTTAACAAATGTTTATAAATGGTTTATTCATGATTAGTGCACTATCTACAAATATCTTATAAATGATCGTTATTATCTTGCGGAGCTTTTTAAAGATATGTTGGTCGGAATGTTTGTTTATTGTTTGTTTTTTGTCTGTCATCATTTTTCTTGAACACTTTTCTCTGCTCTGCGTAATGCCTGCTCCTTGTGATCTCTTGTACATTTGCCTACCAATGACTCATGACGATTCCCATCATTCGGGGGACTCCATCAAGGTCAAGGTCAAAGGTCAAGGTCAATTTTTGGTCAATTTGAGGGGTTGACGAAACCATTATACTTGAGTAGCTTTGATCGGATCGACTTCTAACTTGATGTGAATGTAGTGTATGGTCAGGCGCTTAGCTGATTAGTTTTTGGTGGCGATCGACCTTTTGGCAAGATACCGTTCAACCTACGGTTGACATCCTTCATTTTACAGTGTTACTAAAAATATATTTCTTTCTACATGTTTTCTTGAATTTCAAAATACTAGGATATTGTTAATAATGTCTAATGTCTGGGAATGCAATCACAAGTCCATTTAAAAACACCAGCAGTAATTAAAATAATGTATTTATGGAAAAGTTTTTGCCATCATTGTCCCTAAATGTATATAAAAATGCTGGAAATGGGATCTACTATAGATCTGTTATAGTGTAAAAAGGAGCCCCACAAAAGGCCTAGTTCCTTTATAGCATCTATGTGTCTCCATTTACCAATTCGCCAAAAGATGTTTAAGCATGTAATACATTAATTTGTAAACAATGTTCTCAAAAGGCAAATTGGTAAGATTTTGAGCATTTCACCCTCTAGTTTGTAATTTAATTATGAGATGTGAAGGATCTGATGAAATCTCGGTGCATACGGTAAATTCCATAGAAAACCCTTCTGAATGTGCACGAGCCTCCAATCTCAGAGGTTCCTGTTTTAAAAACTGTACTGTTCCTGCTAAAGGGGGTTTTAATTGCGTTTCATGATTTTTTTATGTTGTACTTTGGTTAGCATCAATGTGGCAGTTTCATCATTACGTTGTCTGATTGTAGCCACTACAGTTTAAGCAAACTGGAGAGGTGTTGTATGTGTTTTCAAAGTTGATCTGAAAAGGCAGCAGTTAGACCAGAAGTAGGTTTTTCAGAGCTTGGCGTATGTGTTTGGGTTTGTTTGCTGCTACTGTCAAAAAACCATTTTACTTATCCATGAACAGGGTCAGCTGGGGACTTTGCCATCCTGTGGGCTTGCTCTCTGAGGTTACTGTGGTGAAAGCAATCGTGAAACGCACTATACCTTGTCTGGTATAAAACACGATCGCTCTGCATAGCTGTGGTGGAATTTTATCCCCCTTTAAAATGGCTAATAAAAAGCCAAAAAAGGTGAAGATTGGATCCAGAATTATTTCCAATAGTTATCAATTTGCTAGCTCCACATAAGCACTCACAGACGCAGAAGCAGAAAGTTTTGCTACTTTGTGTCGCTTTACTGCATTAGCCTACCTAACGTGATAGCCTGTTGAATATGGCTGTAGCATTGCGGCTAACGTAGCTATTTACTGTTGCTAATATACATGTCCTAAATATGCCAGAGTAAACAATATCAAGGAGAAATTCAAGAGAAGGTGTGTGAATATAAACCTCATTTGAAGCGAACCTTTCATACTTGTTTGTAATTTGGATGCTTGGTACAACTGTTACTTGGTACAGTTTCTGAACTTGCAGGGTAAGGCTTGTCTCTGTTGTTATGATGACCGTTCAGTTACTAGTTAACATTTGTGCTGTTGGAAAAAAATGCAGTATTTCAGATTGGTATGCTATTGTTACTTGGGTTAGCATCAAGGTGGTAGTTTCATCATAATGTTACCTGACCGTGGCCGCTACAGTTGAAGCTAACAGGAGAGGCATTGTGCGTGTCTGCAAAGTTGGGCTGATAAGACTGCAGATAGACCAGACAAACCAGATAGACCAGGCTTTGTGGAGCTTAGGGTATGTGTTTGGGTTTGTTTACTACTGCTGTGAAATGATCGTTTTACAACCCCAATTCCGAAATTGATCCCACTCTTGTTTAATACAGGGTTCCAGCTGCTGGAGAATTTTGGGTCTTCTTTGACGGTCTTTTCGTTCAATCATGCACCAAATGTACTCAATCAGTGAAAGATCAGGACTGCAGGCAGGGGAGTTCAGCACATGGACTCTTCTACTACGAAGCCATGCTATTGTAATAGCTGCAGTAGGCCTATGTGGTTTCGCATTGTCCTGCTGAAATACACATGGACATCCCTTGAATAGATGTCGTCTGGAGGGGAGCATATTTACCTTTCACTATTCATGGTGCTTTTTAAATCATGTAAGTGTCCCACAACATATGCACTAATGCATCCCCATACCATCAGAGATGCTGGCTTTCGAACTGAACACTGGTAACAGGAGTGGTGGTCTTTCTCCTCTTTAGCCCAGAGGACATGACGCCCACGGTTTCCAAAAAGAATGTCAAATTTGGACTCCTCTAACCACAGGACACTTTGCCACTTTGCTACAGTGCATTTTAAATGAGCCTTGGCTCACAGAACAGGGTGGCGCTTCTGGATCATGCTGAGCAATGGCTTCCTTTTTTGCATGATAGAGTTTTAGGTAGATGGCACAGCAGACTGTGTTTACTGACAGTGGTTTTTTGAAGTATTCCTGGGCCCATTTAGTAATGTCAATGACAGAATCATGCCGGTGAGTGATGCGGTGGCGTCTGAGGGCCTGAAGATCACGGGAATCCAGTAAAGGTCTTCTGCTTTGACCCTGACCCTGAATCATTTGATTATGTTATGATGTCGATGATGAGACCATCAAAGCCTTTGCAATTTGACCTTGAGGAATATTGTTTATAAAGTATTCCACAATTTTCAAGGGTTGGAGAGCCTCTGGCCATCTTTACTTTTGAGTGACTCAGCCTCTCTAAGACATCCCTTTTATAGCCAGTCATGTTACACACCTGATGCCAATGAACTTAATTACTTGCTAAATGTTCTTTTGGCTGATTCTCGTATATATTAATTGCTTTTTCAGCCCTTTTTTGCCTGTGTCCCAACGTTTTTGAAACCTGTTGCAGCCAGAAAATTTGAAATGAGCTCATTTTGTGGATAAAAATGTAAAATGTCTCATTTTCAACATTTGAAATGTTATCCATGATCTATTGTAAATAACATATTGCCTCGTGATCTGAAAGTCATTGCATATTGATTTTATTCACAATTTACACTTTGTATTGGGGTTGTACTTATCCATGACTGGGGTCAGCTGGGTACTTTGCTATGGTGTCGGCTAGCTCTCTGATCCTTCCGCGGTGAAAGCAGTCACGAAATGCACTATAACGTTTCTGGTATAACGAACGATTTCTCTACATTGCCGTGGCAGAATTTCATCCACCTTTGAAAATTGTTCTGGCGAATAAAAAGCCAAAAAAGAAGTGGAGGTCAGATACGGATTTCCGGTAGAAGTTATCCATTTGCTAGCTCCACATAAGCAATGCTTACACAGTTTGTGTGTTTTTGTTATGAACTGATTCAATAGTTTGGTGTCAGAATTATTTTTCGTTTTGGTAGAAAGGGTTAACAGGAGCTTATATTAAAGTTTCCTCTGGATGGATAAGTGGGTATATAACATGACTGTATAACAGTACAGCTACAGCCACATGCATGCAAGGGGAGACAGTCCGAGCAAAACACAAAATTTCATCTTGCCACTCATTGACATCTTGCTGTAAGTGCTGCTGCTGTACTTCAACTGCTTCCTCCTCCCATTGGGGATAGGATTCAGAATCAAACAAGTCTACAACAGTAGGTGCCACGTAGAGCTGTCCTAAAATACCTGGCATTTTGGTTTCCAGGTTTTTCGGGTCTACACCCTCCCCCGGAATCAATGCGGCCATGCAGCCAATCAGAGCAGCACTTCATTAGCATAGCCTCCCCGCCCACTCAAAACAGCTTGTGCTTCAGGCCGACACAGACTGGGAGAGAGGTCTCACTAGGATTAGATGTGTGTGTGTGTGTGTTTTTTTGTAACTGAATTCTTAACATTATTTTAAAGACCCATTGGACATATTTTCAACAACTAAATACAGCATAATAGGGGACCTTAAAGAATCTTTTTAAAAAACTTGTTAATCTTGAGATCCAACATTATCGGGAAACCCACCCCTGTTCTATAACACAAAGCCACCTCAACAATAGGTACAACGTGAAAAAAGATCCAGTCGAGTAAAAAGAAACTCCAATTCCAAAAAAGCTGGGACACTCTGTAAAATGTAAATAAAAACAGAATTCAATGATTTGCAAATCTTATCATCTGACATTTTATTCACAATAGAACATACACAACATTTAAGATGTTAAAAGTCAGACATTTTACCAATTCATGAAAAATTTTAGTTCATTTTGAATTTGATGGCAGCAACACATCTAAAAAAAAATTGGGATTGGGCCATTTTTACCATTGGTTAGTATACCCTCTTCTTTTAACAACAGCCTGTAAATGTCTGGGCCAATTGCTGAAGTTTCGGGAGTGGAATATTGTCTCACTCTTGTCGGATGTAGGATTCTAGCTGCTCAACAGTCCTGGATCTTCTTTGCTGCATTTTATGTTTTATGATGCGCCAAATGTTTTCTATAAGTGAATGGTCTGGACTGCAGGTAAGCCAGTTCAGCACTCAGACTCTTCTCTGCGAAGCCATGCTGTTGTGATGGATGCAGTATGTGGTTTGGCATTGTTTGCAGAAATATGCAAGGCCTTCCCTGAAAGAGACGTTGTCTGGATGGGAGCATATGTTGTAAAACCTCTATATACTTTTCAGCATCGATAATGCCTTTCCAGATGAGTACGCTCCCCCCACCATAGGCACTTATGCAACCCGATACCATCAGAGATGAAGGCTTTTGAACTGTGTGCTGATAACAACCAGGAACGTCCCTCTCCTCTTTAGACCGCATGACACGGCGTCCATGGTTTTCAGAAAGAATTTAAAATTTTGATTCATCTGACCACAGAACACTTTTCCATTCTGCCTCAGTCCATTTTAAAGGAGGAGACCATACTTCGGTAAAGTATATTTCAGCGGAAGTGTCTAGAAAGCATATTTTAATTTGATGATAATCCAGTGCGACGTATTTTTAAACCAGCGAGTCTTCAAATTGGTTTCAATATCAGGGGGCAGACATTTTTACTTGGGGAATTTTCAGATTTTGAATTTGATCTTCGGAAACCTCACCTTTAAAAAATGCTGAATGACCTAAACCTCTCGCAGTTTACATCTCTCGATTAGTCACAATTGCCCAGACTAATTGGTAAAAACGATTCTAATTAACTTTTCATAGCATTGTTATGCATTGCACCACAAAATTATGAGGCGTCTAAATGACAACATAAAATATCAATATGTCTTTATAATTGCAGTGCTTCTGTTGCTCGTTGAGCAGCACAGATTTGCCTAAAAAGGTTTGCAGGGCTGCGATAATCTGTTCTTTTTTCTGAATGTTATCACGGCTAAAGGGCGTTGTAAGGCAAGTTACACAGCTGTGTGACAATCCTAAGGATGGTGAAAATAAATGCTGTACATTCAGCGAAAGTTTTGGATTTACAATGCCATATCAACTATATAAATGTAGGCAATAGGAATTTTCGTTATCATTTCTAATTATCCGTCATGTATTGGTCTTGGTCGCTCAGTCAATAAATTGTTTTTGCTATTTTACATTGGAGAACATTTTTCTGAAATTGTTCCACAATTTTTAAACACATTTTTTTGCAAGTGAGTGAATCTCTGTCCATCTTTACTTCGGCCTCCCTAAAATGCTTTTTTTATACCCAGATATGTCACTCACCTGTTGCCAATTAACCTAATTAGTCAGAAAATGCTCCTCCAGCTGTTTTTCATTAGTGTTGTGTTCAAGGGTTCTGGCCTTTGGCCAGAACATTATTGCTTATGGTTTTAACAGTTTCATGTTCAAGATTTCATAGTTCAGTTTCATAGTTTCATAGTTCCTAGTTCATAGTTCATGCCACAGTTTTTAACAGTTTCTTGTATCAGGGTTTTGCATTTCATGTTTCACATTCCATGTCCATGTTTTTACTTTTCCATGTTTTTGTTTTTGCCAGGTCTGCCATGCCACTCCACCGCTTGTCTGCGTTCCGCCTCATGCCTTCGTTGTTGCACATTTCTGAGCTCTGGTTGGCTTTGGTATTTCCCCTTCCTTCTGTGCTGTGCTGATTCGGGGCTCTCTAAGCGTAATTGACAATTAACTGTTTTTAAGTTACTAACATTAACTAACATTCACTGGGTGGTGTAATTCTTAGACAGGCACATTACTAATATTACTAATTTAGACAGGGAGTTTATTGTCATGATTCCTGCTTTGCTATTTCAAGATCTTGCTGTGCTTTTCTGTTCTAAACATTCATGGTTGCTTCCAAGCTGCATACTTAATTGGTACTTAAGCTGAGCACGCTCATTCTCTTAATGAGCAAGTCTTGTCATCCAATCTCTGTCCATGTCTTGATCTTGCCCTGCCTCTTGTTTCTCTTTCTCCAGGTGTTGCCCCTCATGTTCTGATTTCTAAGCCTTTATCTGGATGCGGTGGAAGTTGGCTGGCAGACAGTGTCTCAAGTTCTAGCTCATGTTTGCAAGTTTTGTCGCGCATGTTCATGCTCTCAAGTCCTTGTTCATGGTTCCAAGTCTTGTTCATAGTCCAGGTGTATATAGCCCTAGTCTTGTTGTTTATTTTCGTTCTTGGATTTCTGCCTGGAGTTTCCAGTGGTTTTTTGTTTTTGCCGTTTTTTGCTATTTAGTTTCTCAGCTCTGTGTAGCGTACCTTAGTTTGTCTTTTGCAACCCTTTGGGCCAAGTTTTTTGTTGGCCCTCGAGCCTGTTTTATTTTGTTTTCAATAAATCCTCATTCCCCTTCACCTCGCTTCTGGTGTCTACCTGATTTCATATCACATTAGTACTATTTTTCCAGCCTTTTGTTGCCCCTCGTCCAACTTTTTTAAATATGTGTTTCTGCCATCAAATTCTAAAGGAGCAAACATTTTTCATCAAATGGTAAAATGTCTCCCTTTCAACATCTGATTTGTATTTTCTATTTTATTTCTATAAAATGTGTTTTTATGAGATTTGCAGAACATTGCATTCTCTGAGAAGCTTTCAAGGATTTTCAAATATTTTCAGGATGCAGTAAACTTAAGGGAGTGATTTCGTAATCATTTTAAATGTGCTGCCCCTCAACAAACTGGCTATCTTCCCAACATGGATCAAAACATCCAGCTAGAAGATGGCAATGATGTGCGTCCTCGCTGTTTGCCTATTAGGTGGTACCAGGATCATGACATCACCTTCACCTGTATTGTAGAGACACATAAACAAGCACAGCAGTATCCAAAGCCACGTTGGCCATCATTCAAGTAAAAAAAGTACTGCTGTATCATTGGGTCATTCTGTGCTAGTCACTGTTAAATAGAAGTTAATTATATTTGAATTGATTCTCATAAAATTGGTTAATTTCTGTAAGAGGGGTATTAAACTGCTCTCCCGCTCCATCCCTTCTGTAAGAATGCCTCTATCTGCCTCACTGTTCAGCGCCTCGGTAGGGGGGTATTAAAACTGCTCCTCTATAAGATTGTCTTTATCTGCTGCAGCTAAGACCAAAGAGCTGTATCTGAGAGGTAACAGAAGAGAAGGTGGCACAGGCTCCATGCTCTCCTTCAGGCTAATCAGCACGAAGGGTCAGGATGTGGAGCAAGTCGCACATTTCAAATACCTTGGAACAATAATATGCTGTAGATAATCACCTTTCCTTCCAGGAAAATGTGGCTTACATGCATAAAAAAGGGGGAGACCGCCTTACTCTTCTCAGGAAACTGAGGAGTTTCGACACCAGCCAGTGGACCCTCATCACGGTTTACAAATCCCTAACTGAGGGTGTGCTGAAGTACTATTTTGTGTCCCGGTACAGAAACTTATACCTGACTCAAAAGAACGAACTGGCACAAATCAATCAGGCCAGCAAGATCATCGGACAAAAACAATTACCACTTCAGGATTTATATACTCAAGCAATAACCAAAAAAAGCAACCCAGATCTATCGCGATCCCACCTATCCCCTCCATTCTGCTTTTCGGATGCTGCCATCAGGGCGCAGGCTGACAGTCCCATTGGCCGGGTTAAAGGATTTCAAAATGCTGTTCATTCCATCAGCTGTGGCCGCCCTCCACAGGGAACCGTTTAAACAGGTTCTGCAGGACCTGCCCCCAGCACACAGACATGCCTCTGCCCTTTTATTTTATTTCTGACATTTTATTTATATTCATTATCATTATCTTTGCCCCACTGGTCTAATTCCCCCTTCAATAATTAGGTGACTGTTACCTGCCCATTAAGCACTTCTATTTTAGAACACAACTGGACTTCAGTGAGATGTGTTGATTCACTGCTTTATTCTCTGTCTTATTCATTTTCTTATTGTGATGTTTTAAAATGTCTCGTGTTATATATTATCTTGCTGTCCTCATGCCAGAGCTAAAGACTAATTTCCATTTTTATGAATTCTGAACGGACAATAAAGTAGTCTGAGTCTTTGCTGAGACATTAAATAGGCCCTGGCATTTTTCACCCAAACCTCCCCCCCAAAATTGGTCTCACACGACCCACCAGCGCGTCATTCCTGCAGCCTCCTTAAATATTCGTACTGTACTAGTTCTTTTTGTATGTTGGGTAGATTTAGAATCCCACACGGTTATCTCGGTGTCTGATTGGCTGAGTCATTTGCGAGTTCTTCTCAAGTGGCAGTCGGTAGATATTTTTACCTGCTGCGATAGCAAAGCTGTTAGTGTCTTCAGTTTATCTGTGTGTGTGTCATCAGGCCGAATCACCGGATAATTACCCTGAAACTTCCGGAACAGCCGTTTCAAGCAGTTTTGCTCGTGTTTATATTTTTGTCTGTCTGTCTTTTTGTCTGTTTCTGGAGAATTCTTGTGAACACAGTAGCGTCACAACCTTTTCAGATGCAGCCTTCATAGGTGAATAGTTGTGATAAAAAGGAAGACTGAGTTCGAAGGTGGGCATTCTGAGCTATACTGAAAGCAATGCTGGCCTCACTATCGCAGCTGGCGCAATCCAAGACTGCCTCTAGTTTGAGAGGTTGGATTATAAATCCATTTAGAAAGGAGCCCTCAAGACCAACCTGAATTTACTCATATCACAGTGACTTTCCACCAAGTTGATAGAGCATTTCGTGCAACAACTGACTGTTTGCGATTTAACATCACTTCAGTGCTTGTTGTAGATGATAACATGACTATGTTGGCATTTTGTACTGTATGCTGATATTTACTTTACAATACAGCATAATGCAAAACAATTATTACAGTGTCAAAACAGGGGAGGTACACTGGCCCCTTGGGGCTCTTATTGAGAGTTTATTGATATCAATATTGAACAAGTCCAAATCACACCAAACTTGACACTGCATGTCCTAGAGTCTCCAGCTATACACTGAGTAAGTGTGAAGAAGATGAGATGAACGGTTTTCAAGATATGTGGACAATTATACATACACACACAGATTCCTTGCTTTATATAATGACATTATGCCATTACTTGATTTCTATTTCCAAAATATCACTCCACTAAAAATGCTTTTAAGAACAAGATATTTCTTTTGTTTCTACTGATACATACAGCACGGAGGATAAAGCCTTCATAAAATACTTAATGAAAAATATTGTCAATTAGTTCCCCTTGTTCATTACAGCCCTGGAGAGAATAATGAGAGTAAAATAGGGGGAATTTCAGCAGGCAGCCTTCATACAGAAGTATTCTTCTGACGGTGACAGTGCTTGGTGTTCATTAACTATCATACACTCACATAATGTGTTAAAGAACATGTCAAGTCTTAACTGAAGAAATAGAGAAGCTTAAAGTTATCGTGGTCAAGTACATGGGTGCTCCGGTCAACTGGAATTAAACCAAAATAAAGGACCGTACTCAGTCCTTAACATGCTGACTTGTATTTCCAGCTAAAAATTTGAGTAATACTTAACAGTAATTTGCACTGGGGGGAGGGAGGGGGTGGGTTCACAATTCTGCATCGTAGTATCCCAGAAAATCAGCTCCATAGGAGCACACATCATTGTATTATCCCAGAAAATCAGCTCCATAGGAGCACACATCATTGTATTATCCCAGGAAATCAGCTTCATAGGAGCACACATCATTGTATTATCCCAGGAAATCAGCTTCATAGGAGCACACACCATTGTATTATCCCAGGAAATCAGCTTCATAGGAGCACACACCATTGTATTATCCCAGGAAATCAGCTTCATAGGAGCACACATCATTGTATTATCCCAGGAAATCAGCTTCATAGGAGCACACATCATTGTATTATCCCAGGAAATCAGCTTCATAGGAGCACACATCATTGTATTATCCCAGGAAATCAGCTTCATAGGAGCACACACCATTGTATTATCCCAGGAAATCAGCTTCATAGGAGCACACACCATTGTATTATCCCAGGAAATCAGCTTCATAGGAGCACACATCATTGTATTATCCCAGGAAATCAGCTTCATAGGAGCACACATCATTGTATTATCCCAGGAAATCAGCTTCATCGAAGCAACCATCATTTCACTCACCACTTTTTTATTGTACTCTTAAAAAATACATATTTTATATGGAATGAGGTTTTAATAATAAAGTCTTTCTGTTTGTGGTTTCACATCACAGGAGCTCATCTCGGTTGTGGCCCGCAGTGACACGAGGATCGATACTCTGCGGCGTCCTCTGACGCTTCACAAATTCCTCGCACTTCGACCGCCCGCCCTGCGCTGCGGGAAAATTACCTGCAGCAGTGATGACAGAGCGAGAGATTCTGTCACTCCGGCCCACTCCAGCCCCAGAGCCGACGACACGCCAGTCCTTCAGTCTGATTTCCTCTGTCTCAGTCTCATCGTCCACCGGCACTTAAACTCCCCGATCCTGCTGTGTTCAGATTGAAGGTAAACGGCTCTTAAAACCAAAGCTGAACAAACTGGTTCCCAGAGTAAAACATTAATAATGGCACTCCGTGTATGAGCGAAAAACAGAGCTGTGTCACCTATCGAGCAAGAGATCAGGCTCCATGGCTCAATTCAACATTGTTTACTCTGTTTCATTTCTAGTCCTTGTACAGGAAGAATAAATTCTCTCAGGATCACTTCATGTCCTGTGACTAGGATGTCTCTGAAAACACCAGACTATACTGGAGCACATCTTGGTTTGGTTTTAACTGCCTTTTTTTGCCCATCCCATAAACGGCAGATCTTTTGACTTTAAAAATGATTAATAAAAAAGCTATTCTGCATTTTCTGATTGAATTGTGGTTGGTTTTTGCGTGACCACATGAAAATAATGACGCTGTCGGAGCAGAGGCATTGTAATTGATTTATGTCATTTTTGTGTGGCAAAAGCATGAACATGAAGTGATAAATGACAAATTCAAACAAAATTTAATTCTGATTTGGACAATGCAGTCACAAGAAGCTATTTAAAATGCGGTTTTCTTATTTTCTTTTAAATAAAGTCACCGAGGGCCAGAATAATGAATTTTAAATACGGCATTTAATATTCAATTTAGTCTCACAATCCGCTAGAAAACAAATACATCTGCTGCCCCGTCTGATGTCGTTTAATTTATCTGGTGATCTAGAGCTACAAAATGAATTGCATTTGGTTATTGGGTGGATGCTATCTAGTCCTTGTGTGTGTGTGTCTGTGTGTGTGCGTGTGTGTGTGTGCGTGCAACTAACCTATGTAAACTCACAGAAATGAGGCTAAATGCCTCACAAAAAGACATTATCCAAACTCTTTCATCTCCCAGTTAACATTTAGATAGTATGAAATCATGGACTCTGCAGGAGTGTGGCTCAGTGAAGTCACTCGGTGATGTGGAAACACCGTCTGCAGTCGCCGACATTGATAATGGCATCAAAGTGGAACAGAAGAGACCTGACACTTTATCCAGGCCACAGAGGAAAAGATGTATGAGTGCAGTAAAGGAGACCTGAAATGCACCTGAAGAGAAGTTCTATTTCAGTTTTGAATTCACACTGTTTGTATTTTCAGTATTTGAATGCACGCTAATTGTATTTCCAGTATTTGATTGCACACTGATTATATTTTCAGTATTTGAATGCACACTGATTGCATTCTCCGTATTTGAATGCACACTGATTTTATTCTATGTATTTGAATAGATATTGATTATATTTTCAGTATTTGAATGCACGCTAATTGTATTTCCAGTATTTGATTGCACACTGATTATATTTTCAGTATTTGAATGCACACTGACTGTACTTTCATTATTTGAATGCACACTGATTGTATTTTCAGCATTTGAATGCACACTGATTGCATTCTCCGTATTTGAATGCACACTGATTTTATTCTATGTATTTGAATAGATATTGATTATATTTTCAGTATTTGAATGCACACTGATTGTGTTTTCAGTATCTGAATGCACACTGACTGTATTCTCTGTATTTGAATTCACACTGATTGTATTTTCAGTATCTGAATGCAAACTGACTGTATTTTTAGTGTTTGAATGCACACTGATTGTATGTTCAGTATTTGAATGCACACTGACTGTATTTTCAGTATTTGAATGCACACTGATTTTATTTTCAGTAATTGAATGCACACTGATTGTATTTTTAGTATTTAAATGCACTCTGATTGTATTTTCAGTACTAGAATGCATACTGATTGTATTTTCAGCACTGGAATACATACTGATTGTGTTTTCAGTATATGAATGCACACTGACTGTATTCTCTGTATTTGAATGTACACTGATTGAATGTTCAGTATTTGAATGCATACTGACTGTATTTTCAGTATTTGAATGCAAACTGGTTGTATTTTCAGTATTTGAATGCACACTAAATGTATTCTATGTATTTGAATGCACACTGACTGAAGTCTCTGTATTTGAATGTACACTGATTGTATTTTCAGTATTTGAATGCACACTGATTTTATTTTCAGTATTTGAATGCACACTGATTGTATTTACAGTATTTGAATGCAAACTAATTGTATTTTCAGTATCTGAATGCACTCTAATTGTTTGTAACCTTGTTACCACAGAGCCTCAACAGAACCTCCAATAAATGAAGTAAAACAATTTTCGTCGAAAGACTTGTGAAAAAGCTGGTGCAACAAATCATTATTCAGGCTTAACCATCGCTCAATACTTTTCATTGCAGAACATCAGCATTCTGTTTTTGACATGTTCTACCTTATCGTCAGCTTAGACTCAAAAGTAGGAAACCTGCAGGGCTGTTTCCCTCCAAAAGGAAATGTGCAGCCTGGAGCTTTGTGTCCATTTAGCTGAGCTGCACAATTTTTATGCCAATGTACTCCTGCATACATTAGGATCAATATCTTGCAAATTGCTTGTGCAATCATCGGATAGGGCCCTCCAGGAGGATGTTGTACTGTAAGAGAATGCATCATATGTTTGCTGTTTGCTGGGTCGCTGTTCGTCTTTGTGTCATCACAGTCCAGGGATTGGAGCGGGGACATAGAAAATGATTGCACATCTGGCCTTGTATACACAGAGAGCATCAATAAATATAGTGGATGGCCATTCATGCCAGAATAGCAGAAGTTTATGCCTTAAAAAAGTTTTTTGGTGACAAAATGGGGATAAACTGGGATAAATGGGAATAAGGGGGGCACCTGCATCATGCTTTGGCACATCTGGGTTTTTAGCTCATTGAGCTTTCAAGGCTTCACACTGTTGGCAACAATATAGTAATGCAGAAAATAATTACAGATTTTAGTGATTATCCCCCACCACGCAAAGCGGGGGATATAGCATTGGGCTTCGTCCGTCCGTCCGTATGTACGTACGTCCATCCGTACGGACACATAAAATTGAGGCAGTGAGGGATATTGCCATGTTAGTGGCATACTCTCGTTTGTCAGTAAAATCCTTCACATTTCCAGATTCATTTAAGCTGATAGGAGATTACTATCAGCAGTGATCTGAAGATATACAATTTACTATTGATTTTACATGCTTGAAGGATTCTAGGCCTGGTTTTACCGTAATGTGTCATACACTCGAACGGTTTTGTGACTTCCTAGGGGTCTATCAGCGGGAGAGGATCTTCCACACCTGCAAACAACCAGCAGACCTGGAACAGATGAGAGAGATGGATTGATGAATGCATTGATTGACGATGAACCCCATGGTTTTATCCTCCTAAACCCAAATGCCCCCGGCACGAGGGGCAAGATGTGTATATCTTGAGTAACATTCTTTTTTATGGTGTGAATTAACAGCAACATAGTCGAGCGGCATATCCAGTTCTCGGGAATAAATTTGGCTAAAATTTCACGGTGACCATTCTCACCAGAAGAAAGCAAAATTCAAGTACCAAGCAACTAAAATAGCATGTAGAAAAATGTGAAATAAAATAATATCAGTATATGATCGCATATATGGCGCTAGCCATTCTGCTTATATTGTGTTACGTGCACAAATGATGCATAAAATAGAAAAGGAAAGTCCACAGATTCCGAAGATATGAGCCTTGTCACTTTATATCGAAAGCACACACAAACAACAGTGTAAGAACAGCTTGCGTGTTCGTTACACCAGGGCAGACATCACAAATGGTTTTACCTTTTTTATGATACCAAGATCATTCAAATGGACCAAATAGTTGCAGAGATTTACTAATTTCATTTTGGGCTTGCCATTTTTGAAAAAGAGACTCAGGGCTTAAGGGGTTAATAAACTGGAAAAATTGGGGTGTCCAAAAACCTTTGACCGGTAGTGTATATGTACATATACACGGAAAAATGAGAGATTAACAGAAAATTAATATCTTCATTGAAATCTGGATAATTATGGGAAGGCTTGCCGTTGACAAAGCCTTTTAAATCTATTGCCGCCTCTGGCAGGCGCTTTAACATGCTCAATGCCCTCAATTTTGAGAAGAGTGCCTCCGCAAAATGTCTAGCGATGGGATACTCATGATACTGCTTACGAATGGGGTATTTATGTTTGACTAAGTTATCATGATTATGTCTCTTAGGGCGGCCAATGTAAAAAAATACCTGGTGAAGGACAGGATAAGCGATAAACCACATAAACGGTATTGCGATGGATAAAATCTGTATGCATGTATGTTTTCCCAGTCTTGAAATCAGAGAAAGATTTAGTCTTTAGGAGAATTTTGTGACAATGACTGCAATTAAAACATTTAACATTTCCAATTTACACAACCAGTTGGACAAACTTTCAGCAGTGAGATAATTGTGCATAAGTTTATCCCTTAGAGTGGGTGCACGTTTGAAAGAAAACATTTGGGGTTCCGGAAAGACCTTACAGAGGGTTCAATTATAGGCCAACTGTTGCGAATATGTACTACCCAAGTACTAGACTATGTTACAAAATTTTGTGATATCAGACTGTTTTTCCATTTCCAGTTTTTATTTCGCTATTCAGATTTTGCCCATTTCAAAGGGTATGAAATTGAAATGTAACTCTTTTAGCACATGTGTAGTATTATTCAAACCCCAGCTGTAATACTTTGCTTTTATAACTTCTAACAAAGGCTTTGGTAAGAGCTTCTTGCACCTCTCGATCAGAACCTTTGCCCATTCTTCATGTGCAAAAGCCTCTAGCTCAGTGATGTTTGATGGCTTTAAATCAAAACTTTTTTGATTTAAACCAAAAAAAAAAACCAAACAACAGATTTTCATTGGATTTAAATCTGGAGACTGAGAGGGCCACTCCTGGATTTTGCAGGATCTTTCACTCAACCAAGCTTTGGTTGACTTGGAGGTGCGCTTGGGATAACTGTCTTACTGCAAAGTCTAATGATCACCAAGGTTTAATTTGTCAACAGAAGGCATCACGTTCCTCTTTAAAATGGCCTGGTATTTCTGGGAATCCGTGATGCCAGGTGTACGATCAAGATGGCCAGTTCCTGCCGCAGAAAAACAGCCCCACATCATCAGTGACCCACCTCAATGCTTGACCGTGGGGATGGTATTCTTCCTCTCATAAGCCTGGCCTTTCGCACGCCAGACACACTGCTGGTCCATTTGTCCAAACAGTTCCAGTTAGTTTCATCAGCTGCGAGTTGCGAAGGGCCATTGATGAAATGTTGGGCTGTCTTCCCTGGCCAGGTAGGTTTGCAGCCATCCTTTAAGTTTTAAACTTCCTTATAATGCTCCCAATGGTGTCTCTTGGAATATTACATTTTTTGGAAATCTTCTTATACCCAAGGCCCTTCAGGTGTGATGAAATAATCTCCGCTCTCAGCTTTTGTTGAAGCTCATTTGTCTTTCCCATGACTGCTGCTCACGTTGAATACCTTCATGGGTGGGGTTTATATATGCATCACAGTTGAAACAAATGATCGTTATAGAGTTCCCAAAGATTTAATTATGTTTCAAATCCACTTTAGGCCATAAAAACTGTCAGACAGCTTTGAAAACAGAAGTATTTCATAGGGGTTGAATAGTTGTGACATGGCTATCTTAACAAAATATACTGTTACACACAAATACTGCATCGTACATTTTCTGTGTTGATTTTATGTATCACTCAACTCAAAAAGAACTCATCCGAAGCGAAATCTTGCTCTTTGAGAAAACTTTAATTCATAAATCCTTAAAATCATAAGGGGGTTAATTATTTCTGATTGCAACTGTAAATATGTATGAATGTATGTGTGTGTGTGTGTGTGTGTGTGTGTGTGTGTGTGTGTGCGCTATATATACGGGGGGCCCAAATCGATTTTCAGTCATCGGGCCCTAAATTGCCAGCAGCGTCCCTAAACGACCATACCAAGTTATGGAATTAAAGAAAGGATTAATAGAATTTATCGCATATCTCTGTTCCCAAAGACCGAAATATATACAAGTATAATTAGGAGAGAAAAAAGATCCCATCGGGACTCCAATCTTTTGCCGGTATAGTTTATCCATAAACATATTTATATTATTACGGAGTTAGCAATTTGTGTAATTTCACACATCTCCACGGAAACCACCGTCTGTTTTCCGCATACACCGGTTTTACTGTGTGACAAAGACAATGCATCAGGTTTCAAACTAAGTTATGAAATTAAAACTTCATTTTGAAGCCATTTTTGCGATAAAACTGGCTAATTCAATCAGCTGTTATCGTGCCTGCGTATATAGCCCGTCTGTAG
This sequence comes from Gymnothorax reevesii, assembly GCA_029721435.1. NCBI lineage: Eukaryota > Metazoa > Chordata > Actinopteri > Anguilliformes > Muraenidae > Gymnothorax > Gymnothorax reevesii. The sequence continues at coordinate 118,947,862 of CM056578.1, forward strand.
CATGGGTAATAAAAACATTGTTATGGAGAATCCAATCAGTCAGTTGCAGTAGGAAGACCGTAGGGGGTTTGGGACAAAATGTTCCAGGGCGAGGAGGCCGTCTTGGTGTGGAACATTAGAGTTGAGATTTTCAACATCCATGGTAACCAGGAAGTGAGTTTGGATATTGCTCAAAGCAGACAGATGGTTTAGTATATCTTTTGAACCCTCAAGATAAGTTAGATGAAGGAATCAATATAGTATTGAGAAGCCGGTTCCATAGGTTTTCCATGACCACTTATAATTGGGCTACCCGGTGGGGTTTTTTCAGGCTTTTTGTGTATCTTAAAGAGGGAATAAAAAGCAACAGTAACAGGATGATCAACACACTGGAAACCAAACTCATCTTCAGTAATCCAAAAAGAGTTCTTTGCATATGCAAGCATGTTAGTGAATTGAGTCTGCTATCCATCAAAGGACTAGAAAGGTTCTGTAAAAAGTTTCTCTATCTTCATTCACTTTATTAGTAAAAGTAATTAAGGTTTGCAACTATGGGGCAAAATGAGATTTGGGCTTAAAAACAATATTGTCTTGTTCATGAGACACATTAGGTCCCTCAGAATCAGAGGTAGAATTAGGAGAAGCACATAATAGACTGAGTGCATTGAGCATGTTAAAGTGGCTTTTAGAGGTGTTAATATATTTAAAAGGCTTCGTCAATGGGAAGCCTTTTGGATACACGCGTTTGATGCCTTTCACTATCCAGGTTTAAATGAGGATATTGATTTTCTGTCATTTTTATAATTCTCATTTTATATTGATATCTATCATTATTTATGTCCGCACATCTTATTTTTCCAATTGGTTAATTTCATATGTTCACACACACACACACATAAATATATATATATATATATGTAATGTGTGAACATATGAAATAAACCAATTGGGAAAATAAGATGTGCGGACATAAATAATGATAGATATCAATATAAAATGAGGCCGAGTTCAGCATGTGGACAAGTAAACATTAGGAACTGTGTCATTCGCACTCTTCAGAGAAGCAGACAACAGTCGCAGACCCAGCATTTAGCTCTTTTATGAGTCTTTTAGTTGTGTACTTCAGAAGTCTTAGTCATAATATTGACAGAAACTCCGAAAACTCTCAACATTACCAGGTGTGGCCAGTTTTCATTTATTACGCATACCAATTACGACTCCGGACATCTGACACTTTTCTTTACTCAGCGGTTGGAAGCAATACATGTGTTTTGCGATCGTTTAAATGATATGAGATCATTTGAAACATCTTTAAGCAATTCCATTGCTTCCAACCCCCCCATGCACAAGGACTTCAATTCTGCGCGAGAATCTCTTACATAGCCTATGCGTTGATTGAATATTGCTGACAACAGCAGGGGAACGTAAATATGCATCTTAAACTCACACCAAATACATGAGAGTTGACAGGTATGCATTATAAATGAAAACTGGCCACACCTGATAATTTTGAGAGTTTTCGGAGTTTCGGTAATGGTCATTTAAATGAATGATTTAAAACAGGTCATGACCAATCATTAATTTTAAGGGATTGTTTGAGTCTCCCCTGTTGCCAGTTCATGAGCCGCCACTGATGTATATAATTCACGTTTGTATCATACCTGTTTGTTTTTGTTTGTTTTTTTAACATTTATTATCCAATTATTTTGTTAACCATACGTATCCGATTTGTTCCCAGCTTGTCATCAGATGACACGTATTATCTTTCCTATTGGTTGAAATGTCTATAAATGTCAGTTGTGGCCTGTGGTACCTTTAACAACCTGATGAAGACTGCATAGGTTAAATGATGTCAGCTTTTTCAACTGTTTAGCCATGTAACAATAAAGGCTTTTAACTTTTCTTGATTCTTTTTGATATAATTATTTTCTGAGAGCCTGGAATTCCTATATTTTAGTTTTTTCTCCTATCCCACTCTTAAAAAAACACCAGCTTTATATTTTCTCGGAAACTTTTTTTTATGAGCCCCTAATATCTTCTCTTTTATGCCTGCAACTGACATGATCATTTAAAAACTGCACTTGGTGTTTCCTTGAGTTATTTTTTTCAAACAGTAAAATGATCGGGAAATTTTAAGTGCAACGAATATGCAAAAAAAGAAATGTAGAGGGGGCAAATACTTTTCACAGCACTTTATCTCCATCTCAGTCAATGAGTTTTACAATACAAATGCACTGCCAACAATCTGCTGCCACCCAATGAATATGGAGACTCCCTCCCTGAAACGGAAATGCGGCCCTCAAGAACAAGCTCTTCCGCCGTGGTGTAGTGTCCAGGCATCAAATAACCAATTACACTGTGTGACCTGAGGAAAATAGAATTACAGTGATTAGTTTGTGCATGTATCATCCAACCCAGAGTATGCGGAAAATCCGAGCCCTCAATGCTTGTGTTTTCACTGTGTTATCGTGCTAACATTTGTGGGATTGAAAAAAAAAAAAACATTTTTTTTGCAAATGGTTTCTGTTGGATCACAGTTTTGCGTTAATCGAATATCTTAGGCTAGAATATACAAGGTGTGTTTCCATCCAATTGTATCACAAATCTTACGCAAATTTTCAAAAATGTGGTAAAAAGAAATGCACATTTGTGCAGGTCTATATCCACTACAGTTTGGAAGCCCAAAACTGCAAAACTAAAAAATATATAAATGACAGTATAAATAAATGCATAAACAAATAAACATTAATGCAAAAAAAGCAAAAATAAAAATATATACTCATAAAAACGTATGGGTCACATATGAAGCCCTCATCCAGACCCTTGGATATTATACCCACTCGGCTCTTTAAAGAAGTAATGATAGCTGTTGGCCCTGCCCTGCTTTCCGTGATAAACGGTTCTCTCTCCACTGGCTGTGTTCCAGACTATTTTAAGATTGCCTGCATTCAACCACTTCTAAAAAAACCCAATCTTGATCCAGCCATTCTTAGTCATTTTAGACTAATATCAAAATTGCCTTTTATTTCGAAAGTCTTGGAAAAAGTGGTCGCAAAGCAACTTTTAGAAGTGGTGGAAACCAAAAATATTTTTGGGAAATTTCAATCAGGCTTTAGACGTCAACATAGTACAGAAACGGCTCTTCTCAGCGCCACTAATGCTCTTTGGATGAATGCTGATGAATGCTGGTAACTGTTCATTACTCAAGCTTTTGGATATCAGTGCTGCCTTCGATACAGTTGATCATGTCATCATGATTGATGGGCTGAAAAATTGGGTTGGGCTCTCTAGGACGGTTCTGAAATGGAACAGAAAATTTTTGGTTTCCCTCGGTGAACATGTGTCCTCATCTGTACTGCTTACTTCTGGTTTACCTCAAGGCTCCATACTTGGCCCTATATTGTTTTGTATTTATATGTTACCTCTGGGTTCTATTATTCGTCAGCATAAAATAGCTTTTCACTGTAATGCTTATGACACGTATTTGTATATTTTAGTAAAATCCTCTGATTTCAGCAATGTGTTGGTCTTGCATGACTGTTTAGCTGATGTTCAAAATTGGACATCTAATAATTTTTTTGCGGTTAAACTCAAATAAAACCGAAGTCATTATACTTGGTCCAAAGTTGGTGTTGGATAAAATCCAATCTTCACTTGGACCTCTTGCTTCTAATATTTGGCCCTCTTCCCAAAATCTTGGTGTGATTAAGATTAGACTATTGCAACTCATTATTTACTTGTCTGAATAACACATTTTTGAACAAACTGCAAGGGGTTCAAAATTCAGCTGCAAGATTGCTCACTAGAACAAATAAAAGAGCCCACATTACTCCAATTTTGGCATCTTTGCACTGGCTGCCAGTCCAATTCCGAATTGATTTTAAAATTCTGTTGATTACCTTCAAAGCACTCCATGGCATGGCACCAGAATATATAAGTGAGCTTTTAAATCCTTACAGACCTAAAAGAATGCTAATATCCTCCAAGCAAGCATTATTGGCTGTTCCAGAGTCCAAGTTAAAAACAAAGGGTGATCGAGCCTTTTCAGTTCAGGCTCCAATACTCTGGAACGGCCTCCCAAACAACATAAGAGATGCTGAGTCTCTATTGTCTTTTAAATCTCTTTTAAAGACTCATTTTTTAAACTTGCTTTTGCTGATTTTACGGTTTAAATTCTTTTATTATGGGTGTGTTTTCATGTATGTCTCCTTTTATTATCTTGATTTCTCCTATATAATTCCCTGTTTCTCCATTTTGTTTTATTGCTTTTATGTACATGTATTTTACCTGTTTGTGAAGCACTTTGTGCTGTATTGCTTGAAAGGCGCTATATAAATAAAATGTATTATATTATTATTATAATTATTATTATTATAAAAAATAAATAAATAGGTATCCAGGCATTAATTTATTTCACTATTTATTTATTATCTTAATAATTAATGTATTTATTTATTAAGGCCAAATTTTTTTATTTCTTGATTTATTTATTTCCGTATTTATTTATTTCATGATATATTTATTTCCACATATATATATATTATGTGGAAAATTATATCATATTTATTTCTGTGTTGATTTATTTCTTGATTTTTTCATCCATCTGAGAATGAGAGGGGTTGTCAATCAACGATGTCATCGTTTCACCTCATTCCCATTGGTTGATCTACACCAGGGTGCTTAGCTCGATTGCATGTCAGGACTGGCCGTGCGGAGCCACCTGTCTCTTGGGCAGTCCCAGCAGCCTTCACAAGTGCAAACCAACAGCTCTGTGGAGTAACCCAATGATTCTGTTATACCCCAACAAAATGACTCCATAATGTTGTTGGATAAAATAACGAATGAAGCTATTCCATTGACCATTTAAAACTGCTATTGTCAGTTGTCATAGCAGCATATTGTATTCTGTGTTGCCATCGAAGGAAAACAGTAACTTTATCTAATGTTAATTGCATAATTGTTCATTTGCCCGTGCTCAGTTTTTACTCCAAAATGGAAACCACTTTTACTAGCGATGAATAAACAGAACATTATGAGAATTGCCAAAGTCAATATACCAAAGTAAAACCAGGCAACTCCAATAAATCCCTCTCTGAATTTAATTATAAGTTAAGTGACGTAAGACTAACCAAGAGACCTATACAGTATGGATGACCAAAAAGAAGCTACCGGTAGGAAAACTCTCCAGCCTCTCAAAATAGTCATCTGCCTCGATAAGCTTTAATCGGCTGCTAGAACTGCCAGGAAGGCAAGCTTTCTGTAGCAGGAAAACCCGCCAGCCAACGATCCCAGTCATCTGAAATCTTTGCCACTGACACAGCCAGCCAGGAGAATCAGTGCGTTCGAGTTTAAGCTGTCGCTCCTCATCTACCACAGGGCTGGCCGTCAACCGTCACGTGTCTCCCAAGCAGTTCAAGCGGCCTTCACAAATGCCAACCAACGATGCGTATGGAACATACTCTCTACAGCAGTGCTTCTCAAACCTCTCCTGGAGGACCACATGTCCTGCATGTTTTAGATCTTTCCCTGTTTTAGCACAGGTGATTAAAATGATCAGCTCGTTATTGAGCCTTTAAAGCTGATTGATAACATCCTGATTATTTGAATCACCTGTGCTGGGGCAGGGAAAGATCTAAAACAGGCAGGGCAGGTGGTCCTCCAGGAGAGGTTTGAGAAACACTGATCTACAGTGATTCATTTGTCCCGCGCTAAAATCATTTGATAAAACTGTTAGATAAAATATCCGACACAACTGTAATCGGCCATTTGAAGTAATTAGCCAGCTATTGTCAGGTGTCATTATCACGTTAGTTTATTAGCTAAATGCATTTTGCGTTGACATCAAATGTGCACGGTGACGCTATCTGTTAATTACTGAATTGAAAATTTTGCCATGGCCAGTATTTCCTCCAAAATCCAACAAATCCCTCTCTGTATTTAAATGTTTGCCAAGTGAAGCACGACTCGTCAACAGAATGATATAATACAGTTAACAATGCAGGAAGCTACCCACAAGAAAACCCTCCTGCCTCTCGAAACAGTCATCTTCCACAGTCGTCCATGAGAACCAGCCATCAGAACTGCCAGGAAGGCCAGCTTTCAGCGGCCCTGCAATCCTGGCCTTTAAGGAAGTACTGGTCAGGGGGAAATTTTTAATGGCCATTTATAAATATATAAATGAATTATTAAGAAAAGAAATAAATAGTGAAATAAATAAATGCCTCGATACCCATTTATTCATTACATTTATTCATAAATGCATTTGTTTATGAGTATACATTTTTATTTTTGGATTTTTATTGCATTTTTCATTTATTTATATATGTACAATGCCATTGATAAATTAATTTATTTTTTATTTTGGCAGTTTTGGGCTTCCATTCTATAGCCTCGCGCTTTAGTTTCGCAAGATAAGTCGTTAGGTGGCGCTAATTCTTGTGACAGTTGCCATTGCCTCTGCAGAAGAAGACAGCGTACGCGATGACGTCATTAGCACGACGATCAAAAAGGAAAACAAATGGGAAAGAGAAAAGAGAATGGAAACTTTTGAGCATATAATATTCATATCTCTCAAATTTTCCCTTCATGTATAAATTCAAGACATGTTTCTATTTCTCGGTTGCTGAATGAATATCTGAATGAGCTGCCGCAGCTATTTTTTAAATGGCTAGTGCCGTGGCGAGAAAAAATGACATGCTTGCTAAACCTCATCATTTTTTCGCATAACTTGTTCGCTGATCCTTTTCCACGGCACTAAAGTGCATTTATCATTATCGATATAGCAAATTTTCCTCCTCGCGCAAAAAAAGTTGATGCGATATTTTGACTTGCTGTGCATTATTGGGCGTTTCTATCTCGGTATTTTGAAGCGCAGATTCAAAATGCGGATTAAAATGGGTGGATGGAAACACGTATAATGTGAAAAAATACCACTAGATGGCAGTACTGACCTTTTTTTTGTAAAGCCCAGTCTGGAGCTAGGTTTGGGCATGTTCTGGGCATGTCTGAGAGAAGGAAGACCCAGAGAATAAAAAAAGTCTAAAAGGTGGGAGGGGGCTGCAAAAGAGTATATAACGAGAGAAATTGAGAGTAAAGTAGTAGGAGAAATTGCAAGGAGAAGGATACATTTGACCAGACCTGTCACTCTTTTCAAGACCTGTGAAGTTTTTTTTGTGGATTTTTGCCTGTGTTGGAGCATTTTCCTGTCCCAGGACATCACCAAGCAACCCCATCTCAAGGGACTGTAAATATCTTTTTTCTTGTATATGTCAATCTTGGTCAGTAGTATAAATTGTAGGTTAGTTGTTAGTTTGTTGAATTAAATCTGTTTAAGTTTTAAAATTTTGTCTGTCATCCCTTGCTGTCTTGTATGTCATAACAAATTGGGGCCACAACACACGACACTGACGACTTGATGGATTTAAAATAGCTCCATATGGCCAATCAGTGGTTAAAAGCTAAAGTAGAAGCCTGCTGTAGTTGTAGATTTTTTTTCCCTATGGCACAGCCAGTCTGAAAAGAAAAAATAACCAAAATATAAAAGCTATTACATTTTTCTTTTTACACAGTAGGTGTGATTAAAAAAATGAATTGTTGTTAAAAAAAAGTGTATTCATTACTTATGCAGTCTTTTCAAATGCAATTTATACTGCAGAATTGTTTATCAAAGTTACTGGCATTATTATTTTTTATTTTAGAGCATGCTCAAGCTTGTTTAGTTGCAAATTAACATGTGGAGAGCCAAGAAAAAGAATTACAATCAACCTAAGATTACAAGTTAAATGCTTGATAATTGAACTTTTACTTTTAATTCTGCAGTAGGATGCCAAAGAGATGTGCAAATTGAAGTGACTGCTCCAATTAAATTATTTATCCAAAGGCTGGGAGCTATGAGACTGAACAAAAATAATTTCATTATTCTCCTTTTTAATTTCATATTCAAAATACTGGCAAAGTCAACCTCAGAAGTTCATGAAAAATCCCTCATTAGCTATCGAAACCCCCCAGTAACCGTACAGTGACTAAAAGATTTTTCCTCCCTTGTTCATTTATTTAGCTTGTTCCTTTCCGTCCTCGGCTCCGCATTAAGGTGGTTTGCCTGGATAAGCTGAGATACTAATCCATCAGAGTAATGAGTGTTTATCATCTTCAGGGATATGAAACAAAACAAAATAAAACACAATTCATACTTTTACACAGTTATGTCTGTTAGTCCTGCTTTAACAGATGTAATTCATGTTCACTCATCCAATTAGCAATATTTCAAAAGTCAATTCCTGGGGAAATATGCTTTTTTTTATTTCAGTCAGAATATTATTTTTGAAATATTTTTCAGTCAGATTAATTGAAAGAATGCATTCACAAGCTTTGACAACTCCTGGTCAAATTCAGACTGGGCTTGGTAATTCTCTTCTTGCTCCCAGTAATGACCTAATTCTGTGACAGGAGTTTGGCTATTATAAGAAGCTGTCAACAGGAATGAAAATGGCCAAGTTCTGGCCACTGGGGGAACCCAGCCTGAGATAAGGGTTCCCACCCGCCGACTGTTTGTGAAAAGATCCTGAAGGCAAAAATAAGGAAAGGACTTTATATTCTCTTTCCTTCCTTTCATACACTTCAAAAATACAACCCGTACAAAATTCTAATGATGCATAATTACAGGCCTAATGAATTATTTTCCATATTAATGGGGGTTATATTAAACAAAAAAGGAACATTAAGCACAGTCTTATTCAACACCACAAGCACAAGAAAAACATCAAACTCTAACTGGTTTTTAAAGGCAGGCGTGCATTAGTTCTTGAGAATTAGTTTTACCTCGTTTAATAAAGAACAGAGAAAATTACAGCTAGCAGGTGCGATGGAACCTGGCGGGTCGTGATGGAGCAGTGATGTGAGGGGTCGGAGATGAAGAGGGAAATGACATGGCGACATGAAGAGGGAGGAGATTTGTAGTGCTAAAAAAATGATAAATGTTTATGAAGGAAACTTTGCTCAAGATCTTTTGAAACTTGGATTCTTTGAGGCTAAACCATTGACATTGTAACAGCAGATTTATTTATCAGTTTCAACACTAAAAATACCACATGCCAGTCAGAATACTTGCAAAGGCATCTTAACAGAACCACTCTGGGCTTCAGCCAGCAACCATCTGTACTAAAGGCAGGTTCCTAACAGAATGAGCTGTGCGGGCAGACAAATGAAATCAAACTGATGCAAAAAAAAAGTCAGATTTTGTGGGGAAAAAAATTCAGAAACTTGGCGGAAATACTTAAGACATAGATAGAAAATCTTGTATGTTTTATTTACTTGGAGATTAATCACTTTGGTTTAGAAATCCTGCCTGATTATCCTTAAAGCTCCTGTAAGCAATTTTTTTTTTAAATTTAAAATGTTATATAACTCCACATTCTGATAGAATCATTGATTTACAGTACCTGTAACACAGGTCCATAACACAGGTCTCTCAGTCACTGTCACTTGTTCTCTGCAGTAAAGCAGTATATAAAATTCCGGAGTCACCCACTGCCTCTATCCAATTGGTTGAGAGAATGGCATAAAGAGGCAGTTCTCTCGGCACTGTTCCACCGAAATCTGATTTTGTGACCTCAGGGGGCGATGGTTAACAGTATCTGTGTGTTCACGATCAACAGCAGTCGAGAAGAAGAGTATTTGAAAAAGAAAGTGAATGTGATGATTGGACAGTGAGCGAGGGGGGTGTGTCTGTGACAGTCAAAGATGTGTGTGGCAAGCCAAGACAGGTATTCACCTCCCTTTGTAATAACAGCAGATCGCTGCTTTACTGTGGAGATAACTGATTGCTACAAGCCTATGCAGCGGAACAGATGAAGCTTTCAATCCCAGCACTATGAGAGACGGCATACCAATGAACCAGTAGAGGAACAGATAGTTAAGGAAGAAAAAAACGGGAGATGGCCAAGAGCCGTGTATGTATCAGTGTCGCTTTCGGCAGGTTGAGAAAACAAGGAATCTAAGGGCCTAAAAAGTGAGGCGCAACTAGCCGTTCAGCGACTGAACATGTAACCTGCAGTCCTGACCTGTATCCCATTGAAAATATGTGACTGTTGAGCGACTGAAGTCGTACATCAAGCAAGAATGAGAAAGAATTCCACCTACAGAGCTTCTAAAATTAGTGTTCTCAATCCCCAAACGCTTATTGAGTGTTGTTAAAGGGAGAGGTGATGTAACACAGTGGTAAACATGCCCCTGTCCCAGATTTTTTGGAACAAGTCGCAGGCATTGAATTCAACATGAGTATTTCCAAAAAACAAAAAAGTTTATCAGATTGAAAATTAAATATCTTGTCTTTGTAGTGTACTCAATTGAATATAGGTCGAAAAGGTCAATGCAAGTCATTATATCCCCGAACGCCGAATGGCGTTTTTGATCCGGCTGCTGCCGCCGGATAACGCGATAACTTCAGTAATATTTCAATTACAAATTACAAATTTTGCACATAAGTAAGTATCATAAAGAGGAAGAACTGATTTGATTTTGGACAATTTACGATGTCTAGATTGGCCACCAAGGGCCAAAAACTGATTTAAGTGTTAACGCGATAACTGCTGTAATATTTCAATTAGAAATTCCAAGTTTTGCTTATAAGTAAGTATCATAAAGAGGAAGAACTGATTCGATTTTGGACTATTTACAATTTCTAGATTGGCCACCAGGGGCCAAAAATGGAAAAAAATCACTGTTTTTATCATATCTCTGGAAACATTTGTCCGATTGACCTCAAATCTAGTGCAAATGAAAGGTCATGACCCACCGTCAAAATTTTGACGCAAGGTGGAGCTTTGTCACGTAAAATTCACCAGTTTTGCTATATCTTTGGAACTATTTCTCCAATTGACATGAAACTATGTGCAACTGCAAGGTCATGACCTCACAACGTGTCACATGATGACATCATACCTGTTTGGTTCAATATTTTGCCACCAGGTGGCGCTTTGTCATGGAAAATGACCATTTTGGCCATATCTTCAGAACCATTTGACCGATTGACCTGAAATTAAGTTCAAATGAAAGTCTATTCAAGGTCTATTCAAGGATTGGGGAATTAGAGGATTGGGGGCATTCTGGTATATACCCCCAGCCGTCGCCTCTGAGGGCATAAGCCGAGTTGTATTCTGTTTTTATTTACATTTAACTCTACATCCCAACTTCATTGGACTTGGTGTTTGTAGAACCCGATACCAATATTCTGTCCACAACACAGATCACATAGCACATGGAAGTGGTGGCAAAAAAAGAGTAGAGCACATTGCAAAGACTGGTAAAAAAAAAGCAGGTCAGTAAAGGGATAATCAGGGTGTTACCAACATAGACATATGCAGCCCGTCCAAACAAAAAAGTCACAAATTCTAATATTTCATTGGACCGCCTTTAACTTTGATTACAACACACATTCATCACGGCATCATTTCGGCATCATTTCAATAAGCAAATGAAAAGTCTGAACGTTTATTTCTGTCTTGAGTTGGGGAAATTTGCATTGATGATGGGAAAGTGGGACCACCGCGTAAAGTTTTCTTCAGCGCATCCCAGAGATTGTCAATGGTGTCAACGTCTGGACTGTACTCTGGCCAGTCCATGTGAGGAAATGTTGGCTCATGCTCCCTGAACCACTCCATCACAATTTGAGCCTGATGAACCCTGGCACTGTCATCATGGAGTACGCCCCTGCCACCAGAGAAGAAAAAATCCATTGATAGAGACACCTGGTCATTCAGTATATTCAGGTAGTCAGTGGACCTCAGTTTTTGGGCACATACTGTTGCTGAACTTGGATCTGACCAACTGAAGCAACCCCAGATCATAGCACTGCCCCCACAGGCTTGTACAGAAGCCACTAGACATGAGTGCATCACTTTATCCACCTCTTCTCTTACCTGATGTGCCCATCGCTCTGGAACAGGGTAAATCAGACCATATAACCTTTCCCATCGCTCCAGAGTCCAATCTTTATGCTCCTGAGCAAATTGAAGCCTTTTTTTCCCCTGAATAGCTTCTCTAAGTGCTTTCTAAGGCTGCAGGGCTGTTTAGTCACGATCCCTCGAGTTCTCTTCACATTGTGTTTGTGCGTGTGTGTGTGTGTGTGTGTGTGTGTGTGTGCGCGCGCGCGCGTGTGTGTGTGTGGGGGGGCACCCAAATGCTCTATTTCCACTAAATACGGCCATGAGTTCTGCTATTGATTTTTTAGGACTTTGTTTCATCAAAAATTTAAGTGATCTCCTATCATGATCATTGAAGATTTTTTCCCAACCACATTTCCCGACCACAAAGATGATGGTTTTAATTCAGAATTGGTTTTAATTTAGAACTATTTTTCTTGGTTTTAATAATGCATTTTAGTTGTTTCAGCAATTTCCTCATTTTTCTTTGCTTCATGCAAGGCAATAATTTGACCCTTCTGAAGCAGAGTAACATCTTTTCCATGACCACAGGACGTCTTCCAACATGGTTGTTCGAGAAAAAAAAAGCTACTCACAGCATGAATCAGGGTTAGAAAACTCACTGCCAGCTGAAACACAGTAATCACTGCTGTAATTTTCCAATGGAAGCTCTTGCCTATTTGCTTAGTCAAATCCACGTAGCTACTTGTTTTTTGGCCAGGCAGTATATTTAGTACAGTTGAATGTCTGAACCCTAATAGTAGGAATCCAGAACTTACTTTTGTTAAAGAATATATCCAATAAAAAAAATTTAGAGACTTAGTACTTGCATGCTTTCTCAGCTCTGAATATCATCACCTCAGCTTTAAATAGCAGCAATAAAAGAGCCAGCCGGCGACGTTACGAGGAAATAATTATGAACCTCTTAAGCCCAAACACCCCTGGTACCGAGGGCAACCAATACAAATCATAAATACATGTTCCCTAAAAGCAACATTGTTATGTGGCATATCCACTTAACGAAAAGAAACTTGGCGAAAGGCTCCAAATTTTTTATTTTTACCTCAACCGAACACAAGTCAAGCAGCAAGAAAGTAAATTAGCATGTAGGAAAACAGGATAACATAATATCAGTGCTCGATTGCTAGCGTTTCTACTTAATTTGTGCAAGGCATACAAACGACACATCAAATGAAAAAGGAAAGTCTACTGAATCTAACAATATAAGCCATGTCATTTTATACCAACACCACACTCAAAAAACAGCAGGCATACACTTTACATTCGACAGTGATGAGCAAATATTTTTTCTTACCTTTGATATTTTGTTGTATACATCTGTGCTTGAGGCTAAATCTGCACTGGCTAACTCTGTCTGAGTTAAATTTGAACAACAGCCTCCAGTTTCTATGCATGATTTTTTCTGGAGCATTGCTTCCGGTGAGATAAATCTGCTCCACTGGAGTCAAACTTCATTGCCTATGAACGTTTTTTTGTTTTAATGGGAAAATGTTACCAGGACTGGCTGAAATATGAAAAAAATAAAAAAATTTTGAAAATAAAAAAATAATAATAAATGTTTGTATTTTAATGGAATGTATGTCTGTAGTGACATACACTCTAAATTAAATTAAATGAGTTTTACAGTTTGGAACATGGTTTTGGAATCAAAAAGTTCAAATAGCCAATTTTGGAGATGCCACCTTATCAAATAAAACTTCTCTTATTTTACTTGATTAGAGTAAACTTTGGCACACATAATGGTGAGATTATGTGCTGTAATTTTTAAAGGTTTCAGACTGCAACTAAATAATTTCAAAAGGGAAACAAGTAAAATTTTGGTTTGGCAGAAATGAGATCTTTCATTCATGCAGGGTTCCATGTTCATATACTCTGACTCAGTGACATATATTTTACACCATGACAAAATCCCCAAGGTGTTATCTTTATTATGATACTAAGGTCATTCAAATGGACCAAGTAGTTGCAGAGATTTACTCATTTTATTTTGGGCATGTCATTTTTGAGTCAGAGGCTCAGGGCTTAAGAGGCTTACTGTTTCACATTATTGAGCGTTTGTAAAACTGCAGTCCACTCATTCATAGCCATACCTGCTTAGCTTAATTAGCTAAGCTACACTGATCTGAATGATTGGAAAGCTAGGCTAGCTAGCTATTACACTGGTCTGAACAAATTTAAATCCATAACTGTGATGAGTTTAAAGATAAATCACCAAGCAATGCAGTCACCTTTTGCTGTCAATATGTTTTTTTAAATTCCATTGACGATTACCCAGCAATAGCCTCGTGCTGTTTTGAGCAAATAAAGTTAACTTGGGAGTTCCTCCTTTGCTAAGCACTGAAATAGCCAGTGGCAGTTTGTGGCAGATAATGTCTTGAACTTGGTGGCAAATCACATGATTAAATGCATCGATCAATGAGCCTTCATCTTGCCTTCATGAAGGGGTCCACACGCTTTTTTTTCCCCAAGAATGTTTATATAATGAACTCAAAATGGACTACAGAAGCTTCAATTATCCAGATACTAGTTTAAACAGTTTCAGACCACATTTTATGACTTTGTGATGTGTAAATCTGGAAAAATTGGAAGGGTTTGCATATTACCACAGTAGTATATTTCTTGTTTGCAAAGATGCACAATATTAGTTATAAGTTGATCAGGAACCAAAAAATGACCCATCTTTCACCCTGAAAACACAAAAGGGGGAGATGGAGACTCAGTCTCAACAAGCACACACACACACACACACACACACACACACACACACACACATGCACGCGAACACACACACACACACACACACACACACACACACACACACACACACACAAATATATGAAGACCACAATGGAAAGATGATCAGAGTCACATTTTCACGTTGTGGAGAAATGATGAATGAAAAATTCAAAATGATCTTAGAAACAAAGCACTGAAAAAATATGCAAAAAATATAAAATATGTTAAATATTACAATGATATATAATATTATTATACATCCAATTAGGCTGCGGTGGACTTGATTAGGTACCAAAATCTTGGTCCAGACAATGCATTAGTTTACTGATATGACCTCACTAATAATAGTATTTCTGTGCTAGTGTGGCATTTGTTTTTTAATCCAGAAGAAAATGATATAAATTTAGCCAGTTCAGTACTATACCGTAAAAGATTCCTTGGTTACTCCCCCCCATTTTGTATCCTGAGGACTGTAGCAAACCTTTTATATGTTTTAAACCAGGCAGTGCTCATAGCTATTGGGAAGCCTATTAAATCTAGTTTACCCAAGGGCCTCACTGTACAATGCTTACATAGGGGTAAATACCCATCCGCAGCCCAGAAAGAATAACTGTTAAAAGCAAGTCGATATCTGAGCGGGTAACAGATCAGAAATTCGCAGATATTGGAAGAAGGAACTCTCCTTATCGTCCAAGATAATTAGCATTTCCCCACTTGATTAAACTAATGAGCCATCTGTACCACCATCTCCACACTCACATTAACATTTTATATAGAGAGATTTGAGCGGGGAAATGAAGATCATATCACAGCAGTAATGTGATAGGCCAGCGATTATGTGGAATAACCCCTATCCCAATGACTGCAGATTATTTCTTGCATATGCTGCCGGGATCAATTCTGTCTTAGGAGACTGCAATTCACCTCTGCTATTTTCCTAGAACTTTATAAACCTTCAGCTTAATGATCATACAATAAGTCAATTAGCATAAAAGGCCAATTATTGCAGTAATAAAGTATATAAATTTTCGACTGCTGTCCAAAAACCCGCTGGAATACACTGCCTGACCAAAAAGGGTTTCCAATTTAAAAAAAAAGAAAAAAAAAAGAAAAACTGAACAGCCTGTAATTGAATCATTATTGCAGTGATTAATATGATTCAGCTGACAACAATTATTTTTACCCTTAGTGATGCAGGGTGTAGCTTCTCTTTTCTTAAAAAACCGTGTCAGGAGATTTATCTCCTGGTCAAAAAAAACATTCAACTCTGTTTAAAGAGGGCAAATTATTGGCCGCATCAAAGGCAGAAAATAACTGAAGAGATTTCTGAAATAATTGAACCTGGGTAAAGAATGAATTATTGAAACCTGGAAGGATTGTGGTGAACCGTTAGCTTTGCAGAACAAATGGGTCACAAAAAATCACCATGAATAATCACGACTGAAGATCAGTCAAAGGCTTGGTGAAGTCTCATCATTAAAAAAAAAAGAATAAGACTCGGGCTGCCTGATAGCTCACTTGGTAAAGCATCATGTTGCGAAGCAGAAGTGACTATCACGTCGCGGGTTCGAGCCCCACTTTGTACCAGCTGGCAGTGGTTGGCAGCTTTTTGAGATCAACGCACAACTGGCTAATGCACTACAAGGTAGCAAATTGGGAAGGGAATATAATAGTTGCTCAAGCGCTTCCTGTTGGCCAGACGGGTGCTTGTCAGGAAAATTCTAAGCCTGGTCAAGTCCGGGTATCCTCCACCCTCGTTCTGAACTTGCAAAGATTCAACCATTGAGTGTATAAGAAGCAGCGGCGGACAGGCGCGTGCTTCGGAGGAGAGCCGCTGACTGTCTTCACTCTCCTGAATTGGTCGCAAATGGGCGAGCCTTGTACAATGACCAATGACCCAGTTCACCAACTGGGCATTCCAGATTCAGGTGCGATTGGAGATGCCAAATAAATTTAAAACAAAAAAAAAAAGACAGTAGAACTCATGGCTGTATTTAATTGTGAAAGTACCAGCATGTCCGCATGCCCAATGTGACAAGAACTTACATGATTGAAACAACACAGCTGTGTGGCCACAAGAACGCCATGTGTTCGTAAGGCTAATTGGGGAAAAAACTAATTCAATTTGCAAAGGAGTGTGAAGATTGGACTGAGGAGCAACGGGAAAAGGTCATGTGATCTGATGAGTCCAGATTTACCCTGTTCCAGAGTGACGGGTGCATCAGAGTAAGAAAGGAAGCTCATGAATCGATGCACCCGTCACGCACAGTGCCCACTGTACTGGCCTCTGAGGCAGTGTTATCATCAGGGGTTGCTTCAGTGGGACAGGTCTGGGCTCCGCAACATTATGCAGCAAAGCAATAAAATGAGGTCAGCAGACTACCTGAATATAGTGAATGCCCGGGTAATCCCATTAATGGATTATTTAATCCCGGACTGCATGGGCATCTTCCAGGATGACAATACCCACAGTTATCTGGCTCAAATTGCAAGAGAATGGTACAGTGAGCATGAGGAATCATTTTCACCCGTGAATTTGTCACCACAGGGTCATGACCTTCACCAAATTAAACTTTTTGCGATGTGCAGGAAAAGGTTTCACAGAGTGATTTGACTTTCCTGTCATTAGTACAAGATATTAGCCAAAAAATGATGCAACTTTGGATGAAAATAAATGTTGCATGGTTTTGTAGAAATTAAACCATGACTAATGTGCAGTCCAGCAAAATATTAGCGTGCGACTTTGGTCAAGCAGTGTTCAGAGTTTTTCCATCTTCAGGTTCATGGACATTACCTCATGAAGGAAAATCACACATTTATCAAGGAGCTGCTTTTGGGAATGACATTCATGGTTAACTTTGCGTTGATTCTGAACCCAATTGGCTCTAACTCATATCCAATAGAACCTGGAATAGATTCTAGCCGGAAGGGTAAATGGTATTAAAGTCACAACAATCTAGGGGTGTGTTTCCCAAAATTACAGATGCTAACTCACATAGTTGGAACCCTAGACTGTGAATGGACGAACTATGTAAGTTGCTAACCTAGTTAGCGACTATGCTTTTGGGAAACGGCCCTCAGATCAGAGCAAATTCACATGAATACTTGATGAACCCCTTTCTCCCAGATGTGCAGTAATGATCCCTTATTCAAGGCCTCATGACTTTGTGACACAGAGACCAAAAAAAAAGAAAAAAGAGAAACACTTGTACCATTTAAAACTCAACTTAATTCAGTTAATTTTATGATTGATTTTCATCATTAAAATGAAGGTTTTTATTTTAGTTCACAAGAAACAAAAAAAGGGAGGTAAAACCATGCACTTATTTAATCATGAACTCCTTGACCAAAAGTTGGCCTCATCTCCAGGTGATACTCAGAAGTACTGATTATCTGTGAAGCCAAATTTAAGCACCTCCTCCAAGGACTGAAAATGGAAACATTTTTGCTTTGGTAATTATGTTTTGAGAAAAACAATAATAATTACAGTTTTACAGCGTATACTTTGACCCTTAATGAAGCCTTTGCCTTATCTGGCATGTTACTATATTTGAATCCTTATGACAGTTGAACCACCAAACCGCTCAGGGAGTGCAAACCTACACCAACCATTTGCCACAAAGAACTGAATAAATACGGCAGTGATGGCCATATTTGAACTCAAATGCATCCCAAAATTTTATCACTTGTTCCTTGGCCCATAGCCCACACTTCCATCAAATATCATTGAAAATGAGAAACAGATTTGATAGATATTATCTGGACAAAAAAAAAAGACAAACACTCATGAGTGAATACGTAACCTCAGCCAAATTTCTTTGATAAAGGTAAAGAGAGGCTATCGAAGAATGTCATCATTCGGTCCCGAAACTGAACCTTGACTAATGCCAATTGTATTACATACTATTGTGTATGACATGTCACCGGACCGTTGAGATCAGTTGAGATCAGTACTGTATACCATAAAAATGTCTCTGGCCCTGCTTACTGCAAAATTGGCCAGTGTATTATGTCATATGGATATTCTGTTAATATTTATTTATTTATTGAACTGTGAGGATTCTGCCTCACCTAACTTACCTCTGAAAGCATTTCACTGAACCTCTCACAGCTAATTAGGTTAATTGGCAATACGTCAGTAACATGATTGACCATACAATTTCCTTCAAAGTTAAAGATGGTGAGGGCTTCACCACTCAGTGAAAGACTGAATGAGCAATGAGGGAAAATTAAGTTGCTGCTGGAAGAGGTGTTGGTGGTTGTGATCTTCCCTCTGGTGGAATAATCCCCAGTGCAGTGAGGTGGATACTGTACTGAAGGAGATGCCGTATTTTGGATGAGACGTTAAACTGAGGTCCTGAATCACTGTGGTCATTAAAAATGCTATGACACTTAACGATAAGAGTAGGGGGTTCCCCAATGTCATGGCTAAATTCCAAACCTGCCACCTAATCATCCCCTGATCTAATTGGCTATGCTATTTGCCCTCACCCTCTCCACCTCAACCCCCAGGGCTCCCTTGAAAAAAAGATTTTGATCTCAATGGGACTTTCCTGGTTGGTCAAATAAATAAATAAATGAACAAGATCCGGAAATTCTGCGGCTTCCTCTGGGCCTGAGCTTATTCAAGCTGGACTGAGGCAAAGTGTGCCTCAAAGACCATTCAAATTTCTTTAAAAACACATGCCATGTGCCATACCCTCCAGGCTAAAGAGGAGAGGGACCATCTGGCTTGTAATTAGCGCAGAGTTCAAAATCTAGCATCCATGATAGTATGGGGGTGCATTAGTGCACATGGCACGAGTAACTTGCACATCTGTGACGATACTATTCATGCTGAACAACAGATACAGGCCCTGAAGCAACACATACTGCCATTAAGATATTCTTTTTCAGGGAAGGCCTTGCTTTTTTGAGCAAGATGATGCTAAACACTACAGCAGTTCATCTCGCCAGTTCCCAAACGCTAGCAGTGTTGTTCAAATGAGAGGCGAGTCAACACAGTGGTAAACGTGCTCCTGTCTCATTTCAACATTTTTGGAAACAGGGTTATAACTGCATTGAAAATTAATCTGGAGATGGTGCCCAAGAACTCTTCTAAAGAGGGGAGTTCTAATGTCTGAACTGGTAGTATAGACATTGCATGAATCATATCCCCCCATTAAATCTGATTTGCTAGCAGGGAGTATTTCATTATATATTTCATGATGCCTGTGTATTGGGTCATTGAAATCATTTCATGCGGTTCAAATCCAGAGGGCAGATGCACTATGCAATAAGGATAACCTAATGCCTCATGTAAACTTACCCCTGAAATATTGTGTTCCTACAGAACTTCACCGCGTAGTGGATCTGCCCTATGAGTTATAAAGTTATAGGGGTCGTGCACGCATAGGTGAGGATCGGCTCGATATGACATCTGCAAAGAGAGGTGAAAAGGAAAAAAAAACTACACATACCACTGTAAAAAATATTCACAGCCTGCACCCCTAGCTGCTGTTCTAGACCTATATTGGAAAATTTTCTCTGAAAAAAAACCCCAATAATTGTGCAAGCTGAGTATAAGCTTCAGTGCTTTTTCAGTTCTTTCTCTCAGAATCGCAAGAGGATAAATAAACTCATTTGCTAAAACAAACAAACAGTGCCCTGGAATACTGCTCACTCCTCAGTATTTAGGTAATTAAGCTGCTGACACCTTCCTGTGGTCAAACAGTAGAGCTCATGTTCACATTCAGGAGCAAAAACAATAATTTACGAATATTTTCCAGCAATCACATTTTGTTTTTACATCTCACAGGGATAGTTTGCCTTTACAGCAGTTAATTTAAGTTTTTCTTCTCTCAGGCAAGCATTTCAAGGCACCACTGCGTTTTCGACCCCAACTGCATGCTGTATTATGGTCATTCAAATCTTGAAATGAAGAGCTTATTTTCAGTAAAAAAGTACCAGACTTCTGTGAGGTCTCTAATCCAGCAAAGCATTATTTCAGAGTGAATTTACCCGTTTGTTTAATGGATTAACAAACCTCACTCGTGTTTCAACAAAAATGGAAGTGAGAAGATAATGACAGAATTTTAAGGGTGAAATGTTCTTTTCAGTCTTTCAAGATCCCTAATCATCTGTCCACTGCGTCTCCAGCTTCCAGCTGGAAGAACATATCCATTGATGGCTTTAATATCCATCCACACTGTCCTGGAGAAAATGCATATTGGGTACAGTGGGCTGGCACCCCTTATTGGCAATGCACAAACAATACACAAATGCACAAATTCTTTAAAATTTATTCATAGAGAAACTCTAAATACCAACATGTGAGAAATACTGTACAATATTAATGTTCCAATGGATTCAACCAAAATAATTTATTGGTTTAATCAAAGAAACAATTTTTCTAAATCAAGGTGACACAATTAATGGAACCTTTAAATATTACTGTAAATAAAATCTATCAAAATTAAACCAGGTATTAAATTCTATTTATTTAGTTTCATCTTAGTGTTTAGGAACTACTTGTATATTGTCCTTACATCACTTCCTGTTTCAGAGTAAATAGAGTGTAATAATAAGGTTACACGCATGCAATATCCCTTTGGCATTCAACATCATGAAGAAAACAAAACAACTGTCAGTTCAAAAGAGGCAGATGGTCATAGATCTTCATAAATCCTTTAATGGCGACAATAATTTTTGCAAGCAATTGAATATGGCATTCAGCATTGTCAGCCCTATTATTATAAAATTACAAAGACATGGAACAGTTGAAAACCTCAAAAGTATGCAGACACAATTCCATTTAGCCCCCCCAGGATACTGAGGAGGATGGTGAGAGAAGCAACAAAATCCCAAAGAATCTTTGTGATGAAATTGCAGGTCTTGGTGGCATCTTGAGGTCACCAGATTTCAAAAAGCACCATATGGAGACACCTCCACAAGCACAGGCTCTTTGGAAGGGCTGCCAGAAGAAAGCCTTTTCAGTCCAGATGACACAGATGTAAGTGCTTTGAGTTTGCTAAACATCATTAAAATTATGACTGAAACAAGGTCCTTTGGTCTGATGAGACCAAAAATTGCACATTTCAATCAGATACAGCATCAGCATTTTTGGTATCGAAACAGCAATGCATACAAGGAGAAGCACTACATACCCGTGGTGAAATATGATGGTGAGTCAGCCATGTTTTAGGGCTGTTTTAATTCAAGAGGTCCAGGGGCACTGGTCAAGATTAATGTCACTATGAATTCCATCAAGTATCAGGATATTTTGGCTGACAATCTGATTGCCTCTGGCAGAAGGCTGGGACTTAGCCATTAGTGAACTTTGCAACAAGACAGTGACCCAAAGTTCACCACAAGATCCACACAGAAATGGTTCTGTGACAACAAAATTAATGTTCTGCAATGACCATCTCAGTTGCCAGACCTCAATCCAATTGAACATCTGTGGGCTGAGTTGAAGAGGGCAGTTGATAAACACCAACCCAAGAATGTGAAGGATCTTAAAGGATCTGCTTATAGGAACGTTCCAAAATCCCGCCAAATGTGTGCCATAACCTTGTAAAAATTTACTGGAAAAGAATACATGCTGTTATCCTTGCCAAAGGTGGCTGCATTAAGTACTAAATGAAGGGTGCCAATAATTATGAAACCTTCTCAAAATTTATTTTGTATTAAATGATTGTTATGATTTTGGTTGCTTCCATCAAAAAATTAATAAAAAATTTCACATATGTAAGTACATTCTGTTTCTCTATAATTATATTATATATTTATTTTTTTATTTATTTTCAATTTTTTGCATTGTTTGGGCATTGTCAGTCAGGAGTTCCAGTAATTTTGGAGCCAACTGGTATCTTATTTGTTCCAGTACATTTCCATCAGTAACAAACCTGAATTACGTGTCTTAAATTTGATGGTAAATGAAATGGATCCTCTTGATATAAACCCTATCAATGCGATGTGGTGTCACTCACTAACCATCATTCTACCGGCCAATTTTACACACACAAACTACCAGGCAGGTCCTCATGGACCCCAGGCGGGAAGACCATGACATCACTGCAGTAAGAACAAATTCAATGCAGCAAACACACATAATTTTATTGAAGAACAAAATCCACTACTGCTGAATATTAATGATGTATTATAAATGCAATAAAATTGCAATAATATTGCAATAACTAGCATACAGTTCGCAAATTATAGCACCACAAAAGAAATGTTGGCATTATATACATGATTTTTGCAGCTCATGCAGCTGTAAAACATTCTGGATCAAAACTTCTGTCTTTTCCTACAGAATTTAAAACAAAAAAGTAATTGTAAAGTAATTTGTGTTCAGAATTTGCCTTAAGGCCTCTGTCTAGTTTGTCTTTGTCTGTTGGCCATTATGAATCTGAAACAACCGAAAAGAAGTTAACTTTCAGTGTGCTATTGAATTATGAAACAAAAGACAGATAAGTTTTACTCTGGGGTCTGGTTGGACCTCAGTAACAAATTAAATACACCTTCACAATGCAAAAAGCTGATCTTCTGGTGCTTTAGTGTTTTAATTAAGATATAAATTCTGACAAATTCATAAAACGGTGAGGCAGGATGTCACATATTTTTAAAATGGCAAAGGAATATATCGGTGCGGGGTACAGATGCAGCCCACTCGGTAGGAAAAAGGCTCAAGGGTAAAGCTGGCCTGGGTGATATTAATTCAAACCATACATTCACCATCGTTAAGTCTCATAGTCTTATCGTCACGCTAGTATTTTGTGGTATGAGCAAAACCGTCACATGTTACAAGGTAATCAAAGTCACTTGGGAGACGACGCATAACCTTATTTTCAGCAATACCCAGTGAGTGACAGATACAGCAAATAAGAAAAAAAGATCAAACCTGTAGAAGAGAATAAACCTTGTTCCGCGTAATAACAGCAGTAATGAAGGCTGCCCGTTTAACCTCATAAACTCTCTAAACTGCATTTTAGCACAAGTGCAGTTGAAAGAGGTAATTTTTCACACCCGTTTCCCGTGGTTCCTCATCTGCTAGGAAGCAGATTTATCAGCATTTGCTGTAGCTATTAAATTTCAAAGGCAAAGCTCAACCCTCGTGTAAAATTCTAACATATTACATTACTGAAAAGATAAAATAAAATACATTAGGGGAGCGGCAACAGGGACGAACACTAGCCGTCATGAGGAACTGGACAATGCAGGCCACAACTAATCGGTGAAAATTGATGAAGTTTCACAATCTAACAAAATCCCTGAAATCGAACAGAGGAGGCCCAATGAGAGGCTGGGGAGCATTTCAGCGAGCTCAGCTTGCAGTGATCACAAGTATTACACACTATTTCATATCAGTGCGCGCACACACACACACACACAAACACACACACGCATGAAACCACGATAACGCATACAAGCACACACGTCCCCCCCCCACCCCCCCGCCACACACACACACACACACACACATACACACATACATACACATGCACACGCACGCACGCACACATACACGCAAGCACGTAAATACATACATGCACACACACCCATGCGCGCACACACCCGCACAAACGTAAACACATACATACACACACACTCATACACACATGCACAAACACATAGACACGCATACACTCACAAACATACAAACATAAGCACACACTCGTGCATACGCACACTTGCACACGCACACATACATGCACACATGTACACACAAATATACCAACCAAACACACACATGCATTTACACATACACACACAAAACGCACATGCATAAATGCACACAAATACACACCCTCACACACAACTACAAACACATACACACATGCACGTACACACATACCTATGCACACTCACTCGCACAAACACACACACAAACACAGGCATACACACACAAATATAAACTCACAAAAACACACATATACACACAAAAAACATATATATACACACACAAAAACACATGCATACGCGCACATGCACACATACCCACACACAGACACATACACATGCACGCACATGCACAGACACACACACATATACAGACACAAAAATGCTCGCATACATGCACACGCATACATAGTCACACATACACAGTTGGCATTTGATTCACCCAAAATGACCATGACCTCCCAAAATGTTTATGTTACAACTTGATTTCATGACATTAAAGCTTTGAAGACAGCAGCAGAATTTGCTTAAACCTTTTACTCAAGTAAAATGCTGAATGCTTAAGTTGTAATTTGCATTGAAAAATGTGAATATTTAGTATCATGTGAAGAATGTACAAACGTTTATATTTGGACAAGACTGTAATTCCTACAGGGTGCCTCCCAGTGGTAATGTAGTTAATGACCTCCAATCTCAGACTGTAATAGCTTTGATTTTATCAATGTTCACTGGCATTTTGTGCAACCCTTATAGGAACCCGATCAGACCTTTACCACTCTGTCATCCTCCCAATTCTTTTAGTCTGCACCAAGTTCTGTGATATGGTGTGTATGTGGTAACGGCTGGCTTATGGCCTGTGATATGGTGTGTATGTGGTAACGGCTGGCTTATGGCCTGTGATATGGTGTGTATGTGGTAACGGCTGGCTTATGGCCTGTGATATGGTGTGTATGTGGTAACGGCTGGCTTATGGCCTGGTATATGGTGTGTATGTGGTAACCGCTGGCTTATGGCCTGTGATATGGTGTGAATGTGGTAACCGCTGGCTTATGGCCTGTGTTATGGTGAGTATGTGGTAATGGCTGGCTTATGGCCTGTAATATGGTGTGTATGTGGTAACCGCTGTTTTATGGCCTGTGATATGGTGTGTATGTGGTAACTGCTGGCTTATGGCCTGTGATATGGCGTGTATGTGGTAACGGCTGGCTTATGGCCTGTGATATGGTGTGTATGTGGTAACTGCTGGCTTATGGCCTGTGATATGGTGTGTATTATAGCCTGGCTGAAGCCCAACTAAAGTGGCTCAAGAGCTTCAAACACACTCGCAATCATAAAGACTTTAGTTCACCGTCCGTTTCAGGAATTAGTTACTGCTTGATGGTCTTTATCCGAAATCCTACATAATAAAGGTTTTCCATCCTACAAACAATTACCTCCATTTTTCCAAATGGCCCATTTTAAGGTTTTAAGTAAGATAAAATGCCCTGTGAAAGTAATGCAATGTCATTTAAACACAGATTTTTAAAATAGATTACACTAATAGTACTGTGGAAAAATAAATCTTCACTCGACCGTTTTTTGCAGCATCTCCTTGATGTGCACTACTGAAGCACGATTGTAAAATAGTTCAATGAATGTACTATGGATTAAGAATGACAACTGATGTCAATTGCAACTATTCATTTATTTAATTCAGTTAAACAAATAAAACAAATCATGAGTGAATAATTACAAAAATGAGATGAGTCTCTAAACACAGTGGAGGCAGGGAACTCCAGCCAAAGAAAGTGCATCGAAAGCAAATGTAAAACCTTGAGTTCACACTGCATTAAACAACTGAATCAAACTGATGAACCGCAGTGCACACCATATAGGCATAATTTTCACAATTCTTCAAATGAAAACAGACATTCCCTTGAACCAGTACTGAATATTCGCCACACTGTTAAAATAGTCCTGTTCCTCACTGTTCCGCCAAAGCAATACAAATTATGTGTCTGCTGAGCTGTTCAAAGTACGTGAAGTTAAAAAAATACATCTTCATTTTACACTAATTCATAATTTAATGACATGAGAAAGGGTTAAAATGCTCACTGAATGCATTCAAGTATACAAAAATAGAGCCTGAAAATGGCTGCATCTCTAATGCTTTTTTCAATCGTGTCATATTTAAAGAGTTATGGCTATAATGGTAATCTGTCCTTGAATTAAGGTCTTAGCACAATATTTTGATAATTGTGGGAAGCTTTAGCGACTGAGTGAACGTGCGAAGATGGCCAAAGAGAAGGAACGCTGACTTCCGCAGACAAGCAACAACAAAAATAATAATAATAACTATTGCGATTGAGTGAATGAGTGTGACTGCTCATGAGAAGGCTAGCCAGTATCATGATGAAAAACCCAAATCCTGGAGGGCAGCTCAATCAGCATCCAATTAAAGCCTCAGTAATTCTGTGTGTGATCGCCAGCCATGAATGAATTCGCTGAAAATCGCACTGAAAAAACACTGGAAACTGGCGAACACAGAGGCCACTCGAGCCGAGATTCTGAGTGGTGTGATTCAGATCATGTCTGCTGCAGTAAAATGTACATATGAACTAGAGTGTGACCAGACATTTTGATACAATGTTAATCTGAGCTTAAACAAGAACAGTCAGCTCATACCATGACTGAAAAATTCAGTACAATGCTAAAGTTATGCCTAGCCACACTTTTAAAAACAGCTAGGATTGATGAAGAGGGTCAGAACATTTAACATGTACACACCGACTTTTGTTTTTGGGCTTTGGTAGCCTAATTATTTTTGACACAAGTGCAATATTATAGCCAAACCATGTGATGAAATTTTCAAGCCAAAGGAAGTCGTAAAATTGTTTTGGACCTTTTTTCACAAATTAACTGCACAAACTCATGCAGTCTGGTGTTGCAGAAAATAATTCAGGGTCAGAGGTGGCTGAACGAGCGTTAGACATTGTCTCTCTCTGCTTGTCCGTGGGATAATAGAGGACGAACAGTTTAAATTCACTGTCCTGTTAGATAAAACATTTATTATTTG
This sequence comes from Gymnothorax reevesii, assembly GCA_029721435.1. Taxonomy (NCBI): domain Eukaryota; kingdom Metazoa; phylum Chordata; class Actinopteri; order Anguilliformes; family Muraenidae; genus Gymnothorax; species Gymnothorax reevesii. The sequence continues at coordinate 118,975,234 of CM056578.1, forward strand.
AATTACTTGATCTGCAGAATGTTCCAGACTCCTCCTCAACAGCTATCAGACCAGTTGCAATTGCATCATCATTGACACTACTATCGCACCCAAAACTTAGAAGATTGGAGTTTTACAGATTTCTGGCACCTTTCAGTGTTCCAGTTCTTTTCGAGGGTTAAGGATTGAGGAAGAAATTGTTTGTATCTACCTGTATTTCAATTGTGTTTTACATGCATGAGGTATTTACATAGCTAATGCTTGTCAGCATGTTTCTGTAACGATGAACAGGGTTACACAGAAGGAGATGGCAGAGGGTATGTGGAGGTTCTTGTTGGTCTTGCTATTTTTCTTGATTTGGGTCAAGTCTCTGAGTTTTACTGGTGAGAAGTCTATGCTCTGAAGCCCATAAGGGCCCCCGAGATGATTCTGTGCTGCAAACAGTTTTGGGAAGGCCCTGTCTGTCTCAATGAGAGAGCCCCTGTACACACGCAGTACAGAGCTTCAATAGTTCATGAAAGAAATGGACTGGTCCGCACACCTCCAGCCGATAAACCATCACTGGCACTTCTGCAAAGCCATTCTTTAATCAGGCCTAATCTCTATCCAATATTTCTAATCAGAGTCTAGTAGCCAGGTTCTAACATCTAGTGGGAAAAAAAATTCAGGTAAGTTGAACCTGTAATAGAAAAACCCACTCTATAATAATATCAATGATTTTGAGATGGAATTATTGAATTATTCCAGATTTTGGATAGATTCTGAATAAGTTGGCCACATACTCCTGGCTGCACTGTTTAATTGGACTCTGACTGATAGCAAGAGGAGACTGGGGTTCGTGAAGCCCCATGGAGCGATAAGCCCTCTTACTAGATGCCAGAGCTGCTTAAAATGGTTAAAATAGTGATGTGGCTTGTTCGGTTTCCCCTATTTGACAAATGGTTTCTTATAAGGTAATTTCAAAGATCATAGTAAAATTGCATACAGAAAAAAGAGCGATGCCTAATTTTAAACAGCGGAGAGCACTACCTATTCCGCATCTGTGGTGGGATGTGAGGGGTGAAAATGTGAAGACCTTAATCCAAGATCAGATCTAGCCGATACATGCAAGTGTAAAAGAGCTCAAGCGAAGCGGTGCTTCACAGACTCAAGCGAAGCGGTGCTTCACAGACTCAAGCGAAGCGATGCTTCACAGACATACTCGATGGCAACAGCATTCCCCAGTGAAGCTAATTCCACTGAACCATTTCATCTTCTTCATATCAATGCTATTATTTTCATCATTCTAATATACCAACAGAGAATATTTTTACTTCTCCATTTTAAATTCAACTGACTTTTCTATTTTTTGTTTTTCTTTTTTTTCAGATATAGATTGATTGATAAACTTTCTGGGGTTGTAAGTCAGAAAAATGACCTCAATTAAAGAAACTTGGTAAAATACAGAGAACAAAATGAAGACACGTTGGGACAAACGAGCCAGCAGCTCGCTTCAGCTCCAGGGATTTACACAGCTAACCAACACACAGCCTCAGAGAAAGCATCCTCCAGTGTACAACGTACGTTCTGTTTCCTTGTTTTAAAATAAAAATACATTCCATTTCATGTACTCTAACTTAATTGCATTTCAAATAAAGACCTGATAAAAAATCAGCAGGTAAACATCCCAAGAACAACAGAAAATACTGTCACAATACAACTTCAAAATATTGAAAGAATAAAATCATTGAAGCATACAGTATATAATTGAGTATAATATTGCACAAGGTGTGTGACAGAGACTGATCATATCAGTAGCCATGTAAAGAAGCCCGAATGTATGTTTAAGAAATGACTCATCTACTCTCCTGAACATTGTGCTCACGACTATGAGTCGAATATAAAATCCTTATCTTTCATGTGCATTTATTTGGGTTCATAATGGAACATTTTACAAATTACTCTAGAATTTCAGGATTAGAAGGTTGGTGAGCGTGTGATATGCTATCAAACCTCAGCACAAGAGAATATGGCACAGATTGCTGTTACTCAGTATAAGCCAGAGTGACCCCCTCTCCAAACATAAAGCCATCAGTCGAACCGAGCCGGAAAATCAGATCAAAATACACAAGCCTGCACTTCAATTCAAGTTAGTAAAGCAACTTTCAAAATATGTGGCTCTACACTTCAAATACATCAAACATTCTAAATGATGATTAGCAATCACTAATACTTTAAATAAGCCAGTATATAAAAATACATTAAATATGAATTTATGTACTACAAATTGACTGTGGTCGTTACTAGTACTTTTTTTTACTTTTGTCATTTCGTTTTTAATATTTGATTTTCTTGATCATGTTATTTCATGTTATCTTTACAAACAGATACAAATAATATGGACTTACAAAAGAAATTCAGGCAAGCTTACATGGCAAGCAGCTGTCTCTTTGGGCTTTTATCACCTCGCATGAAAACGCCCAAACGCTTCAAGGGAAAATGCATGTGTTTAAACAACTCTCCTCTAAACATTTACTTGTCTCTTTGATTGAAGAACACAATTCACTCTTGTTTGCACATGCCTTCAGGTACAATAAATCAGTGATGGCTGGTCTGCTGAGATTGGAGGGCACACAGTACTTCCCTTTTAACTCATAAGTAGTCGTGACCTGTTTTCAATCTTTTTCCTCGATTAACAAATTTTTCCATGATCAGGAAAAAACCCATCACCTGTTAAATAAACAGCATTCCTCTCAATGCAATGTTGTGGTGATTAAATAGTTAATTTTGGAAAAGAAATGTAATAAAAAGTGACCTTTCACTTTACAAAAACAGATAAACTTCCAAGTATGCTCTTAGAACATGCTGCGGTGCAAGATATTGAGTCTGTGCTTCATGGTTTTTTAAAATCATAAGGAAGAAAACAGAGACTGTCAACAAGTATCCACAAACTAAACAACGTTGATTGAGATGCAACTTTGCAATTTCTCATCTTACCTTGCCGAGGAGGGCCGGCCACACCTCACAGTGTTGAGTGTTCTCACGAGTTGAGAGTCCAAGTGATGTTGAGTGAAATGATTGAAAATGGCGGAGGACCCATCTTAGTTAAAAGGGCTGTTTACCTTCAGCTCACCAGCCACCACTGCTATAAATGAACATCAATGTTGCACAACCAGCAGTTGCAAGTAAAAATCCAAACTGTGGGGCAGATGGATTTGTCAGACATAATATATAAAGTGATCCAAACCTGTTTCCAGTTAAACATCAGGATCTCCAGTTTTGGTACTGTAAGACATTCCAAATTTCCACAATTCTCTTCTTTGCTTCCAAGTGCAATAGGCAGACACTCAAACATGAGGTACATGACTTAATTTCAATACCTAATGAATTTGGTTATAAAAAAAGAAACCCAAAGTACTTATTTTTATAGCAGCAACTTACTGGTTCTGAGCACTGAATTTCAATGAGAAACAATGTGAGCCGTACGTATGTTCATACCGATTTTTACAAACTATCACTGCTTTTTTAAGGCTGTATCTGCAACAGAATCACAGGTGCTGCATGCCTAATTAGCATGAGTGGTCTGATGTTGCCAGCCAGTCCCTTGGAAACATATTTCAAATGGTACTTCAGAAATTACAGATGCTTAAGTCAAAAAGGCACTTTTCTCGTTTTTAAGGGACATAGATGGCCTACATTCGACTGAGGGCCGACTGCTCCTCTAGCACCTGTAGGTAATCTGGAGTACCTTGCAGCTTCGCTTTCAGTTCGTAGTACTCACTCTTTCGCTGCTCAACCACAATTTTACTATGATTTCCCCCTATTAAAGATTTTTTCATTTTTTTGTCCTGTGTTTTGTCAGGGTAGCGGATCTCAAATCCACTTACACCTATAGTGTTGAAATCTTTTTTATTTTCCAAATAATTGTGAAGGAACATGTTGGATTCCCTTCCAGGTAAAAACTCATCCAGCTCATCCATGGGGCCCAGTCCTCTGTTTCTGGGATCCAGGGGGTCCATATCCTTATCGGCTCCACCCCTGAGGAAGAGCCTCTGAGAGTCAGTGAATGTCAAGCAGGACTCAGAGTCCCTCAGGCCGCAGGTGTGGCTGCTGCTCATGTGCTCTATGGTCTGGGGAATGAAGGTCTCCCCGCCCAGGTCGTCGGCCTTGCTGGACTTCCGGTCTCGCTTTCGCAACTGCAGCTGTATAGAGCCGCACTCCTGATTCCCCAGACCCTCATGTCTGCCCGCAGGGTTCTTGGCTCTCCGCAGCACGAACACCAGGAGGCAGAACGCCACAAAAACCGTGAGGATCAGAACCACCAGGATGCTGAGGATCATGATGGACAGGGGCACCGGGCCCCCCGGGGGCATCCTGCCCACATCTCCTGGTGAGGCAGAGGCCAGCACAGTGGTGGCACCAGTCAGGATCAGCGGGGGCTTGGCTATGAGCTTAGGACATAAAATGTCATTCTTCAGTAATCTCAGCTCAATATTAGAAAACTGAACAGGCGACGCACATTTCACCTCCTTCGTCACAACCCCGTCGCTCAGCTTTTCAAGCCACAGCTTCAAAGCCACTAAGTCACAAGTGCAGTCCCAGGGATTGCCTTCCAGGTCGATCTGAGTGAGAGATCTCAGCTGGTCTAGGACACCACTCACTGGCAGATAAGGGAAATGATTGTTCTTCAGGTTCAGCCGAGCGAGAGGGACACCAGCGAATATGTAAGCTGGCAAACTCCTCAGAATATTATTGTTGAGATAGAGGAGCTGCAGGCTGGGCATGGGGTCAAACGTGCCCGTCAGTATCTCCTTTATGGCATTATATTCCAAATACAAGTACTGAAGGTTAGTCAGCCCCAGGAACATTTCAGGGTACAGACGGTCCAGCTGATTGCCATTTAGATATAGCCTGCGGAGGTTGGTCAAATTTGCAAACACACCTTTCTGAACTGTCGCTATCTGATTGCTGCCCAAATGCAATAAATCCAGACCTTCAAATCCCCGGAAATCATCTAAGCCGATGTCTCTTATGTAATTGCTGCTCAGGTGCAGTTTCTTGGCATTGGGCGGCTTGGGTACGAGATCAGCGAGGTTTTCAATATTCCTCCCCTGGCAACTCACGCTAATGCCAAAATCATATGGATGCGCTTTACATGTACAAGGAAGTGGGCACACAAGAACTGGGGGGATCTTTGTCTGATAAGTCGCATTTTGGTTGAAATTTCCTGCAACAATCCCTAAGGTTTTTGAGGGATTTGTCGTCTTGGGTGCTTTGGTAACCAGGCCTTGTTTCGCAGTTGGTTCCGCATCAGGTGGAGTTTGTCCACTGTCTGGCTGCAGAGGCGGCATCTGGACGTCGAAGTCACTGCCAATCCCCATGGGGCACAGTTCCTGCTTATTTGTTTCTTTCAGAAGTCTTCCATACAGGTCGCTCGGGGTTTCACATATGGCCTCACCTATAAAGATATTATACGGCATGTTCTCCAGCCAGGCCTTTAGCGGTAACAAATCACAGGTACAATTCCAGGGGTTGTCATCCAGCTGCAATTCCACAATTCTGCCGATGTGTTCCAAAACTCCGATGTACGACAGCTTTTGTATCCTGTTCCCTCGAATATCCAAATGTGTGAGGGAAGCAAAGCGGAAAATGTTATCGGGAAGGCCAGGAATGAGATTATCGTTAAGGATGAGCACTTTCAGCTTATGCAGTTTATTGAAGGCTCCTCGTTCAACAGATGTGATTAAATTGTAGTCGGCCTGGATATATTCCAAGTTCTCAACACCTAAAAAAGTGTCAGCCTGCAGCACAGTTAATTCATTGTTATTTAAGTGCAACTGTTTCAGGGCACTAAGTCCATGAAAAGCCCCTCCTTCAATGCTCTGCAGTTTGTTGTTCCCCAAATGGAGCGAGACAGCATGAGAGAAATTAAGAAAAGAGTTGGCATAGAGGATTATCAGCAGGTTGTTTTGAAAATTGAGATGATAGAGGCTGGAGGCCGGGGGCTTCAGCTGGGTCGGCCGGTATACAGCGATGCCCTCACAGTTCACATAGAGGACATTTTCGATGGACATGCAAGAGCAAGCGCTGCAGGTCTCTGCGGTGAGGTCAGGATCCGAGTAAGGAGACGAACTCGGTATGGAGAAAGCTACCAGAAAAAGCAGCAGCATTTTGATTTTTAAAAATCCAGTGCACCATTTAATAACCTTAAAGGAAAAATAAACAGACAATAAACATACGTTTTACCTTCTGCGTGTATGTCATCACTTTAACACATATATTTATTTATTTATTTTATTACAAATGACATGTAGAATATGGTTATTTAAAATAAAAGCAATAGGGATGCTGCACTACATGAGCCTGATAAATCAGTAAATAACATAGAATACCAGCAATAAATAATGATCAGAATAATTGATTTACACACAACCGGGACAAGCCCTATCTAACATGAATTCACATAAATGTAGATACGAAAATAAATAGTTCTACAGAATTTGTAGAGCGATCGCATTCAAACTAATAAGCAAAAACGGCAATTCGTTCGTTCTTTTCAGACGATGCATCTGGCACGTTCAGAGCATAATGCTGCAAGGGAGCTCATAGCTCAAGCCAACAAATCCATTACATAAAATTAATACCAGGCAACCGCGGAATGAGGAGCGGAACTTTTTATTTTCCATTTTAACATTAAATATATCGCATGAATACCAAGATAAGTAACTATTTACTTACCGAATGATGTAAATGATTCGCATTCTTCCGAAATTATTCCAGTCACTGACTGTGCATTGAACAGCAGTATTCCCACAGACATTCGCATTGCTGCACATTCACATTTGAAAGATCTAATCCAGAAGTGGGCTTGACGAGCCTTGATTTCGACTTCTTTTGCGGATTTTACAGTCGTTTTAATTCCATAGAGTCCATTCGATGCGATATACAAGAAATACAGCTTTTCTAACGGTCGGGGACCGAGGACAGAGCCACTGGTGCCAACGCAACTCCGACAGCATTTAAAGTCTCCGGAATAAGGGAAATACGTCTTCTCTTACATGCAATCCAAATAGCCTACAGTCTAATGTTTTACAGTTACCGATGGATGGATCAAAACATCTAATCAACATAACCCAAAGAAATGAACTGAAGCAATCCTACCGTCGTTAGCCTTCCTTCGAGGTGCTGATACTAAACATCAAGCTGTTACCCACACGCTGTCTGACTCGGACTGCTCTGTAGGGGGAAAAACTACGTGCTGTGATATTCTGAAAAGCAGTTCGGCGATTGAATTGACGCGGAAAATGAATAATTCAACGAATTCAAATGCAGACAACCCAGAAAGGGGAGACCTCTTCCCATTACCCAAAAAGAGACTGTGTTCAGATCGGCACGAATGATTAAAAGCATCACCCGAGTTCATGATCCCTCAGGGCGAGTCAGAGTGATTGGCATAAACTACCTGTTTCAAGTGTTTGAGGAGTGGTGTATTCCTACGGCATTACCGAATAATAATAATAATTATTATTATAATAATAATAATAATATTAATAGGTCTACAGTCGTACAGTTAGGCCAGAATTTGCATTTTACATTAAACTGCGTGGCTATTTGCAACACATCGACTCGAATTTGACAGTAGGGTCTCGGCCTATTCAGAATAATCAAGTCTTGTTCCAGGCAACTAAGTGAGGACTTTTAACTGCTTATTTGCAGATTTAACAAGACCTGAATACTGTCTATCGTTAAATAGTCTGTACTTTTGTGACTACAAAGGCATTTACACTTTGCCTACAGTAAACCTTATAGGAACAAAGCAACTGGTTGACTCTGAATATTTTGCTCATACCAGCGGCGGTTCTCTCCAGTTCCTTCTGTGATGTTATGCTTGGATGAAGTGAGAAGCCACAAGGAAAGACTGTGGCAATGACAATCTTGAGTTGTACAATAGGCTGAATTCACACGATCCAGGAATTTCATCCTGAAAATATTATATAGTAATCTTCTTAGTGTTGCTACAGTGCACTAGCAATCCCTATCCTTGCACCGCATTGTCAAATCTATGCTCCTGTACGCATTTGGAGTTCTTAAATGTATTGGGAATGTTTTTGGGCGGGGGAGGGTGGGTGATCCTGTTCTGTAAGCAGAGGGCTGAGTGTAGCCTGCAGAAGTGAAAAGACAAAAGTAGGGAGCAGCAGCGCAGAACTATACGCTGACGGGATCTTTCTAAAATCTGAGTCAGCCCTGGAATTACCTTCTCTATCTAGAAACAGCATTTCAACATAGAAAAATGAATTCTATACACAAAAACAGAAATACATATGGATGAGGTAAAACATGGTAAATTTGATCACAGACAGGAAACCACAGGAAGGTTAAAGATCATGCATTGTGTGCCTAAAAGATTGAATGGTCTAGAGTGTTATTGACATCCTTTTTCATGTTATCACATGACTAATACATTGCAGCAAAAATTGTCGGGTTGTTTAGCATTGGCCGGGAGTACTGAGCATGTCATATCTAGGATAATTTTCTCTTATATCTCTCTGCATATTAATGCGGAATGCAATGCAATATAAAGCATGAAAAATTGATCAATTAATAAAGCATGATTTTTGGGTTTCATGTTTTATTCCAAGAGAAAGTACTGGCTTTAGGGGTATAAATGGCCCGCAGCGACTGCTGCTGAATTCTCTCTCTGCGTCCATTAGTAATACAGAAATAAAAACAACAACCCTGAAGCAGATTAAAAATAGCTGTAAATACAGCCGCATGCAGCACACAAAGCATCAGTTAACTAACAATGAAACAAACTGCCATGTCAATATTGCATCCACGCCACTGTTTGTGTTTGGGGAGGCGAATCAATGCAGATGGCAGCAATTCAACAGTGATGTAAATGATAAAAACATTTTATTTGTGCCATTTTTGTGTCCTGAGAGACCGCCTCATCCTTTGTGTCTTATCCTCCACATAAGGCAGTAGCTCTGCGTAATGACTGCGCCCTCTGCTGGCCAAAGTACTTCAGTTTGGAGACAATGTCACAGCCAGTTGTTTCAGGGAACCGCATTAGTTAAATTTGGCTTGATACTCAGGAAAGACTATATGAGTCTCAAAAATATTTATTCAGCTTATTATGGTTATCATTTCAACCTGTGTATTCGTGAACAGGAGAATAGATTACAAACAATATGCAACAGTAATGACCATGGTTGATACTTTTGTACATACACTATGTGTCTGTTCAGTGCACGTACTTCAGGAGGATTTTGGGCCCTCTCAGGAAGAAACTGGTATGTCATCACATGCACATATGTATACAGTAAGCTCCAAATTGTTTGGGACAAAGTCTTTTTTCTTGGTTTGGTGCCGCTCTGAGCAATTTACAGTTGACAACAGATCATTCACAAACGTGGATAAAAGAGCAGATTCTCACCGTTACAGCCTTTAATTCTCATTAAAGACCATTTTTATGTATTTATTTTCACCATATAAAACTTACAACACTTTGAATATTAAGTCCTCGCATTTCAATGCAGCATAGTATTTTGCGAAAAGGCTTCAGGTGTGTTTTTGATCAAATCTTAGAGCACTGAAATAAAGATTCAAAAAATTAAGTAAAAAATAAAAAAATAAATTACCTGGTGCTGTTGAAAACATTTCATGTGGCGACTTGTATAAAAGATCTCCTACAGGTTTTTCACAGCTTTGAATTTAATATCTTACATCATTGAGTAACACAATTTGTATTTACTGCTCTAAGGTCTACGTGTGTTCATTCAGTACCACAGTGTAGGTGAAAGACAGAGTTCAGTGTCTCTAGTAATCTTGATAGCAGCCTTTTGTTTGCCAGTGAGAAGTGGCATTGATAGTCGTTACTCGGACCAGTGTGAAATGAAGGTCAAGGCAGCCATTTTAAACTGAGAGATAAGAAGTGCATGCAATATTGCTTCATCTCTTGAACAAACTCACCATAATGGTGTGGCAGACGGTAAGCATTTCCTCATCAGAAGTCCATATTTTGTATACAATCAGATTTATCAGTAGAATCAACTACAGAAACGTTGAAATTTTTATTAGCTGTAGTCTTTTGTTGACTAATAAATGATAATAGTTCAGGGAGGAGACAGAAGAGAGTTTACATCAGCTGACATTGATGAGTCCACAACTGGGAACACCTGTATCAGCAAGCATACACCAATCAGAAAGCAACTACAACACACACAGTAATTTCACAGTAATATCAGCGAGCAACTACATATACAGCCGCAAGCGGAAATTCCGGGGTTCAAGCCAAGAAAGACCATTAGTAGTTGGAAGCTTGAACAGCTTAATTAAAAAACACTATAAGAGTATGTTGCAGGTGTTTATGTGGATCTATTTTTCCAATGTAATGATTGGACCAACAACTTATGATGTATAGTCTGATTTGTGTTATGTCAGGCTATTTTGTGTATTTGTAGCTCCCCCTTCTGGTTGATTGCTATAAAACTGTTCATGTATATTTCTGATATTTATGTGGACAAATCCTACAAGTTTTGTGGCGATGGGATGAACAATTTCTAATTTATAATCTGATTTGTGTAATACCATGCCCCTTTTTTGCATTTGTGTCGCCCCCCAGTGGTCAATTTGATTGAAACCTTCAGGCTAGGTTTCAGGTTCTTATGTGGACATATCCTGGGAGTTTTGTAATGATTGGGATAACTACTTATGATTTATAGTCTCATTTGTGTTATACCACGCTGCTTTGTTTTATATTTATAGTGCCCTATATCAGTCAATTTGAATTAAAATTTCAGGGTATGCTTCAGGTACTTATATGAATATATTGTATGAGTTTCATGGCTAAAAAACAAACTTTTGCTGATTTATAGTCTGATTTGTGTCCTGCCATGCCCATTTTTTACATTTATAGTGCCCCCTAGTGGCCGATTTGCATAGAATTGTAAAGATATATTTCTGGTGTTTATATCAACATGTGCTGAGAGTTCTGTGATAATTGGCCCAATGCTTGTTGACTTTGGTCCATTTTTGTGCTAAGCCACGCCCCTGCTGAAGTTCATTGGTCAATATCTTGAAAACGAAATGAGATTACAACATGCCTTAGGCATTCTTTGATTAGCTTGGTCCAAAGATGATCCATGGTGAATTTCAAAGGAATCAAACCTACAGCCTAGGAGAAGATCTCAAAACTTTGTTGTTTTAAAAAAATATTAAAATTTGGGAAAATCTAATATGGTGGACCTTAGAGGTCCTAAGGAAAGTTGTAGAGTTTGGACCAAGGAATGTCTGTAACAAGTTTCATGTAAATGAAACCTACACTGTAGGAGTTATGACCTTTAAAGTGTAAAACAGTTTTTCTTGAATTATAGCACCCCATCAGGCCAATTGAGTTAACAATGCCTTGGGCAGCATTAACACACAACTTCCAACCAATGAGCAAAATTTCAGATCTCTACCATTTACCATCTCACGTGAACTTGTGAAAACATTTCTGAAGAAGTAAATTAAAAAAAATAAAAATAATAATAATAATAAACCAGCACAAAAACAATAAGGTTTCTTGAACCCCTAAAAAACACAGTGATATTACAGTAATATCAGAGAGCAACTACAATACATACAGTAATATCACAGTAATATGCCCCTCTGTTTAATGACAGCCAAGCTGACCCACCTCCTCATGCTGAAGGTGAGTATTTTTAGGGTTTGACTGCTTGCAGCTCATAACTGATAAAATGTTTGGAATTATTATTATTCATTATTATTACTATTATTATTTTAAGAATTTACGCTTGCTCTGTGCAAATATTATTTGAACGTGAGTAGTAGCTTATCACACATGATGGATACATGAACAAGATTATTGGCAAAGTTGATCAGAATCGAGTCAAAATGATGAACAACCTCAATTCCAAAGAAGATGGCTCCAAATCAATACAATATTTGATGCTTTATCTTGTGAATTCAGTTGTTGTATTGAAAATGTACTCTTATTTCAAATTTGATGACCGCAACATTCTCCCAAAAAGCTTGCACTGGGGTAATTTTGGACTTATGATGAGGTTACAATTAATATAATCAAACGTAGAAATAATTTGGTTGATTCTCTGCGTGTCATGGGTGAGGCCAAAAACCACATGTGAATGAACTCGATCTCTAATCCTTCAGATGTGACAGTCTTCAGGACCGTCACCCGACCGCAATGGAGATCACGATATGGGTAACTACTGTGGTATTCCTTCGTCAGTCAACACCATATTGCTGCTGAATCTGAATTTCCACTTTTGCGAAGCGTCATATATGTGGAAAGATATGAGCACATCTTAGAGCAACATTTGCTACCATCTAGACACCTTCTGTTGTAGGGACAGTTCTGCGTTTTGTTGCAAGACAACAACAAATCACATTCTGCTGCATTGCTGAGGGGCCAATCCCTCATACGCGTCCACCCATAGATTACAGTATATCCACGTCAGCTGAGGTCCCACAGTGACAGGGCAGCAACGGTTTCATTAATACTTTTGTCGTTGTTATTTTTTAGTCACAGTTATTTTTTTTCCATTCTCAGTTTTAATATGTGAGAGCAAGAGAGAGAGAGTCTTTGATAATTTTCCAGCGACTGATCCGCAGGCCTTTTCTGCCTGCGTAGAAGCAAATAAAGAATGTTGTGTTTTTTTCATGCTTGAATTGCCATCCTCTTGACTTCTACAGTCAGGGAGGAGTGCAGGACCTTGCACTGCAGCTGCAACACATGCCCATCTGAAACTGGCCAGCAAGCCCCTGGGCTGAAGCCAAATATTTGACATTTGAAATGCATTAACCGAGAAGTAGCATTCTGGTCTCCTAGTCTCCAACAGTTAAAACATACTTATTAATAATGTGATGAATAGCCAGTTGAATTTGGTTCCTGTCTGCCAATCTAATAAATAGCGTCCAACAACATATACTCAGCCAAAATAAAAACCTCACACTCGTTTGGAGGTAGATAAGTTGAACATACAAGAAATTAGGTTTTAAATAATGATTTTATTTAATTCTGTACTCATCAAAGATGGTGTATCATAAAAAAAAATGTCCATAATGTAACCAGTTCCACCGGAAATGCTACGGAAATGTCCAAGAGTAAAAATGGTAAGTTACAACTTGAATAAGAGCAGGGCGCAGGCGATTACGTATGGTTTGGGCAGTCACACGACCTCTGAACAATTCATTCCTAGTGGATGTTGCAGCAACAAATCGATTATGCAAATGACGTAAGACAATTTGTCTGTCTTCTGCTTTTGACGTCACACGTGGGCTACCAGAACGAGGTCGGTCAGCTGTGGTGCCAGTTTGTTGGAGACGTGTCTTAAGATCATGGATAGTCCGTCGACTGCATCCCATAACCCTTGCAACGTCAGTGACGGACGTTTACAAATACAGCATGCCAATGGCACGTTCACGCTGAATGTTTGACAGCCATGGCATTGAAAATCAACAAATAATTAACTGTAAAAACTTGTTTTTCCGAGATGTCACTCTAACGTGCTAACGTGAGCTCAGTTGCACATCTCTCATATGGTCACGTGACTAGGAACACAAGAAAACGTGGTTTTAGCTTAAAGTACGCTCGCATGTGCTATGTACCTGTGCACGTCGGAGTTGATGTGTGTCATGATGTCTTTGACAATGCATTTACCCCCAGTGATAATAAAAACTCTTTTATTAAAAGTTTCCAGAAAATTTTTACAAATTTATGAGTATGAAGTTTCTTTTTTAACTCGGTATATAACCACAACATACAGTATACTCACTGTGCTATCATCAGGTGTCTTTCGAAAGACTGTCAAGACAAGGTTTGCTCATTGACACTGGTTAGTCCTACGTCAATTTCTGTAAAGACAGGTAGTAATTCTCAAAACCCCTGTGGCATGTTAGTCATTGAGCAAATTATACAGAACTGAATAGGTTAACTGAAAACGGCCTGCAAGATAATAGCCAGGCTGTAGTTTGTGAAAGAGATGAGCAGACACTGTATATAAAAGAAAAAACTGTCATTGGTATCCCCACCATCATGGGATCCAGTGGAGGCCGGTGAGCTGAAACTTGAGGAGTAACACAGAATCCCTCTCATCTGATGATGAGTCCTACCGCTCGAAATTATTTTAATAAAATCAACATTACTCACACTTGGAAAACACTCGACCCTGCCATGTGTGGCTAATTCTCATTAACGTAAGATGAACAATATGACATATCATTACGACACAAAATCGCGTTACAATCAAAGTTATTCAGTTTTTGACACTTGTTTCTAATCTTTGTTTCTTCTTAGTAACAGTTGTGAGGTGCTGGTCAGATGGCCTGTGGTGCACAGTGTGCTGAAAAACAAACACAGAAGTCAATTTCTGTGTCGTCTTAAGAGGTAAGATGTGTTTTTGCCTGCCAATGGATCCTTTAATAATTGGATAACTTATCAATCAAGGAAAATGATTGAAAGGGGTAAAGACTACTAAATAGTTAAAAAGGATTATATCAGCCTGCTGATTACATCTGCTGAATTATTTTATTCAAACCCTAATCAAGGTCATGACTCGTAACACACACGCACACACACACACACGCACACACACACACTCACACACACACACACACACTCACGCACACACACACACACACGCGCACGCACACTCACAATAAAGGGCACACACACACTCACGCACACACACACACACACACACACTCACGCACACACACGCACTCACACACACACTCACGCACACACACACACGCACACACACTCACACACACACACACACACGCACACTCACGCACACACACGCACACACACACTCATGCACACACACACACACACACACGCACACACACACACCCACACACACACACAGACATACACACACATGGACACACACTCACGCAAACGCACACACAGACATACGCAGGCATGCACACACACTCGCACACACAGACACATACACATGCACACACACACACTCATGCACACACATGTATATGCACACACACAGACATCCACAGACACCCACACGCACACACTCACACACACAGACACACATACACATGCACACACACACACACACACATGCACACACATGTACACGCACACACACAGACATCCACAGACATCCACACTCGCACACACAGACACACATACACATGCAAACAAGCATGCACCCACACACACACAAATTTCAGTATCTGAGAAAACGTGTCTCCACTTGTCCGGACGAACACACGAGCTCCATTGCCCTGTCCCCTGCTCCACATTGTGGCAGGAGATAATGAGCACACATGGATAGTAGAAGCTCATGTCTCCGTGCTCGATTTCTTTACTGCAGGATGATGTCTACATTCACATTTGGCTGCTTTTGCCACCGTCTGTTTCAGGTTTGGAGTGCAGTGAGGTAATCTTCCCACCACCTGTTCCAGAATGTGTGTGCCTGGGACTGCAGCATTCGCCGGTGCCGCCATTATTACTCGGTGTAGGTGGAGGTATGTCTGTCTCGAGCATAGTTCAGATCATCTGAATCTAATATGGGCCCACTTAAACTGCAGTAATCTCTGCTCGGAGAGCACTTCAGACCTCACAGCTTTGGCTTTCAATGTCTGACCTGAATGTGTTTTCTGATGGTATCCATGTGAAATGAGTGTGGTTTTTAACCCCTTGAATTCTGATTTTCACTCAAATTTCCCTTAATCTCAGTTCAAAGCAAGAGAAAGCTTTTTTTTTTCCATTTTGCGGGACATTATGACATACATATTTTGTGTCTGCTGGTTGAGGGGCTTGACTGAAGCTACATCATACTGTTACAGGGCTCTATCTTACAGCCAGTCCAAAGTGGCACCCAACGCGACGCTGGTGTCTTTGCAATTTTATGACCAGAGCAGTTGCTGTTTTACTGTCCAGCTGTCTGGTTGCACAAATAATGAATGTACTTGTGCCAAACTAAGCACACATGGGTGAGTTGGTCTAAATATGTGGAGAAGTCAGGTGCAGTGATGGCGTGTTGCTACCTTGAAGCAATGTGATTGAACAACAAAAACCTGGTCTGAAGTCAATTATCAGTTCTTGCCTGCTATTTTAAGGGCGAATTATAAAATAGTGTTTTGCACCTTTTTTTGCGAGTGCGTAATGCATACACACTCCGCTCATTACACACGGGGTCGAGTAGCAACACACACACATGCACATGAATCAATTACAATATGACAGATTATTATTGTGTAAATGTAGAAATTAAAATACATGTAATCAAGGTGAGTGCGGTCGAGAGGACGAATATGGAACTACAGTTTATGTGCCCCATCAGAGAATGCTTTGCTGCGTTTGAATTGTAAGGGAACCTGTTCTGTCAACATTCAGGTGATTTGCGACTTAGCATGGGAAGTTGCACATGAAGGCGCTTGCTTCAGTCCCTGTGCTTAACTTGCCATAACAGAGGCCATAGAGTGATATTTTCAAACCCAGGATGCCATGTTTCTACGACCGCAGCACTACATCAAACAGGAAACAGCTTGATCCTGTGAATCATTGCGTACACATTTGGCAGTTATTCATCAGGGCATATTTGGGATCTGTGTAAACCTTGGGATCTCCACTAGAATTTAAAATAGGCGCACAGTTCCACAGGTTTTAATAAAGCAGCCGCTTTTGGTGAAACCGGATATGGGTTGTTGGTTTTATGGGGTTAAACATCGAAGGACATCTGTTGCCATAGTGAAGGCTTCCAATATTTGGTCAGGAGCCAATGAGATGCTGCTATGAGAGTGCGGACTTCTGTTGCCAGCGCTCTCTTCCTGCGCTTATGAAACTGGAGGTGCTTGTATATTCGATTACGTCAAAATAGATTGTCCTCGGACTTAAACAGTACTCTCCAACTTCGCTTGGCCACTTGTGCTTCACACAATCACTGACCAAGGCCAGCATGCATGCAGTCTGGCGTAAAAAAGGTTCAATGTGCAGTTTATACTTTGTGGAAATGTACAACACTACATTCATTCCTCTGATAAATTCCGAGTAAATCCGTGTATAGAATCCCTCATGCTGAACTGTGAGGTGCGCCATCGCCTGAATGAAAGACGATTGATTGATTAATCTCCCATTTGTGTGCAGGAATAAATAGAACTCCAAAATACCAGAAGCAGATATCGGGCTTTTTAATTTAAAAGATTGTCTTTACCTCTAAAGAATAGTGATAGTGACTGTGCTTACAGGGAGTGGACGAAATATTAAATGAAAGACTGGATATATGGCTCTGTCTTTGATGTCAGTAAAGCAAATTTACAAACACATGCACACAGGTCATTCCTATTCGTTTGAATGCTGATTGCAGCATCCGTCTGTTTAGGCTCTTCAACCCATGCGTGACGATATTTTCAGCGATGTATTAAAGCCCCGCAGTAACCTGACCTCATAACGCATGATCACTGCAAACAGGTTTCCTTTTACTTTTCATAATTAGCAAGCGAGACGGAACAGACACCAGAGCTGAAGATGCTTTAGTGAACATACAAATGTACAGAGGGGCGGGCGCACACTCGTTAACACAATGTCATAATAATTCATTTCATTACAAACTTTTAAACTAAAACTGCATCTATAAGTTACTTTTCATTGGTCATTCTTGTATTCTTGATATCTACTAAAAAAGCTTGTTAACACTTTACTAGGTATCGTCATAAGAGTGACATGACATGACACAGTCATGAACGTGTCATAAAAATTAAGTCAATGTCATAAACGTCATTAAGTGTCATTCGGTTTTTGAGATGACAAGTTGACATTGTTCGGTTTGTCTTGATTATGACAACTTCGTCATAAGAGTGACATGACACTGTCATAACTGTTACATGACACATGACAGTTATGACAGTGTCATGTGTTATGGCCCCAATTTGTTATTACATTTATAACACAACAGCAACAGCAAGGGATGACACACACAGTTTTAACAACTAAAACACATTTAATTTTTAACAAAGACAAAGACTAATAACAACCTACAACTAAAGACCAAGATTGATAAATAAGAAAAAACAGAAATAATTACAGTCCCTTTTTGGTGGGGTGGCTTGGTGATGTCCTGGATGAAGAAAATGCTCAAACACAGGCAAAGAAATCCACAAAAGAAACGTCACAGGTCTTGAACAGAATGGCAGGTCTGGTCATCTTCTTGCAATTTCTCCTACTACTTTACTGTCTCAATTCTTTTCCTTATATACTCTTTTGCAGACCCCACCCACATTTAGACCTCTTTTTTTTAATTTTTTGAGACTTGCCCCAGACATGTCCAGGACATGTCTAAACATGACTCCAGTCTGAGCTTAACAAAAAAAAGGTAAATACTGCCATCTAGTGGCCTATATTCACATTACACCTCCATTCCAAAAGGGAAAAATTTTGACTCATAAAGGCAAAATTTTTCTTTTCAATACAAAATGGTAAAGTGAACACTTGTCTATATATACATATCATACAATATTCAAACACATGATATACACGTTCAAACACGGGATAAGCAATCAGCAATTACATTGTCTGTACCCTTCACATGCTTAATTTCCAAGTCAAACTCCTGTAAAATCAAACTCCAATTCAACAATCTCCGATTCTTGTTTTTCATCTTACTCAAAAACATTAACAGGTTGTGGTCAGTGTACACAATCATTGGCTTTTGTCCTGTACAAACATAAACCTCAAAGTGTTGTAAAGAAAGGACCAGAGCCAACAGTTCCTTCTCTATTGTGGAATAGTTCCTTTGGTGGCGATTGAACTTCCTGGAGAAGTATGCCACGGGATGCTCAATGTCATCAGAGTCACTTCTCTGTAGGAGCACAGATCCACAAGCTTGGTCGCTAGCATCGACCGCGATGGAGAACGGTTTGTTGAAGTCAGGAGATTTGAGCACGGGGAAGTGACACAGCAGAGACTTCAGGTGATCGAAGGCTCTCTGGCATGCATCATCCCAGGTGAACTTTATGCCTTTCTTCAGTTGGTTAGTTAGACTGAGAGCAATCTCAGCAAAGTTCTTGCAGAACTTGCGGTAGTACCCGATCATTCCAAGGAAGCGGCGCAAAGCTTTTTTGTTGTCAGGAACTGGAAAGTCCATGATGGCTTGGACTTTAGCATTTATGGGTGCCACCTTACCCTAGCCTATGACGTAGCCAAGATAGGTGACAGTAGCACAACCAAAGTCACTCTTGTTCAGGTTAACAGTCAGGTTAGCCTGGGTCAGGCGCTGGAACAACAACATCTTTTAGATGTTCTTCCCAGGAGTCACTCCATGTGATCAGGTCATCGATGTACGCACCCGTGTGTGGCAATCCGGCGATTGTAGACTGTATCATCCTTTGGAACGTGGCTGGGGCATTTTTCATGCCAAAGGGTAGGACTTCATACTGGTACAATCCAGATGGTGTGGCAAAAGCAAAGATGCTCTTGGCCCTCTCAGTTAAAGGCACACACCAATAACCCTTCAATAAATCAATCTTGGTCAGAAACTTTGCTTG
The DNA here is from genome assembly GCA_029721435.1 of Gymnothorax reevesii. Lineage (NCBI taxonomy): Eukaryota > Metazoa > Chordata > Actinopteri > Anguilliformes > Muraenidae > Gymnothorax > Gymnothorax reevesii. Next base: position 118,994,725 of record CM056578.1, read on the forward strand.
CCCTACACCATCAATACAATCATCAATCCTAGGTATTGGAAACACATCCGTTCTAGTTACGGCATTGACTTTGCGATAATCTGTACAGAATCTAGTACTTCCATCAGGTTTTGGAACTAGCACACAGGGTGAACTCCAATCAGAGTTGGAGGGTCTGATAATATCATGTTTTAACATGTACTCAACCTCTTTCTCAGCAATCTTTCTCTTTTCAGGATTCATCCGGTATGGATGCTGTTTTATTGGTTTGGCATCACCAACATCTACATCATGAGAGGCTATAGTAACTCTCTTTGGAACATCAGGAAACAAATCCTCATATTTCTTGATGCATCAATTTTATATAGCGCTTTTCTGCTTTCTGGGCACTCAAAGACGCTTCACAAGGATACATTATTCATTCACGCTCTGATGGTGGTAAACTACGTTTTTAGTAGCCACAGCTGCCCTGGGGCAGACTGACGGAAGCGTGGCTGCCAGTATGCGCCTACGGCCCCTCCGACCACCACCAAACATTCACACACAGCCATACAGTGTTCCTATATTGCATGTTTTGTTGCATGTTGCAACCTTTCAAACTGATCTCTCTGTGAGGGTTCTAAGTGCTGGAGTTTTACATCAAGATTTTGCAACACTTCGGTGTTTGACAATTTACATGAAAGAACTTCAGCTTTAATTCTTAGTTCATCATCTTGAAACTCCCCCTCATCTTCACACGTTTCGACCATTGGAGAGTCTGAAGTGACAGCTGCAACCCTAGCATTTCTGTCATGATAAGGCTTTAGCATGTTAATATGACACAATTGTTTTGGTTTTCTCCTATCTGGAGTCTTCACAATGTAATTGAGATCATTGAGTTTTGTCAGAATTTCATAAGGACCATGAAATCTAGCCTTCAATGGATTGGACTGCAAGGGAAACAACACAAGGACCTTTTCTCCTGGTTTAAACTCACGTCTTCTAGCCTTATGATCATACCAAGTTTTCATTTTTCCCTGACTTGATTTCAAGTTCTCTTTGGCAAGGTCACAAGCTGCACGCAATCTTTCCTTGAACTTGCTAACATAGTCTAACAGACTGATTTGCGGCTCTTCCTCTTGCCATTGTTCACTCAATAATAGCAAAGGTCCTCTCACTTCATGACCAAACACTAGCTCAAATGGACTGAATCCAGTAGACTCCTGCACTGCTTCTCTAGCTGCAAACAACAGCAAATGAACCCCTTCATCCCAGTCTTTCTCATGGTCATAACAATAAGTCCTCATCATTGTCTTGAGAGTGGAATGAAACCGCTCTAAGGCACCCTGACTTTCTGGATGATAGGCACTAGAAAGAATCTGTTTTGCACCTAGTTCATACACAACCTGCTGAAACAATCCTGAAGTGAAATTGCTACCTTGGTCTGACTGAATTTCCCTGGGAAGACCAAACAACGTGAAGAACTTTATCAAAGCCTTCGAGATTGCAGTTGCCTTGATGTTACGTAGAGGTATGGCTTCGGGGAATCTGGTAGATGCACACATGATTGTCAACAAGTACTGATTTCCAGATCTAGTCTTGGGTAATGGACCAACGCAATCAACAATGACCCTAGAGAATGGCTCCCCAAATGCTGGGATAGGCTGCAATGGAGCTACAGGTGGGTCTAACTGGTGTTTTCCAACTACCTGACAAGTGTGACAGGTTTTGCAAAAGTTGGAAACGTCTTTCCGAAGCCCAGGCCAAAAGAGTGTTTCATGATCTTATCAACAGTCTTGTTAACACCAAGATGACCTCCTAAAGGTAAACTATGAGCCATTGTTAAGATCTCATTCCTATAGACCTTCGGAACAACAATTTGCCTGACCACTGCCCAATCTGCAGTGGCAGGGATATCAGGAGGGCGCCACTTCCGCATCAACACACCATCCTTGAGATAATACCCAACTGGAACTGCATCTATTTCTTTTTCAGGAAGGGCTCTCCTCTTTAGTACACCAATTTCAGGATCATTAGTTTGCTCCTCAATCAACCGCTTTCTGGACAGAGACAAGTCTCCAGACACATCAGAATCACCAGACCCATCCGGCTGGCTGAATAGAGAACTGATAAAAGTATCTGATAAGTCCTCAAACGGAGAAACCATAGTAGGCCAATCAGAGTCATGAGGCGAACCACCTGAGTCCTGACTATTCAATGTACTGGACGGCACCACAACATCATCTTCTTTAGCCTTCTTGGCCATAGCACGAGTCACTGCGCAAGAAGGATACGGAGATGGGTCCTCATCCCCATTTTCAGTGCTCGGCTGTGAAGTAAGATGTACAGGGGGAACTACTTTGCCCCCAGCCAGGTCATTGCCTAGCAACAGAGAAACACCCTTTATAGGTAGACTTGACATAAGTCCCACCTTTACCTGTCCTGTAACTAAATCTGACTTCAAGAATATAGAGCGCAGGGGTACAGATACAGTCCTCCCTTCAATACCTTGTACAAGTATGAAATCCCCTGAAGCGGTCTCATCACGTAACTCCAAGGAGTCCATCAACAAAAGTGACTGAGAAGCTCCGGTATCCCTTAGGATATATATGGGGACAGGAGTAGTATGCTCATTCAGAGCCACAAATCCCTCTGACACAAATGGAAGAAATTCCTCCCTCACAAAGTCAGCTGTATTAGGCTTTTTAGCCCCACAAGAAGCAGGCAATTTAGCAGATTGGTTATCTACTACAGGGGTTTCTAACCTTGTTTTCACAAAGGCATTTGGTTTGGTATCCTTTTCTTTTTCTTTCTTAGCTTTAAGGAACCAACAGTTAGTTGTAACATGACCAGATTTCTTGCAATAACTGCAAACTAGACCACTTTTGTCACTGTCAGCTTTCACACTTTGATCAGACCTGTTACTGGATTTCTGAGCACCATCACCAGATTTGTCTTTGTCTTTGGGTGAGGAATCTTGGGTATCACCGTAACCCTTTTTCTGAAATTGGGACCATTTATTGTTACTGCTAGACTGAAATTTGGACTTATGAGTGAGAACATATTCATCTGCAAATTTGGCAGCTGATTGCAAGTTCAGTGCTTGCTTCTCATTAAGGTAGGTCTTAACATCATCCTTAACACAGTTCTTGAATTCTTCAACTAACACCATCTCTTTTAGTGAGTTGAAATCATCCTTGACCTCCATAGAAGTACACCAGCGCTCAAAGCAAACCTGCTTCTCATTAGCAAATTCAACATAAGTCTGATTTTCAGATTTCTTCAGACCTCTGAATTTCTGTCGGTAAGCCTCTGGAACCAACTCATAAGCTCTCAAAATAACCTTTTTGACAACCTCATAATCAGAGGAATCATCTGCAGACAAAGCCGAATAGGCTTGTTGAGCTTTACCCTTGAGGACAGTTTGCAACATCAGAGGCCAGTGTTCCTTTGGCCACTGGCAACTCTTTGCTACCTTTTCAAAACACTGGAAATAGTTGTCAACATCCTTTTCTAAAATGAAGGCACCAGTTTTACCTCCTGACTGGCACAAAATTTATTTTTAGTTTCAATTTTAATTTTTAGTTGCTCCATTTGGAGTCTTTCTTCTCTATCGAATTTCTCTAATTCAAAATCTCTCTGTCTCTGTCTCTCTCTTTCTGCTCTTTCCTCTTTCTCTCTCTCAAATTCTGTTTTTCTTCTCTTGCTCATTTTTCTAACTCAAACTGCCTTTGTTTTTCTTTTTCTTCCCTCTCAAATTCTCTTTGTTTTTCTTTTTCCTCCCTTTCTTTTTCTCTTTCCTCCCTTTCAATCTGTAGCATTTTTGATTTAAGTTCCATTTCTATATTTGGATTTTCCACTGGAAACTGTTCCAGATCTCCTGGTGCAAACACATTTTCATCAATGTAAAATTCAACTATCTCTCTAGCCAGCCATATCTCTCTTGCTTTTCGCATGGCTGGTTTTACCTCTGTCAGCTCCAACTGTCTGCAAATTTTAGCAGTTCTGTCTTTTTAAAAGACTTCAAAACCCCTGCGGTTGGTGATGCCAAGAAATCATCCATTGCTGTTGTCAATATATATCTAGGAAAATTCACAAAAACAATTTCACAATTTGGAATGTTAGATTTTCAATAAATTACTCACACAATGGTCTATCCCGGACGAGCCCCCAATTTGTTATGGCCCCAATTTGTTATTACATTTATAACACAACAGCAACAGCAAGGGATGACAAACACAGTTTTAACAACTAAAACACATTTAATTTTTAACAAAGACAAAGACTAATAACAACCTACAACTAAAGACCAAGATTGATAAATAAGAAAAAACAGAAATAATTACAGTCCCTTTTTGGTGGGGTGGCTTGGTGATGTCCTGGATGAAGAAAATGTTCAAACACAGGCAAAGAAATCCACAAAAGAAACGTCACAGGTCTTGAACAGAATGGCAGGTCTGGTCATCTTCTTGCAATTTCTCCTACTACTTTACTGTCTCAATTCTTTTCCTTATATACTCTTTTGCAGACCCCACCCACATTTAGACCTCTTTTTTTTAATTTTCTGAGACTTGCCCCAGACATGTCCAGGACATGTCTAAACATGACTCCAGTCTGAGCTTAACAAAAAAAGGTAAATACTGCCATCTAGTGGCCTATATTCACATTACACATGTCACTTTTATGACGGTATCTTTCAGTAAAGTGTAACCAAAAGCTTTAAATGCATCATTGTTAAACAAACAAACAAACAAACAAAAAACGCTTGAGTTTTCCCATGTCTGCAGTACCTGTGTGTGAAACATGTTGTTGAGGTCCTGGCCCCGCCCTCCCGAAAACCCCAGTGTAAATTAGCTTTAGAAACAAACACTGGTGTAGCCTTTTTTCATAACCTGCTTGATTCAAGGGCGTGCCGAACTATCTGCTTGTCACGAAAATTCAAATGGTGACATCATCAATTGATGAAAAAAATGACCAGAAGCTGTTAGGGCATTTTAGTCAGCTGTGGAGCAGTGTGTTTTGCAGCAGAGAGAGAAATTGATGTTCCAGCATTAACAAAATAACGGTAATCCAGGGAGTAAAGTTATAATAGCAGATCTGCAGTGATGTCATGAAACCACAAAGGCTTTGCAACCATGCATTACACGTGGTTAGTGAGGACTTTCGGCAAGCGGATCAAAATCCCTGAGGATTAGCAAGTTAAGAGTGAAGTGATGTGAAAATTACATAAAATTCACCGGGCAAAAACAATTTTTGGTCTTCTTGATGAAAGAAACCTCCTCTTATTTGCTCATAAAGCTCGCTAGCATGCGGGCGGCATGGCTCAGGAGGTAGAGTGGGTGGCCCAGGAATCAGAGGGTTCCCAGCTCAATCCCTGGCTCCTCCAGAGAATGTGCCGAAGCGTCCTTGAGCAAGAAGCTGAACCCCGCACTGCTCCTGATGTGCAGGGTGGCGCCTTGCATGGCAGCCTCCGGCATCAGGGTGAATGAGAGGCATAGTTGTAAAGTGCTTTGGGGTCATATCATGTGACTAGAAAGCACAATATAAATGCAGTCCATTTACCTTAAGTCCGCTAATTTTAGACGCTGCATTAAGATATCAGAGTCCCAATTCATTGGCTGACTGTGATGTCACATCCGGACAAGCAAAGTTTTGTTGATCCCTGAACAACACTTCTGCAGCAACATCAGATTGTGCTCAAGTGTGCGATTGTCCTTCCTCATGTCTAATTACCAAATAAACAGTCATTCGCTCACTTGTGAAGACTAATCTGTAAAATTAGGCTAATTTCTTTTTGGCTAGCATCATTGTTCCTTGCATCTCAAAGTTATCAGGAATTTTCCCATCCATGTTCACGATAACATAAAACATCAATATGTCTTTCCAAGATTTTGAATTCATGTGGCTCATTAAATGGCGCACAAGATTGTGAATTCATGTAGCTCATTAGATGGCGCATATTAGTTTGCTTGCCTCATCTTAATTTAGCGACAAGAAAAACAGAAAGTGCGAGAGAAAATCTCACAGAATTTAATGTTCTTCCTTTGAAACTGTGCACAGAACTGCATTAAAATGCAAATTCAATTGGGGAAAATGCTGTTTCGTCTCAACTGTTACATTAGATTATTCTACGTCACCGCCATTTTGAATCTTGACAGTTGTCTCTTGATAAGATTTATCTTCCTGCTCTCCTGCCTCTAACAAATCACACAGTTAGCAGACCCAAGACCAAGTGCCCCTTCATGAATATCCCTCTCTATTCACTATAGACAACAGAATCTAGTGGCCCATCCACAACAATATTGTCCCTTCATGGATAGTCTCCTTGGTCAACATAGTGGCAGACTCCCGATTAAACTTTCCTGAAAGGTTCAGATACTAACTTGAAAGGAAGAGAAGATGTGAGGTTAATCTTAGCGGTTTAAAATGGCGTCATGTTTTACCCTGTGACAGACAATGGGCACTCTCATAATGAACAGAGGTCGAAGGCGTAGAACATAAACAGTTCTAGGACATTACTGAGACAAAACGCCAACAAGCCCTCCTCGCAGACTACACTCGCTTACATTGTCAGGACCCAGAACAATTCAATACAGCCACGATTGATTTTGAAAATGCAGCAAAATTTTTTACTTCCACTTTTAATCTGGCTAATGCTTAATAAGTGCACCACTCAGAGCATAGATAATGAACCTATGTTGGCAACAAAGCTAACCTTAGGCAACTGTTTACTGTCAGGTAGTTTGGCAAGAATCGGTATCAAGCCTCCTTTTTTATGGCTGGGTAATCATATAATGTTTTTGACATGAAAACAGATAAAAGTTGTACGTTATAGTCTTCTCGTACTTAAGAATCCGCGTATGTTTGAAATTTCTCGTTGCTAACGCAATTGAGCGCTGCACATACCTGCTCGCCTTCCGCCATGCGGACAGAGAGATGAAATGCAAACACTGCCCGTTCACTATTTTTCCAATTCGAGCACCTTGGCTATAACCACTGGAGTAAACCCAGCCTTTTTCACCTCAGGCTTTGGTTGTAATATCGTTGTCCAGAGTGTGCAGCCACCATCTGTTTGTAAGAGGCATTCTATTTAATTTTATTTTTCTAACAGTACCAAAGAGCCCAGAAAAAACAAGCAGATGCTCAGTGTCGAGAGGATCTCACAGCCTTTAAAGTATTATTAATAAATAGTGGCAAACAGCTATGGCATGGCACAGGTATCCAAACTACCATTCATTGTGTCACTGCAGCAGTGCGTACCTGCATTGAAATTGAAGGTCACTATGCCAAGGTCAAAGGTCAAATCCACTACTGATCCTTACGCTGGACACCTACCTCTCACAAGGAATCTGCAAATCAAATTTGAAGCTGCTGTGGTTTATACTCTTGGAAATATGGCCCGGACAAGATCACTGTACTTAGGTCAAAGGTCAAATCCACTAATGACCCTGACAATGCCCAGCTATCCCTCACAAAGAACCTGCAAATCAAATCTGAAGCTCTTGTGGCCTGGCCATATGGAGCTGCCAGCCACCCGCCTGCTCGCCCAGACACCCCCAGGGTATAACAATATCCCCATCAGCCCATCAGGGAGCATAGTCTATAAGGTCATTTTCATTCATTTCTGTATGACACTCCCATTAAAAAATGTTTGTTTTTTGCAGAAAATCCCAAGAAAACGTCAGTTGGAGTAAAAAGGCAGAACCACAATGGAAACAAGCCTTTGGGCTTTATTGTGTTTTTTCTATCCTTTTGAACACTTCTTGTTGAATGCTTGTTCAAAAAAGTAAAAAAGAAAAAAAAAACTATTAAATGAATCCATTGTAAAACTGAAACATTGTGGAGGGAACATATTATAATTCTGCTGGCCTGGAGGACACATTAATGTTTTCAAAAAATCAAAGGAGAGCCCTGCCCGCAAATAACATCGGGACACAGGGTTATGATCTAAAGAGTGCCACTCATAAATTACTTTTTGAGATTATCAATAGAATGAAATAAAGTACAAACAAAAATTGTATAAATATTCTCCCAGCCATTGTGCATTTCCGACGTGTCAACCATTTGTGATGAAAATGTTTATTTTCCCACTGTAGCATGAACCAGTCTCATTCTGCACTTCAGTATTTCCTTTGTATATGTCCTTTGCATATCATCGCAGTTTTGTGATAACACTACAAAAACTTCTGTAGCATATAAAAAGGCCACAATAATAAGAGTTGTAAACACACTCTGATACCCCTTTACCTCCTTATTTGACCTGACGCCATCTGGGCGACAATATCGCCAGCCACAGTTCAGTAAAAACCCATCCAAGTTTTGCTTTCTAGCACAGGCCATTAGGTATTGAAACGAGTATTGAATTTTTAGTACGTTACCCTTTACGCACTTCAGCCAAACCCTCCTGCACAGCACATGCAGCTGCTCTGTGCGGGAATTCGTCTCTTCTTAACCCTTGGAGTGCTGGAATACATTTTTTAATAATATAAATAGGATTGTCTTGCGCTGTTGAAAGCCTATCATGAGGCCACTTTTTTTTAAAAGAGCTCCCCTGCAGGAACTCTTTTAAACAAGTCGCCAAATGATAGGTTTTTAACAACTTTGATTTTGATATCTTGCATCATTGAACAACAATAGCTGCATTAAGCACTCTAAGGGTTAACCTTCCTCACAAGTTATGTTTTTTTTTTTTTATTGTAATTATTGCCGGTAATGGCCTCTCTGTCTGAACTGCATGAGTATATCTGCCCGAGAGCCTCGTGTGATGAGGAGATTAAACATCATCCTGCAAACCAGTTTCCCGGAGAGGGAAAATAAAAAATAAAACATCAGTAAATAGAAATTAATATTTTGCATTTATTGAATATATCGAGATGCCCTTGACATTGCTGTAGTTGAACAAGTCGTATTGCTATTTTTAATTGAAATATTTTTATCAACATTTTATTTCGTTGTCCATCATTTACTTGCATTCCTTCACTCAGTGAGGAAGAGCAATTCCAGTAAAGCAGTTCGTCGATTATAATCATTTCTGCCGTGATAATGAAGGGTTGGTCACTGGTGATGTAAATGGAAACGGTTCTCATTTGCATCCACACAGCAAGTGCTCAATTCTTCATCTGAGCTGGTCCAATAAAGGATTGTATATCGTTTTTTTGCCGTCTCGGTTCTCTAGCTAAGAAGAGCGGGAATGAAACAGTCTGCAGCCAAGTGCAGTGCTGGGGGGTGATCTGTCGAATGTAATGAACTCCTGGCAGCAATCACCCTTTTAATCAGAATAACATGTACATCATCTGGCTGTGTGAAATATTGCAAAGAAACCCACCTTGCACTCTGCAATGCGATAGCTGTTCCTTCCATGTTTGAACTGTGTGTTTAGAGCAGCAGTAATCACTATAAAACACACTCACCAATCAAAGGATCGGGTGATATTTCAAACCTGTGAGATGGTTGTGGTGAAGATTTCTAAATAAAATAAAAAAGAGTTTGTTGTATTTTCCTTTCCTGCCTTCAAGGTAATTTTTGAGAATTCAGCCAAAAAAAAAAAAAAAAAATCTGTGGAAAAGTCAGAAACCGTGCTGCCTATATGTATTTAATTTTGAGTGAAATTTTTAATACATTTATTCTCCTCCATTATCTGGCTCATTTATTGCTGGGCAGGGTTTCAGGAGGGCTGCAGTTTCTCCCAGCATGCAATGGGTGAGAGTCACGCTGGGTTCCCTCACACCCTTGCACCTATGGGCAATTTAGTCTCAAATTAGCCTGAGATGCGTGTCTTTGGGCGATGGGAGGGAACTGGAGTGCTCTGAGCAAACCCAAGACTTTCTACACCACTGTGCCACCATGCCACCCCATTAACTCTTATTAAATATTCAGACTTTTTCTGAAATCTGTGGAAGTTAAAATGATCAGCACCCACAGCAATTATGGAGGATAAAATAAGAAAAAGGGAAATGGGTAATTTGACTTTGGTATTTAACTCTCAGTGTGAGGGATCAACCATGTGCCAATAGTATTGTGTCATCAATCATGTGTCAATATTCATGTGTCATTCAACCACTTATTTGTTTAACGGGGGTTTGGGGTGACGCTGCCCTGGGGCAGGAGGGTTGCTGAGTGGTTGGTTGCCTGACTGCTGACTGAAGAGCAGCTGTTTGGAGTCCCAGTGGGGATTGGGATTCTGACCCGATCCGGAGAGACTAAGCTGGGAAGAACTCTGCTGTTGGGCCCCTGAGCAAGGCCCTTAACCCCAAAACTGCTCTAGGGGCCTTACCCCCATTTCTCTCAATCCCTGCTCACAACTGCTCCGTCCGGCATTTCTGCCCAGGCATGCATGAAAGAAAGAAGTGTGGGTCATCGCTCAGTCACCCACTGCAGTGGTAGGAGTTGGAAAGGGTGTGCAAATGTTTAAAAAAAAAAAAAGCTCTCAGAGAAAGAGAGATGTGAATAAAAGAGTGAACCAGAGATTCAGAATGAGGAATTATGGACAGTAGTCTTCAGCTTGAGATTTTGGAAAACAGGACAGTTACGTATGCCACATGCCAATAAAAGACAACCACCATCAGTCAAACATCATGGCAAATCAGTTCTAGTTTGGAGTTAAATCACAACATCAGGAGTTGGTGTTTTGGTTTTTGATTAGAGGTATTGTGTATATAACTAAATTAAAAAAGGCAATATCCTTTGGACAAAGTTTAACCCTATAATGCCCCCTGTATCATATATGATGCACCAAATTTGAAGGACCATGCCCACCTGGTAAGATGCAACACAACTACGACTGCTCACTGTATCATATCTGATACACAGTGCTGCCACCTAGAGGGTAAAAATGAGACTACAGGAGTCTCTCCCCTAGTCACTCACTTCAAGGTAGTAGCTCCCATGTGAATGGGAATTCATGAATTTCCTTGGACTTTGGCAGTGAAGTTCTGCATTCCAAGGAAAATATTACAAAAAACCTATTCTTATGCATGTTAAGGGATAGCTATAGATAGTAGAGGGCTAACGAATAATTGAAGCACTGATTACTAAAACCCCACAAGTCAAGTCAAGTCAAGTCAAGTGTGACTTATGGGGTTTTACTTTTGTAGTACTAGGTGCTTCAATTTGAAATTTCGAGTGTTGAGTCCTAGAGGGGTGCTGATTTTTGGCTGTATCAGATATGATACTCCTGGAATTAGAAGCAGTTCTGTTCAGCAATGTATATTTTGTTGCCAAAAAAAAGGTAATGATGAGCAGTGGATCTGAATACTACTCTTCAATACTTCAAAAATATTACTGGGTCATATTCTGTGTCTGGGCATTATAGGGTTAATTATGAGAACATTTACTCTATCGCATAATGATGACCCATGCAGGCACACTGCTGAAATAAAGGCACTGGCAGTCTCATAATGAATGTAAACTCGCCGCCCAAGAGTACAGCCTGCAAATCACGGGATTATTTGGGTCTACAGAAGCAAAATTGCCACATATATCAAAGGCTAAATCTTTGTCTACAATAAACATGGGAAAATATCCCCACAGATTTCTTTAAGAACTCAAAAACAAAGGGTGGAAAAACAGCATACTGAAAGATACTAATGTTTTTTCATTGCTGTAAATACTATGCATATTTTCATTTGGGCTTGATTCAGAGGTCAGTGAGATTATATCTCAGTTCACCCGCTGATGGAAGCTGGGAGAAGCCCGGATCCATCACAGCGCGATTAACAAGGAACCGGGAACATTTCAAAAGGCCTTTACAGTTTCTATGCATTGTGTCAAAACCAGGTCTATGCTGAGAGCCTCTCTTTCCCCCACATTCAAACTGTTCTCGCCTGGACTGCGATCTGGGTCTGACCGGGCCACTGCAGCAAACAAACGTCCCTGTGGTGTTTGTGTAAACCGCTTACGGTGATGCGCGCACGGTGACATGGTGGCTTTTTCCGCTGAAGTATCTGTTTCACAAAGATTAGACCAGCGACATCAAAATATAAGCGTGATGAGCAATAATGCTCAGATGTGCTGGCTCATCCCAATGATGTTCAGTTCGCACTCAGTGACCCTGTGTAGCAGGGAGATATTCTGCACACCATTTTGTCACTGTTGAAAGGAGGCAAGATGGAGTCATGAATTACATTGCAGCCAATGATGGAAAGCATGTCATGGTTTTGCCCCCGCCGGCAGAAGACATGAAGACGGCGGGCACTGGGACCATGTACCCAACACCAAGGAAAGGGACCACAGGCTGAATAGGCCAAACTAGCAGTGCAGTGCTTAAATAATCTAACCTGCACCTCCACCTCAACGAGCAGCAGGTGCTCACTCTGCTTCCTTATTTCACTCGGACTAGATTTATGTCCTTTCGAAGCGCAAGTCTCTCTCTCCTATTTTGTCTGTGTTCGTCTCTTTTACATTCCTGTACTTCCTTTCGTTCCAGCCACTGCGTTTGGCGTCTCGAAACACCAGCCATCACACATATATACATATACATATATGTGTATATATATATTTATATATGGCACCCCTGGTTAAGATGAGTTCTTTAGCTTTTGATTTTATCAAATCATGTGTGCCACAATTATTAGCACCCCTGATGTTAATACTTTGTACAACCCCCTTTTGCCAACAAAACAGCACCTAATCTTCTCCTATAATGTTTCCCAAGATGGGAGAATACAGAAAGAGGGATCTTCGACCATTCCTCTTCGCACAATCTCTCTAAATCATCCAGTGACCTGGGTCCTCTCCTCTGCACTCTCCTCTTCAGCTCACTCCACAGGTTTTCAATGGGGTTGAGGTCTGGGGACTGAGATGGCCATGGGAGGAGCTTGATTCTGTGTCTGGTGAACCATTTCTGTGTCAATTTGGCCACATGTTTAGGGTCATTATCTTGCTGAAAGACCCAGTGATGACCCATCTTCAGCTTTCGGCCAGAGGCCACCAGATTTTTATTTAAAATGTCCTGGTATTTCAAAGCGTTCATGATGCCATGCACCCTGACAAGGTTCCCAGGGCCTCTGGAAGAGAAACAGGCCCACAGCATCACTGAATCTTCCCCAAACTTCACAGTGGGTATGAGGTGCTTTTCTGCATACTCATCTTTTGTGTTCCGCCAGACCCACTTAGTGTGTTTGTTGCCAAAACTCTATCTTGGTCTCATCTGACCAAAGCACACGGTCCCAGTTTAAGTCCCGGTTTCACTTAGCGAACTCCAGACGTTTGCGTTTATGATTGTGAGAGAGAAAAGGTTTTTTCCATGCATGCCTCCCAAACAGCTTGTTGGCATGTAGATAGCGCCTGATGGTTGTTTTGGAGACTTTGTGACCCCTAGATGCTACCATTTGTTGCAATTCTTTAACAGTGAGCTTTAGAGAAATTTTTATTTTTCTTACCATCCTCCTCACTGTGCGTGGTGGCAAAATAACCTTGCGTCCTCGTCCAGGCTTGTTTACCACTGTTCCAGTTGTTTTAAACTTCTTAATGATTCCTCTGACATTAGATATGGGCAGGTGCAGGAGAGTGGCTAGTTTCTTGTAGCCATTGGCTGACTTGTGAAGGTCGACACACATCTGCCTTACTTGAATGGTGTGTTCCTTTGTCTTTCCCATGTTGAAAAGTGGATAAGAGAAATGCCCTCTGTGTTACGTCATATTTATACCCCAGGGAAACAGGAAGTGAAGAATTACTAATTAAATGTTCCTCGATACTCTGATCAACTACTGTAGAAATGACAGAAATACTTCAATTACATTTATTTCCAAAGAATTTTTAGGGGTGCCAATAATAGTGGAACAGGTGATTTTATGAAAAATAATTATTTATTAGTCAGGGATTTTTTTTTCCCTTAAAATTCACTTGAGTTGAAGTCTACATTTTTCTATAATTTTCAGTGTGAGAGTATGCTTCCGAATTGAATTTATTTTAAGGCTTTTTACACATCTTAACCAGGGGGGGCAATAATTATGGAGGGTGCTGTGTATATATATATACATATATATATATATATATATATATATATATATATATATATATTGTATATATATATATATATCCAGCAAAAAACAGAAGCATCATTGCAAAGGTCAGGATCATTAAGAGAAATCAACAGCTTAAAATCTGGGAATGCAATTTCTCTCTGCCAACTCACATGCTGGATTTGAAAAGAAGCTGAAAAAACTGAAGCCAGCGGGTCCAAACGGACGTCACAGCATAGTTTAAGTGCATCAGTGACAGTAGTCCGTCGCCATCAAGGCGACATTTACTGCATGAAATCATGTGATACACATGTTTACCTTATGAGGCCCAAACTATGCCAGCAAACACACTGCTCCAGTTTGGTTGCCAGTGGTGCTATCAGAGGTTAGCCTGAGACGAGAGGCTGAATGTTGACTTTAGGAAGTTTAACTGAACACTTCAGCATTAAGAGCAGCCTGGGAGTGACTTTAGAAAGGAATGAACTCAGTGTATTCTGGTTATTGTCTTTTCTACCTTCTAAGCAGAACAAAATATTACAGCCAATTTTTCCATTTTCCTGCATCATGTGGAAACAATTTCATTTTTTTTCCCACGGCTTTTTATTGACAGTTTATGAAAAGACTATTCTTTTCAGTAGTGAAATAGTACTTCTTTAATATATACCTATAGCCAAATTAAGTAGTTATTGAGCACATGTTCGTACTTTTATTTTGTGACAGTAAATTATAAATAACACTTTTCACTTAAAGGTAAACAAATATATATTTTTAAGTATGATCTTTTATTCCTCTAAACCAGTGGACACCATATAATTATTGTACATGTGAAACTGTCTGCCAGCCAGCACATTACTAAGATTACTAACAACACAAAAATAACACCTGTACAAATAAAAGTACATCTTCAACTTTGCTAATTTAATTCACACAATTCTCAAATTTTGCTCCCCTTTTCCCTGAATGAACTCTCCTGCCCACGCAGGTATGTTTCTCTACAAAATGGCTGCCACATGAGAATAGCAGAAATCATGTTCAATAAGAAGCCTGTCAGAACTACAGCTAGTACCTACTCAATAGGAGCAGAAACCAAACATCACTGGATATAAACGAAACAAGGCACAATGGTGCATTGCAGTACATGACATGACAAGGTTGAACTGCAACCCAAAACAAGACAACAGAGATGTGAGAGTACACAGAAGTAGTTTAACCTCAAAGCGATAGGAAAGGAGGTAAATCTCTTGTTTTTCGGTCTTTAATGGACTCAGCCGGGTCATGAAAATTGGCTGCTGCAGGATGTGGTGACATGAGCGAGGACTGCCGTCAGGACACCGCCCGTCAGCTCCGCTCACGGCTGCACGCTTCCTGTTCGTTTTCTGGTCTCCCATCTGGCTGCACTGCAATGATATCTGACCGCGGACATCGGCCCCGATTCGTGGAGCCAGAGAGGGGGATTGGTAGCATCATTCATGTCAGGCGCTGATCTGCCAAAAGAGCACAGAAGCCAGGAAACTCTTGGTCACCCTTCAAGGTCACCATCCCGTTTTGTTAGGCCTGATCAATTATTCGGCTGGCAAGATGAGCCAGAAAATGAGGCCGTATTTTTCCCTCCTCCGCTGGGGTGTCTCAGCTCAAATAAAGTCATCGGGCAACAAGATGAATGCCTCCTGTCGGTGAAGTTATGGGATGAGTTCGAGCTTCGCTACCTAAAACAGTTGTCCTGTATTGTTTGAGATGGCCCAAGGTATTCTTCCAAATGAGCTCCTTTGGAAGAGTAGTCATAAAGCCAGTGGAGAGTAAATTGGCAGTGGCATCCTTCCAAACCACAGAAAACTCTTGTCTGAGTTTCACTGAAATTGGAGCCGGTGACCCGACTCCCACTTTTGTCCAGTACATCAGAAGGAAACCAGTAATACTCTCATTTAACCCAGTATGTCTGGGGGTGAGCAGAGATTCACCGAGACTATAAGATGAGATAACTCACATATTCTTGGTGGGTAATTATAAGAGCATAGAGTGGGAAAGATATGCACAAATCCTGCAAAAACGTCCATATCAGTATTCTATTTTTAATGTTCCGTTTACTTACTCCCAAAGTCAGAATTTAAACGTGCTTTCTTAGTACTAAGCATTGTCAAATCCCTCAACCTGTTTCATCCCACTGGCCACATTTGTGACCGATCGATTTATTTATTAATTTTTACTTCTAGAAGGTCCAAAAGTTGGCTTTAGGCAAAATAATAATATATAACTTTTAAATTAACCATCATAAAATCCAAAAATACATACAGTTTATTTGTTAGGGAGGTCTAAAAAGGAGTGAAATGCGTGCACTTACATTGCAAGGAAAAATCTAGGATTAAATGAGATAAAGTCCACGGCCCGTGTAACAGTATCAGTGCTGCTCCTATAATGTACTTCTGTGTGAGCACGTTTCCCATGAAGCCAGCGTATCGATCTAAAGTTATTCGCCTTCCTGCACTATACTGTCAGAGGACAATATTCCCCACTATTGCTCCATCTCTTTTTATTGTCCTCCTGTTAGGGAGCGCTGACTATCTGACGGCAGAGACCTGGGCTTCATGAGTAATTCTATTAGTGCGAATATTCACTCCTCATATAAATGTTTACAGCATAGAGGTAATGAGGGATGCACGGACACACATGTCGCATTTCAGTTCAGATGTGGTTCTCATCTCATTAGCCAACAGCCTTATTTTACAGGGAATACAAAAAATCGTTTGGCGCTGCCTCATTTAATGACAGTGCCAATGGTGCTGTCCCATTAGAATGGAACCCCAAAAACATAACAACACCCTGAAGATCCAGCCCTCCGCCCTGCTGCACGTTGCACTGCCAGGAAATTCTGAATGAATCCTTGTGGCAGGTTCAAATAGGAGAGCATAAAACTAGGCCTGATGTGTAATTCCCATTTAAGTATGTAAGGTCAGATCAAATGCAACGAAGCAGTGAGATTAACTTACATGTGTGCCAAATGCAAACAGTGACCTCTCCCATGAGCGAGTTATTACTCCAGATCTTAAACGCATGTTGCAAAAGCATTTTCAAAGACAGGCATATCATTCCCCCAGTCGTAGTAAAAATGCAGAAAATTAGTGCAAAATCAGTGCATCAAAAAGCCCTCATGCCCTGCAGGGAGAGAGAGAGAGAGAGCTGTAAAAGCTGTGAGAGGACGGTCGCAGGACTAATGTGCCGACACTTGCAGATTCCTGCCAGTGTTCAAGAGTTTTTGGCAGAAAGAAAAATTTGATAGCACAATTTTTGTGATATGCTGTGATATCACTTCCCTGTATCCTCTCAGTCTTGCCGTGAGGGATTTTTTATGTTCCCAAAAATCATAAATAAGTTGAAAGGACTGAGATTTGATGCCATTCCAAACTTAGACATACAGTATAGCATATCATATATATTACACATAGTATGTAATTCATAGCAATGTGATAGATTGTGTGCATACAGGCAGACCAATCTGCCAACAGACCATCTGACAATGGCAGGTTTGTTGGAACAAGTGCATACAGCCGAGAGAGAGAGAGAGAGCTTTGAAGGGCGTATAATGCACCATATAGAACAGATGTAAAAATATTATTTCATGGAATTAAAGCAAAATCTTCGAGCTTTTGGATGAAACCTCGCGCTCATCACCACGGGTGAGTTTACAGCAGTACATGTACGTCTTTGCCACAAAGGCATTCATGAAATTCCAGTCCTGCTGTCAGAATCTCTTGCGCAAACCAATGCCTGGCACAATGCTGTAGGTGGGCCGTTTATTTCAGTTAAATGTGTTGAACAGTCCCAGCCGAGTACATCTCCTTTCAGCAAAATGTTATTCAGATGAAATGTATAAAGCCAATTCTCTGGGTACAGGGCAGACAATGTTGCTCAGACAAGATGGTGAGACTACTCCGAGCCCCTGTAGTACCGACCAATCACAGAGCTGGTTTAGATTTCCTCTGCGTCACTCTCAATAATGCAGCTGTCCTTGTCTTTGTGGCATGTGTGCGAAAAGAACAAACAGAGCTGTCAGACGTGCCTGTGACTTCGCTAAAGGAGTGACAGACTCAAGACTTCACTGTTCGCCGCACAGGAAAACACTCTGAGCCACAACCACTGAGCCTCTTCCTGAAGCTTTTATATACATGAAAAAAATAAATCATAATAAAGTCATTATCTAATGCTGCTTTTTATATTTTCAATCACTGGGGAACTTTTGTGATGAATGCTTCATTATTAAGAATCAATGTGCATTACAGAAGGGTAGAATGTTTCACAAATACTGACAAATGAATCAGTAAAGTCATCATTGATGAATATTTCTGACTCACACCTATGTACACTTTATGGTACATGCAAATGAAATATAATGCTTGTCTGAAATGTAGTCCTTGTTGGTATAGGTTTTTTTTCAGTTTTTTTCACTTTCACTTTTTTATATTCTTGAGACTACTGGGCATCCAATAAGCTTATTTATTTATAAGCTTATTTATTCAAGTCAAAATACTTCCCTCTTCATGAATGGCTGTGTTTTATAAGGGGAATCCCATGTCAAATGTCCGAATTGCAGAGAAATATCCCACTTGAGCATCTCAGATTTGGCTGAAAAAATTCCAGCTAGTGCATACGCCACCTAGTAGACTAAATCCAAAATTTTACCTCTCAACTCCTAATAGTTATGTCATAAAAAAAATATTTTTTGCAACTAAGTTCCAGCCCTTTTTGAACGGCGATTTCTGACAAGCCACTTTCACATGGCTACATCCAGAAAAGTAATTCCGCTAAATCCTTCAAATTTTCAGGGGTGAAAATCTGCTACTATAACTTGAGGAATATGGACTTATAAACGTGTTTCTCTATGCTATCATATACGTCTGGGTGCTTAAAGTTGCTTGAAAACTTTTTTCTGCGCTCTGAGGTAGCATATTTGAAGGACTGTAAAAAGCCTAATTTCAAGGACAGGGATTTAGTATTGCACATACAGCTTCTCATATATATTGTGTATTTTGTAGTCTGATTCTGCCCCTCTCTTATAAATAATCTAGAAAAAATTAAGGCTTGAAAATGAAAAAAGTGCTATTTATAACATTTTATAGCAAAAAAATTACCATCCACCAACATCAAATTGACTGTTTTAGAAAGATGACATGCCTGTTATTAACAGAACAAAAAAATAACAAAATTTGTGATTTCTGCTTTATTTTCTCAAAATAAAAATGTGAAAATATGGTATTTTTGTGGACACACAGCATTTAATGGCATCAAAGGCATATCCAAACATTATATTATGAAATGCACATAGTAAAAGGTGTTCTATTATGCAATTTTTCCAAGTTTACATTTTGGTCTTTAACTCCCCTAGAGTACTCCTGATTGCGCAAAGTAAATAAAGGGTACTTATTTCGCACATACTGCCATCCTCAAAAAACCCCATTTGTAGTCCATAGTAGTCTCTGCCTGAAACACCTCATTGCGGTGGGTCTTCCTCTATTGCCCCCACTCCCTGTGTGCCCACTTTCTTCTGACTGGCCAGCTCTGTGGAGGGCGGATCTAGGCAGGACGAGGCAACAGAAAGCAGTTTTCCGAGTCCGGCTCCACAGAGTGAAACTGACACGTCTTCCGAAAGAATCGACGAGCATATTCTGCAATCAAATGCAGTACATGTGTATAGATCTAATGAAATTAACTTGTTCTAATAAACGCAACGGCGAAAGTGGAGGACGCAGTGTGAATGTCTGGCAGGTCAAGCTCGAATTTGCTGTCTACCTACGGCTAGGATGGTGAGTACACTGGTGTTTCTACTCTAGCAAGGATAGAGGGAAAGCTAGAACCCACCCCATGGAGACACATTTGTAGAACGGGTCGACAAGCCCAAGTGTAGACCGGAAACCATAGAAATCCGGTGGGTCTGAGTTTAGAGGGAAACACGGACAGTGAGGAGCAGCTAAAAGTGGACCAACAACCTATGGACTGCTTCGGTGTGTATAAGGACCTCCTGGTTCGTATAGTACGAAAACTATAGTTCAAACATTACAAATGAAATCACCCGTAGACACTGCGAAATCTTGTCATTTGTTCTTAAGTTTATCTTCATCAACCCCAGTTTACCTCTCCTCATACAGGGGTGGAAGGTGGGACAGGAAAAATATTGTGTTGTAAAATGGGATTCCCATGATTAATATAGGTGGTCACCAAATCCGAAATCCGCAACAGAAGTGCGCAATATTTTTTAGAATTAGAAGTCACTTGGCTGAGGTTTGACAAAGGCATGATTTTTTGCACAATTGGCTATGTCAGAGGAAAGGGATTTTTTAAGATTTAAGGGTTATTTTTTTTCCCGCCGTGATCCCAATGAATGATTCTGCTCGATATCGGACGCCGCCCATGGTTCGGGGTTCTCAGCGCATGTACTTTTTTTATCGCAATCAGACCGAAATTGCAGCCGCTATCGCATGGGTGGAATGAGAAACAAGTTAACAAACAAAAACAAATGGAACAAAGTTACACGGTCAGCGAATTTCTCCAAGTAACGAACCGAACCAAAACCGTATCCTCTTTGGCAGAGCTAACAATGATTCATTCTAAATATATGCGAATTGAGTGCGAGGGCTTGTATAACATGCAGTAAGAGTTTTTGAAGTGTTCTCCCATTGTTGTTCAGGGATGAGCAGAAAAACTCTACATGCATTCAGTTAATTATTTCCCACGGGGAAAGAGACACACAAGAGATTACATGATAGACCTTATTAAATGCCCGTGATTTTACAGACAAAATATGCTTTCTGTTCAATAAATCTGTTTACAGACAAAGAGCTAGAATTATGAGCAGATGTTTCTTACTATGTAGTTAACTGCAAACAAATAAAGCATGAAAGTTCACAACATTAGCCATGCAGTAATATTATTCCAATTGCAATCATGGGAGCAAATTTTGAAGTGTTGATGGTCCAGTGTAATTGAGAACGCAGCAATACATAAATCCTCCCGGACAATGGAGGTGGGCAATTTCATTTTGATATGCTGTAATACTATGAAGTAGGCATTTGTCATTTAGAACTGTTTAGAGCTAATGTGTTGACGCTAATGACGGTGATTAAGAAAGCAGTATACGAGGCAGGCATAATTTGATGTAAATGTTGCAACTAAGTATGATGACTGAAATGGAAAGCATGTTTTGCTTTGTCGAAAGTTTGGGGATTTGATGTGATACTACAGGCACAGATTTCTGCATTGTGAATATGCAAACTGTCCCCTTTGGGCATGCAGCTCTTATTCCTGGCACTATTAATTCATGATCTCCATCTACGTGGGTTTTTCATACCAAGAGATAAAGTGTAGTTTTAACATGCCAGAAACTGAATATTGTACTCACACCAAAATAATAATTGAGCAAATTCAATATTTTGTAGCAAGAGAAGCAATATTTGAACAAAAGTAATCCATGGAAAATTACTGAATGCCATTTCTTCAGCATACTGTGAATCTTATGTGTATTAGATGTCAGAAAACTCTGCAGAGCATGAGTGTGTTTTCAGAGATAGGTAAGAAACACAATGAATTAAGACACCATAGAAAGCTAAGGGCACTTTTTGGGTGATGTTCCATAATCCATTTAGCACAGCTTTTGTGACATCTGTGATTTATAAATAAATTATGTCGGAGCAATTCACACAAGTTTATTTAATTGCATGCTTATTTTAAAACCTGCGCATACAAATGACTTAGTGAAAGGGCATATGTTTAAAATTAGCACAAAAGCCACACAATCTGTGAAAATAAGGCCCTAGAACTAAATATCATTGGCAATGCATGGGATGTTTTGGAATGCAATCACAGTATTATGCCTGCAATAAAAAGAACTTTTGTATCTTTGTACACACATCAACCCCTTAAAGGGGAAAAAATGACAGTAAATTTGTGTTGTGATATGCCCTCTGCAGGTTGTAAGATCGGTGAAGTCAAAACACAAATTATGACAAACATCATGAGGATGGAGTTTTGCTCTTAATCTCGACAGTGGTCCAGTCATCCTCAAAACAAGAGATGTTTTTGCTCCTGTGGCTCCAGATTCACAAATCAGCGCTAAGCTGCATCGCATTAATCCTGCAATTCTTGCCATTGTGCTTGCAGCACAGGATGTACTGGCCTCATATACTAGAAAAGACCCTTCAGTAAGTGGCAAAATTTTGTTGTTAGTGGTTGAGGCTGCGCAGTTTGACCTGTGACTCGGCTGTTGAAAAGCTCTGCACACAAAGCGGAGTACAGTCGGTCAACAGGGATCGCTGGGGGTAAAACGGTGCAGATTTCATCAACTCCTCAAGAAGGAACTGAAAGCAGTTGTCTCTGCCTGTGTTACTATGGTAACACCTGTGCAAGGGAATTAACATGGGAAAAATTGTTCTCTATTATGTTACGAGACTAAGCGAAGCAATAAGAGACTTAAAGAGAAGAAATGTCGCTACAGCGGGTGAAGGCCACGGCCAATTTTACAGGGTCTGCAGGTAATTGTATAGGAGTCTCTGACAGTATATATACATGATCCAATTTTGAGCAAAACGAACTCTTACATCAATGTCCTTTTATTTTTTTCCCCCATGACTGTTTTAAAGATGGAAAAATGTGACAGTGAATCTGCAAAATTGTAAAATTGCCATATTATATATAAGAGGTTGCATTAACAGAATATTTTCATCATTGACGGATTTTTTTTAACAATGACGGAACATTTTGAAGGCCGTCCGTCATTTTGACAAAATGTAATTCACACCCCCGTCCAATTGGTGGTGGGTGTCACATTGTCTTTGATCTGTATGACGGACAGGCCAAGTCTCACGCATTCCGCGAAGGTATCACGCAGTTTTTAGGCCTATTCACTCTAGTTAGCAATTATTCAACGAACGCTTATTAATGAGATTCTCACGCGGAATTAAAATCCTTGTACATTGAAGTTTCAGTTTCACTTGCGTGAAGGTGGACCTCCCCATGGAAAATGATTATATGACTCTGTACTGCCCCTGCTTCTCTTTACTCAGGGATTGGAAACAATTCATTTGTTTCATGATCGTTTAAATAGTGTAAATCAAATAAGACCATTTGAAATGTCTTGATGCTATTCCATTGCTTTCAATCCCTCAGTAAAGACAAGCACGAGAATTCCTGAGTCATAATTCATTTCTGTGTCTCTAGTGGGGAAATCCACTGTAATGCACGTGAAACCGATTAACTTAATGCACAATGACTTCAATTCCACGAGTGAATTTCTTCAGTTCGCATTGATTGAATGATTGCTGACTACAGCACAGGAGCGTGAATGCCACAAAGAGGCGAGAGACTCAAGCCGAATGCGTGAGGCTTGGCATCTCTGGTATAATCCTGTATTCCTCATATTATTGCAATATGATCATTTGTTCTTCATTAGTAAAATATGCTGCTCGGCTATCGGGTGACAATTGGTCATATGCTACAAACGCCGTCTCTGTTATGTGAACACGCCGATATCTAGGTCGGGAAAGCCCTGGTTGACATAACAAGTTGATAAGCAGCTTCGTAGGACTGCTTAGCAAGACTGCAGCTGTCAGGTTTAGTCAAGCCCAACATTTGCACACTGTTACTCTGTGGGGGGAGAAATCATTTATGTTTTAAAAAGTTCACACATCACACAGCAGTTTGAAAATCCTGGCATTGCTGTATTTAACACAGTGCGCAATGTGTGTCTACATGAATCACTGTCGGCATCAGCTAATGCGTAATCTATAAATTATTTTGTTTATTTTATTAAAATAATAAATGATTATCATTTTAAAAATTAAAATTACAATGACAGATAATAATGGATTATGACGGAATTTTTTTCCCCCCATCCATCACAATGACGGACAATCAGAAAGTGTAACGAGACCTCACTGCCCCGCCAAAAGAAAAGTCATCGTTTGGAAATTAATGAAAAAATTCTTAAATTTGATCATTATGCGGTTATTAATATGTTTCAGCTGGCTATAATCATTTCAACCCTGACTTATGAAGTGCGTCACTACTCATTTCTTAAAAAATCATGTCGGAAGACATCCTTTGATGGTGTAAAAGATGTTACAGTATAACAGAACGGGCAAGTTATTGGCCTGTATTTAGCAACGAAAACCATGAATGACAAAAACAAGTATGAGGAATCATTTTCACAAACAAATTTGCCACCACAAAGTCCTGACCTTAAAAAACACATTAAAAGTTATTGGGATGTGCTCATGAAAGACCACTGAGTCGTTCAACCATTATGTTGAGAAGACAAGATCTCAGCCAAAAATTATGGTATTTCTGATCGAAAATAAATGTTCTGGCATTGCATAGAGTTGTCAAAACAATGACAACACGAATATGCACAGCAATCAAAGCTACAGGGGTTCCAACTTAATATTTGAGTGTGTGACTTTTTTTTTGGCTGGGCAGTGTATGTGTGTGTGTGTGTATATATATATATATATATATATATTCTTTTAAATTTTTTTATATATTCAAAATTTTATATATATTCTAGTGCTATCAACTGCAGAAAAACCATAGTTTGTTCCTCACAGAACTCATAATCTGCATAGAAGCATTTTCAAATAACGCAGTAGAAAGAAAGTACATTATCCCCCACTCTTTTTTGATATTTTTACGTGACTAATGTATAACAAAGGATTTTGTTTTGAGAATATTTTTTGAGAATTGAGAAGTTTTGAGAATAAGTTTCAGCAGAGTTCTCAAGATTTTGAAATGAGTTGAATGAATTGTACCCTAACATGGGAGAACTACTCAGTCCAGAGAGGATAGAAATTTAATACCGAACATAAAAAATAGAACAGCTTTCAAAGAATTTACTCTTAAGAAAATAAAAGAAAAACAACGGACTGCTTTTCTAAATGCCAGGTCCCCTCCATTAGAAATGGCATTAAATGTGATATTAAATGTCTTCTCTTTGGAAACTTCACCGATGATATTCTGTGCAATTTTAGACAATCTTATCTACTTCTCCCAATCATTCCTATATTTTATGAAGAATTGATCAAACTGTAAGCTCACGATAACGGCTCATTCCCTCGCTGTCAGGAAATAAGACCTCACAGACCATAAATGAGCAGTTGGGTTTTTCACAAGAATAAATATGTGATAGCATGAGCAGTAAGCAAAGATTAATGCCCATACTTTGAGAGTGGAAACATCAGTTCCTTATAACTTTTTACCCCATCATCTCATCTGAAAAACTCATTCTCATAGCACTGAGCCTTTAGTGCTGACAAGGGGCATCGAGGTATATACATCCAGAGGGAAGACTACTCAAAAGTAGTCTATCAAGAGCTCTGATACGGGCAATTTAGCTTTCTTAGGCAGTTTCCCATCAAAGCACCAGCCAAACCCACATTTACTGCAGTACTTTGGCAGGGAGTCATTGCTACTGGAGTAAGAAGGGGTGGGTGCTGGTTGCGTTTCTGGTGTAAGAAGGGGTGGGTGCTGGTTGTGTTGCTGGCGTAAGAGGGGATGGGCGCTGGTTGTGTTGCTGGTGTATGAGGAGGTGGGTGCTGGTTGTGTACTTGTGAACTTGTGTTCTTCAGAGTGTGTACTTTCCGAATGTGTATATCTCTAGACATCATCTTTTTACTGAACAATTTCAGAACATTGAGGGCAATGCTATAGCCAATGTTCTCCCCAAATGTTCCACTTGTGGCATGCAGTGATTTTTGCAAGAGGTTATCAGAAGCACACTTCCCAAGGTAAACATGGTTTCTATGGAAACGAGACAGGACTTTATTGGAGACAAATATTTCTGAACCTCTGCAGTGCAGAAAAGCCTTGTGATCAGTATAAGTAAAGTTTTCAAAATGGTTCTGTTAATGAGCATCATGTCATGAGGAACCCTTGTCAGAATGCCCAGAACTAAAGAATCCAATAGCGGAATCAGAATCAACAGAGAATTAATTTTTATGGTCGACAGTCGGAATTTTGAACACAAGAGACAGGGCAATGCAGGTTAGGCAGAGTGTATGGGCAGTCTTGGGTCTGGAGATGGAGTATGGCGAAATCAAGGAGGCGAGTCAACATCAAAGCCAGGAACACAGTCCAAGCGAAGTTAGGGCAGGTTACACATTAGTTACAAATACTTTATGACGCGTGTTAAAACCATAAGTTTAAAATGTGAACTACAAATGGCAGAAATGTTTGAAAGTGAATGCTGCATGTTTTACGCGACTGATATGTGCTTAATTTCACATTTTTTGCACTTTGGTTATGTTAACTGTAAAAAAAAAAAACACGTTTCACTCCTGATTTATTGTACTCTTAGAAAAAATGTATGAGGTTTGACATGCAGGGGCATGACATTACACAGGCAGTTCATGCTCAAAAAACCCTGCAAAGGGGCTGAATTAAAATGATTCTGTAAAAAAGAGTGGGCCGACATCCCTCCACAGTGATGCAAAAGACTCATTGCCAGTTATGACATATGTTTGTCAGCAGTCGTTGCCACCAAGGGCAGCACAACCAGTTATGAGATTTTGGTGGGGCTATTATTATTATTATTCATACATTTTATTTATTTAATTATTTTTTTACAATGGTGATCTAGGTTTTGAATTACTGCTTACCTTAAGTTAATTACATGATCATTTAAAAGCTGCATTTAATGTTTACACTTTGCGTAATATTAAATTTAGTTATATGATCTTAGACATTTAAATATGACAAGCAAAAATAAAAGAATCCAGGAGGAGGCGACTGATTTTGTGCAGTTAATCTTCAATTGTACCAATATAATTCCCACTTCTTGCTTTCAAGCTCTCCACACACAAATGAGTTGCAGTCCAAAGTGTTGAAGCACAGAGCCTGTCGATCTTTCAACCTGTATTCCTCCCCCTTGGATTATTGTTTTTTTTTTCCAGAAGTGTTTACAAATACTGATCTGCGATCAAGCCCTCGGCTCTATTTTCATGCTATTACCGATGGAAACACAAGTGCTGGTGAGATTTTTGTCCATGAAGATGGAATATTTAAAGCTTTCCCCACTTTTGTGTTCTGCCATAAAAGCATTTCAGAAAAAGTGGATTAGGCTGAGCATTTGAGGGTGTGACAATGCATAATGCTGGTGAAGTGGCTCAGGTATGGTTTTATTCACTCAGACCACCTTTAATACAAACTTCACTTATACTTCTATTCACCCAGACCACCTTTAGCACAAACTTCAGTTATGCTTTTATTCACCTGGACCACCTTTAACACAAACCTCAGTAATGCTTATTCACCCCGACCACCTTAAACACAAACCTAAGTTATGCTTCTATTCACTCCGACCACCTGAAACAAAAATTTCAGTTATGCTTTTATTCACCCAGACCACATTTAACACAAAACAAATTTATACTTTTATTCAACCGGACCACCTTTATTACAAATTTGAGTTATGCTTTTGTTCACAAAGACCACCTATTACACAAACCTCAGTTATACTTCTAGTCACCCAGACCACCTTTAAGACAAACCTCAGTCATACTTCTATTCACCAAGACCACCTTTATCACAAACCTCAGTTCAGACAGGACACTTAAGTCAGATTTAACCATTTATTTGGAATGACATACATTTGGATTTGGCGGTGACTCTGCTCAAGTGATAATCTGTAACAATCTGAGCAAGCACGACACAAACCCCCCTACCCCCGCCCCTCACAATTCATTAGATTTGTATAGCGCTTTTTTACAGAGACTGTAACAAAGACGCTTTACATTGAGATTAAACAAATGAAAGGGCAGTGCCCGGCCTATTCCCCACTATAGCAAATGAGGCAAAAAACTCCAAGTAGGGAGAAAAATCCTCAAACAGGGGTGAGAAAAAACTCTTCAGTGAGAAGAAATCTCAGGAGGAACCCGGCTGTAGTGGAGAAGCCCATCCTCAGCGGGCTAGCTCAAACAACCCTCAGTTATACTTCTATTCGCCAAGACCACCTTTAACATAAACCTCAGTTATACTTCCATTCACCCAGACTACCTTGAACTCAAACCTCAGTTATCTTTTATTCACACAGACCACCTTTAACACAATCTTAAGTTTTTTTCTATGCAGATAACCTTTAATACAAACCTAAATTATGCTTCTATTCTCCTTGACCACCTTTAACACAAACCACAGTTATGCTTCTATTCACCCAGACCACCTTTAACACAAACCTCAGTTATGCTTCTATTCACCCAGACCACCTTTAACACAAACCTCAGTGATGCTTCTATTTACCCAGACCACCTGTAATACAAACCTCAGTCATGCTTATTCACCCAGACCACCTTTATTACAAAACTCTGTTATACTTTTATTCACCCAGACCACCTTTATGACAAACATTTGTTTTTATTTACCCAGATCACTTTTATTACAAACTTCAGTTATGTTTTTATTCACCCAGACCAATTTTAATCTAAACCTAAGTTACACTTCTATAAACCCACACAACCTTTACCACAAACCTCAGTTTTACTAATTCACCCAGACTACCTTAAACAAAACCCTAAGTTATGCTTCTATTCACTCAGACTACCTTTACTACAAACCTTGGATATGCTTTTATTCACCCAGACCACCTTTAATACAAACCTCAGTCTTGCTTATTCACCCCGACCACCTTTGACACAAACCCTAGTGTTGCTTCCATTCACCTAGACCAACTTTAACACAAACCTCAGTCTTACTTCCACTCACCCAGACTACCTTTAGCACAAACTTCAGTTATGCTTTTATTCACCTAGACCAGCTGCAACACAAACTTCAGTTATGTGGTTATTCACCCAGACCACCTTTAACACAAACCTCATTTATACTTCAATTCACCCAGACTACCTTTTTCACAAACTTCAGTTATACTTCCATTCATCCAGACCACCTTTAACAAAAACTTCAGTTATGCTTTTTTTCACCCAGTCCCCCTTTAACACACACCTCAGTTATATTTCTATACACCCAGACAACCTTTAACACAAACTTCAGTGATGCTTTTATTCACTCATACCACGTTTAACACAAACCTGTTATACTTCAATTCACCCTGACCACCTGTCATACAAACTTCAGTTAGGCTTCTATTCACCAAGACCACCTTTGATACAAACCTGTCATAGTTTACCACAAACTTTTTTGATCCTTCTTTTAACCAACACCACCTTTAAAACAATCCTCAGTTATGCTTTTATTCACAAAGACCACCTTGAAGACAAACTTCAGTTATGTTTTTGTTCACCCAGACCACCTTTATTACAAACTTCAGTTATGTTTTCATTAACTCAGACCACCTTTAACACAAACCTCAGTTCTACTTATATTCACCCAGACGACCTTTTAAACAAACCTCAGTCATACTTCTATTCACCAGCCTTTACCACAAACTTTTTTGATCCCTCTATTCACCCAGACCACCTTTAATACAAACCTCATTTATGTTTTTATGCACCCAGACCACGTTTAACTCAAACCTCAAGTAAACTTCTATTCACCGAGACCACTTTTATTACAAACTTCAGTTATTTAGAATTTTATTAATGAATAGCCCCTTGAGATGAACCATCTCATTTTCAAGTGGGTCCAACACAAAACTATTAGTCCAACAATACACAAACATCCACATGCAACACAAAATGCAGTCTATTACATCCATTAGGCTCTCGTTTACCGCCCACCAGTCTTTCATACTCAAAATCCCACAACATCCACATCCACATTTAGTACAGAGGAGTTGGAAACAGAAAGTTGACGTTAATAGAAATGATTGCTTCAAAAAAAAGGAAAAAAATTGATTAATGAATAGATTAAAAATATATATTTAAATTGACAACAATGCTGAACTATTGACAAGGTAACAGAGTAACAGACGCTTCAAAGAGATTGATAGTGGGAAGAAATTACCATTGAAAACAGCAACATGGTGTTGTAAGTATAGGCAACAATGAGCTTTTGAAAAGACGAAGTGAGGTAGTTGTTCATAGATGGTATTAGATGGTAAATAGTTCAAATCTGATGGGTATTTGAATTTGAATGGCAATTTCTTTATTAGTGTGAGGAACAAAAAGAAAGGTTGCAGGATGTGTCTCAGGGAGAAAATAAAAATGGTATTATTGTTTTAGGTATGGTGGATAATTAAAGTGAATACATTTGAAAATGAAATGAGCCAATGGTAGTATCTTTGAATATTGAAAAGTAACCAGATCAAAGTTTCGTACATGGAACAGTGATGAGTTCAATAGAGTACGAAAGTGATGACGTCACGCTGGTGTTAGAGGTCAAATTTCCCATTCATTTTACCCATAGACCGTTTTTTTTTTCATTTTACTTTTGAATCACTTCCCATTGTTTTCAAGCCTACATCTTTTGCGAGATTTTGCATTATATTACCGACTAAAAACAAATATAAATTTTCGTGACCAGAATCAGCTATATTTCAAATCATTTAAAATTTTTGCCACCATGATAATCCTCTTTGTAGTCTAAAAAATACACGTCCCACGATCCTCCTGATTCCTGGGATGAAGGAGTTCGGGATGCGTTTTATACAGTCAATGGTTAGAAATCTTCCGTCTCAAATTTTCCAGCACTTCGCAAAAGCCATTTGTTCGCTAAGTTAGTTAGCCACTCTACATTCTACTTGTTTACACTTCTCTTTGCTAGATCTCAAGTTTTACAATTAGTGCCAATTTACTGTCATAGCCAGACATCTTTGGCCAACGTTTGTTTGCTTAAAAACTCGGTAGTCAGCAAACAGGCTTATCAGTCTTGTCAAAACATAACAGGTTAACTTAGCCAGTGAGCTAGTTTTCTGACTTCGATAGTTGTCTAACTTTATATTTGGCGCATTTAGTTAAATGCCAGCTTGTGAAATGCTCACAGGTCAATGTTGGTCAAGTAGCCAAACAATGGCTCTTCACTGTTTTTATACACTTAGCTAGCTCGCTGGTGAACCGGCAAGTTAGCTATTTCGCTAGCTAAACTAGTGATATTTATTGAATAATCATACTAGCTAGCTTGGTAAATAACAGTAAGTGACGGTACCATTTACTGTTTCTATCGGTTCAGCTATGTGCACAAGATGTAATAAGCTCATTAGCCGGCTACCTTGGTGGTTCGCTAGCATAGCTTAATGCTTGCCTGCTAAATGGCAAAATAAGTATTCATTGTGATCCTTTCATTTCTAGGTATGTAGCTAGCTAATAGAAGCCCGCTATGTGGGAACGGGTGGACGGATATACGGCAGTGTAGGGCACTGATGGGCTACCATCGTGGTACGTTATGAATGTTGGCTGAAACTGAGTTACCTCATTGGCTTGGAACCAATCACGGGGTACTTGCCCACTTGTGCAGCGGATATGTAGTTCGGCGAAGTGGACTACAAACTGGACTACTAGTGCAAAAGCATATAATTTTATATTAAACTACAAATTAACTACAAATTTGCTATGATCGTTTGAATCTGTGTACCCTGTACGCTAATCTTGTCGCGCGGCGGCTCTTAGAATTAATACGAGTTCAAGCAATGCCAGACAGTATCCAAACCCCTTTATAAATTCCAATAGGGACTTTACTTTTGACACCAGAAGCTAAGTAGCGGTGATGTCACCACTTTAGTAGTCTATAGGGGCACCTTAAAATGAATCTACAAATACTTTTGCAAATAATGAGTGGTTGAAGATACGTGTCGAAAGTCTTCTGGTAAACAATGTCGGCATAGTCCAATGTAATTATCACAATTATGTGGCAATTCTTTTCCATATTTGAAAAGAAAAACAACTGACGGAGCGATACAATATACCCAGGTTACAGCTTAATCTATTAACAATGGAATCGTTTATACAAACTTCAATTATGTTTTTAGTCACCTAGACCACCTTTAACACAAACCTCTGTTATGCTTTTATTCACCCAGACCACCTTTAACACAAACACTGTCTCTCAGTAGCTTCATGTTAATGAAACCCAGCCAGTTCAGCTGTTGGAAAATAAACTCATATACTTTGTATCCTTTTCTTTCCCATCTCAATTTCCACTTTTGTTACGTGGACCCAGCCTGTAAAGAAAGCCAGTGAAACTGTAATGGGTTCTGATGGGAAGCAGAAGGTAAAAGGGAAATTTTACAGGTGTTTACTTTCTGTGGGGGGGGGGGGGGGGGGGGGGGGGGGAATAAACGTGATTAACTTCATTTAATTTCATTTACGAGTTAAATGAAAAATGCATTAGGTTCCCTGGTGAACCGACCTCTATCAATGATAGACGGGATTACTTGGGTGCTCGGGGTCTCTGACGTCCACCATGAATGCTAAACAGTCATGTCAAAGCCCTTGATTCAATGTGGCTGTTTACCTTAATGGATACAATGCACTTTCCAATTCAAAACGTTTAATGGCAAAAGAGTAAGGCTGGAAATTGGCTTATCAACATGCTTTGCTGGCAAACTAAAAAATCTGTTAAAATGGACAAATTTGTCATTTGAAAATCAATGACCCTGAACAATCTACAATCAAACAAATATGCAGTATAAAATAGGAAAGGAAGACTGAACTGTGCTGCTGTATTGCACTGTCACAAGAATATGTCAAGTTTAGAAAACCTGGATCCATCTCAGATCAGTTCGTAAAGTGTTCAGCCGTGAGGAGAAAGATCATCCTTCTACTGAAAGTATGTCTATACTGTTGAGTCAAAAATCTAAATTTTCAATATTTAATAGCTGTGGGGCTAACTGTCAATGGTTGATCTACTGTATTTTACTCAATGTACTTTTATTGTCCCCCTGGCATATAATGCGGGGGGAAATAGCGATCAGTGTGTCCGTCCGTTCGTCCGTCCGTAATGAAATCGTTTCCAGACCAGAACTCGAAAACTATACCACTTACATACACCAAATTTGGTATGAAGCTTCTCCTCCCACAGCCGGGGGGATTCGCCATTGCCAGATGGCTCTTGTGTGTTCCTTGCCTGTGAGATTAATTTTATTGCTTAAGTCGTTCACTTCGCCTGTGATTATTCATGGTCATAGTTTTGCTAAATTATTTCCATCTTAATCCAACCCTTATGACGACAGTGCCACTGGTGCACTATCCCCTTATGTCACAAAATTACCCAAATGGAGTTATACACCCCCTGCTATGATCTGCATTACCGTAAGCTCTTTTGTTTGCTTACTGTATTTCGATAATCAAAATTGGGCCTGTTGAGATGATGTGTGACAGCCCTTCTCTGTGACTGGAGATTTTCCAGAACAATGCAACAAGCACATTCAACAAACATTACACAATAATGCCATCACCACCAAAAAATGCATTAAATATTTTTATAATGTGGATTATTTAGTTTATAATATCAGTAAATGGAGTAATTGAGTGGAGTTACTTGGATAAATTTGAATACTTGTGGACCGGGCTGTATTGCAGGATTTCCACTGATTTGCCACGGCTTACATTCAATCCTCTCTCAAAGTGCTGCGGCTGGATTCATCGTTCAGTGTGCCCTGCAAGGTCTAAAACCTTGTGTTGATCTGGAGATTGCACGTCGCCCTCAGTATTTACATCATGGGGCTCATTTCAAACTGTGTGTGCCCCTGTCTGCTGGCTCCCCTCTCAATGATCATATTCCAGCTGTTTGGTCTGCCTCTCGCCGTGGCTTCCCGAAATCACTCATCCGGACTGGTGGAGTTAATCACGATAATCTATGTTCACTGCAACACTCATCTGTAAATACATCATCTCATACCGTCACAGCGTCAACCTTGGATCGTCTCCCTGTAAAGATCGCATTAGTTAACGCCCAGTCCCTATCAAACAAATCGTTTATTCTGAATTACTGCTTCACTTCTGCGGGATTAGACATTTTATTTGTGACAGAGACACAGCTAAATGTCGGTTATTTCAGGGTCCTGAAATAGGGTCCAAACCAGGGATTTTCAAAGCTGGTCTGATTGTAGCAACATTCAGTGAAGGGGGAACTATGCCAGTCGAGAGAGACAATTTAATAATGAAGGTAATGAGAGAAATAATGGCGGGCAAGCTTTACTTCCAAGAATTCTAACAGCCTACGGTACTTTTTTCGCACCATGAACTCTATTGAATCCGAAGACAAATACATTTCCCACTGCTTCAGTTGAAACCTGTGAACAATTTTTTACATTTTTTATTGAAAAATTCAGGATATAAGGTTTCAAATCCCTCCTCCTGCAAATAACCCCTCAGTGTCAAAATCGCCCAAGTTCTTTTAACTGTTTTCAGCCCATCTCTCTTCCCCAGTTGTCTGAGGTTGTCTCTCACATGTAGCCTTCTGTCAGCCCCGTGGACATTTTACCTTCATATATTTTTAAAGGTCTACTAAATTGGGGAAATAAACCACTGTAGACATGTATTATTGCCTGTTCAAAAATGAAGAAACTTAACACTTTGAGACCGCTCCTTAAAACTCGCGCGTGATTGGCAAATCAGCTGTGACGTGTGAGAAGTAAGTTGCACCGGAGCTTGTACACAAAATGATTGTTTGACTCCTCATTTCAACAGCCAATTTGTGAAAGAAACAAAAGTTATAGTCATCTTATTTGGGACGAATATTCTTATCGATACATTTTTCTACATACTCAATGAAAGGATTTGATACAAATACTTGTGCATTGAAGTTTTAGTTTCACTTGCGTGAAGATGGACCTTACCACAAGTAATATGGTCCGGAGTTCTCGTGCTTCTCGTTACCCAGGGATTGGAAACAATGTGTTCATGATCGTTTAAATTGTTTAAATTGTTGTGATTCTGCTTTTTGCTTGTCATGTTTAAGTTCTGTGCCAGGCTCAGCCATGTTTAGGATTCTTGTGTTAAGTGACCTCTGCCTGTCTGACCATTCTTAGTATTGTGTATTGTGTTCCTGGTATTTAGATTTCTTGTTATTATTTTTCATGATTAGATCATTCAGTTTTCCATGCCATGTTTTCATTTCCATGCTTTGCACTTTGTCTCAAGACCTTCCCTAAAAGAGACGGTGTCTGGATGGTGTCTGTTGTAAAACCTCTGCATACATTGCACTATTCAGCATTGATGGTGCCTTCCCAGATGCGTAAGCTGCTCTTGCCTTCGGCACTAATGCAACGCCAGACCGTCAGAGATTCAGGGTTTTGAACTGTGCACTTATAACAAGCAGGATGGTCCTCTCCTCTTTAGACCGCAGGAGACAGTGTTCGCGGTTTCCAAAAATAATTTCAAATCTTGATTAATCTGACCACAGAACAGTTCTCCATTCTGCCTCAGTCCATTTTAAATGAGCTTTGGCCCAGAGAAAACGGCAGCGTTTCTGGATCATGTTCACATACGGCTTCTTCTTCGCATGATACAGATTTAGCTCGCATTTGTAGATTACACGGCGAACTTTGTTCACAGACAGTGATTTCTGAAAGTGTAGCTGAGCCCTTGCAGTGAATTCCAGTGCAGAATCATGTCTGTTTTTAACACACTGCCGCCTCAGGGCCCAAAGATCACAAGCATCCAATATTGACCACAGAGATTTATCCAGATTTTCTTTTGATGATAATATGTACTGTAGATGGTGGGAAATTCAAATTCTTCACAATTTTACATTGAGGAACATTTTTCTGAAATTGTTCAACAATTTCTAGATGCAGTTGGTCACAGATTGGTGAGCCTCTGCCCATCTATACTTCTAAGAAACTCTGCCTGTCTAAAATGCTCTTTTTGCATCCAGTCATGTCACTGACCTGTTGCCAATTAACCTAATTTAGTTTTTTTATTTGTACCACTTACTTTTCCAGCCTTTGGTTTCCCTTCTCCTAACTTTTTTGAGATGTGTTGCTGCCATCAAATTCAAAATGAGCTCACCTTTCTCATGAAATGGTAAAATGTCTCACTTTTGACATTTGATATGTTGTCTATGCTCTATTGTGAATAAAATGTGGGTTTATGAGATTCGCAAATAATTGTACTCTGTTTTATTCATGTTTTACACATCATCCCAACTTCATTGGAATTGGGGCTTGTATGTAAAACCCATTTTAATTCAGTTTTGTGCACTTAAGGCCAGCGGTAGTGAAGGCTTATGTGCAGCAAGTAACAAGAAAAGTGGCGTTTGGCTTGTATTTGTGATGGTTGACATCTGAAACGGCGACGCTGCAACTTTAGTGGTGTCTCAGTTCCGTAATTCATCCTGAATTTCTGATTGTCCCAGCAAATTTTAAAACCATTTGCCTATGTGCTTTGGAATTTAAAATTTCTAATCAAACAACTCCCATTTGGTGATTGTGAACATCCTCAAACATTATGACATTTTCACGTTCTTAAATTCTTCCGGACATCCCTCTGCTCTGGGAACCGTAATTTTACGAACATCATAATACAATGTACTTTATTCTAATATTTTTGATAAAATTACGTGTCACAAATGCTTTGAATACAATGACTGCTTGGAATCTGCGACCCATGGCTATCACCTACTGCTGAAGATCTTGCGTAGTAATGCTCTGCCAGGCTAGTGCTGCAGCCATGTTCAGCCGCAGCTCGTCTCAGGTCTTAGTTTTATATCCAGAATATGAAACCCATGATCAGTGACAGGTGATGAGTTCGCTGGCCAATAATTTGCTGTTCCTATGTTTCTTTAGGAGGTTATTTTAGGTTTATCAGCTTTTGTCTTCCTGTCAGCTGTTCTTCAGTCACTGAAGACACACAAGCAGAGTCACACATACCAGACTCTGTAACGCCCACAGCGTATTCCATCACGGGTGAGGGTGTGTTGTGCTTCATCTGTCCTCATCTTTTTTCTGGAAAAATGCCAGATTTTTTTGGTACTTTGACAGGTTAGTGAACTGACTCTTACACAGAAAGAGGTGCAGTAAACAGGCACGAATGGTCATTAAGCCAAGAATCCATTTCAAACGGTCCATGTCCCAAAGCAGAAGAAGGACTGTGGTACAGAATCAAGGTCTCAAACGAGGTCGTAACCAGAAGTGGGCGAAACACAAGGGGCAATCCAAACTCGTAAATTGTGGATCAAAGGATGTCGAGCACGAGAACATGAACTCAGAGGAAAAGAGGCCTATGAGACACTGAGCAAAACGTTCCACAATTTACAACACAGCAATAAATAAAAAAATAAAAAAGAAATATTCTGACTAATTTTGATTGTAGTATTGCCAATTTACCTCTGAATTTTTTTTAATCTCTGTCTTGAGCTACCCTTATTGTTTTAGACAGACTGTCAGCACTAAACAGCAGTCCGGTGATTTACTGCGTCTGCACAAAGTAAGCTTTAGCGCCTTCTAATCTGATGGTGGCAGTGGAGAGCAATGTGACATTTATGCTGCTGTCATACAACACAGAGGAATTACAGAATCACTGAATGCGCCTTTAATGAAAGCAGAGAATGCAAAGTTCTACCACAGGTGAATCGTTCACAAATTAAAAATGCGGTGCGGAAATAAATCAAGAGAGAAATGCATTTGCCCTAAAGTTTATGGAAATCATTTTAATTGATAGATATTAAAACCATTGATAATGATGAATTAATTATTCAACTGATTAATTAATTAGATGAGCATCCCCACCCACTCCAGAAAAACCCTCCCAAACATTTTAATGAAATTTTTGTTTAGACAAATACTGTTAATATAGCCCCAAAAAGAAAGTCAGAAAAATGATTAGAATCCCGGTCCATGCAGCAGCCTACCTGTTTATTTTCATTCACTGCCGCACTTTTGGGTTTGGCAGATTTGATTCTTTATTGTAGCCCCTATATGAAGTTGATGTACTATGAATTTGGCCTCGTCACGCGTCCGCTGCTGCCATGGAGATTTCCTCGTGGACACTCTACAGGCCACAGATTTAAGCTACTTCTTTCATATCTGGTATGTATAAACTATATGAGCTGTGGTTAGGACATGGCGCCTATCGATTTTGGTTGCCATAGGAACATAATTCACTAAATAATAGACAATTTTGTGTCAAACATAAGCCAAAATGAAAACTGTGGTCACGGGCAACCGACCTGTCTAGTTTTAAAACATATTAGTGGTTTGGATTTTTTTTTGCGCTATTTGTATCTCAAACTCTGATTATATTAGAATGAAAAATAACAGGAAGCCTTCTGCAGTTGTGAAGTTGTGACGGATGCTTACCAACTAATTTTTTTATATGGCCTTGTTAGTTTGAGACAAGCTTTTTATTCCTCCACCTTAAATAACCCAGTTAGGACCAAACATGCAAGAAGCAAACAGGATGCATTATAATAAATCTTTATTTTCCAGCAGGGAGTGATTTGTAGGAGCTCATATCCACATGACTGGGCTCATTAACTCAGGTGCACCTGATCACCAGGATTCATCCCACTT
Source organism: Gymnothorax reevesii (assembly GCA_029721435.1). Lineage (NCBI taxonomy): Eukaryota > Metazoa > Chordata > Actinopteri > Anguilliformes > Muraenidae > Gymnothorax > Gymnothorax reevesii. The sequence goes on from CM056578.1 coordinate 119,033,020, forward strand.
TAGGCTTTACTGGGTAATTAGCACAGCTTAGGGGAATTACAATAATAGCACATAAATATTTATTACTTCATGGAGGTTTGGGGAGAAACATACAGGGAATCAGACTAAAATAACAAACAATACACTATTCATCTTCATAAACACACTACTCATGTTCATAAATACACTATTCATCTTCATAAACACACTACTCATGTTCATAAGTACACTGCTCATCTTCATAAACACTCTACTCATGTTCATAAATACACTGCTCATCTTCATAAATACAGTATTCATCTTCATAAACACACTACTCATGTTCATAAGTACACTGCTCATCTTCATAAACACTCTACTCATGTTCATAAATACACTGCTCATCTTCATAAATACACTATTCATCTTCATAAACACTACTCATGTTCATAAATACACTATTCATCTTCATAAATACACTACTCATGTTCATAAATACACTACTCATGTTCATAAACACACTGCTCATCTTCATAAACACACTACTCATGTTCATAAATACTCTATTCATCTTCATGAACACACTACTCATGTTCATAAATACGCTGCTCATCTTCATAAATACACTACTCACCTTCATAAATACACTATTCATCTTCATAAACACTACTCATGTTCATAAGTACACTGCTCATCTTCATTAATACATTACTCAACTTCATAAATACACTATTCATCTTCATAAACACACTGTATAAATACACTTTTCATCTTCATAAACACACTACTCATGTTCATAAGTACACTTCTCATCTTTACAAATACACTACTCAACTTCATAAATACACTTTTCATCTTCATAAACACTACTCATGTTCATAAGTACACTGCTCATCTTCATAAATACACTACTCATCTTCATAAGTACACTACTCATGTTCAACACGATGGCGGATTAACTGCATGGGTTACAGCTAAATCAAAATACACTGCCCTTCCAAAAAAAAAAGTCGCACACTCAAATATTTATTTGGAACCACTGTAGCTTTGATTACAGTGCAAATTCATCTTGTCATTGTTTTAATTACCATATGCAATTCCAGAACATTTATTTTCGATCAGAAATGCCATGATTTTTGTCCAAGATCTTGTCTTCTCGACATAATGGTTGAACCACTCGGTGGTCTTGAGTACATCCCAATAACTTTTATTATGTTAAAGGTCAGGACTTTGTGGTGGAAAATTTGTTTGTGAAAATGATTCCTCCTGCTTGGTTTTGTCATTCATGGTTTTCTTTGCTAAATACAGGCCAATAACTTGCCCGTTCTGAAATACTGTAACATCGTTTCCACCATCAGGGAATGTGTTTTCCGACATGATTTTGTAAGAAATGAATAGCGACGCACTTCATCAGTCAGGGTTAAAATGATTATTGCCATCTGAAACATATTAATAACCGCAATAATGATCCAATTATAGAATTTGTTCATTAGTTTCCAAACGGTGACTTTTTTTTGGCCGGGCAGTGTATTTAATCTGCTTTTTCTCTGGAAAAGTATGGCAGCGTCGTGGGACTGTAGGGCTGGAAGGGCTGGTTTTTGACATGATGCAGAATGTGTGACGCAAAGATTCCTTTGTTCTTTAAATCTCAAAATATTGAAACTGTACATGTGGCTGTGTGGACCGAGGGTCAGCAGCAGCGTTCACAGTGGTGATTACGCAGTTATATTTGAGTAAATCATACTTCGCTGTCAGAGAGTGGAGGGAATTCAACTGTTCAGCCCTATGCTGAACTTCAGATTCACATTTGATGGACTACAAGTGGAAATCAAGGCAGCGTGAAGAATGAAGGTGCCTCTGTTCTTGTGCAGCGTATTTACAGCCGAGAGCTGGCCGAGGCCCCTTCCAATATCATCTGTGTAAGAACACCCAATGCATTCACCCTGCTGCGCCCAAACGCTAGATAATAAACCTCAGCAGACTGGCACTTGACATGCCAGGTTCTGCAAGGATTACGGCAGAATCCAAAAGCCAAGGTATTTTTTCGCTATCGAGGGACTGTAATTACTGCAACCGGTTACAGCAGGACCCTAATCTTGTGATCGAAAAGTGCCTATTTTTCGGTACAAGCAAGGGCCACGGGGTACAGGGGACAACTGACCCACTCTCAAGTCGAGTAGATTAGACATAGAGATATACTGCATTTACAGTTATTGGAATCAATCCATAAATTCATCCTTGCAAGGGGTCTTTGCACTGAGTTATAAACCAGGAATGGCAATTATTTTAATCCCTAAGTTTTATCTAAAAAATGTGCCTGCAGAATTAAAAACATTGAAACATGAGAATGAATGTGTAGGAATAATAGGATATAGTTCTCCCCTCTGTTTGACATTGACATATTGACCATTAACACAGATACACTGCCATCGGGGTTGTGTATAATTCTGGACCTGACTGTATGATGCCATGGACTGACTCCCTCAGCGGGTTAAAATGTGCAGACTGTGTTGGATAATGAAAGAAAGAGAACAGAATCATTGCGTTAGCTGATCTATGGGTGGATTTTAAGGAACATGATTCAGATTAGTCCAGTATTCATTTATAAAATTACCCCAAAAAAAATTACATGTTATGAATCACTGTGACTCGTGACTCTAACAGCACCTGCTCAAGAGAAACATGGGCACATTTCTCGCTCCACATTCAAACGCGTTCCCTTGTGGAACTGCAGTGTTTGTGGAGAGCAGAATGCCGTATTGAAGCAAAGTCATCATTGACAGATGGAGGATGGAAGCATTACTCCAGCTAGTGTAAACGGAGCGTAATGGGGCATTTAGTCCATAAAAATCTCTTACAGGCATTCTGACAGAAATAAAGAGTCATGACAGAATTTTTTGTTCAAGATGGCTAATTGGCCAGAAGACTGAGTGGTGCTGTCAATAAGAGGCTCCTCTTTCTCCAAAAGAGAAACCCTCTCAGGTGGTTGGGGTTACAATGCGTGGCATTTTCTGTGCTGTAGCCACAGCTTTAGTTCTGATATTACCAGCTTTACTTAATAACTGAAGCTAAAGCATTTGCACTGTAAATAAATAAATAGGCTGAGTGAGGATTGCCTGGAATCATTTGCTTAAGTACTGCCTCGTAGCAAGACAATTGCTCAGCTCAGGCTGTGAAGCTGACATTAAGAGCATGAGCGCAAGATAAAGCAAAGTTACCGCAATCTAAGTAAGAGTCACATTAAACAGCTGATCAAGGGACCAGTTTGAACTCCAAATGCATAAACTAAATGCAATTTCTCCAGAACAATATAAGCCTCTTACTACATCATCTTTAAGCTCATGAGGAATGGAACCAGGACTTTGGTGCCCGATCCTTTCAGAATTTAGATGTGTGTATATTGTCAGTGTACTTTGTCATAAGAGATCAAAAACCACTCCCTTTATGCAAGGTTTTTTGTTTTTTTTCTGCTTTAGACCAAAATGTCATCATAAACCTCTATCGCCCTACGGAAGATCAGGTCTGTGTGCTTCTTCTGTGCACTGATACACCCTCTTTAGCTCTGCAGCCTCTATGCTCTGATTAGCTAAAGTCTCCAGGCTCCTAAAAAGCCTAATCAGCGAAGCATTTGTAGGGGCTTCACAGCAGTCCTTCATGTGTGATCCCAGGCCTGGTTAAGAGCTTATGATGCCACGGTGGTTAGTCAGATATAGACTGTGGCAGAGCAGTGGCTAAGGGTTCGACAGCATCAAAATTCTGCTCTGCATTGAGGATAACAACAGCATACACAGCCAAACTGCCAAAGATCTGACATATAAAACCACCCTTTGAAGCATTGTTTCACGTTACGTACATTACGATATGCAATGAAGCCGATGTAAAACTCCGCCTCTCAACATTTCTCTGACAAACTACATTGTACAGAAAAGATGGCTCTGTTGCAGCTGCTTTATGGGCAACCATGAATAGAATATGCAAAAAATCTAAATACACAATTACTTATTTATTTATACTGTGAGTCCGACTGAGAGCAAGCTCTCTTTTGCAAGAGAGCCCAGTTGGGAACAACAGAAAAAACCGAGTACAATAAATAAAAACTTATTACATTACACATTACACATGGCTTTGTGGCAGCCAGTAAAAGACATTTAAAACAATTAATTGAAATAAGACTTTCCAACTTTAAAAACTGTCGATGCCTATTCCATTTCTGTGGAGAATAATACAGAAAAGCAGTTTTACCCAGATCGGTACGCACCCTTGGGACATCTAAAACCAAAAAGTCAAGAGTGCGCAGACAGTATTCCCCCTTCTCAAGTTAAGCAAACTGGTCTGATATCCAGGCAGTTTACCCAACAAGGCCTTATGTATAAATAGGCAACAATTTTGCTCCCCTCTCATGGCCAGCGAAGACCAACCAACCTTAAAATTAAGTGTACAGTGATGTGTTCGGAAGTCATCTGCTGTTATGAACCTTAAAGCAGCGTGGTACACTGCGTCAAGTGACTTCAGCAAGGAGGGAGCAGAGTGCATGTAAATGACATCTTCTTAATCTATTCTAGAGAGAATAGTAGCCTGAACAATCTGTCTGTTGTGATTCTAGTTCTGCTTTGCCCAGTTGTTGTTCTGACTGTCTTATATGTGTATTTCGATTCTTTGCAATGTCTGACCAATCTAAGTGTATTGTGTGCTGTTATCATTGGTTTGTTGATGTATTGTCTTAGTTTTTACTTTTCCATATTTTGCATATTGCCATCGTTTAACTCCGGTCCATGTTTTCCACTATGCATTTCACTTTGTCTCCCCCGTCTGGTGTCTTGTCTTGTCATTGTTCACAGCCCCAGTCCTGTGTGTCACTCTGCGGGTGATTTATTGGATTCTGGATTTCAGTCTTCCTTCCGATCTCGTTTGCTTATTTCACCTTACTTTTCTATCTTACTAACCGTACTAACAGTTTGTTATTTTCGCTAATTTACCAACCAAACTAACATTGTATATAACTAACTTACTAACGAGCACTCGGGATTGTATAGCTGCACTTACTAATTGACTAACGACCTCTCCGCGATCGCCCTGTTCTCGTCTCCGCCTCTTGCTTTTGGTCGATCTGCTCTGCGGTGTTTCTTGCAGAATTTCTGCACCTGTCTCTTCTCTGTTCTGCCTCTTACTCTGAGCACTTACAAAACCCGAACCGGATTCATGGTTCTGTCTATAGGCTGTCTTGTGCTCCCTGTCCGCGTTTTGGCTTTTGCCTATTTCATGTAATTAGGTTCTCCCTCGTGTTCCACCCTCTGTAATTAGTTTCACTTCCGGCACCTGTGTCTCTGTAGCATTTGTTCTCCCTCCCTTGTGTATTTATTTTGGGAAGAAGGTTCAGATGGCAGACAGGACTTTGCGAGGGGACTCCGCGCTTTTTGCTGCTGCTTGGTCGCCATGCCTTCTGAGTCAGTGCCCCTTCCTAGTTTGTTCCCGAGTACCCCAAGCTTTTTTTTTCATTTAACCCTTATTTAACCAGGGATGTCCCGTTGAGGTTGAAATCTCTTTTTCAAGGGAGCCTTGGGGGAAGAGGTGGGGAGGGACAGTGGAATTGCACAGCCAATTAGATCAGGGGATGATCAGGCGGCAGATCGAAAGAGCCAGGTTGGGACTTTAGCCATGACACCGGGGAACCCCCGACTCTTATCGAAGAGTGTTATAGGATCTTTAATGACCACTGTGAGTCAGGACCTCGGTTTAACGTCTCATCCGAAAGATGGCATCTCCTTCATTACAGTGTCCCCATCACTGCACTGGAGCATTGGGGATTATCCCGCCAGAGGGAAGATCGTCACCTACTGGCCCACCAACACCCCCCCCCCCATCAAGTTTTTTAATGTTTAATTAAATCTGTTCCCGCAAATGATGTCTCACCCGTCTATCCCCGCCAAGTCATAACACTGTCCTCTGCGACTCCTCCGAAGCAGGCTTTATTCCTGTATAGCTTAGCCAATTAAGGTTTCAAATTCTTGATTAGTTCATCAGTATGCTTCCTAAAATTAAGATTGTCATCCACCCAAATGCCAAGGTATGTGTAGCAAAGAACTCTTTCAATTTCAAGCCCCCCCCACCCCCGCCCAAAAAGGAAAAAATTTTTAATTCTTAAATTGAATGAAAAGAGAAATAAAGAACAAATTAAATAGTTTGCATTAAAAATCACAATCATTAACATTCATTCTGGATTATTTTTGGGGTTTTTTTGCGGTTTTGTGGTTTTAGCTACCTGCCTGCCCAACAGCCATAAGAGTCTAAAAACTGGTTAGATTCCGCTCAGCTTGCGGTGAAAACTTCAAAAAACGTCACAGCAACATTTGTGAACTGCCAATCGGCATCCAGAGCTGGCCGCCCCTGAGAACATGTGACCGTACATCCCAAGTAGTATGTAACAAGGACAGAAACCAAACCTCAAGAAAATGTTTATGAATCAAAATAGACAGAGAATCATTCAGTTTGATGGATTGATCATCAAATTTGGTGCTGTGAGTGCTCTGCTAGAGCTTGTCGAAAGGTAAAGTTATCAAACTGCTCACATCATCTGTTCCACATGTATGCGGCCATGTTGCATTTTGTCTGGACCCCTCCGCAAATATGACGTAGCAGACATTGGGTGTATTCACACTCGGCTCGTTTGGAGCAATTGTTCCGGCACTGGCAGCGTTTTCCCCCAGAGATCGGTTTGTTTGGGCTGGAGTGAACACAGCAAATGCATTCTGATGCAAAACAAAACAAGCGGGCCGAGATCGCCAAAAAAGGGTCTCAGCTCACTTCCATTCGAACCCTGGAGCGGTTCGTTTGCAGTGAGAACACAATCGTCTCAGTAACCGGCACAACAGATGCATTATTATTATTTTCCAGTCACTGTCTCAATTCCCCATTGAACTGGGTAGGTAGTTCAATTATAAAACACTGGTACATTACCCCAGAGAAATGCAGAAAAAAACAAACCAGCCACATGCTGCTGATATTCCAGGGTTGTTATTTGGGTGGTTGTTGTTTCCTGGGGAGAGAAGAAGAAACGTCCCTTCCTTTCAGGGTAAGATTTCTGACCAATTAGAGAACAGTTTGTTGGCGCATGGCATTTGTTTACAACTTTGGACCGGTAGTGACTGTTGCTGTGTGAACACAAACGAGACAAAAAAAACCAATAATGTTTATCAATTTGAACATTAAGTGTCTTGTCTTTGTAGTGAACTTAGTTGAATGCAGGATGAAAAGGATTTGCGAAAACCATGTACTACATACTCATTTTGTTGTTAGCTTATGTGTAAGAAGCTTAAAAGCCTATTTAGAAGGCCCCAGGCACAAAATAAATACATGTACAATAAACATAATCCAACACCCCCCCCACCCCCCCACCCCCCCAAAAAAAAAAAAAAAACATATTCGCATATATACATATACATATACACATAACACTCTCAATCATATATAACCATACAAGAAATACTCTAACCTAAAACTAACCTAGCCTAAGTCCTACTCCTAACAAGGTCCAAGTGGTCAGGTCACTAATAGTTCAAAAAGAGTTAAGCTTCAGTGTAAGAAAGAGAGATTACCATAACAGAATCCTGACTGACAGTATTTCAGCAACAAATACCTCCTTAGTCTATTTTTAAAAACAAGTATAGATGGGGACATTTGCAAGTCTTTATCAAGATTATTCCATTCCTGTGGATTTTTACAAACAATACTGAGGCTGGTACATTTGAGTTTCCGGTTTTTTCCCTTAATAAAATGCTTAAACCTAGTCTGATATGAATGTGGAGGAAAGGAAATTGGAATCAGGTCACTTAGGCCACGTTCACACAGCAGGCAAATGTGGCCTAAATCCAATTTTTTTGCCCATATGTGACCTGTATCCGATCTGTTAAAGACAGTTTTAGCAGCACAAATCCAATTTTTTAAAATCCGACCCAGGCCACTTTCATATGTGGTCCTTAATCCGATAAATCCATAACGATGAAAGAGCGGATCGGAAGGAGCATCAAATTTAGCCCAAGACATAGCTCAAATCATTTTCTTCTGCGGAATTATCAATTTCCCAAGGGGGCAGGGAAATGCATTGCTCCAAATAATATTGCACTGATATAATGTAACAAGTGCTTCACCAGGTAAGAAATGTCTCAACTTAAAATATAATCAAATATATTTTGATATTTTCTAAGTTAATACATCAATATGGCTCCTGAAATTTACAATCTTTTCCATATGAACTCCCAGGAATCGGGTGGACTTCACTCTCTCAACAGGACTGTAATTTATTTTAAAATCGATAAGTTCAAGGTTGTTTCGATTTCTGTTTGAACTAAAAATTATTAAGTTTGTCTTGTTTATATTTAGTGATAATTTATTGCATTTTAACCATGTATCCGCCTTGATCAATTCATCATTGAGATTCCTTTGCAGGTCATATATGTTCTTGTGTGATAAAAAATAAATTAGTATCATCTGCGAACAGAACTTTGTGTAGAATGTTGGAACAATGTATAAAATTATTTAGATATAATATAAAGAGGAGTGGTCCGAGGACAGATCCCTGCAATGGATTGGCGTCTATAGATTGGGGATTAGTTAGCTAGCATGATAACACTTTTGGCCGTTTAAGTCATGAGTTACATGTGTAACTGTTGTAGTAGATGCTTGAATTTATTAATCTAATGGCAAAAAATGATTACCATGCTATCTAGTGAGTGTATTCATCCAATTGACTTGAACCGACTACCAATTAGAAACCAATGCTATCTATTTTCCAGATAAAACCACGCTGACATTTATGGGGTAAATGGGATCTCAAATTCGTGAACCCAAGATATCAACTTTCTGAAACTCAAGTGGGAATTTTTGTTTTATTCCTCACCGAAGGCTTGGAATAAATGAGAATTAGTGCTGCTGTTGCATAATTTTGATATCTCGGGCTCACGCAGTGGAAATCCTGTATACACTGCACATGTGTACGTATGATGCACTTCTGAGCAGCCGGTCACCAATCAATTACTACTCAAAAGATGTTTGAAATAGTGGAATTAATATTGCTTGATATAAATCTAATTTTTTCTTTCATTTTTTGATATTTCTTTGGTTATAAAATATTTTTTTGATGGCCCAATTACCTTGTATTACCACAAAACAAAGTAATTTTGGTTACTAACGTATTACAGTTGTCCTAAAATAACATTGATTACTTCAGGGCTGAAGAGGGAATTTACTCACAATACGTCACAGAAATGGGGAGCTTCACAGTGATGGCAGCCTCCAGCCTGCATTGAGTGGGCTGGAATTACAACAAGAACATCACGATTTTGGAAGAGGTTTACAAAGAACGTTAGAACCAGTGAAAATTCCTCTTTTAATTGAAATATCTTTGTTTTTTGGGGTCAATTTTTTTTAATTCACTGCAGTATGCTGAGGTAAAAATGGGCTCCAGCTCCATTGTGACCTTGATGAAGAAGCGATTTAGATAATGGATGGATGGATGAATGGATGGACGGAGAGGGGGCAGTGCATGGGGAGTGTGATGGATGATTACATTTTCATGTGCCTGTAGTGGCTGGTTTCTGGTTTTCACTTGATTGAACTCTCTCATTCTTGTATTCTCATATACAGCATTTATTTTATTTGAAGGCTTTCAGCCAACTGGGAGTTTGACAGCTATGTTTCTAGTATGCAGCAGTTTTGCAAACTCTGCTCTTCCCTGGAACACACATGCACATGAGAGCAATTTAATTTAAGTGCTTTTATCCCGTGAACGCTCAATAACACAGCTAGAGGTCTTGAATGAGTGCCAGCATATATCAGGAAACAGGTGCCACATCTCAAAGAGTAATATGTGTACATCCGTGTCCACCCCCCGTTCTCCATTAACGTGAGTTTGCTGGGATTTATTAAGAGCGTGTCGAGCGGAGAACGATGCTGCGCCGGAATTAGTTTTTTGCCGGCATCAGCTATGTATGAAGGAAGTGATCAATGGGTGATTACCAAGCTCTGATCTGCCCTCAGCAATTTTACTTGATTGTGAACCGTGGCCGTGCTCTGGCAGAGCGACATCATTCATGTTTTGTCCTTTCCGGTTTGCATCAAACAGACCCCCCCACCCACACACACACACACACACACACACACCATCTTGACCACCCCACCCCCATCACAACCCTCACCTTCATGCTGCGATGATATTATGCCGTTAAGAAGGACTTGTGTTTGATTGAATTAGACGTTGCCTTCATTTCAATCTGAACACTCCTGGTTGGGAGATGTGTCCTCATGGAGAGCAGTTTGTAGGCAATAATCAGCAAAGCTAATAGATGCAGTGCTCAGAAGGAGAGCATTAACAGGGCAGGGCTGGTTGCTCACAGGTGCTGCTCTGGGAATAACACTGGAGCAAGGAAAACAGTGGCAATTATGTTAATGCAAATCTCCCCCCCTCTATTTGTCATAACATAATAAACTAATAGATGACATTTTACAACGTGATTTCACATTATAGCGCATCAGTGGCTTCATCCAGTTTGGTAAGATATTTTGTCAAGCATGGGGATTGCCAGCCCTGCTGATAATCACATTAGTGTAGACTTATTTGGAAGTGAACATGACAGCTTTTCTCATGAAAAGCAGTTTGGGGATAACTATAAAGATTAATAATTTGAACGGAAACCCAGAGCATCTATTTTAACTGTAATTGAGCTATTTCTGGTCTTGGATTCTTTCAAGTGGTTTAGTCACTCTAGTATGAGTGCCCCCATGCTGGGCTTGATGCACTCAGTAGCGCACGCAAGAACAAAACCAGTTCAGAGAAGATGTAAGTGCTTTAAATGAACTAACACTTTTTTGAACTTTTCTACATGAAGCTGACTATGACAGTGACATTACACCACATTACAGTAGTTGATGTTGTCGCATGTTGACATGATAGCTTATTGCCAGATTTGGGTACTTGTGCCTGCAGAGGCCAAAGTGTAATGACAGGTGGCAGGATGCGGATTACACTGCATTCCCCATGACAGAAATGCTATACACTACAAACAGGCCTGACAGTTTATGACAAACCGCCACAAATACTGCAGCCGCTCTAAGGGTAAATAAAACGGCCAATATATCAACTTTATTTATTTACTTCCTTTATTTTTTTGGATAAACTTTGCTGGAAGTTATCCAAAGCAGCAATAATTATCCTGACAGCTATAGTTGCCCCATTGACACTTCCTGAAGACTAAATATATCAAAAAGACATCAACTGTACCTAAACCCATTTTACTGTAGGAAGGGATTAACATGAAATCTGTTAAGGAGTTAAGACTATTCTGACAGTTCTGTACTGGTAGAGTACATTGATTCGTGTGATGTTTTAGTGCAGCCAAACTGCAATGTAAGTGTCATGGGAGAATTTGAAGGTTTTGAGCCTTGAGTGTACACTCTCAGGCCCTGACTGGAGTGTGCCATCATGAGCACAGGTGTGGGCTCTTCTCAGAGTGTACACTCTCAGACACTGACTGGAGTGTGCCGTCATGAGCACAGGTGTGGGCTCTTCTCAGAGTGTACACTCTCAGACCCTGACTGGAACGTGCCCTCAGGAGTATAGATGGGGGCTCTTCTCAGAGTGTACACTCTCAGGCCCCGACTGGAGCGTGCCCTCAGGAGTATAGGTGGGGGCTCTTCTCAGAGTGTACACTCTCAGGCCCTGACTGGAGTGTGCCGTCATGAGCACAGGTGTGGGCTCTTCTCAGAGTGTACACTCTCAGACCCTGACTGGAGCGTGCCCTCAGGAGTATAGGTGGGGGCTCTTCTCAGAGTGTACACTCTCAGGCCCTGACTGGAGTGTACCCTCAGGACTATAGGTGTGGGCTCTTCTCAGAGTGTACACTCTCAGGCCCTGACTGGAGTGTGCCCTCAGGACTACAGGTGTGGACTCTTCTCAGAGTGTACACTCTCAGGCCCTGACTGGAGTGTACCCTCCGGACTATAGGTGTGGGCTCTTCTCAGAGTGTACACTCTCAGGCCCTGACTGGAGTGTACCCTCAGGACTATAGGTGTGGACTCTTCTCAGAGTGTACACTCTCAGACCCTGACTGGAGTGTACCCTCAGGACTATAGGTGTGGACTCTTCTCAGAGTGTACACTCTCAGGGCTTGACTGGAGTGTGCCCTCAGGAGCATAGGTGTGGGCTCTTCTCAGAGTGTACACTCTCAGGCACTGACTGGAGTGTACCCTCAGGACTATAGGTGTGGGCTCTTCTCAGAGTGTACACTCTCAGGCCCTGACTGGAGTGTACCCTCAGGACTATAGGTGTGGGCTCTTCTCAGAGTGTACACTCTCAGGCCTTGACTGGAGTGTGCCCTCAGGAGCATAGGTGTGGGCTCTTCTCAGATTGTACACTCTCAGGCCCTGACTGGAGTGTGCTCTCGGGAGTATGGGTGACAACAAACTCCCTGTCTAAATTAGTAATATTAGTAATGTGCCTATCTAAGAATTACACCACCCAGTGAGTGTTAGTAAATGTTAGTAACTTAAAAAACAGTTAATTGTCAATTAAGCTTAGAGAGCCCCGAATCAGCACAGCACAGAAGGAAGAGGGAAATACCAAAGCCAACCAGAGCTCTGAAATGTGCATTAACGAAGGCACGGGGCGGAACGCAGACAAGCGGTGGAGTGGCTTGGCAGACCTGGCAAAAACAAAAACTTGGAAAAGTAAAAATATGGACAATGAACATGAATAATGAAATACTTGAGCCTAATACAAGAAACTGTTAAAACTGTGACATGAATTATGAGCATGAACTATGAAATCCTGTTACATGAAACTGTTAAAACCATAAATGCTGTCCTGGCCAAAGGCCAGAACCCCGGAACACAACATACTTACTTGCTAAATGTTTTTTTCAGCTGATTCTTTTATATATTAATGGCATTTTCAGCCCTTTTTTTGCCTGTATCCCAACTTTTTTGAGACCTGTTGCAGTCTGTTGAGCTCATTTTGTGGATAAAAATGTAAAATGTCCCAGTTTCAACATTTTAAATGTTATCTATGTTCTATTGTAAAAAAACATATTGGCTCATGTGATCCGAAAGTCATTACATTTTGATTTTATTCACTATTTACACTTCGTCCTAACTATTTCGGAATTGAAGAGGTAAAAAAATTTGTCCTTTTTAACATTAAATGTGGTAATATAAACATGTGACAAACAGCTAAGTTATTTAAAATCAAAATGATTATGACAAATGCTATTGCTTTGATTTACAGTTCAAACAGATCCTCTCGCAGTGCAGTTGAACATAAATATATTACAAAACAAATAACTTTGTATTATTCGGATACAGACATGAATAATGATACAATTCTCAATATTATATTGCAATCTTTGATCCTGACCGCAGAAAATAGGTTCTCCATATCTGCAGTCAGGACAGGGCTGTGAGGCCAATCGCAGATACAAGGCTCTCGGCGAGAAACAGCTCAAGCAACAGAAGTGCCTCCTCTGGAGATTCAGTCTGAATACAACAAAGTGAGAACAAAGATAAAATTATTCTTTAAAAGCAAACGACTGCGGTGGTGGTGGTGGTGGTGATGCAGTTAATGTCACTGATATGGTCTCTTCAGATCAGGACCTCTCACTCAAATTCTCTTGTAGTCCCACTCAGGCACTAGGTCAATTTCCTCCCGTTTTGGGAACTACTGTATTACTGTTCTCAGGTCAGTATCCCCATTCTCTGCAGAGCTTGTCAGAATGCGGCTGGGAGGGAGTGCTCTGGCGACAAACTGTTGGCGTGTGGGAATCCGCTCTCGATGTTCTCAGTTAGTGTCATCAGAAACTGCTCCAGAATCTGGAGAAGATTTCAATAAATTTAAGGGAAACAGATCGAGAGTCCTCAGTAACTACCATGAGCGCAGGAAGATGTTTGAATTAGGGGGGGCTGCCAACCCCAAGTAGAAGAGTGACGTCATTTTTTATTTTTTTTCTGATAGTGCTGCATGAGGGCCTAATAATAATGTTGCTCTTTGCAACAGCGGTCATAACAACTAAGGGTGCAAACGAGGACTGGAATAAAAGTATACTCGCCATATAAATCATAACCGATTCCAAAAAAATGATCTTTAATAATAATTTTGTTGTCCTGGGGCTTTAATTTTTTTTCCATCCCAATAAGTTCCTTTGTTTTATTCGCATGTGTCATTATAAAATCTGTCGTGCTTTGTTGCCTTATTGGTTCCAAACGCTTCAACCCCAGCTCCTGGTAATGCTGCCGGGATCTGCCTGTCTCACACATGATGGCTCACAACCCCTCCCAGTTTGATTTAACCTGATTCACAATCAAACAATTTATTATTTGAATTAAGAAGACCAATACATAATTGTATAATGATTAAGAAATTATTAATGAGGAAATGACCAAGAAACACTGACAGGCTACATTGAAAATGTGCACGTAATTATAGGGAGGTACCCCCCTTCTCACAACTAAAACCCTCCGAAATATAATGGCGAGTGCCCTTTGAAAATTGTTCTGGAAAATAAAAAGCTTTAAAAAGTTGAGGTTGGGTAATTCCGTAATTCAGCATTTTTACGTTTAAAACAGAGATATCCACCTGTCGCGGCCTATAAAACATTGGCGCAGAGTGACTTCACTTCGTAAGCCTAGCTGTTATGCACCGTTTTATAAGCTACAGGAGGTCGTCAGCCCCAAAAATAAACAAATAATCCTCGGACAAAATCTTCCATTTGAATAAAGTGATTCATCGCACTAAATGACGTAATTTTTAATTCGATCATCGATCCTTAATCAATATAGCTCGTCACATCCAGGCAGCAGACTAATCCCATAAAAGGCGAAAATAACTGTTCCCTTTGGAATCATAATCAGCATTCTTAAAATTCTCCCAAACCGGCAATTTTTAAAAAAACATCTTTTTGTACGTGAAAGCCATTCTCTCACACCAGCAGCTGCGGTAGGCTACGTGTCCCGATGACTGTGCCCTCATAACGGTATTCCGTCATGGCCCAGGAATTCAGTCGATCTGCAAACTCACAAAACAAAGCACTAACCGGAGTTACTTAAAGTATCACTAACACAAGAAATGAATCTGAGTGCAGGTCTAACAACTCATGCTGACCAAGTGCTTTCTTTTGCCTTTTCCTAGTTGCTAAATCCCCCTTTAGCAAATGAATTGTCACTGAGGTTGTGCAGATAAAGCAAAGAATGAGGTTGGTTTCTTTCACACAATGCAACCATCGCCATATTCAAACAAACCTCATTGAAACGATCTGTCAAATCACACTGTGCCAATTTTGGTAACACGGTACAATAAGGGTACAACAATTAATATTAGTAAATGCAGTAATAAGCATATACGAACAGGTAATTGACATTGAACTAATGCACCTGGTAATCATTTACAAATGATGTTCACATGAACTAAGGTATTAACTTATAAATTATGGTTTAATAGTTTGAAGTGCTACATGGGGGATACTTAAGGGATGTTTTCAACTTCAAAATGAGGGATACACAGAAAATTAATAAAAGTTCAATTATGGTTACGTAATGCTTATTCAGCTATCTAACACTTTAGTTGCCTGCTAATTAACTGACAGTTAATTAACTAATGTTAATTAATGTTAGTTGTTGTACCCTTATTGTATAGTGTTACCAATTTTCCTTCCAGGAAATACGTACAATGTTCTGTTGAAAGGAGTCCGAGTCCACGGCAGCGCTGAAGTGAGTTGACTCGCTGTTCATGCTCTCCGGAGCAACAAGGTAGCTAGTCCTAGGTGATAGCTATTACGGTATTAGTATTGTTGCTTCCACCATTTGTACTGTTCTTTCATCCCTCTTCACGAGCAACGTAAGTGTTTGTATGATTTACTTTAATTTTCTCTGAAATATTGTTTGGAGGAAAAAAAATCTGATATCCCTCTCTGCTTGCTGTTTGCTGTTCTTGCTGGCCAATGCGTTTGTGTCAGCGCCCTCTGCTTCTTTGAGAAAGCGTTTCCTCAATACACAATGAATAATTTAAATTTGTTTTTTTCGTTACAACCCAGATTTTTTAAACACAGGTTTTTGACATAGACTGTCTAAAACGGTTTTGAACAAATTGATGTGTTTATTTTTCTGTTTTAATTTTTACTATGACATCCTATGGAGGACTAAATGTGCCAAAATTAAATGAATAAATTCACCATTAAATAGTTAATTAAATGTGTCATTAATAAATTAAAATAAATTCACAATTAAATAATTAATTAAATTTGTCATTAATAAAAAAAAATATTTCGCAATTAAATAATTAATTGAGTGTCATTAATTAATTAAATAAATAAATTCACCATTAAATAATTAATTACATATGTCATTAAAATAAAAAACTCACCAATGAATAATTAATGAAATGTGCCATTAATTAATATAAATAAGTTCACCATTAAATAATTAATTTAATGTGTCATTAATAATTAAACTTGCAATTAAATACATGCATGTGTTATTAAATGTGTCATTAATTAATTAATATACCAATTCATTTTATGTAAAAAATATATATCATTATTTCACTGTTTAATTATTTAATGATCAATCATTTTATGAGGCTATAACGACAGTTTGAATACAAATTCATCAATTCAGGAACTTGACTTGAGTGAGAAGCAGGAACCGGTGCGTTATTAACAAATAATGCCATCAGAGAATTGTCATAAAGCTTGGACAATAAAATGTTTGTTGTGAAGTAAGAATTTATGCGGGACAACAGTCCTATCTCATCATTTTGCTGGCAGTTCCTGGCATGTTTCGAACAAACTTAAAATGAGAGCCATTCCACTCTAATGTGTCTAGCGACAATATAACACATGAGAAGTTTTTGATTCTACTCGGATTCGACCCCCAATCCCGCAAAAAGAAAAAAAAAGAGCAAGTAAAATTTCACGTTGAATTCACGTTGAATATCTTTATTCACACATTAAAATACACAGTATTATCAATGGTAAAAAAACAAAAAAATTACAAAGACACAAGTTACTAAATACAGATATCCTAAATTAGAAAATCAATCTCCTCCCACGTGAGAATATCACAACTTCTTAGATTATCACACATATAGGGCTGTCGCATTTGTAAATAGAACATGAAGGCAATGATGGCGACGTCGAGGCAAAGCTGAAAACCAAATTTCACAGATGTTGGTGTTGTGTGGTAAGGAGGCACTGAAGGCTGATCCGAGGAAGAAAGCAGTGAATCATTCTGGATGTGGCTTCGGTGGGGAGATGTAGCCTAAGCGTAGTATCCTCCATTTAAAGCATAAACGAAGAGATCTGCAAGGCGCTGTAAAAGCCAGGCTCTCTGCACACTGGAGAAGTGTGCATGCAACTGGTATTGGGCAACTGTCATCCCCTCTGCATTTCACTGCACTGGAGGAGGAGGTGGCATCCACTCCCTCTGCAGTGGAAGTGCATGGAGAAGAACTTGGAGCGTCAACAAACTGTGTCAGACATCACATGCGTCTGTGTGAAGATATGTGCAGGACATCACCAGCCACTCTCTGGAACGACCCACATGCCAGGACCGGTAGCGCAGTTGTGACCTTGATGACCAGGGGTATGCTTGCAATTGTTTGTAATGTGTTTGTAATTGAACTAATTGGAGAATAGGTTGTTGCGTAATATCATATGATAATTTTGTTTGATAATTTATTATGGTTATGAGAAATGTAGCCTAGTTTAGAAATAAGTATGAACAATCGAATGTTTACCATGTTAAATAAAATAAAATTAATGTTAAAATTAGGCCTATAACCGACATCAAGCGCAATATTCCATTTCGCCTTATGTTGGCTCTTGACCTTAATACAGCCCTCAAAAGCTCTTAACTGAAAAAGCGCGTAAGCCAGGGGGAGAATATGCGTAAGTGTTATTTGCCTGAGAAACGCCCGGAAACGCACCGATTTTGGCCTTGCTCCGCCAAAGGGGGAGGGGTTCAAAAAGCCTCTGCTGTTCCTAATGGCTGCTGCTCCTGTTTCTGAAGGTATGTTTTTTTACCATTATTTTACCAGAAACAGCCCATTGAGATTAAAAATCTCTTTTGCAAGAGAGTCCTGGGCAAGACACAGAGTTCCGCACAATACAGAGTACATACAAAATAACAATTAGCAAAACATTAAAATGAAAACCATTGCGAAAATAAAACAAAAATGTGCATTTGTCAAAGACATCCATATCATGAAAACAACAACAACCAGAAGCCTCCTCACAACAGTCTGTTAAATGTATGAATGACAACAGCTCCCTTAGATTCATGATTTTCTGCGGATGATTCCAGGCTGCGGGAGCTTCAAATGGAAAAGACTTCTTTCCGAGTTCAGTACAGACTTTGGGTACCGACAATAAGAGGAGGTCCTGGGAGCGGAGAGAGTAGCCTCCTGTAGATTTCCAACTGATGTAGGAGAGGAGATATGGAGGAAGCACACCCAGTTTAGACTTGTAGATAAAAGAATGAAAGTGAATCTGTCTGCAAGTTGACAAAGCAGCCCATCCAACCCGAGCATACAACACACAATGATGAGTAAGAGCTTTGAGAATCGTATGGCTCCTTGGTACACAGGTCTGGCGGAAGCACAAGATTGTTCCACACTCAAAAAAATAATTTGTTGGGTGAACATAATGAAATTATGGAAAGTATTTCCACCCAATCATAATACGTTAATTTAGCAACAAATTCTTTTATTGAGTGACATAAATGTAAATATGCTGGTTCAACATAAGGTGTTGGTGTTACTATTACTCAATTACAAGGGGTAAGTCCAACATAATAATCATTTGCTGGGTGAACATACAAAATTTATGGAAAGTATTTCCACCAAGCATTCACACACAGCCATACAGAGGTGTTCCTATATTGCATGTTTTTGTGGGTGGGGGAAACCTGAGTCCCAGAGGAAGCCCAGCCAAACACTGAAAGGCCAGATTCAAACCCGCATCCTTCTTGCTGTGAGACATCCAAGTGTGGATGTGCCTAAGTGTGCCCAACCCAAGTTAATGGGGTAGGTTGATGCACTCCCTGCTCGCACACTACTGCCACCCTCTGTTCTGGAGTTGTACACGCCATTTGATATCTTACCCAAAAAGCATTAGGTTCTCTCAGCATAACTGAATTTAGTAAATGTTAAGTTATTGCACATCATGCTAAAATAACAAAACTTAATGATGTTCAACCACAAAACATGACTATATATGGTAGAAGCAACATGTTACACTTAGATTAATTTAGCAGACACCCAATCTGGTTTTTTTGAGTGCAGAGGTCCTGGCATATTTGATGAGGCAGAGTTCCCCCCTGAACCCCTTCATGCAGTCTGACAAACTGAGCTCTACACAGCAATGTAAAGGCAACTAACAACCACAAAAATTCCACAAAAGAAAAGTCAATAAGAACAAGGGAGACCACACGAGGAAATCCAAGCAGAAAGTAATTTATTAAGCTGAGGACATTAATTAACTGAAGATGAAACATAAAGTGGAACCAGAGGGAGTGTAGCAAAACTGGGTATTTGCATGTGTCCTCCTAAAATGGAAGGAAGGCAGGCTATTAAATAGCGCACAGCCCCACCCAAGAACGGCTGAAAACAGTTCATTAGATTAAAACCATCTGATCCAATTATTGAGGTGGGATCTTTACTCACACATCCCTTTGTCTGATGATTAGCACTTAAGCACAGACTGGTACAACTACAGGGCCATAACGCTGGGCGAAAGTGAACTCAGTGTAACGTTTTCCCTGATGGTGTGGTCTTGGCTTGGTCTGTCTTGCAAAAAAGATTTAAATCTCAGGGACAGAACTGCTCAAATTTAAAAAGAAAGTAACATTATTGTCTGATCGTCAGTGGCTGAGCCATTGCAGACCTTCATTTTTGGTTGCATTGTTGATTTTTGTAGATGCAAAAATCACTTCAGCCCCTCATGCTAATCATTAAATCTTATCTCTAAGCAGATTATGGCCTCTCATTAATTCATCATGCATTTCACCCAAGCTGGGAGAGTAATTGTTTCTTGGGGAGAAGTGTCAGGCTGTATTTTGGGGGGGGGTAGCGCTCCTTACTGTGGGGGAGGGCTTGTTCAGCTGCTCAGGGCCGACGCCCCTCCATTACTCATATCCCTGCTGTACATTCAAAATGCCAAAGATATCTTCCATCAAGATTTTATCTCTCAGTCATGTGCATAATAAACAATCATTTTATTTTCTATATTTCTTGATTGACATGAAGGTGGGTGAAAGTTCAGTTTGAAATACTCTCATTCTTGCTCGAGCTCAAGTCATATTTCTCATTTGTGTCCAACTATTCACGTCTCTCACGCCTGCTCACTCATGGCATCATTGTCTGGATTCTGGAACCATTTTTTAAGCTAGATCAGCATTTCACGTCTATCTAGAAGCGCAGACATACCTCCACAGCTAACGCATCATCTCACTGCTGTCCTTTAAAATGTTCCTCCTCATGCTTTGGTGCTTCAGGATACAGGATACTTCATCAGACACAGCAGCATCATCAGCCACCATCCCCAGTATCCGCACTCCAAAGGGGGATTAGTCATGGTGCTGCTCAGGGCTCATGCTCCCCGATTACAAATCTTCCTGTAGAAGTCCAGGTTCCAAAGTCTTCTCCACCAAGGCATTGTCAGCTCATCTGCAAAATAAACAGAAGTCTTTACTTTATTCTGTGAGTCTCTCCTGATGTATAATACACAGTCACCATTAGTGATTCATTTGGATGTTCACTGCGTCAATCCGCCCTCGGGTGCTCCCTCCCCTCTCAACCCCTCCACTTGTCAAAGTCTGTGCACGTCAGAGAATGTTACCGTAAACAGAGTATTTTCTGTGCGTGTCAATGAGTGCTACTGTAAAGTAAGTGTTTTCGGTGCACGTCAGAGAACGTTACCGTAAACTATGGAATTATATTTGTGCCACAATCCTGAGCGAGCAATTGGACATTTTGAGCGCAGAAAAATATATTTCGCAAGCACACAAATCTTGTTTAGAGAAAAAAGAAATTTTGTGAGCAAACAAAACCTTCTGATTGGGCGAACAAAACTATTCTGTGCTCAACAAATATTTTTGCATGTTTGCTATGATCAATATAAACGTGCAATATTAATCCCCTTCCCTCAGTTTCACTCTATACCCTCTCGAAAACTCATGTTCTGCGCGCTGGCAGACCGCAGCATGCTCGCTCAAAGCATGTCTCTCCCTCTCTCTCAGTCTGACCTCTCTGTGTGCGCTCAGCTTCACCTGCGCGCTCGCTCGAGCTGTGCTGAGTGTTACAAATGTGCCACAATTCTGATTGGCTGCCTCGGTCTCCAATTAGATGCATTATGCCCAACCACCAAAAAATAGGGGAAAAGGTAATGACGAAATTCGTCTGCGACTGGATAACAGTACTGCCCTTGTTTAGGACAGGTTAAGTTTAATGTTAAATCTCTAATATCTTGAGACATCCACTGTTGTGTGACTCTTGACTCATATACCTCTTAAGCAACACTGGCTGCTGCTAACTATAGCATTGCACAGTGTCTTCTGAAAATCAAAACCAAAATGCCACACCGCAGCCACGAGCACCATGTTTTATGGACCTTTATGAAATTTTGTTGGTTAGTCTGTACACCTTCGGCTTGCGAACCAAGTTAGCTATCTAGTTAGGTTGCTAGCGTCAGGTCAGCCAACTAATGTGCGGAGAAAAGCAGAAGATTACTGACGTTAATGTTATTTCCATGATAGCTGGCAAACTCGACAGTCTTAAAAAATAGCTTTGGCACCATTCTCCGGCTGATTCATTTCAACATATAACGCCTGAAGAAGGCACTTTACAGATAAGTCTATCGACATAAAAGTTTGCCTTGACGTTCATTCACAAATGAACCAACCGAAATAATGACTTCTACCGTGGAGAGTGCTTCGAACTATGGGACCGTTGGTGCCAGCGTCAGCTCAGCTCACCAGTATCACCTGGCGCTAATATTCGTGAAAGCGTGCGTTCGGTGGCGCAACGCGGGGCTTTGATGCGCGTGTCCCCGCTGGCAGCTATGAAGGCCGGCATTGCACCACCGGGCGCCGGCTCCCTGGCTCCGGACTGATGGGCCTCTTCAGCCGCGCATCGTGTGTTATTACCGTGATCTGTTTCTGCATATTTCACGAACATTAGTGCCAGATGATACTGGTGAGCTGAGCCGACGCTGGCACCGGCGTTCCCGTGGTTCGAATATAAACTTCCAGGTTTTTCCAAATGTATTCCACATAGGTTTAGATTATGCTTTCAGGTTATTTGTCTTAAGCAGTACCCCAAATATCACTAAACAACCAAAACTGCTGTAATTTGACACCACATTATCTTTCGTTCTGTATATACATCCATGCTGCAGTATTAAGCCAGCACAGCAACACCAACACCGGGAACGGCAGCAGCACCCTGGTTTTGTTAGCTACACCAAAATGCAATATTACCCCTAATTAATATCGTTTATCACACCTGCACTTGCTCTGCTATTTCAAGTAAAACTGATTGCTGATAGTGTTTAAGCATTAGAATGAGATGTCAATCACTGCATAAAACACGTGTCTTTGCTTTCACAAAATTAATCAAGGATGATCGTGTACTTCACTTGCGAATGTGTAACATTGGATGATCAGACTTGATATGCAGGTTATAAGTGTAGCCTATTTCAGTTTATGGCGACAGACATATCGGCAAAGTTCCTTCTTCAGGGGTGTTGAAATAAATCAGCTGGGATAAAGGTGCCAAAACTATTCTTTTTTTAAGATTGTCAAGTTCGCCAGCTATCATGGAAGTAACGTTTAATGTCTGTAAGCTTCTGCTTTTCTCCGGATATTAGTTGGCTGACCTGACGCTAGCAACCTAACTAGATAGCTAACTTGGTTCGCAAGCCGAATGTGTACAGACTAACCAACAAAATTTCATAAAGGTCCATAAAATGTGGTGCTCGTGGCTGCGGTGTGGCATTTTGGTTTTGATGTTCAGAAGACATTGTGCAATGCTATAGTTAGCAGCAGCCAGCGTTGCTAAAGAGGGACACGAGTCACACAACAGTCGATGTCTCAAGATACATAGAGATATAACATTAACCTTAACCCGTCCCAAACAAGGGCTGCACTATTATCCAGTCGCAGACGAATTTCGTCATTACCTTTTCCCCTATTCTTTGGTGGTTGGGCATAATGCATCTAATTGGAGACCGAGGCAGCCAATCAGAATTGTGGCACATTTGTAACACTCTGCACAGCTCGAGCGAGCGCGCAGGTGAAGCTGAGCGCACACAGAGAGGTCAGACTGAGAGAGAGGGAGAGATATGCTTTGAGCGAGCATGCTGCGGTCTGCCAGCGTGCAGAACATGAGTTTGCGAGAGGGTATAGAGTGAAACTGAGGGAAGGGGGTTAATATTGCACGTTTATATTGATCATAGCAAACATGCAAAAATATTTGTTGAGCACAGAATTATTTTGTTCGCTCAATCGGAAGGTTTTGTTTGCTCACAAAATTTCTTTTTTCTCTAAACAAGATTTTTGTGCTTGCGAAATATATTTTTCCGCGCTCAAAATGTCCAATTGCTCGCTCAGGATTGTGGCACAAATATAATTCCATAGTAAACGGAGTATTTTCTATGCGTGTCAGTGAGTGTTACTGTAAAGTAAGTGTTTTCGGTGCACGTCAGAGAACGTTACCGTAAACGGAGTATTTTCTGTGCGTGTCAGTGAGTGTTACTGTAAAGTAAGTGTTTTCGGTGCACGTCAGTGAACGTTACCGTAAACAGAGTATTTTCTTTGCATGTCAGTGAGTGTTACTGTGAAGTAAGTGTTTCCTGTGCACGTCAGTGAGTGTTACCCTAAAGGGAGTACTTTCCGTGCACATCAGTGAGTGTTACCCTAATGGAGGTATTTTCCGTGCACGTCAGTGAGTGTTACCCTAAAGGGAGTATTTTCCGTGCACGTCAGTGAGTGTTACCCTAAAGGAGGTATTTTCCGTGCACGTCAGTGAGTGTTACCCTAAAGGGAGTATTTTCCGTGCACGTCAGTGAGTGTTACCCTAAAGGAGGTATTTTCCGTGCACGTCAGTGAGTGTTACCGTAAAGGGAGTGTTTTTTTCTGCCTAGCTCTACCAAATCTGTGTAGCTGGCACTTATCTTGAGTGATTACTTTGCGACTGTAAGCTTTTTATACTCTGCCAAATAAAAACATATTTTAAAGGTTCCTGCAAAAATTGCCTTTCGGAAAGCTCAAGCATTTAACCCCTTTCTGCAGATGTAGATGCCCGCGTCTATAGACCTGCACATTGGAAGCACTCTGTTACTGTACTCGATCACTAGATGACACCCCCGGATCAGTTATTGAATGTTCACAAGCAAGCAGACCTCGAACGCGGTTCTGAATACGGTGAAGTTCACTCCACTCCCTGTTTTTTGAGAGCTGCATGAATTGAACTCCTCAGCTAAGCCTGATGTGCAAACTGGTCAGTATCCTTGCCCATAGTGTCGATTCAGCAGTTTAAAAAAACGATATCTTGACACAGAAAAAATCGTTATCCTTTGTAGCAACCAGTTTAGCCACAGTGAGCTAACAGTATTCCAATTAGTAGTTCAGAAAAATCAGTTTTCTGAGGCAAAAAAATCGACATGGTATTGATTCTCTCATATTCTATTGCCTATTACAGTTGTCCCATACAAAAAAAATTGTAGTTCCCTACCGTGGATTTACGCGTAGATTCCTTCATTGACAAATCCAGCGCTTCCTTATATCCACCCGAGTACTGGCGTTGATAGCCAATCACTCAACCATACACTCAAGCTCTTCTGCGTAATTGTAGAGTTACACTTCATGGCCTCCTGAAGTTTCCCTGATAACAATGTATTGATTGGCTCGTTTCTTATCCACTTCCCGAGTGTTTAAACATTTTAGAGTAAGTGAAACACATTGATTGGACAAACACAGAGCATACAAACCAATGTGTATCAGCAGGCTCGGTTGTATCCTGTCTACGTTATGCACATTACGCGGCTAAAATAGACGGGATTTATAGAAAATCGGTTCGCAAAACTGGCCTTGAAGTGTTCAGTTACATAACAGGATTTAAATGAGAACGATATGCTCTATTGGAATTATTTCAAATAAAACAGGACCGGAGGGTTCTTGCGACTGGATACATCGGTCTCTATTTTATACAGTCAATGTCTCTGGAGGAGGGATTCACGAAAAAGGTCAGGCTGCTATTTTTGTTTGTTTTTTTTTTCTGTTTCGGAATGTATATGTACTCAACAAAGTCGAATGTCGAGGTTTTTTTCCTGTTTAAAACGCGAACTGCCCGTGCATTTTGGTGTGGACCCCCGGTACGTTCATTGCACGTTTCTTTTGAATCGGGAGACGCAATGGATTTGATATTCCCTGAAAGTGGAGTGTCTGTTCAGTTAAAACAAGGCATATTTCAGAATTCAGATATTACTGTGTTAGTGAGGTGTACTTGCTCCTTATAAGTGTTGAAATGGGTTCGTGAGCTTTGAAGAGGGGACTGGTAGCTTTCATTACAGGGTGAATGTTCTGACCGTTTAATTAGCAGTTTATTTAATGCGTGTTTGTGCTGGCTTTGAAGAAAAATGGCCAAAACTCTAAACTTTATGATGGAGAAAAGGCATGTTTCATATTTGGAGAGGTTGCTTGTGACCACTGATATTCAACTGCACTGATATTGATAAATTCATACTAAACTCAACCAGAAAATCATTTGTTCATATTAAATTTCATGCCTTAAAGCTTTAATTGTGTCAAATACATGATTTTTTTAATGATTTGACAGCAAATCATTTTGAGACTTTGGGGAGACACTTGGGTAGCTGTATAATTTGGCTAATAGCATGTAGGTAATCTAGAATGTAATGTTGAAGATGAATTCTACTTGTGCTCAAGGAGTTTATGATACCAGAAATGTATAGTTTTCAGCCCCAGCAGTTTATCAATCGTCAGAATTATTTTTTTTGCAATTTCAATGGTGAATTCTCATGAAGATTTTTTTTTGTTTGCTGCTCATTTTCTCTACCAAAATCATGAAAATAAACTGAAATACAATGTAATTCTAAATGCTGTAAGTGTCTTTCCTGAATTAAGCCACATTTTTCCTCTTTGTGAAGCTTAAATCTTGAATTATACAGCATTAAAGTGGGTAACCCATAAATAGCCAAATTTGGCTTCTGCACAAAGGGGTTAATAAACTTGGCCCTGAATTTCTTCATTTACATTTTGCATATTGCAGTGACATTTGTTAAATCTAAAAAAGTCTGTTTGAAGTATGTTGACAGATGATGGATTAAAGTCAGAATAGGTTCTTAATTGCTGCTGGGTGAAATGTGATTAGTTTGCATTCCCAAACTGCGGTGCAGAGTGACCTGACATTACAATATTGCTGGGTTAGTCATTGTATAATAAATCTCTCTCTTTTGAATTTTTTCCTGCTTTCGCTTATTGGATGATTTAAAATGAATGTGGAACAAGAGAAAAATTTGTGAACATAAAAAAAGTGTAAAATCACACATAAACATTGCCTTGGAAATAGGTTGGGCATAGTACAAGCTTTGAATTATCTACACACGTATATTTAAGGGCATCTCTTAAAAACTTCTCCTGAAGTCATACATTGCGTCCAAAATAAACTTGAAATTAGGGCTGGCAAAGAGTGTTTTGATTAAAAATTTGTTGGTGCTGGCCATTTTTGCCCAGCGAAACGCTGCATAGATTGTACAGGCACAGCATAGTCTAGAGTATATGGACACCAACAAAATCGTGGACATCAATTTAGGTCTCTCCTGTGCTGCTGTTACAGCCCTCTCTCTACAGGGTATTGCTTCATTAGATCAACAGTTCCCAAACACAGTCCAGAGCCTGACACATAAGCAAACTAATCGGCTGCTAAGGGCCCCTCCGGCCACTAGGGGGGTCCAAGAACGATTGAAATGAAAAATCTAAGAATTCCCGGCACTCAGAGAATAATTGGATCCAAAAGAATCAAAAAAGGGGATAAAAAGCCTTTACTATACCATGGCTAAGCAGTTAAAAAAGCCAACATGTTTCGACCTCGGCGGTCTTCGTCAGGGCCTTTTTTGCTTCTTTTTCTTTAGTTATGGCATGACAACGTCTTTTCTCAACTTCCTCTTTCCTGGGAGAATCCTCCGTTGTAGGACCTCTTCTGTTTAGATCCCAATGACCCGTTCGACAGGCAGACTTGCGAACATTAACACACTGTCTCTGCACGGGTGAGCAGAGAACATTTTTATCCCACCGGTATATAATACCGTGGGATATAGTCATCGCCCTGTCCCTCAGTCCGTGCGTCCGTCTGTCCGTCCTTCCGTAATCATTTTCGTTTCCGGAGCAGAACTCAAAAACTATAACACTTAGAAACTTCAAATTTGATATGGAACTTACCCTTATGGTCTAGTTGTGCCTTTTGCAGGTTTCAGTTCCATGCTGCCCATAATTTTTGAAATTTTCTCCAAAAACAGCCCAAAAATTGGACTTTGTCTCGTTTCCGGACCATAACTCTCAAACTATATCACTAACAAACTTCAAATTTGGTATGCAACCTACCCCTAGGGTGGGATTGTGCCTTTTGGGGGTTTCAATTCCACGGTGCCAAACAATTTTTAATTCTTCACCAAAAAGAACCCCAATATTGGGCTTTGTTTCTTTTCTGGAGCAGAACTAAAAAAACTATACCGCTTAAGCCCCGTTTACATGGCACCTGTTTACCCACGGGGGTAAATTTATCCCCCAGGGGCAAAGGGCAAATTCATCTTGCATTTACATGGGTTTTATCCCACTATCCCACTTCACTACATTCAAATAAAATTCCAGTTGCATCCACCCAATACTCACATATATTCTACACTCCGTTACAATACATCCGCCTATTCAAATGCAAAAATAAGTGATGTTTTGTCTGAGAAGGTAAATATTCATTCTAAGCGAGACAAGTGAGATATAGAAAATCTCAATCAAGCGCCTTTTGATATCAAATATATCAACACGAGTTGATAAAGGATACAAGTATCCTTGGCTTGCAGGGGATATTTTTACTTTATCAACAAATGTTAATATGTTTGATATTCAACAGTACGAGGGTGAGATTCTATTTATCATTTGATATCACTACACAGCATTTACCAATATCCATTTTCTATTGGTAAATGCTAATCCATCAGCCCAAAATATGATGTCATGTCATTTTCACTCATTCATAATGCCACAGTATTGTCATGTCATTGCTTAAGGTACATAATAAGATTTGGGCTCAAAATTTGCCTCTTCTAAACTTTATGCCATCTGAAAGAGCACTCTTTTGTGAGTGTTGTGGATTTTTCCCAGATTTTTTAATCAATGCCATATGTACTAAATTGGTTACTAAGTAACCATACCCCCCCACCAAATTTTACATTTAAGTTTTTAGTTATTCATATTTTTTGAAAAATTTGTCAGTATTTTCATTTTTTTCTTCACTATTTCTGATTAAAAGAACAATTCAGGACCAAAACCTGAAATGTTGAATATTATGGCATCAAAAGTAGAAAAAGTATTTTTTTTGACCCACGATTCTTTGATCATGTTGCTAGTTCTGAATCAATACATACATCATTAAATGCATGCCTTGATTTCAAACTAATCAATCCATCTGTTTTATGAATGTAAAATTACTAAACTGATGAAAAAGGATACAATTCTCTGGCAATGAGTAAATCACGAATGTGGAACCGGTGGGATATGTCATCTTCTGATGACTCTTGTTTACTTCTTGGCGACTACTAGTCAAATACGGCCATTGTTTAACATTGCACCACAAAATTATGAGGCGTTTTCTTCGCGCATAAATGACGATATAAAATATCAACATGCTTTTATAATATCTGCATTTGTGTACCTTGTGAAACAGTGCAGATATGCATAAATAAGTTTGCAAGGCTCACCACGCAATAAGCCACGAGAATCCGTTTTATATTCTGAATTTAGTCACGGCTAAAGGGCATTTTAAGGCACGGGGCACAGCAGAGGAACAACTGCAAGGATGGCGAAAATAAATGCAGCAAAGTCAGGGGAAGGTTTGGATTTTTTTGCATTTATATTGCAATCCTTACAATGCCATATCAATTATATGTAGCCGGTAGGCAATTACTTTTTCATCATCATTTCTTATTCATTTTGGTCATATGTTTGTCTTGGGTGTTCAGTCAATTAATTGTATGATTGTTAATCAGGTGAACTTAAACTTGAACAACTTAAGGGTATAGTAAAGGGTGAGAATGCTGAATATCCTCTGAACATTTGACGGCACGCCTCTGGGATACACACACTTCCGTAAGCAAGCTCTTTCCATGCAACGTTTCCGCAAGAGGAAAATAGGACAAAACTACTTTGAACTCTTTCCTTGTTAAAAAAAAAAAGACAATTTCAACGTAAAAGTATACATGATAAACACTCGGTATTGAATAGGTTCGTGGAATTGTATAAATAGTTTATTTCACGATATTTGTGGGCGCCATTTAAGTGAATGAGGTGGAAAATTGGGAACCCCTCCTGTTCGTCACAGAGGAGATTAATGTTGTTGACTCCACCGGACACACGTGTTGGACACACATTTTAAGTCTCATATTGACTCACGTGAAAATATCACTTGAAGTTCTTTACAAACATTTCCCTACAACCAAACACAAAAATAATGACAAAATATAGATGCAAGCAGTACTGTTGGGTGCCAAGCTGAATAGGGCGATCACAGGACAAAATGAAGCATGCCACTCACTATGGGTGGGGTGAGAGAAGATATTGTGGGTTCAGAATGAAGAGCAATCTTCAAAGAATCAAAAACTGTAGCATCGTCCAGCTGTAGTTTCTGAAGAGTCATGGTTATGAAGTTTGTGTCAGAAAATGACAATGCTTTTCAGAGCAGTTCTGATGCATTGTTATTTGTATGTTCTTTGACCTCATTTGGTCATATAGTTTGGCTTATCAAAATAAACAGAAAGGGAAATAGAAAGCATTTGTGCACCCAGAGGAACTTGCAGTATTTAAACAGTCAGACACAAGAATTTTGGATCAAGTTTAAGAAGAGTATGAAAAGGAAGCAGCATACTTTTTTATATAGTTCAGACAGGACACTCACGTCAGATTTAACCATTTATTTGGAATGACATACATTTGGATTTGGCGGTGACTCTGCTCAAGTGATACTCTGGAACAATCTGAGCAAGCATGACACAGACATCCCAGGAGATCACAACCCCCCCCAGCAGAGCCTGGTTCACAGTGTTTAAAATTTCAATTCATCAGATTTGTATAGCGCTTTTCACAGAGACGGTCACAAAGACACTTTACAGCGAGAGATGAAGTTACTGGAAGGGCAGTGCCCAGCCTATTCCCCCTACAGCAAATGAGGCAAAAAACTCCCAGTAGGGAGAAACATCCTCAAACAGTGGTGAGAAAAAACTCCCCAGTGGGAAGAAATCTCAGGAGGAACCTGGCTATAGTGGGGAAGCCCATCCTCCGCGGGCTAGCTAAATAATAACAAGATAAGTCAGGGTAAAATGGAACTCTTTTTGCCATTTAAGTCCATCAGAACAGTGGCATTGGTAG
Source organism: Gymnothorax reevesii (assembly GCA_029721435.1). Classification (NCBI taxonomy): domain Eukaryota; kingdom Metazoa; phylum Chordata; class Actinopteri; order Anguilliformes; family Muraenidae; genus Gymnothorax; species Gymnothorax reevesii. The sequence goes on from CM056578.1 coordinate 119,063,668, forward strand.
CTCCAGGAAGTGGCATGTCGAGGATGGTGCAGAACTGGATCAGGACCGGATCAAGACAGCAGGACAGCAGCAACCAGCGCTCAAAATGAAATGAAAGACAATACAGTTTACAAACAACGCAGATACCGTACAAAACAATGCCAATACCATATAAAGACAAGAGTATGACACAAGTACTGCCAAAGACTGTGCCATTGGAAAGGAGGAGGCTGGGGAGGTGGAGGGGATGTTTGTGTAGATCTGTAATGGGTCTTTGTGGGAATGGTAGAGCTTGGCTAGTTGAGATGGAGCACCGGCTTATTTAAAAAGACGCTCAATTAGGTACGCGACGCTGAAGTCCAATGCGATTGGACAAGGGGTGGAGCCAAGACTGACTTCCGTGCCTGTCTGAACTAACACTGACGCTCCATTTCAGACAGGACACTCACGTCAGATTTAACCATTTATTTGGAATGACATACATTTGGATTTGGCGGTGACTCTGCTCAAGTGATACTCTGGAACAATCTGAGCAAGCATGACACAGACATCCCAGGAGATCACAACCCCCAAACTCGCGCTCCTGCAGGGAGCAGATGAGCAGAGTCACCCGCGGGGATCTGAACATGAAATACGTTTCAATCCATTAAATTTTGGATACGAATAACAAGCTCATTCTATGATCAAGGAATAGATGACAACATTGACTGGAACATTAGGCAAAAATCGATAAGCGGTAAGTGTGTTATGTGGGGATAAACAATGTGAATGCGAAGCATGTCGCATTTCCTTTGAATTCATGCAAGCATGCATGCCTTCTCTTCTGGATGCTGGACATCAGCGCAGGCTGAATGCAAGCAGAAGAACATTCGGCAAGACACGTCTAGTGACTTGATACAAAGGAAATACTATATGAGAATGAGGATGTGTAGCGACAAGCCATTTCCTTTGAATTCATGCAAGCATGCATGACCTTCTCTTCTGCATGCAGGACATCAGCGGCCTGCTGAATGCAAGCAGAAGAACATTCGGCAAGACACGTTGAGTGACTTGATACAAAGGAAATATACTATGTGAAAATGAGGATATGTGTAGCGACAAGCATGTCGCATTTCCTTGAATTCATGCAAGCATGCATGACCTTCTCTTCTGCATGCAGGACATCAGCGGCCTGCTGAATGCAAGCAGAAGAACATTCGGCAAGACACGTTGAGTGACTTGATACAAAGGAAATATACTATGTGAAAATGAGGATATGTGTAGCGACAAGCATGTCGCATTTCCTTGAATTCATGCAAGCATGCATGACCTTCTCTTCTGCATGCAGGACATCAGCGGCCTGCTGAATGCAAGCAGAAGAACATTCGGCAAGACACGTTGAGTGACTTGATACAAAGGAAATATACTATGTGAAAATGAGGATATGTGTAGCGACAAGCATGTCGCATTTCCTTGAATTCATGCAAGCATGCATGACCTTCTCTTCTGCATGCAGGACATCAGCGGCAGGCTGAATGCAAGCAGAAGAACATTTGGCAAGTCCCTCATGAGACTTGATGCAAAGGAAATATGCTACGAGATGAGTTTACATGTGGTAAATACATTGACATTTTAAATTTTGGATAGACCGAAGGCGGATGCAATCGATGTGAATGAAATGCCAGTTTCCCCAAGTTGAACGGATTGGACAATACCCATGAATTTTGCATGCGTTGATTTTCCTAAGGCCCATTACAGTTGACCGACATTAAATTTGAGGTGGCAACACTTCGTGTGAGCATAGAATTAACATTGCAATAACTACAATTTACCAATTACATTAATTATTCACTAGTATTAAGACAGACTTAATTCTGGTATACTCCTGAGGACCAGCGACACAGGGTTAGGATAACAGATGCTGGAACTACAGAGGCAACCGTAGTTGCTGTGCCGATGTGAAAGGAATGTGTGGTGCATAGGATTGGGGGCAGACCGCAGCACTAAAGGGTATGCGGAGATGAACAGCAACCAAACTGTGTACATCGCCTTCCCAGAATCAGTCATGAACAGGGGCTCATCTCCTCTTGCATTGGCTCGCCATTTCAGGGACCGAGAAATAGAAGAAAAAGGACAAATGCAGTATTAGTTCTGGCAATGACCACAGAAGTGCCTTAACCACATTCAGTTTTTGGAATGTTTGAGGTTGCTAGTGAACATACAGTTATCAGAGGAGAAATCAGAAATGGTGAAGTCATGTAAAGGATTAAATTTCTCTGAAGGTGTAGTTAATTCCACATATCCAAGAACCCCGAAGAAAGCTGTAAGACAGACTACTTTCCAACAATACATCTACATAAGGACTAAAAACACCCAGCTTTCAAGTGTGATACCAACTTTTCACCAATTAAAGCGTGAGGGAAAAACGCTTATCTTCTGGATGAACCTTCTTTAATCTGTTATTAGGCGAATGGAGGGATTTCCGAGCAAGCTAGTGACTGAAGGATCTAAACATCTTAAGTGAAACTCGACCCCAGCAATTCATGCTTTAGTAGAACAGGGATGAATTTATGAAACTCTGAACAATGCATTATAAAAGGTACAGATCATGGAAATGATATCCGGCAGAACTGGGATTAAAAAACCTGCACAAGAGAGAAGTACGACCAGCTGCTTCATAAGCTTTTTATGCGATTTGACAATCCAAACCTCCAGAAGCCAACTAACCCCCAAAACCAACGGAGGGAGCCGCATCAGTGAAGACTCTAGGGCGACCGATGACTCCGGCCAATCCTTATGAAAGAACGAAGTGCCATTCCAGTGCTTGCGCAACCGTGACCAAAGCGCAAATCAGATTTTTTAGCCTTCGTCTAATTTGACAGTTTTTTTTTTTTTTTTTTTTTTTTTTTAAACACAAATTGATTAGAGATTGAGAGAGGTCGAGAAGCCGGTACACGAAGGAAGTTCAGGTGCCTCAACAGGGATAGCAATTCGCGCTTTGTCATAGACGAAGCCGACGTGCACTCTCCATAACTTCCTTGATTCTGCGCCATTTATCCTGGGGTAGAGACGCTTGCATTTTAACTGAGCCAAGAGAAAATACCCAAAACTCCAGTTTCTTGAAAACGTCTTTCAGTGTAAAGACTTGGTACGAAATTGGGAAAGTAGTGATGTTACCTCTGATACCGAGGCTCCGAAGCACGCTTCAAACTCGACAGGGTATTTTATCTGAAGCACTGTGTCGTAGCTTGCTTCATATCGGGGAAAACCACGTGACTGATGACGTTCAAACTACTTCCTGCTTCAGACTGAAACAGCTGACCGGTTATGGAGCTTTGAAACATTGGCGAAATTCAAATATATTCAAGATCGCCGAAACAGCGCTCTGTTATTATTTTTCTGAATAAAATGCCTAAGTGGCACAAGCGCACCTAGCATACGCCAAGCACAATCAAAAACATACATTTTTTATTTTTTTTTTTTTTTTTTTTTTTTGTTAAACAATACAATAAAACTCAAAGAGCACACGCAATGTGCGTCAGCGTCACGCTTGCTAAGCTGCACAACAATCTGTGCCAGCAGATGTCACCCACGTGCTCAATGAATGAAGCTTCAGGTAGTGAACTAATTTTTCAATACAATGGTCCAAAAAGGGGTTGAAACTTCATAAGGCCTCGTTTGGCCATCACTATGGGAAAGTCCATTATCCAAAAGTCGACTAATAAATGAAGAACGAACGGCAGTTGGTTAACATTCAGAAGTATCCAGCAAAAGCCTCGGATAGAGTATCGAAATTGCGGGGGCTGCTACGGCATTCAAAGGTCAGACGTACTGCGAAATACGTTTTCTTTCCAGTTAACTCCAAAGAGATTTCACTGAGAGGGGTGCAGAGGCATAATGTTAAAAGCATCGGTAATGTCAGCGTTACCCAACCAAGCACCTGATCCAGCAATTTTTAATGAGTTTCATGCGTGAACGACAGTAAAGTAAAAGCGAGAATGGGGATGAGATCATTGACGCTTTTAATCCTTAAATCATAATGGGCGGACAAATCAATGATAACGCTTTCTCTTCTTCCCCCAGATTACTTACGAATAGCAACACCTATAGAGCTAATACGGTATGAAGCTAATGGAATTTGGGAATCGGACCAATCATGTACCACTTAAAATCCCGGCGAGAGAAGTTTATCAACCATATCAGTTCCTGCTGGGCAGACTGCAGGTTATTGCTCTTCACGCTGGAGTGAATATCGTATAAACCAGCACAAATGTCATAAATCCAACCAAACAACAAGCACGAGACAAAACAGCGATCCGAGTGGTCCTTCGGCGTCTTCGAGAGTTCTGGGACTGATGGGGGCAGATGCTTTATTTAAATTTTTTTTTTTTTTTTTTTTTCCTCTTAGCCGGCAGACGCGGCTTGCTGCGAGGGCACACAAACTTTAGATGGCAGTTTCCGTAAAAACTTGGCTCGGTGGCAGAGGTACGCTGAGGGCTGTCGCAGGGGGTTCGGACTCGGCAATGATTTTTGGGCGGAGGGAGGAGGAATGGCAGAACGCTCCGCAATCAGTGCAGAAAATACCACGGTGTAAAATGCCTGCTGACTTACGCCTAATCAACCAGAGACCAAACCGGTCTTTGACTAGATTTTAGGAGGAATAAACAGTTTTAATCTGAAAAAGTACTTATGATACTAGTAAACAAGTGTCACCTTAAGACAGAGCGAGATCAGAAGTGGTAGCCAAATCGACCCTGCGTCCAAGGTACAATTCACCAATCACATCCTTTAATACACCGCATGCAATAGTAAACTCTGTCATGGTACGATTTCACAGTCTCGGATCATTGTCCTTCAGAATAACGGAAATGTCCCCGTAGTCCATTAGGCGTTTCTCGCCTAAACCAGATTCGGACGATCTTAACATTTTTTAACCAAGTTTTCGTCATTACCTGCCATGATCTGACTGCGAAGATGGGAGATGGCAGCTGAAATAGGACGAATTCCTTCTCCGGGAAAGGATTAGGATGCCCGGACATACGATGATGCACGAGGTAAGAAAAATACCCAAGAACTGATTCTCATACCTTAGAGATCTGCAGGCGTGGATGTTTGTGTAGATCTGTAATGGGTCTTTGTGGGAATGGTAGAGCTTGGCTAGTTGAGATGGAGCACCGGCTTATTTAAAAAGACGCTCAATTAGGTACGCGACGCTGAAGTCCAATGCGATTGGACAAGGGGTGGAGCCAAGACTGACTTCCGTGCCTGTCTGAACTAACACTGACGCTCCATTTTTTATACTATTATTACAGAAAAACTTATTCTATCACCCAGATTAGGAAAAGTGGAAAACTTCGACTGCTCATTGCTTTTAAACGATTGGGCCATTTCTAGTTACTGTTTTTATATCCATGCATAATAGCATCACCAGTTCAACACTTGTCGACACAACATTTTGAATTCCAACTCATTCCAAGTCATGTATTGCCCCTGTCCCAACCTTTTTGAGAATTTTAGAATGTGCTGCAGACATCCAATTTAGAAATGAGCATGTGCCGTATTTTATAAAAAAAGGATCAAACAATATGAAACACAGTTGAGATATAAAATTAGATACTTTGTATTGCGCTATTTTCAAACAGGTTAAAGACAATTTACAAATCTCTGCTTTCTTTTTTTTATTTTTCCATACTGTCCCAATGAGATTTAGTATTTAGTTAGTAGGGCAGCAGTCACTTGAGTTGTCCATTCGGTTAGGTCGGAATTTAAACGGTAAGGTTTGCCACAGTGGTCCGCCTCCTCCCTCCTCCAATTTCTCCAGGCCGATGGAGCCAGTCTGTTTTATCTAGAGTCTCAGCTAAGCTCTGTGACATTTTTAGGTTAGTATATTAATAGTACTGGGACTATATAAAGTCAGGTCGGCATAGGTTAGGAGTGCTATTGCATATTGTGTTTGTCTCAATTTAGTATTTTATTTTTGTTAACCGAAACTAAGCCCCTGTTAAAAGCCGCTTGTTATCCATTTACATAGTTTTCCCACAGTTTCTATTGTGACTGCTGCTTAGGGCTTCTCATGTTATTAAATTGTGGTTCCTGAGGTTCGGTCTGGGCATTAATAATTTTCCTTGTTATCTGGGGTGAGCGAGGTCATTAGGAAGGGGGTTCAAAATGTGGCCAAAACTATGTGATGGCTGCAGGATGATCGCACTTTTGGAAAGAGATTTCCAGGGTGTGGTTGTCTGCCACCGGTGCCAGGTAATTGAGCATCTGGATCGCAAGATCCTTAATCTTCAGGGGCAGTTGGTGGCGCAACCTAGTTCCCAAACAGTAGAGTTCCTGGAGGAACTAAGTAGTATGTCGTTTAGAGAAATGGTGTGTACGCCGAAGCAGGGTGGTGCAGGGACCCCAGAGCAGGCAGGGGAAGTTGGATGACTGTAGGACGTCAGCACAGGAAAGGGCGTGCACGCCACACACCAACAGCTCCTCCAGTGGTTGAGGTGTCCAACCGATTCAGCCCCTAACCCTGAGAGTGGGGGGACTGATGAGCATCAGGGCAGCCTGTTGGCCTCTACCCCTCAGACTCAATACTTATAGGAATAGACACCTTAGTCTGTTCACGCGACAAAAAGTTTCGTATGGTGTGTTGCCTGCCTGGTGCCCAGGTAGGAGACCTCTTGTAGCATGCGGACAAGCTCCTGGCCAGAGCAGGGAGGGAACAAGTTGTCATGGTCTACGTTGGGACAAATGACATAGGTAAGGGTAGGTTTGAGGCTCTGCAAGAAAAATTTGTGGAAGTAGCTGAAAAGCTTAGGAGCAGATCCTCCACGGTAGTTTTCTCTGGGATTCTACCGGTACCACGTGCAAGCAGAGGAAAGCAGAATTTTATCTGGAGGTTTAACACGTGGCTACAAACCTGGTGTAGGAAAGATGGGTATAAGATTATGGGGCGCTGGAACTACTGCTGGGATAGGGGTGACCAGTTCAAGCCGGACGGGCTACACCTGAACCGGAGGGGTACCTTTGCACTAGGTCAGCATATGTTGAGGGTAGCACGGAGTTATTTAAACTAGGGACTTGGGGGGCAGGGAGGTTCGAGAGTGTTATACAGAGGGAACTGCAGACAGTCCTGATGGAAGCTGACAGCGATACATTCACTATTGATGATATTTTTTTAAAGCAACAAAGCGTAGTGAGGGGCTTGGAGCAGCGGTTATAGATTTATAGTCTATTTTTTTTAGAGTCCCGATAATTGGCTAGCAGTCAGTTGAACAGTATTTTTCTACCTGATGTCGAGGTGGATAGCCATGACGAAAAAAAGTTCACTGTTCACTTTGCCAGATGCAAATGGCATGACATATTAATTTTATCAACAATGGAAGGCTTATATCTATAAATAAACGTTACCTTTACCGTTTTGTTTTTCAGTTCCTTTTTTTTTGGTTGCACTACTAGCTAGCTCCTAAATGTCACGTTTCAGGTATCATGAACTTTGTGCATGCAAATATGGACATATATACGGGTGGAAGAGGGGGGCTTTTATTAGAACGAAACAGACACATAAGCGTCCTAGTAACAAAGGTAACTTTCTAACGCACGCTGCAAATAAATTAGTACAATATAGGCTAAAGACTCAGTGGTTGCAAGAGCTCTATGTTCATACTCATCTTATTTTTTACCCTAAGAAATGACCCTGCGTTAAAGTAAAAATATCCTGGGCTGTAGCCAGGTAGGCAGGCCATAAGCACGCCCCTGCTTTTGTCCACAGCTGAGGTGATTAGAAGTGTCCAGAGCTGAGGTGATTACTAGTCTCCACAGCTGAGTTGATTACGAGTGTCCACAGCTGAGGTGATCATGAGTGTCCACAGCTGAGGTGATTATGAGTGTCCACAGCTGAGGTGATCATGAGTGTCCACAGCTGAGGTGATTATAAGTGTCCACAGCTGAGGTGATTATGAGTGTCCACAGCTGAGGTGATTAGAAGTGTTCACAGCTGAGGTGATTACAAAAGTCCACAGCTGAGGTGATTAGAAGTGTCCACAGCTGAGGTGATTACAAAAGTCCACAGCTGAGGTGATTATGAGTGTCCACAGCTGAGGTGATTACAAGTGTCTACAGCTGAGAAGATTACAACTGTCCACAGCTGAGGTGATTACAAGTGTCCACAGCTGAGGTGATTATGAGTGTCCACAGCTGAGGTGATTACAAGTGTCCACAGCTGAGGTGATTATGAGTGTCCACAGCTGAGGTGATTACAAAAGTCTACAGCTGAGGTGATTATGAGTGTCCACAGCTGAGGTGATTATAAGTGTCCACAGCTGAGGTGATTATAAGTGTCCACAGCTGAGGTGATTACAAGTGTCCACAGCTGAGGTGATTACAACTGTCCACAGCTGAGGTGATAATGAGTCTCCACAGCTGTGGTCCTGCCCATCTGTCAGCTGGTTATTGACCCCCTGGTGAGCAGCACCCCATATCCCTCCGGCTCTACCATAACAGCAGAGCAACTCCTTCATGCTTCTGCTCGCCACTTCTCCTTCTTACCTCCCCAATGGGTGTGAATAAGAGCAGGATTAAGGCAGAAAGATGAACAAAATGCAATTCGCTTTGGGATGAGCCCTGAGTAACAGGCAGAGCCATGGAAGACAAGCAAATATCTGCTGGCAAAGATTGGGCTCAAAGCTGGTTTCTACACAGATGCTACTACAAGCCTGCATTTTATTTATTTTGGATGAGTTTATTTATTTATTTATTTATTTATTCATTTATTTGACAGGGGCCATGCAAAACAAAATTGTCAAGCCAGAGTTAGCTATAAAGCTAATTTTCATCTGTGGTCCCTGGGCAGGAAGATGTTAAGAATATTAAGAAAAAAAAAAAATAAAATAAAATAAATTAACAAGAATACTAACATTTAAAACGATACATACTATACAACATTCCATCACTAAAAACAACACATTTAAATTTACATTTCATTGTCTCTAAGATTGATGCATTGAAAAGATTAAATCAGTGATCACATGATTGTTTTTTCTTGAGCCATGATTTCAGTTTACTTTTAAAAACACTGAGGCTTGTACAGTCTCTAATATGAGTCGGAATTAAGTTCCACTTTCCTGCTGCTCTAACTGAAAAAGCAGACTGTCCAAATGCAGTTTTCCTCAATTTAGCTAAACAGTCTCCTCTTGCTGATGCCCTGGTCTCCCTAAGATTGTTCCTGCAGCGTAACACACATTGTTGAAGTGGTGGTGGGGCCTGATCATGAATTATTCTATACATCAAGCACATATCTTCATAGTTTCAAGACAAATAAACCTCCTTGAGCAAGGATATGTACATAACAGTGCAAAATGATATTAGGCTTGCTTCTACATCCTCTACGATATTTTTGGAAAGTTACTGTTCTATCATTAAGCTATATTTTATTCTAGTTTGCCTGGAAATTCACTCTTGCATTTTATATTCTCAAGGTCAGTTATTGGTAGGGTAGCTAACTTTGGATAAACCAGCCAGCACAAGGCAGATTTTGAAAGCTGTGAGCAGAAAAACACATCCTTATATGAGTCATAGCACCAAAGCCACAGAAATGCACACAGTCGGACTGCAGACAGAAGAACAGTGTGGGGTTGAGGACTGATGCACAGCTCATCATTAGTTTTCCTCTCAAACCTAATCCAAACACGAATGAATGAACCATTCACATGCCAGAAAAAAGTCACATATGCTATATATGCGTAAACAATATCATTGCAATGAACATAAACAAGAAACACAAGTAGAAGTTTAATCACAGCTGTCAGTCTAGCAAGGACAGTTCTACAAGCTAGCTTGCAGAGTTGATGGGTTGAAGATGAAGTTAATGTTCAGCAATACTTTGCTGCCTAGTGCCGCCTGGCATTGATAATGTTATAAAACCAGAAAAGCTAAAATGGGCAATGCTGGGATACTTCACATTGAAAGTATATTTTCAAGATTTATTTTGAATTTGTAGCATATTTTAAGCATAATTTTTGCCCATAAGTCAATTATCGCTGAGTGGTAACCAACCTACTAACTAGCCAGCCACCTGACAATTTTATGATTGTTCATCGGTGACACATAATGACAACTTGGAATTTTGCATAGAATATGTAGGGTGGTGTACAATTCACATTTTAGAGCTTCCAGTATGAGAGCATTTGAAGAGTTTGTTTCCAAAAACGCAATATATCAATTTTACTCATTTTGAGTTAAATCAGCTTTTTGTATGTTAGCATAACATGCATTTTAAGGAAAAACACAAATTTTGATCACGAAAAAATATACCTTATAGTTCTGAATTTCTAAAAACAGACTTTTGCATCATATGTAAGAAGCGCAGGGCTAGAGCTCTATGGTATTATCTCCATCCATCCATCCATCCATTGTCTTCCGCTTATCCAGAGCCAGGTCGCGAGGGTAACCGACTAAGCAGAAAAGCCCAGGCGCCCCCCTCCCCAGCCACTTTCTCTAACTCTACTTGGGGGACCCCAAGCCCTTCCCAGGCCAGCTGGGAGATATAATCCCTCCAGCGTGTCGTGGGTCCATCTTGGGGCCTCCTCCCAGTTGGACAAGTCGGGAAAACCTTTAAAGGGAGGCATCCAGGAGACATTGGGCTAGATGCCCGAACCACCTCAACTGACTCTTCTCGAAGCAGAGGAGCAGCGGTTCTACTATGAGCCGCTCCTGGACCTCTGAGCTCCTCAACCTATCTCTAAAGGTCAGCCCAGCCACCCTACTGAGAAAGCTCATTTCGGCCGCTTGTATTTGCAATCTTATTCTTTCGGTCACTACCCAAACCTCGTCACCATAGGTGAAGGTTGGAATGTAGATTGACCAGTAAATCGAGAGTTTCCCTTCTATCCTCAGCTCCTTCTTTATCACAGTGGACCGGTACAACATCCGCTTCACTGCAGATGCTACAGCAATCCGTCTGTCAATCTCTCGCTCCATCCTACCCTCACTCGTGAACAAGACCCCAAGATACTTGAAATCCTCTTGGGGTAATAACTGACCTTCCACCTGAAGGGGACAATACACCTTTTTCAGGGAGAGAACCATGGCCTCAGATTTGGAGGTGCTGATCCTCATTCTGACCACTTCACACTCAGCTGTGAGCCGCTCCAGTGTGCGTTGGAGGTCACAGCGTAATGATACCAACAGGATCACATCATCTGCAAACAGCAGATGAAATCCTGAGGCCACCAAACTGGACATCCTCCAAACCTCATCTGCACCTTGATATCCTGTCCATGAAGGCGGAGCCTCCTTTCCAGCACCCTAGCATAGGCATTTCCTGGGAGGCTGAGCAGTGTGATCCCCCTATAGTTGGAGCGCACCCTCCGGCCCCCCTTTTTAAAAATTAATCCTGAATCGCTACTTCATCTTGGTGGAGGAGTTTGCATGACCCTGGGATCTTGGGAGCTGTGTTGTCTGGAGCTTAGCTCCTGGTAGGGTCTATCATGGCAAATTGGTCCCAAGTGAGGTGTCAGACGAAAAGTGATTCACTGAACTCCTATGGAAAGTTCCCCTTTGGAATTAAGAACGTTGCCCTGATTAGGGACACTGGGGTCCTCTCCTGGAGCCAGGCCTGGGAGGGGAGCTCGCAGGCGAGTGCCTGGTGGCCGGGTTTTTCCCAGAACCCGACCAAGCTCAGCCTGAAGAGGCAACACGGAGCTGCCTCCACATCGGCCCACTACCCACAAAGAGAAGAGTAGGGGTCGAGTGCATAGAAGATCAGGTGGCAGATGGGGGTGAGGGCCCTTGCGGTCTGGGCCCCAGTCATGGAATCTGGCATTACTAACTCCGCCAAGTTGGGGCGGAGGTTATATTTTTGCCCCTGTTTGTTTGTCTATCTGTCTGTTTGTGAACAACATAACTCAAAAAGTAATGCATGAACTTGTCTGAAATGTTGTGGGTGCATTGCTATTACATCAAGGATGGACCGTATTGATTTTCACCGCGATCAGTGAAACAATATGGCCGCCATGGCAGCCATCTTGAAATCCTATGACACGCGATCACTGAACTTTGCTCCCACTCAAAAAGATTTGGATTGTGCTGCCTCGGTCGAGGTTTGCACTCTACGAGTGCCTCTTGTTAAAATTTTTATAATGGTGGCACTTCTTGCATTTTGGAAACAAACTCTTCATTTGCTCTGAATCTGAACATACTCCAGAACCAGCACGTCTGTTCAGGGAAGACAGGCCTGCAACAGGCAATGCTATTCCTGAATTATTATCTTTTTTTTTGTCCATATTTTCTTGCTTTATTTCGCAGTCCAAGCTGTTGTAGGTAAAGGTGGAACTTCACATTATGGCTCCGGTTTCTTTGCCACTCTTATACAACTACCTGCTTTACGAACATTATGTCTGTCCAATATAACAATCCAATGAGTCAATGAGTGCATGGGGAGACTGTGCACAGGCAGTTAGGTACATAGGTAGACAGGCAGCTAGTCTTTCCAATCACCTCTTTCAGATGAAGTAAAATGGTTGGACAGGCTCAGATGAAGTAAAATGATTGGACAGGCTCTCAGGGTCATTTCAGATTTCAGACTGTAATAGGCACCAGATTTTTCTCTTGTTTTTTTTGAGCCATTTCATTTTTCCATATCTGTCGAGCTATTTGGGAAATTTCAACGAATGTAACAAAAAATGTTAAAAATCAAACCTACCCCTTGTTTAAATGTTTAATCTATAAACATGCAGCAAACCAGCAGTTTCAATCTATCTTAGTACATTGACTTGCTCTCTGAAGAATAAGATGTTCCTCTTTTCTTTGCTCGTTGATCCGGGACAGTGCACAATGATTTGCCTCACTATTGTATGTCACCGGAGGCTCTTAGCAGACAGGATAAAACAATTTTTTGAAGATCTCATATAAGAGATAATTTCATCATGTCTAATTGAATCAAATTTAGAATCAGAGTCATATCAAGTCTCTTCACTGACATTTAAAACAATTTAATTTCAGAAGAGTAATACGCATGATACTAAGCATTTAACTGAACCATATCTACAGTATTGTTCAGCTGTAAGAGAAATTACGACCATAATGAAAAGTAACGGTGCTCTTTTAAAGCAGCCATAATCCCAAAGATCTAAATTCCACTATTCTGCTCTCAGCCTACATGCTCACATATTCAGAGAAAAACTGCTTTGAGCTGGTCTTTCTCACATCAGCAGAAATATAGGCCTGTCATAACTGTCTCATTGCAGGGAGCTGAAGGTATAAAGGATATTCGCCGCAGCTGATTAAGTCTTTGAATCGGCTGGAGCATGGCAAGTGATTGCATGGATATCATTAAAAGGATCATTGACATAAGGGCTGTCAGTCGCTGGACTGTCATTTGCATCTCATAGGAAGAAGAAATGGCGGAAATCCCCTGAGAGGTGTCATAAAACAATCTTGGAACATATTGTTTGACAAGATTATGGCATTTTATGACAAAACATTATTCATGCTCATTTGACACAGTGCATTATTCACTGTATGATATTTCACATTCAGTGGATTACAGTATGTACTTACAGTATAATGGGTACAACCTTGTTTGTGCGTTTAACAGCATTCGCCATTATATTTATTTGTAAATTCAACTTTGAAACATTGTGCAGTACATATGATTTGGACATGTTCTTTTTTGCCCTTAGTAAATCAGATGTATACTGTAACTTTGAACTTTTTAAAAATCTAACAATTCTTATCCTTATCCCAAGAGGTTTCTCACCAAATGAATGGTGTGCAAAGAAATCAATAAATTAATAAAAAGTTGCATATTCTCTATAATAATGGGATAATCGCCGTTATGTCACCAACATATATATATTTCCCTTATACAGGAGAACAATTCTGCCGAGTGAGTGACCTGCGTTCCCCTTAAAACACACCATTACTGGCCTCTTCTTCATCAGTGCTCCGTTATCTGAGTTCAGGTGCCATTGCTGCTCATTTTATCTTATACCTGCCAGATGTTTTATCATCAGCAAATTCTTGAAAACAGTGGTCCTCCACCTCACTTCCTGTGTGAGGTACCGTTCTGGAACCAAATGCGAGACCAGGAAGTTTCAGCAAAAGAGGAAGTTATTGAAAGTGACGGACGTCAGGGGTGCAGCGACAGTGCTATAGTTGCGGATTAATCTTCTGTAAAAATTTGCGAACCCCAGGAAGTGTTGCAGAGCTTTAAGGTCGGTAGGTCTGGTCATGTCCGGGTATCCTCCACCCTCGTTCTGAACTTGCGAAGATTCAACCAATGAGTGTATAAGAAGCGGTGGCTGACAGGCACGTGCTTCAAAGGAGAGCCGCGAACTGTCTACAATCTCCTGAAATGGCAGCAAGGGGTCGCAAACGAGCAAACCTTGTACATAGTTCACCGATTGTGCATTCCAGATTCGGGTGGGATTGGAGATGCCAAATTGAAAAAAAAAAAAACATGGCAGTCAGGCACAATCATAACAAAAACATGGTCAGGCGGATCAGGATCAGGATCAGGATCAGGCGGATCAGGATATGTAGATATATATATATATATATAAAGAACTGCAAAAGTGGATGCTTATATACCTGCAAAAGTGGAAGCTATTGGTGACTTCACTCCACCAGCTAATTATCGTAAGTTTTGACCTTTCCTCAGGTGGATCCATTAGTATTGATGTTTCCGTCACATTTTCTCCATGGCGACAAATTCAAACGACAGACCTTTGCAGCCTGAAGACATCCTTTCCATGGCCTGAGTGCTATCAGCGGGATTTTGAAGGAATTAATGCACCTAGTGTATAATTACTGTTCCTGTCCTTCCTCCTCTTTCTGCTTTGCAACCTTTCAGGTTGGCCGTGGATGCAGGTGACCTTGGACCTGTAGCTGTTCTCTTTTAGTGTGATCTTGGAGGCATCGAGCATCTTGACATGGCTCTTCTCTTTGAAATTTAACACACCAGTGTGAATACTTCACGAAAGAGACAGAAGCTATTATCTCCTTGGGCAAACTTTTGATTTTGAAATATGGTATGTTGTATGTTTTTGCTGATTCGCTTTCTAGAGTTTAGGAACCGGATGGATTACACTCTAAGGCTACGTATCGCAGATGGCCTGAAGAGGTCATGTGGGCTTCACAGAGAGGTGCAGTGTGTTACACAGTTTTCTTAACAGACTAGTCACCAGTGAATCAGTAGAACACCATGAGACAACACATACATCATCCTTATCACTTGTCTTGATCATACTATTTCTGTCTTTCTACCTTTATAATTTTGAGAGTCAAAGGAGGGAACAGTCCATGACACTTTTCTCAAAATCTTGCCAGTTTTGCAAATTAGGCCGTTTTACCTCCAGGTTACTGTAACACAAGCAACTTAATTCCCACAGTCAAAGGGGGCTATTAATTCTTTTAGGCAGGTTTTGCTGCTGGCGGTTAAAAGATGTTGATAGTGATAAAACCGCTTAAATTCTATGAACTACGATGAAATCTTGGGCAAAAAATTTGTTTGTCTCTGACAGATGTTTGCAGCTTGTTCATTGGTGGATTTTCCAGAAGGATCATGGTTTGTGAGGTGTGCGTTTTGTTAGGACTTTTCTTTGCGGCTCTCGTCCCCAGGATGATATCGAATTCCTGGGCCATCAAATTCTTTACCCAGCTGGTTGAATGAGCTGGAATCTATATAGATTTCCCAGAATCTATATAAGCAGGAAGTCCAGCACGCCTCCTTCGCTAGAGTGTCTGTTTTTAGCTTCGCACTATAGCCGAAGATATCTGTAGTCAGGTTTTGTATGACTTTCTATCTTCAGAGTGCTGGAGTTTCTTCTCCCTTCTCTATCACACTTTGCTTCCATGGTTTGAACTATTCTACGTCCTTCGGAAGCGCGAGTACATTCGTTTGGTCTATATTATTCCCTGTGTTTGTTCTGTATCCGAGCTACTCTCTTTCTCTCTGGTCGTTGCACTTAGCCTCCGTATACTACCGCCCATTACAGATGGTGACCAGATACACTGCCCGGCCAAAAAAAAAGTAGCACACTCAAATATTTAGTTGGAACCCCTGTAGCTTTGATTACAGTGCAAATTCATTTTGTCATTGTTTTGACAACTATATGCAATGCCAGAACATTTATTTTCGATCATACATGCCATAATTTTTGGCTTAGACCTTGTCTTCTCGACATAATGGTTGAAGCACTCGGGGGTCTTTCTTGAGCACATCCCAATAACTTTTACTGTGTCTAAGATCAGGATTTGTGGTGGCAAATTTGTTCGTGAAAATGATTCCTCATACTTGTTTTTGCATTCATGAGTTTCTTTGCTAAATACAGGCCAATAAGTTGCCTGTTCTGAAATACTGTAACATCTTTTCCACCAGAAAGGGATGTGTCTTCCGACATGATTTTTTGAGAAATGAGTAGCGATGCGCTTCATCAGTCAGGGTAAAATGATTATTGCCAGCTGAAACATATTAGTATCCGCAATAATGATCCAATTCTAGAATTTGTTCATTAATTTCCAAACGGTGACTTTTTTTTTGGCCGGGCAGTGTATATACATCTACTGTAAATCCTCATTGGTTAAGGCATTAAAACCTATGAACATTAAATTTCCACCATAAAAATTCTGTTGTTTGGACTGGCTGTGCCTGAGTGCGATGCAAAAGATCTATGTTATTTTAAATCTCTGTCTGCTTCGTGGAATGGTCAAAAACATCTCCGAACACTTGTTCTTTGACCTTATAACCAGGGGCGCCGCTGGTAATTTTGGACCCTATGACTGGAAATCGATTTGTGATTTTAATATATATAAAATACTTGTTGACCAGTCTCCTCTGTGGTTGCCTCATGGCTTGAAGATGGCCCTGACTCTAAAGCATCCATAAGAATGGTATATTCAGAATTGTAAGCCTTAACAGTAAACTATAGGCGACATTGGAAAATAGCTGTGATACAGGTTAACTATTTGATTGGAATGACTTGGGCATGGATAACCTGCAAGGAAACATCAACTTTGAATTTTAAATAAAACTCACAAACCTGTCTTAGTGTGCAAGTTTTTCAGTTCATTTCAATAATTGTACACTAAGGTAGCCTAGCAAGTTAGCAAAAATATTCAGTTTGCAGAAATCTTATCTCAAAGACTTTTTTTCCAAGGTCAATTGTAGGCTTTGTATCACCTTGTTGCCTATAGTGCTCACCTTCATCCCATTCGGCCGTATCTTGTGTTTGGGGGGTTGAGATAAGTTTCCTGGGCCTGCGGCATCTGTGCAGAACGGCATTTAATATTAAAGGTGCATTTCGGGAAAATATGTTTTTGTCAATATCCGGCCTTTTTTTTTACATGAACGTGCTCTAGGAATCAAAGTGAATAATCCTACCGAAGAACGTTATCCATCAGGACCGAAAGTACAAGATTGATGTTGATACGAGCTATGGATGCATCCGTCCAGTAGTAAATATTATTTAGCTGGCTCGTTTCAACATCAATCGCGAATCTTCTATCCTGATTGATAGATTGGATGTGCACTTCCACTCTGATCTGAAGTCCCGCATGTACATGATTATTCACGTAGCATGTATGAAATCAGTGACTGGTTGGTCCGAGTGCAAAATAATTTATTTTCATGAGAGTACGATAAAGATGAGAAAAGCTGCGGGTTCGTATAGATATTCTGTTTTCCTGGGGGTTCCAATAATTGTCGAATTTTGTCGATTGCAGTAAATGTTCAAAATAATGATTCAAAAATTAAAGTGTAACGCATCCCCAATGTACTCCAGCGACGAACATATGTTTATCATCGCAATGCCTCAAATAGGAGTCTGTGTCACGAACAGTCTACGGTCACAAAGCAGTCTGTGTTTTTGGGGCTAATAACGTCAGACATTGTCCTCACTCTCAAGATGCGTTTCCATTTAATACCCTTAGAAATGCACAAAATCTAAATAACGAACTAGTAATGGAAACACAGTCTGATATCACGAAATTTGCTCTCTAATCAGCAGTATGAGTCACCGAAGCTAAGGCTAATAAGTAGACTAGAGGACTTCTGCAGCAGGCCAGCTAGTGTACTTGTAATTTTGCGTATTATGGAGCATTTACATCGTTATTGTAAGAAGGGCATTTATAAATTTGCCGCATGCACAACTCAGCTGACTTGATTCGTTGATGCATGAATACAGCCGAGCTGTGATTGGCTGATGGCACGTACAATATTACCACAGCCGGTCTGTGATTGGCTGATGAATGTAATCCTCCCTACTGACCAGCAGAAAAAAAAAAATTGCAGCCAGTTCAGGCACTTGCGTAACTTGGGCCGTACAAAATGATGAATAGTAAGGGGGGCTCATGTGCCGATATCATTCCTAAAAAGTTGGAAATTGAGAAACAAACAACATGTTCGAGAGATAGTGAGGATAAAAATACCATTTGGACCCAAGTAGTATTTTTTTTTTTATTAAAAAATGATTTTTTTAGCTCAATGAGGATACCAAAATGTGACAAATCAGTTTTTAACTGAAAGGATGTGGGGAAATGTATCATGTAGTTTTGCTCATATGTCCTTCGCTCACAGTCCAGTGAATAAATTCCATTGTGACTTTTCTAGTCAGAACATAAGACGTTCTCAGACTGAAATTATTGGGTCATGGTCGTTGCCCAATGTGTCCACTGTGCTCATGACTGTTACCATGGCTGGCAGGTTTTGAGTGAGTGGCATTGCTCAAATGTACTGCTACTCTGCAGAAAAACTGACTTTCCTTACGCCCATGAACTAACTTCCCTCCCGCTAATTTCCTTATTTATTGAGAATAATTAACTTTCAAGGCTAGAAAAATAGTTTTGTGTCCAATAAATCACGACTGTTACCGAAGGCATATTTTGTATTGTATTCTACCATTATACGCATCAATTTATTGATTTTTCATGTTTCCTGTAATGACTCCGAAAACACCTTTGGCAACAAAAGTTTTCAAGGGTGTAGCTGCGAGTGACAGTTGCCTGAATTTGGCTACAGAGCGTATGGTGTCCACAATTTTGCACGCGGCAACGACAGTTGTGTAAAAAGGGAACTATGATGAAAATCATGAGAATCCAATCCTTATTCTAGATCATTGTTCTGCAATGGGCTGACCTCCCGCAAGGTAATCCGTTACGGACTGCTATTTTCATGACTTTTCTGTATATTTTATGTGATTGATTTCATATTTTTAGGATCATGATACGATTTCTTATCATGCAATGACGGGGTTCATTCGTACCAGTGGCGTGCCATTGGAGGTCAGTTAGGGGAGGCAGAATCCCCACCATTAAACAGACGATAACTCCCTATTACTTTGCTCGATCAGCAACCACATTGATTAACTAATTTACAAAGACTAAACGGCAGAATGACAAGCCATCCACGACATTTTTGCTCAGTGCATGGAACTCAAAATGCTCACAAGATAGCAAAGGCCATATTTGCTTACAGGAAGCTAACGCAATGCCTTTAACAAATATTAAAACCTTTCTTATGCAGTGCTCAATGCATGGTCAATATGTTTATGATAATGCTTTCCCCCTTAAATACACACTTTTTAATGCCATGCAAAAAATATATAAATATACATGGAGTTTATTCTCAGTCTTCTTTCATACTCTGATCAACAAAAGGTCAAAACGATACACGGAATTAGTGAGAGAGATGAGATTTTTTTCTAATTAATTATCAAGATTTCCATCATTACAGTCTTGAATCAAAGCATAAACAGATTCTTTTTTTGTCACTATCACCTCTTAATCATTACAGGCTACATATAATCTAAGCTAGGTCTTAATTGTTCGGTATAAAAAAGTTAAAATTGATTTATTGTAAATCAGGCAAAGTACATGGAAACAGGTTGACAAATTCTAGCAATATAAAGCTGAAATCACTGCCCCCCCTGACCGCACGTCTCTGATTTGTGTGCATTTTTTCTCCACCTTGATGTGCGTTGTGCTCCAGTAAATTATTTTTGTAAACTGTCCTCTAAAATATCACATGTATTAATTGGACTGTTGGGGAGCGCGCATGCGGAGCGCAGAAGCTCTGTGATCTATTTATATGTTGTACCACAAATAGCGGCTCCCCGTAAAGCAGTTGTATTATCACAATTTGAAAGTACATCATGACCACATTTGGGTTTGTATATCTTCCAAAATAAAAAAAAAGCAGAATGCTTGTGACTATGTCAGGTCAAAGTTCAATTAATCCTATAGCAACCAAACTACACTTCTTTAAAGATTTCCATAATGGTATGGTGTGTTTCCTTATCTTAGAAAAATGGTCGCAACCCATTGTTTTGTGGATTGCCTGATGAATAACATTTATGATAACTTATAATCAATAATAGTGGTGAGGGCCTATAATTTGCCCCCTCTGAATCTCCACCACCATAGGGTATATGTTGCGTCATGACCTTATAAATAATTGAGAAGCTACGCATTAAATCCATCAGGGTTAAAATAATTATTGCCAGCTGAAACATAGGCTTTTAATTGCTGCAATAATGATCCGGTCGTAGTAATTGTTTATTTGAAACCAAATTCAGTCTAGTTGCGGAACACGAACAGAAAATTGGGTCGCACAAAACAATTATTAGTCCTGACCTGTTCTCAGTCATTTTCGTAATTAACAGAAGGTTCACTCCGAGAGCGCTCCGCACTTAACAGGTGCTGCTTGTTCTCCCCGATTAGGAACAGGTCAGGACTAATAATTGTTCTAAACGGAAGTTTTGTGCAACCCAATCCTCCGTTCTTGTTCCGCAACTGTACTGAATTTAGCCCATGATTTAATCGCTGTTAAATTGCATACGGAGAGAAACCGTGTCTTCGGTAGCCAATTACGATAATTGGAAAACGCGTCAATAAATGAAAATGATTGAGAACTACTAATTGCAGTCAAAAAAGGACGTGTCTCAGCACCCCCGCTGGCTACGCCACTGAGCTTCCTTAAAAGAGAGACATGACCTGATAAGTATAAATCAGTTCAGACTGGTTTTTACAGTTTTAGATCGCTTCTTCATATGTCCCTCAAACTTAAGTTGAGGATCTAAAGTTATATCTAAATATTGAAACTCTTTTACCACCTCAATTTCGTTAGTATCAATAGTGATGTGAAATTTCTCAGGGACTTTCTTTCTTATTGAAAAACACAAGATGGTGATTTGATGGGGATTCTCTGCTGAAACACTGTGTCATCAGCATAAATCTGACATTCAGTGTCTGTACGAATGGTAGGCAAATCATTTATGTAGAAGCAAGAAAGAATAGGACCTAAAACTGATCCCTGTGGCAAATCAATCGTACTGTTCAGAGGACATGTTTTCACATTATGTAAGCGAACACACTGTTGTCGATATCCCAAATATGAGCTAAGCCAACTAACAGCAAGAGCAGAAAAATTCAATTGATACTGACAAGTATCTTATGACTTACAGTGTCAAAGGCTTTCTTCAAGTCCAAAAACACTGCCACAAACAAATTTCCATTGTCACGTAAACATTTTATTCTGTCAATGAAGTGACACAGTGCCATCTCAGTTGAGCATTTTTTGCGAAATCTAAATTGCTTAGAATGATAAAACTGATTGTTTTCAAGATAGATCATTAATTGAATAGCGATAAACTTTTCAAGTACTTTTGCCATTGCTGGGAGAACTGATATCAGTCTATAATTACTGGCTTCACCATTTTAAAGCTTTATGGAAATTTCCTCTGTTTAATAGAGAAATTTATCAAATGAGGTAATGGGCTTATCAAAATGGCACTATGTTTTTTTCAAAAATAAAGCATCGATTCCAAATGTATCTTTTGCCTTTGAGTTGTTCAATTGCATTATGATTTCTTGTATTTTGGGGTGGTCAGTTTGTTCGATGTTAAAGTAGGAAGCCTGACCATTACTTTTATTGTTCAAGTTTTGTAATTGTTGATATAAGTTATTTTCATCTGTATCGAGAGGTTTTTTTGGAAGTTTGATTTAAGTTCATCTACAGATTGTATGAAGTATGTACTTAATTCATTAGCTATTTCCTTGATGTTAGTGGAAATCATTCCTTTAATATTAAGTTCCTTTATTTCTCCATGGTGCTTTGGTTTACGGTTTGAGTGTATTAATATGTTTCCAAAGATATGATCTGTTCCCACCTGAATCATTTATAAGTCGCGAGGAATAATTTTTCTTTGCCTTTCTTAGTTCAGATACATGCCGGTTTCACAGCTCCGTGTAGATAAGGGTATCTGTATGTAAATTTGTGGACAGTGATTTTTTTAATGCACAATCCCGCTTCTTCATCAGCTGATAAATGTCATTATTTATCCATGGCAGAGTTTGTTTATGCTTCGACTTGAAAGGGCAAGTGAAAACTGGATTTCACCTGCCATTGTATTTGTCATCGCAACATCTGTCAGTGTCTCTAGTTTGCAAAACATTGTCCCAATTTAGACGTTTAATTCATTTTCAAATTGATTGACTTTTAGGAATTCCTGTTGGCTCATAATTATGATTCTGTTTAAAGGGGAATCTCTGTAAGTGTTTTTTGGTAAGTTTCCTAATTATCAGGATCATATTATGGTCTGATAAACCTGATAACAAATTATATGTTTCTGACACACTGTCAGGTTTGTTTGTAAAGAAAAGGTCTATCAGAGTTTTGCTTGTCTTAGAGATTCTGGTTGGCTCTTAAATTATCTGGTGCAGTTTATGTTTGGATATAACTGTTTTCATTTTTTGTTTTTATTTTGTAACATTTTATTAATTTATTTTTTTTGCATAATCAGTCAAGCCACCAGTCGAGTGTTGATATTTTGTTTATTTTGTCGCTGTGGGCGTTTAGAGTCAGCACTTACTTTCAATTGTGAGAGTTGAATATCTGGTTCCTGTTGCCATGGAGTTTGATTTGGAATGTTTCCCTGATGGCCCAACCGGAGATATCTGGACAGCTGTTGGAAGGCTGATCTTCCGTTAAGCAAAGGATAAAAAACAAGTTCTGATTGTCAGAGCAGATGTAATCTAGCCATGTTGAAACAGATTGTCCTGAAACTGGTTCTTCCTATGCCTACTGTACGCCTAAGGACCCAGAAAAGACTTTGAAAAGACATTTAAAAGATTAATGTCTGACAGCCTCTCACATCTAGACACAATGTGTCATTAAGTCAGAGAGCTTTTACTCACAGAACACAAGATCTGGCAAAGACTGGGGATCTTACGGAGCGCACCTATTGGTTGTTGACGATGTTCATGTCCTTTAACTTCACTATCTGCATGAGCCAAGATAAAGGCTTCTGGTAATATTAAGCAGGTTTAATTCATCAGACGTTAAGACAAGAAAATTGACTGAATCGGACTGAGTGTTATGACCACCTTACACCGAACAATCAAGATGGTGGAAGATAAATTGATAAGTATTTCTCCATGTTCAAACTAACTTCCATCACGCTGGAGTGGCCTGGGGGTGCCTGCCAGCTGTTGTGACAGAGCGCGTTGGTGGGTACAGCTCAGGATGCATCACATCACTGCAGTTACGAGGCTGTCGAAGCTCCTGTGGATGAGGCATATGGATTTGGCCTGGAGCCTCATCGTCCAAAGTTTTGACAACGTCAGAAGGTTGATAACCAAATCTGTCAAATTCGCCCGTGACAAGGAGTATTTCTTTGATCAATGGTGTGATGATCATGGTGTGAAGACTTTTGAACAACTCAGCGACTTGACCATCATGGAGAAGTTCTCAACTTTGTACATAAGAGCATCGCGGCCTATTTCTAAGAACAGAGGTACACTCAGGTCGAAGCCAATGAGAATTCTCTCAGTCACAGATGCGATAGCGTCATCGCTCAGGGACTACCCTGCCTGCTCACAGAGTCCATCAAGGCCCATCAGTGCTGCCACTTCTGATGAAATACAGGAGGATTTTGGAAGCGAAAGGAAGAGTGTTTTGTTCTTGTAAGAGGCTTAGTCACTTCATATGACTGACTGCTGACTCATGAAGGAAAGAGGGAATCTTTTTGATGGGTTTTGCTCATTAAAACGTCCACGTAAACTCAATTTTGTGAATTTGCATCCCCCAAAACGACAGTGCTCTGCTGCATTACAAGCTGTCCCTCACAGATGGTACTGTGCCATTGACCGAGGAGTTTGGCTTACTTCAGCCAATTAAAATTCTTGAGGTGCAGGGGCTGCGCAGTCTTTTATTGTGGAGAGGATTTTACCTCAGTCTGAAAAACTCTCCTCAGGCAGCAGTAAACCCTGTACAGGAATCAGAGATGGGCAGAATCAATGTGTCATTTCATGCAATTGTACGTCATGCTGTGACTAACGGCACGGCGATGGGTGTGTGGAAGGCCTGCCCTTCATTTGAGGGGAAGGAGGCAGAATTTTGGGGGGCCCTGTGGGGAAACCCCTGCCTCATATCAAACGGCCGGAAGAATTGATGCGGAGGTACTCAAAAATATTTCCTGTATGAGGTGTCATGTCCAGACCACTTGTCACTGGTCCCGGCAGGATTATAGTTTGCGCTTGGCTTAAATCAGGGCTCACTTATCAGTGAGGCAGTTCACTTCGGGAGCCTTAATTCTGAATGACTGTCCTCCCCTACTGCTGTAATAAATTGAAAGAAGAGCGACACAAAATAATTTTCTTTTTTTTTTTTTTTACCTCTTGAGCTGAATTTCTTTTTTGGAAATACAATCATTCATTTTATGCCTGCAACACATTTCCAAGAAGTTGTCACAAGGCTATTGTAAGATTCCAGAAAAGGTTAGAATGCAAAAAAAATATGTGGCGCTATCATGCTCGGGTCTAATAGAAGCATTCACAAAAAAACCATTTGTTTACGAGCAGTGAGTGCTAGAGGCTCGACACTTTGCAAAAAGTTGCGTGACCGAATAATCCAAGACTTTCAAACAACCTAAAAACACTCTCTGCAGTGCATAATAATATCAAAGGATTTGGGGAGTCTAAAGAAATCTCTCCACACAGGATGAGATTGAAAATCGATACTGAGGCCTCCTGATCTTAAGTCCTTCAGAGGAGACGGCATTGAAAGTTGACATGCTTATGTGATGGATATAATCACATGGGCTGAGACTGACTTAGAAAACCTTTGTCAATAGACGACATTCATCACAACATCCACTCATGCAAGTGAAGACTGTACCATGAACAGAGGAAGCCACATCTCAAAAACATCCCGAAATGCGGCTGTAGTCTCTGGACTTCAGCTCATCTGAATTGAGCTATGTGCACTTGAGAAGGCAGTTCGGCTGTCAGGGCAGTTCTGCTGTCAGAGTAGTTCTGCTGTCAGGGTAGTTCTGCTGCTAGGGTCGACCTGGCAAGTTGGTCATTGGTAATAATGGATGTTCTGCTGCCAGGCTAAAGAGGAAAATTACCCAGCTGTTGTCAACATAAGGTTCGAAAGCTGGCGTCAGTCATGGTATGGAAATGTGTTCCTGCTTGTGGCACCAGTAATGCGAGCATCAGTACCATTGATTCTGGAAGGCCCACAGTGCTGTGAAAATGCATTTGCCCCCCTTTTATGATTTCTTCCATTTTTGCATATTTGTCACTCTTCAGTGTTTCGGATCATCAAACTAATTTCAATATTAAACAAATTTAATCCTAGTAATACAAAATTTAGTTTCTAAATGATGATTTCATTTATCTAAAGAAAAGAAGCAATACAACCCTACCTGGCTGATTAAATTGATAATTTGGGTCAATTTTACAAGACAGATCCAGGTTTGACTGCTGCCCTCCCCATTGAATCTAAACATCACTGAAACGGAACCTGTTAGAGGATGTAAAGTTAGCAAAATGCAGCACATGATGCCGCAATCGAAAGAAATAAAAAAGGAAACTTTTTTTGATATATATATCAGCCCTGGGACTCCAGGGAACCACTGTGAGAGCCATTTTCTACAGATGGCAAAAACCCGGAAAGTAATGAACCTTCCAAAGAGTGGCCAGCCAACCAGAATTCCACCACACTGATGACTAATCCAGGAGTTCACAGAAGATCCCAGACCAACTTTTAAAGAACTGCTGGGCTCATTTACCTCATTTAAGGTCAGTGTTCACGACTCGACATTAAGAAAGAGACTGGGCAAAAGAAGAAGAGCAGTGAGGCAAAAACTACTGCTGTCCGAAAAGAACACAAGGGCTCATCTCAGAAAAACGTTCGGGGGTCATTTAGATCTTTTTTTTTTTTAATACTATGGTCATCTCTAACGCTACACTGTGGCCGTGCATGCAGAATTCACGGCATCCAATCAAAGCCTTTGGTCTTATAAGTTGTGGAGGCAAACCTTCCACGGCCACTCAGAGAAGAAGGCTTTGATGGAGTTAAGGACTGGGCGCACAGTGGCTGGAGAGAGTGCTGC
This sequence comes from Gymnothorax reevesii, assembly GCA_029721435.1. Taxonomy (NCBI): domain Eukaryota; kingdom Metazoa; phylum Chordata; class Actinopteri; order Anguilliformes; family Muraenidae; genus Gymnothorax; species Gymnothorax reevesii. Next base: position 119,090,013 of record CM056578.1, read on the forward strand.
GATCCCTGGTTGAGCTGCTGAATACTGTGTGGCATGAGTAGAGCGCTGAAATGCCTCAGTGTCCCGTACAACAATAAAAACTGTCAAACCTCCCGTCCTCTCTCATCCCCTGGCACGTCTTGGCAGGTCGTCCATGCAGGTCATCCAAGAATTAAATGGGGCGTTTTGTGTGTCTCTGAAATGGGACATCTTTTGTTGCCCTTTTTCCCAATGACATTTATTCCTCTCTGGCATCTTTTCTGCCAAATTAGTTTTTTTACGGCTGCTATGCAACATTTATCAATACTGGAGTCACATTATCAAAACTCTTCACGCAGTTTGCACAAAATTGGCCAATATGAATTAAACTGTTGGTTATCTTTCACGGCCTTGACACAAAATGCATTCATCAATCTTTCAGAATTCTTTGACTGCTTTCTCAGTGAAACTCCACCACCAGCATTAATTTTTGTGTTTAGAGTCTATTTTGCACATGCTTACATCCTGTTTTCAAAAATTTACAGAAACCCATTTAGAGACGCATTGCACAGTGAACGGCACGCAGCTATGTATGGCGTAAACATCTGTGATGCTGTAACTCTAATGCTGTGAGTTTACTGTGTGTGAGGCCGGAGGCGGAAGCCAGACAAACCACCCACGTTTGGTTTTCAGGATGAAAGCGAATTTAACCTGGCAAAAGACGTGGGACATGAAGACATGTCCTGAGAAAAAGAGTGAAAATAGATGAGTCAGGCTGAAACCCCTGTGTGTGCAGCTCTCTGATGGTTTGTTGTGGTTTAAAGCATCACTGAAAAAATGGTCGTCCCACTAACTCAGGAGAACTTGTCTCTGCTCTTTGCCAAATTTACACCTGGTATCAAAATGCGTTTTTTGTGATCGGATTGCAATCGGATAGCGCTTCACCACATGAAAGTACAGGTGTGAACGCACTTAAAACGCCCTGAGGATGGATTGTGATGCAATCTCTATGACCACTTCTGAAGGTGGTCAGGGGCGGATTCTGGCAACTTTGAACACAAGTGTAAGTGCAAATGTGTCTCCAATCTGCATACAACAACTCCGTGGGCAGAAACAGGTACAATAAAACTCAGTAGATAGGTCGCATTGATATATAAGACGCTGTATATTTTGTGGGGTGTCTTGGCGGTAAATAGGGTTTCATATCAGACTGTGTTAGAATGGCTATTCATTCATAAAAATGCTCAAACAAGTTGTTTCAAATTATTTCAATTTAATTTAAGTAAAACGGGCGGCACGGTGGCACAGTGGTTAGCATTGTTGCCTCACAGCAAGAAGGTCGTGGGTTCGAATCCGGCCTGGGGTTCTCCCCGTGTTGCGTGGGCCCTCGCCGGGTACCCTGGCTTCCTCCCACAGTCCAAAGACATGCATATCAGGCTAATTGGAGATACCAAATTGCCCATAGGTATGAGTGTGAGAGTGAATGGTGTGTGCGCCCTGCGATGGATTGGCAAGCTGTTCAGGGTGGGTTCCTGCCTTTGCCCGTAGTCAGCTGGGATAGGCCCCAGCTCGCCCCGTGACCCTAGTGAGGAATAAGCGGGTATAGAAAATGGATGGATTTTAAGTAAAATAAACTTCCATTCTGTTCAGCAGAGTCCACAACGTGAAGTTTTTGTGCAGCTGGAACATCCCCCTTTACCTTTCACAGCATTTTACTGGTGTTTAGAATGCACCCTTTTATAAGACGCAATGCACGTTTAAAGGAGCAGTGTGTAGAATTTAGATCGATTTTTTGGCAGAAATGGAATATAACATTCATAACTACTTTTCTAGTAGCGTATAATCACTTGAAAACAATAATCTTTGAGTTTCATTTCACTTAGAATAAGCCCTTTAAACCTTCATGGGAGCGGGTCCACCTCCATGGAGGCCGCCATGTTGCGCCGCCATTTTTTCTGCAGTAGCCCAGAACGGGAAAAAAGTAAATGAATAAAGCACTGATACAAGAGAGCGCCTTTCACGTTTTTGCAAGTTTGCGGCCACCGTAGGTTTTATGAGAAAAGGAATGGTCAGTTGGTTTCAATCTTTAATCTGACCAGTAGATGGCTCTTAATCTTACACACTGATCCTTTAAGTGAAAAATGTGACGTCAGTGGGGCCAGAAAACTGTTACTCCTACAAGTGAACAACGGTAACTTAGATTGGGTAGACGACAATAGCAACTCGCAGCAAATTATGAGAATACATCAATTTTATATAGCGCTTTTCTGGGCACTCAAAGACACTTCACAATGGATACATTATTCATTCACGCTCTGATGGTGGTAAACTACGTTTTTGTAGCCACAGCTGCCCTGGGGCAGACTGACGGAAGCATGGCTGCCAGTATGCGCCTAAGGCCCCTCCGACCACCACCAAACATTCACACACAGCTATACAAGAGTGTTCCTACATTGCATGTTTCTGTGGGTGGGGGAAACCGGAGTACCCGGAGGAAACCCACGCGAACACGGGGAGAACATGCAAACTCCACACAGAAAGGCCCCAGGCCGGATTCAAACCCACAACCTTCTTGCTGTGCCACCGTGCCGCCCAATTATAACAGATGATGTGACGGAATAATTTGTTAATGAAGCCATTGGGAATGACTGAAAATTAACATAAAACACGTTCAATCGTGGGAGATTAATCTGATTTAATCTAATCTAAATTTGTGTGGAGACATGGACTTCGGTATTCCATGAGCCTTATAGCTGGACTGATTTGTGAACAGCCTGCGCAGTTTTTTTTTTATCCCTTCCCCCCCCATTTATTTAATTTAATCAATTACGATGAAGACCCCACACCGACCCTTTGACTCCCATGAAAGCACCCTAAACCCATATATACAGATGATACAGTGAAAGGACATTGACATAAAATAGAATGTAAATATATCCAAAGATGAGTAAATTGAAATTAGAATTAACATCATACCTGTACCAATACATATACTGCTCATACATTAAGCTGTGGCGAATTTGGTTCGAACATGACCGCCTCCCCAGACAGTTTCTGGATTGACCGCTTGAGATTCACAAACTCACCTGATATGAAATTAATGGACAAATGCTGTCGAAGACACTCAGTGAGTCCTTGCACACTCCCAGGAGTTATAGACTTCTGCTGGGACGTATTGTGATTGGTTTCCTATGTAAGCGCCGGACACGCATGTTAATACCAGGTGTAAATGTATGTGGTCAACCACTATCTGATTGCAATCCTATCGCAAGAAAACACATTTTACTTTTGTAATACCAGATCTAAAGGGGGCCTTTAAATCCATTTGCCATGACCAGTTTTCGAGATTGAACTCATGTTAATAATGTATTCAAAAGTTAAAGTTATCCATTGTCTTGACAAATCGTGAGTTGACACAAAACTTATCCACAGGTTGAGTTTATTCATTTAGTATATGAGTTTGACTCAAATTTTAAAGGCTGCCAGTGAAGTTTAATCCTTTTGAAATGCATTTCAGTGATTTTGCTCCCATCAGCGTGTGGGAAAATGGGCTTTATTCTGGTGGCGGAATTTGATAGAGGAATGGATGTAGACTTTGAAAGATGCAGTCAATGAATGGATTTTGCATCAAAACAATGAGAAACAATTCACAGTTTCATCAATACATCTCCGTTATCCAAACCGCGAGATGAGTTCTGAAAATGTGACATATGTTTGGAGAAATTCTGCGTGACGGCTTCAAAAAAACTGACGGGGGATTTCTTATTGCAGTGAGCATATCAATAAGTTTGTTTCCTCCTGCAACAACATTAATGACAGCAAGTGGATGATCCGCATCAGAACAGAGGTGCAGCAGTGAGATGGGGAGATGGGGCTGATCGCGCGCCTCGTTTTAGAGATGAACGTGTACAATGAAGTCTTTCCTGCAGTTGTGGACCACGTCATAAATTCTGGCGAGGCAGTTATTGAGTCTGCAACAATGAAAAACTTCGCTCAATAAGTTTTCAACCTGGACAAAATAAGAAGGGAAGGCCAGAACTTTGGCCAAAGGACAACCATTAGATTCTAAATTCACAAATTCCTTGTCAGGGTAATTGACAAGCAGTCCTGAATGTGACTTACAAACAGATGTTTCCAGAATATTATATGAACCGATGATGCGTGTGATCACGTAATTCTACAGGCGAAACTCATGATATACTGTGCGGGTAGAACACAGTTGAAAAGGGGCGAATGTGTTCTTAAGAAGGGGACCACCGCTTAAGTGGACATTGATCAGTGGTGACTGCCTGCTCCGGAGAGAAGGTGCCCAAGGCCGTGAGGCGATATGGCAAGAGGACGTGACAACAGAAGTGCGGGGCTGAAATATGGGCCACAATTGCAAACCATGTCATAAACCATGGCCCAACGACAGAAGACGCTGGCCAGTGCAACATAGGCGGGTAAACAGTGTCGTCAATTCTCCAAACATTCCTCAGAGAAAAATGGGGTGTAGAATTACAAATACTGTAGGCCAAAGTCCTCATGTTATCCCAGTTATATTGAGCTTGAAAAAGTATTTGCCCTTTTCCCAATTTGTTATGGTTTTACTTATAAGTCATATTTAAAGGTGTCTGATCATCCAGCTTATTTAAAGAGAGCGTGAGTAAACGCAAAAGGAATCTTAAATGATCATTTCATGTCTTGAAGGTAAAGAGTTGTTCAAAATCTATTTCGCCCATTATCAAGAAATAATTGGCACCGTAAACATGGTTGTGCCACCCTTGGGAACAATAACTGCATTCAGACATGTATGATAACTGGCATTTTTAAATTACAGTGGAGGAAATTTTGTCCTTGTTTGCAAAATTGTTTTATTCAGCCACGTTGGAGGGTTTTCGAGCATGAACTGCTTGTTTAAGGTCATGTCACAGTATCTCAATCGGATTGAAGACAAAACTCTGACTAGGCCACTCCAAAACCTCCATTTTGTTTCTGACATTTTGAGCCATTCAGAGATGGAATTCCTTGTGTATACTGAGTCATTGTTCTGCTACATAACCCAACTGCACTTGAGCTTTAGATCACAAATTGGAGGGAGGACTCTCCCCGTGAGGATTTTCAAATAGAGAGCAGAATATATTATTCCATTAATAAAGACAAGTCATCCGAGTCATGCAGATCATCACACTACCACCGCCATGTTTGACTTTTGGCATGATGTTCTGATTGTAGAATGCTGCATTTGCTTTATGCCAGGCGTTATCGTATCTTTGTCTTTTTCTAAAAAGTTTGAGTTTTGACTTATCAATCTACACGGTACTATCTCAAAAGTCTTAGAGGGTCATCAAGATGTTTTCTGGCAAATGTGGGACAAACCCAATAATCATGTTATTTTGGTTAGTAGTGGTTTTCACAATGTACCTCTCCCAGAGATGCCATTTTTGCCGACTGCCTGTCTTATTGTTGAATCATGAACTCTGACTTTTACTTAAGGGAGCAAGGCCTGCAGTTCTTTAGATGTTAGTCTGAGTTCTTTTGTGACCTCTTGGAAAGTGAAAGTGAAAGTTTATTAATGAATAGCCCCTTGAGCTAAACCATCTTGTTTTCAAGGGGGGGTCCAACAAAAAAAAAACATGCAATATAAACAACTGGCACGATCACATATTACATACACAAGGCTCTCATTTGCTAACCCACCCACACATTATTCCCGTAAACCCATGATACCCACTCAAGTAAATGTAGATACTGCAGTACATATTGTACAGCAACTCTACCTTTATCATAATACAACAATATAGCTCCAGTATAATAATAAGAACAATAATATTTACATTATCATGCAATCTAGCAATAAACATCAGATATACACAATAAGAATGGCAAGCACACAGATTCCACACAGTAAGAAAAAAGACATCACCATAAGAAGCAGCAGTATGTTGTTTTAAGGAAAGATAAATGAGCTCTTAAAAAGGTGAAATGAGGTAACTGTACTTATGTTAAAAGGCAGATTGTTCCAGTCTGAAAGAGCTTTGAATTTAACCCTATAATGCCCAGACACAGACATTATAGGAAAAATATGACCCAGTAATATTTTTGAAGTATTGAAGGGTAGTATTCAGATCCACTGTTCATCATTAGGTTTTGTGACAGCAATATATACATTGCTGAACAGAACTGCTTCTAATTCCGGGAGTATCTTATCTGATACAGCCAAAAATCAGCACCCCTCCAGAACTCAACACTCGAAATTTAAAATTATTGATATGCTTTATTATCTATAGTTATCCCTTAACACAGTGTTCCCCAACCCTCTCCCGGAGGCCCACCTGTCCTGCATGTGTTAGATCTCTCCCTGCTCCAGCACAGGTGATTCACATGATCAGGCTGTCATCAATCAGCTTTAGGGGGAGATTAACGAGCTGATCATTTGAATCACCTGTGCTGAAGCAGGGAGAAATCTAAAGCATGCAGGACAGGTCGGCCTCCAAGAGAGGGTTGGGGAGCACTGCCTTAACATGTATAAGAATATGTCTTTGTGTAATTTTTGCCTTGGAATGCCGAATTTCACTGCCAAAGTCCAAGGTAATTCATAAATTCCCATTCACATGGGAGCTACTACCTTGAAGTGAGTGACTCGGGGAGAGACTCCTGTAATCTCACTTCTCCCTCCCAGGTGGCAGCACTGAGAATCAGATATGATACAGTGAGCAGTCTTGGTTGTGTTGCATCTTACCAGGTGGACATGGTTCTTCAAATTTGGTCTATCATATATGATACAGGGGGCACTATAGGGTTAAAGGCAAGTCTCCCAATTTCTTTATTTGTCATGGGGACAGAAAGGAAAGGTTGCTGAATATGTCTAAGAGGATATGAGGATGTGTATGGTATTAGATACCGTTTTAAGTAAAAATGGCAATGAAAGTGGACACATTTGAATATGCATTGGAGCCAATGGTAATGTCTTCTTGCACTGAGGGGTTTAAGGATTTGTACATAAGACAGTGGTGGGTATGATATGGACACCTTAATATAAATCTGCCGAATCTGTTGAAGATAACATTGAGGGGCTGAAGATTTGTTTCATAAGTGTTCTGATAGATAACATCAGCATAATCCAAAATGGGTAATAGTAACTGTGTGACAATTCTGCAGGGTAAAACAGTTTATGGAACGATTGTGATGGTTCTGCCTGATGTGTGCTGTTTTGTCATTGTGCTCGTGCTTTTTCTACCATGCCTCAATCTATTTATTTTTCAGCTTTCAGTCCCGCCGACTGACAATTGATTCTCTCTTACCCAAACTCCTGTGATGTCGTTTGACAGCCTTCAGCATGCCTTCGTCTCGTTATCCAATCACGTTTCCTCATTCTGAATCGGCTGTGGTATTTCATTCATTACTTCAACCTGTGCTTAATTCTGGGTTTTGCGAAACTGAGTGAATGCCTTCTCTGATAGGATCATTACTAACCTGTACTAACCAGCACTTTTTTGAGAGTCGTTGTATATATTTCGTCACGTAGTATTAACCTTAATTAACTCAATAGCGTTTGCGAGTATTTCTAGCTTTTTTAATTCCCTCCTAAGCTTTCCCTGATTAACTGTGTTTAAAGCTATGCTTACCTTTGCTTCTGTCGTGGTGCTTTTTACTTGTCATGTTTAGATTAACTTAATCAATCTAGAGGCCAAGATATTAAAATGAAGCCACCTGATCAAGGGGTGAACCATCATTAAAAGAGATAGTGAAGTCGGAGTTGTCACCAAGATCTAGTCTGGTTTCTGAACCAAGGAAAACTTGTTTTGTAAAGATCACTCAATATCTGATTTGTTGACAGCAGATGTATATATTACGGTGTCATCAGCATGTAAATGATCGTGACAGTCAGAGCAGAGCTTAGGGAGATCATTGATAAAAATGGAAAAAGAAGTGGTCCTAGAGATGAGCCTTGTGGTACTCCCTTCTCAACAGTTAAATAATCAGATTGACTACCACTGAGTGGGACACACTGATGTCTATTATGAAGGTAAGAGTTGAACCAAATTAGGGCATTTTGGGAGGCACCAAGTTTATCAAGGAGTAAATAGTTATCAACAATGTCAAAGGCCTTAGATAAATCCAGAAAAAATTGCACCAGCAAGTTTTCCATTCTCAGAAGCAGTAAATATATCAGTAGGAAACTTTAAGAGAGCTGTAGTGGTTGAGAAGTTGGGTCTAAAACCAGACTAGCATGGAGATAGGATATTTGATTCAGTAATATAGCGAGTTAGTTGATTGAATATAAATTTTTCAAAGATTTTGACTATGGAATTGATAACAGAGATTGGGCGAATATTATTGATGTCATATGGGTCTCCTCCCTTATGAAGTGAAGTAACTATGGCAGTTTTCCAGCAGAGGGAAGGGCACAGGTTGATAAGGAAAGGTTAAAAATATCACAGAGAGGATACGTCAGAATATGAGCAGTAAACTTAATAAATTTAGCTTCAATGCCATCTGCTCCAGGTCCACAGTCATCTTTAAATTCATTAATTTAAGATCATTAATTGCATGAACTTCAAGAGGTGATAAATTTTAAAATGAAAAAGAACTTCCACATAAGGGGTTACTAGAGAAGTTGCATGACCCAGGAGAGTCAAACACATGAGAGCTGCCTATGGAGGTAAAATGCTGATTTAGAATGTTAGTAATAGCTGAGGGGTCTTGAATGATGTTATTATTGAAGCAAATTTGAGTACTAGTATTTTCGTTTGATTTGTTGAGGATATTATTTATATTTTTCCAGAACTGTTGTGCATATTTTCAGTCAGTTGATTTTTATAGAAGTCTGATTTTGCACTGTGCATTTCTGTCCTGCATTAATTCCTTAATGACCTATATTTTGTTGGATTTGTTGTCGATGTGTTCTTGGAAGAATTTTGGTTGGCCAGCCGCTTCTGGGAAGATTCACCACTGTTCTGTTTTCTGCATCTGTAGATAATGGTTCTCCCTCCAGTTTTCTGGATCCCCAGAACCTTACAAATTGCTTTTTAACCCATTCCAGACTGAGATGCGAATGACTTATCTGTTACTGACTTTCCTTAGATCTTGGTATTGTACTTATGCTGCTTTTTGCCTACATTCACATTGTCAGAAAGGCTCTATTTAAGTGATGTTTAGATACAACAGGTTTGGCACAAATCATGCCTGGGCGAGTCTAGCATCAATATGGTAACTATTGGGGCAATTATGTACTTTTTCATATAGGACTGAGTTCAAAAGCTTTTTTTCATTCAATAAATAAAATCATCATTTAAAAACTGCATTTTATGTTTACTTAGGTTATCTTGGCCTAATATTTAAATTATTTAGATGTTCAGAAAAATGTGAAAAAATAATAAAATTGGTAAGAGGTCAAAAAACTTTTTCATTCAGCATAAAAGTAACGTTCTCCTGTCTTACTCCCAAGGAAAACCAAGCAAACATGTATGCAGCCCAAAATTTCCATTTTATGGAACCAGGTGAGATGATTTAAGCAGGTAATTAACTGCTTTCGTTCATCAATTAAGTGCAGAGTAACGTCAAAACCCAGCAGACACTGCGGCTCTCCAGGACCGGGGTTGACGACCACTGATCTACACCATCGGTGCTTAACCATGTGTCATGGCTGGCCAAAACTGTGTAGGTTTTCATTACAAGCAGTCAATGCATCAACTAATGTGCTCATCAGTGACACACCTGGACTAGTGATTGGTTGGAATGAATACTTACATAATGTCACCCTCCATGGCATATGATTGGGCACCACTGTTCTACACAGCACTGTATTGTTCCACAGGGGCACATGTCTTTCTGCATTGCTTGCTTATCCTTTGATTTGCACTAGCTGTGAAAAAGAACACCGGTGTGTGCATTTTTTTAACTGATTTTGAAGCTGAATCTGTACCTTGTTTACTGTACAGACCTATGGAGCTCAAGGCGAACAAATGCACTCACATTCTTGTAATCGTGGATGAGGCAGGATTCTGTTGGTCCAAATGTAGGAAAAGTGGTTCAAAGGCCTTCAGTTTGCAAAGTATAATTGATTGGATGAAAATTCGGATCTACAGACCCAGAAATGGAAAGTTATGAGAAAAACAGGTTCATTGATTCTATTTTCTGTAAATTCAGATGTTTGCCAGATTTAATATTTCTAATTTAAAGAACTTATAATTGATGTTAAATATTAATGATTGAAGCGTTGTCTGAAGGCGTTACTCCCACTTAACTCATTTTTTTCATCAAATGCTAGAAGGGCGGCACCGTGCACTACTGCCTCACAGCAAGAAGGTTGTGGGTTCGAATCCAGCCTGGGACCTTTCTGTGTGGAGTTCGCGTGGGTTTACTCTGGGTACTCCGGTTTCCCCCACCCACAAAAAACATGCATTATAGGATATATGGCTGAGTGCGAATGTTTGGTGGTGGTTGGATCCACTGTGAAGCGTCTTTGAGTGCTTAGAAAATAAAACTGATGCATTATTAGATTGTAGCCTCTGGTTCTCACCCACTCAGTTGATGGCCCTGGTCGCCCCTGGGGAATATAACCATGTTTGCCAGGATATGTAAGAATGATTTGAGCACTCATATAGTATTTCAGTCACTGGGCCTTACAACGTTTAGGATCTTCAGACTGACTCAGAGACCCTTCACACGGATCTCACTCCTGAGAACGGGACAGGGTTTGGTAAGGCCTGGGTGGCCATATTAAGTCACTGTATGGTATAATGTGTGCTTACACCACATAAAGGCCAGAGCCGAATAGTCCGATGGAATACCTGTGCCTGTATTCTCCACTTACAAATCTGATGGAGGAATTCTGCTCAGCATGGAGGACGGCAGTATATGGTCAGCTGCCGCATAATTGAGTGCTTTTACTCACTGTAATGGATACTGCCTGTGAAGAATCACAGCAGAGGCTGTCTGTGGCCTAAAAGATTTTTCCTACGATTTATTGCAGTGGAGGATGTCTGGTTTGAGGATGATGAAAATCTGTGGTCAGACAAACCGGAGCAGCTGGATCTCCAGTGAAATCCAGATCAGCACTGCGTGTTCACTCTGGCTGAAATACAAGATGGTTCCTTTTGGTTACCATGGTGCATAATTTTGTCACTGGTTTATGGGTACGGTTTATAGTACTGTGTACAGTATAACAGCATACAGTCCCATGTTTTTTATGTTTGTATTTCCTGTGCATTGTACTGTGTTGAAAGATAATTACATTAAAAAGTAGAGGGCACTGGGTAGAGCGCACACCTCCACCACACCATACATCTGTTCTTTTGGTCACAGAATATATTCCGGATCACTTCCTTAAATTCCTAAAACTCTTCCATAGACTACCATCCATCACCAGTGGTGCCTCATGAACAGGCAATAGGGGAAGCTCAAACAATCCCTTAAAATTAATGACTGGTAATGACCTGTTTTCCATCATTCATTTCAATTACCATTACAGAAACTCCGAAAACTCTCTACATTATCAGATGTGGCCAATTTTAATTTATAACGCATACTGATTACGACTCCAGACTTCTCACGCTTTTATTTACTCAGGGGTTGGGGTTGGAAGCAATGCATTTGTTTCATGATCGTTTAAATGAAAAAAGATAGTTTGAAACGTTTTTATGCAATTCCATTGCTTCAAACTCCTCCATGCACAAGTAGTTAAATTCTACGCACAAATCTCTTACATGCGCGTTGATAGAATAATTTCTGTCTACAGCAGAGGAACGTGAAAATGCCACTTAAACTCATGCCGAATGCGTGAGAATTGACAGGTATGCGTTATTAATGAAAATGATTGAAAACGGGTCATGAACAATCATTAACTTTATGGGATTGTTTGAGCTTCTTCTGTAGCCAATTCACGAGCCGCCACTGTCTTTCACCCGACAAAATTTTGTGCCAAACCGCTGATAACCTTTTGAGTTATCTGGTCAGATATATCTCACAGATCCGCGTTAAACAGATATATTTTAATTCTTCCGGGTCCAGAATATGATCCCGATCACTTCCAAAATTGGATCGATCCATCCTTGGACTACCATCTCTCATCCTACCAAATTTTGTGTCAAGCCGTTCAAAACCTTTTGAGTTATCCTGATAACAGACAGACACATGAGTCAACAAACAAACAAAAAACAAGCAAACTGGTGAAAACATAACCTCCATTGTGGAGGTAATCACTTCATTACGTATCAAAGCTGTTTTATAGGGTGTTCATTTCTCACTCTATACAGTTATGTGGATTATTTTACTGATTAATTTGATGTCTAGGTGTTACGCCCTGGCACTCAGAGATGTTAAATGGGCATCAAGGCAAGGAGTGCAGCTGGAGGACCCAAGTGCAGGGACATGGATTTATTAAATAAGGTGTGAAGGTATATGAAAGCCAATACAAAACTGCAGGATAACAGAGAGGGAGAGCACTAAAAAAAGAGGGGGAACAGACTATGGCTACCTGCCCGTAACGGTAGAAACTAAACTTTAACCCTGTCAGGCAAGGATTAAGATCAACTCAGTCAGGATTTATTTGCTAATATGCAGCAGTGCCCAAAATCGCAGGCATATATAGAGAAAAAACACTTTTAAACAGCTGTGCACTGTAGTGACCTCCATGTATGAAAGGGTTAAATAGAAAGGGGATCTTAATTAACTAAAAGGAAACAGGTGACTCTAATTAACTGATAAGAACTGAGGATCATTGGATAATTAGGTAAGGGCAGGTAGCCATCACAGCAAAAATCCCAGTGTCAATTCAACTCCAGCAGAGTTTATGTGAGACCAAACCATCCATCTTGGACTCAAATGAACTCTAATGGAGTTGAATTAACACTGGTATTTTTACTGTGCCTAAGAGGAGGGGAATTTTAGTGTACATGTGGTGCCTGGATTGGTATATAAAAGCATGCAGTCAGACCCAGAGAATTGACAGTTTGGAGAAAAGTAACTCTAAGAAAAAAAAGCGTTGAAAAAAATGTAGTGATGTGGAACACATTTCAAAGATAGATTTTCAAAGTGAAAATATGAGTAAACATTTTGACTGTCTAGACTCTGTTCAATGATCAAGGGATTTTCCATTTTGGCGGCCAGGACAAATTTGCTGACACAATTGTTTCATTTTGAAACATGGATAAAATGTTTGGAGAGACCATTTTGCAGGTTAACTATCGCGTTGTGCGGCTGCATATAAATGATTCTGAGGAATCCATATTCACCTGAGTGAACTTCAAGGCTGTGTCAGGAGGTGGGCTAAATCAATCAAAAGGAAACTGAGAAATCAAATAGAAGATGCCAACTGGCATAGATGAGTAAATGTAATCCCATTTGTATCTAAAAATGGAGTGGTAATAAAAAAAATGGGGAATGGCGTTGTGTGACATAATTTATCACAGACTGAACTTTTAACACCATCTTAAAACACAACAATGTCTCTTGAAGGAGAACTACAACCCTATTTCCAAAAATTTTGCGATAATATGGAAAAGCCCAAATAAGAAACAGTGATTTTTTAATTCATCCATGACAAGCATTCAATTGAAAACAGTGCTCTATACTTAATTAATTCTTTGAAAATAAACACCCATTTAGAACTTTAGAACCTGCAACCTGTTCAAGAGAAGTCACGATGTGTTTGCCACTGCGTTACATCACTTTTCCTGTTAAAAGCCCTCTAGGTCACCCTTTGGGGACTGAGGACAACGCTTTTGAAGAATTCTTTCTTTTCATCAACCTTGACATACGCCTTCAGCTGCTCATGTGCACAGGGTCTTCACTGCCATAGTTTACACTGCTGAAAGCTCCACATATTTTCAACAGCAGACAGGTTTGCACTACAGTCTAGCCAATCAGGCAGCTGCACTCATTTAGCTCACTTGGTCCAACAGACCATATGGGATCACGTGTCGGCGTCCAAGTTAAATATAATAAATAAATAAATCACAATCTTGGTTATGTGTCCCAATGGCATGTCTTCCCAGGGATTCTGTACCATTCACGAATGATGAAAAATTTCTGTGAAATGGGCGACTCAAAAATTATTTGGACATGATGCATGCCGGTGTTAATCCAGGCCTATCGAGGGGCCAGCATGGATTGCTAAACCGTGTCAACCTTCATGGCGAAAGGGGTACACTGTAAAGCTATCGGTATGTGGTTAATAAAATGAAAATTTAATTTAACTCAAACCTCTTTGTAAGTTTTGTTTCACTATTCAGTTTGAGTGTACAGTTGGATGCACTGAAGGTATTAGAGGGGATGCAGAAGGATTGCATTATGCAAATTTAGTTCCAGCTATCAGGACTTTACACAGGTAAAGATGCTGAAAGCTGCAGGGGAAACACACAAGGTCAAATCGAGCAGCTTTCATTCATTCTGCTCACTAACAGCACAGCTGGTGAGACAGGAACATTTTAGCCCAGGTGTGAAAACGAGGAGCTCTGAGTACTCCAAACACTCATCCCCGCATGAAATGAACCTGATTGTTACGGGGAACCTCATTCAGATCCGGTTTGACTCCGACGGTGGTACCTGTGAATGCCCATAAATACACACATCTGCCCCAGGAAAACCGAGGCTCATATTATGCCAGACAAACCATCTTGACTCAGAATCCCTTTAATCCTCAGGATTTTCTGTCCTGTTTTACATTGCAATCACCTCTTTCGTTGCGGATGGATACGGGTATCCCCTGGACCCACAGTGTACTTGCTTTCAAGCTGATGCATCTGTAAATGTAGCTCTGCGTGCAGGTTTGAAAGTGCAGCTGTCACACTGCTTGTCATTCTAGTGGCTGCGGCTATTGCTGTAGTGTGTGGGAGCTCTACATCGCTTCATGACTCACCTCTCAGAGAAATAAATATATAACTGGCAGGCAGAGAAGCAGGAGGTGGGAGGCAGAAGTGCTGGCTCCAGGAGGGAAGACAGCGGCTCCATATTCTGAATTTCACTGACTGCCTGTTGGTCCCATATTATTTGAGGTTTAACCCTAAGAGCGGTTAATGCAACTACAGCTACTCAATATATGAGATATTGAAATCAAAGCTGTTGACAATGTAGCATCTGAACAAAAGGCAGATAAGCTCAATCCAGAGCCAGCAGTAAAACTTTTATGACGTTACCCTAGGATGTTCCTGCAGCCTGCCTGTGGGGGGTAGTATCTCTGGTTTTACTCAGCCGGGGGCGTAGTAGCAAAGCCCTGACTGCCACAAGGCTCCTGTGAGAGTCATATGACTGTCCCCAATGAAGTTAAAGTCCAGTTATATTAATCTGTTTAAAATAATCTAAATCTCTGGGAACCTCATAATATGTTTATATGTTCAATATCCTGTGAAGGAATCATTTATATACTTATAACCCAATTAAACTATATAATAATTCATCTTGAGGCCTTTTCATGACAACTGCTTCATATTAGTACATATTCCTATCATGCTTGGTCTTGTTATTCTCGGGGGAATCCAAAGAGTTGAATGGAGTATCATTTCCATTGAAATTATGGTTCATTCCCGTTGGGAAATCCAGAATTCGTCACATCCTCCAAATGGTGGAAACCCAAATGCCAGATTGGACCCCCCCCCCTCATGGTTTTATGACCTTGCGCCTGGATCAAAGGTGTGCTTTTGGCTTAAAACAAAGAGATTCAAGCCATTGTATCCGGATTTCGATCTCCCCGCATGCGGAAGGGCGTGAGTAGTCATGTAATTCGGGAGAGTCGCATCCCAGCTCTCTCCGCGTGCCTGGATCTATGCGTAAGTAGCGGATCTAGGTAGGCGGGTGTAGATGGCATCTGAGTTCTCCCCAGGCTCGCATTGGTCAGATTCATGGAAACTACAGCTATCCAAGGCCGAGGCTAATCAGAAACATGCAAGAGTACTGAGGCCTAAGAGAACATGAGCAAGAGCAAAGTAAGAGCAAGCAAGGATAAACAATTAACAATAATCAAATAAATTGATATTAAAATGATTCCACAGATGGTCTCCGAGAAAAAGAATAACCTGGAATTGCAGTGAAGCCTATGGACATCCAGCAAATGTAGTGTCACCGCAAAACAAACATAAATCAACAGCAGGATCACCTATCTGAGACAATAATTGAGCCCTTAAACCCTTCTCAATTTGTTTTTTCTTTTTTTTTAATGTATGCGCGTATGGTCAATTTAGGGGTCTCACTCGAATTAAAAAGTTGCGTTCTGCAATATGGACCATTACAGATAGTGTGCTTATAGATAATTATAAGTAATCGTCTTTATGAGAAAATGACAGTTTTTCTCTCCTGTGTTGAAGCGTTCGTCAAAGCACTGCACTCACTCTCAAAACTCTAAAAGCAGGTCTTAAAAGCATTTCTCATAGTGCTTTGCCACCTGGGCAGAAGACCCTCAAATCTGGCGTTAAATTAATCTCAAAACTTGAGCGCATAAAAACTGAGCGCGCAAGACCCTCTCTTGCCGCTCGCAATCTCAAAATGCGCGCAATTTCATTATTATGCGCTCTCAATTTTAAAACGCGCACTTGCAACTTCTACACGCGCACTCAATGCCAAAATATGCTCGCAATACTTCAACACACGCTCTCAATGTGAAAATATGCTCGCAATACTTCAACACGCACTCTCAATGTGAAAATATGCTCGCAATATCAGTGTACGCTCGCTTGCGAATTTTGAGATTTAGACTTTGGGGCAGTACTTTCAATGCTGAACATGAGCTTTGATTGGCGGTTTGATTTTATAACTGGGTTTCAACTGCCGTAAACTAGGCTACAGAAATCAAAGAGGACAACAATCATGTCGAAGCGAGAAAGTTTTTCACAAAACAAAATCTTTCATTGATCCCATTTTAATATTGTTTGAAGGTATTGGTTTCACTTACTATATGTAGGTACGATTATAGCTAGCTAAATATTTAATGTTCAAAAAACTGGCTAACATCAGTCCCCGCATGTTAATTTTTGTACTAAGCTTGCCTATTTCAGCATCAATTTACCCATGACTATGCCATTTACAAAGCGATAGGCCTACTTTGTTCCCAAGTGGTTCTTAATTATCGATTCCTCCAAACAATAGTTCTTTTCTGATGGTGAAGACCCGGCCAAGAATTGAGATCTTCAGTTTGTTCATTATTTGTGCATAAAACATACAAGTGATTTTTTGCAAATGGTGAAGGAAGGAAGGTAGGTTTCTTGACATGCGAACCTAATGCCGTAACAAGTAGCAGTGTTTTAATATTTGCAGTAATTCCATCATGAGCTATTGGCACGCTATGGTTTTGATAGGATGATGTTGTTTGGAAATAATCACCACATTCAGGTTAATGCTTTCAACGTGTGTGTATATATATATATATATATATATATATTATACATTATATATATATATTTAACAGCCTCTGCCCCCTTACACTTTCACTGCTGTCATCGCAAAAAGGCATCTATTTATGCCTAAAACATTTAAATTAAATTGGGGCAATTTTATTTATTTGTAACATTGTATTAGTTTACAACAGCAGTACATATAACTCACTTGCGGCATCGAGTTATAATTAAAGGCTAAGATGCGTTCAAACCATTAACCAGAATATAGCGAATATTTCAGAACAATATCATCCCTAAAAAGCACTACACAATGGCGACACCGCAGTGTGCCAATAGCTCAGAATAGAATATTGCAAATATTTAAAAAACTGCTATGTCATGGCTTTAGCTTCACCTGGTAAAGAAATCTTTCCCGTCCTTCGTCATTCGCCACTTCTTCATTTTCTGCTCAAAAAATTTACAAACTGAAAACTTCATTCTTGGCCGGCGTTCTGACGATTTATGCTACCTCATCAAAAAATACGTCCATAGCGCACCCAATGAGCGCACCACGATCGGACAGTCTTTCTTTTCGCCTTGATATTGCTCTATGAATCAGACCACAGTTGCAAAATTATTTTTGTTGACTTCTTATAACATTTGCTCATGTTATAATGAGCTAGTTAAATTTGTTCAAAGATACATTTAAAATGCTGCATGTCTAATTTATACATTTTCCAGATAGGTTAGCGTGTAGGGGAGACCGGGGTTACCTTGTCATGATTTTGTATTTGGCTCCATAACTCTTTGTTGTTTAAACTTAGAGAAATACCTTTATGGTATTTGTGAAGTGCAGAATGTTGCCGACAAAACTTGTATTGACATAATCTCAGTATAACATATATTTAAGTCACAATATTCAATTTTCGATATATCACGAACGTGCCGAAGTAACCCCATACCTGGAGTTACTTCGTCAGATGGGTGGGGTCAAATCGTCATAGTTGGCAATCAGCTGAAGCTGAAAAAGACAGTACAATATTCTCATAACAGAAATGGTGAGAACTGTTTTATTTTTACAGCGAACCAACACAAACTGTGATTTATGCATAATCACCATCATAGTTGCAGTTATGACGTATGTAGGCGAGCCCACTGACATTTGTACAGTTCTCATGTGCCCACCCTTTGCATGAGAAGCTGCCAACCCTAAATACTCTGCCAACACCTCCACTTAAATGGGCCCCACCTGTGGCCAATGAAGATGGAGGTGAAAGAATGAGAAAGGGGAGGGGCTGCAAGGGGCAAACCCTGACACATTCATACTTGTGTCCTCAAAGGCCCTAACAGGTCCTCTATCATGAACATAAAATAAATGCAAATATTAGAATTATTAAGACACAATAGGAGTAAAAAAATAAATGAATCGGCTCCTATATTTGACTTTGCAATATTTTAATATAGGCCTAACACAGGACCTACAAGCAGGGCAACCTCAGCACCTTGACAAACTAACCCCATGCTGCTTGGCCAGACAGCCCCTAGCTCCCATTTTGGAAATCAGGCCGCATTTCTCATCTCATGATCGCAGCAGGGTATTAATCTTATGTGTTCTTAATAACTTTAGTTACATATGTTTATGCAACAGTAAAAAGACTGTGGAAGTCTTTGTCTTCAAAGAAGCTAGACACATTACTTTCAGAAACTTGAAGTTTACAATTTGGGTCAAAATACAGTTATTTAGGCAGAAAACACTAGGCTGGATTTAAACTGCTGGTTAAATGTGACACGAATGTGACACAAATCGGATCTTTTGCTCAAACGCGGCAAATATCTGATCTGTCACATGGCTGTGTAATTAAAAAAAACACGTTGATTCCACCCTCGATAGGATCCGTCAAATCGGATCCCGGCCTCATCCAAATGTGGTTTTTGTTCAGATATGTATCTGATGTGTATCGGATATGTGCCAATGTGCCCGTTGTGTAAATGCATATCAACATGCGGATCGGATACTTTGTTTAAAAAAAAAAAATAAAATGGCCCAGACTAAGGCAGAGTCTGCCTACGCATTTGCGATGATGCAGGTGATAGGTGTGAAGCTGCTTTCTCACCAGACACAAAACAAATTTTTCGCGCGACAGATTACATTCAAAGTCAATGCTAAGACGAATACACGCAAAACGCATATATTCGTGTCTTTGCATTTACATTGAATGTGTTGAGGATTATATTTCAATATTTCTCATCATATTCATCAGTAAATCAGTAACTAAATTAATTTGTTTTCCCTCCAGTGTGAAAGCGGCTTAAAAGGGGTTAAAGGGGACCTTAAATGCTGATTCTTCTTTTCATACATATTAGTAATGTTATAATGTTGGTTGTCCATGCTCAACCTCTGAAAAGTTTCTAAACATAAGATACAGGGATTTTGCCATAATCCAAAAATGTGATTTTGTGAGCGTGATTTCCTCTCTGAACAGCTCCTCCCTAGATCTTCACGAGATCTGGGAAAAACCTGACGTCAGGTTGTGCCGTCCACTTAGTGCAGACCTTGCCAGAGCCAACCACTGCGCTGGACCTGCCCGCACCGGAATAACAACGGCAGATCATACTATGCCTTAGTAGCGACTACACTTTTGGCAATACAAAAGAAGAACCGCAGATCATTTCAGGTGCAATTTTGTCAGTGTCTTTCCCAAAGCTACTTGTCCGTTTACTTTTGGATGTGAATAAAAACAAATATTTCTCTTCCAAAAGACCATGCCACCAGAAATCAGTGGGTATCTTTTTTTGTTTGCTGGCAGCAAACAGCCACTGCCAAAGGGAACGTTACCTGTTTGTATTCAGCATTTCACCAGACAGCTTTGTCAATAAAAGATAATTCGACACAGGATAAGCATTTCTGCTGCTCCTCAAACCTGAAGCAGTTGCAACGATCAAATGCTCGGAGCCACAAGCTGTAAGTAACCATATAACAGCAAATTATGTAAGTGAAGCAAATGTGTTACGGGTGGCTAGCAGGACCGCTAGCGATAGTTAGCACTAACAACTGGCCTCAAACGCAGGCTTTGTAAAATATCTGAAGATAAAGCCTGTATCGGTTGCGACTGTCCATGACTCACAGACACAGAAGCTGTAAGTTGTTTTTACTGCATAAGCCAACCTGACGTGATGGCCAGTTGATTATGGCGGTAGCACTGCGGCTAACGTAGCCAAGTTACTGTTGCTAATGTTTGTGTCCTAAATATGCAAGAGTGATATCAGGGGAAATTCGACAGAAGGTGTGTGAACATAAATCTAATTTGAAGATAACTTTATATAAACAAATACTTGTTTGTAATTTGGATGCTTGGTACAACTGTTCACATTAACAGAACTTTCTGTCTGTAAAACCTGTATTGCCAGGGTTTGTCCATGTGGTTATGATCGCTTGGTTACCAGCCACTGCATGTTAGTTTGCGTGTCGTGCGAATGAAAAATTCTCCTGGTAAACTTATGTGCAGTAATTCTTATTGGTATGCTTGTGTGACTTCGGTAAGCATCAATGTGGCAGTTTCATCATAACGTTGCCCGATTGTAGCCACCACAGTTAGTGATCGCTTCACTTATCCATGACTGGGCACCGCCGAATACTTCATAAATGTCTGAGCAAGCTCTCTGGTGCTACCATGAAAGCAATGCGAAACACAGAAGCTCTGCTGGTTTACAAATGATTTCACTGAACCTTGACATAATTACATTCCCCTTTAGAAATTGTTGTGGTTAATAAAAAGCCGAAAAAGGTGAAGATTAAATAGGTAATTCTTTCCTGCAGAAGTCATCAATTTGCTAGCTCCACATAAGCAACTTGTCCGCACTAACGGAACTTACGGTCTGCAAAACCTGTATTATGTTCATAACATAACCAAGCTCTCTTGAGCTGTCGCATACTATCCATAAAGTTGCTTTCACATCAGACACGAAACAAATTTTACGTGTCACAGATTAGCCTACATTCAAAGTCAATGCAAAGACGTGAATACACATTATGGGCACGTCAGGCCGCTTTCACACCGGACGTGAAACTAATTTTTCGCGCAACAGATTAGCTACAGTACAGCCGCCGTTAAAACCAAAGAAAAAGTCGTTAACCCGCCAGTACGGGGGCGTTAAACTCTCAGCAGGACCAGGAAATCTCGTCGTCAGCCGTGCAGTAGGACCGGCGTATTGACGCGCATGAAGACGAAAGAAGACCTCCCGCCGCCTACCGCGCACGGGGTAGTTAGGCGATTATAACTGAGCCACGAGGGCTGTTGGGATGGTAGTTTTGACAGTAGTCCGTACATGTTGATAGTGGCACAGCTTGTTGGCGATTTATTTCCAAAAATGATTGTAAAAGTTACGTAAGCCTACATAAAATATTAATTTGCTTTGGCGGGGATGATGTTGCCGGTAATCATTTCTGCAAACCTTTTTATATTTGACGATACAGTTTGCTCAACCTGAGCTACTATTTAAAATTTCAGTTGGATCATTAAATATCATGCTATTTTTGGTGAGTATTTTATTAGTCAGGTATCATTTCGGCAATATTTTATGTTCGGAGATAATACATGCTTTTATGTACTATTAGGCCTATTTTACACTCAAGTGCTGAAAAAGATTATTTTTCCTGTTGCAAACCTGAAATTTAGTGTAGCCTATTCATTCCTACAGCACGTGGACCGGTTCCGCAAATGGAATTTGTTTGAAGTGTCTGGTAGCGATACAGAATTCGCTGGCGGAAAGTTATCTGTTCACGAATTTGCGGAAATTACTCATGCTTTTTGTGGATCAGTTAGTTTTCTTCAGTCATTAGGAATAAAGCCTTGCACAGTCATTTTTCAGTGGCACATCCTTTGATTGGCTCTGCAAATAATTTCCAGTTTCGCAAACAGCACCCTTTGTCAGGCCGAACTTATGATATTATTTCTTTATTGGCATTATTGCGTGCCCCTGGCCACAACGAAACAGACATGTATTTTCCACCAATTTTAGCCAGCATTACTCTATTGGGGATATCACAATAATTGGTCAAATTTATGGCTAACTGTTCCGTGTGTCGTCATTGTGTCAGCTGGAATCCACGTGCGCTGGCCTCAGTTCACAATGATTTGTGCATCCATCGATATTCAACTGCTATCAGCGACTACGGATGATTCTTTCTACTCTTTCCAATTCAAGTAGGCCTAGTAAATGCCAAGTATACGTTAAAATTATCAGGAGGAGACTACAAGTTCAGAATAACACAGGACACGAGTCATGATCAGCCCGTTGAGCCACAGAAAAACAGTACAGTTATGGTGGGAGGGAAAATGTTTTATTTCACACTGACTACAATAAACTTTTAAACAATAAACAAGAATAAACAAGTTTTAAAACCTAAAATATGGCGTTGGCGGAACTAGTCAAATGACAAGCAGTCATTCCCAATGGGTGTTGATGAAGAAGTATCACTAGTATGACATTGGGATTCATAAGGTCAGTTATACAATAATTTCTGATCATAATGACAGTAGTAACGTGATGAATCCCAGGAATACACGTGTTTAAAGGCCACACACTGCACAGTGCGCCTTATCACAAGCGTTGTTTTGGTAGCCTATTGCTGCAACGGCAAGCAACAGTTATCGGGCATTAATTTCTCTATGAGGCCGAATATCTCGAAATGATAGTTAAGAATTAAATGCACAATAATTTACCGTTCTAGCGGTGTCAAATTCAAGGCTGACAGCGAAGTTGTTTTCCCACAAAAAAAAGTTTGATTTCTGCAAATTGCGGAATCGGTCAAATTGCGGAACCGTTCAACCCACTGTATATCGAAGATTACTCGCACTCCGTCTCAGTAAAATTAATTTAGGGAAAGAACTTAAATGTTTTTAGATTTATATACTGTTTCGTTTTAAAATGCTAATTGGCAATTTTTAACCAATTTTTCAAAACGTTTTGCATCGTCTGTCACCCTAATATTTGCTTTAAGCTCATTGTAGCCTATTAAAGAATTAATGACCTGGTCAGCCCGTGGCAGCAATTTTCTATAAGATGCCCTGCCATAAACTGACATCACACTCACAACTATGGAACCTGTCATGATACAACGCATTTCCTCAAAGTTTAGGACAAAGATTGACTCCTTGGCAAGAGACAACCTCACACCTCTGCAGGTCCGAAAACGCATAATAACGTGAGCATAAGCTCACAGGCTATTAAGCTGTATATTGCCAATTTGCTTATTTATATTGCGGCTGGCTTTTCAAAATCAATAAATCAATTGCGGCAAACTTCGCTGAAGATCTACCCACAAACTCTCGGAATCACAGTTTCTGCAATAAAAAGACATATTTAAAATACCAAAAAAAATTTTTTCAAGAACACAATTTCTTATATTTCGCTGTCGAATTTTTCATAATAGGCTATTTTTTTTTCTTTTTCATGCTAGGTTTTTTAAACAGAGGATCAGCCAAGCGCTTTCCAGAGGTCGCATAAGCTCTCACATGCACTTTCGCTGCAAGAGAAAATAAAAAGATGTGAAAATACATAACGTAATTCTAACGGTCAAAATGCCCTCTATTCTATAACTTACACGCGGTACTACATTCAGTTCCGCGGAGCCACATGTGGTTATTACTGGCGGTAAATTGTCCTGTGATACGGCTCATTGGTTAGATCGTGGTTAGAAATGGGTAAGAAGGGCAAAATGTTCGAGATACAACTACTGAACTACTGCCGTCTCTTTTGTTTTAATGGCGGGTGCACTGTACATTCAAAGTCAATGCAAAGATGCAAATACAGGCATTATGGGCGCGTTAAGCAGTTTCACACCGGACGCGAAACAAATTTTTCAAGCGACAAATTACATTCAAAGTCATGACCCCTTATCAGCTACTGCATGTTAGTTCGCGTGCTCTGCAAATTAAAAATGCTTCTGCTTAACTTATATGCAGCAATTATGATCGGTATGCTTGTGTTACTTCCGTAAGCATAAATGTGACAGTTTCATCATGACGCTGCCTGATCATTGCCACTACCGTTGAAGCTAAACGGAGAGGAGCTGTATGTGTCTGCCGAGTTGGGCTGCAGTTACACCAGACATAGATTTTGCAGAGCTTGGGGTGCGTTTTTGGGTGCTTATGAAATGATTGCTTTACTTATCCATGACCGGGGTCAGTCTGATACATTTCCAATGTCTGGTCGAGCTCTCTGATACTACCGGTGAAAGCAATAGGGAAGCGCACAGGCTGTAACATGTCCGATATAACAAACAATTTCTCTGCATTGCCATCAATTGAATATTAAATTCTTTCCTGTAAAAGTGATTGTTGATTCGCTAGCTCCTCATAAGCAATGGTTCACGCAAACAGAACGGTCTGTTCCGGTCTGTAAAACCTGTATCATGTTCATGACATAACCGGAGCTCTGTCTAGTTCTCGCACGCTATCCATAATGCACCAATTTTCCCCGAGGAAAGCTGGTCATGCCGAAGCATAAACCATTACCACAGGTAATTTCCGAAAAGGCCGTTTAGCTTGGAGCTTTCGCCCCTCCGTCACATACCAGTGCGGAAGCTGTTCGTTTCTCCATGCTAACAACACACCACAGCTATGCACACAAACCAGCAGGTCCTAATACACACCGAACCAGTCCATTAGCTGTTAGTCCACTTTTAGCTGCTCCTCACTGTCCATGTTTCCCTCTAAACTCAGACTTACCGGATTTCTATGGTCTCCGGTCTACACTTAGGCATGTCGACCCATTCTATAAATGTCTCTATTTGGGGTGGATTCCAGCTTTACCTGCATCCGAGTTACGGAGTAGAGAAACCGTTGTACTCACCAACCATTGCTGTAGCAAACTGTAGCCAATAGCAAATTCGTGCTTGAGCTGCCAGACTTTCGCACTCTGTCCTCCACTTTCATTGTTGCGTTTATTAGAACAAGGTAATTTCATTAGATCTATACACACGTATTGCGTAAGATTGCAGAATATTGCCCGTCGATTCCTTTGGGAGTTTCCAGTTTCACTCTAGAGCCGGACCAGGAAAACTGCGTTCTGCTGCCTTGTCCCACCTAGATCCACCCTCCACAGAGCTGGCCAGGCAGAAAAAAGTGGGCACACAGGGCTAATGGAAGAGCCACCCCAATGAGGCGTTTCAGGCAGAGACAACCATGGACTACAAATTGGGTTTTTTGAGGATGGCAGTATTAGCGAAATAAGTACCCTTTCTTTACTTTGCGTGATCAGGAGTACTTTAGGGGAGTAAAAGACCAAAATATAAACTTGGAAAAATAGCATATTAGGTCACCTTTAACGGGAGAATCAGATGTAGGTTACCCAGTGAAATGTTGCGAGTTTGCTTCATGTTTTGAACATTTCTATGACTGTTAGGCCTGCATGCTTTTGTTGTGCTGCACGCACATTTGCTTTTATTTTCGGTAGCCTTCTCCACTGAGCGTATGTGGATCGCCAGTTAGTGAGTGGTGTAAACAAATGGAATCGAAACGAAACACATCATTCAGGCTCAAAGCAAGATGTAAACGCACAGTTGAAGAAATCGGATATAGCCCTCAAAATCCGATCCATATCCGATCTGGGCAACAAGACTTGCAGTGTAAATCCAGCCTACAAGTCCCTCTTCTTTCAAAGAGATGACGTCGCTGGGATGTCACATAATTTGTACATTTTCGTTATCCTGTCAGTGCGTTTGCAATGAATAAAACTGGGGTGACAAACCTAACCCCGTGGCTGAAGTAACCCCGGTCTCCCCTAATGCAAGTATCCAAATGCCTACAGGCAGGAAGGGCACTGAAAAAAATATTTTAAAGATATAGCTATAAAGATATTTACAAAGTCAGTGAAGAAACAAAGCCCGATATTTTGGGTCTGTATATGCGCTGAACCGCAAAGTAGCTTGTCTTGATGGGTAGCACAAATTGGCAGATTACCGGGTCTTCAGCGTCAGAGAAGAATATTGCTTGAAGAACCTAATGAATAAGAACAACTCAGGAAAATTATTTTGTTACGTAAATAGCCTTGCTAAGTGTCCATCTACGGGAAATTTAGCGTTAAAATAGCATAGTAAAATAATTGTTGTAGGGACTGATGTAAGCAAGCTTTTCCAAGATGAAATATTTCGCAAGCCATGATACAGCATCATCGTAGCTACACACAGTGAATGAAAACAATATCCTCAAACAATATTAAAATGGGATCAATAAAAGATTTTGATTTGAGAAAGACTTTCTTGCTCTGACATGATGGTTGTCCTCTTTGATTTCTTATGCCCCGTTCACACATATCGCTACTCGCTTATCGCCCCTAGCTTCTCGCTAAAATTTTACTCGCCGGTAGGGAAATTCTCTGCCGCTAGCGTAGGTTGCCATGGCTTCCCGATAGTTTACTTCCCACCGCAGAAGTGTCGTCGGGAAACAAGTTTTTGCTTCAGACATGATGGTAGGAACTAATATTTTTGACGTGGTGTTCAAACGGCAGCTCTCTGTGGAACTGTCTGTTCTCGTCAAGTGTCAATCATCTCCATCATACATTCCCATTGGTAACTCGTTTCACTCGCATCGCTGACAGTAAAAAATATTTTATCTCCGTACCCGCCCACATCGCATCGCTGGTCCTCGACCCGCCTGTCCTCGCCACATTCTGCTGGAACACGTTCACACTCTTTTGACGGTTCTCGCTCAGAGATGAGCGAGTAGCGATATGAGTGAACGGGGCATTATTCTGTAGCCTAGTTTATGGCAGAGCCGTATAGAGAGAAAACCAGTTATAAAATCAAACAGCCGATCAAGGGTCATGGTCAGCATTGAAAGTCCCGCATCCAAAGTCTATGAGTCAAATCGGCAAGCAAGCATATACTGATATTGCGAGCATATTTTGACATTGAGAGCGCATGTTGAAGTATTGTGAGCATATTTTGACATTGAGACCGTGTGTTGAAGTATCGCGAGCATATTTTGACATTGAGAGCGTGTGTTGAAGTATTGCGAGCATATTTTGACATTGAGAGTGTGTGTAGAAGTTGCAAGCGAGCGCGTTTTAAAATTGAGAGCACATAATACTGAAATTGCAGGCGTTTTGCAAACTATTAATTGTACATGTCAAACCACCCAGCGCCTGCCAATCGCGACCAAACTATTCCCAAATGGATGGCAGTTTTTTATAAATGTTTAAATAATGGCTCTCAAAATGCGAAGAATTGGTATTTAAACTGAACAGACTGGTGCTGTTGACAAATCAAGATTGTTCACACACACAAAAAAAACACATGACATCATTGGCAAACCTCAATGTGCCGTTACTTTGGCCAAAAAGCCTCCCCCAGATCTCAGTGAATGCTTTGCCCTCTGAGACACTGAGCAAATAATCTTCTTGTGTATCTCAGCCGCCCTTGAATACAACGACCCCCCTGAGATTCAGCGCTCAGCCATGTTGGGTGTACCGCTAACAGGAAACGAGCAGTTAGTCATTGTGACTGGCTGCAAATAGGAGTACTCCCAGCAATCTGAGTGTGCGCATATTCTTAGGGCAGATTTTTTTTTTTTTTTAAAAAGAGCTCTCAAACTTTGCAATTAGCACAATTTCCATAGATAATGTTTTCAGTCATGAACATAAAATCATGAATGGCAGTGTTTGTATAAACATATCAGGACAGGAGAATTGAGGACTTAACATGATAATCTGAACTACCTATTCAGGAGTTACGCTGACTTTAGCAAGCTGGAATCTCATTATTTATTTATTTATTTATTTATCCCTCAGTAGTTGTGACTGACATACCAACGGTGTCAGCAAGCATTGGGTATTTTCCACTGCATCAAGGTGCAAGCTTCAGCAGTAGTACTGTCATAAGATGTGCAAATAAAATGAATACTTGTCACAAGGACTCTGGGAATGAAAGAAGGGGAAAATGAAAACAGTGCAAACATGAACCAGTTTTTAGAATATTGTCATACATTCTCATTTTCATACAGATTGCCTTTTGATGAGGATTTTCAAGGGTGATTTAGAATCAAACAGAAAACCATTTCAGAAAAGCTAGTGACTTGCAAGCAAAGTTTCAGGCGCAGAGACACTGTAAATATGTGAATAATGCATTTTTCCCCTCCGCTATATATATATATATATATATATATATATATATATATATTGTTATGGCCCCAATTTGTTATTACATTTACAACACTACAGCAACAGCAACAGCAAGAGATGACAGACACAGTTTTTAAAACTTATACACATTTAATTAACAAAGACAACAACTAACAATAATGACTAATCTAATATCTACAACTAATGACCAAGACTGATTTCCAAAAAACAGAAAATATTTACAGTCCCTTTTGTAGGTTGCTTGGTGATGTCCTGGGTGAGGGAAAAACTCTAACACAGGCAAAAATCCACTAAAAGCTTCACAGGTCTTGAACAGAATGACAGGTCTGGTCACATGTATCCTTTCTCCTCCTACTTTACTGTCTCAATTCTACTCCTTATATACTCTTTTGCAGACCCCACCCACATTTAGACCTCTTTTTTTTATTTTCTGGGACTTTCCTCAGACATGCCCTGGACATGACTAAACCTAGCTCCAGTCTGGGCTGAATAAAAAAAAGGTTAATACTGCTATTTAGTGGCCTATATTCACATTACTATATATATATATATATATATATATATATATATATATATATATATATATACACACGGAAACACACTACAGGATTACAATTTGGAAGCACGATCAAATTTGTACAAAAAAAAGATCATAGTTTCATTGGCATTCTTTGCTTCAAAATAAACATGATTATTATATAAAGAGTCATTTATCTGAATACATTTCTAATCAAATTATCAGTCCCATATTACTAGGCGCATGGTCCTAGTGCCTGCCGGATTGCCGTTGGCATCCGGTAGGCTGTAAACCAAGACATAAAGTGAATAATGCAAACTGTGATTTGTTTTTTACTTTTTCACTGAAGTTGTGACTCTTGCAAATCTTCTCAAACCAAAAACTAAGCCCCTCCTTTCTTTTGTTAACATTTATTCAGTAGTGGTCTAGTAACATCAATGTATACAGTACCTGCAGGTAAATAGAGGAAAATGGTGCATATCAATGAAAGAAAAGTCTAATCATGCAGTAAATACATCCCAAAATCAATAGATTTCATACTGGTTTTTAAGAAAGGCATTGTGAACAGAAGTTTGAAAGTTGCTTCCAAATTTTGACCTGAATCTGACTCCATTGACCCGTTTCACTCGCGCTGCTCACTTCCTCACGCTGTTCGTTTTTTTTTTTTTTTTTGTAGGAGAGTGAAACCAGTCAATGGAGTGAGATTCAGAGGCACCAATAAGTGAAACCTAATCAACAGTAATGACATTATTATATTCCATTAAATTCCCCGTAACATTTAGTTATCTTTGTAGTGTGACAAACTACCATTAACGTTCTTATCGTAATTATAGCATTTCAGCACCCGTTTGTTTACAGTCAAATGCTTCATTTTTTTTTCTGCCAGAGAGGCACGTGACTCGCAAGCGGTAACAGCGGTGGGCAACAGGAAGGGGCGCTGAGACGGATGACAGACAGGAAGCTCGGCAAATCATTTCATTTGGACCAAAGAAAATGATTGATAAGACTCTAATCAGAAATATATGAGAATTGAATATTAAAGAGTTTTGACACCTGGTGGATTTCTTTTACATTTTAGTGTGCCATATGCTTATTAGGAGCATTTTGTAAAAATGCCAGAAAGGTAAGAATTGCTTTAATAAAAGCTGTTCAAAATACATGAAAAAGCACTTGTCCCCATTTTTATTTCATATTGAAAATATTTCATGTTTTTTTCACCACCGCGCTGAAAATGTCCCAGATTTTGCTTTCAGAAATCTGGTCACCTTAAGACAGATCCAGGCAGTAGCCATGTCCTATTGTTTTAGAATTCTATAGTACTGTGTACCAAGGATGCCATATTTAAAAAATGTCCAGAAAAGCTGCCATTTTCTCTGGGCTTGAGTTCATCAAAAATGAACAGACACACTTGAACAGGTAACCAGTCAAACTGGTTTGTGCTCTCCAGGCCTAATTGTTTACCAATATTAGGTTCAAAAGCCAGTGGCGGTTGTGCTATGAGTGCATGTTGGTGGTCACGGCAGGGCCCCTACCCACATTCTGCACGTGTTGCGAGTTCATCCTGCCTCTCTATGATAACCTCAGACATCTGAGCGGCAGGAGACATATCGGGGAAGAAAGGTAAAATGGGGCACTTGACATCCTCAATTCCCAAAATGATGACTTGAATTGCTGTTAGTGGGAAAGGTGATGTAATACAGTGGTATCCATATTTTTACTGCCAATTTCTCTAGAACATGCTGCAGGCATAAAATTTGGAGTGAGTGTTTATTTACAAAATGATCAATAAAGTAAAGAAGAAAAAAAATTACAAAATGTCTTTGCACTGTTTTCAATTTAATACAAGTCAAAGATAACTTTTTGTTTTCCATATCCTGAAAAC
Organism: Gymnothorax reevesii; assembly: GCA_029721435.1. Classification (NCBI taxonomy): domain Eukaryota; kingdom Metazoa; phylum Chordata; class Actinopteri; order Anguilliformes; family Muraenidae; genus Gymnothorax; species Gymnothorax reevesii. The sequence goes on from CM056578.1 coordinate 119,120,800, forward strand.
TTTTTTGGAAATGTGGTTGTTAATGAGATAAGTGACAGTATGAATTACGCATTTGACGCCTGAAGGCGTCTCGATTGTGTTTCTCTGAAATGGCCGCTGTGTTTGTATGTGCACAAGAACACTTTTAAATCAAACCTCAGATAACTGTTGATATGCTTGCTGCTTGAAATATATGTTGGACCCAAAAATAATTTGGTTCAATGTGCACTTTATGTTCTCTCAAAACGACAGCAAACATGGTGCCTGCCATTCAGTGAATTCTGCAGTAACGGAATCTCAGCGTTGTCCCAGTGGCTCTCATATCCCCTTCATCAGTTCGGATCATTAGATGCCTCCTATCCGCGAACCGCAACCCGTTACCACAACCTGGGTTGCCGCTACTCTTTTAGCACACCGTGCACCGTGATTAGTATCAGCAGGGATATGAATAACCTCACCGTCAAAGGCAGCATTGACCTTTTCTGAATCAAGGATTCACGTATTCCTTTATTGCTCCGATGAGCATAAAATCATTTATGAGCATCAGAGCAATGTGAAATCATACATCTCTCTTTTCATTGTCTGGTACGTCATCAAACGTCAAACGCTCTGCACGGCGGTGAGGAGGCTGCCTGTGTTGCGGACTTGAATGCAGCCTGTGCCTCTCAGTGTGGAGCTTGCATGTTCTCCTCGTGTTGGCGTGGGCCTCTACTGGGTGCGCGAATCTCCTCCCACAAGACATTCGTATTAGAATAAGTGGAAGCAGTACAGTTCCATCCGGAGTGTGAAAAGTGACCAGTGAGAAAGAGAAGAAAAATGATTCCGTCTCAAGCTGCTTTCACACCAGAACCAAAACAAATTTTTCGCATGACAGATTACATTCAAAGTCAATGCAAAGACGTATTCGCGTGTACTCTCGTCTTTGCATTGACTTTGAATGTAATCTATCATGCAAAAAATTTGTTTGCCGTCCAGTGTGAAAGCGGCTTCAGTGTCACATGATGCATGTTTCGCTTGTCATGTTTTTCCCAGATCTCAGATGGTGTGTGTCCTGAAACTGACAGACCAGTGATACTTTGCGGTTGTGCCGAATGCAGATGTAACTCTGGACTCACGTAAGCCTGCTCCAGCGACTCGATGGATTCCTGAAGCATGACCCTCAGCCATATTTATGGGATGCAAATGACATAAATAAATGTGAAAGACTGCGAAATGTACAACTGTAGCTGGAGAAGAGCTCATATTTGCTGACTCATCTTGCCGCTTACCCTCAGTGGGAGTAGGAGAACAAGGCCGACATTGTGTTCCCAGGGGAAAGTTTGTTTGGCTTGAAATTCTGAAAATATCTATCTTAAAACCACAGTGTGCATTCCCAAACCTACTGCAAAACTAGTTTCATTATCATAGTCATTAGTATTCATTAGCACTGATGAATGATATAAACATTAAAATGGTAACACTTTATGGAAGGATTAATGGCATTTTATTATTATTATTATTATTTTAATGCATGTCTCCACACATTAATATTCCATGGGTCATCAGGAAGTTCAGTCTTTTGTTCATGACCGCACAAACAAGACAATATTTGAAGCGCTCAATAAGCAGAGTGCATCATCATGAATAATTATTTCCTCAGCATGATAATAATGGATTTTTTTTGTTCATAGAAATATTGGACCAAATCCATCCCATAACAACACAAAGCAAATCGTGACATCATAATTAAAACTACTCATGATTTTATCGTATTTTTGTGGCCCTTATAGTGGTAACCCACTTGATCAATACTACACATTGGGCCTCATGCAGCAAACATTGTCTTAAATTTCAATTATTTTTTCACTTAGCAAAAAAATAAGAGAATATATAAGAGAAATAAACTCCGGATGCATCAAACGCTCTTACCATACAAATCTGCTCTTACTCTTATGTGCTGAATGTTCAATCCCACTTTATTTCGAAATTAAATGCACATAGCAAGTTGTTTTAAATTAGCATATATGACACCAACTAAACACCATATAAGGCAGGTGACGTGCTGAGTGCAAAGAGCCGACTGCTCGTGGCAATCTAGGGCGCTTTCACACGAGGTAAGATCGTTCTGTACCGTGGCACAGTCTGCTCTTCATCCGCCTACATTTCCACCAAGCATTGAACTTCTTCGTTTGAATGGAGATATCTTTTCGCCGCTGTGCTCAATCTCTAAAAACGCCCTCTCTGCGCAGGGCCTGTATGGCCAAAGTGTCCAACAGCAATAGGTAAACCATTCAGAAGCAGAACGCAAAAGTATTTAAGGGTTTTTATAGCTTAGTCCCAATTAGGATCAACTGGCCAAACTCTTTAGCCCAAAAATTAAATAATAAAATCATTATAATTTCTCAAAAACATAAAACTAACTATTTGATTGTATGATGCATTTTTAATGTTTAGGTTTTAAAACATGCGTTTCCATGCATTGGACAAGCTATTTGTGGACAGAGATAACAGTTTTCTGTTTTATCTTATCTCAGTAAGAGTGCCCTTGACCACTCGTAAAATTTTCTTTTACCGAAGAGAAGAGCAATAATAAGAAAACATTGGCGCATCCCGGAAATCAATGGGTAAGAACAAAATAAGAAAAAATCGGGGATACGAACTAAAATAAGAGAAAATGTGTTTCAAAAAGGAGTTCAGCGCCACCCAAATTTTCTAAATCATTAGATCATTGCACTGAAGATAGACTTGCCAGCATTGAAGCTGCCTTGATTTAGACTCACTGAATGAAGACAGTTACGTGGGTTGTCAAGGTTTCAGCAATCAGCCTGTTCTTGGGAGAAGCAATAAGCCACCACTGCAAATTCAGTTGAGTCGCAGAATTCTACCTTGTGTTTAGTTTTCATGACTGCCTGAATTATAAAACAGCAGTTGACATTGATGCAGACATTTCTTTTTACTTCACAGAGCCTTTTTATAGCAGAATAGGAGATTTAGTGATGTTTCCTGTCATCAGGAAAGTAAATGAAGCAGCTTGTGTGGCAGGGAGAGACTAATTTACGTTCTTCATCACATCTGTTACATTGGCCTCTCATTAAAATGCTGCTGTAGTCTGCACTGCACTTAAGAGCGATCAGTCCAAAACCAAGCACCTAGCGAATGCCTCATCCCAGCTTCATGTTAATACTGTTTACTGGCATATATCCAGAGTTTTATCAGGTAAGTGATGGGGCTAAAAACACAAGAAAATATGCTTTGAGGCCAAATCTGTTTAATTTGTAAAATGCATGTTTTTAAACTGAGAAAAACGCATTTAAAGATGGTTGAGACTTCGAATACGGGAACAAAAACATATAAATTCCATATAATTATCCAAGCTTCATCCAGTAACTGACAGCATGCGCTGTGTGGCCAATCTCTGTTCAGTTTGGCACACTTGAAGTGGGATAAAATCCTTGCTGGTGTTTATAGCTAGGCTTACTCAACCTTTTTTTGCTGATTGCTATTGATTTGAATTCCATTATAAGTAATTATTCCAGCTTTTCGTTTTTTTTTTCATTACGATTTTGCGTTCATCCGTTTATTTCCAGGTACCTCCAGGCTGGATTTGAAGGGTTTCAGGGTGAAACGAGTCTTCTTTTCTCCAAAACCCTTCACATGCAACAGTTCTGGTAGACTTGGGGCCTGAGATGGCACAGATTTTGTCTGAAGTCATTCCCAAGCTGGTCTAAATTTATGAAGACATTGCAAAAGTAGGAAAGTTTTATTGGTTATTTTCCCCCCTCATTTCCCGTGCTCTGTTTGTGCTTCATGTGAACTCTGCTGGAATCTGTGATTATTTTCCATGGTTTGTAAAGTACACAATAATGTCATGATTATTTTACATTGTTTGTGAAGTACAAAATAATGTCACAAATATTTTCCATCATTGGTAAAGTACACAATAATGTCATGATTATTTTCCATTGTTTGAAAAGTAAACAATATCGTCGTGATTATTTTCAATTGTTTTGTAAAGTACACAGTAATGTCATAATTATTTTACATTGTTTATGAAGTACAAAATAATGTCACAAATATTTTCCATCATTGGTAAAGTACACAATAATGTCATGATTATTTTCCATTGTTTGAAAAGTAAACAATATTGTCGTGATTATTTTCAATTGTTTGTTAAGTACACAATAATGTCATTATATTGACATCCAAATTGTGCTTCATTAAGGAAGAACATTTTGGAATGTAAGTGATGTTGGATAATGTGGAGGCTGTTGTCAAGTATTAAACTGTTAAATTGAAGAAAATATCTGTCTTGGCGCTCCTTTTTTCACCACTGACTCAATTTGAAATAGGCTTTGTAAATTTTTGGTAACCTTAAAATGGAAAGTCTTACTGTGTATGGTGCTCAGAGAGTTTTCATACATCACACACTGACCAAACACTATGGATATATTCTAATGAGACTGAGCACTTTGGCAGACAGTTTACCTCCATCCAGGTCATCCAGAAAGGCTCTCCATTCATGATAATCAAAGGTGACCATAAGCTAGCAATTCTCCTTTCAGGATAGCTGGGCTTCTGGAACAATGTAGCGAGCAGCCTCTTTTTAGGGCCTTCGGACCTGACTGCCCAACAGTGATGACTGATGTCTGGGAACCAATTAATTTACATGTTTTTGCCATCGGCATGTTGGCCCAAAACTGCAGGCCTTCACAACAATCAATCCATGTGATGCAGGAGTATATCTATCCATCCACCCATCAATCCATCCATCCATCTTCTGCAGCTTATCCGAAGCCGGGTCACATGTATGACTAAGCAGAGAGCCCCAAGCCCCCCCTCCCAAGCCACTTCCTCCAACTCTACCTGGGAGACTCAAAGCTGTTCCCAGGCCAGCCGAGAGATATAATCCCTCCGGCGTGCCCCGGGTCTGTTTCGGGGCTCCTCCCAGTTTGAGACGCCTGGAAAACCTCTAAAGGGAGGCATTCGGACTAGATGCCCGAACCATCTGAACTGACTCCTCTCGATGCAGAGGAGCAGCATTTCTACTCTGAGCCTCTTCCGGATGTCCAAGCTCCTCACCGACCGTATCCCTAATTGTCAGCCCAGCCACCCCACGGAGAAAGCTCATTTCAGCCACTTGTATTCTCGATCTCATTCTTTTGTCCGCTACCCAAAGCTCGCGACTATAGGTGAGAGTTGGAATGTAGATCGACCAGTAAATCGAGTGCTTTACTTTTACACTCAGCTTCTTCTACACCGCAATGAACCGGTACAACGCCCATTCACTCCAGACGGTGCAGCGATCCGTCTGTCAATCTCACACTCCATCCTACCCTCACTCATAAACAAGACCCCCAAGATACTTGAACTCCTCCACTCAGGGTAACAGATCACCTCCCACTTGAGGGAGACAATCCACCTTTTACCGAGAACCATAGCCTCAGATTTGGAGGTGCTGATTCCGACTGGTTCACACTCAGCTGCAAAACGCTCCACAGTGTGATAAAGCCAACAGGACCACATCATCTTCAAACAGCAGAGATGCAATCTTGAGGCCACCAAACTGGGCACCCTCCAAACCTAGGCTGCACGTCCATAAAAACCATGAACAACAGAATAGGTGACAAGACATACCCTTGGTGAAGTCCAACAACAACTGGAAACAAGTCTGACTTAACGGCCAAATAGCTTGAATTAATGTCCCGGGAGCCCCATTCTCCCACAGCACCCCCCACAGGCTGCCACGTAGGACATAGTCATAAACCGCCTTTCTCCATACCCTCCCCAAACTCCTCCCGAACCCGAGTTTTTGCTTCAGCAACTACCATAGCTGCAATCATTCTAGCCTGTTGGCACCGGTCTGCTGAGTCTTGGGTCCTTTGGGCCAACCACGCCCAAAAGGCCATCTTCCTCAGCTTGATGGGTTCCGTCACCATTAGGGTCCACCAACAAGTCCTTGGGTTACTGCCACGACCGGCACCGACAACTTTCAGGCCACAGCTCGCAGCAGCGGCTTCCACAATTGAGACTTTGAACAGGGTCCATTTGGACTCCATGACCCCAGCTTCCCTCGGGATATGGATAAAGCTATTCTGGAGGTATGAGTTGAAAATAGTCTGGACAGGGTCCTCTACCAAAAGCTCCCAGTCAACTCTCACAACACGTTTAGGGGTCCCAAGTCTGTCTGGCAGTCTTCCCCGCCATCTTCATCCAGCTCTCCGCCAGGTGGTGATCAGTTGACAGCTCTGCCCCTCTCTTTGCCTGAGTGTTCAAAACATATAGCTGCAGATCTGATGATGCGATTACAAAACCAATTATCAACCTTTGGCTAAGTACTAAGAACACTTATGAACACCCTTATGCTCGAACATGGTGTTTGTTATAGATAATCCATGACTAGCACAAAAATCCAATAACAAAGCACTGCTCGGTTTCAGATCAGGCTGTTTCTCCCAATCACACCCCTCCAAGTGTTTTAGTCGTTGCCCACATGCGCGTTGAAGTCTCCCAGCAGAACTATGGAATCCCCAGTAGGAGCCTCTTACAGGACTCCGTCACAGGGACTGGAAGAAGGCTGGATACTTTTAACTGCTGCTGGGTGCGTAAGCCCAAACAACAGTCAGAGCATTCCCCTCCGCAACTCGCAAGTGGACTGCAGAGACCCTCTCGTTCACTGGGATGGACTCCAACACAACAGCACTCAGTCGAGGGGACAAAAGCATCCCCAGACCTGCTCGCCGCATCTCATCTCCATAAAAGGGGAGAGTCCTACCCCTATCAAGGATTAGGGACACTAGGCCTGTAGGTGAGTGCTTGGTGGCTGGGTTTTTCCCAGGACCTGGCTGGGCTCAGCCTGAAGATACTAAGAGGAGCTGCCTTCACGTGGGCCCACCACCCTTGAGGAGAGGAGTAGGGGTCGGATGCAGTGTAGACCGGGTGGCAGACAGGGGCGGAGGTCCTTTTCGCTCTCGGCCCCTGGAACCTGACTCTTGGGACATGGAACGTCACCTCACTGGCGGGGAAGGAGCCGGAGCTTGTGCGGGAGGTTAAGCGGTACTGACTAGATATAGTCAGACTCACCTCTACGCACATCTCTGGTTCCGGAACCGAGCTCCAGGCAAGGTTCTCGTTCTCATCAAGGAGCTCATCATAGGAGACTGATGAATCACATTTCGTCTGACCCCTCACCTGGGACCAATTTGCCATGATAGACCCTACCAGGAGCTAAGCTCCAGACAACACAGCTCCCAAGATCCCAGGGGCACCCAAACTCCACTACAATAAGGTAGCGATTCACCGAGGAGTGCAGGAGAGCAGTCAAACAGAATCATATGAAAAATAGTAGAAACTTCGTCAAAATGTGGCGAAGTCATTCTCATAATTCTCATGACAGAATCATTACTAATGATTGTGGGAATTTAATCACGCTCACGTGAAGATATTCCTTACAAATATTAATGTATTAATTTTAAATAAATAGCTTCGCGATGGACTTTAGTTGTTCCATATTCTCATACACTATCTTACATTCATTCATACATGTGTTTTCTGCATGAGATTCATACCATTTAAGACCCAGTTAGATATGTAGATGTGCACACGTCTCCCTTTTAGGACACGCTCGACTACTCAAAGGTGAACATAAAGAAAGAAAATCGTTGCCAGGCAACCTGCAAAAATTGTTGTGCTTCAGTATTAGAGTGCAAATTGCACTGCGCAGTGATTCCGAATCTCAGGTGCACTGTTTCAGAGAGAAAGAGCAAATCACTGCTCAGGGTGGTTGTGAACCTCAGAACAAACAGAAGATATGTTGACTTGATGCGCACTTTATTAATGGATGGTAAAATTGCAGTGAGAACAGAAGCAATCCCAAAACACATAATTCACTCAATGTGATGGCGAGCACTGTGAAATAAACAGCTGTAAATTGATTCTTAAATGTACTCATCTGTTCTAGTTCTTTTTTTTTTGTTTGTTTTTTTTTTTCCTCTGCAGGATTGAGCTGGTTTTCCTGTGTTCACACACTGGGGATTTCCTCTGACTGGCAGGCAGCAGTTTGGAATCAATATAACCCAAATTACTACATCTTGGGAGCAAAATTCACTCAGTCCTGCGGTGTTGAACGGAGAACGCAGTCCAGGTCCAGGTTGCAGAGGAGGCATTTGAAAGCAGTGTGGCATTAGCAAAGGTCATGGCAAATCAATAAATATATTTGCCATCTTTATATTCTCGTCAGTCGCGCGTGCGGACAGGCCACAAAGACTTCCCCGTGACATTTGCTACCCAAAGTGTTGACTGCCAGCTTAAATATATCAAAAGGTTTTGAACAGTATCCAAGTGTGGGAGGCTGAAATAAGAATTTAAAATGTTATTTATCTTGAAATATCTCCCATAATTAGAGACAGACTACAATCATTTCAAGAATTAAGCTTAATGATTCCATGCAAAGCACTATGCTACAAAAAAACTTTTAAGAATATATTTCCTAAATGCAATCCTGAAATGTGTTGTTAGGTCAGATTGATGTGGTGAAGTGTGTGTAATATTTATCACACAGGTGTTCATGTTCTCTTCAAGTGCACTGCAGAGGCCTGTCCTTGGTCTAATCAGTCTGTCCTCTCTCTCATTATCCTCCTGATTGAAATATTTCCCAGTTATTGGAATTGAAGCACCTATTACTAAAACCCCATAAGTCACACTTGACTTGACTTGGCTTGTGGGGTTTTAGTAATCAGTGCTTCAATTGTGTGGTACCTAGTGGCGTCACCACAAAGTAAGGGTGGTGTGTTTTCTCTGGCGTATTGATATATGGGACATTTTGCATATGCCATTTGAAGCACTGATTACTAAAACCCCACAAGTCAAGTCAAGTTAAGTGTGACTTATGGGGTTTTAGTAATAGGTGCTTCAATTGTGCCCATCCCTACTGGCTGTTTGTGTGCAGGACACACACATTGAGTCTCAGGAATTGTGTGTGTGATTCATCTTTAAAATAACATGATGTGGAGTGCAGTTTTCTCAAATTACCGAAGCTCTCTACTGCCTGCTTTCCCAGTGAAATCAGCAGGTGATGCGTCAGGTGCTGCACGCAGATAATCTCGTCACGATTATGCTGGGAGTTTAGATGAGCTGCAGATGAGGTTAAGGCTCATGGGATGCGCTTTGGCCAGATTTATGTGATTATTTGTATGTCCATGTAAGGTGTGTAAGTGCTGTGTTTCCACCCCGGGCGATGAGAGATCTAGGGGCAGTCTGGCAATTTGTTTGGTTCTCGGGCTATTAATCCCACCCTATGTGTAGCGCTAACCTGTGGTTCCATGCATCATTTATCCCTCTATTACTATAACTACAACCCCAACGCCAAAATAGTTGGGACGAAATGTAAATTCTGAATAGAATTAAAATGCAATGACTTTCAGATCACATGAGCCAATATGTTATTTACAATAGAATATAGATATCATTTCAGATGTTGAAACTGAGACATTTTACATTTTTTCCACAAAATGAGCTCATTTCAATTTTTCTGGCTGCAACAGGTCTCAAAAAAGTTGGGACACAGGCAAAAAAGGGCTGAAAAAGCAATTAATACAAACCAAAACCAGTGAAGTTGGCACGTTGTGTAAATCATAAATAAAAACAGAATACAATGATTTGCAAATCCTTTTCAACCTATATTCAATTGAATACACTGCAAAGACAAGTTCCTTAATGTTCGAACATGTAAACTTTGTAATTTTTTGCAAATATTAGCTCATTTAGAATTTGATGCCTGCAACATGTTTCAAAAAAGCTGGCACAAGTGGCAAAAAAGGCTGAGAGAGTTGAGGAATGCTCATCAAAGAATTATTTGGAACATCCCACAGGTGAACGGGCTAATTGGGAACAGGTGGGTGCCATGATTGGGTATAAAAGCAGCTTCCCTGAAATGTTCAGTCATTCATAAACAAGGATGGGGCGAGGGTCACCACTAAAAGAACAAATGCGTGAGCTGATTGTTGAACAGTTTAAAAAAACATTCCTCAACGAGCTATTGCAAGAAATTTAGGGATTTCATCATCTACGGTCCGTAATATCGTCAAAAGGTTCAGAGAATCTGAAGAAATCACTGCAGGTAAACGACAAGGCCGAAAACCAACATTGAATGCCCGTGACCTTCGATCTCTCAGGCAGTACTGCATCAAAAACCGACATCAATGTGTAAAAGACATCACCACATGGGCTCAGGAACACTTCAGAAAACCACTGTCAGTAGCTACAGTTCGTCGCTACATCTGCAAGTGCAAGTTAAAACTCTACAATGCAAAGCGAAAGCCATTTATAAACAGCACCCAGAAACGCTGCCAGCTTCGCTGGGCCCAAGCTCATCTAAGATGGACTGATGCAAAGTGGAAAAGTGTTCTGTGGTCTGACGAGTCCACATTTCAAATTTTTTTTGGAAACTGTGGACGTCGTGTCCTCCGGACCTAAGAGGAAAAGAACCATCCGGACTGTTATAGGTGCAAAGTTAAAAAGCCAGCATCTGTGATGGTATGGGGGTGTATTAGTGCCCAAGGCATGGGCAACTTACACATATGTGAAGGCACCATTAATGCTGAAAGGTACATACAGGTTTTGGAGCAACATATGTTGCCATCCAAGCAACGTGTTTTTGAAGGACGCCCCTGCTTATTTCAGCAAGATAATGCCAAGCCACATTCTGCACGTGTTACAACAGTATGGCTCCGTAGTAAAAGAGTGCGAGTACTAGACTGGCCTGCCTGTAGTCCAGACCTGTCTCCCATTGAAAATGTGTGGCGCATTATGAAGCGTAAAATACGACAATGGAGACCCTGGACTGTTGAACAACTTAAACTTTACATCAAGCAAGAATGGGAAAGAGTTCCACCTGAAAAGCTTCAAAAATTGGTCTCCTCAGTTCCCAAACGTTGACGGAGTGTCGTTAAAAGGAGAGGCGATGTAACACAGTGGTAAAAAGGCCCCTGAGCCAACTTTTTTGCAATGCGTTGCTGCCTTTAAATTCTAAGTTAATGACTTTTTGCAAAAAAAAAAAAAAATGTTTCTCAGTTTGAACATTAAACATCTTGTATTTGCAGTGTATTCAATTGAATATAAATTGAAAAGGATTTGCAAATCATTGTATTCTGATTTTATCTACGATTTACATAACGTGCCAACTTCACTGGTTTTGGGTTTTTTATATAAGAGAATCAGCTGAAGGAACATAAAGCAGGTAATTAAATTAACTGGCATCAGGTGTGTAACATGATTGGCTACAGAAGGGATGTCTTAGAGAGGCTGAGTCTCTCAGAAGTTAAGATGGCCAGAGGCTCTCTAACCCGTGAAGGCTTGCGTAAAAAAAATTGTGGAAAACTTTTTAAAAAATGTTCCTCAATGTCAAATTGCAAAGGCTTTGAAGGTCTCATCATCAACAGTGCATAAGATCATCAGAAGAGAAAAATCTCTGTGAGTAAGGGACAAGGCCGAAGACCTTTTCTGGATGCCCGTTATCGTCGGACTCTCAGACGCCAATGCATCACTCAGTGGCATGATTCTGTCACTGACATTGCTAAATGGACCCAGGAATGCTTAGAGAAATCACTGTCTGTAAACACAGTCTGCTGGGCTAAAGAGGAGAAAGACCACCCCTTCTGTTATCAGTGTTCAGTTCAAAAGCCAGGATCTGTGATGATATGGGAATGCATTAGTGCATATGGTGTAGGACACTTGCATGTTTTCAAAAGCACCATGAATGCTGAAAGGTATATAAAGGTTTTAGAGCAACATATGCTACCCTCCAGATGACATCTATTCCAGGGAAGGTCTTGTGTATTTCAGCACATACTGCAGCTATCACAACAGCATGGCTTTGTAGTGGAAGTCCGTGTGCTGAACTGGCCTGCCTGCAGTCCTGATCTTTCACTGATTGAGAACATTAAGCGCATAATTATACAAAAAGTTTGTCAAAGGAGACCCAAAACTTTCCAGCAGCTGGAAGACTGTATTAAACAAGAGTGGGATCAAATTCCAATGGCTAAACTCAAGAAACTTGTCTCCTCAATGCCCAGACGCCTGCACTCTGTGTTGAAAAGAAGAGGGGATGCTACACCATGGTAAACAGACCCCTGTCCCAACTTTTCTAAGATCTGTAGCAGCAATTTGGAATGAGCTCATTTTGTGGATGAAATTGTAAAATTTCTCAGTTTCAACATTTGCTATGTTATCTCTGTTCAATTGTCAATAAAATACTGGCTGGTGTGATTTGAAAGTCATTGCGTTTTGATTTTTTTCACAATTTATACTTTGTCCCTACTATTTCAGAATTGGGGTTATATTATCATTATTGTACACTGGAGATGGTGAGCCTTATCCCCTGAGATCTTTACATAATCAGTTGTTTGATGCTGTATTGGGCTCCCGAGGGCCGTAGTGTTGACTATTTCATAAGTTATTGGGTTTGTTTTTACCCTTTGGTTGAATTAAATTTCGATTTTACTTTTTTATTAGTAATTGGTATGGGGTCTACAACATTAGCTGAGTTTGCAGGTGCTTCATCAATTCCAAAATTAAATTTATGAAAAAAACGGATTTTGTATTTCCAGATTACTGTGGATTTTTTTTTTTCTTGTTCATGCAGTTAAATTCCCTTTCTATGAACCTGAAACTTTGCAACTTTATGTAAACATAACAAGGCATTCTTATTGTTGTATTTTCATATTTTTGTACATAAAGGTGACAATTGTCGCAAACTTTTAAGGGAATCTTGAATTTATTTTTGACGCTGACTTCTTGACTAATGCTTGCATACATACCGACAGCTAACAAATACAAGGAAAAACCTTGTAAATGAGCAGACAAATATTTTCCCTTATGGTTTGGGTCCAATCAGTCCCTAAAAGGCAGATGGTCACTGCAGATGAGTGCGGAGTAATTCTGTGTGATCACCTTTATATCCTGTGATGAAGCTCCTCCCATGATGGGAGGGGTCTGCACTAGGATGACAATGGCCCAAATCCCACAGGGCACAAGGGGTCACTGAATGGGTTTATGAGTATGACCATGATCCTAATCACACGCCACTGCCCACAGTCACCAGATCTCAAACCAGTCAACTTCTGAGGGAGAGTTTGGAACAAAATGTGAGCCAGTGTTCTCCGTCACCATCATCAAAATACCAAATCAGCGAATATCCCTTGGAAGAAAGGAGCTCCATCAATCCAGTTTTACCCATATGGGCTGTGTGTCAAGGCATGTTGAAGCTGATCAGGCAGCTTGTTAGAGCTGCAACAACTTACTATGACTGTTTATGTCAATTTTTTTCCCATAAATCTGACACCTGTCTGTAGCTTGAACCAGTTTTGCAAATTATTTACAGAAAAATAAAAGCACACTTTTTTTTGTAAATATACACAAATCCTTTGCATATTGAAACCCTACATTAAAAAAGAAAATATGGATGTAATTACTCTATGTTCTGCATACTAGAAATGTGTGCAAGAAGTGAAAAATGTTTTTAACACCCAAATACCTACGAACTTCAGTCCTATCTTACGTTCAAGAGGAAATCCCAAGCTTTCCAGTGATCGCAAATATGTCCTGTTAAATTAGAGGGAAGTACGTGTAAAACGAGGCAGTACATGACCTAGATGTTTTCCATTTGATGTAATGCAGTGGCTATAAAAACATCACACGCTGAGTTTGAATATTTCTCTCAGTGTAAGTGTGATGCAACTTCAGCAAGGCTCTGCAACCAGCAGATACAGAATATGCAGGTAACACTGGGCCACAATTTGGAAAAATGCATTTTCTAACTTTGAGCCTACAAATGTAAAACCTAAGGCCAAACTGGCGTGCAAAGAAAGTTTAAGGGATTAAGGTGTTTTAAATTCATTGGTTTTTCATTCATCTTTGGTTAACTTTTGATAATTTGTTATATGCACCTTCTCAGACTCAGTGAAGAGAGAGATAATCTACTCCAGCTCAGCACAGTTGTGTCCATGATCTATTTGTCACTGCGCTAATTAGATTGAGCTATTGGGGAATTACTGTTCTTCAGGAGAGGCTTATGGCTAATCTGGCTGTGATAGTTCACATAAGGGACTATTGATTTAAGAAAATTACAAATTAAAGTTTGAGGGGCAAAATACGGTCAGCACTGATCCAAAATAAATGTAGTTGAACACTGTACTGAATGATAACTACCTGACGAATGACTAAATGCCTGTGTTGTTGCTCATAAAAAATTTAAAGGAGTGATATGTAACACTTATAGAAAGTGTTTAAAAAGAGTACAACGATAAATTCCAAACTTTAGAGAGAGTTGTCTCACCCCCACCCCCTCCTGTCCTGACTCTAAACTCACGCGATAGCCATGAAAAGGACGCTGACACAACACGAGCAGCACAAGCCTCATTCATTTTACTGAAGTCAGTCTACACATCTGTCTTTACTCCCTACGCCAACCCATCTAGATTAGTTAAACTGTGTTCTGGAAGCAGCTCCTCACCTCCTGCAATGTTTCTCTTTAACATTCAGCTGAAAATCATCGATTAACACGATCACTCGATAAACTGAAACACCAGTTGAAGAACCAAGAGTAACGCAGCTTGAGATTAACACTAGCCGTGTGCTAACTTAAGAGTTCACTAATTTAACGTTCGCCAAAAGAGAACAAACTTTCTTTGTTATTCAGCTGACAAGGGCTAGCATTTTGTTACATATCTACTTAGCAAAAAATTTGAACACACCGATTCACAAAATTGAGTTACTCAACGAAAATTCATAAATGGTTTCTATTTGATCAGCTACAGTGCAGTGAAAAAGTATTGATCCCCTTCCGAATATTTTCTATTTTCACATACCGGTATTAGTCTCCGCTAAATGTTTCAGATACTCAAACAAGTTTTAATATCGTCAATATTGGGTCATTTTATGAAAATTGACATTTTCCAACAAAATCAAGGAGTGATCCAAGTTTTTCATTTTGAGAAAAATTTGAGAAAAAAATTGGGTGAATTTTGCATTGCAAAGTGTTTTAAATTGACAGTACATTAGTGCTGGGATATCACTATCACTGGGATATCACTGAGTTACCCCGTTAATGGCAAAATATCCCAAGTGACCCCTTTTCCTAGTCCTGCACACATATAACAGATGAGTATCAGCTGATGTGGGCTCGGCTTACGATTGAACCATAATTAATGAAGGTTTTGCATGTATTTGCGTCTTTGAATGTAATCTGTCGTGTGAAATATTCGTTTTGCGTCCAGTATGAAAGCAACTTTACTCAGACGTTTCACTTTAAGAAAAGCATGTTTATGTTCCAAGCTTCTGAAGGGGAGGGGCGAGCAGCTCTGTTGTGTTTGGAGAACGTTTCAGCTGTCAAAAATAGTGATGTCATATAGCTGATGCAGCCTTTAACCATCACACAAACAAAACTAGTCATGCAATGCAAAGTAGGCAAAAAGCAGCATATGATGTCGCAAACTAAATTCAAAAACTGGTAAGAAACAAAGCCGTTGGACATCCATCAGTCTGAAAAGTGTTGCATAGCCATTTCTGAGGCTCTGAGCAACTTGCTTTAATTGATGGATCCACAAATTCTGCTCTCTACCAGAAAATTCTAGAGGAGAATGTCAAGCCATCACTTTGTGACCTAAACCTCATGCACTTAGGCTATACAACAGAACAATCATCCAAAGCACACAAGCAAGTTCACTTCTGAATGGCTGAATAGAAGCAAAACGGAGGTTTAGGAACTCACTTAAAGTCCTGACTTGAATATAATTCAAGATGCTGTGCCATGACTTTGAACATACAGCTCAAGCTCAAAAACCCTCTAATGTTGCTGAATTACAAATATGCTACTACAGGGTGTTTTTAAGAGAAAAAAACATGTCTCCCCCCACCCCAACCCAGCCGCCCCTCATTAATGTTCACAGATATTTATGAAGAAACTAGAGGAGTTAAAGGGGACCTATTATGCTGATCCTTCTTTTAATACATACAGGTAATGTTGTAATGTTGGATGTCCATACTCAACCTCTGAAAAGTTTCTAAACATAAGATACAGGGGTTTTGCCGTAATGCAAGAACGTGATTTGGTGAATGTGATTTCCTCTCTGAGCAGCTCGTCCCGAGATCTTCACGACATCTGGGCACAACCTGACATCAGGTTGTGCTGTCCAATTAATACAGACCTAGCCAGAGCCAATCACGGCGCTGGACCTGCCCACACCGGAAACTATTCTAGCAGGAACAAACAACGGCAGATCATACTATGCCTTAGTAGCGTCTACACTTTTGGAAATACAAAAGAAGAACTGCAGATCATTTGAGGCGCAGTTTTGCCTGTATCTCTCCCAAAAGTGCTTGACCGTTTACTTTTGGACGCAAAGAAAAGCAACTATTTCTCTTCCAAAAGATGATGCCACCAGAAATCAGTGGGTAGCTTTTTTGTTTGCTGGCAGCAAACTAGCACGGCCAAAGGAAATGTTACCTGTTTGTGCTCAGCATTTCACCAAAGACAGCTTTATCAATAAAGGATAATTCGACACACGTTAAGCGTTTCAGCTGCTTCTCAAACCTGAAGCAGTTGCATCGATCAAGCGCTCGGAGCCACAAGCTCCGAGTAGTAAAAAAGTAACCATTTAACAGCAAATAATGTAAGTGAAGCTAATGTGTTATGGGTGGCTAGCAGGACTGCTAAGGATAGTTAGCACTAACAACTTGCCTCAAACGCAAGCTTTGTAAAATATCTGAAGATAAAGCCTGGATCGGTTGCGACTATCCGTGGCGCAGAAGCTGTAAGTTGCTTTACGCCGTGCAAATCAAAAATGATCTCGGTTAACTTATATGCAGTAATTCTGATCTGTATGCTTGTGTTACTTCATCAATGTGGCAGTTTCATCATAACGTTGTCCGATTGTAGCCATTACAGTCGAAGCTTACCGGAGAGGTGCTGTATGTTTCCGCAAGGTTGGGCAGAAAAGGCTGCAGTTAGACCAGACGTAGGTTTTGCAGAGCTTGGGATACGTGTTTGGGTTTGTTTACGGCTGCTTGTGATCCCTTCACTTATCCATGATCGAGGTTAGCTGGATACTTCACAAATATGTGGGCTAGCGCTCTAATGCTACCGTGAAAGCAATGCGAAACACACAAGCTCTAACGTGTCTGGTATAACAAACGATTTCTCTGCACTACCGTGACATAATTGCATCCCCCTTTGGAAATTTTTATGGCTAATAAAAAGGCAAAAAAGGCTGAAATTGAATTGGAAATTCTTTCCTGTAGAAGTGATCGATTCGCTAGCTCCACATAAGCAACTTGTCCATGCTAACAGAACTTTAAGGTATGTAAAACCTTTATTATGTTCATAACATAACCGAGCTCTTTCTTGCTGTCGCGTATTATCCATAAAGCTGCTTTCACATCGGACGCGAAATGAATTTTTCGTGGGACAGATTACATTCAAAGGCAATGCAAAGACGCGAATACAGTGTTATGAGCGCTTTAAGCAGCTTTCACACCAGATGGGAAACAAAATCTTTATGCGACAGATTACATACAAAGTAAATGCTAAGATGCGAATACACGCGTCATGGGCGCGTCAAGCTGCTTTCACACCGGACACGAAACGAACTTTTCGCGCAACAGATTACATTCAAAGTCAATGCAAAGACGCGAATACAGCGTTATGGTCGCGTTAAGCAGCTTTCACACCTGACGCGAAATGAATTTTTTGCGCGACAGATTACATTCAAAGTCAATGCAAAGACAATGCATTCCGACGCAATAAACCATTACCATAGGCAATTTCCAAAAAGGCCATTTAGCGTGGAGCTTTCGCCCCTTCGTCATATACCAGCGCAGAAGTTGTTTGTTTCTCTACACTAACGACTCATCACAGTTATGCACACAAACCAGCAGGTCCTAATACACACCGAAGCAGTCCATACGCTGTTGGTCCACTTTTTGCTGCTCCTCACTGTCCATATTTCCATCTAAACTCAGACCCACTGGATTTCTACGGTATCAGGTCTACACTTGGGTATGTCTATCCGTTCCATAAATGTGTCTGTATGGGGTGGACTCTAGCTTTCCCTCAATCCTAGCTATACAGTACAAACAACGGTGTGCTGACCATAGTAGCCGCAAGTAGACAGCAAATTCGAGCTTGAGCTGCCAGACTTTCACTATTGCATTTCATTAGATCTACAAAATACACACGTACTGCGTTTGATTGCGGGAATTACCCGTTGATTCCTTTTCAGATGGCAGACGCGTCTCAATTTCACTGTGGCGAGGCAGGCCCAGAAAACTGTGTTCTGCTGCCTCGTCCCGCCCAGATCCGCCCTCCACAGAGCGGGCCAGTCAGAAGAAAGTGAGGACATGGGGAGTGGGGGCCATAGCGGAAGAGTCGCCCCAATGAGGCGTTTCAGGCAGAGACTGCAATGGATTACAAATGGAGTTTTTTGAGGATGGCAGTATGAGTGAAATAAGGACCATTTTTTGGACTTTGAACGATCAGGAGTACTCTAGGGGAGTCCAAGATCAGAATATAAATTTGGAAAGGTAGCATAATGGATCCCCTTTAAAAAAATTCAAAATAGCAAAAGCCGCATCTGCACGACCTGATGCAAAGGTGTGCAAATTTTCATGGAAATATATCAAACAGTTTCTGAGTTTTGGTCCAGAAATGGAGGGAACGCAGACACGCACGCTGATGCACATGGGAAACTGGACAAAAACAACATATTCCCTCTAGAGGGGAGACATAAATGGAGAGTAGGCTAAAATTCCTCTACAGTGATGTAAAACACTCATTGGCAGATAATGCAAACATTTGCACTTGCTTCCACCAAGGCTGGCAGAACCAGTTTTGAGTTTTAGAAACATTGACATTGTGTGCGCAGTTGACCCCCCCGGCATTGAATGAAACTTGGTACATAGGTATATGTATGGAAGCTCATAGGGGACAATATTAAAATGAAATTGTAAGTCCACTACTGCATTATAATTTTCCACTAATGAATGAGTTATTTGAGATAAAATTAAATTGAAAATGCATTAATCCAATTATCATGCCTTTCTCCTTGCAGTGACATGAAGATAGGAATTTCTCTGTTTTGCTTTATAACATGGTTCTTCAGCATTATCAAGGTAAAATTCCAAGCAATTTATATTTTCATTGCAAAAGATTATCAAAGTAACATTGTAATGTGAATATAGGCCACTAGATGGCAGTATTTACCTTTTTTTTTGTTAAGCTCAGACTGGAGTCATGTTTAGACATGTCCTGGACATGTCTGGGGCAAGTCTCAGAAAATTAAAAAAAAGAGGTCTAAATGTGGGTGGGGTCTGCAAAAGAGTATATAAGGAAAAGAATTGAGACAGTAAAGTAGTAGGAGAAATTGCAAGAAGATGACCAGACCTGCCATTCTGTTCAAGATCTGTGACATTTCTTTTGTGGATTTCTTTGCCTGTGTTTGAGCATTTTCATTATCCAGGACATCACCAAGCCACCCCACAAAAAGGGACTGTAATTATTTCTGTTTTTTCTTATTTATCAATCTTGGTCTTTAGTTGTAAGTTGTTATTAGTCTTTGTCTTTGTTAAAAATTAAATGTGTTTAAGTTTTAAAAACTGTGTGTCATCCCTTGCTGTTGCTGTTGTTTTTAAATGTAATAACAAATTGGGGCCATAACAAATTGGGGGCTCAAGGTCCGGGATAGACCATTTTGTGAGTCATTTATTAAAAATCTAACATTTCAAATTGTAAAAATTTTTTTTTTAATTGAATACATATATATTGACAACAGCAATGGATGATTTCTTGGCATCACCAACCGTAGGGGTTTTGAAGTCTTTTAAAAAGACAGAACTGCTAGAAATTTGCAGACATTTAGAGCTGACAGAGGTGAAACCAGCCATGCGAAAAGCAAGACTGGCTAGAGAGATAGTTGAATATTACATTGATGAAAATGTGTTTGCACCAGGAGATCTGGAACAGTTTCCAGTGGAAAATCCAAATATAGAAATGGAACTTAAATTAAAAATGCTAGAGATTGAAAGGGAGGAAAGAGAATTTGAGAGGGAAGAAAAAGAAAAACAAAGGCAGTTTGAGTTAGAAAAATTAGCAAGAGAAGAAAAACAAAGAGAATTTGAGAGAGAGAAAGAGGAAAGAGCAGAAAGAGAGAGACAGAGACAGAGAGATTTTGAATTAGAGAAATTCGATAGAGAAGAAAGACTCCAAATGGAGCAACTAAAAATTAAAATTGAAACTAAAAATAAATTTTGTGCCAGTCAGGAGGTAAAACTGGTGCCTCCATTTTCGGAAAAGGATGTTGACAACTATTTCCAGTGTTTTGAAAAGGTAGCAAAGAGTTGCCAGTGGCCAAAGGAACACTGGCCTCTGATGTTGCAAACTGTCCTCAAGGGTAAAGCTCAACAAGCCTATTCGGCTTTGTCTGCAGATGATTCCTCTGATTATGAAGTTGTCAGAAAGGTTATTTTGAGAGCTTATGAGTTGGTTCCAGAGGCTTACCGACAGAAATTCAGAGGTCTGAAGAAATCTGGAATTCAGACTTATGTGGAATTTGCTAATGAGAAGAAGGTTTGCTTTGAACGCTGGTGTACTTCTATGGAGGTCAAAGATGATTTCAACTCACTGAAAGAGATGGTGTTGGTTGAAGAATTCAAGAACTGTGTTAAGGATGATGTTAAGACCTACCTTAATGAGAAGCAAGCACTGAATTTGCAATCAGCTGCCAAATTTGCAGATGAATATGTTCTCACACATAAGTCCAAATTTCAGTCTAGCAGTAATAATAGATGGTCCCAATTTCAGAAAAAGGGTTATGGTGATACCCAAGATTCCTCACCCAAAGACAAAGACAAAACTGGTGATGGTGCTCAGAAATCCAGTAACAGGTCTGATCAAAGTGTGAAAGCTGACAGTGACAAAAGTGGTCTAGTTTGCAGTTATTGCAAGAAATCTGGTCATGTTACAACTAACTGTTGGTTCCTTAAAGCTAAGAAAGAAAAAGAAAAGGATACCAAACCAAATGCCTTTGTGAAAACAAGGTTAGAAACCCCTGTAGTAGATAACCAATCTGCTAAATTGCCTGCTTCTTGTGGGGCTAAAAAGCCTGATACAGCTGACTTCGTGAGGGAGGAATTTCTTCCATTTGTGTCAGAGGGATTTGTGGCTCTGAATGAGCATACTACTCCTGTCCCCATATATATCCTAAGGGATACCGGAGCTTCTCAGTCACTTTTGTTGATGGACTCCTTGGAGTTACGTGATGAGACCGCTTCAGGGGATTTCATACTTGTACAAGGTATTGAAGGGAGGACTGTATCTGTACCCCTGCGCTCTATATTCTTGAAGTCAGATTTAGTTACAGGACAGGTAAAGGTGGGACTTATGTCAAGTCTACCTATAAAGGGTGTTTCTCTGTTGCTAGGCAATGACCTGGCTGGGGGCAAAGTAATTCCCCCTGTACATCTTACTTCACAGCCGAGCACTGAAGATGGGGATGAGGACCCATCTCTGTATCCTTCTTGCGCAGTGACTCGTGCTATGGCCAAGAAGGCTAAAGAAGAAGATGATGTGGTGCCGTCCAGTACATTGAATAGTCAGGACTCAGGTGGTTCGCCTCATGACTCTGATTGGCCTACTATGGTTTCTCCGTTTGAGGACTTATCAGATACTTTTATCAGTTCTCTATTCAGCCAGCCGGATGGGTCTGGTGATTCTGATGTGTCTGGAGACTTGTCTCTGTCCAGAAAGCGGTTGATTGAGGAGCAAACTAATGATCCTGAAATTGGTGTACTAAAGAGGAGAGCCCTTCCTGAAAAAGAAATAGATGCAGTTCCAGTTGGGTATTATCTCAAGGATGGTGTGTTGATGCGGAAGTGGCGCCCTCCTGATATCCCTGCCAATGCAGATTGGGCAGTGGTCAGGCAAATTGTTGTTCCGAAGGTCTATAGGAATGAGATCTTAACAATGGCTCATAGTTTACCTTTAGGAGGTCATCTTGGTGTTAACAAGACTGTTGATAAGATCATGAAACACTTCTTTTGGCCTGGGCTTCGGAAAGACGTTTCCAACTTTTGCAAAACCTGTCACACTTGTCAGGTAGTTGGAAAACACCAGTTAGACCCACCTGTAGCTCCATTGCAGCCTATCCCAGCATTTGGGGAGCCATTCTCTAGGGTCATTGTTGATTGCGTTGGTCCATTACCCAAGACTAGATCTGGAAATCAGTACTTGTTGACAATCATGTGTGCATCTACCAGATTCCCCGAAGCCATACCTCTACGTAACATCAAGGCAACTGCAATCTCGAAGGCTTCGATAAAGTTCTTCACGTTGTTTGGTCTTCCCAGGGAAATTCAGTCAGACCAAGGTAGCAATTTCACTTCAGGATTGTTTCAGCAGGTTGTGTATGAACTAGGTGCAAAACAGATTCTTTCTAGTGCCTATCATCCAGAAAGTCAGGGTGCCTTAGAGCGGTTTCATTCCACTCTCAAGACAATGATGAGGACTTATTGTTATGGCCATGAGAAAGACTGGGATGAAGGGGTTCATTTGCTGTTGTTTGCAGCTAGAGAAGCAGTGCAGGAGTCTACTGGATTCAGTCCATTTGAGCTAGTGTTTGGTCATGAAGTGAGAGGACCTTTGCTATTATTGAGTGAACAATGGCAAGAGAAAGAGCCGCAAATCAGTCTGTTAGACTATGTTAGCAAGTTCAAGGAAAGATTGCGTGCAGCTTGTGACCTTGCCAAAGAGAACTTGAAATCAAGTCAGGGAAAAATGAAAACTTGGTATGATCATAAGGCTAGAAGCCTTGAGTTTAAACCAGGAGAAAAGGTCCTTGTGTTGTTTCCCTTGCAGTCCAATCCATTGCAGGCTAGATTTCATGGTCCTTATGAAATTCTGACAAAACTCAATGATCTCAATTACATTGTGAAGACTCCAGATAGGAGAAAACCAAAACAATTGTGTCATATTAACATGCTAAAGCCTTATCATGACAGAAATGCTAGGGTTGCAGCTGTCACTTCAGATTCTCCAATGGTCGAAACGTGTGAAGATGAGGGGGAGTTTCAAGATGATGAACCAAGAATTAAAGCTGAAGTTCTTTCATGTAAATTGTCAAACACTGAAGTGTTGCAAAATCTTGATGTAAAACTCCAGCACTTAGAACCCTCAAGAAATATGAGGATTTGTTTCCTGATGTTCCAAAGAGAGTTACTATAGCCTCTCATGATGTAGATGTTGGTGATGCCAAACCAATAAAACAGCATCCATACCGGATGAATCCTGAAAAGAAAAAGATTGCTGAGAAAGAGGTTGAGTACATGTTAAAACATGATATTATCAGACCCTCCAACTCCGATTGGAGTTCACCCTGTGTGCTAGTTCCAAAACCTGATGGAAGTACTAGATTCTGTACAGATTATCGCAAAGTCAATGCTGTAACTAGAACTGATGTGTTTCCAATACCTAGGATTGATGATTGTATTGATAGTGTAGGGCAAGCAAAGTTTCTGACCAAGATTGATTTATTGAAGGGTTATTAGTGTGTGCCTTTAACTGAGAGGGCCAAGAGCATCTCTGCTTTTGCCACACCATCTGGATTGTACCAGTATGAAGTCCTACCCTTTGGCATGAAAAATGCCCCAGCCACGTTCCAAAGGATGATACAGTCTACAATCGCCGGATTGCCACACACAGGTGCATACATCGATGACCTGATCACATGGAGTGACTCCTGGGAAGAACATCTAAAAGATGTAGAGACGTTGTTCCAGCGCCTGACCCAGGCTAACCTGACTGTTAACCTGAACAAGAGTGACTTTGGTTGTGCTACTGTCACCTATCTTGGCTACGTCATAGGCCAGGGTAAGGTGGCACCCATAAATGCTAAAGTCCAAGCCATCATGGACTTTCCAGTTCCTGACAACAAAAAAGCTTTGCGCCGCTTCCTTGGAATGATCGGGTACTACCGCAAGTTCTGCAAGAACTTTGCTGAGATTGCTCTCAGTCTAACTAACCAACTGAAGAAAGGCGTAAAGTTCACCTGGGATGATGCATGCCAGAGAGCCTTCGATCGCCTGAAGTCTCTGCTGTGTCACTTCCCCGTGCTCAAATCTCCTGACTTCAACAAACCGTTCTCCATCGCGGTCGATACTAGTGACCAAGCTTGTGGATCTGTGCTCCTACAGAGAAGTGACTCTGATGACATTGAGCATCCCGTGGTATACTTCTCCAGGAAGTTCAATCGCCACCAAAGGAACTATTCCACAATAGAGAAGGAACTGTTGGCTCTGGTCCTTTCTTTACAACACTTTGAGGTTTATGTTTGTACAGGACAAAAGCCAATGATTGTGTACACTGACCACAATCCGTTAATGTTTTTGAGTAAGATGAAAAACAAGAATCGGAGATTGTTGAATTGGAGTTTGATTTTACAGGAGTTTGACTTGGAAATTTAGCATGTGAAGGGTACAGACAATGTAATTGCTGATTGCTTATCCCGTGTTTGAATGTGTATGATATGTATATATAGACAAGTGTTCACTTTACCATTTTGTATTGAAAAGAAAAATTTTGCCTTTATGAGTCAAAATTTTTCCCTTTTGGAATGGAGGTGTAATGTGAATATAGGCCACTAGATGGCAGTATTTACCTTTTTTTTTGTTAAGCTCAGACTGGAGTCATGTTTAGACATGTCCTGGACATGTCTGGGGCAAGTCTCAGAAAATTAAAAAAAAGAGGTCTAAATGTGGGTGGGGTCTGCAAAAGAGTATATAAGGAAAAGAATTGAGACAGTAAAGTAGTAGGAGAAATTGCAAGAAGATGACCAGACCTGCCATTCTGTTCAAGATCTGTGACATTTCTTTTGTGGATTTCTTTGCCTGTGTTTGAGCATTTTCATTATCCAGGACATCACCAAGCCACCCCACAAAAAGGGACTGTAATTATTTCTGTTTTTTCTTATTTATCAATCTTGGTCTTTAGTTGTAAGTTGTTATTAGTCTTTGTCTTTGTTAAAAATTAAATGTGTTTAAGTTTTAAAAACTGTGTGTCATCCCTTGCTGTTGCTGTTGTTTTTAAATGTAATAACAAATTGGGGCCATAACAACATCATAAAACAAGTCACAGACCAGAGCTGATATTTTACCATGCATACTCCATAATATATTCCTCACTAGTACATGTTATATACTGTATATTCCTGAAAAATCTATACTTAAAGATATAATTTATTGAAGCTGGGAGGTAATTAGTCCTCCGTATTTAACCAATGCTGGTTACTGAGGAACAGGGGGAGCCACCGCACAGAACTCAGGGAACAGTCCTCCAGCCAGAGCCTCAATCTGGGGCCTAGAGAGGCTGCGTAAGACCTGGAACCTGCTCATTGTGAAGCAACTGTACCAACCACTGACCCGTCCGACCTTTCACACCAACCACTGACCCGTCCGACCTTTCACACCAACCACTGACCCGTCCGACCTTTCATACCAACCACTGACCCATCCGACCTTTCACACCAACCACTTACGCGTCCCAACTTTCACACCTGACCGCTGACCCGTCCGACCTTTCACACCTGACCACTGACGCGTCCCAACTTTCACACCTGAACACTGACCCGTCCGACCTTTCGCACCAACCACTGACGCGTCCCAACTTTCACACTAACCCCTGACCCGTCCAAACTTTCACACCTGACCGCTGACCCGTCCCAACTTTCACACCTGACCACTGACCCGTCCGACCTTTCACACCTGACCACTGACGCGTCCCAACTTTCACACCTGAACACTGACCCGTCCGATCTTTCGCACCAACCACTGACGCGTCCCAACTTTCACACCAACCCCTGACCCGTCCAAACTATCACACCTGACCACTGACCCGTCCCAACTTTCACACCCGAGCACTGACCCGTCCCAACTTTCACACCCGAGCACTGACCCGTCTCAACTTTCACACCAACCCCTGACCCATCCCAGCTTTCACACCTGACCACTGACCCGTCCCAACTTTCACACCTGACCCCTGACCTCTCCCAACTTTCACACCTGACCCCTGACCTCTCCCAACTTTCACACCTGACCCCTGACCTCTCCCAACTTTCACACCTGATACTTTCATACTTCAATACACTCAAAAGTAAATAGTGTCTACTGTTATTCGAGTGGAAATCTGAAAACAGTGCACTTACTTTTACAGGAATATCAGACAGCATAACAAAATGACGTGAGCACTGAAGTTAGTGAGTATAGAGAACTTTGTTTTTCTGCTTAAAGCACTGAAGTAACCTCAATATATTTTACCCCTTTATAATTTACACAGTAATTGGTGCATTTCTATGGAACTGTTTCTGTTTCGTCTAGCACAAAGACTGATGGCCTTGCATGCACCTGACTCAGTGCTTGTTGTTGTAAACCCAAATTATATAGTAGATTATAAAATGATTATGTGATATGCCATCCTAATCTCAGGGGCAAATAATTATGATTTTAGATGCCTGATCATCTAAACACGATTAGGCAAAGATCTTGGTGATGGGTTCTGTTGAACATGCTCTATAAACTATACCCAGATTAAATTCTCCAAGGAAAAGTACTTTTTGTCTCTTGACGACACTGAAGTGTGGATGCCAATGGTGTAACAGCTATGTGGGGACTGGTGCCAGTACTCATTAGTGAAGATGGTTTCACAGCTCAATTGGAGTCAAGAGTTGTGAGGCTGAAGTGGTATTATTTCAGAAGTTTGCCGCAAATGTCTCCAGCGTCCTCTTTCTGTGGAACACTTTTCAGAAGTTCAAATACATTTGCTGAGAGGTGACATCAGTCTGTTTATCGGCCCACTGCTACAGAAAGGGTAAATCAGGGTAGAGAACATTTTTCAGGCCTGAACCCATCATGGAGAATTTTAAAATTTACTATTTGTTTCTGTATGAATAAAATATGCTTACTTTACAATGTATCTTTCAATGCATTCTTAATGCAGCACTGGGAAGTGCACATTCACAAAATGTTCAGCACATTCAGACAATATATGTGATTAAACTGTTGCAATGTCATCAATTTTCTTCATTAAAAAATGACAAAGCTTAGTTTCTGAAATCTTTGAAAATTTCTAAGCTTTCTTAATTGTCTTCAATCTCATGAGAACATTCATCAGGCGTTGAGTCCATGGTGCAATGTGGTAAATGTAGTTATAGTCAGAAGCACTGTAATAGTTGTACAGTGTGCAGTTCAAGCATAAAGTCTGCTGCACCAACACAACTACAAGCTCAAAGATGGGGCTCTTGTGACAGAGAAAGTCTCTGTTGTCTTTGAACTGCTTACTAGTGTTCCTATAGCTTGCAAAATAGTATTTGAACTTTGGGGGAAAAATGGTGAACAAGGTACAACTGTTCTATAATGAAACATAACCCATTGTGAAGTACGGTGCTGGATCATTCTTTCTTTCACGTTTTTAGGCAGTTTTTTTTCTCTTCCAAATGTCCTGAACAACATGTGAGGATTTATGATGTCATGAATTCCATCAAGCACATGCAGATACGAAATGGAAACTGACTGTCTTTGCCAAAAAGCATAAACTGGGCCATGGTTGGATCTTCCAACAAAACAATGATCCAAAGCACGCTGTGACATCAACACAAAAATGGAAAGTCAATCACAGAATTAAGGTTTTGCCGTGGCCATCCCAGTCCACTGACCTTTGCTTAACTTAAAACTTTACAAATAGACGGAGGTCTCTGAACATAAAGCTAAGAGTTTAAGGAACTGAAGAGATTCTGCAGGCAGGAATGGCATCAGATCCCTGGCCATATCTACTCAAGCCTCATAACACACCACAGGAGAAGGATCAGAAGGGCCAAGCGTCATAACACACTGCAGGAGAATAATCAGAGGGGGGCAAAACTCATAACACGCTACAGGAGAAGGATCAGAGGGGTCGAACGTCATAACACACTACAGGAGAATAATCAGAGGGGGGCAAAACTCATAACACACTACAGGAGAATAATCAGAGGGGTCAAACGTCATAAAACACTACAGGAGAATAATCAGAGGGCGGCAAAACTCATAACACGCTACAGGAGAAGGATCAGAGGGGTCAAACGTCATAACACACTACAGGAGAATAATCAGAGGGGGGCAAAACTCATAACACGCTACAGGAGAAGGATCAGAGGGGTCGAACGTCATAACACACTACAGGAGAATAATCAGAGGGGGGCAAAACTCATAACACACTACAGGAGAATAATCAGAGGGGTCAAACGTCATAACACACAAAAGGAGAAGGATCAGCGGGGTCAAACATCACTCTACACTACAGTAGAAGGAACAGAGGAGTCCAACCTCATAACACACTGCAGGGGAAGGATCAAAGGGGTCAAAACTCCTGATACACAACAGGAGAAGGACAAGAGGGGTCAAACATCACACTACATTACAGGAGAAAGATCAGAGGGATCAAACCTCACACCACTCTACAGGAGAAGGATCAGAGGGGACAAACCTCATAACACACAACAGGAGAAAGATCAGAGGGGTCAATCCTCATGACACACTACAGGAGAAGGATCAGAGGGAATCAAATCTCATAACACTATACAGGATTAGGATCATAGGGGTCAAACCTGATAATACACTATAGGAGAAGGATTAGAGGGGTCAATCCTCATAACACACTACAGGAGAAGGATCAGAGGGGTCAAGCCTCATAACACACAACAGGAGAAGGATCAGAGGGGGTCAAACCTTACACTACAGGAGAAGATTCAGAGGGGTCAAACCTCACACCACACTACAGGAGAAGGATCAGAGGGGTCAAACCTCATAACACACAACAGGAGAAGGATCAGAGGGGGTCAAACCTCATAATACAATACAGGAGAAGGATCATAGGGGTCAAACCTCATAACATAATACAGGAGATGGATCAGAGGGGTCAAACCTTACACTACAGGAGAAGATTCAGAGGGGTCAAACCTCACACCACACTACAGGAGAAGGATCAGAGGGGTCAAACCTCATAACACACAACAGGAGAAGGATCAGAGGGGGTCAAACCTCATAATACAATACAGGAGAAGGATCATAGGGGTCAAACCTCATAACATAATACAGGAGAAGGATCATCGGGGTCAAAACTCATAACACAATACAGGAGATGGATCAGAGGGGTCAAACCTCATAACACACTACAGGAGAAGGATCAGAGGGGGTCAAACCTTACACTACAGGAGAAGATTCAGAGGGGTCAAACCTCACACCACACTACAGGAGAAGGATCAGAGGGGTCAAACCTCATAACACTCAACAGGAGAAGGATCAGAGGGGTCAAACCTCATAATACAATACAGGAGAAGGATCATAGGGGTCAAACCTCATAACATAATACAGGAGATGGATCAGAGGGGTCAAACCTCATAACACACTACAGGAGAAGGATCAGAGGGGGTCAAACCTTACACTACAGGAGAAGATTCAGAGGGGTCAAACCTCACACCACACTACAGGAGAAGGATCATAGGGGTCAAACCTCATAACGTAATACAGGAGAAGGATCATCGGGGTCAAAACTCATAACACAATACAGGAGATGGATCAGAGGGGTCAAACCTCATAACACACTACAGGAGAAGGATCAGAGGGGGTCAAACCTTACACTACAGGAGAAGATTCATAGGGGTCAAACCTCACACCACACTACAGGAGAAGGATCATAGGGGTCAAACCTCATAACGTAATACAGGAGAAGGATCATCGGGGTCAAAACTCATAACACACTACAGGAGATGGATCAGAGGGGTCAAACCTCACACCACACTACAGGAGAAGGATCATAGGGGTCAAACCTCATAACGTAATACAGGAGAAGGATCATCGGGGTCAAAACTCATAACACAATACAGGAGATGGATCAGAGGGGTCAAACCTCATAACACACTACAGGAGAAGGATCAGAGGGGGTCAAACCTTACACTACAGGAGAAGATTCATAGGGGTCAAACCTCACACCACACTACAGGAGAAGGATCATAGGGGTCAAACCTCATAACGTAATACAGGAGAAGGATCATCGGGGTCAAAACTCATAACACACTACAGGAGAAGGATCAGAGGGGTCAAACCTCATAACACAATACAGGAGATGGATCAGAGGGGTCAAACCTCATAACACACAACAGGAGAAGGATCAGAGGGGTTAATCCTCATTACACACTACAGGAAAAGGACCAGAGGGGTCATCCTGGTACTGGGTCCCAGTGCAAAGTATTAAATGAAGGGATAAAATAATTGTTTCATACATGTTTTTGAGGAACTATTTCTCTTATGAGTTTAATTTCATGCATAGTATTTCAAATGAAAGGTATTTTATTTTTGAATGTAATATTAAGAGGCTAAACAATAAAGGCAAGCATTCATAACCACATGCTGTGATGATGGTGCTCTTCAAATTAAAATAATTTCAATTTCACTTGAAATTAAATTGTTATTTTTCTACATTTTGTCTCCTCTCTTTTAAAGTCTGTCTCGCAGTAGGGGCTCATGGAATAAGTGATTCTTTTTCTATCCCCTGGCATGTAGAGCATGGGATATTTTCATCAGGATGTCCGTCTGTCTGTGCATCAGTCCTTCTGTAATCATTCCGTTTCCGGCACAGAATATGAGTACTTTTTAATATTTTTTCATAAACCTTGCTGTGTGTATTGATCAGGTCCTAGACTGGTGCCTTTAGATATTTTTGGATTTCTGAGATTAGATTGCAGGGGCCGGGGGGGATTTTTCATCTTCTGATGGCTCTTGTTCTTTAAGTTTGGTCTTTTACTAAGAAGGTATTCATACTCAATTTAGATTTTTCAGTCCGGTGCCTCAGCTTCAAGGACAGCAAAGGACAAAGAAAAGCACAATTACAAATGTGCATGGAGAAACCGACGTGTGCTGACCAATCACAGCAGCAGAGGGACATATCAATCATCAGACCCTCTTCCATCCTAAAAGCAGCTACTGAAGTACATCAGCATTAGGTAAAATGAATAGATGGCTGGAATGCTGAAAGTCCTCCCCTTGATAAATAAGCATGCAGTTGTGTACTTCTCATTATTGACTGACAGACTGGTGACAAATGAATGACATCACTGTAGCACCTGAGCAATATCCTAAGTGTGCTTTGGTAAATGCACTGGGACAGTTGATTGGGAAGATGTCACAGTTTATGGTCTGTATATCTAGCATCTCAAATGTATTATCTGTGGCCTCTGCAGGATTATATTTCATAGTATTGTTATGGCCCCAATTTGTTATTACATTTACAACTCAACAGCAACAGCAAGGGATGACAGACACAATTTAAACTTGAACACATTTAATTTTTATCAAAGACAATAACTAACAAAGTAATTTTCTGACCAAGATTAAATATATACAAAAAAACAGAAATATTTACAGTCCCTTTTGGTTGGGTTCCTTGGTGAGGTCCAGGGTGAGGAAAATGCTCTAATACAGGCAAAAATCCACTAAACGCTTCACAGGTCTCAAACAGAATGACAGGTCTGGCCACATGTATCCTTCTTCTTGCAATTTCTCCTACTACTTTACTGTCTCAATTCTTTTCCTTATATACTCTTTTGCAGATCCCACCCACATTTAGACCTCCTTTTTTTAATTTTCGGGGACTTGCCCCAGACAAGCCCAGGACATAGCTAAACCTAGCTCCAGTCTGGGCTTAATAAAAGAAAGGTAAATACTGCCATCTAGTGGCCTCTATTCACATCACAGTATGCACAAGACCTGCCTGCCCGCTCCTGATTTTTTTCCTTAAACAACGTATCAATGTGGAATATTTGGAGCCTTCTGATTGGCTCTAGCATCTTAGTTGGTTTTTGTTATCATCAGGCCAATTAAAACTACAGCAGCTACATTAGTGATGGGCGGACCCTTTCCACAGCATCAGTTCCTTATAGTAGAGGCATGCAAATGCATAGAACCTTTCGAGCCTTTTGAGTTTTGTTAATTTTTTGCTAAATACGATGCCAGTTTCTCAGTTACACTCTGTTAAAGCACATGAATATTCAACAGCAAGTGCTACCTGCTCAGAACGTCTTTTCAATGCATTACTATCATATTTAAGTTTACATTAATGAAAATAAATTATTCATTTCAACGCATTGATTCAGCATCCCGTTTGCATATAAGCAGGCAATGTAAACGCTACAGAGGTTACAGAAATATGATTTGACTGCATTGATTTGTTCTGCTTCCACGGGTGAGCAGCAGGCATCTGATGTGGAGAGGGGAGGTCATTCTGTTTCCGTCAGTGTCGCTGCCAGGCTCTCGACTCCAGTCTGATTCAATCGCTTCACATTAACTGAGCAGTGCGATATAATGTACAGTGGGCCGGTCATTATTACATGGAAGGGTATTAATCACCCAGAGGGGGTTCATATTGCAATAATGACTCGCTTGCTGTATGTTATTCTGCTTATTATACATAGCTTGCTAAATAAATCAATAATATGACACAAAATCTCGATTGATAATTGATTTTTTTGCCTTTGCTAAAAAAAAAAGATCATCTGAGTTGATGTTTGGAACTGCATATCACCCTTAGCAACAGTCTGTCAGAAATAACAGACCATGGAATTCCGTAATTGACCAGTCAGAATACAGAATTCGACACAGCCGAATAAGGACACACAGTAACAGCAAGCAAGAAAAAGCAGGGATTCCTGAGAAATTGGATGTTCAAAAGGCTGACCCGGTATACGCAGGACATTAGAAAGACTCATTCGAAAACATTTCTTTTTTCACGTTTTTTTGACATACATTTTTGTTCCCTTGTCGAGTTCAGCAGCGAGAATCCAATGTTTGCCGAGCTTGCTAAATAGGAAATAGAATTTGAACATCCCCAAAAATGTCCTCATTTGCTTTTGCATGCTTCAGGTCATTTTCCATCTTTAGTCGTAATTGCCATCCAAAGAATTTTGAAATAAATCGGCTGAATCTGATCAAATAAGACAGCACTTTAAAATTCTTTATCAATAAATGCAAGGGAACCAGTTCAAATACTTACTAATGTACACCAGGGGTCCCCAATCTTTCCCAGAAAGGGCCGGTGTGGGTGCAGGCTTTCATTGCAACCAACCAGCTATGCACCTGATGCTATTAATAAAGCTAATTAGTAAGGAGTCCAGGGGTTGATTAGTAGCATCAGGTGTGTAAATGCTGCACCCACACCGGCCCTTTCCGGCAAAGATTGAGGACCCCTGATGTACACACATAACCATGCTTCAAAGATGGTACGATTGATATCATGAGCAGGTCCTTGCCTTCTCCACACTGCTATGCTAACTGCATATGCTGTTCCAGAAGGATACAATCATTATTATGAATGTTTTTGCTAATATTCATGTTTCTGGGGTTTACTAAAAGATAACATGTTGTGTTCAACAGTCACTCTGTGAAGTCCTCTCTTGAATGTTGACTTAAAAAAAATCAATATACTTACCCCCTGGATGGTCACCTTGATGTGGTTTAATGTTCTTTTCACTGTGGAAATAATTCTTTTGTCATCCATCTCAGCAGTTATTTGAATTTCTCCAAATGCTTTGGTTTTACTGAATTTACCAGTAAGCTCTTTCCTCCTCAGAATACACTCAGCAGCTCCTTTGGCTGAAGCAGATTTTTTGCTGTGTCAGTGATAGATTTTTTTAGATTTTTTAGCCTAATGATGACTCGTTCTCTAGTACTGACTGCTCTTTCGGCTTCTTGTTGAACGTTAATAACAACAGAGGTGAAAATTCACTCTTAAAATAAACTCGAGACCTTTTATCAGCTTAAATGTAACTGGAATCATGAGGAAATAACACACCCCTGGCCATGGAACAGCACTGCAGCTGATTATCTCTTCTTTACGAAACAGAGGGGCGCTCCATCTAAAGAGGGGTCATTCCTGCACCGTTAACCCTGCCTCCATGTAAATTAAAGCTGAGCTCGCACTCAGTGTGTAATTGCCTCACTTGCAGTGTTTAATGGCAACTCCAATATGCTGCAGTGGACTGCCAAAATAATGTCATTTTGTAAAACCTCCAAATATTTGTGGACCTGCCAGTTTATCTGTCCTGCAAGAAGCATCTGTCCTGTTACATGTGCCAAACTCAAGGCTCGTCATGAATCCAGTGCGCCGCAAAAATGTTTGATCTGGCTGAAGCACTAATCCAGATGATCATCACCTTTCCTACTCCCAGAAAATCTCGCCCCGGATGTCTTTATTCAATCTAATATGAGTTTGCACATGTAATTTGCAATGCAACTGCTTCTGTGAAATGATTACCAAAGCACTCTACTCTCAGATCCAGCACTCCAAACATTGGTCGTCACATCTCAGTGCAACAGATTTTCTGGGAGGACCATGAATTCTCTCCATTTGCTTTTCCTGTAATGCCATTGCAGTAAATATGAATCATTAATATACTGGGCAATGCACTGTATATACTACCTTCGACTTCGGCCAAAACACATATCCAATCTCGGTCAGCATCCCTTCTCCTATATTATTTTTATGCTGGTGAAATGGGACGTTAAATATTGTAAATCAATACTGACTTTCTGATGAGAAATGATGGATAAAGCTAACCAGTCCATCATCCTTTTGGCAGTCAATTACACTCATATCCACAAAAGCTATCAGCTGTATAACTGCAATCATCTGTAGTCACCGATGATATGGCTATACATTAAAAAAAACGTAAAATACTGTTAATGCATTTTTCAGTGATGGAAGTGTTTCGAAGTGGCAGAAGCTGTAGTTGTGCAAAGGCTAGAAATCTGAGATGTTAATGAGAAATGTTTCATTTACTCATTAATATTACACTGAGACTAGGTTTCATGGATGCTGCATTGGTTATTAAGATGTCACTAGTTGGTTGTATCTTAGCGCATTCGTAAGTGCTAGAGTCTTGCCAGCGGTTCTTACTGTGTTGCTAGGTGGTTGCTAGGGTGTCGTTTTGGTGTCTACCTCTAGATATGAGGCAACTGAAGCAGAACTGCATCAATCACTTCAAATAGCAGTCAATCAACTTATCTAAACAGCATGCAAGGAAGGCAACAATGTCTAGAAATGATTATTTATCAATGATAACAATAAGCAACGAGATGTAACTCTGCTTAAAATAGCAGCATAACTTAAAACCAAAGATTACCAATGAGAAGGTTCTCTGAGGTTAAATTGTTGAAGCCCATCCTTAATGACAGGCAGAGGTTTCTGATGAGAGTGAATGAGGCCAAAGGAATCAGGGACACCAGGTCTGATTTGCTCAGTGTGTATCTGACATTGTCTGATAGCCATGACTGCCCAGAAACACAAGTCGACTATATCAAAGCTCCACGCTCTCCAACTCAAATGAAGTACTCCCACTAATTTCACAAGAAAACACAACGAACATGCAGCCATTCAGAATGCAGTCGTACTATTAAAAATGCTGATCAGCTGCATTGACTGAGGACTTAACAAATTTTATTTTAAAATTGAATGTGAAATGACAAGGTTATTATGGCCTTAAGAGGTGAAACTTGGGCCATTTTTTTCTAAAACCAATGACTTTTTTTAACCGCACAATTTCTACCAAAATATTTCTTGAATCATATCTTTAATAAATATACCTCATCATTTGAAATTTTGTTGCATTGAAACCAGAAACCAGAATTGAAGGAATAAATGGACTTTCGCCATGTTTCCTGGATATATCCCTTAAAAAAAGTCATATGACTGATTTCATGTTGAATCCTGATGATTTCATGGACATCACATGAAACTTTTCAGCTATTGTCAGCTATCAAAGAACAATCAAAATGAGGTGAGATTAAAGTCAACCAGACCATTCTGAGGGAAGTTATTTTTAAAAGATGTAATTTTTCCATATATTTCTCCGGAACTTTGACCCACTTTCATGAAAAAACCAGTATATTTCTATTTTATATCAAGGCCTACTTGACTGTCAAGTTTGGAGAGGATTGGTATTGAACTGGGAAAAGTGGCGTTCGCTGTGTTTGGCAGTCCTGGACATCAAGGATGTAGAGGACGTCTATCTAATTGGATTCATGATAGCGGGTCTGCTATCATTGGGGTTAGGTCTGTTTTTGATTGACCATAGGATAAAGAGAACTTTGAATAGCATGGCTATCCTTGACAGAAAGCTCAATAAAATTGGATTCGGCGTCAAGGAAGGCAACGATGGACTGCACATACTGCGAGAAGTCATTACATCCGATAAGGGAAGGGTGAACCAAGGCGATGGAAATGACGACTAATCAAGAGATCCAAGCAAAGATCTGGTGTTATTATACCTCTCATCTACTCCAAATTAGCCGGAACAAGCCAAATGATTAAGAAAGGGGTTTCGGGGCAATGTCGCATTGGATCAAGAGTGGCATTTAAATCTAAAGTTATATGGACACTCACCTATTCTGTAATTAGAATTCTCATAATATTTATAAATCTTACGATCATATTTTCTGACATTTAGCGTAGCGTACATGGACACTAGCTCTGCTGTGATTTATAATCCCTATGATATCTTAACCATTATCAAACTGTTTTTCTGGAAGTTGGGGGTGGGACTTTGACAAGCGATTTCGCTTCTCCCGCGACCCTTTCGGTCATGATACATGATACATGTTGTGTTGTGTTGAAATTGTCATGAAACGACTATACAATCATGCCAAAAAAAAAAAAAAAAAAAAACTGAAATCGATAGAGTGGACGCAAGCAGGCAAGAAAACACATTCAGCTGACCTTTTCCCTTTTCGAAATGGAAAATTTCAGCAAGGAAAAATTATTGTTAAAAGCGGACACAAACTAGACATTAAAACTGCATTCAAGCAAGAAAGAGTTTTAGTGTGTTTTGACAGTTATAATAATAATAATTTTATTTGCATATAAAAATTACAGCAAGGGGAATAGAAGCTTTAATCAGGTGCAGTAGTTGTAGGCTTTCCGTACAGGCCAGTAAAGTGATCATACGTACAATATCACTCATTTCAAAGTCACATACTCTCAAGCCATCCCTTACATCACAAAGTTTGACAATACACATGGCAATTTCATCATTACTATCACCCTTTAAACTCTGTTTCAAAGCAAAACGATCACAGCAGTGAGTATTGACATTCAATCTGAACATAAGATGTCTCATGTTGACTGCTGCTGATGATTTGATATGAGCAAAATAACATGACCTAATCAAGGTCATGATAAAGAAATGAGTTCTTCAATGCCACGCCAATGATCTTTCGGTTAAATGAGAGCACAGAGAACCAGGGATAGCAGGTCAGCAGGGCCCTAACATCGTGAATATGATAGTTATTTGTACTACTAGAGATCAATTGGTTATGCTGCGATACTTGTCATAAATTTATGCTGGAATGTAACTCATTTCATTATTTCTATACAGTAGTGCGTAGTGATGATTAAGCACCGCCACTTCTGTCTAAAAGGGGTCCTAATATATTACTTCTCAATAATTCTTTTTGTGAAAATGTATTGAAAAATACTATTGAAGGCAATGAGAACATAGCTAAATAAATAAATATAAAATCATTCCCATAATTATGTTGAGGTAAAAAATGCAGGTAACGAACAAGAACACTGAAAACGTTTTTTTAATATAATTGAAAGATGTTGCTAATTTTATTTTTTTAACTCTTGCATTGCCTGAATCCATGTTTGAAGGCTCCATGATCACTGATGCTAAAAAATGTGTTTTAACTGGTTTGAGGCAACATTATTCTGCAAAATTACCTCAGTTGTCAGTTAGTTGTTATGAGGAAGGTCAGTTGTTCCTGTATATAAGATGACATGAACTTTGAGCAGTGTCACAGTGTTCAACATGATGGCACAACAGAAGGAGCTCTCTGAGATTGTTTG
This sequence comes from Gymnothorax reevesii, assembly GCA_029721435.1. Lineage (NCBI taxonomy): Eukaryota > Metazoa > Chordata > Actinopteri > Anguilliformes > Muraenidae > Gymnothorax > Gymnothorax reevesii. The sequence goes on from CM056578.1 coordinate 119,158,724, forward strand.
TACCCACATTGTGGCTTTACATGACCCACTTGCAGAATTTCAGAAATATCCGTTCATTACTTTTTGGGTTATCTTTCACACAGACAGAGAGACAAATATAACCTCCTTGGCAGAAGTAGAAATCCATGGTTGACGGCATGACAACTCCGTAATGATATTAATACTGCCAGAACTGAAGAGATGTAAGCAACAAGATCGACAAATTACAGACGCCTGTGTGAAAATGGCCTGATTGGTCGTGTTACTGCCACAAGCAACATCAAGTTGCCAAGAAATTCAAGGATTGGACACCAATGGATAAGGAACAAGTCCTTTAGACCGATGAATCAAAATTTGAAAAATTCTCATCCAAACACAGAACTTATGTGCACCGTAGAGTTGGAGAATGTTTCATAAGTGACTGTTTAATCCCTTCAGTAAAACGTGGAGGTGGTAATATTATGATCAGGTGTTCAGTCTGCTCGAAAGCAGCCAGTGATCTCATTAAAATGGACTGAATCATGAATTGAATGCTGTAATCAAAGCAAAGGGTGGCCACACAAGATATCAACCTTTTCTCTCAAAAAGAAATTTTTTTTTCGCTTTTAAAATGTACTGTTATCTATTTCCTTATTTTTGTCGATATCCAATCCAATATTATATTAAATAAATGCTTGAACAGTACTTGGTTTCTGATTGATCTTCATTTTGTTAAGTGCGTAATCATCACTGCACTCCACTGTATACAACCTGTTGCTTACGTTTGATAGACGATTTATCAAGTCTAATGTAATCATTGTTACCGATCATAATGTGACGTGGCCACTTCGTTTGAACGTCATTCATGATGGGCGTGCCGTGCACCCCCCAACCCTCCTGCTATGGATAACTGGCTGAATGTAGAGTTTGTTGTTGATATTGTTTTCTGATAGGAGTCACAGGAACATCAGATCAAAGTGGTCAAATCTGGGAATATTGCACTGCATTTCCTGTGTTACACTGAAAGGATAATTTCTGCAGCTGAATGCATTAGCAAGGTGAAAGAACGCTCTGTCCTATACTTTCAGAGTGAATAGAACAATCAAATAAATACAGCCTCACTGAAACCCTTCATCTCAAGGGGTTTGACTCGTGTTTGTGATTAAGGGTTAAAAATAAACTAAATAGGGATTAGTATTCTGCTGACGTGTGCAGAGAAGAGAGGGAGAACAATCAGTCATCCCTTCCTGCCACCACAGAGTCATTATGAGCTCCTGCGTTTCAGGCTCTGCCGGGTAAACAGAATGGGGCTGAAGGCTTGACATTGTCATCAAGGTGAAATGATCGAAAGCACAAACATGCGTCTAAGCACACAAAATGATTAAACCTTGGGCCACCCTTTCTTATAACTGAACTGTATTGAATAAGAAATGTATGAAATGACCTTTTAGAATCCATAAAATAGATTTACAGAAGGGGCTTTTTTTTCCCACTGATTGTTCAGGCTGCTTGGTCTCTGTTGGGGCTCGCTGATTATACAGTGACTTCCCAAAAAGAGCAATGCATGAGACTTAATGAGACCATTCAGTAACATTATACAACAATCTACACAGCCACAGCTGTCTTTAATTACAAAATTTAATCCACTGCTTGGTTAGTCAAATTATAAGAACAAAGAAAAGTGATGTTTGTTTGCTTATGGGGGATACTGATAGCAGGTGGCTGTGGTTGCCTGATCTAATTGCATTAGCAACAATAATTCCCCCCCACAGGGAATGTTTTCAGTGATTTAACCAAATGAACATTGTTTGCTATAAATTATAGCTTTTGATCCATCAATTTCTGTCAGTATAAGGCGCATTTTACGCAAAAATGATGGCAGCCTGATTTCAATCATCTTATTTTCTTACCTGGCCTCCTGATTGTATACAATAGTATTTTTTTCCCTTTCCATAGGCGCAGCACGTTCAGTTCAACTATCAACACACTAACCATGGCTTGTTAAGCAGGAATTACTGCAAGCCGACATCCGGCCGGCTCTGAACAGAAAGTTAAACTCTGCCTGATGTAGAGAGCACTTTCAGAAGAGAGCAGGACCTTGTCAGGACCCGAATATACAGCTTGTTGAGAGCTTGTCAGTTTGCCGTTCAGACCAATCATTTCCTGCTTTGGGATAAATCTGCCAGTGTACATTCTGCACCAGTGAGGATAGACTAGCATTAAAACAGCCCTCAGTTCAGTTTGACCAGTTCAGCAGGCACTTGACTCTCAGTATCTCACTACACACTCAGGTATATTTCCCAGCACCTCACATGTAATACCAAGGTAGAAGACCTTGCCAGAATAAAGAAAAAACATTTCCAACCTGTTCATCAATTTGGTATTAGGTTCACCTCATAAAATAAACAAGGCAATCAGAGATGGCAGACTTCACCCCTTTCACGCAAATATTGGCAAGTGCGGAAACACATACAGACAGACAAACAAACAAACAAATGCACAGAACCGCTAAAAACAACACTTCACGCCCACTATGTGGGGTGAAATAATAAAGAGAAGTTTGTGAGTTTGTGAAGTGATTCAGTTATAAATTGTAACGTATTGTCATTGGCATGTTTTTGATTGGTGTGTTGCCCAGCAAAAGCGAATATAAAGTTAATGTGTAAGATTGCTATTAAAGATAAAGCAAATAACCTAGGTTGCATTTTTTTAAATGCGTTACATATTTTTAATCTATGTCTCTCACTTGGTGGTTTGGAATGTTTACTTGCATCGGTAAACTCAAAAATAGCAGCTCTATGTAGGCTCAAGGTACAACGTTGTAGTTCAACATGGCAGCAGATGTTAATGGTAGTTAGTATGAAAAGAAAGATCGAAATAACATCTGTGTGCTCACTGTTTGATCTTTGTGAGGAAAAGAATATGTTTCTGACATATGTCCTCTCTACAGCTGGTGAGGCTTTTTTTTTGATCATCGTCACCTGGTCTCGGTGACGGCTTCAAAGTGCTCTGAGGAGTCCGTAAAGGCTGCATACTCTCACTGCTGCTCTTTGCAGTGGCAATAGGCAGGGTTTTGAAGAAGGTATCTGATGGAAGTGGCATTAAATGGCATTATGAGGAATGTCTCGCTGACCTAGATCTCGCCGATGACATTGCTGCACTTTTTAGTGACAAACAAGGTCAGCAGTCTTAACTCAATGATATCAGAAGTGAGCAGTATTGGCTTAACATTAGTGCTGAAAAGGCAAAAAATATCCTAGTCGGGCTCCACACATCACCATAAAAGTTTTATTTGGCCTGACAGAGGTCGCGGTTGTGAATGACTTCACTCACCTATGCTGTTCTAGCCTCTATTAACAGCTGGAACGACATGTTGAATGAACTTAACTATCACATCGGCAAAACTGCAGCTTCACTCAACCGCCTGTCAACTATATGGACCAGTAAAAAAATATCCATCAAGCTAAAACTGTGGTTCCATAACTCCTATGTCATATCAACACTATTGTACAGCTGTGAATCATTGCACCATAAAACAAGCCAAAGGAAGAAGCTGGACTCCTTTGATCTCAGGGCTTTACGTGAGATCTTTGGCATGGAGTGGTCCGACTTCATAAATAATGATGAAGTCAGAGAAGGAAGCAACCGAATGCCAATCAGCAGCTATTTTTGTGATTTTACGTTTCTCCATTTTTCTGTTTGCCTCTATATCACTTGCTGACAGTGCCTCTCCTGCATTGTATTGATTGTCACTGGGCACTGCTCATGCTACAGGCACTTACTCACTCTCTAATTCACCCGTAACTATCTCCTGCTCATGGTAACACAGACCGTGCGAGAATAGAAGATAGCAAACGCCACTGAAAAAAGAGACCCCACACAGGCAGCAGCCCCAGGAGAACTCCAGACCGGCCTGATAGCTGTCTTACTTCTAGCCTGCTAGCTAACTAGCCAGCTATTTAGTATTTTCAGTTTACCTCCGTGATCTCAGAGCTAGTTTGTCACATTGGTTTACAAGAGTAGTCGATTGCCTTTAGTTATAAAATTGCATGTGCAGGCATTTTGCTTGATGCAAATTATTATATTTATAATAATTATTATATAATAATTTTTATATTTATTTATTTATTTATTTATTACAGGAGAGAAAATACAAACACACATGTACATCAAACAACACACTCACAATCACACAATTTAGATGCCTAGACATATGTACATAAAACAACAAGCATACAATAAAATCACATGATTATACAGTAAAATCACATGATTAAAGTGCCTTGACTAGAAGCTTGACAGGATATCGGGTCCTGGAGCCCCTTTGGTTAAAGTCGTCAGAGTGGAGCAGCTCCCTCAGTGGGTCCACTGCCCCCTCCTGGCTGTATCGTGACTGACAGGATGTGTGCAACTGCCCCGCAGTCCACGCAAATGCCACGGCAGAAGGGGAAAGACCATTTATGCAGGTGGACTTAATGAGGAAACCCTCCACCAGGTGACCACCACAGATATAAGATGGCATCATCGACAAATTTAAGTCACTTGGGGGGGAGTTCACTTTAAACATATGGTTATAGAACAAAATTTTTAAATTATTTAAAAGTTCAACAACTTCAGGAATCTCAAGTGCTTCAAGCAATTTAGTTTGGTGTGTCCGACTCGAAAAACCAAAGATTCCTTTGATATGTTTACTCTGGAATTGCTCCAGAGAAGTAATGGCACCCTTAGATAGATTTAAACATTGACAACCAAAAAGAATCACCAGGGTCACTGCAGTCTTCCAGATAGAGACTTCAGCCTCAGTACATATACCAGGGTAAGAAAGTCCAGACTTCAATAAACTCAAAGCTGATATTCTATTATCAATATGCGCAGAAGCATTAAAAATTGATTGAAATTTACACTGTGTATCCAAATTATCACTGGAGGAGACAATATCAGGACCAAGTCTCCAGCTTGGAGGACTGAAAAATTTGGCACTACTGAATACAGCACATTGATTTTGGCAAAATCAAACACTACCCTCCATTTCTTTGAATAATCATGGCACACATCCATCAAGCTTTGGTGGCTCAAGGCGGTCGCTGCTATCAAGTTTAAGTCATCTTCATATGCAAAGTTGTTGAATATTAAGTGATCTACTCTTAAACCACAATTAGTACAACTCAACTCCATCAACAGAATGTCAATAAAAAGTTTAAAAAGATAGGGGTGAGCAGACTTCCCTGACGAGTACCTCTATTAATTTTAAACCAGACAGTGTCTGTGCCATTCTACCAGACAACTGCATTTAACTTAGTGTACCACTCGCAAAGGGTTAACCAGTGTATAAAATCAATCCTACCCATAAGTTTATAAAAAGACCGTCGTGCCACACTCTGTAAAAACACTTTTCAGCGTCAAGACTGCATACAAAAACAGTACTACCCTACCCTCAGAGTTAAAACAACAAATGAAATCATGCCGAAAAGAACAGGCCATGTCAATTCCAAGGCTCTTCCTGAACCCAGATTGTGTTTTAATACATTCGTCAGATGGAATCATACCCAACTCCAATAACTTAGAGCAATTACTGCTCAAAGTGATAGGTCTATGATTCTTGGGTACGCTGTAGATGCTCAGCACTAACACTGTCTGTGCCAAGGGACTTCTATCTTTTCAATGCAGAAAAAAGTTCCCATACCTTTTTATACTCAATCGAACATTCAGTGTAAGAATTACAGTCATACTGAAATTTATATCTAACAGTCTCACTCATTTGACTCTGTTCTGCAACAAGTACCTTATCATCACTCATAATACTTCTGTAAAACTAGAATAGAATGCCTTGGATTTTCACTCGTTTAAAATGTGAACAGCGCGAACACTGTGGTAAATACTCAACTTCGTTCCTTGCACCAATGACTCTGTTCAGTCTAGGGCAGGGGTGTCAAACCCACCCGTAAACGGGCCAAGAGGCTGCAGGTCTTCAATCCAACCAAGCAGAAGCTCACCTGAAAGCACTGATTTAATCAACTGATCCTGCACAACTGATTAGTAGTATCAGGTGCGCTTCTGCATTGTTGGAGTGAAAACCTGCAGCCTCTTGGCCCGTTTACGGGTCAGTTTGACACCCCTGGTCTAGGGTAACAAATTGCCTGCTTTTTGCCTGATGGTGGAATATCTGTTTCGTTAAAATAAAATATATTTTATATTTTTATATATTATATATTTTTTTAAATATATTTGATTAACTCATGCTAAATTCAACCAGAAAATTATTAATTCATATTGAATTTTATGCGTTGAAAGTTAATTTTTGTTAAAATTATGATTATGATATGATTTGACAGTGAGTCATTTTGAGGGCTCTGGGAGTTTGGGGAGCCACCTGGAGAACTGTCTTATTTGGCTCCTAAAGAGTGGATAATTTAGTATTTCATGCGCAGATGATGAATACTTGTGGTCTAGGAGTTTATGATCCCAGAAGTGTATTGTTTTAACCCCCAGTCATTTTTCAATCCTCAGTATTATTATTTTTTTTTTTTTACAATTTTAATGCTGAATTTTCATGAAGATTTTTTAAATATTTGCAGCACCTTTTCTCCACCAAAATCATGAAAATAAACTGACATATCATAGAATTGGTTATTTGTGCCCCCTGACGCATTTAAAATAATTAGAAATGCATTCCATACGAATTCCATTCCATAGGCAAAATTATTTATTGTCCAGCCTCTGGGAAAGTTGTAGGAAGGCTACAATATGAGATCTTATGAACAGTAATTATCTAATTAATTAATGAGAGACAAAATCTAAACCTTATCTAAATAGGTTACCATCTTCAGCAGCATTTCTTTCATAAAATTTTACTTCAAGATGGAATTTCGATAAATTTCATTTAGTTTCTTCCATGCAATCTCATATTTAAGCCTTTCTCCTTGACTCAAAGCTACATAGCCCGCATACAGGCACTAGTAGTCGCTGAAGGCAATTTTTGCCGAGTTTACGATGGCGAACGGATTTCGAGCCGAGCATGCAAGACTTGCGCCTGCAGTGATCTTTGTATTGTTTGAGTTCTGCCCAATATTGAATTGAATACAGGGGGCTGTTTGTTGTCTTGTTTTTTCATACAAGTCTCACGTCACATGCTCTAAATTGACCAATCAGTATTTTACATTCAGATATGAGCGTAGATACTCAAATCTTACAAAGATCATTGCAGACTCTCATTTTCCTCGCTCACCCCAATCCCCAAACTTTTGACCGCGTGCCACAGGAACTCCAAATTCCAGAATAAACACAGCTAAAAGACCCGCTGAGAGCCTGTTCACAGGCTATGAAGCTATATGTCTTAATCATTAATGGCAGCGCTGCTTATTGGTAGCCTATTTGCTCAGTAAATTAATTCAATTAAATGTCCGATATTTAATCAGGAACAGGGTGAGAGTAAACCTGCTAAATGGAAATGGCCATATTTGAGGAGTAAGAAATTTTCTCCGCCCACATGCGCAGTGACAGATTGGTAATGTTAGAAAGTCTGCCATGGGTTGAATGGGTCTTTGAGAATTAGACAGAGTGGTGCTCCTACAATGGAGGAATCTCTCAAGAAAGAGAAAGTAGAGATTTTTTGGTGTTGTGCTAAAATTTAAGAACAAGAAGGAAAGATAAGGCATGGTGGCACAGTGGTTAGCACTACTCACAGTAAGAAGGACTTGGGTTCGAATCCGGCGTGTGGAGTTTGCATGTTCTCCCTGTGTTTGCGTGGGTTTCCTCGGGGTACTCCGGTTTTCCCCACCCATAAAAACATACAATATAGGAACACTGTGTGAATGTTTGGTGGTGGTTGGAGGGGCTGTACTGTCAGCCTGCCCCAGGGCAGCTGTGGCTACAAAAATGTAGTTTACCACCATCAGAGCGTGAATGAATAATGTATCCATTGTGAAGCCTTTGAGTGCCCAGGAAAGCACTATATAAAACTAATGTATTATTATAAGGGGATGGTTTGGGTATTTTTCCAGGTTTGCACAGTTTGCGGTGAAATCACACACATTTGGAAGATCTTATGAAGCAGCACAATCACCTAAGAAGAACCATCCAAACCACGATACCATCCAAACATTGGTAACTAAAGTGTCACATATTCAAACAACATGGGTCGCAATTTGCCATTGACGTGCTTCTGTAATGTTTCCTGCTACTTCTTCAACTTTGAGCAGGTTTCTCATTAGTGAGTAAAGTAATCACATTTCTGGGCTTCCGACATCAGTTGAATCGTTCAAAAACATTTATGAAGAACAATTATTTTGTGAAAGCATCATTCAAATGCGGCTTATGTCACTGGTTGTTGAGAAAGTTCAATTTCTAGATAAGCAAACTTAACACGTGGCCCTGAGTTGGCAAAACTGCATTTTTTAAAAAGTTTCCTGAGGCAAATTAAGCCAATCGGACAGACGCAGAAAAAAACACCATTTTGTAAGCAACAGGAATTCAGAAGTTTTGCAAGACACTGACATTTTATCTCAGCATTAATGTAGGTGAGAAACTGCTTGATAATTATTGCAAGGATGCTGAGGGGAAATGGAGAGTAATTCTACTGATTGATCCTCACGACTGATCGAGTTAACTCTTGGTTGATAATTAGGAAATGCAAATGGGAATGGGTTTGGAGAAGTAATGTAGTTTAAGACAGGGTGAGAACAGAGCTATAATTCGTCCAATGGCAAGTCCAGGGTGGAAGGGATGAATAAGGGAAGTGCCGTTGAGAAAGTGCTTCTCTTTTTTAAGGATGCGCTGGAAGAAATTCCTGATAGAACAGTTACGAGTGCAGAGAGAGATGTAGCCATAAGGTCCCTGGAGTGATTCTGGGGCTGAACAGGGCCCTGCACAAGGACCCAACGGCAGAGTTCTGTCCTATTTTATCTCTGCAGAAGCAAATCAGAACCATCCCAAGCCAACGGGGGCTCCAGAGCTCACAAGTCTTCAATTAACTGGAACTTAATCACCACTAGGCGACCTCGTCAGCCCAGAGGAGTTTGCTATCTTCATAAATAACTCACTTGTTTTCCGTGAGGCCTTGGTCAAACAGCACTTGCTCAGTAAGCACTATAGGGCAGTTTATATTTTGCTTTAATCATGACTTTTCTCGTTGGAGAGCTGAGAGGACATTTTATGCTGAACACAAACTGACTTGTTTTTAAAAGGGGAGCATCAAAGCTCAAAATAGAGGTTACAGTCAGCGTTGAGCTTTTTTGTGAAGTACAGTATATTAGAAAATTTGAGGGTACCAGGGACTGACCACTGAGGGAAGCTGATGAGCCCTTTCATTCGCAAGCCTGTTTATGAGAAGGGACATTTCTAGGGCCAGAGTAACAAATACAAAATGAGAAGTCACGCTCACAAAAGCTTAATCATCATTGAACTGAAGCCATTGAAACTCCAGAACAAGTTACTGTGTGTGGCAGAAAGAAGCATTGTACTAATATGGTTAGGTTGTCGTCAATATAAATTGCATTCTGAATTATTTTTGTAATACATTACCTCCTCCACAACAAGCCATCTGGTACGCTAGAATTGTATTTTTCCATGCCGGTAGTGGCAGTGTGACTGTAATCTGACAAGGATTCAAAGGCCTGTATGACAAAGCAGGATTACTGAGTACATTAAAACAGCTTTTTACCTGTCAAGTTTTCAAGGTTTGGCGAGTGCCTGAGGATTTATTCAGTCAAGCTGTCCAGCTAACTCAGTAATCCTGCAACGTAACACGAGGGCTTATTTTAGTATACATCTCCGTCATCTGATGTGAATAGATTTGTCCTCATAATTCTGGCTAATAAATCCTGTCTGTCAGGAGTGGACTCAGATTATTGGGAGGGTGTTGCATCACTGGTTTGCATTTGCACAGCACCTGTGCTTTTACTGTTGTTGATTTAGCAGTCATGTAGTATTGATCAAAAAATAAACTTATATTAGCATAACTGAATATAACATTTGAAGAACATTCCTTTAGGAATTGTGGCGTGATATGAATTATGTTTTTCTGGCAGTAGTCTGGGTCATGGAGAATGCGGGGAATATCTTATTTTCGCCTCACATCACTCCTGCGAGATTGACCGCGAGATCATTTTAATTCTATTGCTTCCAAGATTCCCAATGCATTAATGAGCTCTGTTATGGAGAGTTATTCCCAGTGCAATTACATTCATTTGAGCCTTGTTTACTCCTCAAGGGGCTGGTTTTCCTTGGACTCTTCTGCGTAGATGTTAAAAAGCAGCATTCTGTCGGAATAGAAAACACTTCGGCTCCCGCTCAGAGAAAATATCTGGGCCCAATGGAGACAAGAGACACAGAGAAGAAAATATTAGCTGAGCGAGAGATCGCTGGGGGAACACATGGGCTTGTTTTTCACCTTTCATCAGCGAAGGCCAGTTAAGTACATGGGATCACCATGTTTATGTTAATAAAATTAACTTCTTCTATTATTTGTAATGATGGCATTGCAATCACCTTGTTGTAAAATATGTCTATATAGATGACTGGCTGATCATCACAATTAAGTAATTCAGAATGAACGAATAAGTCATTGTCTCGATACAGACATGAAAATGAGTTTTAATCAAAGATTGATCAAAGTGACCACATTTTGCCATTATAACTTCAAAGCACAGACAAGGATCTTTTCTCTCTCTCTCTAAAAGGACTGTCGGGCTTAAAGATTCACACCAAAGGCTAGTCAAGAAGTTTCGACAGTCCTAAGAATAGGCTGCACGTTTGCTTCTTCTTGATATTTCTTCTGTCCAATTTGCTCCAGCCCAAGTTGATTTTGCATCCTTTCTTAGAAAATGAAAATAAATAGTTTACCTGTTTAAACTCCAAATTAAATTTTTTATTGACCCCAAAATTTAGGTCACTGTCGTAAATTCTTTTTGACTTCCCTCTCTTCGGATCCTGCATTGCACCATTTGAGGTTATTTGCATGACTTGGTACTGCTTGTATCTCACTAAAACATGGAATAAAAAATTATCAATATCAAATAGTTTTGATCAGCAGCATATATAAAGCTCATTGAACACAGAATTATGCATGAATGGATGACATATACCTGGCCCTGCCATATGAAGCTTATTGTGAAGCCCCTAATTCTAAAAGTCATAGATCTGCTCCTAGCAGAAACGCTTAACGCTGGTCGCCATGTTGGGTTTATGATATGGAAAGTAGGAGGCAGGTAATAGAACACTATATTGGAAGGGGAATGACTCCGCATAAAACATTTCAGAACTTTCAAAAATTCTAAAGTGCCTAATCTATCACAGGCAGTGATGTCAACTTAATTTGCAAAATGTCACAAACCTTGTGTATCATTAATTTGTTCCTCCCTTGTTCCTGCAGTCTGCATGTGTTTTTGCGGATTTGTCTCCTTTGTTTTATTGTCTGGTCTCCTCCCTCACTCCCAGGTGTTATCGCACCTTCTGAGATGATCCTGTCTCTGTAAGTTCATTGTGGTGTTCGTGTGGTGGCTGGATTGTCATGGCTCACACCCTTCTAAGCCTTCCAGTCAGTTTGTGTTTTCTAGAATTGAGTTAAACGCTTCTTCTGTGTGTTTGCGGTAATTAATGATAGAGAAAGACGTAATCACTCCTCGGAAATATATCTGACTCCAGGATTGGGACTGTAATCCTGTTAATTGTTTTTTTCTGCCTTTTTCCCTGAGTCAGCGCATTAGGAACACCTCCCAAGACTTAATTCTCAAAAATACAAATGTTCGCCGTCAAGCATAAACAGTTATGTGATTTTAATTGTGGAAACAATCCACAAAAAACTCCAGGACTGGTTGCATTCACAAGAAAAAATCAAGGATGAAATTATGATCAAAAGAAAAAAATCCTGGATCAGTATCAAATTATGATTGGTGATCAAACCCCTAACCTACAAATTAGAGGCTAAATTCACAAGTACATAGATTGCGCTTGGCACTATCTACTGCCTCGGCGTGCCTTACAGGTCAGTGTGACCAAACTATCACCTAGCAAAAATTTTGTCACAGTCAAAGCTATGTATGACCTGTACTCTAAATAGGCTTCTTGAGACACACAATTTGTCTAACCAGTTAGACTGTCCCTACACTGGTTCACCAGCTAGAACTGTCACAGTCGATGGGAAGACCGACCGAAGGTCAGCCAGATAGCGCGGTAGACAACAGTACCCCAAGAATAGCCAAAGGGGAAATATTAAAAAAAGGACACAAAATAGCTTAATGAAAATGATCAAAATAAACCAAATATAACTATGATAACTGCATGAAATACACCGCCACATAATGAAACTTAAGCAAAATAAGCTGTTCAAAACAGTATTAATAGCATGAATTGGGCAGCCACATATTGTTACTCGAGCAAAAATGAACAAAATAAACAACACAAAATGATCACTCTTGCGTGAAATAGTCTGAAAAGTAACTACAAATTAGGGACAAAATGAATCAAATGTTCAGCACCCACTATTAGCAACTGACAGTGTTCAGGCACGAAGTAAAAAATCTAAAATGAAATGAGTGAAAATATACCTACTACACAAACCACATCCTCCACGTGGGATGGTTAGGCATGTCATTTACAAACGAGAATGGCAACTTGGAAAAAAAAGAAAAAAATAAATAAATGAAACTATTGGCATAGTAGGCTATGTATTGCCCGGAGACAATTAGCCGGGGGATCATCGAGAGAATCACTTTTGAAGCACATTCACCATAGGAATATGTAAATTATCATGGCTAATGCATTCGTCTGTCACAGTCCAGCCAAGCTCTTCCACGCCCTGAGCCGGGTCCATCCTCATCACACTACTCCATGCCGCATTTTACCCCTGACCCGGCTGTGCTCCACCTGCAGACTGTTTGCCCCTGCTGCATTTAAACTCAGCACCAAGGAGCCAACTGTGCTGACTTCTCCGGCCCATGGACTCTGTTTGCTACTCCAAGTCTCTGAGTGGATTGTTTACCATGAATAGTTTTGTCATTGCCTTTTGGACTTTGTACTTCTCGCTAGATTTTTGCATCCAGACTCCCACACTGGTGGTGGTTTTTGTGTATTTTTGCTAGAAAGAAAAGTTTTTGTAAGAAGAGAAGTTAAGATGTTCAGGATTTTTTGTTCTCTCCGTATCTGATTGGTCCTGTTTGGATTTTTGCCCAGTGAAAACCAAGTTTGATTTCTTGTTCAGATCTGACTGTTTTCTGAGTATTTGCTTTTATTATAAAATTTTTGAAAAAACCCTTCTTTCCCCAGTCTGCTCTTGGATCGAGGGTCCTCTGGCGTGACGACAGCATAAACTGGGCCAAAAACGAGGCAGAAACTGCTGTTGTACCTGCAACAACAGCGGAAGTCAGGTGACTGGGAAACTGCGCTTACATTTGGCATCGTGGAGCTGCTCAGAAGACAACGGCCTGCTTTTAGAAAACACCCACAACCGCATTAGATCTTTTTGCACCAAAGCATGAGTCACAGTAATTATACAGTGCTGTGAAAAAAATAATTTGCTATTTTCTTGATTTCTTTCATTTTTGCTTATTTGACATATTTGAGATTGCAGATCATCCTGATAATTTGTATAAAAGACCAAGACTACATGAGTAAACACAAAATGCAGCCTTTAAAAGATCTTCTAATCAATTGAAGGTACAGAGTGATACCTACATCACCCATTTGAAAAATCCCCCCCCCCCAAACCTAATGACTGTGCCACACCTGGCAGTAACTACTGAGTCTTTTTCATCTCTGTGAAAATTGTTTCACCTAATCTTCTTTGCTGAATTGTTTTAATGAAGCCACATTGGAGGGTTTTTGTGCATGGATTGTCTGTTTAAGGTCATGCCAAAACATCTCAATATGATTCAAGTCAAATTTGACGAGGCCACTCTGAAGTCGTTCTGGACCTGAAGAAGGAAAGCAGACCGAGATCATCAAACTATCAACACCGTGTTTGACTGTTGGCGCGCTGCGTTAGCTGCATCCCTGATGCAACACGATGCATGTCTTCTGAAAAGTTCCACTTTTGACTCATCAGTCTACAGAATATTATCATAAAAGTCTTGGGTCATCGGGGTGTTTTTTTAGTAAAAGTGAGATAAACCTTTGTGCTCTTTTTGGTCTGCTGTGGCTATCGCCTTGCAGCTCACTCATGGATACTCTCTTTCTTGCTGTGGAATCGTGAACACTGACCTTAACTGAGGCCATTGAGGCTTATAGTTCTTCAGATATTAGTCTTTGGTGACCTCCTGGATGAGCTGTTGATATACTCATGGAGAAAATTTGGATGGCTGGCCACTCCAGGGAATGTCCATCACTGTTCCAAGTTTTCTCCATTTGTAGATGATGGTTTTCACTGTGTTTCATTGGAGTCCTAAAGCTTTTGAAATGGCTTTGTGACCCTTTATAGACTGACAGATCTCAGTGACTTCGTTTCTCGTCTGTTATTGAATTTCCTGAGATTGCAGCATCAGGTGCTGCTTTTTCCGTACTTCACATTGCCAAACAAGATGTATTTAAGCACTGTACTGGACCTTGAATTTTATTCCCAGATGCCAGGAAAAAGCAAACTTTGCATTTTATTTTTCAAAATTTTCAGGGGGAGGGACCCCCGATTCCCCTGTGGACAGGTTGGTTTTTTGACAGTCATACACAGGGCCTCTTTCAAAAGTCCTAAATTCGCCTTTGATAGACTGCATCAGGCACTGCAGATCATGAAATCATGACATAGAAAAGCAATGACATCACAACTTTAGTTCATATTGCCCAAGGGTGCAAATATTTATGGAGGGTATTGTAATATGGCTTCAGATGCATACAGGGGATGGCATTCATATGTAACAGACTGTGCAAGGGGGAATTGACTGTCCATATCTGGTGATACCATGAAAAGTGAAGATCAGGACACCAGTTGTCGTAAAAAATTTAAATCAGACTCTACATCATCAAATCATGTCACAACATCGAGCTGAGCGCACATCCCATCGCTGATTTTATCTCAAAGAGGTTATCTAGTGTCCGCAGCACAGATCAATGTACAGCTCCATGGTTATTGTAGCAATACAGCACAATCTCATCTCGATTCATCATACAGTGACGCTCTCCTGACACTACAGGGAGTCCTTTGGTGTCATTATGTGAATCCAGTGCTAAACAGGATGGGAGAAAGGGAACCGTAATTTCATTCATTTTATTACATTGATCTGAGATTGGAGCCGGGTTGAGGGAACTATAATTTCATTAATTTATTACATTGATCTGAGAGCGGGATTTGAGAAAAGGAATCGTAATTTAATTAATTTATTACATTGATCCCAGACTGGGATGGGGCTAAGTTTTATTGTTTTAGGTGATGCATTGGGAGTAGTTTGTGGTACACTCATCGTGCTGCTGCTTTGTAATGAAAGTGATCCCGGGTTTGATCCCTGACTGATACAATTTCTTGTCATGTTTATCTTTGTCATGAAATTGTGTGCATTGAAGTCTATGGGGTACCTACAGCATCCACAAACACAGGAAGGAAATCCTTTTTTTGTTTTTTGTTATCGTGACGCTCTGGGCATAACCTTATGTATGACGCCAGGGGAGTGAGAATGTGGGTGTGTGTGGGGGTGTTTGTGTGAGTCTGTGCGTGTATGTGCATGTGTGTGTGTGTATAAGCGTGTGTGCTTGTCTTCGCGTGTACGCGCGTATGTGTGTGTATGTGCATGTGTGAATGTGTTTTTGTGAGTGTATGCGCGTATGTGCATGTGTGTGTGTGTGTGTGTGTGAGTGCGCCAGTGTGTGTTCACGTGTGTGTGTGTGCGCGTACGTGCGTGAATGCGCATGTGTGCATGTGCGCGCGTACGTGCATGTGTGTGTGTGTGGGTGCGCGCATCTGTGTATACAGGCCTGTGAATATAAATCTAATAGGCTGCATCACACTGTCAGATTTTTTTTCCTGAATTTTAACTGTAACTAAATTTTGGACTAAATTAGTGTTAGCAGATCCTGTTTCCATGACTACATATTTTTGCCTTTACACTCAGTGGAAAAAAGCAAATACTTATTTCAATGCATTTATTCTCACTTATAGCCATTTTTATAGCACTACACTATGCTAATAAAAACACAATCTGACATTTGACAGACGTGAAATCATTATTTTTATTACTACTATTATTTAATTATTTTAAGCAAACATCATTCAGTATTCCAGTTTTTCCTAATTTTTTGGCCACACATCCCTCCTACCATGTTTGGTTGCCACTGAATATATTGGTGAAAAAAAATATATTTGATTTGAAATATAAAAGTCCCACAATCCCCTGCAAATGTGGGCCCTTGGCTGGAAAGTGCACACACTGTTATCAACGAGAACTGTCTAGCATCTGAATGAACATTTCATGACAGGTGATAGGATGTACTGAGTTCTCTGAAATCACTTACTCTGGTCTGAAGTTCTGCTCGGCTTAGGCTACATTAATGCATTTAGGTGGACGCATATGTATGCTGAGAAGGATGTTGATATTTACAAGACGAATGCAGGAAACGAAATCTCTTCTAGACCTCTGAAGGTGAGCTGTGGTATCTGACACCAAGACTATAGCAGCAGATCCTGTAAGTCCGGTTAGTTGTGATGTCGTGGATTTTTCAATTGGACTTGTTTTCCACCGAAAGTCCCACAAACGATTGATTGCATTGAGATCTGGGGAATTCGGAGGTCAAGCCAACACCTTGAACTCTGTCATGTTCCTTAAACTATTTGTTATCCATTTCTGCAGTGTGACAGGCAGATTATCCTGCTGAAAGAGGCCGCTGCCATCAGGGAATGCAGTCGCCAAGAAGGGGAGTACTCGGTCTGTAATAATGTATAGGTAGGTGGTGCATGTCAAAGTAACATCCACACAAATCCCAGGACCCAAGGTTTGCCAGCAGAATGGTTCCATGTCTTCCCAGGTACGCCACACACACGCAGCCGGCTGTACACATGATGTAAAAGAAAAGAAGATACATCAGATGAGGCCACCATCTTGCATTGCTCTGTGGTCCAGTTCTGATGCCTACGTCCCCACTGTAGGCGCTTTCGGTGGTGGACAGGGGTCAGCATGGGGTACGCAGCCCCACACACAACAAACTGTGATGCAGTGTGTGATCTGACACCTTTCCATCAGAACTAGCATTAACCTTTTCAGCAATTTGAGCTACTGTAGCTCTTCTGGATTGGACTACACAGGCCGGCCTTCTCTCCCCACGTGCGCCAGTGAGCCTTGGCCACCCATGGACCTGACACCGGCTCTCTGCTATTCCTTCCTTGGACCAGGTTTGTATAGGTACTGCCCACTGCAGTATGGGAACACCCCACATGAGCAGAAGTTCTGCAGATTCTCTGAGCCAGTCGTCCAGCCGTCAGTTTGGTCAGAGTCGCTCACGTCCTTACGCTTGGCCATTTTTCTTGCTTCCAACATCATCAACTTTAAGTCATCACTATTCACTCAGTGCCTAATATATCCCATTCCTTGACAGGTGCCATTTTAACGATTTGGTCAAAGTTATCGACCTGTTAGTGTTCTTAATATTCTGGTGGAAGTTCTCTTCAGCTCCCTTTTCACCTGACAGGACTGGTAGACTGGAATGAAATGACGTTCCCCAGAGTGTGGGGACTGAATGAGAGGAGAGAGATCATTCTGTCCGGTCCTGGTGTATGGCGGAGGCTCGGCGCTGGACTGCTGAAGGAACAGATATAGATGTGCAGCCTCCGAGGCAGCAGGGCCAAATGCCCCATACTTCAGCTGTGCACCTCCTGCGGCAATCACTGTGCACCACTCCATTACCTGCTGAAAGAGTCACAGTATTACGACCCAGACTGCAGGAGCTGTTTCTGGTCGGAATTTCACATCTCCTCTGAAATCTCTTATGTATCGCTTATTTCCCTTATGTAATTGATGTGGAAACTGAATTTACCTTTTGTGATGGACGACCTTGATTCTCATTTTGATCCATTGCTTTTTTGAAAAGCAAAGCCTTAAACAGCGCTGGGACTCATTTATTCATGAAAGGCTGACGAGGTTTTTAAAGGATATAAAATGTTTTGAACGATAAATGAAATGGTCTGTTTGAGTTTGTGACTGATCTCACTTTTGGAAGTTTACCACAAATGCGAACATGCACACAAGCGCACAATCACACACACACACTCAAACATGTGCACATGCGCGCACACACACACACACACACACACACACACACACACACCCACACACTCACTCACACACACCCTTGCTTTTTCAAGTTTTGTGACATTACATTGGCCTCCATTCATTCTTTGTGTGTCTCTGCAGCCTTCGCCTAATCTTAACAATAAGCAGTGCATACCGAACCCAAACCCTGACCCTAACCTTAACCTATCCCTAATTCTAACCTTACCCCAAACCCTGACCTTAACCTTAACCTATCCCTAATTCTAACCTTACCCCAAACCCTTACCCTAACCTTAAACTCTGCCTAATTCTAACCTTAACCCAAACCCTTACTCTAACCTTAACCTATCCCTAACTCTAACCTTAACCCAAACCCTTACCCTAACCTTAACCTATCCTTAATTCTAACCTTACCCCAAACCCTTACCCTAAGCTTAACCTATCCCTAATTCTAACCTTACCCCAAACCCTTACCCTAACCTTAACCTATCCCTAATTCTAACCTTACCTCTAACCTTAACTTATAAGACATAGTCTTCCTTTGTAGTCTTGAGGACACATGAAAATATCCTCACTTCCCAATAATGTCCCCTCACTGTCCGAAAAAACAAATTTTTTTTGTTCTCACTGTGTAGCAAATACAACACACACACGCACGCACGCAAGCACATGCACGCACAAGGCAACGGAAACAGCGCCTTTATAAGAATGCACTTTTATTCTTGACGACATATTTTCTTAAGGGGGAGCAGGCAGCCTTCACTTACCAAATCTTACAGGCTTTTGGAAACTGAAGCTTGACAATGAAGCAGTGCTGCTGCTCTGGAGAGAGCGAGTTGAGCAGAATACCATGGAAACAAGAAGCAAGGACTCAGTACTTTTTACTGTCAGTGCAGCATTCAAGGAAAATACAGGTATGAAAAAGCATTTAAGAACAAGCATAAAGAACACACTTCACATTTTCAGACACTGTTCTTTCTAACACTGTAAATGGTGCTCATTTTTGTCCTAATGTCTCAATACACATGCAATACAACCCTTGAGCAAAATTAGCCGCCATACTGTCGAAGTCTTTTAGGAGAAATATCCAGCGAACCCATGACCCACCAAATAGCCACCACTGCGGCAGTAAAATATATTGATTTCAATCAAGCCATGAAGTCAAGCCAGAAAACATTTGAAACATCCAGCATGACTTAAGGCTGATACATACTCCGCAAAAACAGAGAAATTTGTTCTTGTTCTCCAGGCTGCAAGAACAAAATCACGCCATTTTGTTCTCGCAGTCCTGGTTTCAGAGTTCTTGCAGCTTGTTCAGGATATCAGCTTTTTTCTCGTGTGGTGCACGAGAACTATCGTGTGATTGGTCAGATATATGGAGTGGGCATGGCCTTATGAGGACTTTCTAGGGGTTGGGCACTGGAGTTTCTCGTGAAGTATGAAATGTCCTGGTCAAAACGAACTTTTTTCTTGATCTCGCAGACCCGAGAACAAGAACAAATTGCTCTGTTCTTGTGTAGTATGTATCAAGCTTTATGCAATCCAACGCTTCATTCCTCAGCTGGGTCGTCACAGTAAATGTAAGTAAATCAATAATTCACCTTCAAGCTGTTTGGGCAGTTTACTGATGGATCTAGAACTGAGCACACCACTGTATAGCTGTACTCAATTACTGTAGATACCAGTACCGGCACAGGACTGCACATTAGGGTAAGCCAGCCCCGGTGCCGAACAGTCCCAATAGCTAGGTTTTCTTTTGAATAGTTCACTTTTTTTGCATATGTAACAGCTTGGCAGATTCAGGAGAAGAAGAAGAAGTGAATTTTTATATGTTCCCATTGACTATATTATGCAAATCATCCTGAATGAAGCTTCTACATCATTAAAACAACCATAAAATGAATGTCTGCCCTCGTTGTAGGCAGTTGTGTTCACCGACTGCATGTGTGTCATCTCTGATGCAGTTTCGCTGTTTAATCCCTCTATACCACATCATGGCTTTTTCAATACACGAGCTGTACCATCTTTGCTGAGCATACAAAGTTCTAACCAAGTTCTTGAGTTGAAGCATTTTGAAAGTGCTTCCAATCAGGTTCTCTTACATGCTAATAGAAAATAGTTGAACAGAAAAGTGCCTCCTGTTGGCTGTTTTTTGGTGTCAGTCTCATCTCAGTCGTTCACTGACAGGAGTTGCTGACACAGTTAACTCACCTCACCTAATTTCTTGGGTCTAAATGCGTGATGAGAAGTAGCTCATCCACTTGCTCTCCAGGACTAGGCTTGGCTCCTGATGCGGTGACTCTGTGGTTCTCACACTGGGTTCTGGAGGACTTCAGTTACCGTACACATATAGGGCTTTTCCACTGACACCTACTCGACTCAACTCTACTCGGTTTTTAGGGTTTTCCATTAGATGATAGTACCTGGTACCAGGTACTTTTTTAGTACCTACTTGACCGGAGTTCCAAGCAAGCTGAGTCGAGCCAAAAGACTCCAGGCAACTGATTGGCCAGGGAGTGATGCTTGCTATGATGACCCCACCCACATTGAGATGGTACTCAGTTGTCAAAGAAAACGACCAAAACCAAGTAGAGGTGAGTGGAGCAGAAGCGAATAGTGCCAAAACTGTGTGATGGAAAAGCGGCAATTGCGATCTCCTCCCACTGAGTTTGGGCACCACTGCAGGAGGTAACCTCCGCTGCCCGAGTTCTGCAGTGTTCAGCGCATATTGCAGTGCTTGGGTATCAGGCCTTACTCACACTCTGTTCTTTTTCTAGAGGAATTCGGACACCAAAGATGACATGAAGGAGTGAAATACAAATGATGATAATATGCTGAAAACGATTTGACTGCAGTGTGGTCAAGTATTTCTTACGAGGCAATGCTGACCCCTTGTGGAGGGTTGTGAAAAAGGACACTCCTTGGAAATGATGTCAAGAAGACAAGCATGCCCGACTAAAATGAAGATATGCAGGCTTATACCATTACCGTGAATGTATTTATTTCACGCTACAGCGGTTTTATGAAATGTAATATTGTGAACATTGTTGTTGTTGTCAGTTACATAGATGAGCTGAATGTAAAAATTAATCTTCCTGGTCAAGAGAAACTGCGAGCCCAAAAATCTGAGATGCGAGTTTGAGCTGTGAGCCTCGCTGTGTACTGCTGTGGGTCATTCTGTGGGGGGTGCAGAGGGCGAAATGCTTGAATATTTATTGAAATTTTCATCCCGTTTCCTTTTTAACTGGGAGTAACAGCCTCCACACTCATGTGCAAGAAATGCTGTAAATTTAATTCTGATTTATGCTGGTGCAAAAGCCTGTTTCCAAGATACTGAAGATCTGTTGCCTTTCAGTAATCATCACTATGTATTTCTGTGTTTTTGCTTGTAAATCCTCTCACTGTTGAGCTGCACTAAAGAGAGCACAAGCTCGTGCGCTGATGAACTGATTCTAGCCCTGGCGGGAATGACCCACTGTAAGTGAGAAATACGGCATATTCTTCAGGAAAGTGCGATATTCAAAGGGTCACGGGCAACAGTAATAAAGAATGGACTAATGTTCAAACAAATAAATATATAAATGGTATAGAATATGCAGTGCATATACAGTGAGTAATGCGGACGTATTGGCCCTGATTCACTCGGATGGCTAAATCTGGAATTTGTATTTCATCTCTGGCTCTTAATCAGAAGAGTCGTCAGACAGAAACTTGAAGCAGACATCAGGTGCCTCCGGCACCCTGCCAACAGGAACTCACAAGGTCTAGTGTTACATCGACTCAAAACATAGACCAGCCAAATCTCAACCAGAATGCTTGCAGCATTAGCCAATGCACAGCCAATCGTGGTCAGTAGCACCTGTATACACACCTGTTCTTTGTTATAACACACACCGTAATGCCTATAGACATTGGCACTCTCAAAGGATTATTATGTGCTTAGAAAGCTGTGACGCTCTGATCAAACTCCATCCAGTGGAGTGTGAACGGTCCTTCATAAGTGGTACTCTAAATAATACGCAGGAATGTTGAATTGATAAATAATGAATGTGTAAAATGTACTGATATATTTTTCACATGCATATAAATGAGTCACATGAGCTTACTTTCAATAGTACTGCGTCATGCAGTAACTGTAAGCCATTTTTCAGTGATTTTGTAAGTCACACGGTCATTCAATAGTTGGCCTCAGTGATGATGTCATAGCACATCAGTGACTCTGGCTGGTCAGTGGTGAAACTTGAATTAGGACCCGACTGAGTGGGGAACTGACCAGAGACGCCATCAGAGGCGTAACGAGTTCTGTACATGAGATGGGAAAAAAGGTTTCAGCTCCAGATCTGAAATCACGTGCACATGGGACTTTTTCAATGATATACACTTTAGAGGTTCAGAGTCACCGGTCGTTCAGGGTTTTTTAGCTGTTTTATTCAAACAAAGGGAAAGTACAATAGTGAATTATGTGGAACAGCTAACATGAATTTTAGGCAGCATTTCAAGTATTCTGGGCCAAAAAAGGCTTTTGACGGTTTTCTATTTTAGCAATTTCTTATGAAAGTATATTCCTTGAGATCACTGCTTCACAGATTGTCAGCATGCAGCATATTAATTTTCCTGCGGAATCACTCTCAACATATTTCCACACGGCCTGCTACATTTCTCATGGGCCCGTCTGAAGATGGGCACTCTTCACTAACTCTCCCGCTGAGCCCACAACAGCTCTTCTGCGATTAAATTAGGTGACTTGAATTAGCTACATTCTGCCTCTCCTCTGACACTCACTCGCTTATCGTGGTGGAGGAGTTTGTATGACTCTGAAGCTGTGGTGCCTGGAGCATCAGCTCCTGGTTGGGTCTCCCATTGCAGACTGAGTCCAGGGGAGGGGGGTCAGACAAAATGTGATTCACTAGACCCCTATTGATGAGTTCCCAGAAAACGTTCTGGATTAGGGACACCAGGGCACCCTCCTTGGGCCAGTCCAGGACGGGGAGCTCGTAGGCGAGCGCCTGGTGGCCAGGTTTTTCCCAGGACCCGGCCGGGCTCGGCCCAAAGAGGCTACAGGGAGCTGCCTCCACGTGGGCCCACCACCTACGAGGAGAGGAATAGGGGTCGGGTGCAGTGTAGGCCGGGTGGGAGACAGGGGCGGAGGTCCTTGCACCTCACTGACGGGGAAGGAGATTGAGCGGTACCGGCTAGATATAGTCGAACTCACCTCTACGCACATCTCTGGCTCCGGAACCAAGCTGCTTGATAGGGGTTGGACTCTCTCCTTTTCTGGAGCTGCCCAGGGTGAGAGGCGGCGAGCAGTTTGTCATGAACACAGTGTGTCGCGCTCCTTCTACAAGAGCCGCTGGAGTAGCCTCAGTGCTCCCGCAGCCCACGGAATACAGTGCCCACGCCGCCAAAATGCACTCAGCATCAACTCTCAATGACAAACTGAACATAATACATTATTATGACTCTGTTGATATTGCAAGCTTTCAGGGCGCAATCACTAGAGCATGTTTTTAATGTGGCATGTGATTTTTCTACATAAGGTATAGGCTATAAAAAAGAAATCGAGTATATGATGTAAATACTCTCTTGATAGGTTGTGCCGTGCCACCAAAGTGAAGGAGAATTACTCAAAATATGCTGCAGCGGAACAACCTGCCAACTAATCTCCATTTGGAGATGAAAAAAAACACCACTCATTACTGCTCAGTTCTGTCACGAACATGGGGATTTATCATTTTTTATTTATGTAAAATTTCATGTTCTCTGGCAGATGCCTTCTAGTTTTTATATTATTCTTATGTCTGAAGATAGATTGAAATGCTTGAAAATAATTTTCTCTGTTTTAGGGCTAAAAAGAGACCCATTCGAAGAAATGAGCTGGAATAAACACCTGGGTGATAAAAGGTCGGTCATTTTTTCGTTTCTGTCGGCATGAACACACTGGCCGCTCATGGCCAGGAAACATTGATGGAGTCGATGTAAAGCAGACCAGCGTATCACAACCGGAGACAGATCGACTAAGGCGAACACATGAATCAAACCTGCGAGCTACGTGGGCCGAGCATGTGTGAAGTGACTCAATCAAAAGACCGGTTTTCGAAATGGGAGATATTCCAGAACACGCCCGCTGTGTGGGAGGAAAGTAGTGCATTTGTTTGTCCACAAGATGGCGACACAATTTCCCTTATTTTCACAGCAGCCATCATCTGTTTTGTTCAGCTGCCAATGGCTTTTTACAGCACCATTCACTTAAGTCTTTGTATGCATTTATATGGATTCAGTTATACCACAACTGCCTTGCACGTGGGCAGTATGCACAAAATCCTGATATTCTGAGCGTTTACGTACAGTCTTAAGGACTCAGCACAGTGTTATAGAGCCTCTCACCGTTGTCTCTGCCTGATCCTGAAGACAGAGGAAGGCTTGTCGCAGGGTAACATAGTTATATAACCATTCAATGCTATCTCTGTCCTATCACAGCTTGATGGCTCATTTATACTTCAACAAAAATTATATATATCAGTGGCGGCTCATGAACTGGCAACAGGGGAGACTCAAACAATCCCTTAAAAGGAATGATTGGTCATGTCCTGCTTTCAGTCATTCATTTAAATTACCATTACAGAATCTCCGAAAACTCTCATCAGGTGTGGCCAGTTTTCATTTATAACGCATACCTGTAAACTCTCACGCATTTGGTGTGAGTTTAAGTGGCATATTTACATTCCTCTGCTGTAGTCAGCAAAAAATCAATCAACGCGTATGTAAGAGATTCTTGTGTGGCATTTAAGTCCTTGTGCATGGAGGGGTTGGAAGCAATAAAATTGCATAAAGATTTTTCAAATGATCTAATTTAATTTAAACAATCGCTTCACCACTGTTCCATGTTTTCTCTATTTGTGGATCATGGCACTGACTGTGATTCGCCGGAGTCCCAAAGCCTTAGAAATGGCTTTGTAACCCTTTCCAGACTGATAGATGTCAAAGACTTTGTTTCTCATCTCTTCTTGAATTTCTTTACGTTGCGGCATGATGTGTTGCTTTTTGAGATCATTTAGCCTACTTTGTCTGACAGGTTCTATGTAAGTGATTTCTTGATTCAGCAGGTCTGGCAGTAATCAGGCCTGAATGTGGTTGGTGAAATTGAACAAAAAAATATGCTTAATCACAGTCAATTCATGATTTAATAAGGGGGGCAATTACTTTTTTTCACGTAGGGCCAGGTAGGTTTGGATAGCTTTTTTCCCTTAATAAATGAAACCAACATTTAAAAACTCTATTTTGTTATTTTTGTCTAATATTAAAATTTATTTCATGATCTGAAACATTTAAGAGTGAAAAATATGCAAAAGAGTAATGGGGATGGGGGCAAATACTTTTTCATGGCTCTGTATATACATATATACATATACATATGTGTGTG
This sequence comes from Gymnothorax reevesii, assembly GCA_029721435.1. NCBI lineage: Eukaryota > Metazoa > Chordata > Actinopteri > Anguilliformes > Muraenidae > Gymnothorax > Gymnothorax reevesii. The sequence continues at coordinate 119,184,281 of CM056578.1, forward strand.
TGTGTGTGTGTGTGTGAGTGTGTGTGTGTGTGTGCGCATGTGTGTATTTTTTCCTCATGCTATTTTTTAATTATTTTCACACTGACAGCAAACATATCACTACACTGAATTAGGGAATCAATTGATGAAAATATGGAACTTGATACAACCCCATTTCCAAAAAAGTTGGGACACTTTGTAAAATGTAGATAAAAACAGAATGCAATGACTTTCAAATCATTTGATCTTTAAATTTATTTGTACAAAGAAAATATATCAGATGTTGAGATATTTTACTGTTTTTCAGAAAATATGTGTTTATTTTGAATTTGATGTTTGCAACACGTTTCAAAAAAGTTGGCAGAGTGGCATGCTTCCCTCTGTGCTGCATCATGTCCTCTTCAATCAACACTCTGCAAGCGCGCTGTAATACTTTGCAACCTCCTTTGTCATATTTTTCAGTTCATAATCCACCAAATATTGTCAGTGTGTGACAGGTCTGGACTGCAGGCAGACCACTTTAGCACCATGCGCAACATGGTCTTTTACTACAGGGACATGATGTTGTAATACATGCAGAGTGTGGTGTTTGGCAAGGTGTTGCTGAAATGAGCAAGGCCTTCCCTTAAAACAGGCATCTGGATGGCAGTAAATGGTGCACCAAAGCTTGTAAATATTGTTCACCATTTATGGTGTCTTCACGGATGCGCAAATTTCCCATGCCATCTTTGCACCCCAACACGATCATGGATGCTGGCTCTAGAATCCTGAGCTGATAACAGGCTGGATGGCCTCGTCTTTAGCCCAGAGGACTTGGCCTGCATATTTCCAAAAAGAATTTCACGTTTTGATTAGTCAGACCACAGGGCAGTTTTCCACCTTGCCTCTGTACATTTCAAATGAGCTCAGGTCCAGAGAAGATTGCGGTGTTTCTGGATCTTGTTTTAACTTTCATTTGTGGATGCAGTGACAAACTTACTGACAGTGGTCTACAGAAGTGTTCCTCAGTCCATGCAGTGACTCCCACCGCAGAATCCTGTCTGTTTTTAATGGAGTCCCACCTGAGGACCTGAAAATTATAGCCATTTGAAGTTAGATTTTGGCCTTGTCCCATGCGCACAGAGATCTTTCTGGATTCTCTGAATCGTTTCATGATATTACATACCAGAGAGGATAGAATCCCCAAATTGTTTGCTATTTTAAGTTGGAAACATTATTCTTAATTTGTTGAACTATTTCCCCATGCAGTCTTTCACAGAGTGGTAAAGGCTTCACCATATTTACTTATGAAAGAGGTTTTATACCCAGTCATGATGCTGACCGGTTGCTAAATAATCCAATTAGCTGTGAGATGTCCTGCCAGTTGTCTTTTTCAAGCATCATCAAACTTTTCCAGGCTTTTATCGTCCCATCCCAACTAAAACATGTTGCTGGCATCAAATTCAAAATTAATATATACTTTTCTAAAAAACACAGTGTCCCAACTTTTTTGGAAATGCAGGTGTATTTAAGGCCATCGGTGAGGATTGTTCTGTTTGCTTCTTTAATTCTGCATGATTAGAATTCTCATTTTCTGAATAACAAGAGTTTCTCGTTTTTCTGTAGAAATCAGAGCACAGCACTCTGATCTCACGCTGAGATGATGCCCTGGTTCTCAGCTCATCCATTTCATTGGTAAGGCATGCTCTCGGACACTCCAATGGCTGATAGTTGAAAGGCCATCAGGACATTTTCACAAAATAAACATAAAACAGTGACCAACAGTTGCTTGTATCTATGCCCAGCCTCTGGCGGAGCTGATATTTGTCTAAACTCTAGACCAAAGAAGACAGCATATGTGCTCAGGAGGGTGGCTTCAACAGCTTGTGCTTGAAAACTGATTGACACTGCGTTAGAAACTCCTCCTGGCTCTGATTGGCTAAATTTCCTCGGGCACAGTGGATTCTTGCCAATGCGATAAGGAGCAATGGGCGGCGCCAAATCTACCTGATTTTTATTATTTTTTTACAGTACTTTTTTAAGTACGACTGTCAGTATACAGCAGGGGTGTCAAACTGACCCGTAAACGGGCCAAGAGGCTGCAGGTTTTCACTCCAAAAATGCAGAAGCGCACCTGATACTACTAATCAGTTGTGCAGGCCTGGATCAGTTGATTAAATCAGTGCTTTCAGGTGAGCTTCTGCTTGGTAGGATTGAAGACCCACAGGCTCTTAGCCCGGTTTACAGGTCAGTTTGACACCCCTGGTATAGAGTGTAAATGTTTCAGCAATCATTGACATAAATTTTTTTTTAATATATATATGTTATACACTGCCCTTTAAATAGAAATGTCCTATGAAGTCCAAAGGACTCTCAGTAGACTTTTGGAAACTTACTGTCTCAGGAGATAGAGCTGGGGAAGCTTAGCATGTCACCAGCCATACTGGGTTCCATCATTAAAAAATTAAAAAAGTTTTGAACCAGCAAGACACATCTTAGTGTTGGCCATGGTGCAGACTCAGTGTCTGGACTAGTAGAGCCTTAGGCCTGTATTCAGAAACGACACTCACACTCACCCTCGACTCGCCATATAGTGAGTACGACTGAAATGTAACTGGAGTGTGAGAAAGAGATCGACCGACCACTAACCGAGGGAGCGGTCCCACTCCTCGCCAGTTGCTATTCACAAACGCCACTCGAGCATAACTGACAGTAGTGGGCACTGAATAAAACAGGCGGTGCGTCGGCTGCTGCAAAGGGACGCTCAGTCCTCACCCTTCAGTGCTAAATGACCTAAACCTGTCGCGGTTTACTTTTCTTGATTAGAAAGTTTCTCAGATTAATGGGTAAAACGACAATGAAATTTATTTTTAATAGCGTTGTTATACATTGCTTCAAAAAATTGAGGCGTTTCTTTCGCACATAAATGACGACGTGAATATCTGCATGTCTTCATAAATTCTGTGGCCGAATGGCTCGCGAAAGGTGCAGGACAGCCCGCGAGGCTCACGAAGCAAGAACTTGTGAAACGTGCCGGACATTTCCTTCTACATTCAGCGATTAATAATGTAGAAAAGAATGGAGTTTCGTGACTTCCAGCTACATGAGCCTTGCAGACTAATCCCCACGCGCCCCACAAGCTGCTGAGCGCAGAATTTTCCAACCCATCAGTAAAGAAAAGCGCGAGAAATCCGAATGTATGAGAGTGGACAGATATGCGTCATTAATGAAAACTGGCCACCCCTGATAATGATGAGAGTTTTCGGAGTTTCTGCAATGGTGATTTAATTAATTGAAAACCGCAATAATTATCAGTGCTCTTTCTAACTGCGGTCAAGATATCACCAGTTCACAACTTAACAAGTACAACTTACGGCACATGATAATCATTAGGATTTTTGGAGTTTTATAAAACCATTGAAAACAGGTCATGTCCAATCATTTTTTTTTTTTTTTTTTTTTTTTAATAAAAAATTTGGCATCTCCAATCCCATCCGAATTTGGAATGCCCAATTGGGGAACTATGTACAAAGCTTGCTCGTATGCGACCCCTTGCTGCCAACTCAGGATAGTGAAGACAGTTCACGGCTCTCCTCCGAAGCACGTGCCTGTCAGCCACTGATTCTTATACACTCGCTGGTTGAATCTTCGCAAGTTCAGAGCGAGGGCGGAGGATACCCGGACATGAACCAAGCCGGATTCTTTCTGACGAGCGCCCGTCTGGCCGACAGGAGGCGCTGGAGCAACGAACAAAGCTGTTATCGAATGCCAAAATCCGGCAGTCCCTTCCCAATTTGTAACCCTGTAGCGCGATAGCCAATTGTGCGCTACTCTGAAGAAGCTGCCGACCCCTGCCGGTGGGTACGCTGAGGCTCGAACCCGCGACGTGGTGATCACCTCTGCTCTGCAGCATAGTGCCTTAATCGTGTGAGCCACCCGGCAGCCCCGTCCAATCATTATTTTTAAGGGATGGTTTTAAGCTTCCCCTATTGCCAGTTCACCAGTAGCCACTGGTGGGTACACAAATGCTAACCTCGAGTTCACCACTGTGCAGTTCGTAACCTCTGTAGCCAGGTGATCAGTCAGCAAGTTACCGGCATCATTATCATCATTAGAGTTAAAATTTGCGTAGTTGCGATTGCGTCGAGCACGTGGCTGTAAATGATCCAGAGTTTCTAATGTTTGTAACCACCTGAAAGCCAAGACAACGAAATACCGGCGCAAGTTAGTGCGGCTCAAGGGAGGTGTTCTCTGCACTCAACCTTCACTCAGGAAGAGACGCTATTTTCCGTGTGATGGTCTCTGAAAGCAAATGAGTGTTACGACAACCTCTGACTCGTTTAGTATAACCTGAAACTAACTAAGTTTTAGTACTCACTCGCACTCAATTATTGTGAGTGTCGTTTCTGAATACGGGCCTTAGTCAGGGAGCTGACTGGCCTAATGAAGTTTCAGATTTTGGGCGGTCCTGTGTTTAGCTTAAAAAATTTTGAGATGTCCTCTGTAAAAATGGGAGAACCTGCTAGAAGGAGAACTGTCCCAGAGGTGCTCCCTCGATTAAGATCCTGAGATAGAATGGCTCAGTGGAAGTCACGCCTGAGGAAGGCATTAGGCTGCCTGGCCAGTGTTTGCCAAATCACACTGGAAGGACTCTGACGGTATTAAGATTTTCTGATCTGATGAGGCAGAAATTGAATTTATTGGGCCAAACTCCAAGCACTGGGTCAGGTAAAACCCAGGTGCAGCTCATTAACTAGCTAATATCCTCCCAGCAGTGCAGAATACTGACAGGAGCAGGGACAGGGAGGCTGGTCAGAATGAAAGGGAACATGAATACAGCTAAATACTGCTCCTTAGTGCACATGACCGCTGACCGCAGCGAGGGTTCACCTTTCAGTATGAAGTGAAACATATCGTTAGCCTCGTAGCATAACTGCCAATCTCATTTGTTAAGATTTTTTTTTCAGTTTATTATTATTTAAGAGAATGGATTTTATTTTTAATTTCTTTAAGTTTTGAGAAAAAATGAAAAAAAAAAGCAGAACAGGCAGCCAATTCAATATTGCAATTTGGCAAAAATATGACTAAGGCAATTATGCTGTGAGGCTAATGATATAGACAATGACCCAGAGCTAAGGCAATGCTGGAGTGGCTCCAGGATACGTCTCTGAATGTCCTTGAGTGGCCCAGCCAAACCCCATAAAACATCTGTGGAGAGACCAGAATATGGCAGTTTTCCCCGTCTCATCTAATACAGAGGGAGAGGATGTGCCGGGAAGAAGTGAGACTTCCTAAATCTAGGCGTACGAAGTGTGCAGAGACTGACTGCAGAAGACTTCAAAAGCTGTAATTTCTGTCGATGCTGCTTCAACAAAATAGATTGTGAAAGGGTGTGAAAGTATAAGATGTCAATGTTTGGGTTCCCACCACTGTCCTTGCTCTAAACCAGTACAAACTCGGCCCTGGGGGCGCTCCTGTGCGTGCTGGTTTTCGTTCCAACCTCAATTGCAATTCCAGAATTTTAACAAGCAGTTACTTCGTCTCAATTAGGAGTATGTTCATATGCCTACAGAGTACATGCCATGAGGAATAAAAATTTCATATCTACATTGTAACACATTGCAAACAACTGCATGATCAACTACACCGGGGATAAAAACCGACAAATTTAGTCAAAGTAAATCATCAATACGCTCCTTACAGATGAGATTGTGGTCACTTCATCTCAGAAACTCATTATTTATTCGCCAAACAAATGAGTCACACCTGCTTCATGTCATCTTTGTTATTAAGTTCAGGCAAATTACTCGGAAAGAACTGTAAACATTTGTGTTCAGCACTTAATCTGGAGCTAATTGATTTGCTCAGTGTCAAATTTGATTTGTTTTAAAAAATATTCTTTACCTGAAATCGCTGACACTCGAGAAAAATAAACACAATATGTTCAAGAGTATTTAATTCATTATGGCACTTGCAGAAACATCCGTAAAACCGCAAAGAAGGTAAACAATTGCTTTAGATATGAAATGCTTCTAATTAGGACTGTTGTGTTCTGGCCTTTGGCCAGGACAGCATTTATGGTTTTAACAGTTTCATGTTTCAAGATTTCATAGTTCATAGTTTCATGTTCCATAGTTCATGTTTCATGTCACAGTTTTAACAGTTTCTTGTTTCAGGGTTTTTCATTCCATGTCCATGTTTTTACTTTTCCATGTTTTTGTTTTCGCCAGGTCTGCCATGCCACTCCACCGCTTGTCTGCGTTCCGCCCCGTGCCTTCGTTGTTGCACATTTCTGAGCTATGGTTGGCTTTGGTATTTCCCCTTCCTTCTGTGCTGTGCTGATTCGGGGCTCTCTAAGCTTAATTGGCAATTAACTGTTTTTAAGTTACTAACATTTACTAACACTCACTGGGTTGGTGTAATTCTTAGATAGGCACATTACTAATACTACTAATTTAGACAGGGAGTTTATTGTCATGATTCCTGCTTTGCTATTTCAAGATCTTGCTGTGCTTTTCTGTTCTTAACATTCATGCTTGCTTCCAAACTGCATACTTAATTGGTACTTAAGCTGAGCACGCTCATTCTCTTAATGAGCAGGTCATGTCATCCAATCTCTGTCCATGTCTTGATCTTGCCATGCCTCTTGTTTCTCTCTCTCTCCAGGTGTTACCCCTCATGTCATGATTTCCAAGCCTTTATCTGGATGCGGTGGAAGTTGGCTGGCAGACAGTGTCTCAAGTTTGTTTCTAGTCGCGTCTCGTTTAGCCAAGTTCTTGTCAAGTTCCCTAGTATTTGTCCTAGCCTCTCGTCTTGTGTATATATATATATATTTAGTATTGTTATTTATTTTTCTTGAGTATCTTGCCTGGAGTTTCCAGTGCCTTTTTGTTTTTTGCCTTTTTGCATTTATTGTTTATAGCTCTGTGTAGCATACTTTAGTTTGTTTTTTGCAACCCTTTGGGCCAAGTTTTTTGTTGGCCCTCGTGCCTGTTTTGTTTTGTTTGGTAATAAATCCTCATTCCCTTCTCCCCGCATCTGGTGTCTTACTGATCCCATATCAAGGACAAATAAACAGCTTGTTAAAATCCTACAATTTAGTCTGTGATTAAAAAAAAAAAAGACAGAAAAAACCAGCAGACACCGGGAGGTGTCCGGACCGAGTTGGAGAAACACTTCTCTAAACCACAATTACACTGCCAGGCCCAAAGAGGCCGCTCGCTATAATTTTTTGGTGGACCATTTTGTGCTTTGATCACAGGGTTTTCATCGCAGCATTATTTCAACAATCTTATGCAATGTTCCAACATTTATTTCTATCCAATATCACATGAATTTTTTTGGTTGATATCTAGTATTGATGACGGGAGAGTCAAACCACTCGGTAAAGCCTTCTCCTGCACAGACCATAGACTCTGTGGTGGCCAATTCATCTGCGAGATTTAGTCCTCATGTACCAATTTGTCACATTTTGTCATTCGGGAATATGCCTGTCGTAATGCGAATAGAAGCAACTAGATGGCAGTATTGACCTTTCTTGTGTTAAACCCAGACTGGAGCTAGGTTTGGGCATGTCTTGGGCATGTCTGGGACAAGTCCCAGTGAAAAAAAAAGAGGTCTAAATGTGGGAGGGGTCTGCAAAAGAGTATATAAGGAAGAAAATTGAGGGAGTGGAGTAGTAGGAGAAATTGCAAGGAGAAGGATACATGTGACCAGACCTGTCATTCTGTTCAAGACCTGTGAAGTTTTTAGTGGATTTTTGCCTGTGTTGGAGCATTTTCCTCACCCAGGACATCACCAAGCAACCCCACCAAAGGGACTGTAAATATGTTTGTTCTTGTATTTAACAATCTTAGTCAGTAGAGTAGTTCAGTGTTAATTGCCTTTGTTTAATTAAATCCGTTGAAGTTTTTAAAGTTGTGTCTGTCATCCCCTGCTGTTGTAAATGTAATAAGAAATTGGGGCCATAACACTGTGCCATCAGGGATTTAAAAATCCATCAATGAGACAACCCGGTCGTTAACTTCAATCGGATTTATAGCTGCATAATGTTGCTGAGCCTAGACAAAAGAACCCAGTTCATAACACTGCTTCCAGAGGCTTGTTCAGTGGGCACTTCATGGGTGCATCGCTTCATGGGCTTCCTTTCTTACTCTGATGCATCACTGCAATGGAATAGGGTGAATCCAGATCCATCACTACACACTGTCTTTTCCACAACTGCGAATTCTCTGTATTCCCGAGCAAACTGAATTTGTTCCCCCCGGATTAGCCTCACTAACAGGTGGCGTTTATGTAGCCACATAGCTGTTTCGTCCCTTGCGGTCCCAATCCTGCAAGTTCTTGTTGCATTGCATTTGTGGATTTGCTTACTTTTACAATTCAACAGTTATGAGTTCTGCTGCTATTTTTTCCAACAATCAGACCTCACCAAGCGTTTGATCTCCGATTGTGATCGTTCGCGATTTTTTCTGACCCATTTCATCCACAAAGATGACGATTTGCCACAATCCATTCAACATTTAATCATAATGCATTGGCCAGTTCTTAAACCAGTTCCAGTGATTTCAGCAACCACCTAAGTTTTTTCCTTTGCTGGATGAAGGCCAATAATTCGCCCCTCTTGAAACTCAGAGCCATCCTCTCACAACCATGAGATGCATCTACTGATATGGTTATTTAAAAAAAAAGCTTTCATTCAATCCTTTATCTGACCAGATAAAATCAATTGAGACCAACGTCTATTTTTAATGGTGATCTGGCTAGAGCTACAGACAGCATCTTGCATATTTACTAATCTAAATCCAAATGTGGACTTTTTACTTTGCCAGACAGTGTACGCTGTCATTACCACACTTATCTCTGTGAAATTGAAACTCCATTCATTTATCATATTTTAAAAGGCACAATTTTTGCTAGATTATCATACTCTCTGCCAATTTTGAGACTTTTGTTGATTTCTGAGGTCCTTGACCATTCTAAATCAATTTTTATGGGCCATCGGTCCGCATTTATGATGAGTCACATGATCCCGCAAAGGGAAGAGATGTCATCTGTGCTGTAGACAACCCACTAGGGCAACTAATGTTCAGCTAAACTATTAGGATCGTAAAAATCAACATGTGTCTTGCATGATTTCATACTGTAACACACTGACACTATAGCACTTACTCTACAAGAGACGTCATTTTCATCCCGCTGGCTGAAGTTTCTTTCTGGTATCCTTTCGGGATCCAGCAGTATATTAGGAATGCAGTAGTACAATCTGTACGTCAGGCAATTGTCCAAGAGGCAGACACTGTGCACCAGATAATCAGGCTACACATAATTATGTGCTAGGCTACACTTTGATGTCGATTTGACTTCATTCATTATGCTATCCTGAGCTGACATCCAACAAGCACATTAGATTATGTTCGGCATTTGGCCAGGCTAGAGTAAAACAATAATATGATCTGACAAAGAGAAAGAGACTAGAATACAAGACAAGAGTCAAGACACAGCGGCAGCATGCAACTATACGCACAGCAGCAGCTGGGGGAAGCACTTTCACACTGGACGCGAAACGAATTTTTAGTACGACAGATTACAAGTCAATGCAAAGACGCGAATACACGGGTTTCGCGTCCGGAGTGAAAGCAGCTTAATAGAGCGCTGGCGAAGAGAAGGCGTTGTACGTGTAGAATGCAAGCCAAAGCCTGCTTAGTGCTAGCTGCAGCCAGCGCTCTATTAAGCTATATGGTGTCTAAAACGAAAGCCCTGCTGAAGCGCTCGCGTAGCTAGTTCATTAGCAGCCTACGTTCATTTACTTCCATTTTTCAGTGCCCGGTCTGCTCTTCTTTCTCTCCTTTTCCTTGGTGCTTCTCTCCTCGAATGGACTTTTGATTTTCGGGATAGCATCTGGCTTGATTTTTCTCCTCTTTTTTGAAGTGGTCGCTACAAATCACACTATTGTCGCTTGATCCTTGCCATTTTGCTCGAGTCAGTTTCACCCGAGACGCCCAAATTTTGCTTATTTTTTCATCTTTTGGAAATCGATGAAAGCTGACTCCTCCTTTGGATACGTTACTATAACCTGCTGCAGTGCATCTGGTAGTCATTTGCTCCGCCGTTTCCCGAAATTTCGCGAGGAAATAACGATTTTATAAATCTACTGCAGTTCGTGTCTCATAGGCAGTATAGAAAAACGAGCGCCACTGAGCTCGTCTCGTTCTTTATATGACGTCAGTGTCAATCCCACGGAAGTTGGACCTAATTGTGGGCGGGCTGAAAATCAAGGTCTGCCATCAGAAAACAAGCCTAAAATTATTACTGTGTGTATTTTCCTGGGAATTTTTGGCGCAGACATAGTTTACAAGTACAGAACTATGGAATTAGTGTCAATGTACCCAGTAATCGAAGGTTCCTTTAAGTCAATTTCTGCTACATATCAAGATATACTAACTTGCAGTTTTTGCGCACGGACAAACCCACAATCTTGGGCTCAATTTCTTCCCTCACAATTTAAATATCATAAAAAATCTTGAAAATACATTATTTTTCAGTGAGCTTTCGACTTATTGGCAAGTAATTGCATCTACATACTGGCCTTCCCTGAAAATGCCGAAATCAGACGATAGTGGCATGCGGCATGATGTCTTTAAATCAAACTTATACAACTCATTATGACATCTGCTTACGTTATAATAGTCTAACAAATAACAAAGTTCCTACTGTAGGCTGATTCGTGTTATACTTTTGTAATATTAAAGCAAGAACAAAGACTTTACAATCGCCATGCGTCAAGGTAGCAATTATAAACAAGGTAGCAGAAATCGTCCGGAAACTGGTTATATTTAGCAAGCCACTGGCTGCATCTCGACGCCATAAATGGGATGATAATTACTGATAATTACTGGGGTTCTTAGCATCTGAGACATGATGGTACAATACTTGACAGACCATGTGATGTTTTGCCAGTCCTTTATGGTCCAATCTTGCGGAGTTTTCACCCTCTGAAGCCTTATTTTCCCAAGAGGAATGCAGTGTGGCCTTCTGTTGCTGTAGCCTGTGTACTTCAAGGTTAAATGCATTGAGTGCTTAGAGAAGTTCATCTGACCATTTATCTATCATTAAATCATTGAAACTAGGATTTACTGGGAACTGTTGTTTGTGAAAATGGAAAGATACCACTTGGGTTTTGAGATTCTAACTTCCCCATGTGGCACCAGGAATCCTTTTAGGGTCAAAGTCACAAGCAGTAATTTCAAAGGTTTCAAACACATTTGAGACAATTCTGTGAGGCAAAGACACTACCAAGAATCATTAAACAAAAAGTTTCTAAATTTCATACATGAGCTGTGAACGGTTAAAAACTAACCAAAGTTAACTCATTAATAACCATTATCCCATTTTTGGGATGCAGCATATTTTAACTTCTGTAACCCAAGTAAATGTGTTACTGTGACTAAGCTGCTGTAGGTCAATTAACGGAAGTAACTCACCTTCAGGAAAAGTGCTTATGAGAGAAGCATCCTTTAACAGCACTAGTGGGAGCCGCCATTTGCATGAATTTATTGATTCTGTAACTGCACTCTGCGATGCTCTGAAAGGTGAAAGCATCGCATAGCATATTTTCCGAGACACATTTTTAAATGCACTAAGAAGAAAAATTGGAGATTATAGATGATGTAAATATGTTTTTCTCAGAATGATGACTTTTTATGCTTTAAACAATCTGAATAAATTTGTGATGCGACATACAAATTGGGGGTTCTCAATTACAAAAAAAGAATTTTCACCATAATTTAACCTCAAACCCAAACGCTCCCGATACCAGGGGCAATCATTGTGCATCATAAAATACAGCCTGTTTCTGAATAGCATAGTCTTCATATGGCATATCCACTTAACGGGAATAAACTCAGCAAAAAGCACAATACCCATTTTTACCTAAACTGAACACAGTTTAAGCACTAAGGAAGTAAATAAGCATCTAGCAAAATGTAGGATAAAATAATATCGGTGGTTGATTGTCAGCGTTTCTAGTGAATTTGTGCTATCCTTATGAACGACACATTAAATGACGGAGGAAAGTCCACAGAATCCAACGATGTAAGCCATGTCATCTTATACCGAAACCACACTTAAAGAACAGCAGGCATGCACTTTACATTCTACAGCCATGAGGGAATAGTTTTTCTTACCTTTGATATTTCTTAATAAAAAACTGTTTTTGAGTGTAAAACTGCACTTGCTATTGTTAGCTCAATGAGTCTGTGTTATATTGAAACAAGATCTGCAGTCTCCATGCATGTTTTTTTTTTTTTTTAACCGGGGCGCTGCTTTAAATAATATAAGGTCCTGAGCATTCTGCTTGTACCAATGTATTTTCCTCTCTGTGATCTGCTTGTGATGCTGTCAGTAAGACTTTGATTTGGCCGTTTGGTTCGATGGGCTCTGATGTTTCCAACAAGCCCTGAACCACCTTCATCACACAAACCTTGCCTGAGATACAGCCTTGCTTTCTCAGTGCTTCGAACTGAGGAGTTCATACTGCCTTTCACATGCACTTAAATAGCTCAAGAATGTAAACGCTTACATGGTTTGTTTGTTGTATTTTTGACATAATTACCCATTAAATATTCAGCAGTCATCTTTAAAGTCTTTTCTGACTGAGAATCCTTGCATAATTACACACAGACACTAAGACAAGCACTCAAGCTCTCTGCATGATGTGTTTTGCTGACTCACTCTTGAAATTTACAGTGTGGTGTGCACTGTTCATTCAGGTAGCATAGTGGCTAAGGTGTTGTGTTCATATGTAGCAGATCTGATGTTCAAATCTTGATTGAGCCTGAGGAAATCTTTTTTTAGAGCAGCAAAAATAATTACTGGGGTTTTTGTTGTTTTTACTTTTTACCATTTTTGACCTTATTTTTGTTAATAATTTTGTTTATTTGCTTATTTCATTGAAAATTAATCTGCTCCAGTGGAGTGTAACTTCATTTCCTTTGTATGTATTTGAATGGAAAAATGTATACAAAAATGAATAAAAAACAAACATATAAAATTGTAATCAGATGGAATGTATGCTTGTAGTGACATATGGTGATATTATATGAGTTTTACAATTTGGTACCTGAAAAATGTCAAATGACACAGTGTCCATTAAGAGAGGTCACCAAGACATTTCTGAACTAAAACCTCTATAATTTTGCTCTGATTTACTCGATTAGGATAAACTTGGGCACAAATAATGGTGAGATTCTGTGCAGTAATTTTTGAAAGGTTTCAGACTGCAACTAAATAAATCAAAAGTGATAAAAGTTAAATTTTGTTAGGCACAAATGTGATATCTCATTTATGCTGTGTTCCATTTTCATTTACCAGTGACATACGTACTGATTTTTACACCACGACAAAAATCCCCAAGATATTACTTTTATTATGATACTAAGATTATTGAAATGGACCCAGTAGTAGCAGAGATATACTCATTTCATTTAGGGCGTGTCATCTTCAAAGCAGAGGCTCAGGGCATCAGAGGTTGTGTTACATGTTCATTGGACACCTTATCTGATTATAAAATGTAACTGTCACTTAGAAAATAAATTTGGGTTAATATTTGTTGTGATTTTCTTGTGCCTGCAAAATTATGATCACCGTCCTGAAATTGTATGAGATAAATGGCTGATAGCTCAAAGTCTGACGTATGTCTGTCTGTCCGTCTGTCCGTGTAATCCCAGACAGCCTTGAGGATGTAAAGATCAGGGCTCTGCCATGGCTGTAGTGTCAGTCTATGCCATATTTAATGGAACGCAAACTTTTAGTCAGGGACTGGCAAAAAGATAAAGCCAATAGTAGGATCAGGTTCAAAAAAAGATGGATGTTTACAAGGATGGTACTCAGTGCGAGGTTAGGCGACAGCAGGCAGATCTGTGGAGAGAGCAGGCCAAATACAGTTGGTGGGCAGGCAAAGGTCACGCAATGGCATGCGGTGTTCAGGCAGTTACGCAAAGCGAAGTCGAAGGTCTGGTACGGAGTCGATTCCAAGTGGTCAATCCAGCAGGGTTATAGACACAGGAAGGTGGAATGATGACTCTGCCAATATGAACTCATTACAGAACGAGGAACTGACAAAGGGAGGATACAGGAAGAGAAACTAGATGGAGAGCAGGCCTGCCTCCACATTGTGGGCAATGAAATTAATCCTGTCTCTCGGGGCTTTTAGCAAATGGAAGCATTTCACTGACAGCATGCATTTTTTTTGTGATTAATCGCCGCCATTTCTCTTGTAAATTGCGCAATAAACCAAAACAAAAAAAAAAAACCCTTGACTGATATTGGGACTCAAATTTATGTCACAGATGAAAAGAGGATGAGGATAGGGCTGGAGGGAGAGGGACTGATGTTTTGGAAACACATAAAGCATCGCAGGACGGCATTATTTCCATGTTTTCAGGTCACAAGTTTATTACTATTACAGGAAAGAACTTAATGAATTCTGTGGGCCATCACTTTACACAACTCTCTGGAACAGCCACTGTATTTCAACTCCACACTGCTGTTACTGGCTGGATTTAAATGCTAATGCAATATAAACATTTGGTTTCTCTGAATCGGTTGATGTACCACACTAACTGCACAAGAGGATGAGTATGAGTAAAATTCTACATCCTAGTCATTTTTCATGAACAAATAACCAGTTTTTGTAAATAAGTTCAGCTTGGACTGAAAAACGCTGGAAAAAACTCAAAGTGTCATTTCGCCTTGTTTTAATTTCCACATCGGGCCTGAATTATTCCTCAATTAAAAGCAGTGACCAGAGCGAGGCGGGTGGTCAGGCTCGGAGATTGCATTCCGATGAGCTGGGGATTCGTCGTTATTTGGCCGAGAGATGGGGGGTTGTCTGGGGGCTGGCACAGCGTTAAAGGCCGCAGTGATGGGAGACCTCAGCCAGCCCGGGCCCGGGGGATGGGAAGTACCTGTCAGAACGGCGGGACAGAGCGAGGATTGTGGTGGCGTCCCGAGGCAGCTGGGGACGGACAGAAGGGGCTCAGTCTGGAGGAGGAAGCAGCCCCTGCTGAGGGGGGGGGGAGGGAGGCGGAGACAATGATCCGCTCAGTGCAGCAGAGATGGGCAGATACAAGGTCACCGTGACGACGGACGCTTGCTGCCGCTTGCGCTTTAGACGTGACGATGAGCAAGAAGAGCTGCGGAATTACGGCGAAGTGGATCAAGGGTAACATCATGCTTGACGCATAGCCACGTTATGTTATTGGATAAATAGATACATGACCATGCTGAGAGTTTAACTGAAGGAATATTGGTGTCTAATTGATTGGATGTTTTGAATGAGCCTATTTCAGACGCAAACTGTTATTCACATACTGTTCAATGTCTGAATAACGGTACAATATAAGACCATTTTCAGCCAGTTGTATGTGGTCTGTCGTCCTCAGAATTAGTTCTGATTCTATAGAATTTAATAAATAAATAAAGTTTCCCAGTTTCCTCTATTGTTCCTTATTTGTCATATGTAATGTTTTAGATCTTCCACTTATTTTATTTTAAGACAAAGGCAATGTGAGTAAACACAAAATTCAACTTTTAATTGATAAAATATTGTGCAAAGAGTGCAATTAAATGTTTGAGACAACAAGCAATTACATCCCTGTAGTGGAATTTCGGTCCACTCTTCATTGAAGAATTGTTTTCATTCAGCCACATTGGAGGGTTCTCAAGGATGAATGTTGGTTAGTTTCACAGCATATGTCCAGGGAACCATGTCTTCTAAAAAGCTCTGCTTTTGAATTATCTGAATGACAGAATATTATCCGAAAGTACTGAGGGTCATTTAGGTGTTTCTTGGCAAATGTGAGATGAGCCTGTGTGTTCTTTTGGTCAGCAGTAATTTTCACCAAGTAGCTCTTATGTGATTGCGGTCTTTGGCCAGTCTCTTTCATATCGTGGAATCATGAACACTGAGCTTAACCCTTTGAGCGCTGAATACATTTTCAACGAATTAAAAATGTAGTTATCCTGAGCTGTTGAAAACGTATCATGTGGCAACTTGTTTAAAAGAGCTGCCCTTGCGGGAGCTCTTTTAATCGAGTTGCCACATGATAGGTTTTCAACAGCATATGATTTTTTTATATCTTACATAGTTGCCCACGGCACTGAAAGGGTTAACCAAGGCAAGTGAGGCCTGCAGTTCTGGATTCATTTGTGACATCCCAGATGACTCATTGATGCGGTCCTGGAGGAAAGTGGGTCGGCCACTCTTAACAAGATTGATCACTGTTCCAGGTTTTCTCCATTTGTAGATAATGGTTATCATTATGATTTTCCAGAGTCCCAGAGCCTTTGAAATGCCTTTGCAACCCTGTCGAGGCAGACAGATGTCAAAGACTTTGTTTCTCATCTGTTTTTGAATTTCTTAAGATTGCAGCAACTTGTGCTGCTCTTTGCCCATTGGAAATATCACCTTCAGCGGTGGCCACCGACTGTGCTGCCAAAAAAGTGCCGCTAATTAGGGCCTTTAAAATTGAATAACTCTGGACTGGTGTAAAATTGAATAACTCTGGACTGGGTGGATGTATTTTGACAAATTAGGTGTCATTCTGTCATTTGGGATCTAAGGCTCTAGCCAACAAAACGATTGTTATTGCTAATAAAGCATTTTAGAAAAACTGATCAAAGTGTCTTCTTTATACAGTAAGTTGAGGCTCGGTGGCAATGTATTTTACTCTTTGTTGTTTTACTGGAGGCGTCGCTCCGTAATGACCTTTAGTTCTATGTGCTGAGCCCCCTGTATGAGGATTGTGTGATAATAGGGCAGGAGAGATAAATGCCAGAGTCGTGTTTGTTTATATCATGCATTGGTTTTACAGTATTTTAATTCACGTACCGTTCTTTTATGGACCCCGACTGATGGTGCAGTTCTTTTATTCATTCATTGCTGATAGTTTTGCGTCTAATTTTCAATTTGTTTTCCCCTCCTTGTTTATTATTTTTTTTCCAGTATTAGCCAGTTTAGTTCCATTTTGGTGGTTCTGTTTGCATCAATTTATTTTGTTGTGTTTTATGCTATTCCTAAGTGGTGTTCATTGCTTTTGTTGAAGATTTTATTTCAGCATTATTCATTATATACATTATTCATGATTATATATATTTTTATCATTATTCATTCATTGCTCATACTAATAATCAATAACCATATTATGTGGGCAGCAGAAAGACACACACATATAACACACACACATAACACAACACAAATACACATACAAGCATCTCACACACAGACAGACACACAAATACAAGCAGTTCAGTTCACACTTGCATGAGCAGCTCACACACACATAAGCAGCAGCTTCTGTAGCTTTGATTAGTAAGCAGGTTTCTGTTTAATTGATTCAAAAAAACATAATTAGAGGATGTATTTGATTTCTGTAGCATTGATCAATATTTGTTCAGCAAAATCATTCGTTGTTCCTGAAAACATACTCAATTGAATTATGTGTATGATATGCGTCGAATTCATCCACTGGTATCGTTTTCTTTTTCATCATTTGGCTGTATTCTCTTGCTGGGTGTGGCTGTCCACTGTAATGCGCATGCGTCTCTGCATTCCTGAAGGGTTACCTAACTGAGATCTCGGGTTATCTGGCCAATTGTAGTGCGAGAATGAAAAGGGAAAAGACCATATTTGCCTGGAGATAAGGGTATAAAACGGTGTGCAGAAGTCGGGCAGGGTTGGAGCTCTTCAGGGAGTTTCTTCGGGGAGTTCTTCAGTTCTTTAGGGGGAGAGTTCTTCAGTTCTTCTTGGGGGGAGTTGAGTTCCTCTTGCGCAAGAGGAACTCTGATTTACATTTTTCAACATGGCACAATATAGCCTAATTTTCCTTTTCAGAATCTGTCTCTCTCCAATTGCTTGAGGATGGGGGAACCTCAATATGTTGAAGAAAATCCACAACACTTTCTCCCAAGAAAGTAATTACACAAGTATCGTAGTTGTCAACTGCAAATATTGCGAGTTTAGTATGTGTTCCCTGTGTCTGCATACTGCTACAGAACTGACAGTGATACTGGTTTTCCAGGGGGTGAAAGGTTCCCAGTCTCTGCAGCAAGGGCATTACTTTGGGTTGAACATTATGGGGGGTTGAAGTGGCGCAATCATTATAATATGATGTTGGGGCTGCGGGCTATGGTGGCTGGTCTGAATTACTCTTGACTGCTGACAGGTAACATTCACCTGCGGACAGTGCATGTACCCCTGAGAGGATTGCATATCTGGTCACTACCAACTCTCAGAGTATAAATTCAAAAAATGTACTAATTTTTTAAACTGCAATTATCTGCTCAACAATAGCTGACTGATGGAAATGGAAATTGATATGTCTTTTTTTGCAAAAGTTTTTCACCTTTGGAGGTGTGTCTTTTGACCAGTGCTGGCTACTTCCTCTATAACGCTGGTTTCTGAGGTGTGAAATTATCGAAGGCTTAAGGGAGCTCATGCAACAGAATATGTGCATCAGCCGCACAGCTCCCACATCTGCAGGAGCAGACATCATTTCAGGGAGAAACGCTGTGTGTATATTCACTATTACCTGTGATTCCTCTGGCTCAAAGTCTCAGTTATGAAGGAAGCACGAGGTAAATCCAAGAACTGCACACAGACTCGCACCACCAACCCTGTCCTCCACATTACAAAACTGAATGCAGACAACAGCTCCTAATTTCTGGATAAAATTTTATTCACACATTGAAGGACTGAGTAATTTAGGGCAGGCCGGGGATCAACTTAACACTTTTGGCCATTGGCTTGATGAAAGATTATCTGCATCTTCAGTAAAAGTCAAAATTTTGGACACGACAAATAGAGATTATAGAAGGAAGCAAAATACAGATCTTTTCAAACAAATATTCTAAATATGAAATTGATCAAAATAATAATTGAGCTATTGAGTATCTGAAATAATAGATTCACTATAGTGCGAGGAAACTGGTGAGCCTATTTGGGCTGAACGGCCTGTTCTCACTACTCATGTTATGTTATGTTATGTTAACCACCATCAACTAATATAAACTGTCTACACTCATATAACTGCACAAAATATGAGGGCAGTCATGCGGCTGTGATGATTTGTCACGGCTTTTGGGAAGGCTGGCGAGCTTTCTTTATTTCTCTCATCCGGGACGATATCGTTTTGCCCACAATCGGATTGTTTGGCCAGCTGGCATTAATTGTGGGCGGCGCCCGGACTCTATTTAAACCCAAGTTCCGCCTCACCGTCTTTTTTAGAGTGTCAGTGTTACTTTGCACTATAGCCGGTAAGGTCTCTAGCTAGAGAATTGTTTGAGGAATCAGTTTCAAAGAGGAAAGTGCTAGTTGGAAAGGTAATCTTTCTCTCTTTATTTCTTACTTTCTATGCACCGTCTGGTGCCTTATCTTTATTCTTATCCCTTTATTTCGTTCCAGTCCTGCTCGCGTTGCTTCCTTTGTACCCGGACTAGATCTTCGTCCGTTGGAAGAGCGAGTCACTCTCTCCCTTTTTGTCGGTTTGTCTCTCTTGTTTTGCTGGACTTCCTTTCGTTTCAGCCGCTGCTTTTGGCGTCTCGAAACACCAGCCATCACCCGATTAGCACCAGCAGGACACACATGATGTTCCCAATCGGCACCACACTCATGGCTCACTCCTCCTTTACATTCACATCCACTGAAACCCAAATTAGCTTGAATTTAATTCAACTTCTGGGAGATCAGAAGAATTTTAGGAACTTTTTATTTATCAAAACTTTCTATCTAATATAAATATATATATATATATGTATATACACACACACACACACACACACACACACACACACACACACACACCTTACCTGGTGCCATTTGACATCATTACAGATGTGTAACCACTTAAATTTCAGTAAAGATGGAGAAATAGAACAGAAGTAAAGCTTATCCTGTTTTTTTACTTTTACTGTGAATGTCAGTATTCATCCACAAAACAAAGTACAGGTGTTTTCTTCAATTGTTGACCATCAGTACAGTTGTAAGACTTTCCCAGTAGTTCAAGCAAAAGTAGTTGATACAATTGAACTTCTCTTATCGTTTACATTATTTAATCATTGTGCATGTCATGTATAAATGGTACATACTCAGTGCTCTGTTAATTAAGCACACTGATGCAATAACTTGTTACTGCAGAAATGTAATCAGCCAATCATGTGACAGCAGCTCAATGCATAAAAGAGTTCTTGCTCAGATCAAACGCCCCAATCTGGGGAAAAAAGAAAAATTTGTTGAAGTGAGTTTGTCCATAGACTGATTGTTGTTCCCAGATGGAGGTGGTTTGAATACCCCACAAACTGGCAAATTTCTGGGATTTTCACGCCAACTAGTCTCATGTGAGAGAACTAAAACCATCCAGCGAAAAGCAGTTCTGTGGCCAAATAACAGGAAAAAAAGGCCAGCCTCCCAACAGAGGGGTCAAAGGGCTTAGATAAACTTGGTTCAATTTCAATAGTTTTTTCAGATAAGCCCACCATTCACAGATAGGATCCAGCCCTGCTAGTTCGAGTGTGGCTAGCAGCTGTGTGAGCTTCACATAACTGTCTTCATGCTGCTCAGGGACAGTGGGAGAGAAACAGTTGGTTTGGGTTAGCATTGTACATTGTTCTAAGTGCCTTCTCTTGCCATAGGGGCACTTGTCCGTGACATTTTGAGTTAGCGTATATAGGAGTTCTCATCATACTTGTACTGACCGTGCAAGGTGTGATACTGAGTTAATAAAAGCAGTGGCTGGCAGGTGCGCATTTTGGTGGAGAACTGCAAACTCTCCACACTGTCCTGAGATGGCAGCAGGAGTGACAAACTAGCATCCTTGTACATCGTTCTCCGATTTGAAATTCCATGGAATTGTAGATGAAAAATTGAAAAAAATAAAGGAGACTTGCATCTCAGTGAACACAATTCCTCAAAGCATTATCGAATGCAAGACACCTTTGCACTATTAGGAAGCCGTATTGTGACACCATCCAGAACTGCCGACTTCTCTGGGCTCAAACTCATCTGAAATGAAGTGACAATTGAGTGAAAAGGTGTGCTGTGATCTGAGGAGTCTTTTATCTTTCAAATTGTTCTTAGAAATCATGGACGACTTGTTCTCAGGGCCTGAGAGAATGAGGAGAACCATCCCGACTGTTATCAGTGACATGTTCAATGCATCTGTCATGGTGTGGGGCTGCATTCATGCTCTCGGCATGGGAGACTTGCTCATCTTTGAAGACAAAATTAATGCAGATAGGTACGCAAGGTATCCAGGCTTTGGTAGTCACGAGTGTGAGTACTAATCGCTGCCCAGACCTGTCTTCCACTAAAAATGTGTGGCAGACTATGAATCACAAAAACATCAATGGAGAACCCAGAGTGCAGATTAACTGAAGTTTTGTATCAGGCAAGAATGGGAATGATTTCCCGCTTTTTACACTAGAACAATTCTGCCCTACAAAGCCTAAGCGCAGTAATTACATTTTGGGTAAAATGTGAATTACACAGCTTTTGGTCTGAGGGTATTTGGAGGTCAGGATTTATTTGGCCAGAAATTACACCATGATAAGTCAGTTCACCATAATCTATCATGAATATGCTGACTATTCATTTGCTGGGACAGCAAACTAATTCTGAAGCCATTTTTTGCTGTTTAAATCATTGCGTAGTTACTGCACTTGGCCTTTGTAGGGCAGAATTAGTGTCCTCAGTTCCAAAATGACTGCTGAGTGCTACTAAAGAAGAGGTAATGTTACACACCGGTGAACATGCACCTGTGCCAATTTCAGCAGAATGTGTTGCTAAGATCACATTTGAAAATGGTTATTATTATTTTTTTGAAATGAAGTTGATAAGTTGAAACATTACATATTTTGTCTGTGTACTTGTTTCAGCTGAATACAGGTTAAAAGAGAATTGAAAATGACAGATTCGTGTTTTTGTTTACATTTTACACTGCCTGAATTCCTCTGGAACTGACACTCTAATTTTCCCCTCTCAGTCCAGTGCTCTTGTACCAAAGAAGGACAGTATTAAACTGCATACTTCATAGTTGGGCAGCACATAGATTACACATATGTTTGCAATATCACTATTAAGATTTTACACTCATGTTTCGCGACAGACCCTTGCTCTCTCCAGGAACAGAGCTCCCAACCTCTGTGTTGGATCAGGCATGGGCTCCCTGAAAACGTCTGCATGCTTGGAACCTCTGTGAGGCTCAGATTTTTGTCTTGTGAGACAGCAGTGCTACCGACTGCATCACTGTGCTGAGCGCAGTACTGTAAAAGAATTAAACTGAATGTATTAAATACGGCAGTTGAGGTCAGACAGCGTATTTGAAAAAAGGCAGCCCTCTGTTTTACGGGCAGTGGGAATAAATATTATCATCTCGATGCTGCGGAGCACATCGTTAATTGAAGGACATGGACACTGATGGGATTTTTAATTCTCGGCATCTAAACAGAGTGTGGGCAAATTTGCATATTATGAATTTGTAAACGCCTCTGTTGCTTTTCCCGAGTGATAAAACATGTGCTCTGTATCAATGCAGAGTTTAATATTTGGCTACCAGGGTTTTTGCATTACAATTTAATAGATTGGTACAGTCTTCAAGGGGATATGATTGATTGATGGGCCTCCCCAGCGCAGCCCTGACATTAAAACTCCATGTGTCACTCATCAAGGCTGCTACTTCAGAACATCCTTCCTCTCCTTCTTATTTACTGCCCGCACTGTACGTCCCCGACTGTGTTTTCATTTGCAGAAAAGTTGACACAAAACTCAAAAGTTATTAAAACCCAGAAAACGGGGCCTGCTGATCACTATATTCAGAAGCTAGAGCTGAAAATAGTTACAGTTCTGAAAAGGTGATTCTATGATCCCTTCAAAGGTACACCCTATTTTATTGAATTGTTACTCTCCTTACAGATCGGTTTGAGTTGGAATGCTGATTAAATAAATGTACTATCTAATGTTTAGAGAGACTTAAAACCTTTCAGCCAACACTTTCTACCTCTGGCTTGAGATGAAAGTGCTGCCTCAATAGTGCATCTGGGGATGAATAACTTCCACTGTTTTCAAGGAGAGAATTTTTGGCAACTGGAAAGAAAGACTATGTTCTTAGTTGCCAAGTACTTTGGAAAGATTTTTTGTTCTTGCTCTTTTCATCTTAGTGACAGTAATGTCATCTGCTGTAAATGAGGTTTAAGTGAGGGAGATGGGGGTGTAAATTTGGTAAATTAGATGCCACCAGAGTCATACAAATGAGGTTACTTAAGGAATTATTTTTTTTACTCTCCTGAAACAGAAAGCCAGGGAGATACGCCTTGTAAGAACCATGTCTAAACTTAAGTGGAACCTATTTCCTGGTTCCATTTGCAGCTGTCAATAAGCCCATGCTCATAATTCAAAGCAGCTATGCCAACTTTAGGAAATTAAATAATTTGTCCAATTTAATAATATAATTTAAGTTATTAAAATAAATAATGTTTCATTACATTGTGTATCACTGTATCCTTATTATGTAACATTAGTGTGATCACTGGCAGGCTCACATTCGTCATTGATAATAGCGTAACTGAAGAGAGGAGGCCGATGGTGGAATTCCCACCCAGTTCCAGTCTGCCACTGGAGTGTATTAGAGGTCTGGTTTAAGAGCACTCAGCATACATCAGTCACAACATAACGCAAACACACGTTAACGGTTCACTGGATTTTATTTTATTGTATCCACTCAATTAATAATATTCATTTTAGGTTCGCAGAATGTGTGTATTTGTGGCATGGTTCTTGGAGGCTGGCGAGCCTTCTTTGTTTCTCTTGTCCGGGACGATATCGTTTTGCTCACAGTTGGATTCTTTGGCCAGCTGGCATTAATTGTGGGCGGCGCCCGGACTCTATTTAAACCAAGTTCCGCCTCGCCGCCTTTGCTAGAGTGTCAGGGTTTCTATGCATTATAGCCGGTAAGATCTGTAGCTAGAGAATTGTTCGAGGAATTAGCTGCAAAGTTAGCTGCATAGTGCTAGTTAGCTAGGGAATCTTTCTCACTTTTCTTCCTCTTTCTGGGCTCCGTCTGGTGTTATATCTTTTTATCTCGGTTCCTGAGATTTTTCCCTTTTATTTCGTTCTGTTGAGCTCGCTTTGCTTCCTTTTGTACCCGGAGTAGATCTTCATCCGTTGGAAGCGCGAGTCTCTCTCTCTTTCCTTTTGTTGGTTTGTCTCTCTTATTTTGCTGGACTTCCTTTTGTTTTGGCCGCTGCTTTTGGCATCTCGAAACACCAGCCATCACAATTTGTGTCACTTGACTGAGTATGGAATTCATAAATGCTTGGAGGTGAAGAACATATTGTCAGAGATATTAATTTCTTAATGACATTCCTGATGACCAATGTGTCCCCCCAAAAAACCTAAATCTTTCTCAGAGATTAATCTGCTTCATAGTCGAAGCCCAAATCCTCTGATCTACATGCCGCCATCAAGGGGAACTGGTGTCATTTTGGACAAAAGATCAATGGTTCATCATAATATCCCAAATATCAATAATTTTGCGGACTTCCATATGTAACTGTTTTTATGAAAAGTATTTAACAAAAATTCCTATTCGAGATATCAGCAGAAACTCCATTTAAACTGCAATTTGTGCAGGACACAGCAGTTTTTATCTATGTTTATGTTTTATCTATGTATAAATGCATCCAGTACTAGTCAAAGAGCTGAGAAGAATCTTCTCAAAGAATTGCAAGATCCCTCATTACCCGATCAAACTTTTTATTTTTACCCAGCCGGAGAAACTGACCCAAAGTAATGAAGAGACTGCACTGTTCTAATTATAACATCGTTATTTTTCTTTCTCATGAATCCATTCTACTTGGAAGTCAGAGGGAAAAGGCTGGGCATGGTCCAGAAGTATGGAGATATGAGTTAAATCCCACCAGCCAACTATCTGACGACCTCTCCCTCATGAACAGAATAAATGTGCATCCATGGGCCACTATGCAATGTACTCTGCAGCACGTGATGCTTCTTAAACAATTATGAGCTAAAATGGGAAGCTGTGTGTATTTTACAAAATGCATAACAATGCATAATTCATTATATGAGAAAATAGTTCCCATGTTCACATATAGCATGCAAAAAGGAAAAACGCAAGGATTTTTAAACAGCCAGTAGTCAAATCACAGCTGACTATTCTTTCTTTGTTTGTCAAAGCACTTTGTAAACTCTTTTTGAAGGTGCTTTGTAAATAAACAATGAATTACTGTTATTGTTCCCCATTGTGCAAAGTGATTATGGAGTGAAGCACTTGTGCCACGAGCAGCATAGATTTTCGACGGTGGTTTGCCATTCTAGAGATGAAGTAATGCAGAGAAACAACTGAGCTATAATAATGATTCCTATGTCTTACTCTTCACTTCATACTTTAAATCAACCATCATTACATATGCAGAATTTTTACTGGCTGAAGTTTTTTGCAAACATTTTAAGTTTGCTGCTGCACCAGTTCGTCCATTCAAAGCGTCTGATATTGTCATCGGTTGAAAGTCCCACCGCGCAGTCGGAACAGAAGCTCTGTATCCACATAGGGAGAGGATCGGGGGAGAATAATCATCCTAAAAGTGCCAGACATTATGTGATTCTCTCAAAATAGTTTACAGTTTTCCAGAAGAGGATGTAGCATGTAGTATGAGCTCATTTAGGGTTTCGTCAGTCAGTGCTCTCCCTCATGGACTCCCCTCTTACCCTGAGCTCGTCATTGTCCCACAGCTGAAGACAATGGCTTCATTCACGGGTTAAGCTCTTCCCTAGAGCTCATCAGCAGCCTACTGAGGGCCAATAAACATGGCTTTTATTACTGGCCTGTAATTCAGCCTCTCTTGTAACTCCTACTCAGGCATCTCAAACAGCTATCTAAAGATGAGCTAATAGGTTTAATAAAGGAATAAGTCCCGAGAAGCAGTGGGTTACAGTGATTTTATAATGGTGGAGGGGCACGACGCCGTTATAAAATCACTGTAACCCACTGCTTCAAGGGGCTTATTGCTTTTATAAAATGGTTACCCTACATATAGCCCATTAAATAAAAACACAAGAAAAATAATCAACGATTTATTGGTAATAATGCCCCAGGTGAAAAAGTATTACACTGAACTATATTAAAAGTATATTTGTTGCATACAAAAGTTATTACAAATATACTTTTGCAAATTAAGCACAAAAAGTAATATATTTAATATATACTTTTAGAAAGTGTACACTTTAAGTGTACTGAAGTAGTACACAAGTAGTATTCAATGACTAATTGAGCACACTTAATTACACATAAAGGGGGCGAAAAAAACATACACCATACTTAATACAGTCTGTAAAAGTATAATTAATAATTCAAGTATAGTATTTTTTCACCTGGGGCAACAATAAAATAAAACTATTTTAAAAACTATTTGTTCTTCTACCAAGCAAGATAAGGTGGACAGAATGGTTGGCAAGCCGCACAGACACTCAGATTGCTTTTTCATCCAGCACCATTATGTCACATCAGGCTATTTGGGCTCATTAATGTAGATATACCATGAAAGCACGCTATTTGGAATGTCTCCATCGATCTCTAGGAGGCCCCATTAAATAATTTTACGTTCGTTTCGGTTTTCGAGTTTCCTTGTTCTCAACTTGCGCAGATCGGCCATATCATAACAACCAGCAGCGAGAGTAGGGAACAAGATTGACTTTTGTCCTCCCCACTTGCCGGTGTCCTGGAAATTATGTTGAATTGTGCATTAGTTTGCTGGCCAGCTTGTCAACTAGCTAGCGTTCACTACAATGGATGTGGTTACCCTACACATAGCCCATAAAATAAACAAAAAAATCAACAATTTATAGCTAATACTGAAATAGCAAGCTAGTAGGCAATGTTGCTAGCAAGCTAAAAGGATATCGAACTGTATGATGCAATAGCTAGCTAGGTAGATAGCCAACTGGTGAGCAGGTTAAAAGTCTAAACTTTGCTAACACTGAAATAGCAAGCTAAAAGTCTTGAAACAAACGTAACCTAACGAGTAAGTTCAGCGCCCAGTAGTTGGTTGCGCGCAGGGATATTTTTTGCTGCGGTCTGCCTCAGAATGCAGTGGGTAACAGTGATTTTATACCAGCATGGAACGCAGCTCAGCCAATCACGTTTAAGGATGGTAAGCACCTGTTTTATTATACCTCATGAATGCCCTGTCTGAAATTAGAATCCAAGGGATTATCATAAAGTGGTAAACTATTCAAATGGAAATTTGTGGAACACAGTAAAAATCCCAATAGAGTTTGAGTCTAGGATGGCTGGGAGGGACTCATATAAATTCTTTAGGAGTTGAATTCGCGCTGTGAACAAGTGCTAATTTGTAAAACTGAGGTTAGTGAGAAACTGTGGACAGAATTGCAATTCCATTAATGAAAAGTTTGGATAATTGGAGTGTCAGAATCCAAAATCCAACTCTATGTCCTTAGTAATCTACTGGCCAGTACACAAGCTACCTGAACAATCAGTAAAACATCCATTGAAGCTAAAAATTTTATTTTAGCATGTGCGCTGGCACTTTGTATTTATAACAGAGAGTTATAGTTAGTTATTTTAATACTAAGGAAAAAGGTAGACTCAACACAATCTTAGCATCAGTCACCCGTCTCCCTGATAATTAATGAGATGATCAGACTCAACACTATGATGGAAATGTTCTAAATTTAGAATGTGCTTCCTCCACTCCTAACGCAAAGGTCTGATGTTGGAGATGGAGATGTGCTGTTATCCTGGCCTTGTTTTCTGTAATGAGTGCACAGATTGCACTTGAAGTAGGATATAGAAAATGTAGCCCTTGAAGCAAGATGAAGTCAGGCTCAATATTCATTGCAGGCAATAGACACCTGTCTGTGGAAAGCTGGTGATTGATGTGGTGTCTCGCAAATAAAGCTGGAATGCTGTTATAAAAGCCATATACTTTGAAGCCTCTGGTCCACGATAATCTTGGCATCCTCAAAAACACTCCTAAGATAGTTGGCTTGGAAATCTACCATCAAAATCCACTGGTGTAGGTCTCTGAGCAGTGAGCTTAATCCCTGGCACATGTACATCAGTTTTTCCTTGCTGGACTGTAATGCCATCTCACCACAGTTTTTAGGAGACATATAAAAACTAGAGTGGCACTACGCAAATTAAAACCAATACAACAAGAGGCGCCAGGCGCAGCAAACCCGCCCCTCACACATACTTCCATCTACTTGTACGAAATTCAAAAAGGATCGATTCTGGGTCAGTGGGAATCCCTAAACTGAATTTGGGGTGAATGTGCCCCTTAGTTTTGCCGCTAGAGCATTAACAAACAAACACAGAACAAACCAAACCAAAAACAATACACCTTGGCCCACCCTTCAGGTGGGGTGCGCTAATAAAACAATCCCAACTTGGAAAATGTCATTTGCCAAGCTTGCGGACTCCTGTGAAACACTGTGAGAGCCAATGTTCTCAATTAGAGAAAACTAAGGAGAAAAACTCCCAAGGACAGGCCGGCCTAAACCAGTTCATCCAAGAGCACATCGATGACTCATCCAGGAGGGCACAAAAGAACCCAGACTGACATTGAAAAAACTGCAGGCCACACTTGCCTTAGTTAAAGTCGGGATTCACAGTCCTACAGTGAGAAAACGAGTGGCCAAAAATGGCCCAGAAATGGAAACTTTTCAGAGGAAAAAGTCTACCTGAAAGGGCTACCCGAACACTTTTTCAACAAAAACAAAATAATCACATAGATAATGGTAAATAGATAATCACATAGACATGGTAAATATAGTTTTCTACTGCATATATCATGATAGTTTTATTTGTGTTTCCCTTTCTTACATCGTACACACACTCACACGCACACACACACACACACACACACATATATTTATATTATACACTCGTCCCAGCACTTATTCTCATTTATTTTCTCAGCTGCCTGTGAAACCTGCAGAGAACACATCAATCAGGGAGTTTGTTTTTATATCATATTATGCAAAATGCGCTGTACTGTACAGTGTTGTCAATGAAGCCCACAGTTTTCACTCAGGCTTATTGAACACAATTTTATCAGCAATATATCAGGTAAAACCTGCCCTTTTCTCCACTTTGATTTCTTGCGCTTGTCTCAAGGTTCAATCTCTGAAATATCTCATCCAAATGTGTTCTTTCAAATCAGGGAATCGCCTGAAACAATATGGTATTATTTATTTCCACAGAGATCCGCACAACTGCCTCTACAGGCAAACAAACAATTGTGGAGATTGTAATATTTCACAATAATCAAACTAATTGGAATTTTTTTTATTTGTTCAAGGTTATTTTCTTGAGAAAGTTGGAAATATTTTTGTGCTCTAAGATGAGACTGCAGGTTCAGACGCTCCAAAATGAGCCAGTGCATTTTTACATCTGCAGTCCTTCCGTACCACTCAAATTACAAAATTTATTCATGAAAGTTTTCTGGGTCAGTGAGTTATCCTGAAAAATGGGGGGAGATCATCCATTCAACTTAGGAATAAAGTCACTGTGGACAAAAATGATCTTTTCGCAAAATAATCCTCAGATGAGCAAGTGTTTATTTCCAAATTGCCATTGTAATGAGGCCACTTGAGTGCTGATTTGTGACTTGATTTCTTTCTCAGATAGGTCAGTTAGAGCTTGTTTTGTTCTGACTTTATGATGCAGTGTCATTGCCACATGATTTCTCGATTTCCACCCAGTCCTGCAGCCCATAATACAATCACGTGATAAACGAAAAACGTACATCTGCATGTGCTCACGTGTCTGAGCAGAATTGACGTAAATTCTGATTGGCTACGGAGTCAAGCTTGCTTAAGGTAGAGGAAATGCTACCTGCTGCAGAGTCATCTGACTTTGCTGTCACATGATTGCTTAGCCAGTAATATTTTGGCAAATTTAAGTCTGCCTTCTCCAGTAGCTGCACCTCGGCAGACTGACTCAAAAATCCTCCTCCACCCTAGCTCCACCTGTCTTTTATAGCATTCATTGATTATGTTCTCTTGTGATTAACTGGCGTTCAGTCACAACGTCTCTTCCTTTTGAGGTCATTGTTGCTGTAGGCCCCTGCGATGGATTGGCAAGCTATTCAGGGTGGGTAGTGCCCGTAGTCAGCTGGGATAGGCTCCAGCTCGCCCCGTGACCCTAGTGAGGAATAAGCGGGTATAGAAAATGGATGGATGGATGTTGCTGTAGGCTCTGTTCCATGGAGGGGCGGTTAGTACTGACTCACTGCCTAAGGTTCCACGCAGTACGAGCCGGGATCTGTCAGAATAGAGCCATTCCTTCAAACTCAATGTATGCTTCTATGCCTGTGCGCTTTCAATAAATTTTCTCTTTTTGACAAAGTGGTCCTATCAGAAACATTGTAATTATTCTTTTTATGATTAGTAGCATTAACATTAGTATTAAAATGTATTTTATGATAACCCCACTAATTAAAAGGGCTTACATTTCTTCAGTATTAAAGACACAATGACAGCACTTGGATTTTACAACACACACAGCATCATCGAGAGAATCCGTAAATATCAAGAAAAGCTCTAGTTCAGATGTGGGGAACCCCGCCAGAAAGAGCCACTGTGGGTGCAGCTTTCATACCAACCAACTGCTACACACCTGATCCTACTAATCAAGGCCCTTAACAAACATTTCAGAGGTTGATTATGAGAATCAGGTGTGTAGCAGTTTGGTTGGTGTGAAAGCTGCACTCACTGTGGCTCTTTCTGGAGAAGGTTCCCCACCTCTGCTCTAGTTCTAGATACTGCAGCTTTCTCTCTCTCTCTCTCTCTCTCTCTGTAACTCTGAATATTTTCTCTTCTGCATAAGTTCCCATCCCTCCCTGAAGCATAACTTTGGTCAAGGAATAAAGCCTAGAGTGTCCATTTATAATGATTTATTCCACTGTGAATAAGCAGAAGTTACCTCCATGTGACTGCGGAACGTTTTCCACAATCTCCATAAAGGTGAATGACAGACTGGGTTTGCATTCAAAGAAAACTTTATATGGTACATCTGCATGCTAATGCATACAGTGTGCTGCCCTGAGCATACTCAGCCGCTGCATCTCAAAATATAAACATGTTCTGCTTTAGTCTGACTGAAGTGCAGGGCAGATGGTCTACGCTACTTTCACCATACAGTTCCTCCATCTGGGATGGGAAGCCCTCTGGGATTTTCTCACACTACAGTCTTTTGATTATGGTTACCATCGAGCAACGAACAAGATGGCGCAGGAACAGAGGTAGTTCAGGCGGTAATGAGAGGGTGGAGAATGGGCAGACTACTTCATGCCCTGAGAAACATCACAAATGCTCAAATAACCACTGACTGCAACAATGCGCGGAACACAAACAGGTATCGCTGCATACGCAACTATATCTTTGTTGACTTGATAGGTCAACATCAAATGGATATTTCCAGAAGGATTATACACTGTATCTCACAACACATATCAAAACATGCCCAAGTGATCTCAGTTTGAGCATGTGAGCGGCAGAGAGCCAGGTTCCAGCCCTATAGAGCCCATTTGGGGTCAAGTGGACCTTCAGGCTCACAGCATGAATGTGCAGGTGATAAACATGCAGAAACTAGATGATACTACCGAGTCAGCATGGACCGAGATCAGAGGTGTTGGACGCACCTGCCAGAATCAATATTGTGAAGAATTCAGGCTACCTTGGCAGGAGCGGATGGTCCTATCTGTAAGTTGAAAGGTGCACCTTTTAAAATGGCTCCTGAGAGTACAGCTGTTTCACTCTCCGTGTTACAGTCTCAGTCTTTTGGCTGTAGTGAACCACAGTTAGTCCTCAAGCTGCTGTTTTTCAAGGTTTCCCAACCGTCAGTGACCTGACAGTCAGCCTCAATATGGGAATTAATGTGAAAGGAACAGACCGAGCTTCAGTGCGGCCTGATTATATTCAAAGTCATGCTGGCCTCACCCCTGAAAATTGCTTTGACATCATGAAAGACTGGCTTGTGATTCTGTGAGCTGTATAGAAACCAATGCTTGTCTCCGATCAGAATTACTGCCCTGCATATCCTCACAGACGGAGGCAACAGAGGACACTCCAGACCTGCTGCTGCAGAGGTTTTCTCTTAGCTGCCTCTCTGCTGAACAGTGTGGTATTAGTGTATACATTAATTTCCAGTGTTAATTTAGTGTAACCATGGATAAGGACCCTGGGAAATAAATAAATAAATAAAACAGAGCTGCAGTTGGGCCTGTTTCAAAACAACATTTAATCAACAGCCATTACTCTAGAGGAAATGGGACGAGCAAGTCTTTCAAAACAAGCTATTTTCCCATTGGAAAAGTGACTAACAGTTTAAGAGTAGCGAAATGTGCGATGTAAATTTTCTCATTTCATAGCAAGATAGTGCAGTGAGGAGGTACTTGTCTCACATCAGCAAGGTGGAGAATTAATATCATTGCCAAAGGCCCTTCTCGGTGGAGTTTGCATTTTCTCACCGTGTCGGTGTGGGACTCGCCTGAGTTCACCACTTTACTCGAACAGACGGAGATGGAGAGTTATTTTTAGGGTGCGAGCGGTGCTTTGGGGGTGTGTTTGTGAGTGAGATTTGTACCCAGTTCAGGGAATAGTCCTGCCTGTGACGAAATGCACGCTGAAATATACTCCAACGCCCCTGTGACACTCACCACATGTATTTTGAAAATAGATGAATGGATACAGTTATTTTCAGTGGTGTTTGGATTTAAATTTATTGATTTCAGGTAATTAGTTGTCAGTGGATTTTGAAATATTCACAAAATTCCAGCTTTTAGTATGGAACTTCATTTTGATCCTTTTTTTAACCACTGTCATGGGATTTAATTCAGGAAATTAAATTATTCAGCAGTAACCTACTGCAAAAATTCCTAATTAGGAGACAGTTTCTGGATTTTGAGGTCAGATTTTGGATGCATAGTGAATGAGGAAAATAAATGAGGACCCAAAAGAATGAAGTGTAATTCTGCAACGCTGTAAGGCCAATGGAAGGGTCAGAAACTTCTTAACTTTACTCCTTGAATAGATGGACGATTTACAGAATTTTTAGAGCTGAATAGGTGGTGATTTTCATACTATTCATTATAAGAATAATAAATATGGCTGTAAATCACTGGCTGTATCACTGTGGCAAAAGCTCCAGGCCTGCAGTTCTGATAAACCAACTGCAGTTGAAAATTATGTGGTTTCTGTGAGAATGTTCATGTATTTCGGGGGTGGTCAAGTTGTCTTTGTGTAAAATCACATTCATGTTATTTACCCATAATGAACCGCAGTGTCATCTGCAATAATTGAACCGCACAGCAGCTTCAGTACACTTATTTCATCACGTAGGTGACGGCGGTCCTGCCGTAAACCTGGCGGAATGATGGCAGTGTCTCGCTGACCTGCTGAAGATCAGTACGTGCTGAATAATGACGCGTCATCGAGAGCGATAGGGCTAGAGATGAAGCTCCTTAAAATAGAACACATCTAATTTCACCACCGTGAGGACACACTCAGGACCGGTGTCAGGAGATGCCAGAGGCGAGCCTGTGTGACACATGCAGTGGATTGATGTGTGCGGCATAAATTAGGAGAGGGGCCAAGCATTGAGCTCAATAGAGGCTGTACACATGGCCATAGACAAGAGTTACCTTAAACAAATTTGAATTTAGGACCCTGTCACGATATATGACCCAGAGTAATTTCAGGAATCTTGTGCAAGTTTAGCCAATCAGAATGACTTTTGAATAACTGAACTCTTTAGGGATCAGAAAATGAATTTTTACTGAAATCCTACTTGCACGAGGGAGTGCATGTCAACGACTATCCACTTCTTGTGCAAATACATGTGGCATTTATTACTGATTCAATTCCAATTTTCTCAGAAATGCTAAATTTGCAATGTAACCTTAATTCCAGAAGAGACAATGGGTAAAATGTAAATAAAAACAGAAAGCAGTAATTTGCAGCTCCCCTTTAATGAGTATTCAATTAAAAAAGAACAAAGACAAAAAATAATATCTTTGCTCATCGACTTTATTTTTAAATAATAGTGATTTACAAGGGTGTGGGTTTAATCAGCGAATAGGTAGGGACGTGACAGCGCACAGCACACAAGCTGAAACTTTTTTTGCAATAATTTGAATGCATATATTGCCTTTTCCATCAACAGAGATTACTGTGTGTTTCTTTGATGTTTTCTATGGCCTCTGTAATTTTTAAAAATAGATGCCATATTCAAAAACTTGTTTTTATATTTTGTATCCCAATACTGATTAGGTTTATGAATATGATTTATCAACTTATGTTTCAAGCATTACTTATGAAGCTTAACAAAACTGAACAATTGATAAAACATGTAACATTTTATAATAAACTTAATTACACAATATTATGTTGTATTGGTAGCGACTATTACCGTCATTATATGGTAATTTATTAGCTAGCTGGATAACTCGCTAAGTAGCGATCTAGGTAACCTAACGATTATGATGCTAGTCAAAAAATGAGCAGCTTTACAAATCAGACTTAGAAATGTCTCATTCAGTTTCTATAAAGCCCAACATCCTGCCAAGTTCCCACAAAAATTAGATAACAGTTATTCAGTTATTCAAAATTATTCTCGGTATTGAGTGAAAAAAGTGGCACTCGGCAGTGAAATAGGCTATAAAAAGCATGCGGCTCAAGCTATTTGTGCAGGAATGCAATTTTGAATAAAATTCATTCAAATTCAGCAAATATGTGTCCAGATGAATGATTGTCGCCCCACCTAATCGGGGAGAACAAGCAGCACCTGTTAAGTGTGTAGCGCTCTCGGAATGAACATTTTGTTAATCATGAAAATGACTGAGAACAGGTCAGGACTAATAATTTTTTAAAACGGATGTTTTAGTTCTACTATACTTACCCCATGATTTCATCGCTGTTAGATCGCATATGGAGAGAAACCGCGTCCTCAGTTGCCAATTACGATAATTGGAAAACGAGTCAGTAAAGGAAAATTATTGAGAACTACCCAGGACTATCCTAAGTGTCATAAAGGGATGTGTCTGGGCCCACCAAATTCCCTGTTCTAGCGCCAGGCCTGTCATTGACTACAGCAAATCACCTTTGCGCACTCCTGAAACCCACTCATCTGGTAGAGTGGACAATGTTACTTATTGCGTGGATATAGCTACATTAGCTCTCTAGCCAGTTCGAAATCTTGTTTCTTCTGTGCACTGTACAGTTTTCTTGAAGCAATGTTAGTTATGTGACAACAACCGAGATAAACACTCAGATTAAACTATAGACTGTCTATGAATTGAACAAAGCCACCAACTGCGGTTGCAGTAACATTACATTGGAATGGGGCTTGTTACATTTATAATGTCGCGTTTCTTCAGTTTTCCCCATTGATCAAAAGCTGGTCGGGATATTCATGCCATGTTCCCTACCCAAACGTACGCCTATGGCAATTTACAAATGTGACGTCTGCAATATGTTCCAAAATAGCATTTTAACCACCGTGTAAGATCTCCTCTCCTATTAATAAACTCAGTCATTGTTTTTGTGAGATTAAATCGGGTAACTCAATCACATTAAGAAATGTTGTTTTTAAAGGAATACTCAAATTTTTGGTGGAAAACATTGGTTTTTTGGCTTACCCCGACTTAGAGAAGATGTTTGATCCTATTTCCTCCTCTGTATGTCTACTGGTTCAGTTTCTATGGGCAGCACTTTCTGTTTCTTAACATGAGGACTTAAAGTATATAGGTGTCATTAGCCTTGCTTTGTTAAAGGGAAAACATATACCTTCCAACTTTAACTCATTCCCAACGGCAAGCTGCTGCCAACAGTGAGGCAAATTCTACCATTCCCTACGGCAAGCCGGTGCCAGCGTCGTGGATGACCATTCGCAGTCCGATGAAAACATGAAATCAGTTGACGATTGTGACGATGTGTTTCTTGTGCTGTCATGGGCCACCTGTACTTCAATACCTTAAATTGTGTCAAGTATTCCATACAAACACAACAATTTTATATAAATGTATTCTGTAGGGAATGAGTTAAAGATGTTTTAGTTGCACCGTGAATCAAGTGTATATGTAATACATGTCTTAGACATTTTTTTTTATTTAACCCTTTGAGCGCTGAATACATTTTCAAGGAATTAAAAATGTAGTTATCCTGAGCTGTAGAAAACCTAAATGTGTTTTCAGCAGCATCTGATTTTGATATCTTGCATCATTGGGCAACTATAGTTGCCCACGGCACTGACAGGGTTAAAAAAAATAAGCAGTCGCTTTTGAAGAAATTAGATGGCTGGATTTTTAACCGCAAAAACGTGTATTCTTTGCGACTAGCACAGTGATCACATAAATAGGTATGGTCGTTGGTAGGACTCAAAGGTACTGCAAATTCAAAATGTGATGCAACTCAAAAACATGATCCAACTTCAAAACAGGATGCAATTTCAGAAAAAAAAACTGACATTAAAATATTAATTTTAAATATGCATATTCTGGGACATCACAATGCTCATCAGTTGTCACTCACTGCCAAACAACCAGTGCTTTCTATGGTAATGAGAAAATCAGAGGAGAAAAATATTTTTATTTATTTATCCATTTTTATTATTTATTCTTTTTTTTGTCAGCCGCTCGCTGGTTTTGAGGGGCTGGGCCACAGAATGAGTCTGTAGAGACAGAACTTTTTTTTTTTTGCCAGGTTCAGAAGTGAAAGTTTTATCAATTAGATCAGATTTCAGATCTGTAAAATTAATAAATTCATCTTAACCTTGTTTCTCATTGTCTTTTAGACTCAAGATGATTTTTTCCCCTCCCATTTTCAGGGGTGAATCCGCAAAAGCATACGGCTCTCAGTCTGATGAAAAACGCTGCTCCTCTCTGTCCCGATCAGAGACGGTCCGTCCACAGTAACGAAGGCCTTCAGGAACCTCACCCTTCAATACGTAATAACCTAAACCTCCGACAGTTTACTACTCTTGATTAGCAACAGTTGCTCAGACTAATTGCTTGAATGACAGTGAAATTTATTTTTGATACCATTGGAATACTTTACACCACAAAATTACTGGGCGTTTTCTTCCGCACATAAACGACAACTTAAAATATCCATATGTCTTTATCAATTCTGCAATCATGTAACCCATGAAACGGCTCAGATTTGCGTAACTTGGTTTGCGAGGCTCATTAAGCAATACGCCACAGGAATCCATTCTATATTCTGAATGTAGTCACGGCTAAAGGAAGTTGTTAGGCATGATGCAGAGCTGAGGGACAATCGTAAGGATGGTGAAAATAAATGCTGCGAAGTCAGCGAGAGTTTTTGATTTTTTTTTATTTATATTGCTATCCTTCCAATACCATATCAATCACATAAATATAGGCAGTAGGCATTCACTTTTTCATCATCATTTCTTATTATAGGTCATGTATTGGTCTTGGTTGTTCAGTCGATAAATTGTGTGATTGTTAATCAGGTGAGTTTAAATGAAAACAGCTTGAGGGCAATTGAGCGATAAAGGGTGCAGTTACTGAAGGCCCTCAGAACACCTGACGGCACGCCACTGGTCCCGATTAGATGAAGATTCCTGTTCTCTCAACTTAGCATCATTTTAATTATAACATCATGAGAGTTTAACTCTCACAAAGCAGCAAAAAGTTCTCTGCTGCTCAAGGACGGTTGGCACGACCTTTGTTTTCTATGTTGTTGTCGCTCACTTCTTATGTCGTGTGACTGCATTGGCAGCATATTCTTTCCTTGTAGGGCTTGTATCACATATGTACAATGTGTGACACGTGTTATCATGGTTATGACAGTGCTTTTTTGTGAAATTGCATCACATTTCCAAGCTTGACCACTGTAAATAACATATCTGTCTGAAAAATCACCCTGTCTGTTTCATGACTTTACTGCAGTTACGTTAAGTTTGCCGTTTAACACAGTCTTGTGTCGCTCTGGTGCAGTGGGGATGGGGGTGTTGACAGACAGAGCAGCAGGTAGGTGCCCCCCTCCCCCCGCCTCCATCACCTCGTAACACCCCTGCCCCCCCGATATGCTCCCACTGTGCAGAAGCTGGCTGTGTCGCTGGTGAAGGTTACGCTAAAGGGCAGACTATCGCATGGTGTGAGGATAAGAAGCCACAGCTGGAGTCCAACACCAGGGGGCAGCATCCAATAAATCCTGCCTTTAGAACAGCTGGGTCCTGCCAGGCCACTAATCCTACTGAGACTCGGCAGGAAGAAGACATTCAGTCAGACAGACTGGTAAAGTGACAACCTATAAAGAGCAAATGTACACAGGAGACCGTCTCTGAAAGTCCACCTTCATAATAAATCATGGACCTGTATCTGCATTATGAAATCCATAATTTTGTTGGTTATTTCATTTTTTATTTATTTATATATTTTTATATTTTTCTGAGCTGCCACCCCCCCCTCGGAGGAGGACAACTTTATTTTTAATGTGAATTTACAACAACAAACACGGAGACAAATCGACATCAAATTACTGTTAGCCATCAGTGATTGAGGGGTGATAGATTTCATTTTTTATGAATAGTTAAGTGTCTCAGGAATATGTACTTGCACCTAAACTGCTCTAGAACATAGGTGGCGCACTTCAAAACTGCTTCACAATTCAGCACAGAAGGAGGCATCAACTTAAATTCATATCGTATCTAAAATTGACATATTTTTTAATGGGAAGTGGCAGTCATTTCTATCTTACTATTGCCATAAAGCACCCCAAGTGCAACACCAGTGCTTTTGCTAGTTTAAGTCTGACGCCGTGGCCATTCTCCAGTCCAGTGCCCACGTTGCTCAAATAGCAAATATACTTGCACCCATCTGATTGCCCATGGGCATGTTGGTCTTTAAATGGAGGGTGCTGATGTATTTTTGGCACAGTGCTCTCTTTAGGCAGTGAAAGCGAATGAACACACCTGAAAAACAGGCCAGTAGTTTTCTGTAATTTAGAAAATACACAATTAAGACACAATGCATAACAAATTTATTAGACCACGACCCAATGTGAGGTCTATGCCACAGCTGCCCTAAATTAACAGTGTTGGTAATTACCAAAATCATTTTTATGTTTCTGTAATGGTTAATCCACCAGTATGTACAAGCTCTTCAAATGAAATTGTATTTTTAATGCTAAAATTTAATTATTGTCATCCATTAATTTTCAAATTAACTGTTTTACGAAGAAGCAGAAAAAAAATAGTTAAGCACATTATTCTATTTTTTAATGAAGATGTCAAATAAGTTATTTTCTTGCATTCCTGAACATAAAAATTTGTTTTAGTGGTTGAGTGCAAGAATGCAAGCTGTTATCAAGGACAAAGGAGGCCATACAAAATATTGTTTTTTGTTTTGTTTTTATGTGTGAATAAGGACTATTCAGTGGTTTCAGTATGTTATTTGCCAAAGAAATTTAAAAAAATTTAGTTTTTAAAAAGTTTTTGAAAATTTCTCAAATATTTCTGTTTTCTCATTTTTATGACAGGTGGTCTAATAAATTTGTGAAGCACTGTAGTAATACGGGTCAGTTAGCAGGTGCATGACAGGCCGACACTATTCTGTCATGATTATGGCCCGCCGGCAAGACACAAAGCCGGCGGGCACTGGGACCATGTTCCCAAAAAGAGGTGAGGGACCCAAACGCACAGGCTGAGTAAAAATATAAAATTCTTTAATTTGATTTACAAAATAAAATCCCGGAGGGAAGCAGCAGCATCCAGAAACATAGCAGGGCTCTAGGAACAAAAATGCTGCTGCCCTGAACATAGGCACAGCAAACCCTTAAATAACAAATCCTCACCTCCACCTTAACGAGCCACACCTGTTGCCCGTTAAGGTGGAGGCGAAGAATGCAGCAGTGGGAGGGCCTGCAGGGCAGGACCATCATATATTCTGCATTATTATTTTAGACATTAGAGTTAACGGGTTCCCTTGTTTTCAGCGATTAAAACCCTGCTGTTTTTGCCTGTTATCTGTTTTACCTCTTCCTCCATAATGGAACAAAATGAGGCTGTAATCAAGATAAAGTGACATTAAAAAAAAACTACTTTCATTCAGGGTACATGCAGCCTACCCTCTGTGCAAAATTGTGTTCAAATTGTTTGAAACCAGGATAATCAAATAAAATGTATTTTGTTTCCTGTTTTTTGTGCGAATTAAAGAGAGGAAATACTTGTGCTGTCCCCATTTTCATCTTCAGATTGGGTATTGGAATAAAAATTTAACCAAAACCAGGAAACAACTTGTTTTTTCAATTTTATTATTATGCTGTATCTACATTACTTGTCCGCACTGCACGTCAGCGCACTGTGCACTGTGATTTGCCATGCACGGAGGATAGGTGGATAAATGGATGGATGGATGGATAGATAGATAAATGGATGGATGGATGGAGTATAGGTAGATTACACAAAGCGAAAAGCAAGTTGTTTTCTGGTTTTGGTAACATTTCTATCCCAAGAGGCGATCTAAAGACGAAAACAAATAAAGCATGCGGACATCAGTCTTTCTATTTCGCATGAAAAAATGGAAAAAAAAAACAAAATAATGTATTATATATTTGTTTATCCTGCAAATGAAAAAGTTGACCATTTTGCCCTGCAAAGGCTAAGTGCAGGTAACTACAAAATCATTTAAACAGTAAAAAATGGCTTCAGAATTTGTTTGCTGGCTCAACAAACAAGTAGTTGGCACATCTATCACAGATTATGGTTAACGGACTTGCTATGGATTTTCTATCCAAATAAATCCTGACCTCCGTTTACTACCTGACCCAGAACTGCACAACTTAGGCTTTTTCAGGCAGCATAGCTGAGGACAGCGGACTCATGGACAACTTTGGTATGAGCAGAGAAATGTTCTCTTCTACAGCTTTCCAACAGCTAACAGCTTTGATAGCAACCTGCCATGGAGCAAGCACACCTGGCTGTTTAAGGGAATGGGGGATGACGTTCTGATTGGTTTATTTCAAGTTACGCTCATGACATACCTATGATTAAGTAAGAGACCAACCCTTTTAAGCTATGCTACTTACTTTGCGCTCTGATTATCTTCTGTGAAACTAGAAAAAGTGGGTACGGACTTGTTCTAAATGCTCTTGCACCACGCCCTTATGACAGTGTGCTTCGATTACTATAATACGGCCCTTTGAGTGTGAAATTCTGAACGTTACACTGACATGGGCCATCCACTCCAGAGTGGAAAAAAAAAAAAAACGCTCATACAATCTGAGGTTTTCTCACACTAATATTTAAAATGACTGAATTGGAGTGAATGAGCCACGTTCTTTCCAAGCCACTGCACTGAAATGAACCCACTTTACTGAAATGATACAATGACATGTTTGTGTCTGAATGAAACGTCCGGGAATCTGGGCTCTGGAGATGCAAGTTAATAAATGTCTCACTTATTTTGTGCTTTGGGCTTTTTTTTATATCTGTGTTATAGATCTTGCCAGTAAAAGCGTGTTTTTGAAAGAACTGTTTACTGGCAAAGTCTCAGGAATGTAGAGTTCCTCCTCCAGCCTTTTTGGTCTTTTCTCCACCCATCGAGACCCTGCTCCATTGATGAGCTGCTTGCAGGGCGCTTACGTACACTCCTCGCGCTAGACATTTCCGAACAATACATTTCCAGTGTTGGAAAACGTCTCGCAGGGAGTTTCTGTTTTGGCTGTTTTCCTGGCTGGCCTTCCAGGTTTTTCAGCTGTACGGTTATCCGAGATAGTCGACGAAGACATAATGCTTACGCTGGCTTCAGAAAAACGGCCAGAGACATTGGTGCTTCTCAGTGTTTTGAGAGGCCAGTGTTTGGGCAAATACGAGCGCTGTTTTCACATTGTTTCAGAGTTGAAGCAGCTGAGACCAGAAGGCTGTAATCTCACCTCTAAAACCAAAGCAGTGATGGAATTAATGTTGACCAGGACAGAGAGAGAGACACTCGTGTGTGGGAGTGCAGCTTGAAATCATTCTTAATGAAATAATTCCTGATCTAATTATGCATTGCTTACTCCTGCAGCTGATGTCAATCATTCTCATCTTGTTTACCGTTATTTTATTGCAGCTTACTTCAGTAAATGCATCAGCATAAGTATACTGTATACTGCTAATTGGGTCAGATTTACGGGGTTAACTGTATGGATAATGAGAAATAACATGCAGGCACCTGGTCTTCATTAACACGATTTCCAGAGTGAAGGTTCTCAGAGTAGAAGTTACGAGTGTGACGGTCTCTTGTGAATGGAATGATAAGAATGTTTAAATGAAGGAATTCGCATTGGGATGCCTTGACAATGATTGTTTTTCAAAGTCATCTTTCTTCGTCTGAATTATATGAGCCTTGTATTTTTACTGCTTGGATCTTTTGAGGGAATTCTGCGCCCCCGTCTTCCCCTCGATAAAGGGCTCAGCGCTTTCACGAGAGACATTTTCCACATTCTTACTGAGTTTGATTTCAGTTTATTTAAATGTCACATTCATGAAGAGGTCTCCTTTCAGGACGGGGGTGTGGAATCAGAGGGACGTTTCTCTGCAGTGTGGGAAAGGAAGCCGGGCCATTCAGCCCTGGCACTTTTACAAGCTGCTCCCACTGGCCCAGCTCCGGGAGGGGAGGCCTCCTCGCTCTCTTTCTCTCATTCAATGGCTTTTTTTCAGCTCCGTCCTCAGCGTGCCTGTCCAATGACACTGCTGCGCTTTTCAGGGAGCCTGTTTTCCCCTCACCCACAGCGTGCCTGACGCTCCGCACAGAGCCCCGCTTCAGAATTACTCTGAAGAACTGAACACAACACACATTCACCAAGTCAAAATCCATAGCTCTGGGTAATCAATTGGGTTGAGCTTCTTAATTAAATCTACATTCTGAACAGCTTGTGTGTGCGTGTGTGTTTCCGTGCATCCGTGTGTGTGTGTGTTTGTGTTTGCGCGCGTGTGTGTTCGGTGCGAGCGAGTGTACTGCTGCACACAGTGCCACCCACTGTGCTCCCCATGTATGTTATTGGATCGTTAAATTGAGAGGAGCAATGATGTGTTGGAATTGATTTGAAACAGAGGAGCACTGGTGAGCAATACTGATCAACCCATCCCATACTTTCTTGGTCGATTGATTTAAAGGTTATAATAATTTGTATTTACAATGCCCTTCAAAATTATTGGTGCCCACAGTGAATATGAGCAAAACCAAAAGAGAGCCATATTAAAAAGCAACTCATACCCACTGAGAAGCATGGTGGTTGATCTTCGATGCTGTGGGGCTGTCTGTTGGATACTTAGTAAGATTGCACTGAAAAAAAAACTAATGGACAGATCTGTTGACGGTTCTGCCAGAGGTGGCTCTGGGCTGGACTCAGAGGTGATTAGATGTTGGGAGTGATCCAAGTCCACGATTTTTCGAAGGATTTTTTTTACCATTGCAAAGTAAAATTTAATTTATTTAGTCAGATCTTCATAAATGCATCATTTGAAATGAGAAAAATAGGGGGGCATTATCTCAATGGAACTGGATCCGCGTATCTGGCACAAAAGTAGGTCGTGTAAACATAGATCACTACTGTAAAGTAACAAGTGAAGATAGAGATGTCCAACAAACACAAAATTATTGTTGAGATGATTTAGATTCTGCGCCATAAAAGACAAAAAAAAATGGAGAATATTTTGCAGGAATGTTGAAAATGGGCGAGTGTTCAGCCTTGGTGAGGATTAGTAATTCTGGATTGCTGTTGGCTGAGCTTTTTTCCTCTAAATGTGATTATCTTGGGTTTGTCCACCGGGATTTTTAGCTAAATGCAAAACTGGCTGAGAACTTTTGTTGGGAAATTCTCTTTGGTCTCAGGAATAAATGCTGTATATAGCACATTTACTAACAGTTTCTAAGGGAAAAATTTACACAACTTCCTGCATAGATCTTACCCGCTCACAGATGCCGGTACAAGTGCAACTGACATTTTTTAGGTGATCAGACTGATCAAGCAGTTTTTATTGTAAAACAGATAAGCTACAACTAGAGTTATTAGTTCTGTCCATACAAACATTTATTATGTATTAAACATTTAAACATTTATTGTTAGAAGCAACAGAGAAGGAATCAGGCACAGAGCCACAGAAAAGTTGCTAAAACACTTTTAATGAAAAGTTCACTTTGGTCGTATTTGGCAGTTCAACAGGGAATAAGTGGCACAAAATGGAGCTACCCCGGAGAACGGTCATGGGGTGTGGTCTGAGTCAGGCAACGGGCAAACAGGATCATAGAATATCAGGCAAGCTGTGCTCTGTAGACTGGTCTGAAGTCAGTACCAGGAAGGCAATAAGTGGGTCACTGTGCATGCTGGACTGTGCACACTGTCGAACCCCAAAGCTTAGAGGAACTAGAGGGCCTGCCACTCTAAGAGCTGCTTGGCAGAGGGAGTTTACATGTGGAGTTTCTATGTAGAAATTGCTCGTTCTTGCTGTGTTTACACGGGTTTCCTTGGGGTACTCCGGCTTCCTCATGCTAAAGGCTAAAGACATGCAGGCTAACTGGGGACTCTAAACTGCCCATGAGTATGAGTATGCATGTGATTGGTGCGCTACAAAGGATTGGTAAGCTGTTCAGGGTGTGTACCTGCCTTTTGCCCATAGTCAGCTGGGATTGGCTCCAGCTCCCATGTGACCCCAGTGATGACGAAATGATATAGATAATGGATGGATGAATGGATGGTTGGTTTGCTTTCATACAATGCTGTAGACAGAAGGTTCACAGTACTTAGACTGAATGGGCTAAAGTACAATGAAGAGTAAAAATCCAGCAAAGGAGAATCAAAACATGGGAAAGTAAATACACAAAGAGGGTAACTGAGAGATGAGAAACAGTGTGTGGAAGCACG
Organism: Gymnothorax reevesii; assembly: GCA_029721435.1. Taxonomy (NCBI): domain Eukaryota; kingdom Metazoa; phylum Chordata; class Actinopteri; order Anguilliformes; family Muraenidae; genus Gymnothorax; species Gymnothorax reevesii. The sequence goes on from CM056578.1 coordinate 119,229,204, forward strand.
GGGTGTGTGTGTGGGGGGGGGGGCACTGAGGGAGGGAGACTGACTGATTTATATTTTACACTGCGGAGTGATGCCCATGCTGTGTGTGTGTGTGTGTTCCCATGAGAAAAGCCCTTTCAGAACTGAAGGCACGATGCGTTTCCATGAGTTAAGGTTTGGCTGTGCACTTTACTGACTGTACTTTTGTAAAAATGTGATTCTTTTGCGACTTAATCTTTATTTAACAGCCACCACATTGTTACATAATTGGTTCTTTTAGCAGGTCAAATTATCGAAATTAGGACTATTCTCCCCTACTAGAATGCATGCATGTAATTTTTTATAGTATTTTTGGATAGCTGTGAAAGTTTACCCACACTGTAAAATATAAGGGCTTTTTTTCTTGAATCATTAAATATGCTCTCAAGTGTAGGCTATGTCAGAATCACATATACAAAAGAGAAAAAAAGAAACAGGTGTGGGATTTTTGTGTTTTCTCGGGGGTAATTTATATGAGAATGCTCAATTATACATGTTTCTATTGCCATAGTAGACATGAACACAAATATAAATTAATAAGAAAAATGGCGAGGCGCAGCAAAGCTCGGTAAACAATGGTTGCCAAACAATGGTTGGAATGCAAAAAGTAGACAAGGAGATGAAACCTGGCATTATACATTCTTTAAAGTTCCTCATATATACTGTATTAAACAGCTGTCTGGGGTGAACCAGGCACCTCCCTCGCAGACAGGAAGAGATATTTTGGGGCTTTTCACTGAACTGCTGAAGGACATGAACTGTAATGTCTGACAGTTGTGGATATTTTTGGATTTTTCCCTGATGTATTAGACATTTCTCAGCTGAAGGCAGAGGTATTTTGGAACTACATATGCTAAACTGGTGTGACTGTTCTAATCATTATTCCAAATGCTTCTCCCATGGGTATCAACAATGCTGTTTTACAAACTGAATACAGGTTTAAACCAGCCAAATTTTGAGCCGTTTCTTAGCTCACTGTGCCAAATGCAGTACTTTGTAAGAAGAGTCCACAAACATCGACATCGCGAATGGTCCAGCGAAACAATCAGCTTTGTGACGGAGACGCTTGCTGTGTGCAGGTCAGAATGAGCCCTCTCCCGCAGCGGGTTCACAGGAGCGTCTCCCGTATCCTGTGAAAGCAGTGGACTGTCCCCAGAGAAACAGCCTCTCCACCTTCGCTCCCGAGGTGTGGATAAACTTGCCCATTCCTCTAACAACTGCTCAGACTTCTGTTGAGGTCTAAAGACCAGTTTACAGCTGGGGTAAGTGTCTTTTTCACAAACAATGTTGAATTTTGTGCATGTGCACAACTGTTTGTTAACACAATATAAATGAATGACAAGTGATTAAATGGATAAACGAACAATAGGCAACCACATTTTTTCCCCCTCCCCCCTTTTTTATGCTGTCAATATTTCATTTAATGAAAGTCTATTTTTTGTTCATTGTCTAAATATAGCAACATTAATTTTTCAGACGGAGAATTTTACAAAGCAGTCATGAAATTAGCGATTAATTATCTTCTGGCAACCTAACACAAATTCATAATGATCCAATATAATGGCAACTCACAACTGCATTTAATGTAACTAAATGATAATTAATCTGAATTATGAATTATTTCATGGCCTTGGTTCTTCCATTTTTAGTTTACCGTGGAAATTGAAATGACTTCAAACACACACATTGACAATGTTAGAACCCAGAAACATTCAGTACATCAGATAGAATCACAAAAAACTGTAATGGTTACTCCTTACAGCCCCTCCCCTTTCACAGTCTTTCACCTCCATCTTTAATGGGCCACAGGTGGAGCCCATTGAGGTGGAGGAGTTAGCAGAGTATTTAGGATTAGCAGGTGCCAGCCCTGGCGCCTCTGCATTTCACTTCTCAGTGGCGAAGTTTGCCGGCTCCCCTCTTTGGTTTATGGTTGCGGTTTTGTTTGTTCTTTGGCTGAATTAAATTCAGTTCTGTTACCTCAGCCTTGGCACCTGTGTGTCTTTTTTGGTCCTAGCAGGCGGGAAACTGTCACAAACTTCCAAATTCATGACATAAAGACTGTTCAATGTGCAAAAAATCTAAAATTAGTCTTTTCTCCTGGAGGCTGTGTCGTTGAAGGGTTAAGATTGATCACTCACAGTTTACAAATTGGTAAATTTTAATTTGACGGGGCTCAGCTTGAGGAGCTGGCAGTGGCAGACGACTTGCGAAATGCCATCTTTTGCAAACACTTTCATCCACACCTGCCACTGTTCTGCCTTCCTGAAAAATGGCTATTTCAACTGCTCATTTGCCCTGCCTGCTACTGCCCTGCATCTTTCTCTGCTGCTGCAAGTTAGAGGGCATCTAAAGTCGATTCTAAGGCGGGGCTTTGAATGTCCAATGTTTGCAAACAAATCACTTGCTTTTGTTGACATCTTGCATTATCACATGACCAATTTCATTTGTCAACCAATGTATGTGTGGATAATCCTTCTATTTCGGTTCATTTGTGCAGGTGCGGCTCGCTGATTGACCGATAAACAAAAACAATGGGAATCGACTTTAGATGCCCTTTAACATCAACTGATATTGCCAGGCTGTTTCTCAGCGTTGAGTTTGCTAAATTATGGCCCTCTGCACTCATTTTATGCCATAATCAATCCTCTGCTGCAAATATACTCCTGTATTTTCTGTCCATTGCTTTAGAATGTTGCTTGCTGTCTAAAGAAAATTAAGATATCTTAAATTTACCAGAACTGAGAAAATTTGTGTTTATTTTGATTTCGTCGCCTGCTATATGAAATCAGTATTGATTTGGGTATTTTAGTATGAATTGTGTTGTGTTGATTTGAGGCCACCTCCCCCCGGCTTGAAATAAATTGTTTTCATTTCTTTTTGGTGTCTCTTTTTTTATGACATACACATATTGCTAAGTTAGATATTTAGTGTTCCCTTCTGGTCGCTGTGCCTGGATCAGCTTATTAAAGTCAAGTAGCATTTCTTGAGCACTTAGCTCCCATAGTAAATGAGTCATTCTCTTGGCCCGTTTGAATTAAAGAATAACATTAACTGTTTCACTCTTTTTCAGTTACTCCATTTCACTGAGGAGCTCATACGTACAAACATATTGCTCAGCATTATACTTTAGTGTTTTCTTTTGGTCGCTGTGCCTTGATCAGCTCGTCAAAGTTTAGTTGTCTATTTGAGCGCTTAGCTACAACCTGTTTCGGGATATTGTGTTTAGTTAGCTCTCCTATTTAGCAAGTCGTGCATTCAGCTCATTTGAATTAACTAAAGATTAAAGTTTACCGGGTTTTACTCTTTAGTTTCTTTTAGTTCTAGCACCTGTTTGTGGCTAGCTAACTAGTTAGTTACTGTTTGCATTTTTGACTTGGGATCTGGGATTTAGTTTTTTAGTTCGCAGGGGAACAGTTACATGAGTCGTTGATTCGGCTAGGTTATTAATTATTAAAGAGTAAGGTTAACTGGAGTGCTCCCCCCACCCTCCGGTTTTTCCTGGCATTGTACCTGCTCGAGTCTAGCTACTTGGCGACCGCTGACATTATTGTATTGGTAATAGCAGAAGGCTATTACTCCTAGAAGTGAACATCAGTAACTTAGAACGGGTAGAAGGCAATGGGGCAATGATGATCCACAAACACATGATGTGAAGTCTGATCACATGATCTGAGCGGTAAATTCTTGAAATCCATCACTTTGTGCATAGAGGCCCACCATCGGAGAAATTCATTAATTGTCAATTATTGACCCCCCACCCCAGTTATTTCAGCAAGCTGGGAAAGTGCGTCGAGGAGATTCTTGGTGAATCGGGTGATGCTCTCCATTATCTTTTCATGCTCTAAGAAGATGTCTGAATTTTCCACCAACAGTTGGATAGGAAAATGGCAAGCCTAGTTGCTTTGAACGGCCAATTCTTGCCACTTTTGTTTTATGTTATAATATGTTAAAAAAGTATTTTTGTGCCATTCCTTTATACTCACAAACCCATCCAGTCACTGTAAATAGAGTGAAATGTCATTAACCTCCTAGAGACCAGCGTCACCCTAGTGATAATGCCGGCGTTACATCATTTTCAATGGCATGCTGTGAGCCTCTGACCCCTTTACGCATAATTGCTTTCAAGCTGTACCTGTTTAAGATCTGTTGATTAAGAATCACAATATTTATATACTGAATAATTAAGACCAATATAAGCCTGTAATTAATTATTAAAAATTTATTAAGAAATGACGGAGATCATCAATGGGCCACATTGACAATGTCCTTATTAGTGATATTATACGTGTGAAAAACAAACAAACAAATAATCAATTAATCCAGTAACTTTTGCTGAATTCCATCTCTTGTTTTAGCATTTTTATCAGCAATGCAACCTAATTTGTTTTGAGATTGCACTTCATCCAAATGTTTTCAGTGTTCAAAACAATAAGCTGCAATAGCGGGAAGTGCAGTTGCACGCTCTGTGCCACATTGCGATCATTATTAATTTTTATATTACCAATGCTTCTTACTTTGAAGCTTTGTTAATTGAATAATCTAGAAAATTTGGTAAAAGTGCATTGTGAAAGTTTGATGTATGGGATCCATTTAAAATAATTTAAAATGAATGCCTTGCACCAAACTTTCATAATGGCAAAATCATTGATGAGGTCTTTATAATCCAGCCTCTTGGAAAATTGTAGGAAGGCTACAATATGACATTGTATGAATGCCAATTATCTAATTAATCAATTAAAAACTAAATCTAAACACCATCTTCAGCAGCATTTACAATATAACATTCTACTTCAAGATGCAAAGTTTTCAGTTAATTGCCACCTATGCAATCTCATATTGTAGTCTTCTTCTTCGACGCAAAGCTACACATCTTTATCATTAATGGGAATGCAGCTTATTGGTAGCCTATTGGCTCAGTAAATTAAATTGATTAATTTTCTAATTCTTGATCAGAAAGTGGTTAGGAGTTAATTTGCAGTATGGCAATGTCACTTGTTCTAGACAGTTTTATTTTTGCATGAGCAAACTTAACATGCGGCCCTTAGTCGGCAAAACCGCATTTTCAAAAATGTTTTCTTAGGCTTACCACGCTGATTGGACTGTGATGCAGACAAAAAAGTTTTGTGAGCCACAGGAATTCAGAAGCTTCGAAAGACTTTGATATTTTATGTCAGTATCAATGTGGATTGGACAATGTTGATATTGCAATGAACAATAAAACAAGCTGAGGAGAAATGGACTATGGTTCTAGTGATTCGCTACTGAAAAAATTAGCACTTAGTTTCTAATTAGGAAACATAAATAGGAATGGGTTTGAAGATGTACAGTGCTTAAAGACGAGGTGAGAGTAGAGCTATAATCCTTCTGATGGAAAGCCCGGATGGGAGAGGTTAATTACCTTAGACAGGCTCAGGACTTACAATTTGGTTTAAATGACTTGTATGATTGGGCCATGTTTGTATATTTACTATAATCAAGTAAGAAATCAGAGTGTATTTGAGACTCGTTCGCATGCACATCTGTACAACTGTGGTGACACTTGGAGAAAATAATTTATTTTGAAGACCACAGGGCTTTTAATTCATTTTGGTGATCGTGATTCTAACGAACAGATCCGAAGGCAAGTGTTACAGATGATCTGAGTTATCTGGAACATTCTGTTACCGTGTTCAAAGAGCGAAGAGCATTAATCATGGGTTTCTGAGGGGAAAAGAGACACTTTGAAGTGTTTAATAAATTATGTAACCAAAGTACGAATGCTGAATTTTGATACATTTTACAATGTGTTGAATTTAAGAGGAAATCTGCAATTACAGCTGATGCTTTTGCATGTCGTTTGCATTTGTTAAATTCCTCTTTTAAATGATAACATGTTCCCTTCTTTCTCGAGATTTTTGGAAATCAGATTTTTTTAACGCATTATTCATACAGCAGCATGAGAAGAATGAATTTGTTTTATTTATTTTTTTGCAAACATACTCAAGTGAATAAATTGAAATGCAACATCATTGTAAAGGTTTTTTAAAAAATGTTCTTCATTTAAAAAAGTAATTAATACATTTCTTAACCATGAATTTATTGCGGCACTACTTTCCTGTGTATCGACATGAGCGAATCAAGGGTCAAACACAGAAGCCTGAATGAAATGCAAATAATCTTTTCCTGATCACCTCCTGCAACAAAACTAATGGATCTCTGGATTTGCGATCTGGAGGGATAACACTGGTGTGAGTGTATAATCACAGATCTCTTCATTAGACACACCAGCATGTTCATGCAAATATGTAGCTCCAGGAAACAGCCTCTGCAATTAAGTAGCTGGAATTGAATATTTAAAGCATACAGATCCAGCAAAGCAGCTACATTTTTTTTTAATTTGACAAAACTGCAATGTGCAAAATGTGCTATAAAGTGACTTTGACCATGGTGAGATGGTTTGTGCCTGATCTGGCGGCTAAGAAAGCTCTGCCCCTCTGGGATTCTCACACACTGCAGGCTGAAGAGTTTAATGAGGGAGGTTCATTTAGCAACTCAAGGTTCGAGAGAAAGAGAAACTCAACTGGTCTGCCAAAATACTATGTCCATTTGATAGGCGGTATAAAGCTGAAATGAAATACCAAACTAGTTTATGTCTTAAAGGGAGGGTTTAAAGTAAAGTTTATCAAATTCGACCAATATTTGTAACCGCTAGAGGTTATAGGTTGTTCAAGTAGGTCTCTATGGGTGAGGTAATGTCAAAAACGAACAACAAAAATCAGAAATCATCAAAACCCATAATTTATGTGTTGAAAGTGCTGTGTTGCAAAGGTGTAAAATGGACAACTTCACTTTTTCAAGAAGACCACCCACCCATGCTGTCTTTTGGGGGTGCAAGGATGAAATCCAATCCAAAAGTATGAAGCTACATACATACATATATAAAAATATATATATATTTTTTACATATATATATAAAAAAAGCCCTTTACCTTTTCTGCACACAAACCTAAAAAACTAATACTTAAGGGACAGCATAGCACGGCTTACATGCTGGTGAATTTGTTGGTCTGGGACAGATAACGTATGAATTACTGGTGGTGCAGGTGTCACCGTACATGTAACCCCTTTTCTTTGTAAATATCCGTGGTTCTATTTTGTATGGAAATCATGCCAGCGCTGCACATCAGTACACATTCATACTGGGAGCACATTTCCCCCTGGATTCTGGATGAGGACACTCGTGGTGACTCGGCTGGCGTGCTGCAGCTGATTACTTGATCCCCGACAGCGCAGGCAGTAGAAGTGCTGATTGGGATTCAGAAAACTCCAGCACAGCGTGGCTTTCTGTCCACTTGCTGTTGTAAATCAATCGGCATCTGTCTTTTGCAGGTCTCCCCAGGTGACTGTCGCTGATATATTCTTCAGTCTCCCAATGGTAATGGTATTACTGAGGTGTGAGAATCAGCGCTGTGCTGCTCTGCTGAACGTTCTTCGCTTTCCAAGGCTGTTACGCGCTTCGCCGTTTTCAGCTGTTTTGTTGGCAGTCGGCTGATGCAACAAAAATAATAAGTTTATTCAGCCCACAGCTGAGCGCTGTGCTGGTGCTGTTTTTCCCCCAGCTAGCCTGCAGTATTCAGCTGTGGTGCTGGTGCGGTCGGCTTAAGCAAAAGAAATAGCCTTGGGCGTTTCAGCTTCAAACTCGTTTGCACTGTGTTGGTTTGCTGAGCCGCGAAGTGGCTGATTCACATTTACCACATTGACCCTCAGAGTGCTGAGATAAATTTTAAAAAATTGAGCTCCCCTGTGGGAGCTCTTTTAAACAAGTCGCCGCACGATAGGTTTTCAACAGCTTTGATTCTGAAATTGTAACACTGTGCTCGGTGAAATGGACATTGGAACTGAGGAATAGTGCTTGTTGTAACGGGATTGATGAGGGTGATGCCGCTATTGGGGTAGATGGCAACTGATTTGTGTGTGGTACCTTTTACGATGGGGAACCATGTTGCAGGGGGAAGGGGCCTTATAAGGTTAAGAGGGACTGAGATAGAGAATGGTGCCATTTTGGGACTGTACCTAGTTGTAAGAGCCACTCAAGCATTTTAATGTTATAGCGGCATCTCAACCTCGGGCTGGTTGTAAGCCGTTGGGCAGGAAATAACTCTGGGCCAGCTGGCAATCAGACTCCCGCTGTTTCTCTGCTTTCTTTGCCCGGCCATCTTCCCTGACTGCTCACTACAATGTCTTCCATCACTGAGCAACAATAACAGCATTTACCGCTCTAAGGGTTTATATCAGGCTGTTTTCATTCATATCGGATGAACCTTACAGAAATTATTGCACCTGTTGCTCATTATCAGCCTATTTGTGTGTATATAAAAACTGAAGTGCTAAATGTAAAAGGTAGAATAAATTAAAAATTATTTTAATAAAAATTTTTATTATTAGGATGCTAATTCTTTGCATGCAGTGACTGATTCCAGTTTGCGATGCATAGACATCACCAGACGCTGGGTATCCTCCAGACTGATGACTGTACTGCAGCCATCTTCAGTTCCTGCTTGTTTCAGGAAGTGTTTGCAGTCAGTTTCCTCAGCAACATGTAAAATGAACAGGCATTCGGATTCAGATCTGGTGATTAACACAACCTACAGACACAAAATGACCAATAAAAGAATATCGTCCAATGAATTATGGTTTTACCTGTATAATTCAGTTCTTCAGCACTGGAGGACAATCAATAGTATTTTCTTTTATCACAGACATGTAAAAAGATTGATGTAATTTTTTCCTACCTTGACATGTTTTGACAGCGAGCTTCCGTCTTCATCAGAAGACGCACAGGTGGAATTGTGTGACGTATTTTTATCAGCTGATGTTATGGAGGTGTGACTCCACTGTCAGTTTTTGACAGATGGGTCACACCTCCCGCTGTCAATCCTCCCCCCCAGGACGGCGCTCCAGGTATGGGAGAGCATGTACGCTCCCTCGTCCCTGTTCATCGTCCTCGGGCTCCGCTTTCTTACTTCAATCGCCTCCGTTATCCAGCGATGGTATCGGTTGTCATCCTGTTTGATTACTCTGGCGTTATCCCAAACCATCATATGGTTCTCTCTTTTGCAATGGGCTGTTACGGCTGATTTGAGGTTTTCCTGCTGGGCCTTGTCTTTCATTGATCTGGTTTGTCTCTGAGAACAGAACATTTTCTCACCCCTTTAGCTCTTTGTTTCATATCTTACACGCAGCACATTGGAATAAATTAGAATATTTTGAATTCATGACATCTGCAGATCTTATTTCAGTGTAGCGTTCAGTGGAGGGTGAGGACCTGACGCAACCTACCCCATCAGTGCCCAGATAGCAAAATTCATCTGGTCCATATCCGGCCCACACCTGACACGTTCGGCCCACATATCCGGCCCACATACCACATGGAATGATGGCACTTGGGGGCTCCGCTCCCGTTCTCCAGAACTTGGCCACAACCAAGCCATCATGATGCCAGATGTCAGCCAGGAACATATGATGCAGCAAATGTGGGCCAGTTTTGGTTCACTTACAGACTGACCATTGTCACTCTGCCAAATATTTGTCAATTGTGGGCCATATTTGTTTTAAGATATGTGGGCCAAATTCAGCACTCACCACATGGGCCACTTCAGACTCACATCTAATTTGTCCGGGCCAAAAGAATGCCAAAAGTGCAGGATCATTGCCTGATGTGGCCCACATCCGTATGCCATCTGGGTGCTGCGGGCAGCAATTTCTCAAATTGGTTTCCTCCAGGAAGAACGCAACACGGTATAGATTTTCTAAATTTAGTTCCTTTAATATTATAGTGATGTCCTTCCATTCTTCATCTTTCCATAATTCCAAACCCTTTTTTTCATGAAAATATGATGTATTATGACAACAACATATTCATTATAGGCATGAAAAAGATAGGGCCCACCTCTCTCTCTCTGTTAACCTTGCATCCACAATGCAAATCCTATTCATAGCACACAACTGACACTGTATTGTGTGAGTGTGTGGGTGTGTATGAAAGTAGAATTTCTGTGTCCTTTTACTGCCTTTAATGATTGTATCAGAAGCGCACTGGCCGGTTACAGCAAAATCAACGACTTTCGAGCAGGTTCAGCGCGAGTTTATGAGACCTTCCCCAAAAGCCATTTAGACAAGTTGCCTCATGCTGCCAAATGTACAAGTGCTGGTTTTATCTCAATGGTTGCTTGACATTGGACTGCAGCTACCAAAAATATACATTGTACCTTATTCTCTTCTCCACTGAAGAACAAAGAAGGATAAAGATAGTATTTTAAACACTCACACCGATTGGTCAGGACTGTGTAAATGGGCAGGGCCAGCTGCAGAACCAGGGAGAGGAAACGCTGAGCTTCACTGAAGGAGTGTGTTGTGATTCTGGTTCTGCCTTGCCATGCCATTGTTCTGACTCCATGTATTGATCTCCCCATGCATTGCACTTTGTCTCCCCCTGTCTGGTCTTTGGTCTTGTCTTTGCTCACAGCCCCAGTAATGCGTGCCACTCTTTCGGGTGATTTAATGGTCTCTGGGTTTCAATCTTCCTTCCCCATCTCGTTTACTTCCTTCCCCTTGCTTTTTCTATATTACTAACACATACTAACAGTTTGTTGTTTTTGTTAATACACTAACCAAGACTAACATTGTATATAAGACTAACTTACTCTCCGCCTCTTGTCTCTCCCTAATCTTTGCTGCTGCATTTCAGTGGAATCTCCACACCTTATGCTGTCCTTTCTCTTAGTATCTGTGCCCGGTAGAACTCCTTGACCGGAGCTGTGTCATTGTCTATAGGTTTGTCCCGTGATCCCTGTCCACGTTTTGGCTTCTGCCAATTTCATGTGATCAGGTTCTCCCTAATGTGTTGCTCCCTTGTAATCAGTCTCACTGCTTCCACCTGTGTTCTGTTATCATGTGACCTCCCTGAAGTGTATATTAGATGTCTCTTCACAGCACTGCCTTGTCAGATCGTTCTCTCATGTTTACTTGTGCCACGTTCATTTCACCTTGTACCCATTGTGATTATCTTTCTGACTGGACTGTCCTTGACATTAAATTTTTGCATTCTCCCTGTACTTTGCCTCCTTCTTGTGTTTTGAGCCTTTTTCACCTGACTTTGATTTTTGTGATTGGTGCCCTGGTTACAATTCTGGATTTCGCCCATTGGATTCTGATTTTGGATTGTGGACTCTGTACTGTTGCCTGCTCTGTTGGGGGGTTTCCCCCTTCAGAAATAAAGCCTCCATTTTGCATTTTACTGGTTCTCGCATGTGGTCCATTTCATAAATCCTCACAGTGAGTAGTCCAGGGTTGAGCACCAGTACAGAGCAATGTGGGGTATATGAGACAAGGTCGAATGGGGACTGATAGGATGGGGTGGGGTGCACAGGTGAGGACTCTTGGGCAAAGGAGGGCAAAAGACAGGAGACACCACAGAGCAGGTGATGGACGCAGAGAGACAAGGAGGGTCGAGGGAATAAGGTTCAGCAATACTGAGGAGCAAATCCAACAACCTGGCGTCGGAGGAGACAAGGACAGGAGCTTAAATACACAGGCGAGGGGAACAGAGTGAGATCTGCACGGGACGAGAGATGAGGGAACAGGGCAATAAATGAATAATGAAAACCACTCAGCGAAATGAAACAGAAACTGACACAGACAGCTAGATAGCGTCAGAAAACGAATTAACTGGCACAAGACATAACAACGTTTTATTTCATCATTATAAAGTGCATTTTTACCCCAAGGGGTTTCGTTTCTGGTTTGGTTTGTTTGTGTTTGTGCGTTCGTTTCTTTGTTTGTGCGTTAACACTTCAGGAGCAAAACTAATGGCCAGATTCTCCCCAAATTGGGGTTAGGGATTCGCCATTGATCCAGAATACATGCCTACTGAATTTCAGAAAAGTAGGTCAAAGTATGTGTGAGGGGCGGGGTTTGTTGTGCCTGGCACCACCTGTTCTTTCCTTTTTTTTTAGTAGCGTGGAGCACGTGAAATCAAGGAATTGACCTCCAAAGATGAAGTCACAAAAAAAGCTCGATTATATTTCTTTCTATGTCTCAAGTGTCAGAGTTATGTGATAAACTTACCTATGGGACAATTTACCCCAAAGTCCCCTACATTCTTCAGGACATAATGATGAAATGCACTGTCTAAGTTTAAACATTTGCTGATTATGTCCTCGTTTTGTAAATGTGCTCTAAATAAAAAATAATCCATTTTTATGCATTTGCCAATGGAAGCACAGTGTCCATATTCACAATTTTTTCGATCCAAAATGCGCATGTATTGCTTCAGCCAAGTTTGGTAGTTTTGTACCCTGCAATGAATGCATTTGCGACACTATGGGTTAAACAGCACATTCGAGGGTGTATCAGTGAATACACCTGTCGCAATGCATGTGTTATAAGATGTTGTTCGCTTTAAGACGTACCCAGACCAGCTTTTAATTTTATTTAAAAATAACTTTTTTATTTATTTCATTTCAGCAGGATAAGTCTTTCATTTTCCTCCAAAGAAATGCTATGATTTCTAAGGACGTCCAGCATAGGCAAAATGACGCTAATTTTTTAAATCAAAATACAAAGAATGAAAGAGAAATTACAAAATGAGTAAAACTACAAAGATATAAAACTAAATAAAACAAAAATTACTAATTATAATGTCTTTTGATTGAAGAAATAAAAATAGCCAGATCATTCATGGCTTTAATGGGTAACGCATTCCATAAAACGCAATCTCAACAGAAGAAGGTTTTCCTACCCTCTTCTTGATGAAAGTGGGGCATCAATAATCTCTCTTCGACTACAGATCTCGTTATTTGAGTAGACCGCAGTGAGACACGAGGGACTTTATATTGAGATGATAAATACGGGAGCTTGATTATGAATACATCTCCATGTCATAACAGCCAGTTGATTCATCCACTGTGCATCCATCTTGTGCCATTTTAACTGTAACAGTGCTTGGGAGGTTGATGAACATGTACCTTCACCTAAAACAAGTTTGGCTACTCTATTGTGAAATTTCCTACTTTTATTTTTAATTCTACCACTGCAAGTCATCCAAACAACTGCACAATAGGTCATCGGTGGAAAAACCGACGACTAAACCCTTAATTCACATGTTACATGATCATTACATGATCAAGTAATTTACGTATGCGCCAAATGGCCGCAAGCAGTTTTGAAATCGAGCTGGCAGTTTCATTGCTTTGTAGCTCCCATTTAAGGTGTTTATCTGGAGTAACCCCAAAATATTTAAACTCTTTCACAATGTTATGTAAAAGTGTTTACATAAAGCACTGTATATCATTTGTAAATGGAGATTTGTTACACACTATTCGTGGTGCCTTACTGGTCAGCTATTTATTTATTTTGTTAATAATAATAATGCATCAATTTTATATAGCGCTTTTTTGGACACTCAAAGACGCTTTACAATGGAGGCATTATTCATTCACACTCTGATGGTGGTAAACTACGTTTTTGTAGCCACAGCTGCCCTGGGGCAGACTGACGGAAGCGTGGCTGCCAGTATGCGCCTACGGCCCCTCCGACCACCACCAAACATTCACACAAAGCCATACAGGAGGGTTCCTATATTGCATGTTTTGGATGGGTGGGGGAAACCGGAGTACCCGGAGGAAACCCACGCGAACACGGGGAGAACATGCAAACTCCACACAGAAAGGCCCCAGGCCGGATTCGAACCCACGGCCTTCTTGCTGTGAGGCAGTAGTGCTAACCACTATGCCACCATGCCGCCCATCATCATTTAGCTCCCTCTGGTGGTATGTCTATAGAAAAGCATGATCTGATGCAATACCACTTTGTGATGAAATAGACTTCAATCATTCGAGAGAAGTGGTGAGGTTAGCCAGCTCACTCACTGGCTAGCTAGCTACTCCTGCGAGCTGCTCCATGTCATTGGCAAGGATAGATTGCTGCCAAGCTAATTGCCAGATGAACTGGTAGCAATAAAACCCGTTTCAAACCAGAATCAATTAGGAAACAATGCGGATCTGGGGAAATTCAGAAAGTCGCACAGCAGAGTCTCAATGTCTTTGCCTGCAGAATGTCTAATTAGAAAATATACGAAGAGCGGGGAAACTGCTCATAGCACTCACATGAAAAGTAAAAGGAAACTGCAAACGCAAATGATGTCACTCCATATTGTTCATTGCTCATTCGTTCATAATTTCTTTTCTCCTTTTAATTTTCACTTTTGTTATATTTGGCTAAATAATGCCTAAAAAAAGGTACTGGGGTCTAATCTTAAGGGGGGTGAATGTGATATTTTCTCAAATTAATATTTTCTTTGAGTGGCAAGAAATTTGCTTTTATATTTTAAATGTTTCAATACCTTCTGTTGCACTTTTTTTTAAGTACAATAAATGAATGACTGTGTTTGCCGTGATGGTCTTCTGAGATGTTCATCAATAATGCAGTTTGGAAAATTAAGAATATTGTGTATATTTAAACAGGCATTTCATTCAAAACTTTCCACTGTTGGGGTTTACAGTTTTGCGAACAGGCTTCTAGGGGCTTGCACACATCTGGTTTTAACCCAATTATTTTTTCCAAGACCAATGATATTGAGATTGGCAGAACAAAAATGAGTGTGTGATGAAAGTAATTTGCAGCACAATGCAAAAGGCTTTACTGCACTCCTTGACACAATGGCAGATGAGCTGATAATGTTGGACTGCACTCCAGCACAGCTCATTTTGTTAAAACTCCATGTTGTGTTAAACTAACAAGCTTCCGTACGGACTGGGGCTTTCAGCTCCGGAACAGGCTGTGGCCACACAGTTGCCACCCAGGGTATGGGAGTGAGGTTCTCATTTGTCTTCAGTGAACCCCGGTGGCAGATCACACAGCGCTACACTGCAAATGCCTCTGCGCTGTGTGAGATCGGCTGCAGTTAGTCCCGACGAAAAGCTTTCGGCAAATCACTTTTATCCCGTTACCTCATTTGCCAGTTGACTTCAGCATGGCTGTGTTTGCCAAGTGAACTTTCCAATTTACCCCCCAATCTTGCAAAACAATTCATCTGCAAACTCCTTCAAAACACAGATAGGTTTGTGAGCCAAACAGATTGGGTCATCTCTGCTCATCCTGATAGCCAATTCTAGGTTAACGACTTAAGAATATTAGGTGTCAGTTTTATGAGCATCACTTATATATGGTCACAGCCACTTTCCCAAGGCTCATGTATTGTTCTCAGTTTTTCAGTTAATAGCCCTCTGATGTAAGAATCACAGTTGGTGAAGTTGAACTGGGGTGACTGCCAGATGGCAAGTCATGAAATTAACTCCTTACACTCTGATATTCTCTTTAATTTCCCCCGAAGTAGGTTCGAAATAAAAATTAAAAAGTAACATTTTTATACATATTGCAGGACAATGTCACATGGGAATTCTGTTTCAGCTAGTTACAGTACTACATTTTTTTGTAATAACCCACCTCCATTCCCCTCTCTGGAGGTCAACTTTATTTATTTAATTTTTGTTGAATAATAATTTTGAAGAAAACAAGGTGAAGCCTCCCCTTTGAAGGAAGTGAGTAACAAAACAAAAGTCAAAACAAGACAGAGCGGTGCAGAGGCTGATATTACAACCAAAGGGGGCTAACACCGACAGGACTCCGACTGCAGAACCAGATTGCATATGCAGATATAAACAAAAATAAAGCAGGCCAGAGTCACAAATGTGGGCAGGAGATAAGATTCATCATCAAAAAGCATAGACAGGACCAAAGATAAAGACAGGCAAACAACATGGACAGGAAGAAAATGCACTGACATAACAGATGGAGACGACATAAACATGCAGGTATAAACTGGACATAAACAGTTGGACCTTAACGCACAAATACAAACTGAGGGAACATTCTGGCAAAGGCAGGACACAGATGATCTGCCCCCCATCAAAGGATATATTCCTTCTGTCTTGTATAAACATAACGTCCCAAAACATAAATTGCAAATATACCTGTATAATTAAAAATAGTTTCCACTTACATGTGATAAACTAGACTTATGCCGTCAGAGGCGACAGCTGGGGGTATATCCCCGAACGCCCCCAATCCTCCAATTCCCCAATCTTTGATTAGACTTTCATTTGAACTTAATTTCAGGTCAATCAGTCAAATGGTTCTGAAGATATGGCCAAAATGGTCATTTTCCATCACAAAGCGCCACCTGGTGGCAAAATATTGAATCATACAGGTATGATGTCATCATGTGACACGTTGTGAGGTCATGACCTTGCAGTTGCACATAGTTGGAGATGTCAATTGGAGAAATAATTCCAAATATATAGCAAAAATGTTGAATTTTATGACACAAAGCTCCACCTTGTGTCAAAATTTTGAATCAAACAGGTATAATGTCATTGTGGAACGCATCCTCAGGTCATGACCTTTCATTTGCACTTAATTTGAGGTCAATCGGACAAATATTTCCGGAGGTATGATAAAAACAGTGATTTTTTTCAGTTTTTGGCCCCTGGTGGCCAATCTAGAAATTGTAAATTGTCCAAAATTGAATCAGTTCTTCCTCTTTATGATACTTACTTATACGCAAAACTTGGAATTTCTAATTGAAATATTACTGCAGTTATCGCGTTAACATGTAAATCAGTTTTTGGCCCCTGGTGGCCAATCTAGAGATCGTAAATTGTTCAAAGTCGAATCAGTTCTTCCTCTTTATGATACTTACTTATGAGCGAAACTTGAAATTTGTAATTGAAATATTACTGAAGTTATCGCGGAACAGTGATTTTTTTCAGTTTTTGGCCAGTTTTTGAAGATGAGGACCTTATCTTCAGAGTGTCGTCCCTGTTTTGGCGGTAGAGCGGTAAAATCATGGTGGCGTCAGGCAGAAAGCTGCAAATGTCCATGAATTGTCAACAATCATTCAGTTTTCTTCAAATTTGATACAGCTATGTGCAATAGTCTTACAGGCACCCAACGTTCTTTTCATTTAAAACTGATGTTGGGTGTTTATTTTTGTTTTTTATATTTTTAGTGCTGGACATAAAAAGCACATTGGAAGCGTTGGCTGTTGATATAAAAAAATCTTACTTAAGGCCTCGTATTCACTTAATACAGCCAACAGAAATAATGCACAATGAAAGAGCCCTGATCTCAATGTCATCAAGGCTGTATGAGAGACAAACGGGAGTGAGACTGTGAATCTGCAGAGGAACTGTGGCATATTCCCCAGTATGCTGAGGACAACAAAACAGCCAAAAAACTTATAAACCTACAAAACTGCAGGACAGTGTTGCAAATTTTAGGCAAAGGAATGTCACTCTAAATATTGATTTGCGTTAGTTTTTGTGTAGTTCACAGCATTTTATAATACTTTGTCATATTCCAAAGTCCTCAGTTGAATGATTTTACAAAGCATCTCCGCCCCATGGAATTGTGTGGAATGTGCCGAAAACTTTGCACAGTACTTTAGACACCAATCGATTGTTTTATAACATCAGTAACTATTTTTCTCACCTCACTCACGTTACATGCTGGGGAATTTCAACCACTCATCCAGTTTCTTGGTCTACGCCTTAAATCTGAAACTCCAGTCTAACGAGCAGCTGATTGGTTGATTGACTCCACCTGGCCGTACCCTACAAGAGCGCCTGCTGCTGTTTGGAAAAGGCTGGCTGCCTGAAGGCTGTGTGGTTCATTTTGTGTACAGGTTTTGTTTTTTATTTTCTTTGATTGTGGTGTTTTTATGGCTTTTGTTTTGTTCCTGAGTTCTTTTTTATTATACGCCCGTCGTAAGACAGACGGGACGTATTATGGAATCATGATGTCTGTCTGGACGTCTGTCTGTCTGTCTGTCCGTTGCTTGTGTTCACAATAACTCCACCAATTCTCAATCGATTTCATCCAAATTCACACAGCATGATCATATCAGGTGGAACTTTGATGAGTTCAGAAATCAGCCTGATTGGATCACCCTTTTTCTCAAAATTAACCCTTTTATGCAAACTGTTGCGTGACGGGCGTATATTGCTGTCTCTGACTGCTCTTGTTAGTTTATGTTTGGGCCGGAGCAGGAAGCTGCTGAAGACTCACCCTAATTTTGTTTTTGTCAGGAGGCAGATTGACTTCATATGATTGTGGTCTGTAGTCTTCAGGGGCTCTGCTTTGGCCAGTCCTAACACAAATCGAGTCTTGTGTGCAAATATTTTTCACTGTTGTCTCATTTTTTGGACATCTGTTTTTTTTTTGGTTTTTTTTGCCCTAGGGACTTTAGTGTTGCGTTTCATTAGTTCATCTCTGACACTAATGTGCAGAAATTAGGACATGACAGTCAAAGTCATTTTCAGTACTCCACAGTATGATCTATGGAACTGCCATTTCTAATTAATTATATTGCTATTTCTGATATAATGTGGCTTAAAATGCGTAATTGCACTACTTACGCTCATCTGAACAATTAAGAAAAATGAATGACTCATGAAAATGCTGGTGCAGCATTTGTGGATAAAATGGAAACCAGCATAGGACCGAGGATTGACTGACAACCTTTGGTATGAGGGAGAACAGATGCTTCACAGTATGAGTGTGCTGCTGGTAATTCTACCGCAACTGAGCATTGCTGTCATGTGAACATAGACCAGAGTCCCAGGAGAATGGTTCCATCGGCTTGAGAATTTCATGCCACAAAGAATTCAGGCCATTCAGGGCTCAATGGGGGCACATAGCTGCACCTAATATGGCCACCACTAAGTGCATCTATAGTCCAGCGGATAGTTATGGTTATTTTTGGTGTTTCTTTCATTATTGAAATCATATGATGACTGAAAAATCAAAATATAGACTTTCGGCTCCAAGTTGACTGTATTTAAATTAGAATGGTGCACTCAGTGTAGGAGATACTGCATGTCTTATGAGAGTTCCCTTCATTCAGTCATGCTGAAGTAAAACAATGAATGTCGTCCTCAATCAGTCATGTCAATATAAAACACTGGATCTCGTCCTCATTTAGTCATGCTGTAGTAAAACACTGGATCTCATCCTCATTCAGTCATGCTGAAGTAAAACACTGCATGTCGTCCTCATTCAGTCATGCTGAAGTAAAACACTGCATCTCGTCCTCATTCAGTCATGCTGAAGTAAAACACTGCTTCTCGTCCTCATTCAGTCATGCTGAAGTAAAACACTGAATCTCATCCACATTCAGTCATGCTGAAGTAAAACACTGCATCTCGTCCTCATTCAGTCATGCTGAAGTAAAACACTGCATCTCGTCCTCATTCAGTCATGCTGAAGTAAAACTCTGCATCACGTCCTCAATCAGTCATGCTGAAGTAAAACACTGCATCTCGTCCTCATTCAGTCATGCTGAAGTGAAACACTGCATCTCGTCCACATTCAGTCATGCTGAAGTAAAACACTGCATCTCGTCCTCATTCAGTCATACTGAAGTAAAACACTGCATCTCATCCTCATTCAGTCATGTCAATATAAAACACTGCATCGCGTCCTCATTCAGTCATGCTGAAGTAAAACACTGCATCTTGTCCTCATTCAGTCATGCTGAAGTAAAACACTGCATCTCGTCCTCATTCAGTCATACTGAAGTAAAACACTGCATCTCATCCTCATTCAGTCATGCTGAAGTAAAACACTGCATCTCATACTCATTCAGTCATGCTGAAGTAAAACACTGCATCTCGTCCTCATTCAGTCATGCTGAAGTGAAACACTGCATCTCGTCCACATTCAGTCATGCTGAAGTAAAACACTGCATCTCGTCCTCATTCAGTCATGCTGAAGTAAAACACTGCATCGCGTCCTCATTCAGTCATGCTGAAGTAAAACACTGCATCTCATCCTCATTCAGTCATGCTGAAGTAAAACACTGCATCTCGTCCTCATTCAGTCATGCTGAAGTAAAACACTGCATCGCGTCCTCATTCAGTCATGCTGAAGTAAAACACTGCATCGCGTCCTCATTCAGTCATGCTGAAGTAAAACACTGCATCGCGTCCTCATTCAGTTATGCTGAAGTAAAACACTGCATCTCGTCCTCATTCAGTCATGCTGAAGTAAAACACTGCATCGCGTCCTAATTCAGTCATGCTGAAGTAAAACACTGCATCTCGTCCCTATTCAGTCATGCTGAAGTAAAACACTGGATCTTGTCCTCATTCAGTCATGCTGTAGTAAAACACTGCATCTCATCCTCATTCAGTCATGCTGAAGTAAGACACTGCATCTCGTCCTCATTCAGTCATGCTGAAGTAAAACACTGCATCTCGTCCTCATTCAGTCATGCTGAAGTAAAACACTGCATTTCGTCCTCATTCAGTCATGCTGAATTAAAACACTGCATCTCGTCCTCATT
Organism: Gymnothorax reevesii; assembly: GCA_029721435.1. Taxonomy (NCBI): domain Eukaryota; kingdom Metazoa; phylum Chordata; class Actinopteri; order Anguilliformes; family Muraenidae; genus Gymnothorax; species Gymnothorax reevesii. The sequence goes on from CM056578.1 coordinate 119,249,605, forward strand.
CAGTCATGCTGAAGTAAAACACTGCATCTCGTCCTCATTCAGTCATACTGAAGTAAAACACTGCATCTCGTCCTCATTCAGTCATGCTGAAGTAAAACACTGCATCTCGTCCTCATTCAGTCATGCTGAAGTAAAACACTGCATCTCGTCCTCATTCAGTCATGCTGAAGTAAAACACTGCATCTCGTCCTCATTCAGTCATGCTGAAGTGAAACACTGCATCTCGTCCACATTCAGTCATGCTGAAGTGAAACGCTGCATCTCGTCCTCATTCAGTCATGCTGAAGTAAAACACTGCATCTCGTCCACATTCAGTCATGCTGAAGTAAAACACTGCATCTCATCCTCATTCAGTCATGCTGAAGTAAAACACTGCATCTCGTCCTCATTCAGTCATGCTGAAGTAAAACACTGCATCTCGTCCACATTCAGTCATGCTGAAGTAAAACACTGCATCTCATCCTCATTCAGTCATGCTGAAGTAAAACACTGCATCTCGTCCACATTCAGTCATGCTGAAGTAAAACACTGCATTTTGTCCACATTCAGTCATGCTGAAGTAAAACACTGCATTTCGTCCTCATTCAGTCATTCACTGCCAAGGTTTTGCAACAGAATTTTAAAATCACAATTTAACGTAACAGAATTTGTTTGTCCAATAATTTTAGAGCCACTAAATTTGCTGTTGTGTGTGTGTGTGTGTGTGTGTGTGTGTGTGTGTGTGTGTATAAACATGTTTAAACTTCCTATTTCTGAAACGCCAAATTAAATCAGGATGTTTACATTTTCAACATATCTTGATTGTTTTATTTGAAACAGAAACAAAATGATAAGTTGTTTTATTGTCCAAACAATGATGACTTCCCTGACTGAATACATACAGAAATTCACACACGCATACATACAATGCATTTTCCGTGTTCAGCATATCTAATGTGGAAGCATTAACTCTAGTGTGGGGTTTTTGGCTGGTAATGAACTGTCCTAATGAATTATTCACTGTGAATGTTTCATATTTTTCCTTTTTTCAATGATCATAAGAGTCAATCCGTGATAAAACCCTCAGTTCCATACTTTTGTGAGAAAGCATGCTGAAGTTTCCGAAATGATAGAGTTCGCTCAACCACCATCATCAAACTGAGAGCATGAAACACAAACAGAATCCGCAGATCTGATTCCATTCTTCTTTTGTTCCCACATGATAGATTTTCAACAGCGTCTGATTTTATCTTACATCACTGGGCAGCTTTAATTGCCGAAAGCGCTCTAAAAGTTAATACATTTGTAAAAATTGTCCAGTTCGCTTATCGCCGGTCAGGGTTGTGGGAGTGGCAGGGAGTTGATTTTTGTGTAACGCTGAAGTGAAGAGCGCCCAGGAGAATTATGAATTTCCTGATAACACTCAGCATTGATTTGGGTTCCTTTAACTCTTTATCGCTTTTTACAGTACACACACATTATATCCAGTTACCTGAGACTTTAACAGTACAAGGACTTCAGGCAATTTAGAGTTTCCAATTAGTCTAAAATTCATGGCTTTTAGTGGGAAACTGGAGCACCCGGAGAAAACCTCGCAAATACAGGGAGAACATGCAAACTCCACAGAGAAATGCCCCAGGCCAGATTTGAACCCACAACCTCTTTACTCTGAGGAAATGGTCCTACCCACACATTTATTATGAATACTTTAACAAACTTTATCCCTTCTCCATGCATGAAGAACAATGTGTTCAACTAGAAATGGACATTACACCAAACTGACTGTCAATGAAAAGTACTAAAAAATTAAGTGCATGGCAAAAAGAAAAAAATAACTTGTTGCATGCAATGCAATCACATCCATACATTTACCAGTATGTCCTGTGTCCTTTTTTATATTCATTAAATTAATATTTTCTTTATGCAAAATATTTTGGCTGTGCTTTCAGTTTTCAGCCTCAAAGAATGAGTGGTGAATAGCTTACACATGATATATGAATGCGACACAAATATTTCAGTCTTTAAGAAGGTAACACATCAATAGCCAGATTTGACCCCTTTGCAAAGGGATTACAGAATGTGTTCATGATGACATCATGGTCTGCTGCACAAAGTAAAGGGTCCTTGTGCAGGGGTACCAATAACACAGGCATCCTCCCCGAGGGTACACACGGGCCTCCTCACCGAGGGTACACACGGGCCTCCTCGCCGAGGGTACACACGGGCCTCCTCGCCGAGGGTACACACGGGCCTCCTCGCGGAGGGTACACACGGGCCTCCTCGCCGAGGGTAAACACGGGCCTCCTCGCCGAGGGTACACACGGGCCTCCTCGCCGAGGGTACACACGGGCCTCCTCGCCGAGGGTACACACGGGCCTCCTCGCCGAGGGTACACACGGGCCTCCTCGCCGAGGGTACACACGGGCCTCCTCGCCGAGGGTACACACGGGCCTCCTCGCCGAGGGTACACACGGGCCTCTTTGCCGAGGGTACCCACTCGCATCCTCACTGACGGTACACACAGACCTCCTCACCGGGTGTACACACAATCCCCTGAGATCTTTTTCATTCAGAGGCTACACAATGTGCTCTTGTGCTGCTCGTCCAGCTCAGCATAATCAGCTCAGGAGCTTTGCTCTTTCCTTTGTCCTTGACTCTTTGCTCAGGGAAAAGCTCATTGATCAGCCATTGTTTAGCAGAGGGACTCTCCCTCAGGGCGGGGGCCGGGGGGCTGGATCTCACTCACAGGCATGAGGGCTGGGAAACAGACTCAGAAAAAAAAGACTTATTTAATTTAAGGGGAGTGCGAGAATGATTCACATCAGGAATAATGTGATTCCCCACACCAGACTGAGGCTGAGGCGGAGCTGCCGGGGGAAGATCGTAAGATTGGCAGCTGCAGACGGAGCCTTGCATGGTGGGCGGAGAGAAGCTCATGGACATGTCATCTCTCATTACCCAGCAGTGTTCGCTGATGCTGCTCGCCAAGCAGAACACCAATTTCACCTGTTCTCTGCATATTTATTTACTCCCTCTTTTTTCTCACTGTAAAACTGCTTTGCAGTTGGGTCCAAAGGAACCAGCCTGAGGCACGTGTGATCAGACTTGCACATCAGTGTGTCTTGTTTTTTTTTTTTTTTCAGATTAACAAATAATGAAGCGAACCTAAAACACATTTTTCAGATTCAATTTTCACTCGGCAAGCAACCAATGCACCTGAAGAATGTGACTATGTTGCCTTTCACAGTTATTCCATAAGTATGTGCTGTCTGTGGTTGAATTAATGTGCAGTCAGTTATTTCATGAGTATGTACTGTCTGTGGTTGAATTAATGTGCGGTCACAGTTATTCCATAAGTATGTGCTGTCTGTGGTTTAATTAATGTGTGGTTGCAGTACATGCTCATGAAATAACTGTCTGTGGTTGAATTAATGTGTGATCACAGTTCTGTCATGAGTATGTACTGTCTGTGGTTTAATTAATGTGTGGTTGCAGTTATTCCATGAGTATGTGCTGTCTGTGGTTGAATTAATGTGCAGTCAGTCATTTCATGAGTATGCGCTGTCTGTGGTTTAATTAATGTCCAGTCAGTCATTTCATGAGTATGCGCTGTCTGTGGTTTAATTAATGTGGGGTCAGTTATTTCATGAGTATGTGCTGTCTGTGGTTTAATTAATGTGCAGTCAGTCATTTCATGAGTATGTCTGTGGTTGGTTGTTCCCCTGCGCACGCATATCTCCTTCTTTTCTTTGTGCTTCCCACTGAGAAGAATGATGTTGATGCTGCAATGCAAGCAAAGAAATCACTTCATCAACACCTCAGCATGTGTGGCCATGTGGGGCGCCGGGTGTGCTGCTGTGAGCTGAATTTGCAGAGCAAATTTACTCACAGCCTTTGTACCCACAAGCAAAGTACATCAGCTGATTGTTTCAATAAATGTCTTGGCATATAAATTGATAAAATGCAGCGTAAAAGGAAAATGTGTGCTCGTCGACCTGGATAAGGAAGTCTGCCAACTGTACGATGACGCACTGTGACTGCGAGGTGTTCTGGGCCTGAGCAGGACTGAAGGGGGAGGGAGAAACAGTCTGTTGCATATGTAGAGGAGATATGAATCAACTCAAGCCGGGTGTGGAGAGATTTTAATGTACTGGTGCGAGACAGCCTCATGTCATGTGACTCTATTTCATTATGCACGTTCCTGGGCCTCGCCACACGTTTGCGTTGTCTCAAGTTGCTTGGTTGAGTTGTGTAATATGCATATGTAATCTGTATCTGATGTCATTTCCACAAATTTATTTGCAATAAATTATGCATTTGAGCCATATTTGAGCAGTCATTGCGCAATTTTCACATCTCAGGAATAACCTCATTCATCAGAGCATTAATGTTTGGTTAGTCGCTGAAAATAATGAAATAAATAAATAAATAAAATCCACAAGTAATTATAACACAACATTGTGGCGATTCTGCCTTGATAATATATTACACTTCCTTTAAAAAGCCCGTCCATAGGGAGCTCCCTTGCGCAGCGTGATGTAGTTCATTACAGTACATTAGTAATATTGTGTCGAACCCGAGAACATTAGGAGAGAAGTTCTCAGCCTCTCAGTGGGATTGAGGTAGCCTGCACGCTGTACTTGAGCCAAATCTGGTCAGTGAAGACATGGCAAAGCTGTATAAGAATTGAGTCTTTCAGAACAAGAGTGGTCTAACTACGGTACCTGTCCTTTTTGGGGATGATTGCACGAAAGTAAAACACGCTTTAAAAAAAAATCAACTTGGAATATATTACATCATTTTTGTTTGCATACAGTTGCTTTGATTCTGTGTGATCTCAGTAGAAAAGGGTTTTTATTTTAAATGCCTCATTTTCAGAATTTCTACATTTATTTTTGAAATTTCTGCAATTTTGCCACAAATATTTTTTTTCTAAAAGATATAGAACACTGAAAATTGGCTGATTGATGTCTAAACTTCTAACTGCTTGTTGCAAGACAGGAAAAATATTTCACAAACCTTTAAAATATTAATCACTGGAGTACTTCTTATTTACAAGGAAAACCCCGTAGAGTCCCTAAGTCACACTAGTATTGACAATTATTTCACTATAATTTCTTCTAAGGCACCAAATGTGAGAAACAATCACCATTAGCATATTGGACTATATTAGGTCAGAATTTTTAGGCTGAATGAAATGATAAATAGACCTACTTTTACACATACATTAGTCTCGATCTGTGTTAGTTCAGTATTGCACTAAACAGATCTGAACCTTATCAACAATTCCCTTTGTCAAACTAATAAACTTAAAGTGTAGTTAGACCTCTCTTGTTCTCAGAGACTCAAGTGGGATTAGGCCCAAATCCAGGCATTTTTATCACACTTAAATGTTTCAGTTTGTTGCAGGAGTTTTAATATTAGACAAAGATAACCAAAGTAAACACAAAGTGCAGTTTTTAAATGCTAATTTCATTCATTGAAGGGGAAAAATGTCCTGAACCAATGTGAAAAAGTAACTGCCCCCTTAGTTACTTGATCAACCAATTAAACAGATTTAATTGATAATTTGGTTGAATTTCACTTGAGGCACCCAGGCATGATTTGATGATGAAAAACTCAAGAACAGATAAAAAACAAAGCCATTGAAATCTGTTGGCTTGGAAAGGGCCACAGCCATTTCACTGGCCCTGGGAATCCATCTACAAACAGAAAAAACTTAAAACCGAGGTAAACTTCTCCAGGAGTGTCTGACCAAGAAGCACATGGACAACTCATCCAGGAGGTCACAAAAGAACCCAGAGTGACTTCTAAATAACTGCAGGCCACACTTGCTTCACTTAAGGTCAGTGCTCATGATTCCACAATCAGGAAGAGGCAAAGCAAAAACAGCATCCATGGGGGAGGAGCAAAGCAAATACTTCTGCAGACCGAAAGGAATGCAAAGGCTCAGCAAATACTTGTTAAATATGATTTTGATGACCCCCCAAGACTTCAGGGAGGATGGACCTTTCTGACTTGCTCCGATCAGCTCTGTCCCCCTTAGTTACTGCGCTACTATGGACTCCATGAAACGCAGCTAAGTTCCACATTATCAGCGCAGCAGAAGTTTGAGCATCACTCTCTCAGGCATATTCCCGAAGATACCGCAGTTTGTTTCTTTCTGAATGCATCAAACTTGTTTGGCAAAGTTGTCCAGAGAGGCCATAATTATTTTACACAAGGCTACAGCCATGAAATCAAACTTTTTTCACGGAACCGATGGACACACAAGAGTCTCAGCAAAATGCTGGCAATTGATGCAAAAAACGCCACACACCCCAGAAATGGCACTTTAAAATCATACCGGACAAAGCAGTGCAGTCGCACTGTGTGTGTAAAGCAGGGTTAGTAGTTTTCATACGTTTGTTGCCGTCACTGAGCTGAAAATAACTCTGGATCTAGTATGCTGTCTAACATCAGTTGGCCATGAGCCAGACAATGCGCTAGCTATACTTTGTAATAAATTATATCACGCAATGCAGCAAACCCTTAAACAAGCTACATTAGACATAATCGAGTTATTAATCTAACATTAGTTGCCTCCAAACCAAATTTGCAGGTGTTTGCCTCCAAACCAATTTTAATGACGAGCTAACTTTACTCATTTTGGCTACGCGTCTGACACCCTGAATCCAATTGTTGATAATTTGCTGGCTAGCTACCAAGCCATCTAAAGTTTCTAAGCAGGTTATCATGCCATTACAAAATCCTTCACCATCTGGTGAAATGTTTTATATTATCTTGTGTTGTGGATGCCTGTGCTGGGTGGCCTGAGGTAATCATGTTCTCAGCAGAATAGCCACTGGTTTGTAGCCACATCTGGTATTGTGTGCAGAGGTTCACTGGGGAAAAACAATACTGTGCTAACATATGCATCAATGATGCTGTTGGCGTAATTCTGTCTTCGCAGCAAAATATATTCATAGATTTGACGAAAGGACAAAAAAATCTTTGCTCGCCTTCGAGCAAACAGCCTTGTGTTTGTTGATCTTATTCACATTGAGTTGAGTGGGAAGCCTCCCACATGCATTAATCCATCGCAAATACTTTTGCGACTGCTTTTTTGGCTTTGGGAAAAGTATTGATTGAGCTCCCTATTGCCGGACAGGGTATCTTTTGTCAGTATTACGTACACATCCCTAAGCACATTTAAGAACCATTTTCGATGAAGTCAAACACCTCTCCTATTAAACACAGCTGATGGCTGCATTGAATGTGGGACAGTATAGCGGTGCTGTTGGGGTGGGAAGGACCCTGGTAAATTAAGGCAATAGAAGTTATTCTACACTTGATTGACAGGTCAGAAAGGTCCATATTCTGTTGGCAGCTGGGTCAAATGTGAAACTAATTCAAAGACATGGTTCCCTTTACTTCTGTTGTGACGCTAATATTGCATTACACAGCAAGAACCCTGTACCAACAGTCAAACACTGAGGAGATGGTCTGGGGGCTGCGTTACTGCTTCAGGACTAAGGCAAGTAACCGTTACCAGAAAATCTTGAAGGAAAATGTGAAATCAGTTTGTGACCTAAAGCTCAAATGCAGTTGGGCTCTAAAACAGAGCAAAGACCCAGAGCACACAAGTGAGTCCACCTCTGAATAGCTCAAAATTTAAAAAAAGTTTTTGGGGTAACCTAGGCAAAGTCCAGACTTGCATCTGATTGGGATGTGATGCGAGATCAGAGACACCAGAAGCGAAATGCCAGGAAACGGGGAGTTTATTAAAACAAAAGAAAACAGGCACGAGGGCCAACAGAAAACTTTGCCCAAAGGGTTGCAAAAATCCAAACTAAAGAGAGCTTTACAGAGCTTTAAAAAAAAAAAAAAAACCAAGAGACAAACGACAAAAATAAGAGCCACTGGAACCTCCAGGGAGAAAAAAACCACAAACAGAAAAGAATAATCAGGCTTTGAAAGTAAAACAAGAACTCGACTGGAAAGAATGAGGCTGTAAACACTGCACTAAATTCCAAGACACGGGCATGAAACACGAGACTCTGTCTGCCAGCCAACTTCCACCGACTGCAGATAAAGGGAGGAAATCAGCACACATGAGGGGCAACACCTGGAGAAGAAACAAGGGGCAGGGCAAGATCATGAGACAAGGACAAACACAGGTTGACATGACTTGCTCATTGAGAAAATGAGCGGCTTAGCTTAAGTACCAATGAAGCATGCAGATTGGAAGGAGGCATGAATGTTTAGAACAGAAAAGATCACAGCAAGACTTGAAATAGCAAAGCAGGAATCATGACAATAAACTCCCTACCTAAATTAGTAGTATTAGTAATGTGCCTGTCTAAGAATCACACCTCCCGTGACTGTTAGTAAATGTTAGTAACTTAAAAACAGTTAATTGCCAATTAAGCTTAGGCAGCCCTGAATCAGCACAGCACAGAAGGAAGGGGAAATACCAAAGCCAACCAGAGATCTGAAATGTGAGAAAATGAAGACATGGGGCGGAACGCAGACAAGCGGTGGAGTGACTGGGCGGACCTGGCGAAAAACAAAACATGGAAAAGTAAAACCATGAACAATAAACATGAACTATGAAATGTAGAATCCTGATTCAACAAACTGTTAAAACTGTAATATGAGAATGAACATGAACTAAGAAACCTGGCACAAGAAACTGTTAAAACCCAAAAATACTGTCCTGGCCAAAGGCCCAGGACCCTGACACACAACAGGATGACCTCCAATGTGGCTGAAGTAAGACAAGAAGTGTGGTCAATATAAAGAACCCATTGGCAATTATCATAAATATTTGATTGCCATTGTTGTCACAAAGGGTGGCACAATCAGTTATTAGATTTAGGGGAACTAACATTTATTCATTTATTTATTTACACGGGTGACACAGGTTTTGGATAATTCTTTACCTGAGACAAATGAAATGGGAATTTAAAAGCTTCATTGTGTGTTTACTCATGTTGTCTTTGTCAAAAATCAAATTATTAGAAGATCAAAAACATTTAAATATGTCAAATTAGCAAAAATATAGGAAATTTGGAAGGGGCAAATACTTTTTCTAGCACTGAAAGGACCTACTCAAAACCGAACTGAAATAGGGGGCCTCTTGCTTTCTTAAAACTCTCATCTAGCAAACAGATGAGTTTTTATAAGGACAAGAGGCCCTCAGAGTGGGTCTTAAAGTCTGATATGATTGCAACAGGAAAGCGGTTTGTTGTTGTCGATTCATTGAAGTTGCACAGGAAAAATATCAACAGTATCCCCGTGACATTCTTCAACGGTTTGATCTAATGGTCTGACATACATAGTGAGGTCTCTCCCAACCCCTGACCTTCCTGCTCACGGGACACAAGGTTTGTCCACATACTGTATACATGAGCCCCTCCCTGCCCTAAAATCTGCTCTGTACCACAATGTCCCGTATATATATAGTTCTCATCTTACATCACAAATACGATTAATCCTACAACCTGACGTGATCATCATCATCCACAGTACAATTTAAGAAGTTCTCTCAACCAGTGCTGGGGATAATTTTCTAGGACCCAGATTTTCCCAGTAGTACAGGAAATGGAGGCTTTGTGTTAGTTGCCTGTTTTCTGTTCTGCTGCTGGTCAAAAAAAAAAAAATTCTGAAAGACATCTAAATTATTCTCAGTTTCCTTGCTACTCTGACTTTTTGAAACTTCTGATGATTTTAAGTTTAACTTGCCAAAGAACATTCAGTCAAGATAGTGACAACTTACCCACGTATCCAACTTTCTCTGCATCTTAATAAGATATAAGCTGCCTCCTGTGGCCACATCCTTATGGAGAACGCATCTGTCTCTACAAACCTTTTCAAGCTGAACATTGGGGCTGTCTGTCAGGATTTGACAGATGCAAGTAACTTTTTCTCACCAGTAACATTAGAAAAAACACTGAATATATCGTGAAAAACTGAATAAAGTGCATATGAAAGTGGGAAAAAATGGACTGCAGCCTCGAAGGGTTGAAACGCTTGTAGATGTGAGATCCCAACTGTATTACGTAACCGAGTTGAATGCTAAATTTTGTAAGAAAAATCCATTTCAGGTGATTCTGTTAAAAAGAAAAGCAGAAAAAACCTGAAGCATGTTGTGCAGTAAAACTCTGACTCATCCTTCAGCCACTCTAGTGCAGCACAACTCTGATTCATCCTTCAGCTGCTCTAGTGCAGTGAAACTCTTATTCATCGTTCAGCCACTCTAGTGCAGTACAACTGATTCATCCTTCACCCGCTCTAGTGCAGTACAACTCTGATTCATCCTGCAGCCACTCTAGTGCAGTACAACTCTGACACATCCTTTAGCCGTTCAGTACAGCAGAACTCTGATTCATCCTTCAGCCGCTCCAGAACTGCAAAACTCTGAATCATCCTTCTGCTGCTCTAATAAAGCACTACTCTGATTCATCTTTCTGCTGCTCTAGTGCCGTAAAACTTTGACTCATCCTTCGGCCGCTCAAGTGCAGTAGAACTCTGATTCATCCTTCAGCCGCATTAGTGCAGTATAACTTTGACTCATCCTTCAAACGCTCTAGAACATCACAACTCTGACTCATCCTTCTGCTGCTCTAATGCAGTAAAACTGACTCATCCCTCAGACGCTTTAATACAGCACAACTCTGACTCATCCTTCTGCTCCTCCAGTGCAGTACAAATCTGACTCATCCTTCAGCCGCTCTAGTGCAATACAACTCTGATTCATCCTTCAGCCGCTCTAGTACAGTACAACTCTGACTCATCCTTCAGCCGCTCTAGTGCAGAACAACTCTGATTCATCCTTCGAACGCTCTAGTGCAGTACAACTGTGACTCATCCTTCTGCCGTTCTAGTGCAGTACAACTCTGACTCATCGTTCTGCCACTCTAGTGCAGTACAACTGTGACTCATCCTTCAGCCACTCTAGTGCAGTAAAACTCTGATTCATCCTTCAGCCGCTCTACTGCAGTACAACTCTGATTTATCCTTCAGCCGCTCTAGTGCAGTATAACTCTGACTCATCCTTCAGCCGTTTTAGTGCAGTACAACTGTGACTCATCCTTCAGCCACTCTATTGCAATACAACACTGATTCATCCTTCAGCCACTCTAGTGCAGTACAACTCTGATTCACCCTTCAGCCACTCAAGTGCCGTACAACTCTGACTCATCCTTCAGCCGCTCAAGTGCAGTACAACTATGACTCATCCTTCAGCCACTCTAGCGCAGTAAAACTCTGATTCATCCTTCAGCCGCTCTAGTGCAGTACAACTCAGACTCATCCTTCAGCCACTTTAGTGCAGTACAACTGTGACCCATCCTTCAGCCACTCTATTGCAATACAACACTGATTCATCCTTCAACCACTCTAGTGCAGGACAACTCTGATTCATCCTTCAGCCGCTCTAGTGCAGTATAACTTTGACTCATCCCTCAGCTGCTCTAGTGCAGAACAACTCTGACTCATCCCTCAGCTGCTCTAGTGCAGAACAACTCTGATTCATCCTTCAGCTGCTCTAGTGCATCACAACTCTGACTCATTCTTCAGCCGCTCTAGTGCAGTAAAATCCTGACGCTCTATTACTGCACAACTCTGACTTATTCTTCTGCTGCTCCAGTGCAGCACTACTCTGATTCATCTTTCTGCTGCTTTAGTGCAGTAAAACTCTGACTCATCCTTCAGCCGCATTAGTGCAGCACTACTCTGATTCTTATTTCTGCTGCTCTAGTGCAGTAAAACTCTGACTCATCCTTCAGCCGCTCAAGTGCAGCAGAACTCTGATTCATCCTTCAGCCGCATTAGTGCAGTACCACTTTGACTCATGCTTCAAACGCTCTAGAACAGCACAACTCTGACTCATCCTTCTGCTGCTCCAGTGCAGTACAAATCTGACTAATCCTTCAGCTGCTCTAGTGCAGTACATCACTGACTCATCCTTCAGCTGCTCTAGTGCAGCACAACTCTGATCCTTCAACCGCTCTAGTGCAGTACAACTGTGACTCATCCTTCTGCCACTCTAGTGCAGTACAACTGTGACTCATCTTTCTGCCGCTCTGGTGCAGTACAACTGTGACTCATCCTTCAGCCACTCTAGTGCAGTACAACTCTGACTCATCCTTCTGCTGCTTTAGTGCAGTAAAACTGACTCATCTTTCAGATGCTCTAGTACAGCACAACTCTGACTCATCCTTCTGCTGCTCTAGTGCAGTACATCTCTGACTCATCCTTCAGCTGCTCTAGTGCAGCACAACTCTGATCCTTCAACCGCTCTAGTGCAGTACAACTGTGACTCATCCTTCTGCCACTCTAGTGCAGTACAACTGTGACTCATCCTTCAGCCGCTCTAGTGCAGTACAACTCTGACTCATCCTTCAGCCGCTCTATTGCAGTACAACTCTGACTCATCCTTCTGCTGCTTTAGTGCAGTAAAACTGACTCATCTTTCAGATGCTCTCGTACAGCACAACTCTGACTCATCCTTCTGCTGCTCTAGTGCAGTACAAATCTGACTAATCCTTCAGCCGCTCTAGTGCAGTACAACTCTGACTCATCCTTCAGCCGCTCTATTGCAGTACCCCTCTGACTCATCCTTCAGCCACTAATAAAAAGTAAATATTTATAAAAGGTACCGAAACACCTGACCTTATGAAACTCGCAGTGCTGTGGCATCTGGCAGTGATTATAAAAAAAAAGGAGTCTAGAATGGGAAAACAAGGCAAGTTAAAACTTTCAAAGATTGTGTCCTTTACCTGTGCAATATCATTCACATCTTTGTGTCCTTTACCTGTGCAATATCACTCACATCTCTTCGTCCTTTACCTGTGCGATATGACTCACATCTCAGTGTCCTTTACCTGTGCAATATGACTCACATCTGTGTTCTTTACCTCTGCGATATCTCTACCTGTGTGATATGACTCACATCTCTGTGTCCTTTACCTGTGCTATATGACTCATAACTCTGCGTCCTTTACCTGTGCTATATGACTAAAATCTCTGTGTCCTTTACCTGTGCAATATCACTCACATCTCTTCGTCCTTTACCTGTGCGATATGACTCACATTTGTGTGTCCTTTACTTGTGCGATATGACTCACATCTCTGTGTCCTTTACCTGTGCAATATGACTCACATCTGTGTTCTTTACCTCTGCGATATCTCTACCTGTGTGATATGACTCACATCTCTGTGTCCTTTACCTGTGCTATATGACTCATAACTCTGTGTCCTTTACCTGTGCTATATGACTAAAATCTCTGTGTCCTTTACCTGTGCAATATCACTCACATCTCTTCGTCCTTTACCTGTGCGATATGACTCACATTTGTGTGTCCTTTACTTGTGCGATATGACTCACATCTCTGTGTCCTTTACCTGTGCAATATGACTCACATCTGTGTTCTTTACCTCTGCGATATCTCAACCTGTGTGATATGACTCAAATCTCTGTGTCCTTTACCTGTGCTATATGACTCATAACTCTGTGTCATTTACCTGTGCTATATGACTCACATCTCTGTGTCCTTTACCTGTGCAATATCACTTACATCTCTGTGTTCTTTACCTGTGCAATATCACTCACATCTCTTCGTCCTTTACTTGTGCGATATGACTCACATCTCTGTGTCCTTTACCTGTGCAATATGACTCACATCTGTGTTCTTTACCTCAGCTATATCTCTACCTGTGCGATATTACTCACATCTGTGTCCTTTACCTGTGCAATATGACTCACATCTCTGCGTCCTTTACCTGTGCGATATGACTTACATATCTGTGTCTTTTACCTGTGGAATGAGACCCACATCTTTGTGTCCCTTACCTGTGTGATGACTCAAATCTCTATGTTCTTTACCTGTGCGATGACTCACATGTCTGTGTCCTTTACCTGTGCAATATGACTCACATCTCTGTGTCCTTTACCTGTGCAATATGACTCACATCTCTGTGTCCTTTACCTGTGCAATATGACTCACATCTCTGTGTCTTTTACCTGTGCAACATGACTCACATCTCTGTGTCCTTTACCTGTGCAATATGACTCACATCTGTGTTCTTTACCTCAGCTATATCTCTACCTGTGCGATATTACTCACATCTGTGTCCTTTACCTGTGTGAAATGACCCACATCCCTGCATCCTTTACCTGCACGATATGACTTGCATATCTGTGTCCTTTACCTGTGCAATGAGACTCACATCTTTGTGTCCCTTATCTGTGTGATGACTCAAATCTCTATGTTCTTTACCTGTGCGATGACTCACATGTCTGTGTCCTTTACCTGTGCAATATGACTCATATCTTTGTGTCCCTTACTTGTGCGATGACTCACATCTCTGTGTTCGTTACCTGTGCAATGACTCACATCTCTGTCCTTTACCTGTGCAATATGTCTCACATCTCTGTGTGCTTTATCTCTGGGATATGACTCACATCTCTGTGTCCTTTACCTCTGAGATATGACTCACATCTCTGTGTCCTTTACCTCTGCGATGACTCACATCTCTGTGTCCTTTACTTCTGTGATATATCTCTACCTGTGCGATATGACTCACATCTCTGTCCTTTACCTGTGCGATATGACTCACATCTCTGTGTCCTTTACCTGTGCAATATGACTCACATCTCTGTGTCCTTTACCTGTGCAATATGACTCACATCTCTGTTTCTTTTACCTGTGCAATATGACTCACATCTCTGTGTCCTTTACCTGTGCAATATGACTCACATCTGTGTTCTTTACCTCAGCTATATCTCTACCTGTGCGATATTACTCACATCTGTGTCCTTTACCTGTGTGAAATGACCCACATCCCTGCATCCTTTACCTGCACGATATGACTTGCATATCTGTGTCCTTTACCTGTGCAATGAGACTCACATCTTTGTGTCCCTTACCTGTGTGATGACTCAAATCTCTATGTTCTTTACCTGTGCGATGACTCACATGTCTGTGTCCTTTACCTGTGCAATATGACTCATATCTTTGTGTCCCTTACCTGTGCGATGACTCACATCTCTGTGTTCGTTACCTGTGCAATGACTCACATCTCTGTCCTTTACCTGTGCAATATGTCTCACATCTCTGTGTGCTTTATCTCTGGGATATGACTCACATCTCTGTGTCCTTTACCTCTGAGATATGACTCACATCTCTGTGTCCTTTACCTCTGCGATGACTCACATCTCTGTGTCCTTTACTTCTGTGATATATCTCTACCTGTGCGATATGACTCACATCTCTGTCCTTTACCTGTGCGATATGACTAACATCTCTGTGTCCTTTACCTGTGCAATATGACTCATATATGTGTCTTTTACCTGTGCAATATGATTCACATCTCTGTATTCTTGACGTGTGCAATATGACTCACATCTTTGTGTCCTTAACCTGTGTGATATGACTCACATCTTTCTGTCCTTTAACCGTGCAAAATGACTCAAATCTCAGTGTTCTTTACCTGTGGGATATTACTCACATCTCTCTGTCCTTTACCTGGGCAATATGACTCACATCTCTGTGTCCTTTACCTGTGCAATATGACTCAAATCTCTGTGTTCTTTACCTGTGCGACATGATTCACATCTCTGTTGCAGGGGGTCACACTGTGAGAAGGACACAGAGACTCTGAAGGATGCAGTGCCTGATTTGTGTTACTAATCAGCACAAGTTTTCAAACTTTGCCTCCTCCTTCTGTAGGTGTCTAAGACTGAGAATAAGGGAGAGGAAGAGAGCTGATCTTCGGAGGACGAGCTGCGAGGGGACCAGTTTTGTTTTGGATTTCTTATTTTAGTTAAGCCCAGATCCTGTGAGGATGAAGAGCCAAGTAACTTTTTATTTATTCAATTATTTGTTTACTAGGTTAATTGTTCCTACAATTCCCTCTCCGCATAGGAGAATTCAAAAATAAAACCCCAGCAAAAGTTTAAAAAGCCAAATCTTCCTGGGCCTACCATAGCTTTTCTTTCCCATCAGTAGGATGTCACGGCTACAGAAAATAGGAAACAACCTCCTAATACATGTTTGGATTTTCTATATTTCCATTCAAAGGCGTCGATTGCAACCGTACTTACATAGAGGTGACCACCTGGCAACTGTCAATCACTTTTGCATCTTCACTTGAGTACACTGACCACACACCTGTCACTAATTCCAAAAGTTACAAATTTATGTTCAGTCATTTCTGTGCAATGTATTGTCGTTTAGGGAGCTTGTCAATATTCTGAACAGTGAACGAGTTCATTTTTGATTGCACGCCTGTTCATTTTTGGAAATGTTCGAGGCTGCTAACCTGGTCACTGCGTTTGATGATGAACACCCTATGTAGGAAGTGAGCTTTTAGATTATGGGCGCGGATATTCTTTTGTGAACCATGACTGAATATGGATGACAGATCAAATAAACGCTTGTACATGCCTGTTTTAAATTCTCAGTTCCTTAAAGTGAAATATTTCTCATTGCCATTGTTAGGTTTTTGTTTGGAGATAAAGTGAAATAGTTCTCATTGTCATTGTTAGGTTTTTTTTTCATATATACAGGGTATAATCCACCTGCTAAAGATCATTTTCCAAATTAGGTGATGCTTCAGGAATGGGATTTTATGGGACCTACTCCTGTTCTCTGAACAAAAACATATTCAGGTTATCTAAACAAAAACATATTAAAGTTAGTCGAATGAACAAATTAAGTTATAATCCTGCAGATCATCCAAAAGTCTTGTCACCGGTATTCCAGCTTGTCACATAAATTCAGGTCTCACTCTGTGATCTCATATCCCTGAACCAGCTAATCCCCATGGCATCACAAGACTACTTAGCCGTTTATCTTGCAATCAAGCTTATTCATTATTTGAACTGAACGCCTTTATAATAAGGGTTATACTAAGAAAGGGGAAAGGGGGGGGAGAAAAATATTTATTAACATTCAGACATGCTGATTTTATAATAACTGTGCACATTCAGAGGCTTCATCTGCTTGTCTCGATCTGGACTTGTCGTCAGCAGCTCCCACAGAGCGGCGGTTTCATGTGTTGTGACTTCAATCTGAAAAAAATACTGTACAATAAATTAGAACAATATATAATATGACAAATGGTAGCCTACAAAATCTGCAACAATCAATGGAACAAAATCTGAATATCATTGCAGAACTTATCGTGTACGTAGTGGGCTTTAAAGTGCGCCTTTTTTTTTTTCTGGCTTGCATGTTCACAGGTTTAAAAAGAAAGGATTAATATCGCGGATATTTTTGCAATTTGAAAAGAGCAGGACTTAGTTATCCTAGTTTTTATACTCACAGAATGGTAGAATTAAACTTGGGCTGTCGCGCTGATGATGTGATACTACGCATAAACTATAATTTTACTGTATTTAATTTATTTACAATCTTTTGCATACAAATTGCCTCGCGGTCGCATCATGATTTGGAATTCTAAAATGCTTTTTTATATAAGAAGGAAAAAGTGGCGTACTGACACCACACAGTAGCGATGTTCATTCCAGTAAAGTATTCACACAGCAACATTTGAATGTTTTGGCTGATGAACGTACCCCGGTACCATTGAATCACAATTTATCTCAGGGCTTGAGTGTGGTATGTGTTAAAGTATCTTATCGAACTTGATGAAAAGTGCAAGCGTATAGCGATCGGTAAAGATATAATCTCGAAAGTGGAGATTTGGTAGGATTTTTTAGTCGACATGAAAACTGTCATTTAATAGGCATGTATCTTAAAATATACCGCTAAATTCTGCAGGGTGGGAGACAGGAATTTTTTCTCGTAACAAGGAAATATTTACGCATGTTGGTGTAAATTTTGCGAAATAGTGAGCAGATTCATTTTGTAAAGCGAGAGAGGGTACTTGCGTGCATTTTTGGATGCCGTCCGGTAATTTTTGAACGCAAAATGAACGCATGCTCATTCATTTTTGAACACTCTGCCGTTCGTTTTTTAGGTGAGCACGCCTGTTCAAATTTGAATGCATTCAGTATATTGACAAGCTCCCTTACTGCGCCAATGCAAGTCTTAATCATACTTGCTTTTTACCTGGGAGACTTTGTATTACCATCTCCTGTTGTCCTCCCTGAGTCACAATTTTCCAGCATTTCTCCTGATTTATGGTTTTCGTTCTGCCTGTAGCTCAGTGCTGTGTGAAAGCTAGAAGAGATTTCTGCCTGGACCCCAATTCAGCAATAGCAAATACATTGTTTCCATGGTTACATGCCTGTTATGAAAGCAACTCAGACACGACTCTTCATAGTCAGGCTGCAGAGCTATAGGGCAATTAAAACCTTGTACTCCACACATCAATGGATACCTCGTTACAGGCTCTCTACCCTATGCAAGACGAAGGTTAATACTCATGTATTTTCACGTTTTGGCAAAATCCAAAGACCTGTCATGACATACAAAGACACAGTGTTTAACATTCAGTGCAAAGATCTGTTACGACATACAAAAACACAGTTATTGACATTCAGTGCAAAGATCTGTCACTACATACAAAGATAGTTATCAACATTCAGGGCAAAGATCTGTCATGATATACAAAGATACAGTTATTAACATTCAGTGCAAAGACTTGTCACTACATACAAAGATAGTTATTAACATTCAGTGCAAAGATCTGTCATGACATACAAAGATACAGTTATTAACATTCAGTGCAAAGATCTGTCACTACATACAAAGATAGTTATCAACATTCAGTGCAAAGATCTGTCATGACATGCAAAGATACAGTTATTAACATTCAGTGCAAAGATCTGTCATGACATACAAAGACACAGTTATTAACATTCAGAGCAAAAACCTGTCACTACACATGCAGACACAGTTATTAACATTCAGTGCTAAGACCTGTCACTACATACAAAGACACAGTTATTAACATTAAGAGAATAATGGAGAGAATGTGACTGACTATGGTGTGGTTTTTCATTCAAGAATGTTTTCGTATTTTCAAGGTTCTTCAAATAATTGGAGAGAGTCAGGCTTTTCAGAAAATTATCAGACTATTTCAGCTCATAATAATACAATGACTTCAGGCCTGGAATATTCTCTGCATGCAAAGAATACTACATATGACATTCCAAATTGCCTTTTTTATGAGGATCACATTACACTGATCATCTTTCATCTTTCCCTTGCCCTATTAGTCGGCATGTACCCTATGGAATTTTCTGGAAAATATTGGTGGTACACGGCAGTATTGTCCCCAAAAACTCTTAGATCCTTCGAACTTCCCATTCCCAGGGTGCAGTTCCAGGCTAGATCCCTATCCACAGAGATCTTAACCCAGGCTCCCCCAGGTTGAGAACTCTGCCGTCTGCTTCCCGGTGTCTTCTTTTCAAAGCCCACTGATCACAGAAGCACCACTCGCCTACGAACGCATTTGTACATTGGGCCGAGCGCGGCGGCCACCCCTCTCTGTGGTCTTACTGGCATCTGCGACCCGACCGGCCGGTGACCCAGTCGATAGCGATCCCCAGATCCCGTAGTGGTTACCAGCCACCCAGGTGGGAACTGATGGTCTGATCCCTACCCACTTCACTATGGGTATAGAAACTTTGACCGTTTTGACCAGCCTTGCCTGTTCACAGAGCTTGTCTCTCACACCTCTGCTAGGTGTGGGCTGTAATCCACGTGCCACATGTTGCCCACACACTTACATGCAGCAAATACGGTGACTAGACGGTAACACGGCAGTATGTCAAATCATACTTCACTGGGCACGGGGGCCTTCAGTCCTCTCCGCTGCACTATATGCCGTCTTTCACGTGCCCTCGGGACTTTGCAGTTCCGCCGCCACTGCAAGGGACAGGGTTTGGGCGGCCCAATCCCCTTCTCTAGGATACAAATAAATATGTATATCGCTCAACTGATTATGTTTCCAGTCATATAAATAACCTATGATTCAACTGTATGGATATTGATTAAATCAACCGAACAAATTAATCAAAGCTATGTTGTTCAAAAATCATCTGCCTATTTGTGAGTGAACTCCTTATGTGTGTGTGTGTGTTACTGCTGCTTTCATAATAAGGTTACTGATTATGATGATTGATTTACTGATGAATATTGTGAGTAATACTGAAATATGATCCTCAAAAAGTACAACAATTAGACGCCAACTTTTTAAATTGTCATTAAACATGAAGATGATCACCCATGATGGTTCATCCATCCACCCATTCTCTACACCCGCTCCTTCATCACCAGGGTCGCGGGGGAGCTGGAATCTATCCCAGCTGACTATGGGTGACCCTGAGCAGCTCATCAATCCATCGCAGGGCACACACACCATTCACTCTCACACTCACACCTGTGGGCAATTTAGAGCTTCCACTTAGCCTGATGTGCAGGTCTTTGGCCAGTCGGAGAACAGCAGAATGCCTGGAGAAAACCCACACGAACACGGGAAGGACACGAAAACTCCACACAAAAAGGCCCCAGGCTGGATTCGAACCCACAATCTTTCTGCTGCGAGGCATCAGTGCCAGGGCTGCATGTACGATGCTTTGTGTTTTCCTAAAAGTCATCACAATGCACAAAACTTACGTCTCTGAAAAGTTTCTGTTGAATGACCCAGACCCCCACCTTCAGGTCTCCTGAAGTTTAACAAGTATCATCATCATCCAAACACTTTTCTGAAGCAATAGTTTTGCGGTCTCCCTTATACATTTATAGATTAGTAGCCAAACAACATAATAATTCTGTAGTCCTTTATAACCAGGAGATTTTTTTTGTCAAAATCCTGGTGAGGTGCTGCGTCAAACCACTTTACAATTAGCACAGTTACCACCTCCGCCTGTTCAGGGGGGTGGAATGTCTGCGGTACTAGGGTACTGGGGTCCCGCAGTGCGTCATCACAGAATGTGGAGGGTACATCAGAGCCATTGATTCATCGCTCTCTGCAGTAACCAGATCACCCTCCTGTACACTGGTGAGCCGTTCTCGATGTCCAATGGTGCAATGTATTAACCTGCAGAAAGACAGTCTTCTGCAGCTGTGTGAACACGACAGTCTCAGAGAAGCCATGGATTTTGAAAATGGTGGCCTTTAAAGTAAACCCACGCCTCCACTGAGTTCACTTCATCACTGAAACATATTCCATGTAACTGGGAAAAACCCATTCATCCTGAGCTTCCCATTGATTTTTTTGGGAAAAAGTTCTTGGATTTTTTTCTCAATTAATTTAGTAGAGCATCAAACCCTCAATCTAGACACACAACCGACAAAGTACCACAAAAGCCTGATGATTCAATTTATCTTCCAAAGCTCCAACTTTGATGTCACGAGAAACAGCATTCGTTTAGGTCTTGAATGGCTTTCATGTCATTGATAAATGATGAATTCCCATTCCCATCGGAGCCCTGCTTGGGTAGGACTCTCCTTTAGTTTAAAAAGTTAGGCCGGTGCTTGAGTTACACTATATTCGTTTCTTCACTGGTTTTCCACTGGTAACATTAGACCTGCTGATGACTGGCCTGCAGGTGGCAGTGGGCAGGTCCTGCAAACTGTGAATTTTACAAACAAATAATGTACCATAATGTTATTTTAAGAGCTGTAGCCATACAACAAAGACATAGTTCAACTAATAAATACGTTATACATTACTTCCTCATTTTAAGAAAGTTTGAAAATTATGGAAAAAGCAAAAAAAGTTACTTGCAAATAATCTTTTGGCTGTATTAAAATTTAAGGCAGTGTTCAACATTTTTTGCTTTACCCTATTAACAAGTTTGCCCGTTTTGGTATTTTTCCGTATACCAACACTCATTCTGAATTTGAAGACTAGTTTCCAAGCAGTTTCCAAACTATGATAACTAGGGAAGTAGTGAAATGCACAAAATTAATAAATAAAAAGAAAAAAATAATTTAAAAACATTGATGAAAAGATGTTGCGATCATCCTGGGATAAAGAAGGAACACCAATTAAAGGCCATGTCACTTTCAAGCCAGGGGTGGTTAGGGGTCACTGCATTGCCAAAAAAAAAAAGAAAAAAAATAGTGCGCTCAACTAATACAACAACTAACAATTTAGGTACCATAGCTTTTCAATGCACTATTGCAAGGATTTGTGGAATCTTACCCAACTACAGCACAAATATTAAATGTTAAAAAAAAAAAAATCTCAAGGAGTCCAGAGGAATCTCTGAGTACAGAGAATGAGGTTTCAAAAAGCGAATACTGCGAGCCTGAGATCTTCGGTCCTTCATATGCATTGGAAACTGACAGGCTCTTTTGAAGAATGTAATGGGAACAGCTTTGAAATATTTTGGAAAACCTCAGTCAATAAACTCAACTTATCAACAGCATCCTCAAAACTAGATTAATTGGTGTCCTCAGCTCAAAATGATTTCCGTTGTTTTAAAGGAAAGGTGATGCAATGTGGAAGCAAACATACCCTGCCCCATTTTTGGGTGTTGCAGGCATCAAATCTGGAGTTAGAGTAGATTTACAAATAAATAAATGAATAAAACAAGAACAACAATCAAGTCGAGAAAGTAAAATATTAAATTTCTTGAATATTTAACGTATTTTTTAATCTTATACGTCAAAGATGATTTCAAGTCCCTGCATTTTTAATTTGCATTTTCCATACCTTCATGAAGTTTTTAAAATAAGGTTGTGTTGCAAAATGGCTAATGAACCAATGGGCCAAAATATTGTTGTCGTGATATCTGCCTAATGTACTGTTGGTTCTCCACGGGCCAGATCTGTCAAAACAATGTCCACATTAGTGCCCACATTAGGGGTAGGGTACCTTTTAACCTGGCGTCAAATAAGGACCTCAAAAGCGTTCTTTTGTATTGTATATCGGCGCTTGGTCAGGTAGCATCAAAATATGATGCGTGGAGATGGGACTGGGCTCTAAATATTTAAATATGACAAGAAAAATGCAGGAAATCATTTCAGGAAAGGGGCAAAGTCTTTTTACGCATCACTGTATTCTACACTCTGTCAATCAAAACAACATCGGCTACAGTATTCTTTCCACACATCAAAAATTACTGTTCAGAACTGGGTGGGTAGAACAAATAAAATCGAGTAAACATAATTCTTGACTCTCGCATGTCACAACTGGCCTGTTGTTCTGAATATGCCTCAACCAGGCCCTTATATAGACCTGCAATAGGGTGAAGTTGGCCATTAGAAATGGCACATAGGCACCACAGTTAAGTTGTACAATTATCAGTGCCAAATGTAGCCTGTCTGCTGTTAATAGAAATTGATGGTACAATTAAACACAATGGGCTACAATCATGATACATTATTTAGTGTATCATTGCCGTTAAATATGGATGGATCATTCTGTTTGTTGGTACTTTCAGGTGAAATTAAGGATAGGTTGCACCACAGCTCAGACGTGGCTCGGACAAGTCATATGCAATCTGCTTTATGTATAAGAAAAATACCACAAATTGCTTTGCACAACCCCATTCAAATTTCACTCCCACTTGTGTCATCTAATATACATGGAAAACTCCTCCTGCAATAACACTTCGGCCTTGCTATTCATCTCTCTGCAGTTCCTACCTTTTGAGTATCAAAACTGAGCCTAACCTTTACCCAGCACAACCGAAAACCTAACCAAACATCAACAATCTGGCTTTTTGTGTCTTTCTTCTATCAGTCAGTTTGATTGATTTCAATTATTCAATTATTCTTTTGTGTCTTCACCCCTCTCTTTGTGCTGTCTCTCTCTCTCTCTCTCTTAATTGTTGTCTCTGTGTATTTAAGTTCCTGGTTTTTATCTTCCCCAGTCCAGGCTGTAAACCTCAATTCGATAAGTGTTACTCTTTCGTGTGCATATCTTTTCCAAGTTCCTGCTTCTTCTAGTCTTCTTGCCTGCCATTTCCCGTTCATCATCATCATAGTCTGACATCATTCCCCTACCAAGTGTTTGCAACCTCCCTAGGCCAGGCTAAATAGTAATGACCTCGGATCAGTTCCTTGACCCTGATCTGCCTGCTCTCCAGCTCCCAGTTCGTCGCAGCTTGACCTTGGAACGTCCTGAGAGAGGGCTCTGCCTGCCGCGCCTCTGCTTCGGCTGCCTAATCTTTATAATGAAGCCCTCTGGGTTTTCCGCTGACCCTTCATTTGGCTCATTTTGTTCTGCCTTCTCTGATGACTGGGAGGTGGTCAATTCATGCTGCAGTAAATGTCTAATTAATTCATTTTTTTTCTCTAGATGAATGTGGTTCATAATTGTAGTTTTTTATTTTTTCCCCCACGGCACTAAACACCGCCTCATAAGAATAACAATTCAATACAAAGAAGGAATCATGGAGAAAATGACCAAAAAAAGCCCACTATTTCCTATTGTTTGAAATAGCTACCACATTGACTCTCGGTGGTCTAGACGCTCATCAGTGAAGTTCTGAGAGGCTCAGAGATGGCTGGTTGCACAGCTCATTTGTTACAGCAGAGTATAGCAAACCTGCCCACAAACAGTCACTGATTAGCAAAAGCCTCCCCAACTCTCAAGGGACCAATTTTTCCCCATCACCTGCGCTGAAATAGATTCAGAGGGGTCAGGCGTTCCTTAAAAGAGAGGGAATCAAACTTTATGTAAATAATGAGCCAAAAATGATTTTTAGAAATATTCACTCCAAATTTGATCTATTCTCAATGAGTGATACTCAGTTCAGCGGAACAATTTGAGCCAGTTTTGCTTTCAGAACATAGTGAAACTACGGCAAAGCCTGCTTAATCACAAACAAGGCGCAAATCATGAACAAAAATAGACTTCTTCAACAGAGGGTGTCTGTCACTCACTGGCTATATAAAAACTACCCCTGCCTATATTTGGTCAGACCACCATGGTTGTCTAACCATGGAGCCGTGGCAAATGACTGATGCGAGTTGCGGAAGCCTGAAGGGAGTGATCAGCGTATGTAAATATTCTCACGAGGGCTCAGAAGCGTCTGGTCAAGACAGACGCTTTCCTCATATCTGCTCCCACAAATCCCCTGCGTCTGCATCCTGTGTCATCAACACTTTCTCCTCACATCTTTCCTTTCGTCCAAGAGGCAGCAGAAAGTCCAGACACACGAGCATCCTGTTATCCCCTCCCCTTCTACATCTCATCTCCTCCCCTTCCGCCTCTTATCCCCTCCCCTTCTGCCTCTTATCCCCTCCTCTTCTCCCTCTAATCCCCTCCCCTTCTCCCTCTCATACCCTCCCCTTCTGCCTCTTATCCCCTCCCCTTCTGCCTCTTATCCCCTCCCCTTCTCCCTCTCATCCCCTCCCCTTCTGCCTCTTATCCCCTCCCCTTCTCCCTCTCAAACCCTCCCCTTCTCCCTCTCATCCCCTCCCCTTCTGCCTCTTAACCCCTCCCCTTCTCCCTCTCATCCCCTCCCCTTCTCCCTCTCATCCCCTCCCCTTCTGCCTCTCATCCCCTCCCCTTCTCCCTCTCAAACCCTCCCCTTCTCCCTCTCATCCCCTCCCCTTCTGCCTTTTAACCCCTCCCCTTCTCCCTCTTATCCCCTCCCCTTCTGCCTCTTAACCCCTCCCCTTCTCCCTCTCATCCCCTCCCCTTCTCCCTCTCATCCCCTCCCCTTCTGCCTCTCATCCCCTCCCCTTCTCCCTCTTCTCCCCTCCCCTTCTCCCTCTCATCCCCTCCCCTTCTCTCTCTTAACCCCTCCCCTTCTCCCTCTCATCCCCTCCCCTTCTCCCTCTTATCCCCTCCCCTTCTGCCTCTTAACCCCTCCCCTTCTCCCTCTCATCCCCTCCCCTTCTGCCTCTCATCCCCTCCCCTTCTCCCTCTTCTCCCCTCCCCTTCTCCCTCTCATCCCCTCCCCTTCTCTCTCTTAACCCCTCCCCTTCTCCCTCTCATCCCCTCCCCTTCTCCCTCTTATCCCCTCCCCTTCTGCCTCTTAACCCCTCCCCTTCTCCCTCTCATCCCCTCCCCTTCTCCCTCTCATCCCCTCCCCTTCTCCTCTCATCCTCCCCTTCTCCTCTCATCCCTCCCCTTGCCTCTCATCCGCTCCCCTTCTCCTCTTAACCCTCCCCTTCTCCCTCTCATCCCCTCCCTTCTCCCTCTCATCCCCTCCCCTTCTCTCCCCTCTCTCTCTTAACCCCTCCCCTTCTCCCTCTCATCCCCTCCCCTTCTCCCTCTTATCCCCTCCCCTTCTGCCTCTTAACCCCTCCCCTTCTCCCTCTCATCCCCTCCCCTTCTCCCTCTCATCCCCTCCCCTTCTGCCCTCTCATCCCCTCCCCTTCTCCCTCTTCTCCCCTCCCCTTCTCCCTCTTATCCCCTCCCCTTCTGCCTCTTAACCCCTCCCCTTCTCCCTCTCATCCCCTCCCCTCTCCCTCTCATCCCCTCCCCTTCTGCCTCTTAACTCCTCCCCTTCTCCCTCTCATCCCCTCCCCTTCTCCCTCTCATCCCCTCCCCTTCTCTCTCTTAACCCCTCCCCTTCTCCCTCTCATCCCCTCCCCTTCTCCCTCTTATCCCCTCCCCTTCTCCCTCTTCTCCCCTCCCCTTCTCCCTCTTATCCCCTCCCCTTCTGCCTCTTAACTCCTCCCCTTCTCCCTCTCATCCCCTCCCCTTCTCCCTCTCATCCCCTCCCCTTCTCCCTCTTATCCCCTCCCCTTCTCCCTCTCATCCCCTCCCCTTCTCCCTCTCATCCCCTCCCCTTCTACCTCTCATCCCCTCCCCTTCTCCCTCTCAAACCCTCCCCTTCTCCCTCTCATCCCCTCCCCTTCTGCCTCTTAACCCCTCCCCTTCTCCCTCTTATCCCCTCCCCTTCTGCCTCTTAACCCCTCCCCTTCTCCCTCTCATCCCCTCCCCTTCTCCCTCTCATCCCCTCCCCTTCTCCCTCTCATCCCCTCCCCTTCTGCCTCTCATCCCCTCCCCTTCTCCCTCTTCTCCCCTCCCCTTCTCCCTCTCATCCCCTCCCCTTCTCTCTCTTAACCCCTCCCCTTCTCCCTCTCATCCCCTCCCCTTCTCTCTCTTATCCCCTCCCCTTCTCCCTCTCATCCCCTCCCCTTCTCCCTCTTCTCCCCTCCCCTTCTCCCTCTCATCCCCTCCCCTTCTCTCTCTTAACCCCTCCCCTTCTCCCTCTCATCCCCTCCCCTTCTCTCTCTTATCCCCTCCCCTTCTCCCTCTCATCCCCTCCCCTTCTCCCTCTTATCCCCTCCCCTTCTGCCTCTTAACCCCTCCCCTTCTCCCTCTCATCCCCTCCCCTTCTCCCTCTCATCCCCTCCCCTTCTCCCTCTCATTTCCTCCCCTTCTCCCTCTTATCCCCTCCCCTTCTCCCTCTCATCCCCCCCCCTTCTGCCTCTCATCCCCCTCCCCTTCTCCCTCTTCTCCCCTCCCCTTCTCCCTCTCATCCCCTCCCCTTCTCTCTCTTAACCCCTCCCCTTCTCCCTCTCATCCCCTCCCCTTCTCCCTCTTATCCCCTCCCCCTTCTGCCTCTTAACCCCTCCCCTTCTCCCTCTCATCCCCTCCCCTTCTCCCTCTCATCCCCTCCCCTTCTCCCTCTCATCCCCTCCCCTTCTCCCTCTCATCCCCTCCCCTTCTCCCTCTCATCCCCTCCCCTTCTCCCTCTCATCCCCTCCCCTTCTCCCTCTTATCCCCTCCCCTTCTGCCTCTTAACCCCTCCCCTTCTCCCTCTCATCCCCTCCCCTTCTCCCTCTCATTCCCCTCCCCCTTCTCCCTCTCATCCCCTCCCCTTCTCCCTCTCATCCCCTCCCCTTCTGCCTCTCATCCCCTCCCCTTCTGCCTCTCATCCCCTCCCCTTCTGCCTCTCATCCCCTCCCCTTCTCCCTCTCATCCCCTCCCCTTCTCTCTCTTATCCCCTCCCCTTCTCCCTCTCATCCCCTCCCCTTCTGCCTCTCATCCCCTCCCCTTCTCCCTCTCATCCCCTCCCCTTCTCTCTCTTATCCCCTCCCCTTCTCCCTCTCATCCCCTCCCCTTCTACTTCTCATCCCCTCCCCTTCTCCCTGTCATCCCCTCCCCTTCTCCCTCTCATCCCCTCCCCTTCTCCCTCTTATCCCCTCCCCTTCTGCCTCTTAACCCCTCCCCTTCTCCCTCTCATCCCCTCCCCTTCTCCCTCTCATCCCCTCCCCTTCTCCCTCTCATCCCCTCCCCTTCTCCCTCTCATCCCCTCCCCTTCTGCCTCTCATCCCCTCCCCTTCTGCCTCTCATCCCCTCCCCTTCTGCCTCTCATCCCCTCCCCTTCTCCCTCTCATCCCCTCCCCTTCTCCCTCTCATCCCCTCCCCTTCTCCCTCTCATCCCCTCCCCTTCTCCCTCTCATCCCCTCCCCTTCTGCCTCTCATCCCCTCCCCTTCTCCCTCTTATCCCCACCCCTTCTCCCTCTCATCCCCTCCCCTTCTCTCTCTTATCCCCTCCCCTTCTCCCTCTTATCCCCTCCCCTTCTCCCTCTCATCTCCTTCCCTTCTCTCTCACTCTTCCCATCCCATTCTCCATCTCTCCCTCTCTCTCTACCGTCACTCCTTGGCATCGTCACCACTCTCTTTCACACACTCTTGCCCTTAAATCTTGCATTCTCTTTTCCCCCTGCCTTTTCTTATTTCCTTCTCTCATATCTTCACCTCAACCGCTCCCTTTTTTCATTCCTCTCTCTCTCTCACAATCGCTTCATTGCTCTTTCGCTCCTTCCCCCTCTCCCACTCGATCCTTCCCCCCTTTTAGCCCTGTTGCTCCCACCCCTTCTAACCATCATGCACTCTTGTACTCCTCTGCCCCTTTGCTGCCTCTCCTGCCAGTTAACTCTTTCATTGCCTCGCAACCTCCTTGTTTTCACGCTCTTTTCGACTCTTTTTCTTGATCAGTCACTCTCTCCTCTTTCACACCTTCTTTTACCAGCCCCTTGCCCCCTCCCAATCCTGTAATCTTTCCTTGTTGCAGTCCTGCCACCTGACTCCCTCTGCTAAATCTCCTCTCCTGACTCACCCCTCTGACTCTCCTGCAGTCTTGCCCCCTGACTCTCCTCTCTGACTCACCTGCAGTCTTGGCCCCTGACTCTCCCCTCTGACTCTCCTGCAGTCTTGCCCCCTGACTCTCCCCTCTGACTCACCTGCAATCTTGGCCCCTGACTCTCCCCTCTGACTCTCCTGCATTCTCGCCCCCTGACTCTCCTCTCTGACTCTCCTGCAGTCTTAGCCCCTGACTCTCCCCTCTGACTCTCTTGCAGTCTTGCCCCTGACTCTCCTCTCTGACTCATTTGCAGTCTTGGCCCCTGACTCACCCCTCTGACTCTCCTGCAGTCTTGCCCCTGACTCTCCTCTCTGACTCACCAGCAGTCTTGGCCCCTGACTCTCCCCTCTGACTCTCCTGCAGTCTTATCCCTGACTCTCCCCTCTGACTCTCCTGCAGTCTTGCCCCCTGACTCTCCTCTCTGACTCACCTGCAGTCTTGGCCCCTGACTCTCCCCTCTTACTCTCCTGCAGTCTTGCCCCTGACTCTCCCCTCTGACTCATCTGCAGTCTTGGCCCCTGACTCTCCCCTCTGACTCTCCTGCAGTCTTATCCCTGACTCTCCCCTCTGACTCTCCTGCAGTCTTGCCCCTGACTCTCCTCTCTGACTCTCCTGCAGTCTTAGCCCCTGACTCTCCCCTCTGACTATCTTGCAGTCTTGCCCCTGACTCTCCTCTCTGACTCACCTGCAGTCTTGGCCCCTGACTCACCCCTCTGACTCTCCTGCAGTCTTGCCCCTGACTCTCCTCTCTGACTCACCTGCAGTCTTGGCCCCTGACTCTCCCCTCTGACTCTCCTGCAGTCTTGCCCCCTGACTCTCCCCTCTGACTCACCTGCAGTCTTGGCCCCTGACTCTCCCCTCTGACTCTCCTGCAGTCTTATCCCTGACTCTCCCCTCTGACTCTCCTGCAGTCTTGCCCCCTGACTCTCCTCTCAGACTCTCCTGCAGTCTTAGCCCCTGACTCTCCCCTCTGACTCTCTTGCTCTCTTGCCCCTGACTCTCTTCTCTGACTCACCTGCAGTCTTGGCCCCTGACTCACCCCTCCGACTCTCCTGCAGTCTTGCCCCTGACTCTCCCCTCTGACTCTCCTGCATTCTTGCCCCCTGACTCTCCCCTCTGATTCTCCTGCAGTCTTGCCCCCTGACTCTCCTCTCTGACTCACCTGCAGTCTTGGCCCCTGACTCTCCCCTCTGACTCTCCTGCAGTCTTGGCCACTGACTCTCCCCTCTGACTCTCCTGCAGTCTTATCCCTGACTCTCCCCTCTGCCTCTCCTGCATTCTCGCCCCCTGACTCTCCTCTCTGACTCTCCTGCACTCTTAGCCCCTGTCGCTCCCCTCTCACTCTCTTGCAGTCTTGCCCCTGACTCTCCTCTCTGACTCACCTGCAGTCTTGGCCCCTGACTCACCCCTCTGACTCTCCTGCAGTCTTGCCCCCTGACTCTCCTCTCTGACTCACCAGCAGTCTTGGCCCCTGACTCTCCCCTCTGACTCTCCTGCAGTCTTATCCCTGACTCTCCCCTCTGGCTCTCCTGCAGTCTTATCCCTGACTCTCCCCTCTGACTCTCCTGCAGTCTTATCCCTGACTCTCCTCTATGACTCTCCGGCAGTGTTGCCCCCTTTGCGCACTGATTCTCTCTCCTCTTACCCCTCCCCCACACCATCTCTTGTTCTTTCATGCTCTTGTTGTCTCACTCCCTTTCACGGTTATCCTCTCCCTCTCTACGACCCCCTGCCTTTCTCTCCCTGTCCTCTCCCTTCTTCAGTCTCCCACGCTGTCGCTCTCTCCCTTTTTCATTCTCCAACTTTTTCTTAAAAATTTAAATTTACTTTGGAAAATAAGAAACATCTGGCCTAAAATTTTCAGCATTTTAGGGCTTGAAATATGTGCAAATTCGGGGGCTATTTGGCCACATGCCTCCTAAATAATCCTCTGACTATCATGTAAAAAGAGGTGAAATCCTGATTTAAAAAAAGAAATTGGCAGTCAATGCGTCTCCAATTAGCATGGAAATTGACATCACACAACCTGGCTGGGAAAGATATCAACACCAGTTTAGCAGGCAAGGGCGTAGGTTTCATTTTAGAGTTGGTGGGGACATACTATACAATGATAGGGCACACAGTGTGCAAGGTGGAAATTTTTCTTGTAATAATTTGAGTGCAAATACTGCTTTTTCAGAGATTATTCTGAGGAGTGTTTCATTGATTTATTTTTTTTATGGCGCTAAGTGATATACCTCTGTAGTTTTAATATATGGATGTAAAATTGAAAAACGTGGGTTTTTTTCTGTTTTGTGTGTAAATACGTTTTTATTGAATTTTGAATACAAGTTGAGAATTATTTATCTTATGAATATTTATATTGCAGCTTAACAATATCAAACAATTGATTAACCTTTTGACAATATACTTGTAGTTACTTAAATGCATGATAGTAGGTTGAATTATTAGCGAATGTTTCAATTATTAAATGGTAATTCATTAGCTTGCAAGACAGCTTACTAGTTAGCTACCTAGCTCGCAAGTGATGCAGCTATGATCTGAGGCCAGCTATACAATTATATAACTACAGCTGTACATATCACAGACCTGGAAGTTTCAAGCTTTTTTTCTGTGTAGCCCAGCATCCCACATAAGTTAATTAGCACTATTCACTCTGAGAATATTTTGAATAGGAACATAGATTTGGCATTTTCAGACCCATCCCAATTTAATTGTGATGTATCGTTCAGGAACCAGTCGTGAGAACCAAGCAGTGCAGTAAAACTGGATTTTATTTAGGAAGGGGGAGAGCCTCGCAGAGCAGGAGGCAACAGTACAGAGTCCACAATCCAAAAGTCTAAATCCAGAGGGCGAAATCCGAGTCGTAACCAGGGCACCAATCACAGTACTTGTAGTCGGGCAAAACAGGTTCGGTACACAGGCACGGGTTTGTCAGAGAATCTAAAGCCAAAATCCAGTGGGCATAATCTGAACCGTTAACAGGGCAGCAAACACAAAACTCGGAGTTGGGCAAAACAGGTATGGTACACGGGCACAGGAATATAAAAGGTAAAGCCAAAATCAGAATCTGGGACATTCCAGTCAGAAGTATAACACTAAGAGTACAAGGCATAAACAATCGCAGCACAGGGAAAATATTCTGAGAAGAGCTGTGAGTGAAAAGACTGCTTAAATACACATAGGGGAAGTCACGTGCTACAAAGGGGAGGCAGGTGATATGGATCAGACTAATTACAAAGGAATGAACATGAGAAGGTTCCTGATTTCCAAGACATTGGCAAAAGCCAAAACACAGACAGGGATCACAGAGACAGCCTACTGACAAACATACGGCTGCGGTCAGGGAGTTCTACTGTGCACAGAGTGAGAGGCAGAACAGTGATTAACAAGGTGCAGAAAATCTGCTTGAAGCTTAGCAAAGTAAATTGAGAGAAGGCCAGGGGCGGAGACGAGAGCAGAGCGAGTGCTGAGAGCTTGTTAGTCAATTAGTAATGTGCAGCTATACAATCCCTAGTGCTTGTTAGTAAATTCGTACTATAAACAATGTTAGTCTTGATTAGTAAGTTTACATAAAACAACAAACTGTTAGTATTGATAGTAATATAGAAAATAGGCATGCAATGCACGGAATTCCCCTCAGCCCGATGTCAAAGTTTTTGGAGACGCCCGCCCGCCCGCCCAACCGCACGAAGAATAGCAATACCCCGTCAGCCTTGAGGGCTGAGGGGTAATAATAAAAAGCATGGTGAAGGAAGTAAATGAGACTGGAAGGAATGGTTGAAATCCCAGAAACCATGAAATCACCCGAAAGTGTGGCACACAATACTGGGGCAGTGAGCGATCACATGACAAAAGACCAGACAGGGGGAGACAAAGTGCAATGCATGGTATGAGACAAAACATGGAGTGACTGCAATGGTGGAAAATGGCAAACCGACAAAGACAAGTTAAAAACAAAACATGGCAAGGACTCTAAATCACAATACGAAATACAGAGCATAGTCAGACAAAGCAGAATTCATAATCAAACATGGGCAGGCAGGACAGGATCAAAACAAAAACATGGTCAGGCAGATCAGGGTCATTACATTAAAAGCAAAGCAAAACTCAAATGTGTTATTATTCAACACATTCTTGAAGATCTGTAATTTTCAATTCAGCGTACATTTGAATTTTGAACAAAAACTGGGCACTAGCTTGGTACTCATATCCAGTTGCTGACTGTCATCAGTCGGCAAAGTATTCCAGCTGGAAACAATACACGAGCAACATGTTAGAAAAGTGTCTGAGGTCAGCGGACAGAACTCAGTCTCAGTAACCAGCTAGCTAGATAGCACTGGGGCTTACTAAGGTAACAGTCAGTTTTTTTTCAGGGATTTTACTACAGCACATTGCATGAGGAGACAAAATAGGAATCTGATTTTAGCAGTTTTACCCCTGCCTCCACTTTTTTTTTTGCTTCTATTAAAGTTTTTATTCTTTGATGCCTGCATTTTAAATGAAGTCACTGAGAAAGACTGGAAAGGCTAGCAGCTAGCTAATCAAAAGAGCCCATATGGATATTTGATTCATCAAGATATTTCACATAAATCTCAACGAAAAGATAGCAAGAGGAAAAATATTTTCCATTATATACACATAAAGTTTACCGCCTAGACACCAACAATTTTAATAAAATAATTGCTGAATGAAGGTCTACCAGAAGCCCCAACATATTTACATGATATTTATGGATAAAAATCTAAAAAATATCAATGGTGCTGTTAATAACACTGAAAAAAAAGACAATTTCAAGTAATTTATGCAGAGCAGTTTACTGCCTAATAAACACCATGTCCAGCCTAGATAAAATAAATTCTCTAACTTTAAACTTCCACAGTGATTGTTTCGCCACAGTCGTGTGTTTTATTGTCCGTAGATCCCTGTCAGTGCACCTGCACCCCTGCTGTTTCCGCCACTGGTTGTCAAGTGCTTGCATATCAGCTAATGACTGAAATTTGTTAACTTGCCACAACCTTCACTGACCACAACAAATCACCCCTGCATATTCCAGAAACCCACTCAGCTCTGGTGCAGTGTACATTACAACTACAACCCCTGCTGCGAAATAGTTGGGACGAAGTGTAAATTGTGAATAAAATCAAAATGCAATAACTTACAGATCACCTGAGCCAATATATTATTTAAAATAGAACACAGATAACATTTCAACTATTGAAACTGAGACATTTTACATTTTTATCCACAAACTGAGCTTTTTTCAAATTTTCTAGCTGCAACGGGTCTCAAAAAAGTTGGGACACAGGCGAAAAAGAGCTGAAAAAGCAATTAATATACAAGAGAATCGCCTGAAAGAACATTTAGCAAGTAATTAAGTTTACTGGCATCAGGTGTGTAACATGATTGACTATAAAAGGGATGTCTTTGAGAGGCTGAGTCTCTCAGAAGTAAAGGCTTACGAAAAAATAATTGCAGAATACTTTAAAAACAATGTTCCTCAACATCAAATTGCAAAGGCTTTGAAGGTCATCAATGACAGTGCATAACATCATCAAAAGATTCAGAGAAACTGGAAAAATCTCTGCGTAAGGGACAAGGCCGAAGACCTTTACTGGATGCTCATGATCTTCGGGCCCTCAGACACCACTGCATCACTCACGGGCATGATTCTGTCATTGACATTATTAAATGGGCCCAGGAGTACTTCAAGAAACCACTGTCTATAAACACATTCCGCCAAGCCATCCACGGATCCCACCTTAAACTCTATCATGCAAAAAGGAAGCCATTGTTGAGCATGACCCAGAAGCGCCGCCGTGTTCTGTGGGCCAAGGCTCATTTAAAATGGACTGTAGCAAAGTGGCAAAGTGTCCTGTGGTCAGACGAGTCCAAATTTGACATTCTTGTTGGAAATCATGGGTGTCGTGTCCCCCGGGCTAAAGAGGAAAAAGACCACCCCTCCTGTTATCAGCATTCTGTTCAAAAACCAGCATCTCTGATGGTATGGGGATGCATTGGTGCATATGGTGTAGGACACTTGCATGTTTTAAAAAGCACCATGAATGCTGAAAGGTATATAAAGGTTTTAGAGCATCATGTGCTCCCCTCCAGATGACATAAATTCCAGGAAAGGCCTTGTGTATTTCAGCAGGACAATGCAAAACCACATACTGCAGCTAATACAACAGCATGGTTTCGTAGTAGAAGAGACCGTGTGCTGAACTGGCCTGCCTGCAGTCCTGATCTCTCACCAATTGAGAACATTTGGGATATAATTAAACAAAAAGCCGTCAAAGGAGACACAAAACTCGCCAGCAGCTGGAAGCCTGTTTTAAACAAGACAGGGATCAATTTCCAATTTTGTAATAATGCCAATGGAAAAATTAAAGTGACGGACCATTCAAGTTATTCTCAAATGTTTATTTGGCAATAAGAAACAAAACCAGTAGGGTGTCCAGGCTGTTAACCCTTTCACTTTATGTAGCAGATATGCTACGGTGGTTAATAGAGGGTTAACAAGGGGGGTAATTACTTTTTCACATTGGGCCAGGTAGGTTTGGGTAGCTTTTTCCATCAATAAATGAAATCATCATTTTAAAACTGCATTCTGTATTTACTCGGGTTATCTTCGTCTAATATTAAAATTTATTTGATGATCTTAAACATTTAAGTGTGAAAAAATATGCAAAAGAAGAAGAAATCTGGAAGGGGGCAAATACTTTTTCACGGCAGTGTAAATAAAACCTGTGAGACAATGTGAAGTGGGCAAAAAGCAGCCACAATCTGAAGAAATTCAAGAGCAGATAGGAAACAAATTCGTTGTCATCTATCAAAAAAGGGTAACAAATCTCTTTCCAAGCCTTTGGCAAATGTGGAAACAGAGGTGAATCTTCCCAAAAGTGGTCAGTCCACCAAAATTCTACCAAGAGTGCATCAAGAACTCATCCAGGTGGTCACAAAAGAATCCAGATTAATTAGTAAAAAACTGCAGGCTTCACTTGCCTCAATTACTGTTCACGATTTCACAATAAGAGACTGAGCAAAATTGGCATCCATGATAGAGCTGCCAGGCAAAACCACTACTGATAAAAAAAAAACTGCGAAAGCTCCACTCACATTTTGCCGGAAAACATCTTGATGACCCCCAAAAACTTTTGTTTTGGGATAATATTCTGTGGACTGATTATTCAAAAGTGGAATTATTTGGAATACATGGTTCCCATTACATCTGGTGTACGGGTAACACAGCATTCCATAAAAAGAGCATCATACCAACAATCAAACACAGTGGCGGTAGCGTGATGGTCTGGGGCTGCTTTGTAGCTTCAGGACATTGGCTAGATGCCATAATTGATGGAACAATGAATTCTGCTCTATTCCAGAGAATCAATAGGGCAAATTTCAGGCTCTCAGTTTGTGACCTAAAGCGCAAGTGCAGCTGGGCTTTGCTGCAGGACAGTGATCACATGAGCAAGTCCACCTATGAATGGCTCAAAAGAAAAAAAATGAAGGTTTTGGAGTGGCCTCTTCTGGGTCCTGGCTTGAATCCAATTGAGACGGTGCAGCAGGCACTGCAAAAAATGATAAGATTAAAATACTAGGTAAGATGAATTTACTTATTTTAAGACTTTAAGCGCTTATTTCTATCACCATTTTTCTTAGTTAGACAAAAAAAAAATCTTGTTTTGAGGTAATTTTTCCTAGCTTACCAAATGGGTGAGTAAATTTCACTTGTCAAGTCAAATAGTGTTTTTAAAAAAGAAAACTTCAAACAAGTTACTATTTGACTTGACAAGTGAAATTTACTTTCCCCATTGGCAAGCTAGTAAAAATTACCTCAAATCAAGAATTTTTTTTTTGTCTTTCCAAGAAAAATTGTGACAGAAATAAGTGTTTTAAGTCTTAAAATGACTAAATTCATCTTACCTAGTATTTTTATCTTATCATTTTTTGCAGTGTGACTTTAAAACAGTCAGTTCATGCTCAAAACCTCCAAATGAGGCTGAATTAAAACAATTCTGCAGAGTCCACTGAGCCAGAATTTCTGCGCAGTCAAGTAAATGACACATTGCCAGCTATTGCAATTATTTTGAACCTTTCAGAGGACATCTCCTGATTTCATGGTGCCACAGAGGCTCAAAGCACCCAGTACCAGAGGGAGCACTGCAACTACAAAACATCAGTGAACCTCCTCAATGTTTGAATGTTGGTGCAGTGCTCTTTTCTACGAAGGCCTCATTGTTTTCTGAAAATAAAGTTGATGTGATTTGCATAAAAAGCTCTCATGTGATCTCATCTGTCCGCAAGGCATTTTCCCAGAGGGATTTAGGTTTGTTCAGCTGTGTTCTGGCAAACTCCAGTTTTCTCAGCAATGGGCTTTTTTCTGAATCTCCCATCATAGAACCGGCTTTCACTGAGTTGGCAACAGATGGAGTGCATTGAAAAGGCTTGTGTCTGAAGGTCAGTTTGATTCTGTTTTACTGTTGACAAAGGTCTTTTCCCCATGACTTAAACAATCCTTTGCTGCAACCTTTGGTCAAATCTTTCTTCGCATCCTCTGGCAAAGAAGTTGGATACAGAACTGTGAGCCTTAATCTTCTGGATAACCGTGAGCATGATGGACACAGAAACCTCAAGATCTCTGGCGATGGACTTGTGCCTGGGAGACTGTCCACGCTTGGCTAAGGTTATCGGTCAGACAGTATCAACATTTATTTTTTCTTTCTCTGAGCTCAATGAGGTTCTCGCTATGCCGGACAACAGAATGAATTCAGCATACTGTGCTCCATTTAAACAGGGTTACTGAGTGATTACTAGATTGCTGCCACTTCTGACTCACCACAGGTGTGAGTTCAGGGTGAATCACTTGCCCAAAATTCAATTGTTTATTGAAAATTCTAAAAATATTCAGCAAAGCCTTCTTGAAATTCTGCGAAGAACAAGATAGATTCATTATTTTCTCAGCATATTTGTTTCATTCCCTTGCAAACCAGACAAATGGACCTTCCTGACACACTCCAGAGAGGCCTTAAGTGTTTTACGCAAGGATGTATCCATGAAATCAAAATTTTGAATTGAATGGATGGAGATACAAGAGTCACGGCGAAATGCTCGCAATTGATGCAGAAAAGCCAAACACCCTATAAACGGCACATTGAGATCAAATTGGACAAAGTAGCGCAATCGTACTGCGCGTGTAAAGCAGGACAAGTAGTTTTCATACATTTGTTGCCATCACTGAGCTAAAAATAACACTGGATCTACTATGCTGTCTAACATCAGTTGGCCATGAGTCAGCCAGTACTCTAGCTAGATTTTGTAATAAATCATATTACGCAATGTGGCAAACCCTTAAACGAGCTACATTAGACATAATCGAGTTATTAATCTAACGTTCGCTATATCGGAATTTTCCTCCAAACCAATTTCGAGGACGAGTTAACTTTAATCATTTTGGCTAAGCGACTGACATTCTGAATCCGATTGCGGCTAGTTTGTTGGCTAGCTACCCAGAAAAATAAAGGTTTCGAAGCAGGTTATCATGCCTACAAAATCCTTCACCATTTAGCAAAATGTTTTATATTACCTGGTGTTGCGAATGCCTGTGTTGGGAGGCATGAAGGAATCATGGTCACTGGTTTGTAGCCACATCCGGTATAGTGTGCAGAAGTTCACTGGGGAAAAACAATACTGTGTGAACATATGCATCAATGATGCTGTTGCAGTAATTCTGTCTTCTCAGCAAAACATATGCATAGATTGTTTGTGACTAACTAGTCGGGGCAGAATGGCAAAAAAAATGTGTTTGCTTGCCGTCGAGCAAACGGGCCTGAATTCTTCGCAAAAACACTTTTCTGACTGCTGTTTTTTGCCTTGGAAAAAGGCTTAACAGACGACCCCGGGGTTAGTCAGCAATGCCCATTATCCATTGCATGTGACATCACGCATTTTCGGCTGGGGGTATAAATTCTGCCGTATCTCATATAGCTTTTGATTGACAACCACCTCCACAACTAACATCCCGACCATTTATATGCGATATTTGCACACTTTTGTCAGAAGTTGCAGAGCAACAACGACGTGGAAAGTACATGATTTGGTGGTGTTTGTTTTACAAAGTTTTAGGGAGTTTAAAAAGTTGAAGTACGAGATGGAAGAAGAGGCTGGATACGTTCACTTCCATTTCATAATACGACTATGGGCTGCGAACCATACAGCGAGATGAGAATTAAAATTTTTGTGTCTGTAACCAGTGGGGCTTATGTTAAAAAAAGAAATTGTCTCAACGGCAAAAAAAAAGGAAAATAATGACTTTGAAAAGCAAAAAAGTTGAAGTTTTTCTTTCCTTTTATTTTAAACTGTACGTGTTGACAGTACATATACAAATTCAGTAAAGGTTATCTTTTCTCTCTTAATTAGATGCCAACTACAAGATGTGCTGTCAAGGGCTGTGCAAATGGCACATACTACTGTATGTTCATGAGTGGAAAAGGAAGATCTGCCTGAAACATGCTGGCCTGTTCGGTCAAGGCGCATGCGATTGCCCTCCATTCCGAATGTTACGCTTCCTAGCTGACAATGAGCTAAGATATACCCGGGTTAAGGCAACCAACAATTGATTTTAGAACTGGTATGTGTCCAGATTTTTAGCTTGATCCGTGCTTCATTCATAGATAGTGGTGTTGAGCTTGGCTACTAAAATTAGCTCTTCTTTTCTTTTCGAAGTGTTTATTTTTGTTGTGTTCTGGCCTTTGGCCAGGACAGCATTTATGGTTTTAACAGTTTCATGTTTCAAGATTTCATAGTTTCATAGTTCATGGTTCATGTCACAGTTTTAACAGTTTCTTGTTTAGGATTACTCATTTCATAATTCATGTTCCTTGTCCATGTTTTTACTTTTCCATGTTTTTGTTTTTGCCAGGTCTGCCATGCCACTCCACCGCTTGTCTGCGTTCCGCCCCGTGCCTTCGTTGTTGCACATTTCAGAGCTCTGGTTGGCTTTGGTATTTCCCTCTTCCTTCTGTGCTGTGCTGATTCGGGGCTCTCTAAGCTTAATTGGCAATTAACTGTTTTTAAGTTACTAACATTTACTAACACTCACTGGGTTGGTGTAATTCATTAGACAGGCACATTACTAATATTACTAATTTAGACAGGGAGTTTATTGTCATGATTCCTGCTTTGCTATTTCAAGATCTTGCTGTGCTTTTCTGTTCTTAACATTCATGCTTGCTTCCAAACTGCATACTTAATTGGTACTTAAGCTGAGCACGCTCATTCTCTTAATGAGCAGGTCATGTCATCCAATCTCTGTCCATGTCTTGATCTTGCCATGCCTCTTGTTTCTGCTTCTCCAGGTGTTGCCCCTCATGTGTCCTTGATTACTTAGCCTTTATCTGGATGCGGTGGAAGTCGGCTGGCAGACAGTGTCTCAAGTTCCCTTGCATGTCAAGTTTCAAGTCTTGTTCTAGCCTCTTGTCAAGTCTCGTGATTATAGCTCTTGTCTTGTATATATATATATAGCCTTGTTATTTATTTTTCTTCATCTTGCCTGGAGTTTCCAGTGCCTTTTGTTTTTTGTCGTTTTGCATTCTTCGTTTATAGCTCTGTGTAGCGTACTTTAGTTTGTCCTTTTGCAACCCTTTGGGCCAAGTTTTTTGTTGGCCCTCGTGCCTGTTTTATTTTGTTTTAAATAAATCCTCATTCCCCTTCACCTCGCTTCTGGTGTCTACCTGATTTCATATCAATTTTCCATTTTTCTGCTGACTGTCATGACAATATCTTTTTAACATAAACCCCACTGGTTACAAACACTAAAATTTTCATTCTCATCTCCCTGTATGGTTCACAGCCCATAGTCGTATTACAAAATGAAAGTGAATGTATGCAGCCGCTTGATTCATCTCGCACTTCAACCTTTTAAACTCCCTAAAACTTTATAAAACAAAACTAACAAATCTTGTACTTTCCATGTCGCTGTTGCACTGCAACTTCTGATAAAAGTGTGCAAATATCGCTTATAAATGGAAGGGGTGAACGTTGTGTAGGAGGTTGTCAAAGGAAATCTGTATGAGATACGGCGGAGTTTATACCCCCGACCGAAAATGCGTTACGTCACGCGCAATGGATAATGGGTATTGCTGACTAACCCCGAAGTCGTCTTGTGCTCCCTGTTGTCAGGCTGGGTATCTGCCGTCAGTATTAAACGATCCCCAAGCACATCTAGGAACCATTTTCAATTAACTCAGACACCTTGCCTGTTACACACAGCTAATGACTGCATTGGATGTGGGACAGTATGGCAGTGCTATCGGGGCAGGCAGGACCTTTAGTAAGACAAGGTAATCTGATCAGTAATTATTCTACTCTTGATTGGCAGGTCCGAAAGGTTCATACTCGTGTGGATACCAAAATCTACATTTCACAATTTTTTGGTACAAATGGCGCGTTATTTTATAAAAGAAGAAAACACAAGGGTGCCAATATTTGTCGCGACGAGTGTATTTTAAGCCCTACCACGCTACCTTTTTTCGTTTCTACGGTCATTGTCAAAGGTAAATTTTTGTTTCATGATTTTAATTTAAAAAAATGATTTTCAACTACATCTAACGATTGAAATGGGACACATTAATGAGATTGGATCAGCCATTCAATTGGCGTGACGTAGCGCTCTGAAGTCCGGTCAGTGGGAGGGCGCAGCATCAAAATCTAACTCAGCGCAAACAGCTCACGCTTCTGAGGTGAGTACACAAGCATGGAGGTTATCACGGTGTAAAAGTCTTTTTCTTATTTTTTGCTGAAATCTATTTTCTTCAAATCAAACCTCATAAGGAACGCTTTAGCTCAAGGAAAGCAGGACATTTTGGTCCAGCAAGTTTCAATTTGATGAAGGATGAGATCTGCTGGGAATAAGAGGAGTCCTTCAGTTCCTTTTTGTCGCTCTGTGAGTATCCTGCAGTTGCTTGAGCTGTCTTGGGAAATACTTATAACTTCTGCATGAATGATCACCTTCAACCGTGGGGACAGCAGCCTTTTGTTAAGGCATCCCCTGACAACCCAGCCGCGTCCAGAATGTTCCCGATGATTGCACTCTTCACTTGAGTTGCGTTTTGGAATTAAACCTCGTCAAGTATAAAGGTGTTTGCGCTTCTCAACTGGGCTCGATTCTGCCTTATCTTTGCATGTTTTTTTTTTCCTCTTCGTTTTGTTAAATTTATAATTTTGTTTATTTAACGTCTTGGATGCTGGAATTTTCAGCCAGACTGCTATAAAAATGCTGAACAGCGTTTTGTTGCTTAGCGTTTTAGCAGTGACAGTTTTCTCCTCGAAGACCGAAAGCCGAAAAACTTCGAAAGACATTTGTAAAAGTCGTTGCTTTTGCGAGGAAAGGGAGAACGTTTTAAACATCAACTGCGAGAACAAAGGATTTACCACTGTCAGTCAATACCAATCACCCCAAAACAAGATATGCCAACTCTTTCTCAATGGGAACTTTCTGTCCAGACTCAATCCAAATGAGTTCGTAAATTACAGCAATGTCACCAGCCTTCATCTGGGGAACAATGGTTTGCAGGAGATTAAAACGGGGGCTTTTATTGGACTTAAGATTTTAAAGCGACTGCACCTCAACAACAACATATTGGAAAGTATAAAAGAAGACACTTTCGCCGGTTTAGAAAGTTTGGAGTATTTACAAGCAGATTACAACTACATCAGCTCAATCGAGGCAGGTTCTTTCAATAAATTGAATAAATTGAAAGTTCTGATCCTCAATGACAACCTATTACCCTCACTCCCGAACAATGTATTCCGCTTTGTTATGCTAACGCATCTGGATTTACGGGGAAACCGACTGAAAACATTACCGTTCGCTGGTGTACTGGAACACATAGGGGGTATTATGGAAATCCAACTGGAAGAGAATCCTTGGAATTGTACGTGCGATCTCATCCCTCTGAAAGCCTGGCTTGACACCATTTCAGTTTTTGTGGGTGATATAGTGTGCGAAACTCCTTTCCGACTGCACGGGAAAGACGTGACTCAATTGATAAGACAAGACATTTGCCCGAGAAGAAATGCCGGCGATTCGAACCACCGTATAATGCCGCCTCCCTCAGATTCTCAGTACGGTCCCTTCCCTACGTTACTGACCGGCGTAACCCCGACAAGAGCACCGAAAGCGTCTCGTGCTCCAAAAATAAGAAATCGCCCCACCCCGAGAGTTACTGCATCGAGCAAGGATAAACACATATTTGGACCGATCATGGTTTACCAAACGAGATCCTCCATAACAATTACATGCCCAAACGTATGCATCTGCACGCTGCAAAATCCGGATAGTGGACTGAACATAAATTGTCAGGAAAGAAAACTGTACAATATTTCCGACCTTCACCCTAAACCGTCTTATCCGAGGAAATTGCACCTCACTGGCAACTATTTGCAAGCAATATATAGAACGGACCTGACAGAATTCAGTTCTCTTGAGCTTCTCCATTTAGGAAACAACAGAATTGCGGTTATTCAAGATGGGTCATTTGAAAATTTAACAAGTTTACGCAGACTTTACCTTAACGGCAATTACATTGAGAGACTGACTCCCTCGTTGTTCACGGGGCTGCAGAGTCTTCAGTATTTATACCTGGAGTACAATATTATAAAAGACATTCAGCCGCAAACTTTCAACTCATTGCATAACTTGCAGTTACTGTTCCTGAACAACAATTTGTTAAGGTCTTTGCCTGATAACGTCTTCGGGGGCACAATGTTGACCAGGCTGAACCTCAGAAACAATCATTTTTCACACTTGCCCGTGAGAGGGGTGCTCGACCAGCTCTCAGCATTTATTCAGATTGATCTCCAGGAAAACCCGTGGGATTGTACCTGTGATATTGTCGCTCTGAAGAATTGGATGGAGCTGTCCAGCACCAGCGTTGTGGTTAACGAGATCACGTGTGACTCTCCCTCTAAGCAAGCGGGGCGTCTTCTGAGGTCACTACGGAACGACGCGATTTGTCCTGAAACGAGTATTGTCACGGAAACCGCAGATCCATCTGCGAGTAGTACAAACAATGATACGGCCCTCTCTACTGCCAGGGCAGAATTGGACTCTGTGTCCGAAATGCGCCCAGAAGTACCCTTATCTGTTTTAATTTTGGGTCTGTTGGTCGTGTTCATTCTGTCCGTCTGCTTTGGCGCAGGTTTATTTGTATTTGTGCTCAAACGTCGCAAAGGGAGTGACAACATTTCCTCAGGCACTAACAATTTGGACTTGAATGCATTTCAGATTCAGTATGGCTCCTATAACACAGAGCCCAGTGCAGAGAAACCGGAGAATAACGTGTATAATTATATACCCCCATCTGTTAATCAGATGTGTCAAAACCCTATTTATATGCAAAAGGAGGAAGATCAAGTAGCTTTTTACAGAAACTTAAATGAATTGAACTTTAGTTCCCTGGATCCTAAAAAAGAGGAGCGGTCACGAGGTCCTGCGTACACCATCAGCACCGCGGGGTTCGGTGAGAAACAGCCTGGTGGAAACCAGGAGTCGGAGCTGCTGTATCAGAACGTTTCTGAACGAGTTAATACGCTTCCAGCTGCGGGTATACTTAACTATAATTTTTGCACCTTACCAAAAAGACCTCCTGCGCCCCCATACGACTCCAGGCGCAACAACCCGGACAGGTTAAATAAAACGGTCTTGTACGGGACCCCGAGGAAGTATGCCGAACAGTGTCAAAATGAATTCCCAATGCTTCCAGGGAAACTAAAGACCGTACCTGACTATCTCGAAGTCCTGGAGAAACATACTGCGATTAGCCAGCTGTAAACAGATTAGTGCATTGACTGCACCTCTCGCCACATGACCCGCTGATGATGAAGACACGCAATGATATTCAAACTGACGTTTCTTTATAAGTT
Source organism: Gymnothorax reevesii (assembly GCA_029721435.1). Classification (NCBI taxonomy): domain Eukaryota; kingdom Metazoa; phylum Chordata; class Actinopteri; order Anguilliformes; family Muraenidae; genus Gymnothorax; species Gymnothorax reevesii. The sequence goes on from CM056578.1 coordinate 119,294,477, forward strand.
GCATAAAAGGGGGAAAAAACTGAAATATAATGTAAAAGGCCGTGTTTTATGGTTTCTTTTTTTAGGGAACATACTTGAAATGGGTGTTACCGCGCTCGTAATAGGAATCTAAGCATAGATTAGAAGAGGATGTCTTTAATTGAAACACAAATATATTTTTTTTCTCTACAGAACTTAAAATAAGCTATTTGTATAGTTATTCCTGTACATAGGGTTTGATGTTTGATTCGCAATTCTGCGTTTCAGTGTTGCATTTATTCAGACGTGCCTTTGCACGTAAAAGTATTTTACCGTTGCTTTCCGTTCGATAATTTACTTTGTACTATTTGTTGTATTTTAAGATTATTGATGTAAAATAGCATTCAGTTATACCTACGTCTGTTATGTTACATAAAAAATTAAGGGGTCAACCTTATTTATATGCATTAAATAATATCTGTAAATAAAGGTTCCTTTTTAATCGTTATATGTTCGTAATGTATGGTGTATCCGAAATACGGGGGTAAATTCTAATATGCCCCGTACAATTTAAACACCACTTGCTATAGGCCTATTGATTGATTAACTGATTGATTTACTTTCTTATTTACAGTATTTTGTAATTGTTTTGTTTTTTAGCCTCAAGTAGCCATTCATTAAGTAGCTCAATCTAAGAAATCCCGGCAAGTCAGTAAATGCCCCGTTTGCCATTTCATTTAGACATAAGCTAGAAAGTTAATGAAGGTCTCTTTGGTGAAATATTATGAGCACTCTTGATAAAATTACATAAAAGAAGGCTGCTTATAATAAACGTTTTTAATAATCTGAGTTCATATTACGTCATGGGAAAACAAATATTAACTTTATTTTAACATTTATCATTTTGTACTTTGTGTGACAACCGTGGCAGAAAAATCTTTGGCACGCTGGTTTATTAGCCAGTTTTGTGGAAATACCTCTGTTGAGGATAGCAGATGCACGTCTTTTCTATTAACTTTTGATGAGTTTAGAGAGCGCGTTTGAGGGATTGTGGACCAGATCTTGATTCTGAGATTTTCAGGATCACCGATGTCCTTGGGATTGCACATTATCAGCATGCCTCATCTCAGACAGCATGTGTCTGAAGTTCTTTCAGTCAGAAACTGAAGTGCTCATTGCAGAACATGACTTTTATTTTTTATGTTACTTTGATTTTGATTTGTGTTCATAACCCTGCTGGAGAATCCTCTTACAATCAAAATGTCAGTCTTTGAACAGAGAAAACATTCATTTCTGCCAGAATTTCCCAGTGCACAGTAGAATTCATATTGGCATTAATCTTAGCTTAGGTCTTTTCCCGTCACAGATGAAATGACTTTTAGAAAACTATAAATGATTGGTTTTGCATCTGGTGATCAGTTCAGACTGAAACTTACCTTTGCATGTGGGTGACGCTTCAGGGCTTCTGCATTTCAACGGAGCACGAGAGGCATTAACGCAGTGACCGTACAGTTCTCTCGCAAAACACTGAGCGGCTGTGCTCACACACACACAATATAATGATAATAATAATAATAATAATAATAATAACTATTATTATTATTATTATAACAACAACAGCAAACTGTAAAATAACTAGCATTGCAATACATTTCAAGCTGGTTAAACTTAGATACCAAAGTTCCCCGGCTGTCTTAAAAATGGGAATAAACTAAATGTGTTAACTCAGCTTGAGGATAAGCTTTGTTGTAACTCACAATCAGTCAAGACAATGGATAAATAAGTTAAAGTTTTTATGAACTTGAGTACGGTATCTAAAACTTGTTATGACAGGTGGAGTAAAAGAGAAGAAATAAGTTCACCTAAGTTTAAGGGGCCATCACGTTTCACAGAGTCTAAGCCTAAACCGAGAGTATGAAAGGACCCATTTTGAAGGACCCTGTGTGCCAGAGCTACATGGTATTATTCTCATTCAGGAAAAATTTCACATTCTCTCCCCTTCTCCATCCTTCCTTCCTCCGTGACCCAGAAACCGAACATGCCTCTCACAGCTGAGTGCAGTTCCCAATCTGTGGGGCATGTGAGCGCCACTCTTAACTTCCGCCAAAATGTCTCCTCTAAACGGGAGATCCATGCATGCATTATTTTTGGAAGTATTTTGCTCATTTGTGAGACGTCATTGTGTCCACTGACACACGACTGTAAATCCCTGCTCAGCAAAGCCAGTGGATTCAATGGTTCCCAGACACAGTCACGGTGTCCCCCTGTGTATTCTGCTTTATTATCCAACCACAACTGCAATCAAGTAGTTTTACCTAGCCCTTAATACAACCCCAATTCCAAAAAAGTTGGGATGCTGTGAAGAATATAAATAAAAACAGAATGCAATGATTTGCCAATCTCATAAACCCACATTTGATTCACAATAGAACACAGAACACATGTCAGATGTTGAAAGTGAGACATTTTACCATTTCCTGAAAAATATTAGCTCATTTTGAATTTGATGGCAGCAAAAAATCTCAATAAAGTTGGAATAGGGCCATGTTTACCATTGTTTAGTATCCTTTCTTCTTTGAACAAGTCTGTAAACATCTGGGAAGTGAGGAGACCAGTTGCTGAAATTCTGGGAGAGAAAAGTTGTCTCACTCTTGTCAGATGTAGGATTCCAGCCGCTCAACAGTCCTGGGTCTTCTTCACAAGCATCCAATGTTGACCTTTGGCCTTGTCCCTTCCGCACAAAGATTCCAGAGTCTCTGAATCTTTTAATGATATTCTGTACTGTAGATTCAAAGCCTTCGTAATCGTACATTGTGGAACATTTTTTCTGAAATTGTTCCACAATCTTGAGACACAGTTTTTTACCGATCAGTGAATTCATGTTCATCTTTACATCTGAGAGACTCTGCCTCTCTAAAATGCTCTTTTTATACTCAGTTCAATTGGCAACAGGTCAGTAACATGACTAAGTAGTTGCAAAATGCTCTTCCACCTGTTTTTTATTTGTACCACTTACGTTTCTGGCCTTTTGTTGCCCCTGTTCCAACTTCTTTGTGAAGCGTTTCTGCCATCAAATTCTAAATGAGCTGATTTTTTGCATGGAATGGTAAAATGTCTCACTTTGAAGATCAGATATGTTGTCTGTGTTCTGTTATGAACAAAATATGGGTTTATGAGAGTTGCAAATCATTGAATTCTGTTTTTATTTACAACCTACACAACATCCCAACTTTTTTGAAATTGCGAGTGTATTTCTTCATTAGGTGCTTTGATGTTTAGCTGGATTTCTTATCGTTTCAATCCACATTATGCCGGAAATAGCATTGCAGTGCTTCAGTTGATACAGTGCCTGGGTGAAAAAAAATGCTGCCCCCTAATATTCTGTTAGCCCACCTTTAGTTTTGATCATGATGGGTCGTCAGAGGGTCGTTTCGACAATCTTATTGTATGTTCAAGGCTGTGCTTATTCGTTTACATCATATTACCTTTGTTTAGTCTTTGTTAACTAGCCTATATTTCAGTGAAATCCAGTTACGCTGAACACAGTTTCTTGTGTAAGCCCAGGCCAATTTTAATCTGCATTTTGCGATTTGCCATTGAATGACACAAGGGTTTGGTTTCCTGCCTGTATTACTGAAACAGTTCAAGCTGTAATGGGGTCACTTCATCATGAGGGGATGTTGAATATGGAAGAAGGTGGAGGAAACATCACTGCCCATTTCCTTTGTATTTCCCTCATGTCTCCTACTCTTCTCTGCTCTCTCCCTTCCTCTCATACTTCCTGTTAGGAAGGGAGGTGAGGACAAGAGATAATAAGGAAAGGTAGAAACTCACTTGGAATGCAGTCAACATCCAGGAGGTTTGCGAGCAGGCGACAGATTGTCAGGAGGTTCTTGAACAGGTGATAGTTTATCAGGAGGTTTGGGAACAGGCGACTGATTTTCAGTAGGTTTATGAACTAGCGACAGATTGTCAGGTGGTTTGCGAATAGGCGACAGATTGTCAGGAGGTTCTTGAACAGGTGATAGTTTATCAGGAGGTTTGGGAACAGGCGACTGGTTGTCAGTGGGTTTATGAACTAGCGACAGATTGTCAGGAGGTTTGCAAACAGGCAACAGATTGTCAGGTGGTTTGCGAATAGGCGACAGATTGTCAGGAGGTTTGGGAACAGGCGACTGGTTGTCAGTGGGTTTGTGAGTTGTCAGTGGGTTTGTGAACTAGCGATAGATTGTCAGGAGGTTTGCAAACAGGCAAAAGATTGTCTGGTGGTTTGCGAATAGGCGACAGATTGTCAGGAGGTTTGCAAACAGGCGACAGATTGTCAGGAGGTTTGCGAACAGGCAAAAGATTGTCAGGAGGTTTTTGAACAGGCGACAGATTTCAGGAGGTTTGCAAACACGCGACAGATTGTCAGGAGGTTTTTGAACAGGCGACAGATTATCAGGAGGTTTGCGAACAGGCGACAGATTGTCAGGAGGTTTGCAAACAGGCGACAGATTGTCAGGAGGTTTTTGAACAGGCGACAGATTATCAGGAGGTTTGCAAACACGCGACAGATTGTCAGGAGGTTTTTGAACAGGCGACAGATTATCAGGAGGTTTGCGAACAGGCGACAGATTGTCAGGAGGTTTGCGAACAGGCGACAGATTGTCAATAGGTTTGTGAACAGGCGACAGATTGTAAGGAGGTTTGCGAACAGGCGACAGATTGTCAGGAGGTTTGCAAACAGGTGACAGATTGTCAGGAATACATGGAGCTCAGGTAACCCGCTCAGCTTGCTTTGGTGTGGTGACCCCTTGTGACGCGTGGAGCATAAACCAGGCCTTATGCAACCATTTTTTCCAGGGAAGGCTTCCATATGCAACCATTCCAAAAGATTGTTGCTATGAAGGTGATTTGTTTGCCTGTTTTTATTACTTGATGACCCTCATATGTTACCAATTGCTAAAAAATATTAAACAATGATACTTTGGTTATATTTTGCCAAGCTAATCTCCTTCACCAGCTGTTGGCACAACATGCCCTTGTGCCCTTGTCCTGGCATACTGCCAAGGATTCCAGGATAACATTTTTGTAATGGTGTCCTTAAAGTGATACATGGTGCTTTGTGCATACTTTTGAATGCATGACCTGACTCCTGAAGGTCAAATCCCATCTATCTGTTTTCCTTTTGAAACGAAGTGATGCCATGACTCAATTTTACTCCATTAGACCGAGGTGACTTTAACAAAGGAAAAAATTTATGTCATTTTAGTTTTCTGAGTTAAAATCAATGCCTTTCAAAAGTGAGACAATGATACATCAGGCAACCACCTGTTAGTTTGGATTGTTCAAGTTATAATGTAATTATGGTAACAACATAACCGTCTACTAATGTCAAGTTCCTCTGGGTGGCAGCTGTTTTTCAGTCACACACTGATGCTGCCTATGTTGGATCTTGCAGTGAATGCCGTAATATCTGATGCCAACAGCTAGTTTGTACTCCTGGTAAATCTAATCAGCCATTTTATGTTCACTGAAAGGATCTTTCACTGTGAGAAGTGTTTGTTGAAACCCTAATAGAGCTGAAGCGATAAGAAAAAATACACTGGAAATTTTGGAGCTGTTTGGCTGGCAGAGGATGCATGAGCAATCAATGTTCATTCATCTCATTATTGCAATATTGATCAGAAGTGCAAGAAAAAAATTCTCTTTCGTTTAGCTGAAATCGTGTCACACACAGAGAGGACTAAATTTAATGTAAGGAAGGCGACACACATTGCTATCTACCCTTTAGAAATGATATCATTCATGTGCCTTGAACAGAATGCTAACCATACACGCTGTGTTTTAGTGCAACGCATACACAGATACAACAATTGGGTTTTAAAATTACTCAATAAGGCAACTATGCTTCCAAAATGAAGTACATTAAGAGCTTCTGAATCATGAAAAATAGCAGGACCCATTTGTGAATTGTTAAAAACTTAATCAAAGTAGTATGTGGCGTGACAACCCTTTGCCCAAATATGAGGCACGCGGTCCTGTAGTTCTATAGTTTTATAAGATGATTTTTTAAACTTCTTTCAAGAATTTTGGAGAACTTTTCACAGTTCTACTATAGACTGAGTCTTACTTGCCTCCGTCTCTCCAGGTAATCCTGGACAACCTCTGTGATGTTGAGATCAGGGCCTTGTCAAGGCCATACCATCTGTAACTGTCTGCAATGAAACGTGAACAATCTTGCAATACATACCAAACCGGATGGAGCTTCCACGTGTATCCATCATAATTAGAGAAGATCACAACAAGGTCATTCCACATGAAGTCATCCAGAGTTCCGATGGACATAGTTGTGGATTTTCTTCAAACTTTGATAGAATGTTGCTTTGGGTGCCAAATGAACACACACCAAGTTTTAGCTCAATCGGCTCGCTAGTTATGATTTTCTGGGGGATCAAAAAAGTGGGCGTGGCACCTCGGTTGGCAAAATTAGCATTTTTTCCATTTTTAACAGGCTGCAACTCTAAAAGTAAAAAAGCTACCCCCATGATTTTTTTCAGCACTTGTGAATAAGGTGTGAATAAGATATTCTTAAATGTTTATGTTTTGATACGGTTTTTAAAAGTAGCATTTTTGAGAGCCTATAAAGCAACAATAAAAGGGTGAAAACTACTTTGATTGGCAATGAAAAGTAGTAAAGTGCATAGAGAATGTCCTGAAAAAAAATGATGGGGTTAGGCATATTACCTCCAGAGTTATAGCCTAACTAGAGGGCCAATTGAGCTAAAACAGTATTTTTTCATTTGGCACCCAAAGCAATGTTCTATTAAAGTTTGAAGAAAATCCTTGACTATTCCCATAGAACTTGTCTGAAAATTTGTTGATTTCATATGGAGTGGCCCAACAATGGGTCAAATGTGCAGCAAATGTGTTCATTTGCATCTGATAGATGCAAATGAAATGCATTTCTAATTTAGCTGTGGATCTGAATTCTATGGTTGAAATGAGAGCAAAATTCATATTGGATCCATTGCCGACATATATACATTAGACACAACTCCAAATCAGAAAAAAATTGGGATTTTATATTTGTTAAATTAAAATTAAAACGGAATGCAGAGATTTGTAAATCACCTTTGACCCATGCAGTGCATGAAAAAAACAATTTGTTTTGTTCCCAATTTCTTCCATTTGTCACTATTAAATGTTTTAGATTATTGAACTAATTTTAATATTAGACCATTGTATACCCAGTAAACACAAAATTTTTAAATCATTTTATTTATTGAAGGAAAAGAGCTTTCCAACCCTACGAAGCCTTATGTGAAAAAGTAATTCTCCCCTGAGTTACCAAATCAAGCAATTAAACAGATTTAATGGATAATTAGCCAGCTCTCAGCAGTATGAAAGCATAACAATCCAGCAAAAGAGAAGTGAAACAATGGAATTTAAATACACAAAGAGCCCGATTAAGGAATGCTGAGGGGGGTGTGAGCTTGAGTCTGAGACACAAAGGGAAGGACCTGAAAGAAGGCAGTTATAAATCAGTTATTGTAACTGGAACTAACACCATTGGCTGGACTGCAGGTAAACATAATTTAGAAAACACTAAATGAATGTGCAAAAATGGAATAAACCAGGAAAACTTTTTCATCACATTTCACAACATAATCAAGATATAAGTTTCATATGTATAATTATTTCGAATATAGTACACATGTTAGCATTGTTTAATGATCCATGATATAAGGCACAATGTTTACTTGGAGGTACAAAATTGCAAAAGATCTACAGAGTTGGCTGAAGCCCCGAGAGAGTGTTTATTGGACCACAGAAAGCGCCCACAGATTGCTCTTCTCGCCTCCCATAATTACAGTAACTGCTCTTATGCAGAATTCCTTCACAGTGGAAAATTAATCCATAATGAGAATCTTGTTTTTCACCAGGAAGTGAACTTGTGCAATATTTCAGACGACAGCGCAGAGCAGGCTATTTTTACTCTCTGGAAAGCACAAGATAAGGAGAGCCCTAAAGCCTGAGGACCTGTTCGCTGAATCGCTTTAGCTTCTGGGATGATTTAGCACTGTGATTAATATAATGCCGCACTGTGGGGGGTAGTCCAGCCGGAACAGCCTGATGTAGACTGGTGGGGGTGGGAGGGTGGAGGGTTGCTGGTTTTAGGGGGATTCATACTTCTAATTAAGACTAAACCACCAGAAGGAGGTAAAAATAACTGGGCAGGTCCACTTAACATTTATTTATGCAACATGAACTAAAGCATAAATACTGAAATATATTTTCCAATATCCATGTCTGGATGAAACTTGCTTTGCAGTTTCAAAGATTGCTTAAATAATATCACTGAAACGTTTGAATGTACTGAGTTTAGATTGTTAGTGCTCATCTGTGATCATCTTTGGAAGCTCAAGCATTTTCAAGTAGATTCATTTTATTACTAAATGTAGTACAAAAACTCTTATCACCTTCAGAGTCAACTCCTGCTCTCTAAAATGAAGCATGTGAAGATTACCATGAGAAAAATTGCTACTCTGAATTAGCCGGCATGTAAATTTCCCTGACTGTTGCTCGATTGAATATTATATACTTATGGCCACCCAAATTGAAGGGATTACCGTTCTTCAACAACTATGACGATACAGGTCATCGTGGTCTCCTCTGATAGTTGACACTAAGGAGATTGCGCTTCATTAGACGGAGACACTGAAAGTATCTCTCAAATTGAGTAACTACACCTGAAATGTAGGTTTTTGTCTTGTGGAAAAAAAATTCTGTTTCCTACTGGTCCTGTAGCAATGTGAATAAAACTTATCAGCCTTTAGAGCTGCACATTGTAAGTGCATCATCACTGCACAACTCAAAAGGCAGCATCCATGATAGTATGGGGGTGCATTAGGTCAAGGTCAAGGTAAACTTAAATTTTCCCTGATGGGGATAATAATCTTAGAGCCAGCAGAGAAGAAGACAACAAATCATGCACAACACACACAGATGTCTCATATTCATTATACACAACACACACATATCTCATGCTCATATACACCCACACATATCTCACATACTTATTCATTATATTAAGACATCACACTGTTAGTAAGACCAATGCTAACAGGGATGACTGATCTTTTAAATCTTGTTGTTTTACATTTTGTTACAATGTACCTGCGACCAGAAGGCAGGAGTCTGCACTCCAGAGACAGGGGTGACGGTCAGTGAGGATGTGTTAAGCTTTCCTGGTGATGCTGCCTCTGTAGAGGAGGGAGAGCTGCCACACATTTTAACGATAGAGTTCAGTCTGTGCCAATTTTTCAAGGTGAGCGACCCCAACAGAGCAGATAAAAGGGAAAGTTAAAACTGACTTGATAAAACAAGAATAAAACATATTCATAAAAGATTTGTCAGCATTAAAACTTCTCAGCGTCCAGTAAAAGTAGATGCGCTGGTGGGTCTTAGCACAAACCGCCCCTGTCTTGGCATCGAATGTGAGGCAGTCGTCAATAATTGTGCCAAGATATCTGTACTGCCTTACAGCTTCTACAGCCTGGCCACGAATAAAAACAGCACAACTTGGTGGAGGCTTCCTTCTGAACTCAATGAGCATTTCGTTGGTTTTGGAGATCAGGGATGAGGGATTTCTGATCAGGGATCAGCGCTCACACCAGTCAATAAAATCATTCACCACTACACTGTGGTTTGTCAGTAATGACACAATCACTGAGTCATAGGCGAATTTAATGTGTCTGACTCTGGCAGTCATTAGTATATAAAATAAATAAAAAAGGTGCACTTAGCATGGGTAATTTGCACATCTGCGAAGACATCATTAATGCTGAATGATATACACAGGTTTTGCAGTACATTCCGTATGTACTACTACAGCATGGCTGGTAAAAGAGTCTGGGTGCTAAACTGGCCTGCCAGCAGTCCAGACCTGACATCCACTTAAAATATTTGGCGCATTATGAAATGTAAAATATGACAAGGGAAGCTGTAAAGTTTTGGGCAGATGAAATGGGGGAGCAAGAATAGGGAAACATATAGCGCATATTTAAAAAAGTGCATATTTAAAAAAATTAAAAAATGTAAAAAAAATAATGAAACTAGTTTTTTCTGCTGTTTTTCTTGTCCTATTTACAATTAAATGTAGAATTTAAATGATTTGCATGTCATTGCATTCTATTTTAACTCACATTTTAAACAGTGTTCTCACTTCTTCTGGAAACGAGGTTGTTTTTATGAAACTTATACAACCTCAGTTCTGTCTCAGGGTACCTAGCAGATGAATAAATTCAAAAGTTTTGGTCTGTCTTTGACACTCTCATGCCGAGTAAACCTTGAAAGTTGCAACCATGCAAACTTCTCAGCTAGTTTGTAATAAATTGCTCTGTCCAAGTTTATAATGTGCAGTGGAGTCTGTGTCACGTAACCAACCATATTTTATTCGATTACGCACACCTCACATTCACTGTATGTTAGTGCTCATCACTGCCACCATAAAGAAAACTACGCAAAGTTATGTTTGCGTAAAAGTCCTGTAAAATTGCACTCTTTCAGTCCACATGATTATTTGGTTTCTGCCTTTCTTTTTCAATCCCAAGTCCTTCAGCTTGCCAACAAATGCTGGTGTACAGTCTTCTATGAGAGACAGGGGTTGGGAGGTCATGGCATAGCTTGTATCTACGGCAGGTGGTGTTGCACTCAGAAACTGAAGGGGGCGCAGTTTCACAAAATCGACCAATTCCTACATAGTGGTGCTACAAGTAATGCATTTTTCTAAGGATTAATGCAGGTGCTCTGCTGTGCAAAAGTATTTGCCCCTTCCCAATTTCTTCTGTTTTGCAAATTTGTCATACATTTAGTACATGTCTCTGATCCTCAAAATGGTTTTAATACACTGCTCGGCCAAAAAAAAAGTCGCAGACTCAAATATTTAGTTGGAACCCCTGTAGCTTTGTTTACAGTGCATATTCGTCTTGTCATTGTTTTGACAACTGTATTCAATGCCAGAACATTTATTTTCGATCAGAAATGCCATAAATTTTGGCTGAGATCTTGTCTTCTTGACATAATGGTTGAACCACTCGGTGGTCTTTCTTGTGCACATCCCAGTAACTTTTAATGTGTTTAAGATCAGGACTTTGTGGTGGCAAATTTGTTCGTGAAAATGATTCCTCATACTTACTTTTGTCTTTCATGGTTTTCTTTGCTAAATACAGGCCAATAACTTGCCCGTTCTGAAATTATGTAACATCTTTTCTACCATCAAAGGATGTGTCGTCCGACATGATTTTTTAAGAAATAACTAGCGACGTGCTTCATCATTCAGGGTTAAAATGATTATTGCCTGCTGAAACGTATTAATAACCGCAATAATTATCCAATTATAGAATTTTTTCAATAATTTCCAAACGGTGACTTTTTTTTTGGCCGGGCAGTGTATAACACAAAGATAACCAGAAAAAACACAAAATGGATTTTTAATGATGATGATTTAATTTACTGAAGAAAAAAATCTATCCAACCCTACCTGACCATGTGAATAATTAATTGTCACCATACTAAATCATCTAATTAAATAGTTTTCATTGATAACAGGCTTCAATTTCACTCAACGCAGGCAGGCCTGATTACCTCCAGCCCTTTTAATGTAAAAATCAATTAAACAGAATAAGTCTGGCAATATGAAGCAGGTAAAAAACAGCATATGATTCTGCCATCTAAAAATAATTCAAGAACTGATGAAAAGTAGGACCAAGAGTCCTGCAGCATACTGGCAAGTAATCTTATAGTGATGATACAAGTAATAAAAATTTCATGTGAAATTTTGTCTTTGAATCATTGAAGGCCAATGTAGAACCCCACAAAACAATACCAAGGACGGACATTGCAGAGGGCTGAAGGTTTCACGTGTTCTTCTTGGCTGGCATTAATTCAAGCAACTTCCTGGCTGGTGTGAATCACAATAAAATAGATATTTTTCTCCGCCCAAAGACGGGGCATAAAAAAACAACAGTTACAATCAATCTGACTCCATGATACATTTAGAATACCAAACTTAGTTATATCCTCGTTAAATATCTGACTCCAAATTAGAATTAGAATTGATAGTTTGGGACAGCAATGCATGAATCTTGGGGCAACTACGCAATCAGACTCCATTTGATAAATGATAAAACCATTTACTCAGACTCTGGGGAAAAACATGAAGTTAATTATACCTTGAATTCCCAACAGACAACCACCGTCACTACATTAATGTTCCCGGGTTTTAACACCATGGGGCTCTAATTTCGTAGACCAGGCGCAGGCGCGGCGCGGCGCAGGCGCGGCGAACGGGGGGTGCGCCGCGCCAACGGGGTGTGTCCAGGCGTATGTGGCAATTTCGTGCCTGGCGTAGCCTGGCGCAAGTACTACTCCGTCCCGCCTCTGCCCCTCCTTCCAGCGCAAGTTGGCAAAGAAGGCGAAGCCGAGTCAAATCTTGCTCACTGGCAAGAGAAACGATGGATAGCGTGTTCCAATTAGTTACCAACTGTTGCTACTTTACATTTTGGGATTAACATGCATGGACAGCAATGCAAGATACGTGACACATTTATTTTCAATATGTGATCTTAACTCTATACGAGATCATAGCAATCAGGCTGTATTCCTTTCCCCCACTGAAGACGATAAAACCTAAGTGACAATAATAGTAGCCTAGTATTAAGCCGCTTGCACACTGGACGCGAAACGAATTTTTCGCTCGACAGATTGCGTCTTGTGTCCGAAAGTCTGACAGGGTTTTAATAAATCTCCGTGTCTGAAAGTCTCTTATTGTTTTTAATTTCTTCAAATCTGCTGACTCTTTTAGATATTAAACGTGAATGTTTTGATTAGAGGGCTCAGTTCTTCAAGTTGAGTACCGAGAATTTCAATCAATGTTCTGTTTAAGCTCTGCTCCATAAAGCGAGTCTACACTGGTGCGAGACAATGTACAGTGCCTCCGTGTCTGAAAGCCAAAAAAAAAGAAAAGAGGACGATTAAGAACAGACTGATAACGAAACAAAGAATAAAAAGAAAAATTTTAACAACAGAACATCAAATGAACACTGCGATTTATTTATTGGCGGGTCATCTTTGTTGGATATCCTGTTTGTTGGTTTTTATTCTTTATTTCGTTAAAAATCTGCTCTCATATCAATACTTTTACTTTTTGCTGGCAGGTGGACATGGAGTAGCCTATTTTGCATTTTGTGTCGGGCAGTCTTGATCGTGCATGCGATGAATTGATTTGCTCACGCACTATTTTATCTCTGCTGTGGAAATAAAGCGTGAATCTGTTCGGTCCATCTGACTAATTTTCAACAGAAAGACCGAATAAACACTGCCATCTATCTTCAACGAAAACAGACGAATAGGCTAAAAAGACCAAGAAAAGTCGATAGCTATCAATTTGCATTCTGTGAGGGTCGAACACAAACATAGCCAAGTTTGCACGTCTAATAATTCCTGGAATACTCGGAAAAATTTGAACTTTTATGACTTTCGGACACGAAGCTATATTAAAACCCTGTCCGACTATCGCGTCTTTGCATTGACTTTGTCAGTAATCAGTCGTGCGAAAAATTCGTTTCGCGTCCAGTGTGCAAGCGGCTTTACTGAGCATAGAACGTAAGCATTCGATATATATATACAGTTTGTGGTTGGCTAAGAAAGGTGTGAAGTCGTTAGTTTGCATCACAGATTCAGCTGCGTTGATCAAGCCAGGTCAAGTTTCATTACGCGTGGCAACCGCCTTTAATCTGACATCAGGACAATCGATATAGATACTATCATTTATGTCCTTATTCAGATAGTTACATTAAACAGTGCTTCCTGTAATTATTTCTTGCATTGAAATGTGCCTGAAATTCTGTAAACCTGCCTGTGAGATTTCGGTGACGTGTGCGCACTCTGCGCCGGTCAGCCAAATTACCACTGCACGGAAAGTAAACCAGGTTGGAGCTGGCGAGTTTTCTGCGCAACTCCAGCGGAGTCTTTTTCTACGAAATTGTCACTGCGTCTTGATGAATATGTGACACCTCCCCCTACTACGCCGCCACACCCATCTCGGCGCACCTTCGTCTACCGAAGGCTGCGCACCTCACGAAATTACCACTACGCGGGCTGCGCTACACGAAATTACCACTGCGCGGGCTGCGCGTCGCTACGCCACCTGCGCTGCGCCAGGAAATTAGAGCCCCATGTCCGGATCCTAGGTTCGTTGGTTAGATTAGAGGTTGGAAGTCAACCATCACTGCAATAGCCTCTGTTGGCATATATCTACAACAAACCCAGATTATATGCACGCCCTTGGGTTCCTTAAGGGAATTTTAACGGATAACCGACTTCTCGTCCATGGGTTGTCTCTCCAACTTAATAAAACCAATTCCCACACCGGGCCGCTGGCCAGTCGTTCCTAATGGGGATAATACCCCTAGGTATCTGCCGAGACGGGGCTAGAAAGAATGTATAAGGAATAACAATAATTTAATCACCAGGTAGGCACAAACTCAGATCAAACAAATCAATGTTAAGCCAATTATCAGTTACACACAATTTAGAAAGAGAGAATAAATTCATACCTGTAAAAATGGAGGCCAGCCACGCGCAGCGAGGCCGCACCATGTGCCCAGTGAGAACTCGGATTCCATCCCTCTTCGCCTACCTAGATTCGTTACTTCCGCACTGAACCAGGCCTGCAGGGAGAGCTGGGATGCGACCCTCCCGAATTAAGAGGCTACTCACCCTTTCCGCACGCAGGGAGAAAAATGGGCGTAATTGTTAGAATCTCTTGGTTTCAAGCCCCCAAAACCACACCTCCGATCAAGGCGGAGGAAGGGAGGGCCGAATCTGGGTTTCCCCCCCATTTGGGGATGTAATAGACTTCCTAGCAGAGAGAAGAAACTAGGGTAATTGCCCGCGTAAAATCTAACCAATTTTCAGGAGTTTCCCAAACAGGATGAACCATAATTTCAAGGGAAATGAAACATGCTCCATTCACCTCCTTGGATTCCCCCGAGCATAACAAGACCAAACATGATATGAATATGTGCTAATATGATGAAGTTGTCATGGAAAAGCCTTAAAATTGAGAATTATATAGTTTAATTGGATTATACGTATATAAGTGATTTCTTCACAGGATATTGAACATAAACATATTATGAATTTTCCCGAGACTTAGATTATTTTAAACAGATTAATGTAACTGGACTTTAACTTCAGTGGCGACAGTGATTTGACTTTTACAGGAGACATAGGACCTGCAGGGCTTGGCGGCTCTGGCCCCCCAAAGAGCAAAGCCAGAGAGTCTCCCCCCACAGGCAGGCTGCAGGACCATCCCAGGTGATAAAAGTTTTACTGCTGGCTCTGGATTGAGCTAATTACCCAAATATTCAGATTCAACACCAATGTCAAGGTTACTAAATAAAAGTTCACATACATTCATAAGAAATCCTGTAGTATAATGTTTAATCTGTATAATCCTGAGCTCTGAAGCAGTTTTGGTGATACATACATGGAGAATCAATATGTCAATTGTGAACTTTAAAATTCACGGAAGGTCAAGTTGAGGTCAGCAAATGGACGTCATATATGTCTTCCTATAAGTCTCTAATACAAACCTAGGTTCCATCTGTGAGTATTTTGGTAATACAAATCATTGTACTATGTCCTTGAAGTTTGACCTTCAAAGGTCATCAACAGTCAAGTTGAATGTCACCAAATGAAAGTTCATGTGTGACTTCATTAAGTCTTTGATACAAATTTAGGCTCTATCGGTGACCTTTTTAGTGATGGAAGTCATTGAATTTTCACTAGGTGAAGTTCGACCTTAGAAGGTCGATATGAAGGTCACCAAATGAAAGTTCACAAATGACTTCCTATACGTCGTTTGCTGATATGTCATTGAAATTTCATTGTAAAGTTTGGCTGTTGAAGGTCGCTGAATGTCAAGTTCAAGGTCGCCAAATGAAACTTAATACATTACTTCTTTATGCCCAAAATAGAAATCTAAGCTCTATCTGTAATAGTTTTGGTGATAGAAATCATTGAAATTTCACCCGGTGAAGTTCAAGTTGAAGGCCACCAAATGAAAGTTCATATCACTTCCGATAAGTGTTCAATGCACATGTCAATGTTCATGTTCCCAATCGTCTATATGTTCAAGCCCAAAACCCTTTAAAAATTGTAACATTCTGCTTGACTTCAGGTTTGACCTTTCAAGTTATCTGAGGTCAACTTTAACACAGCCAAAATATGTTATATATGACTTCCTAAATGTGGATAATACAAACTTCATCTTTATCTGCAACTATTTGGCCTCCACAGGCCGTCTAGCATCTTCTCCATAGGATCCAATGTTAAAGGAGAATTCCAGTGTGAAATTGACTTGGGGTGTATTGAAACATGATAACGAGTACTAACCTTTGTGGAATACCCCACCTCCGTACGCACGCAACATTTCAAAATAAATGGCTTTTTAGACAATGCTCCCAACAGGCTTACAATAGTAGTGAATCAGGCATCGCGTTGCCATGCAAAGAAATTGCTATTTTTTTCATCATTAACAAGACTCAAAGAAGCTCCACACTTCATCGGTTGAATTCCGAGGGCCCTGACATTTAAAACGAGGCTCCAAGAACTTTGAAAATGCACAGGTAGTTTATTAAAAAAAGCCTGTTTATGCAGACAGTACCTTTAGGTAGTTTCCAGTCACCTCCATCTTGAAAGTCACGATACGTTGATTGACGAGCACGAACAGGAAGGATAGGGATTGAAATCTATTTGTTCGTGCTCGTCAATTGACTTTTTTGTTATTATGGCAGATCTGCAAGGCGAAAACCAGTGCTGACCAAAAAGTTCTCAAAGGCTTGCCTCACATTTTGAAAAAAATAAAAAATAAAACCACCAAAACTTCATGGATATCTGTGGACTGATGAGTCAAAAGTGGAATCTTTTGGAAGAAATTTGTCCTGTAGCATCTGGGAAAAAAGCTAACACATAATTCCACAATAAAAACTTCATACTACCAGTCAAACACAGAGGAGGTAGTGTGATAGTCTGAGGCTGCTTTGCTGCTTGAAGACCTGGGCAACTTGGTGGAATTGATGGAACCATGAATTCTGCTCTCTAGTAAAAAATTCTGAAGGAGAATGTCCAGCAATCAGTTTGTGACTGAAAACTTAATCGCATTTGGGTTATGCAGCAGGACAAAGACCCAAGACTCACAAGCAAGTTCACCTCTGAACAAGATGAGGGAACTTGAGAGATTGTGGTATCGGTATGCGATTGAGAGGTTGTGGTATCACCTTAAACAGGGGATTCATCCTTGAAAAGTAAGGTGGGCCAAACTCTTTTTTTTTCCAATGGAAAACACTAACTGCCAAGTTTTTGCAAACATTTCGTTATAGTTCTTTTCCACTGAGGATGGCAGGACCAGTTAGTGGGGTTTTTTTTGCAGGGGGGGAGGAGATTATTTTTTTGACATGGGTGAGAAGTTTTGAATAACTCTTTCCCTCGGTAAATGAAACGATCATTTCAAATCAAAATTTTTTGTTTGCTCAAATTGCCTTTGGCTTCTATGACAATTAGTTAGAAAATCTGACACATTTAAAAATGACAAATTAGCAAATACAGAAGAAATTGGAAAGGGGGACATTATTTTTACGGCTCTTTATTGCATTCTAATATATTGCATTGTGTCAATAGAGGGAGCAGAGCTTGGCTGTAGGTTAGGACACTGCTCTTCAGATGCAGACTCAGAGTGGGATTAGGTGTATGTCTTTGCTATGAAACACAAATCTCTGCCCGAACGACTTCGGAGAGAGCACTACATTGCACTCACACAAAGAAGAGAGCAGGCATTGTTAGCTTCTGCTCGGATCTTTCTTCAAGAGATCTAATAAGGACAAAATATTTGCTGGTTGCTGACTGCCGAGCAAAATTCATTACCGAGTTATTTTACACAGAGCTCAATTACTACATCATGAAAACCTGCCGTCACAGCACTTTCAGGAAATGCCTCACATTCATCATAAACCAAAGCGTGTACCCATCCCAAAGGCTCATAGTGCATGGTTTTTTCAGTCTATGGCATTAAATCAGTGAACGATAAAACATTTACTTAAACTCAAATTCGGTTTGTTAGACCAGAGAAATTGATGGCTGTAATCAGTCTGAAGCACAGTATTGAAATGGTTTCATGAGACGATATTTTTTTCCGCTGATAAATTGTTACCTTTAGCCTGAAGTGACAAATATCATCCTGTGATCTGTGTGCTGGGTAGGTCACTGTATTGGGGCATCTGCAGAATGTCCAAGTGTGATGAAATGAAATCTGTTATGGCAGTGAGGAAAAAAACCCTCATAAATCGCAGGCGTCTGATTTCATTTACGCTTCAGCACTCTGAAGCTGTAAAGGGAATAAGTATTGAACACTGGTGCTTTTCCGCAGCTCAGTTCACTTCATACATACACCATCTGTTCCTATTACCCTTAACTGAAACATGTAATGGCAATATTTCATTTTGACATATTGGAGAGTGAAAGTAAACAGCCGTTCCCGCCAATGTGTTTTTCTCTGTCGGTGCATTTTGCTTGTACGGGGATAAAAAAATCGTGGACGCCGTTTTAATTCTTTTTATACTTTTAAGTCCTCAGCTCTCAGTCAAGTATTAGCCACAGACAGAGCGAGCGACATCTTTCCCAGATTTTGATGTCCTGGTTTCTTGCAGCCTATTGCCACTGGTGTGGTGAGCCGTGAAATCTCCTCAGGGACACAGACTTTATTCAGTGTATAAGGTCACTCATAATGTTTTGTTGCAAAGCAGTCTTCTTTGAGAAAACTAAGGCTGAACATGTGGCCATATTTAATAAAAATTTGCATGGATTTCATACCCATTGCAACCGGTGCTGAAACTTCAATCAAGCTTTCTCGTTTTTTAGATGGTCTTTATAAAAAGGTGACGTGCAAATCATACCGTTTCTGGGCTTTGGAATTTTTACAAGCAACTGTCAATATCTCTAGACTCTTGCAACCGGTGCTTGCTGGGAATTTTTAAAAAATCTCTTAGTTTATGATTGGTCAGCCTTTCAGCAACCTGAGACAAAGTATACTGCCCTCCATGAATTCGGGCTGCAAATTTAATGTTTAAATATTTGCTAAAAGCCTGTTCCATTAACATTCTAACAGGACAGGTGGGAGACAGTGTTCATTTGGAAAGGGGCCTATTTAATCCTTCCATGCAGATGTAGACGCCAGTGTCCACAAAATACTGAATTTTAATGGCTAAATAATTCTGTCATTCAATTTCCAAATGAGAAAAGTGTCTTGTCTCATTGAAAAATACATTTTCCTGTGACAAGTTTGAGTTATGAAGCCTAAAATATGTCTTTGCACAACAGGCAAGGATTGGATTTATTTGGCATCAGCATGAAGGGGTTAAGAAATCAGTTTGGACATTATCTTTACCATGATTTGCTTATTTTTTAGATGTACACTATAGGCCAAACGTTTGGGATCACCCTCAGATTTAAAAAAAATAAATAAATCACATCAACTGTTCTTTCCTTATTTTTTGCACATGAAATGACTTAAGTACATAAAATATAGGAAGCCAATAAGTTTTGGGTAAATTCCAGACCTCAGATCACATTTTAAAGCTGTCTTGACTGATTGATCACTGAGCACAATGTTTTATAATTGAGTTCCATTACCTTTGTGTTACATGATTTTATGTAACAAGAAGGCATGCTGTATAAATGCCTTCTGCAAAACCACAGTGTCACATTGCACTTAGTGCACCATTAAAAATCAGAGAGTGGCCCCAAACTTTTGGCCTTTAGTGTATATCACTGCATAAACTATTAACAAAACTACAGACCCTAGTTGCATGTAAAATATACTCAGCCAAAATAAAAACTTCACACTCGTTTGGAGGTCGATAATATAATCAGAGAGGGAAGCAGCGGAGAAACAGGCGAACATTGTTTATGTTTTTTTTGGTACGCTATGTAATCATTAGATCCACTTCAGTGAATTTTTGGTGGCGAATCATGTAAAATTTGTTCTGTTATCAGAGTTCTGAAGCTCTACACTGATGTGAAAGATGGCCAGGCTAATGCAGCAGGGCTGCTTAAAGGTTCGCCTCCTAGACATTACGCTCATAGACCTGGCAGTGAGCTGGCTGGAGCTTTTTCATCAGACCCATCAAGATCAGAAGGCAGCTTTTTTTTCTCCAGCATGTCATCTACATTGGTGACATAGGCTTTGAAGTTACATTTAGGATATTTGTGTGGTGTAAATCGGTGCTGCTTCAGAACAATATTTAATAATTTTGCTGTCATTAGTAGGTATGTAGTAGTAGTAACAATAACATAAGGAAATGTCTAGAGAGAGCGGTGCATTTATGTTTTTGTCCCAAACGTGATAAACCAGACCTGCTGACTTAAACCTGTCGGGCTTGCACTGAAATTTACCTCGTCTGCCCAGAGTGTTAGTCAGCCTGAGCGGAGCACATAGTTTATTCTATTTACATGACCTGCGAATGAATGAAAGAAAATGAATTACACTTTTAAGAATGTTGAACATTGTTGAGCCTATTCTTCATCAATTACTTGTACAGCTATGGCACACTTAACCTATTCATTTGAGTTTATCTGTTAGTAATTCTAAGTGTTTGACACAACAAAACGTTAATCCTGTTCGCACTGAGCGCCCTCGATCCAGTGAAAGGAATGGGCATAATCCTTTCGGATAAATGGCAGTAAATGTGTATTAAACATTTGAAAATTATTTGTATATTAAACTTGAAGAGCATAGAAAATTAACCCCTTCAGCTCTGAGCGTCTTTTTTGAAAATGGCAAGCCCAAAATGAAATAAGTATATCTCTGCAACTATTTGGTCCATTCACAATAAAGGAAACACCATTTGGGATTTCTGCCATGGTGTAAAAGTCAGTGTATATGTCACTGAGTCAGAGTAAATGGAGATGGAATACAGTATAAATCAAAGACCTCGTTTTGTGCCAGACAAAGTTTTACTCCGATCCCTTGTTAACTTAATTAGTTGCAATCTAAAACCTCTAAAAATTTAAAGCACAGAATCCCACCATTATCTGTGCCAAAGTTTATTCCAATCAAGTAAATCAGAACACAATTAGAGAGGAATGTCTAAGTGGCTTCTCCAAATTGGCAATTCAGGTACCTTGTGTGCCAAATCAGATTTCTCAGATATTAAACTGTAAAACCCATCTTATTTCACTTATATGTCACTACATGCATACATTCCACCCAAATACAACCAATTTTTAATTTTTTGAATTTAAAAATATTTTTAAATTATTATTTCTACCAGTCCTATAACCTATACCATCCTATTCAAAGACTAAATACTAAGAAAATGGAGTTTGGCTCCACAGGAGCAGATTCATTAAAAAAAATAAAATAAAAATTAATAAGAATATGAATAAAACGGAAACGTAAAAAATGGAAAAAACGAAAACCCCATCAATTATTTATACTTGAAAAAATGCTATCATTGCCAGCTAAACAACACGCAGACCTGAGATCGAACCCTGGTCACCTGCATCGCAGTCTGTCATCTTCACCACTTTACTACATCAGCTGACATGAACAATGGTGTCAAATTGCTTACATAAAGAATAAGTCAAGAAAACAAGCTACTCACCTTGTTTGCACTGCTGTGCCCTCAGTATTCACGCCTTTCTGTCAGAAAATGACAGTTGAATATTTAGTGGATAATTATACCAAAAATTCCACAAACAAACCTGTGAAGCGTTTATATTGTTGAGCTATTTAAGTACATTCGAATGGCCCATGCACTCGGTTGGACGCACTGGAAACGCAAGGCTCTGGCTCAGGCTAGCTTTGTGCGATAAAGGTGCTTTAGAGCTCGTTGGAATTGTGAAAAGCCATAGAATCAAATGGCTTCTGGTAAAGTTTTACTGACAGCATCACAAACCGATGAAAGAGAGGAAAATACATTGCAAGCAAGCTTAATGCTTAGCAACCGAGATCTTTGAAGCAATGCTGAGATGAAAAATATGCTATGAGACTCGCAGATCTAGTTTGGTTATAACATGGACACATTGCGCTCACAATAGCAAGCGTGGATTTATCCCCAAACATTTTTTTATTACAAAATATGAAAGGTAAGAAATATCTTTGCTCATCCCTGTAGACTATCACTAAGAGTATATCTGCTGTTCTTTGAGTGTGGTGTCGGTTTAAAATGAGAAGGTATACATTGTTGGATTCTGTGGACTTTCCTCTTTCATTTGCGATATCGTTTTTATGCGTATCACAAATTCAGGAGAAATTCTAGTAATTCAGCACTGATATGATTTTATCCCATGTTTTGCTGCATGCTTATTTACTTGCTTGGTTCTTGAATTTGTGTTCGGTTGAGGTAAAAATGGTCTACATGAGCTTTGTGCCTTGTTTCTTTGCGAAATGTGGATATGCTGCATGACAATGTTGCGATTTGGAAACATGCTGTATTTATTGTGCATAAGCACCAGACCCTGGTACTGGGACGTAGGTCTTAAGGGGTTAAACAGGATTATACAGGAATATTGTCAGCTCTATTGCATGTTGTGAAAAACTGAGTTTGTTTCTACATAGAAAAATTATTATTGTTAAGAGGAACACTAAAAATGGACAGCATGAAAAAATACAGATTAAATATGAAATAATGAGAAGAGTTACTCAGGACTCAGTCATTTCCCGGGAGGCTGCAGATAATGGTGTCACAGTCATATGGAAACTATCACGAAGATTGATTTTAAAATGGATACCATTCCAGTATTAACCCTTTACCTGTAACAAAAGGTGGGAGGGACTGGGTTTTGTATGAGCCAAAGTGAGCAGGTCACTGGGGATCCGAAGTACTCCTAAAATGGTATTCTGGTGGAGATCTGAAGTAGCACAAACAAAGAGACACTATACCAGAGGACAGCATGTTCTGTGTAAGGTGTGCAGCCAATGTCCTCACTCTATGTTCATTCAATATCCCTTGCCACTTATCGAAAGGCTAAGAGTATTAACCCCAGTGTCCAAGTAAAATTCCCTCAATGGTTCTTTTCAATCTGGCGACCTAATTGTCCCCTTCACAGTCGATTAGGTGCGCAATCACTTGTGTTCTTCACAGACCCAATTTCTCTGGGTCCTTGCTGTAAAAGAGAGGTTAGTTTTAAGCTGACCTCTCTTTTTAAATAAACTAATCAGGGGAGCTTGAAGTGCTTATTTGCTTTCAGTGGAAAATTTATATCAGTTTTACATTTTTAGCTGATCCTTTAATGTTAATCCTCCAATTTTTAAAAAAAAAATTTCAAGGGAATATTTGATGTTTTTGAAACTTTCAAAGAAAGTTCTGTATATGTAACATATCACTGCCTCCACAGAAGTGAGACTTGTGCCAACTCAAACAGGCTGTACAGCAGCGCTTTTCAATGTTTTTACCTCCACCAAGATTATGTTTTTGTCTGCGTTGGTTTGTCTGTCTGTCTGTGTACAACATAACTCAAAAAGTAACTAACGGATATCTATGAAATTTTGTGGAGGGTTGCTAATACATCAGAAATTAACCCTACTGATTTTGACAGCAGTCAAAAACAATACAGCAGTATTGACAGCAATACTGAATAGACAGCAGATAGATAAAATAGACATTTTGATAAAATAGACATTTTAGCGGGAAAAAATGACAAATTCTCACCATAAAATTATTTGTCTTGCATGATGAAAATACTTTAGTCTTTTCTAAAAAAAAAAGTAGAAAATACTTTTTACTTTAGTGCACTTTAGTCTTCAAACTCATGTGCAAATATTTAACTGCAGCATGCACAAATAGACACTGATAGTTTGTTGTCTAGACTCCGTGCGTAGACCCTGACCACGATTTCTGTGTTTGGATGCCCAGTGTATGACCCTTGGCCAGGCCTTGTTCATTGACAACGACTTTTTGCCTACAGTTTATGTACCTCTGCTCCTCTGTCTTACTGGTTCTGACCCCTGCCTGTCTAGTCGACACTGTTTTTGGATTTTGTATCGCGGCTTGGCAATTCTTGTGTTTTTTGGCTTGGACTCGGACCTTATTAAAGGCATAAGTGTTTTTTTTTTTTTTTGCATTTCTATCTCTTGCATGTGGTTCCAGAAGGCTACGTAACAGGATCTATCGGGGCTGCCTAGATGGACTCATGTACTTCAGGGTACATTCAGTTCAGGGCCTGTCTTTTACCTGCAGGCAAATCCAAGCATACATCCAAGTACAGTTATTCATCCTTTATAAAGGATACACAATGATTCATAAATTATAAACCATCAGGCAATTTACGCATCTGCAGTAACACTCTCTTGCTCTGTTAGACTGGAGGAAGCTGGAGTGCTGGATGTGTAGGTTTTCAGCAGGAGTCATTAATGTTTTCAGCTTGTGAAAAAGTTTTGAGCTTTCAGATATATTGTGCATATGTTTTTGCATATGTGGAAAAGTTTTATGCACACAGAAATAATCAGCGTGTGTAAAATGTTTATACAGTAGCCGTTGAAATATTTTGTGCATGTGTGAAAACCTTTGTGCACAAAGACATAATTTGCACATTGTGGTAAACCACATCAGCTCGCTGGCAACGGCTGATTCCCCTCCCCCTCACTACCAGCACAGAGCGGAACTTCAGCACCCCAGACACCGGCCTGAGAGCCGACACCTGTGCAGCAATCCTAAGACTTGCAGGACCCTGGACAGTTCCCACCAGCTGCGGGTGGTAAGGCTAAGCAGGCTTGGGAAAGAGGCGCACGAGGAGACACAGCTGTGCCTCATAATTATGAAGGACGACCAGAGCTCAAAAGAGGGAACCAGGCAGTTGTAAGGAGGCCGGCAAGGACTGCGCTGGCAAAACTCTTGACTAACTGTTCTCTGTTTTTTGTCCTTTAAGATTCTGATGGTGAAGAAATCAGGGTTTCGCTCAACAGCCTGCTCAAGCCACGCAGCTCCCCTCCAGAACTACCTGCTGAAGCCGACAATTACAAAGCAGTTAAATATACTTATTTGCGCGTAAAATTTTGCACGCTTTTTCTGTTATTGAATGAGAAAATAAAGTTACCGCCTTCTGGGCGGGGTTTGTCCTTTCTCCCACTCAGTCTGTGCCTGTTTGTTTGGTGTGTCACCACAACATGTCAAAATGTTTTACAGCTGTAGAAGGATTTTGAGTCAAAACCTTTTGTGCTCTGTGATAAATTTTGTCAGCATGTAAAAAAAGTTTTTTGCTGAATAAATATTATGTTCAGTAAAAATTGAAAGGCTGACAGACACAAATTTCCTATCCGTGTATGTAAAACTGACCCTTATTTTGACCCTTTTCTTACACCAGAGGCTGACAAGCCAATCAGCGCGTTACTGACTGACAATCCAATCAGAGGAGGTCAAACTGTCCAATCAGTTGGCACAGGGTTCTAGGGCATTCCAGTAAGGACACAAGCCCTGACAGCGCCTCGCAGTGAATCAGAAATAACTGGAGCAGCTGTGTATGATCATACCTTCTCTCCCTTTAATTAGCTACACTTAAGTAGATTAATTTTGAATTAAGAAAGCTTCAAAAACAGAATGTTTTTGAGTGCGAGTAGGCTGTTAATTTTTTTCCCAAATAGTATGAATTAAATTTTGACGAAGCTTTGAGTTTGTTCGAGACACTGCAGTCCTGTGCAATGTAGCAGCTGCTGTCACCTTGTGCTGAGGTGCTGCCATATACTTTTCTCAGTGGTACAAATTTTTTTAGCAACACCATATATATACAAACTTGCGTGTTTTTATCTTGGAATGACTCTTCACTCATATAAGAAATGCACATTTCTTTCATGCATGCACTATTCCTTTGGCATTCATGGCTAATTTCAGATGGGAAAGAAATAGAGTGCTCGGTACAGGTGCTGTCTCTCATAATCACTTGGAAAAATAAATAATTTCAAGTTTTTGGTAATTTCAGGTTTATTTGCGCACTTAACTAGCATGAAGATACACTGTCAGCAATCAGCCACTCTAGTGTATCCCTGATGATAAATTATTTACTCTTTCTTCTCCCATTACACAATTACAAATTCACCTCCTGAAAAACATGAGATATTTAAAATGTCCCATCTGAACTAAAATTCCACAGGAAAATGAAAATCTGTTTTCTTGCTGCAATGCAATTAGCTGCTATTCAAGTGTAAATTTGAGTACAGAATACTGATGCTATACTTGTGTCTAAGGTAACTGAGTGAAGAAGGTTGCTCTTTTCAGACATTTCCTTCCTGATTCCCAATAAGGGAAGGCGATTCACTGAGGTATCATTGGTGTTTGCAAAATTTTGGATTTGTGAAATATTTTTAGAAAGTTGTGATTTCTGTTTTCTTTAGATGATCAAATTACGTTTTGTCTGAAGACATTCAAGGCCCAACTGTCGTGCATAAGCTAGGTCAGGTGATGTGCACTCAGGCCGATTGTTAAGTGTATCCAGGTTTTTCACCATCTGCAAGGACTAACCAGACTGGTCAAACAAAAGGACCAGATGGCATAGTTCTGTTTCAGGGGCAGGGGATCAACGTAAATTAGACTGCACCAATGTCTTTTAATGTTACGTTCTGCATGTTCTGGTTATATGTCTATTTCGTTTTGGTTTGTTTGGTTCTTTCATTCAGTATTATTTTCCAGTTCGTGCACATTGTTTTTTTTCCCCCGTGTGATGTCTTGCGTTTCCATGCTTTTTGCCTGTGCATGCCCCCTGTCTGCGAGCTGTCACATTTCGGGTGATGGCGGAAGTTTCCGGTGTTTCACAAGTTCCTTCATGCCTCGTTCACTTCCTTCAACACTGATTAGTAATTAAGCACTAATCACACTAATTTGCACATTTGGGTAATATTATTACAGCACAGACAACTATCTCCACTAATTGATTATCTCCACTTTCCACAGTAATCTGTAACTCCGCCCGCTTTGCTCTCTAGGTGCTTTGCCTTGGTTTCTGCAGAGACTTTGCAACTATCTCTAATACAATCAATCAATCAAATCAATCAAGTCCTTTATTTAACCGGATAAAACCAGTTGAGACCAAAGTCTCTTTTACAATGGTGATCTAGCATTATGCAGCAAGTCATGAACAAGTATAACATAAACACAGTTCGAGGCAATATTGAAAAAAAAACAAAACAACATAAATCAAGAAAAAGGGACAGAATAGAGACTACCACCTGACAGGAAAAAAAAAATCATAAGTTCTAAAAATGGCTCAATAAAAAAAAGTGGAAAAAATATACTGTATTTATATAGTATGACATGAGTAGCTACTGGTAAAAGCTTCAGAAATCTTTTGTCTGAAACTTGGCATAGAGATGGGAGCAGCAATTTTAAAATGAGTGTGAAGGTCATTCCATGACCAAGGGCCAAAGTAAAACAGAGTCCTCTTACCAGCGTCAGATCGCACAGGAGGAACCTTGAATCGCAACCAGGCATTGAATCTGAGGTTGTACGAGTGAATTAAAACACATTTAGAGCAAATATACTGGGGTAGTTTGCCTAAAATAGCCTTGTATATTAAAACATACCAGTGGTGCAGTCGGCGCATAGCTAGTGAGGCCAGCCGAATAAAGTGTACAGTGTACAGTGATGCGTCCTATAGGGCGACTTAAAAATGTATCCCAGTGCAGAGTGATAGAGCGGATCGAGTTTAGCCAGGAGAGTGGGACACGCAAATACTAATCTGTTTCTCCCATCTCTCCCACTATAGGCACTCCGTGAATGGAGCCGCTGTTTAAGGATGTCCTGTGAAAACTAGGCTTTGTCATTGTTTCCCATTTTATTTTGTTTAACCCTCTAAGCACCAAAGTCGCAAAATTGCGACAAGCAACATTGCTGCATCGAACAAGCCATTGTTCCAAATATACTGCCAAATTTTGTAACTACTCTGTACGCCTTGATGGCAAACATGCGCAGTGGTAATCCTGACGTAATTTAGAGGTGTGTCTTTATTCAAAAAAATTTAATTACAGAGCTTTAAATAGGGTGGAGCGAGCGGACACAGCAACGGTGCCTCAGTGAGTGGAGTCGGAGAAAGCTGAGCGAGAGATTGAGATTGAGAGCGAAATACTGCAAAATCACACAGAATGCCAAAAGGATTTTCAACCGTTGATGAAGTACTTAAGTACTTACCGATTCTGATCCTGCCGGGAAATATTTACCCTTAGATGACAATTGGTCACCGAGTGACGAAAATGAAAGTGACGGTGTGTCTTTGCATAGCATCGCAACGGCGGTCCACAAAAATCAGCACGTCACTGATCGCCACCACCTAGTGACGTCATAATATGCAAATTAGATGAGTAAATTTACTCTCATCACAAACTTTCGGTCATAATGAATCATTTTGTGTTTAACAGTGTGTCTTTATCTTTCACCACTTGCAAGCTACATCCTTTTGAAATCTTGAAATGAAAATGGAATATTTTCCTAAATTAACTCCGGCGCCGAAAGGGTTAATTACCCTTTGTGTTTCCCCCTCTCAGTTAATGTTTAGATTATTCCTCACACCTGCTGCCCTGTCCTAGCTCGTTACCTTCCTTGTGTATATAGAGTCCCTCACTTCTGCTTAGCTCGTCAGACTGTTGATCATCTTTTCCTGTGCCGAGCTCCTTGTATGCCAGTGATTTGTTTGAGATTCTGTGAAACCTTTCTGCCTGATTCCGATTTCTGTCGGTGCCTTGCTGGATTTGTTCACCTCCTGATTACGACCCCTTTTTCTATACGACCATGAGTTCTGTGTATTGCTGCCCTAGCTTTTAAATTCAGATTTCTGACTCTCAACTCTCCTACTGCTAGGTATGGTGGGGAGTGGGATCCCTCAGGGATCAGTGTTGGGACCCCTGCTGTTCCTCATCTACATTAATGACCTTGATAGAAATACTGAGAGCAAATTAGTTAAATTTGCGGATGATACCAAAATTGGGAGGTCTCAGAAATAGTTTAGACTCTATTTAAATGGATCCAGGAGGATTTGGATAGAATCCAGAGTTGGGCAGAAATGTGGAAAATTAAATTTAATTTAGCAAAATGTAAAGTTGTATGTGTATGTAATAAAAACATTAGACAGGATTACTTCATGGGAGGTTTAAAACTAGAATATGCTCCACATGAAAAAGATCTAGGAGTGATTGTTGACTAAACCCTCATGGTTCTAGTCATTGTGCCGAAGCAGTTAAAAAAGCCAACCGGATGCTGGGATACATTGCCAAAAGTATTGAGTACAAATCCAAGGAGGTGATATTTCTCTTGTACAACACATTTGTCAGACCACATCTGGAGTATTGTGTACAGTTCTGGGGACCATACTTTAAGAAAGATATAGAGGCTGTAGAAAAATTTCAGAGAAGAGCAACTAAGCTGATTCCGGGTATAAAAGATGAAAGTTATGAGAAGAGGCAGAAGATCCTTAATCTCTTTAGTGTTAGGAAAAGGAGACTCAAGGGTGATCTGGTTGAGGTCTTTAAATATGTTAAAGGGATTAAAAAATGAATTATGTAGGATTCCTTCAGCCAAGTTCTGTTAGTAGAACTCAGGGTCATAAATGGAAGTTGACCAAGGGTAAATTTAGTACTGATATTTGGAAATATTTTTTCACCCAAAGAGTAATTTCAATGTGGAACAGCTTGCCTGAACAAACTGCTGAGGCAGAAACCTTGGGAATTTTCAAGAGCAGACTTGACTTAAAGCTAGATACCATTGAGACATTGAGCATCTGAGGTGATATATTGACAATTGTTAAAAGAAACTGGTGAGCCCAGTTGGGCTGAACGGCCTGTTCTCGCCTCTCATGTTATGTTTGTTATGTTATGTTATGTTATGTTACTGAAGAGACAGAGCTACTGACCATGTTTTGAGTCGCCAACTACTTACTAATTCCACCCAACTGTGGAAGCTCAGATTCAGGAGGAGCAATGCAGGTTCCGTTCTGGCCATGGAACGGTGGACTAACTTTTTACCCTCGCACGGATACTGGAGGGGTCACGGGAGTTTGCTCATCCAGTCTACATGCATTGAGTGGACTTGGAGAAGGCTTATGACCGTGTCCCATGACATCCAACGCACACTGGAGTGGTTCATAGCTGAGTGTGAAGCAGTCCGAGTGAGGATCAGCACTTCCAAAGCCGAGGCCATGATTCTGTGCCGGAAAAAACATGGATTGTCAGATAAGTGGCAGAACATGGATGGATGGTTGGATGTTTTTCATGAATGGTATTAGTAATTCATTAGTGAAGATGAATAATTTATCCGTGTTGTATTGGGGCTAATTGTATGCCGTGTATTTTTACACCAGTTAAGTGTGTAAATAGCATCACTCCTGAACATGCTGTTAGCATGTACAGCTGACTCCCTTTCCATGCACTGGGACCTCGCTGAGCAGTGCCAGTGTTTGCTGCCAGGCCTGGCCTGTGTCCTGCTCCATATGGAGCTCTTCGGGCATCTCTTACAGCGGACAGATGGTTCATATCACTGAGCTATTCTTTCATCCAGAAGGAAAGACACACAGTCAGTATCTAAGCGTGTATTACTCCTTGTGTCCTGCACAGAGCCCACAGTGTATACTTTTCTATCTGATAAGCAGTCCTTCACTGTCATGGAATACAGTCTTTTTTAAAGTCTTCATTTGAAACCTGTAAATAGTAGAAATAAATATTGTCATAGTTACGGTGGAACTCACACACAGTCACATATACACAAGTGCAGGCTCCCGCGTGCGCACACAGAATTTTATCTTGCTATAGAGAGTGACGGCAGACAGACAGTACTGAAATAGTTCGCCGGAAATAAAATCTTTTCCCTGAGCTTCGACAGGCGACCATCTCTACTGCAGAGAGGCTCGGGCAGGGGTGGGCAATCACGGTCCTGGAGGGCCGTTGTGTATACAGGTTTTTATTCCTATCAATTACCCTGACTAATTGAGTTAATTGATTGCATGCACAAATATAGATTTTCGCAATGATTCGATCAAAAGAAAATGTTTTATGAAGGGAGAAAAGACAAGTCTTTGTAGTTTCATGATAATTTAAAGAAATGCGCATGAAACGTCAGATTTCATAAATGTTTTGGCTAATTGAGACAATCAACTAATTAAAGACCAGACGTTGGTGTGAAAACCAGGGACAGATACGGCCCTCGCTGCCCACCTCTGGGTTAGGGAGTTACATATACAAGTGCCAGTGTATTCTGTTGTATGATAAGGGTTACTCTGCTAGTATTCCATTGTGTGATAAGGGTTACTCTGCTAGTATTCCTTTGCGTGATAAGGGTTACTCTGCTTATATTCCATAGAGTGATAATGGTTACTCTGCTAGTATTCCATTTTGTAATAAGGGTTACTCTGTCAGTATTCCATTGTGTGATAAGGCTTACTCCGCTAGTATTCCATTGTGTGATAAGGGTTACTCTGTCAGTATTCTATTGTGTGATAAGGGTCACTTCGCTAGTATTCCATTGTGTGATGAGGGTTACTCTGCTAGTATTCCTTTGTGTGATTGGGGGTTACTCTGTTCATATTCCATTGTGTGATAAGGGTTACTCTGCTAGTTTTCCTTCGTGTGATAAGGGTGTCTCTGCTAGTATTACATTGTGTGATAAGGGTTACTCTGCTAGTATTCCTTCGTGTGATAAGGCTTACTCTGCTAGTATTCCATTGTGTGATAAGGGTTACTCAGCTAGTATTCCTTTGTGTGATAAGGGTTACTCTGCTAGTATTCCATTGTGTGATAAGGGTTACTCTGTCAGTATTCCTTTGCGTGATAAGGGTTACTCTGTTAGTAGTCCATAGAGTGATAAGGGTTACTTTGCTTGTATTCTATTGGGTGATAAGGGTTACTCTGCTTGTACTCCATTGTGTGATAAGGGTTACTCTGCTAGTATTCCTTTGTGTAGTATGGCTTACTCTGTCAGTATTCCATTCTGTGATAAGGGTTACTCTGTCAGTATTCCATTGTGTGATAAAGGTTACTCTGTTAGTATTCCAATGTGTGATAAGGGTTACTCTGTTAGTATCCATTGTGTGATTAGGATTACTCTGCTAGTACTCCATTGTGTGATAAGGGTTACTCTTCTAGTATTTCTTTGTGTGATAGGCGTTACTCCGCAGGTATTCCATTGTGTGATAAGGGTTACTCTGCTTGTATTCCATAGAGTGGTTTGGGTTACTCTGCTAGTATTCCTATCTGTGATAAGGGTTACTCTGCTAGTATTCCATTGAATGATTAGGGTTACTCTGCTAGTTTTCCATTGAGTGATAAGGCTTACTCTGTCAGTATTCCATTCTGTGATAAGGGTTACTCTGTTCCTATTCCTTTGTGTGATAAGGGTCACTCTGTCAGTATTCCATTGTGTGATAAAGGTTACTCTGTTAGTATTTCAATGTTTGATAAGGGTTACTCTGCTAGTATTCTATTTTGTGATAAAGGATACTCTGCTAGTATTCCTTTGTGCGATAAGGGTTACTCTGCTAGTATTTCTATCTGTGATAAGGGTTACTCTGCTAGTATTCCATAGAATGATTAGGGCTACTCTGCTAGTATTCCCTTGTGTGATAAGGGTTACTCTGCTAGTATTCCATTGTGTGATAAGGGTTACTCTGCTAGTATTCCTTAGTGTGATAAGACTTACTTTGCTAGTATTCCTTCGTGTGATAAGGGTTACTCTGCTAGTATTCCATTGTGTGATAATGGTTACTCTGTCAGTATTCCATTGTGTGATTAGGGTTACTCTGTTCCTATTCCATTGTGTGATAAGGGTTACTTTGTTAGTATTCCAATGTGTGATAAAGGTTACTCTGCTAGTATTCCTTCGTGTGATAAGGGTTACTCTGCTAGTATTCCATTGTGTGATAATGGTTACTCTGTCAGTATTCCATTGTGTGATTAGGGTTACTCTGTTCCTATCTCATTGTGTGATAAGGGTTACTTTGTTAGTATTCCATAGTGTGATAAGGGTTCCTTTGCTAGTATTCCAATGTGTGATAAAGGTTACTCTGCTAGTATTCCACTGTGTGAGAAGGGTTACCCTGTGATGACTGTAATCAGGGTCTCTGAGGTGCTTGAGGAGCATCTGGTCCTGTCACGAGCTCCTCTTCTGCTGAGTGCATCACTGCCTGCTTCCCTTCACCTTCATATCACGTTTATGTCCCTGCTTTGCTGTCCTGTGAACGGAACAGGGCCACTGTTTGGGGGCCAGGCCTACCTGCTATGCCCAGATTACAGAAGCTTTATTTAAGAATCTTTCTCTTCGCTTGTGCATCACTTAGGCTGGTGCATCAACTCTCCATAGACCCAACTATTTCTTAACCAGTTTAAAGGTATTTTTTGATGATGAACTACATCAACCTTGCAGTGTGGCTGTGACTGGATTGCATGTTAAAGCATTACTCTACTGCTCGGCTGAACTTCTCTGTTCTGATTCACATGAGCAGTCGGCTAACATGCTACGAACTGATGCATCAGCTGGTAATTGAGGGGTTTCTGTTGGAGGAATGAGGCCATATCTTTGAATTCCAGTGCTGGGTCCGGCAGTCCACTCAGTAAACTGCAGATATCACATCTTCCTCAGACTTATATCTGTTTGTGTGATACGGTGCAAAGCTCACCCGTTTATTCCCGTGTGTAGAATTCAACTTATCTGCGCTTTTCAATGAGGCACAGGCAATAGCTGTTTGAGCAAACAGCATAGCAAAAACAAGTATATTTGCACTCAAGAAATACAGAAATGTAAAGACATAAAAAATAAATTTCATTGATACCAACGAATATGATGTCATGATAACACCTGAAAATGCATGTAAATTCAATGACCAGAGGGACTTTCTGCACAAGAATGGTAAAGATATCGATTTGTATGCTGCAGGACTGAACATATGCACAATGTGTCACAGCAATTAATTCAGACTAATTATGGATGTCCGAGCATATAATGTTGTTTCTTCGGTCGAAGCACATTTACATCCAGTCTGCAGGTTTCAATTTCACTAATACTAATGTACTCACCCGAAAAGGTATGTCGGTAGTGTTTCAGTGACAATAAGCGATTATAATCTGTGCTTACCTGGAGCTCTAGCTGGGAAGATGATCTCAGGTATTATAGCCATCCTGCAGTGGCAGAGACCGGACTGACCGCAGACCGGCATCCAGTCTGGAATATACGTACAGCTGGATTTTGACTGTTTAAAGAAAAAAATGGTCAAAATATAATCTTACCACAGGTCTTACCGCATTGAATATTTTAATTTGGCCTGAGTTGTGCCGTGATTTTCATTCTCTAGAGAAGCTTTCCTCACATTGGATGACAGCTCTTCTGAAATTTGCCACATTTAAAAAGCTCTACTGGGCTTTTTCCTCTGATGATGTTAAAAAATGCACTTAAATGGCCAATAGGGGTGATTGTGCAAGAGTTGTGTTCTTTTTTTGTTGAGTGCACAGTGCACAGTGCACAGTGCACAGACTTGAGCACTGAAACTCATGGTTCATGCACAACCAACACAGAAGGCCACATTAATACATTCTGGGGCTGGAGGGTAAGTCTGCCTTCTGGACCCTCTTCTAAGTCATGTCATTGCCCTGACACATTAATCAGGAATGAGGAATTAACTCCATTAGTAACTGAGGTAACATCATAGCATAATAAAACAAGAGGCCTATGTGGGGCTTTATTGCTCACCTGGTTTGACATCATAACAATTCTTTTCAGCAATGCAGTACTATAAAGTAAACATCAGTTTACTGTGTGACATGCTGACGCAGTCTTGTTTTCATCAACAACAATTACTGAAGTGATGTTAAACCATAGCTCATCAATTTTAGCACTAAATGTTCTGTTAACTTGGTGTGAAGTCACTGTAATATAGGAAAATGTGGTTTAGCAAGTCAGTCTTGAGAATTTGATAATAAATTGATTTTTGGTACATGCATAGAAAAAATATCAACATCTAAAATCCATCTGGACCAACACTTTGAACACTTTTAGCAAGCTTGATCTAAATGTACCTTTTCCAACCTGAGGAGAAGTTGAAAATGTGTCAGCCAATCAAAGGCGGAGGCGACAATATTAGATTCTGAATCAAACTGAAAATGGCCAACACTTCAGAGCCATGATGCAAACAAATAAATACACCATACCTGATCCAAACCACACCCGATCCAAAACACTCCCGATCCAAATCATGCCTGATCCAAATCACACCTGATTCAAACCACACCCGATCCCTATCACACCCGATCCAAATCATGCCTGATCCAAATCACACCTGATTCAAACCACACCTGATCCAAATCATACCTGATCCAAATCTGACCAATGGAGTTGCAGAAAAAGTAGAAAATGCATCAGCAAATCAGAATCCAGCGTGGCCTTACTGGACTCCAAATCAGCCAATAAAAACAATACTTGTGCGGGGCCTATAGAGGAACATTTGTACCAAGGCTGATCCAAATCTGCTGGGAAGAACTTGGGAAGAAGTTTAAAGAAAAAGTTGCTGGACAGATGAGGGATGCTGCATCGTGGCAGCAGCTCCCCTGGTCCCTCAGACGAGGTGAGCTAAAAACTCCGACCAGCACATGGGACTATAAGCTGCAGTAAAGCCAAGTACAAGGTAAACTGATACATGAGAAAAATTAACTGCAAGAGTTTCCAAACAATTTCTGAACCGTAAAATCATCTTTATCTCACTTGGTTGGCAGGACCCAGTGAGCTAATCCCCTGGTGGAGCATTCATTTTCCGTTCATCTGCCGTCCGTCAGTTAACTTTTTCTACAAGGTGTATTTGGAAGTTTGAATAGAATCTGTAGGAAAATTAATTTGATTCGTATTAACAATAATAATGATAATAATAATAATTACAACAACAACTATTATTATTATTATTATAGTTATTTATCATTATTATTTATTTTTGTTTTGTAATGGAGGAAAAATGATCCTACTAATGACGTAAGTTGTGGCATTCAAAGTCACCAGATCTAAACCTAAAAGAAGAGCAGCTCAATCATCAAAATATTATCTTTTCAAATAAATCTTTCTCTTTTTGAAGAATGGTTAAGGTGCCCTAAAGCCGTTCTGGAAGCACGCAGTGGCCCAACATGTTAGAACAACATTTCGGGTGGCTTTATTTTTCTTTTGATTTCATTGCCTTTCTGTATGTCATTAATAGCAGCCAAGGTAGAAGTAGAATAAACCACTTCTCGTCATGTAATTAGTCATACATTAGCACTGCTAACTCAGGTGGGCATGGAACTGCAATTTTAGCCATATGCTACCTTGCCACCCTAAATGTGTGCGTCATGACAGCCAAGTTTGTTCAGTTCATTGAATATTCAAATATATGTTTTCTTTGCAAGCCAATGTGCTTATTTACACCATCCTGCAAGACAATTGCTTTTTAGGCCAAAGTTATTACATTGACATACGTGTATTGATACTGACCCATACATTAAATCTGCAGAAAAGAAACAGATCCCATGAGAATCTGGCGTTGTCTGTATTTTCTGTGCACCCCACATGGCCAAATTCTGAGGGAAGCAAAGTGCCCTTGCTTTTATTATATCACGTTAGCTGCGAACCGACGGGCCTCGAAGGTTCCAGTGACTGCCTGTCGGATGATAGCAGTGCGTCTGGGAGCTTTCTGGGTGTTGACAGCCCATCCAATAGATCATAATGCAATCTCCATGGCAGAGCCAACTGAGGCACTCCTGAGGTGAGCGATGTCGAAGATTCCCTTCTCAGTAGAGTCTTGGGACCTTGTAAACAAATGTATCATTCAGAGGCATCCAACCAGTCATACAAAACAAAAGCCTGGAGGTGTGCTTATTTATCTGCCCTTGAAAGCAGACGGGTCCACGAGAGACTGTGGCGCAAACAGGACTGATGGGCCTGTCGTAAGATGCTCTTATATTCATGTCACACGGGGCACTTTGTCAAGAGGTCCCATGATTCTTCAAAGCAATGTGAGCTTAATTGAAAAGTACAACAGAGGAAATGAAAAATGTGAGTGCTTCATGCATATGAACATATGTACTATTTATTTGATGAAGCTCCAAGAAAATTCCAATATCAGCTCATGAAACAAGATGACATCTAGGGTGAATTAGGAGGGCGGGGCTGTAATAATTATTTTATTTATTTTTACTATCGGTTTCAATTCACTAAAAATGGATCAATACAAAAACAAATCATAATATTTTAGTAGGAGTCAACATGCAGTCATTTTATAACTTGTAAACAACAAATATAACTCAACAAATGATTTTAGGAAGTGTAACACTTAAATAGTCTCTCATTGCTTGTCTCCCTGCCCCTCCAAACAACATTATTTGTAGGGGAGGCACATTACAGTCCGTCTTGTGCATATCTAACGGAGAAGTATCCACTATCCATACTATGGGTCTTAGTTCTGCCTTTCCTCACAAAGTTTGGGTCTGGCGCTACGCAACAGACGTATAGTTCTTTCATGGGATCCTTACCGCTCCATGAATGGATATGACAACTATGAAGTCCATGCACTTTTATCACACTTTCATTAACTTGAGGCCTGAGACTTTGTTGAGGAAGGCAGATTATGCAGTTTGTCTTAGGGTATTATACACTGTAAATGTGCTCAAAGGCTATTTCAGTCAGGAGAGAAAAAATGAATAAAACGTTGATGACTCAAGATGAAGATTAGTAATTGATGGGCATCGGCCCTGAGCAGCAGCATGATAAATCCCCCATGGAGTTCAGATACAGGAGGTGGTGGTTGCGGAAGATTTCAGATGACGCTGACCAACCCTATCATTGTCAACAGTTTTTCACAAAAAAGTTTAAATACAGAAACTTGCAAGCATTTACTCTGGCTAGCCAGCACCTAAAAGAGTTATTTTGTATCAATTCATGTTCAGTCAGTATATGACTTAATGTAGATGGTGGTCAAAACTCCCTCAGTTCAGATTTTTAGCGGGTTCAAAGAAAAGAGAACATATTACTCCAGTTCTGGCCAAATTGCACTGGCTCTGAAATTCAGATTTTAAGATTTTGCTATTTGTTGTTAAAGCCCTTAATGGCTTAGTTCCACTTCACTGACCTCTTAACTCCTTATTCTGATCCCCAGGTACTCAGTTCATCCCCTCAGCAATTATAAGTCCCTTATTTTCATTTGAAAACAACAGGTGGTCGTGCATTTTCAGTTGTTGACCCCAGTCTCTGGAATTATCTCCCACAACACATCAGAATCTGCTCTTCAACAGATCGTTTTAAATCAGAACTAAAGACCCATCTGTTTACTCTCGCTTTTAGCTCAGTCTGAGGCTGCGCCATGGTCTTCAGACAAATTCCCTTTTACTTATTGTCTACTGTTTTATTTTTTATCTTTTTACTGTATGTATGGTTTTTAGCCTTAAGCCCCGTTCAGACCAAAGATTCACGACAAGACGGGCTGAGACGTGCAATTACTTGCAACGCACCGGTCTGCGACGTTCTGAAACCTGCCAGTTCACACCGATGCGACGAGATGAGAAGGTGTATCGTTTCCACAGCAGCGACTCTATGTGCTAACATTCTAACTACTGGCTTTTCAGGCCTTTTTTCCAGTTGATACATTTGTCGCTGCGAATGAGAATATGGATAGTAGTGACGATAAGTTTGGCTTAACAGTTGCATTTCTATTATTAAAAAAGAGCGAAGAAAAAAAAAAAGGGGCGAGAATTTGGAGCAGTCCATGGCAGTGGTGTAGGCAGAACTTAAAGTTGGGTAGGAACTAAACATCTCTTTAAAACATTTATTAGTTCTGACTTGATCACAGTCATTTTTTCTAATTAACAAATACATTTTATCCGAAAAAAATTCAGTTGGATGTGCAATTTTGTGCATTTCAAATCAATGGTGTTGCCACACCTGAAAACTGAGTGGCCACACAACATGGCTTTAATACAGTAATTACACCTTCTCAGCCATTTTCCTTTGTTAAAGCTATTTCCATTTATATGAATAATCAATTGGCAATTAAAGACACGGCTTCTCTCGTGATGCGACCTAAGGGCAACTAATCAATAGGCATAATTCGATTCAGAAAAATAAGTTACTCATAAGTTGCACTTTGATACTTTTAATAATACTTTTCAAGAGATTAACTGCTCTGGCACTTCTGCGCTACCTTTTCGGCTCATCAGGCGATCTAACCTGTGCTTTGTGGTCGATTGAATTATCCAAATTGAATCAACGACAGAGATTTAAAATGCACAAAATTGCGTGCCCAAATGAATGATGGTCATTTTGCCTGAACGAGGTGAACAAGCAACACTTGATAGTGCAGAGTATTTTTGGATTGAAGGCATATTTAATTAGAAAAAATGATTGCGATCGAATCAGAACTAATAATTGTTTTTAAGAAATGCTTATTGCCCACGCAATTTCAAGTTCTGGCTGTGCTACTGGTCCATGGGTGCTTCAATAAAATACCCAGGGCGCTTATGCCAATCTGTGCCGGGTGCTCGTTACGGGAGACCTGCCCTCTTTTGTAAATTTCTCTCACAGTTCCGACCAGCTAATAGATTGTAACTCCCGAGACCAGCTGAATTCGCTAGGATCTGATTGGCTGCTGAGAAGGTTTAGTGCCTAACGTTCTAAAACCAGCCTCTTGCGATTTGACAAGCTGAATCGCTGGCAACGCCATCAGCTGGCAGACGGTCCAGTTTACACAGCTGCGACTCCTCCCTGAGACGTTTTAAAACGGTGTCGTCTCGTCGCGAATCTTCG
This sequence comes from Gymnothorax reevesii, assembly GCA_029721435.1. Classification (NCBI taxonomy): domain Eukaryota; kingdom Metazoa; phylum Chordata; class Actinopteri; order Anguilliformes; family Muraenidae; genus Gymnothorax; species Gymnothorax reevesii. Next base: position 119,334,256 of record CM056578.1, read on the forward strand.
GTCTGAAATGGGCTTTACTCTGGTCTTGTTTTGCTTCTGTATCTTTGCCTGTTGTCTTTCCTATGGATCAGCCTCTTCAGTAAAGCACTTTGGGCCAAATTCTGTTCCTTTTAAATATGCTGTATAGTGAACGTGACTTGACTTGACTTGAATGAGCTTCACATTTTCTCAGTCATTGGACTTCATCCTTTACCAAGAAAAAAATTTATTACATTCCTCTTGCTCATTGATCAGTTTTTCCATTTTCTTTTTCTTACATTTGAACATTTTTCACTTCTCTGCTTATTGATTTCATTGCAGGCTGGATTCTTTTTTCCCCCAGAAATTAGCCTCTCCTGTCTGAGAAAAGTGCAAAAAAAAAAAAAATCCCCCCATTTCCTCTGAGTGACACCATTTGATTTTGCATGATGGAAACATGATGTTGAGTTGTCAAAACTCTGACGGGACTCTTCTGTTAGACATGAACAGCTGATCCAGCACAATGACGCAGGGGGAATTATGAGTGACTCTTATGAGTACCCTCCCAGCTCTCATGCATAAATATATGAGTCTGAGAATGGAAGACATACTGTAATCTTCCTAACTCAGCTTACCTCTCTGCTTCATGTAATCATTTACCAGGTAGCTAACAGGCCTATCATAGTCAAAAAGGAGGAATTACAACAACTTCATAAGGCTATTAGAATAGAAATAGTTTAGTCATTGTTCGAAAAATACTGCAAGGACGTACCTCTTGGGAGTTAAATATATCCCACTAGTGCTCTGTAGAGAAGGGATGAGTGTCCAAGTCACAGGTAAATAGTCTACTAGACTCAAAGTAAGTGGACTATTGGCGCATGACTGATTAATTATAGCTGTATCCTTCCTTATTCTATGTGAAAAGTTTTGGGACAAATGGTGTCTCAACTGTACCTCCAGCTCTAAGAGTGGAGACCTCTGGTCACTGTAAGGATTTGACGCCACAAAAAAAGTGGGAGGCTTCATATCCCAGGGAAAATTATGGACAATTGCATTAAATTTTTTCCACATTAGGTCAAACAATAAACACTGAAAACCCATATATTATGACATTCACATTAGAATGAGATGCACCGAACAAGAAAAAGTGAAGAAATTGCATATGCCATGCTAGAAAACAAGTTTTAAATTTTAAAGGCTGCATTTTTCTGAGTGATTTAAAGAGTTTTGAAGCTACTTTGCTGGGATATCATGAATGTGCAGATGTCTTGGCACTTTTTTCAGAAATCAGTTGCCACAAAATGTTTGAATAAAACCAACAATTCAGTTATACAAAAATTGTATATGTTAGTCTTTTCATAATATAAATTCTAAAACAATGAAAAATTACAGACGCTGTGCATTAATAACTGCACTAGTATAGTAATGTCACGCCCTGGCAACCAGAGATGTTGAATGGGCACCAGAGCAGAGTGGAGTCGAGGACCCAGCTGCAGGGTCATGGATTTTATTAAATAATAAAGGTGTAATATATGTTGTAACACAACAAATACAAAACTTCAGGATAACAGAGAGGGAGGGCACTAAATAAAGAGGGGGAACAGACTATGGCTACCTGCCCTTGTGGGGGTACACTACACTTTAAATAGAAAGGGAATCTTAATCAACTAAAAGGAACTAGGTGGAACCATTAAGTGAAGGGAGTGGAGGATAATTGCATGATTGGTTAAGGGCTGGTAGACAGGCATAGGATTGTCAAATGGGAAGGCAGAAGTTACTAGAAAGGAATAAAAAAAAATTTTTTTAGATGGAAATTTCATGCAGAAAATTATTTTTGTCTTCCAGAGTTTAATAGCGGTTAGTCCCTCTTGAAGTTTATTTAATGATTGAATCAGTTGATGTAATGTGGTTCATGTGCTTAAATCAATGACAGTCGCATTGACACCAGAGGATGACATGATCTACAAACTAATAGGAAGTCTGGAAAAGCTGCACAGTTCATTAAAATGTGTTTTAGAGGAAGGAATGTCATGATACTGAATATCGACTGACGTGACACAACCGCACAGAGCACAGCAGTCAGATCTTATATGCCTGGCCTTCCAAGTTATATATTAAAATAGCACCTTCCTGCCAAACCTTGATTTCTCAGATGTATTAAAGAAAAGCTTCAGGTTTGGACGGCTTTGCTGGAAGTCATAACAGGAAGTGCAGGTATTTCCTGCCAAATATATTTCAGCACTCTAAACCCTGAATTTGGTCCAAAAAAAAAAAAAAATGCTTTTCACCATTTTTAGCTTTCTTTGTTCAAAAGTGGTATTCCCTCGCTGTGTTAATTAGTGGAAGTATTTTCATGACACCAACAATATGCAAAGCCGTAAGGCTGCAAACTCATTAGCATGCCCTGACTGGAGGCTTGTCCTTTGTTTTTACATGCATTGCTCTTTCTCCCTTTCCAGTGTTTGGGTTCAGACAGCGTGTAATTGAGTTCCAGAGAAAGACAGTTACTGCAGGAAGTTAGCGGTTATATCCCCCAAACTTTGTATTCATCATGAGTGTGCAGAATAATACACATTTTGAGTCCATGGAAATGACCCCAGTGCGGTACATTCAGTGCTCCACAAAAAACTGCCCAGCTGTTGTACTGCTGCCATGATTCCTTCAAAATGTGTGGCAGGTTGTATAACAAATCATTTTTTCTAGGGAGTACACTTGATGGGCTCTAATTTCTTGGTGCAGCGCAGGGTGGTGCTGCCCACACAGTGGTAATTTCGTTTGGTGCAGCTCGGGAAGTGGTAATTTTTTGCGGTGCAACACCGTGCGCAGCCACTTTGGCAATTTGGAAGACGGACGTGCGCCGAGATGGGTGTGGCGGCGTAGTAGGGGGAGGTGTCATATATTCATCATGACGCAGTGACAATTTTGTGGATCAAGCCCCGCCGAAAGTGCGCAGAGAGCTCGCCAGCTCCAACCTGGTTTACTTTCTGTGCAGTGGTAATTTGGCTGACCGGCGCACAGTGCGCACACGTCACCGAAACCTCACAGGCTGGTTTCCAGAATGTCAGGCACATTTCAATGCAATAAATTATTACAGCAACCACTTTTTAATGAAGCTATCTGAATCAGCACATAAATTATAGTAACTATATCGATCGCTCTAATGTCAGACCAGAGAGAGAGAGAGTGCACGTGGGCTTGTGAGAGCATGTGTAGGCTATGTGGGTATGTGTCCTTCAGCTACTTCCACACAGGACGCGAAACAAATTTTTTGCCTGACTGAATACATTCAAAGTCAATGCAAAGATGCGAATACACGCGTGTATTCGCGTCTTTGCATTGACTTTGAATGTAATCTGTATGTAATGTAATCAATTTGTGTTGCTTGACAGACAAATAATTTAAACTAACAATCAGAAATCAGGATATGACTCTTTACATGCTCAGATTTGAAAGTTCAACAGTCCATTAGATGTTAGTGAAATCTTATTATCCAACCTGTCTTCAAAACCATGCACCCAAATACAGGTAAATCATTTGCGCTGACTTGCGACCCAAAGGAGCGTTTCCTAAAATAGCAACCCTACTGGCAGCAGAAAGGTAGAGTTACAGTTTCAGTTAAAATTAGGGTTAGTGTTAAGGTGAGTGTTAGGGTTAGGTTAGGGATTGAGTGATGGCAACACTGACAATGGAAACCAGATTGCCGTTATTTAAAAAACCGCTAGAGGTTAACTCCTCAACGTAACTTTGAGTCGTAATAAGCTGCTTGAACAAACGAACTTTGCGGGTGTATTTAGTTGGAGGAAAGGCTCTTATCTATATATTATTACTGAGTTGGCAATTCACACATCTCTTCCAAAACCACCGTGAATAATGAGTCTATTTTCTGCATACGCCGGTTTAACTGTGTGACAAAGAGGATGCATCGCCAGGTTTCGAACTTAGTTATGAAGTGAGACCTGCATTTTGAAGTTATTTTTTGCAAGTAAAGCTGGCTAATTCAATCAGCTGTTAGCCTGCCAGCGAAGTATGGGCTAGTCTCATCTAAAAATTTGTATTTTATCAGCATTATGCAATAGTTGAACTAATCATGAATATAGAGGACATCCTCTACCATATGAAATAAGCTGCTGCCGAGGGTTAAAGGGAAGTTGCGGAGAGTAAAGTGAGGGGAGACGGCAAGAGCAGAAGTCAGTGAGCCTGTCAGTTAGAACTGAACACAGACCGACGCTACAGTACGGAGGGCAGATCGGTTTGTTTATCATTTTATTTATTTAGAGAACTGCCTTTGTCAGTCATGTGAAAAGATTTGGTGATTTTTTTTACTTTTTTTTCCATTTTACGGACCTCATTAGTTTTCCAAATGTAACATTCTTTTTCTAGTTGCTTTTTCTTGTGGTAAATAAATAACAAATGTAAAAGACCGCTCTCTCTCTCTCTCTGTAAGAATAGATAATTTTGCAGTCTTGGATATTAACGCCTACATGAGTGTATGGGTATTGAAATAAATATGTTCGTAAAAGATGTGCTGCTGTATGTGATTTATTTTTATGAGTAATTAAGCGAGGGCTGCTCTTGTATGCCTGGGAACCTGTCCCCCAAATGTCTGTGCACGGCTCTGACATCATTGATGACACAGTTCTGACATCATCAATGACACGGACCTGACATCATCGATGACACAGCTTTTATCTTTTGATTGAATCCAAACTATACAAAACAATAAAAATGTATTTATACCAATTTCTTTTAAGACAATAAAATGATTATGCAATTCCACACTTTTGAGCAGTATTGTGTTAATGAAATACTGGTAAAAACAATCTAAATGAAAAGAAATGGAATAAAATCATAATTAATGATTCATTTCTTTTTCAAATTGGGGACAGGATGGCCTCGTGATGGTTGCTGGATCAGTTCCGCCGCACTGGCCTGAGCTCATGGAGGCCCAAGCGGATGCTGCCCTCCATCTGGGGAGACGGGGCTGGACTCCAGTCAGAAAAGACAGGACTGTGCCTTCGGGGCCTTGAATAAGGGCCATTAGCCCAATCCCTGCTCCAGGGGCTGTGTCCTGCTCATTCTGTCACCATTTCCACCAGCATTGGGCCTCCGCGGCATTTCTCCCTCGGCATCCTGGGTGAAAGGGAAATTTGCTCTCAGAGGACCTTCCCTGGTTAAATGAAATTAAGCTTCTGTCCCTTTTGTCATCCCTTTTGTCTTTAGTTTTTGATGTCACAAAGAACTGTTTAATCATTTCTCCAAAGACTTTATGTAAGGCTCTTTATATGAGCTAATTGAAAGCGCTAATTATTTTGTTAGGCCTCAAGCGGTTCTACGAATCTGCGGAATTAGAAGTAATTTAAGGAAGGTTTTAATTACAAATAGAATCTTTTTAATAGTTTTGGACAGTGCTTTACTGTGCATCATACTTAAAAAAAGACTTTATTGTCGGGAACCTACTGAAGCGTTGCTTATGTTATTCACATGCATTGGAAAAAATCACTTGAAATCACTGGCAGTTTATAGGGAAAATCTGCTTCAGGAAAAAAAAGGTGCTTTAGAGCAAACTAATTGTTCCTGTTTGTTTGGTTATGAATGAGTCATACAGCCTTGTGACAAAATTAATAATGTTTTATTAACTCTGCTTCAACTTCAAAGACTACTGTATGCTGACTTTGAAGGTCACATGAAAGCAAATTAAGAAACACATTGGTCAGATTCGCAGCAGGCTGTTTCAGTATGATTAACACACATTGTTAATACAGCTCAACCACTTACCTGCAGAAGTGTCATTTTCTATAATATATTCGGAAAGAGTGAATTTTATCGTTGCAACATGTTCAAACAAGAAGTCTACAATGGAAAAAATATAAACTTGTTGGGCCTGCTTCCTTGCTGCTGTATTTTGATAAATAGAACTTGCTGTTGAAAATGCAGATCTGTAGACATGATAAGTATCGCATCTCATTTGGGACTTTTATCTGGTCACTACAGACTGTTTTTCTTTCTCCTGAGCAGTTCAGCCATCACTTGTTCATGTGCCATGGAATAAAAAGTGTGCTATTTCAAACTTAGTGCAATTCAGCTTTCATCAGCTGAATGCTGGACCCTATTTGCTCAAAAAGAGCCATCAGAATATAACACTAGTTAATTGATTTTCTTGATACAGTGAAATTGCTTGGTGAAATTATATATAACTATAGTCATTACTTCTTTTACTTATCGATATTCATGCCTCAGGAGGATATTAAATAGTATCCCAATTTACATCATACTGACATTGATTAGGCATTTCCAAAGATGAGAAATGTGATATCGACAAAAATCCGGAGCTGTGTCTCATATACTGTATTTGTACAAAACAGTGACAGTGCAGTGCTGTATCACGCTCATGGAAGGGATGCAGTGAACACAACGGTTTGGCTGTGAGGCCCTGAGGTGTACAGAGGAAGAGACGGATGATGGGAGCTCGTTCTGAGGTGTACAAAGGAAGAGAAGGATGATGGGAGCTCGTTCTGAGGTGTACAGATGAAGAGAGGGATGATGGGAGCTCACCCTGAGGTGTACAGAGGAAGAGGCAATGATGGGAGCTCGTTCTGAGGTGTACAAAGGAAGAGACGGATGATAAGAGCTCGTTCTGAGGTGTACAAAGGAAGAGAAGGATTATGGGAGCTCATTCTGAGGTGTAAAGATGAAGAGAGGGATGATGGGAGCTCCCTCTGAGGTGTACAGAGGACAGGACAGGAGATTGTCTGGTGGCTACAAGCCAGACAGGTGCTATAAATACATGGCACAGAGGCGGTATGCTTGATATTTCTCACAGCATCCAGATTCATCGCCCGTATGACATTCCTCTGTACCCTTGCGTTCAGAAATCTGCCCTCTTTAACTAAAAAGTGGGTTACAGGTACCATAAGTGTCACTAACCAAGTGGTCAGAGGATGGACCCAGAAAAGGAGACATGCATGGGCATTTCCTGTCGTGTTTCTTGATGTCATCACCTAGAAGCAGCTAAGTCCTCTAGCTCTGTTTTTTAAGAAACCTTTTGCACTGCCTGATGTTGTTTTGTGCAATTTGCTGTCTCAAACTGCTGTTTCAAACAACGGTTAAGATATAGTCAGACTGTAGCTTTATTCAACTTAGTCAACTTTAATGTTTTAGAACATTTTTCCTGTCACCGTTTCCTTTTTTGAAGGAAAAAAAGTCATCCAACCGGTCGGGGAAGTGAATTTTAGTTGAATTAAGTGCAATGTCCGAATCCAGCAGTTTTATCAGTTAGACGCCGTCGCTTAATGTCCGGCACTCTGAATAACAAACACAAGTGCTTCAGCTGTTAAAGCCCCTCACTTATCCAACATGTAATACAAATTTATTCAATTTCATTTATTAATAAACACCAAAGATATTAATTAACATTTAAATTGCCATATTTGTTGTCAGGCAGAGCAATCTATTGGATCAACCTTTATCAAAAGCACAACTCAGAGTCAGATTCAAAAGTAGTGAAATTTAATATAAGTTGCTACTGAATACAGTGTCTATTTCTATTGAGGGTCTATAACCTTAAAGAAGAACTAAAAAAGACATGAACAATCAAAGAAGAAGAAAAAGAAAGAAAACGGCAAACCAAAGCTTGTGCTTCCTGAAACTGTCTCGAAGCAGCCAAATTCTAAATCTCTGAAAAACTCCAGATCCAGTGCAAAGATGTTCAACTCCAAATCCAGTGCCCAGATGTTAGACTCCAAATCCAGTGCACAGATGTTACCCTCCAAATCCAGTGCCCAGATGTTAGACTCCAAATCCAGTGCACAGATGTTACCCTCCAGATCCAGTGCAAAGATGTAAAACTCCAAATCCAGTGCCCAGATGTTAGACTCTAAATCCAGTGCACAGATGTTACCCTCCAAATCCAGTGCAAACACGTTAAACTCAAAATCCAGTGCACAGATGTTACCCTCCAAATCCAGTGCCCAGATGTTAGACTCCAAATCCAGAGCACAGATGTTACCCTCCAAAAATCCAGTGCACACCTGTTAAACTCAAAATTCAGTGCACAGATGTTACACTCTAAATCCAGTGCACAGATGTTACCCTCCAAAAATCCAGTGCACACCTGTTAAACTTAAAATCCAGTGCACAGATGTTACACTCTAAATCCAGTGCACAGATTTTACCCTCCAAAAATCTAGTGCACACCTGTTAAACTTAAAATCCAGTGCACAGATGTTACACTCTAAATCCAGTGCACAGATGTTACCCTCCAAAAATCCAGTGCACACCTGTTAAACTTAAAATCCAGTGCACAGATGTTAAACTCTAAATCCAGTGCACAGATGTTAAACTCTAAATCCAGTGCACAGATGTTAAACTCCAAATCCAGTGCACAGATGTTAAACTACAAATTGGTCTTAGTTTGTGGGGAAAAAAGCGTCCCCTTGGTTCCTGTGTGCCAAAAAGCCCCTGATGGTTTTCTGGGTACCAAAAGGTCAAAGTTCCTGTGTAACCCCAAGTAAAAGAGTAAAAGATAAGTTACTTTTATGTGGTTAGGAAGAGGGGAGAAGGGGGGGATCCCTGTCCTTGGTGATTGGTGGAGCTGTAGATGTCTGAAGGTGCAAGAAATGGTAAATTGCCTCTTGTGACACTGGCCATCTATGTATTAAAGTGTCCTTATGTCGTTTGCAGCAGAGCCGAGCACTGTAGGGTGTTTATAAAGAGATTCACAGATTTGCTTACTTTCTACTGAGACCACACATGAATATGGTTGGAGGTAATGAAGCTCATTTATCAAATATCTCTGAAAAGTTTTACTACTGCTCACAAAAAAATAGATGATATGGGCAAATCTTGGGAAGAATTCAGGGGTACAAAACAACAACAAAAAAACTGAAAGAAAAAATGGTAAAAGAAGATAAAAGAAAAATGAAATGAAAATGGGACAGGCTGTTCTCTTGTTGGAGGTCACAAGACTGTAACAGTAGTGTCCCCCGTCGTTTTAGGAGTTGCAGGGGTGAATAATTCATAGTTTATGACCCTCTGCTTGACTCTCGTGGCCCTAAAAGGATCGTCTCTGGATTGTGCGCATGAGGGCTACAGATGGAACAGACTAAATTCCCACAGTTCACAGGACCCATCGACAGGAAATGCACAGTCATTACCAATCGATTATTCTGTTCAACTCTGAAGTTTGGTCAAAACTTCTAAATCTAAACATTAGTTGCCGGACAAACCCCACCTCTGAGAAAAAGTAATTGCCCCTCGACAATTACCCCAACTTCTCAGGCCCCAGAGCCGAATTAGGGCTTTTATCTGCCCAAAGGAAAAGCTCAGGAAGACTTCACAGTCAGCAGGCAGGGGCAGGCAAAGGGCAAAATATAACAAAAGAGCAGATGGAGACCAAACATCCGAAAATATAAATCAAAGTGACACTGTTGTTAGCTCCTGGATAAGTTGTCATCCATGGCAAGATCATATGTATCTTACCGCCTGTGGTCGAGCTAACAGGAAATTGATTGATAGATCAGGGGCGTGGCTCAATGAGGAGGAGGAGGAACAGGGGCGTGGCTCCAGTGAGGAGGAGGAGGAACAGGGGCGTGGCTCCAGTGAGGAGGAGGAGGAACAGGGGCGTGGCTCTAGTGAGGAGGAGGAGGAAAGGGGGCGTGGCTCTAGTGAGGAGGAGGAGGAACAGGGGCGTGGCTCTAGTGAGGAAGAGGAACAGGGGTGTGGCTCCAGTGAGGAGGAGGAGGAACAGGGGCGTGGCTCTAGTGAGGAGGAGGAGGAACAGGGGCGTGGCTCTAGTGAGGAGGAGGAGGAACAGGGGCGTGGCTCTAGTGAGGAGGAGGAACAGGGGCGTGGCTCTAGTGAGGAGGAGGAACAGGGGCGTGGCTCAGTGAGGAGGAGGAGGAACAGGGGCGTGGCTCTAGTGAGGAGGAGGAACAGGGGCGTGGCACCAGTGAGGAGGAGGAACAGGGGCGTGGCTCTAGTGAGGAGGAGGAACAGGGGCGTGGCTCTAATGCGGAAGAGGAATAGGGGTGGTGCTGGAGTATTTCAAGAGGAGCACAAGGACTGAAGCACAGATGAAAACAAAAAGTGTCACATCACCCCACAATGACAGGCAGAACAGTAGAGATGTGTGGAATAAAGCATAAGCATTGACTCTAATAAATCAGCTGATAAACCAGTTTTAACAGATAATTGCATTAAATTAGACTAAACACCAAGACTAAGCACCCTGGCATGTTTTGTCCCAGTCCTGTTAAACATCTTTTGAATAGAATCTTTCCACCAATGTCACAGGTCACAGCAATAAGCAGTGTACTGCCCCAAAATTAAAAGGAAAGTATGGAAGAGATGTGAAACTTGTTGAAATATATAAGTCTGTAAAGGGTTACAGGGCCATTTTTAAGGCCCCGGGACTCTGGAAGATCACAATGAGAGCCCTCATCTCCAAGAGCAAACTTGGAACAGAAAAGAACCTAGGAAAAAAAGGTCCAGAGCTGATTTTAAGCCTTGCATTTGCATTTGGAATCTGTGGGTTTTAAACTTTAATGTGAAGCCCAAAGGGCTGTCACTACCAGTGATGCACATCACCATAATGCTAATGCTAACCATATCCCTCCCATATCCCTCAGCAGCATGCCAATTATGTACTTCTCCTGAAAGTCTGTCGCTCACAGTCAGGGTGGCCAGATTTGATCAGAGACAGGGCTGGTCACTCTCTCACCACAGGCAGCGCCTTTACTGATGAGCCAAACTATTATCTCCAGTTCGCTGAATTCTTTATAAGAGAAAAAGAAACTCAGAAACACTAAGTGGTCCTGGAAGAACAGGAATAATAACTGTAGTGGATGGATTTTCTTTCATAAAGACGACCCACTTTACAAAAGTTAGCCAGATCAAGAACAGACTACAACAGTGTTGTAGTGTCTGAGTCAAAGTCATCAAGAGAAGACTTTGCCAGAGTAAACACAGAGGGTTTACCACAAGTCGCAAACAAATGGTCACCCTCAAAAATCAGAGGTTAGCCACAATAAATCTAAAAAGGCCAGTGCTGTTTAGGAACAACACCCAATACTGCACCCATTGGACAGATGTGACAAAGTGATCTTGTTCCAGAACGCAGGGAACAGACAGGTACAGAAAAGGAGCTGCTGATAATGTGAGGTACACCACCACCTCTGTGAAGATTGGACACTGTATCCCTGAGCATGCATGGCTGCTAATAGCACACATTATCCTGTATTGGACTGAGGGAGCAAGTAGAATTCAAACTTGTACGGCGCTGTATTATTTTCTGCATGTCATCCCCTCTCTCTCTCCCTTGTCTGCAGTGTCTCTCGCTCTGCTGTCCTGTCCTGTAATACGAAGCGTCAACATTCTGAGTCAATAGAAGAATCCTTATGGATTTCTGGAATGTCTCCAACTTACTGATAGTGCCGTCAAAAAAGCTTTGACATTAGCTAATGATTTTGCTGTTCTATTGCTAGTATTCTTAATTTGGATCATTTACAACTTAGCAACTCCAACAGAGAAACTTTATTTCTCAAGTGCTGTCCCCAAAAAGCACAGTTTATTTAAAATTGTGAATTTTACCCCAGACAGACAATGCTAATTGTGGTTTTTGCAAAGTAAAGGCCTCAGAAAGCTTTCTAGTGCCCTCAGGATGCAGAGTATTATTGCAAAAGGAGATTACGTGGTTATTTCTAGAATATTTCGGCTACTGATCTGATGTGTTATCAGCTGAAATACGTACCTGATGATATTGAGTACGGCAAAATCTTGTATTCTGAAGGAACTTTTGTCATCGTTACATAACATGTCATTGTTACAATGTTAATATCCTCTCTCCTTTATGACTCAGCGCCTGTGGAGGTGCCGCCGCAAGCAAGTCCACCTCTAAAAGGCTCAAAAGAAACAAAATGAAGGTTTTGCAGTGGCCTACTCAAAGTTCTCACTTGAATTGAGTTGCTGTGGCATTCCCTTAGACAACCACCTAATGTCGCTGAATTAACACAATTCTGCAAAGAAGAAGGGGTCAAAATTCCTCTACACTGATGTAAAAGACTTCTTTCCAGTCATCGCAAATGCTTAAGTATAGTTGTGGCCCCCAAAAAAGGCACAATCAGTTATTATATTTAGGGGTTTTGTCACATGGGTGATATGTTTTAAATTATTCTTAACCTTCAAAATCATTGAAAAGCTGCATTTTGTGTTTCCTCTGTATGTCACTGCCTGATATTAAAATTAGTCAAATGTTCTAAAATATTTGAATATGACAAATAATCAAAAATCAAATAAATCGGGAGGGGTCCAATACTTTTTCATAGCATTGCATGGCCAAATGGCCAATGGTCATCTTACTATTAATGTGACATTGTTGCCAACAGGTTATATCATTCCTCTTTGAAAGCAATAGATTAGCAGCATAAAAGCATGGCCGTCTTTATTATTTTGAAAATTTTTTTTACCAGCCTTATCAGTGATAACGCTAATAAGAATGACTTGGGGTCTATGACATGGCGAACACAAAGCTGTGCACTGCGTGTTTTGCTTCAAATACACAGGGCTCTATTAGTGTGTCTTCACAAATGGAAACACATATAACAGAAATGCTATTCCAAATTTTGGTAGTCAAAAAGCCCTCTTTAAGTTGAGCACTTCCAGCTCTGCCATAAATGCAATTGTGACACAAAGGGCTGAATGGCGCTTTAGGCGGTGTATCAATTAAAGAGGCTGGCACAATGAGATTTTAGTGTAACAGACCTTGTTTAATGCAAACTCTGTCACTCCTATGGTAGTTTCATGTCTCTAAATTGCAGCCAACAGAAGTGCTCGCAAATAAGTGCAAATCATTTTCTTCCATCATCACTTTCCTTCTGTAGACAAGCCTATAAATAATGCCCACGCATGGTGGCGGGCTCTAATGGGACGTGGTGTGTGAAGGAGTATTTTTGTACATGTGAATATTTTCTTCGTGCGGAGGAACGCAAATAATTAAGTTCTCTCACCTTTGTTTAATACGACAAGTGCCATTTTATATTCAATTTAAAGCTCTCACATCTCTATATACAAAATGCATTACCTGGTTAATTGCCCTCTATCACCCATAACACTTCCATTCATTTATAAATTGGTGCACGATTCCCAGTCGAAGACCGATGGCGGCAGCGGTAATGCAACTTAGGTGCTTGATCTTCACCTGATGAAATTGTAGGTGCGCTATCGTGTTAAGGGAATAACTGAGGCTAATTTGATTGGCCTGAATGGAACCAAACCCTGACCACACCCACAAGTAATTAATTCATCTTAGTGCAGCCCTTTTGACTGATAAACATGAATCACTTTGGCAACTGCCAAATTACAGACTTACAAATTATTATCATAAGCAAATTGAGCAAATTCATTATTTTCACAGCATTTAACAGCTATTTTGTTTGCTTTGATAGTTTCGGTATTAGGATTCACATGATATTGCCGTTTGAATTTTCAGAAACAAGCATAAAAGGAGGTTTATACAGGAATGCTTTATCTGGTTTGATATACAACTCATGATATGAGATGACAGTCCTTCAGCATGGCACTACTCTCTTCCATCTCATCCTGTGTCAGTCTCTCGCAGAATGTACCGGAGGCTGTGACATTTCAGTTTCTAGTCTGCAATGTCAGAAGATTTTAATCTGGCCAGTGAAATGACAACTGATTGGATTCATCTCAAAGCATACCTGTAGGTTTTATAGCAAGGTGTCCAAAATGACACTCCTTCAGTTAATTTCACTTTGCAAATATCAGTGGTTCAGGAAGATACTGGACGTTTCCTCGCACAATTATCGTTTCTTCTTCATTTCTGCAGTCTCATGAGGAAGGATTCACAGCCTCTTTCAGAAAATGAGTCATGACTTAGGTTAATCCACACAATCAATATGACCTTTCAGAAAAGGTGCATCCAGCATTATGATGCAGAAAAAAAGCTAATGGCTGTAACTCAAAAAATAACTGTGGCATTATATCATGTGACTGTCATTCTGTCACTCCATGACAACTCAGTATTTAGAGATGGGAGAAACGAAGCAATCTGGGCCGTCAGTCATGCCATGCATTCTGCTGTACGCAGTGTATACTATTCCATATACACCTAACCATTTGTGTGGAAACTGGCTAACTGTGACCTCATTAAAACTGGAAACTGAACAGGAAACCAAGTCTGTATATATTAAGCACCAGCACTATGGATATAAAAGTATAAATAAAGGTTGCGTAACACTGATGCTAGCCGGCCAAACTTTGCCACTGAAGCTTTCCCTCTGGGCAAATAAAGGAGAAAAGGGAAGCATTGATCTTCAAAGAGCCCGGAGCAACGAGATGGCAGGCCGGATTCTGCGGGTATTCATGGTGTCTGGAGAGATGAGCCAGTAAACAGTCGCACTGACACATGCTTAATGCCATCAGTGACACACTCAACAAGGACAAACTATGACTGGCAGTAGGGCGTGACGCCGATGGCCCAAATGCATCTGAACCATCAGTCTGAGCTGACAGGGCGCTCCAGAAGAAAGAGAGATATGGAATAAGGGATGACACAGGATTAGGAGGTGGGAGAGATGACAATGAGCGGTCTGTTCTGTCTGTTGTATGGAATAAGAACTGTACCATGACTGCTGAATCCTTCAGTAATTTCTTTTTTTTTTTCTTCTTCAGAAGATCAAGCAAGCAAAACATTTACTTCACAGGCTTTTTTCGCTGACGTAATTTTCACCACTATCTTAATCATTTATATCCCCTGGTTACATAATTATTCAATAATTATTATTCATAATTATTTCAAGATCCAACGAATGATCATAAAACACTTGTGTAAGATTTCTGTGAGAAACTTAAATGGAAGCGACGTTTTACTGCCGAATTAGAATCCTGGACGGTAGAGAAACTATAATCGTACAGCATGTTTCAATCTAACTGAAAATTTGGTTGTGGTAATGATGAACAAATAATTTTACTAAATCCATGGAATTTTCAATTGAAGTACCATACTCCTTAGCTGCAGATCGAATGCTTTGCCCGATGCACAGATCCAATGAGATTTGAATTTTTACAGAACTCGTTCACAGCATGCATCGCTGAAGAAACGTGAACTTTTCCCAAGCCAACATAACAGAGTTTGAACTAGATACCTAACAATCCAAAAAAAAAAAAGGTCCAATAAAAGGAATTAATCAATAATTTGTATCCAAAGTAGAGGAAGTCAAAATTATATCATCAAAATACCCAACTGTTCCCATACTTAAACTGTTCATTATTCAACAAATAGCACTGATACATGGATATTAATGTAGTGTGAGTCACTTTCCTCCGAGGCAGGAGCATCACCTCTTAACTCACGTGTCGATAGTTAACTGCTGCACTCAGAACCGGTTGTGATGGGAGATTGACCAAGACATGCCCTGAGACCGACCGAGCCTCAGCCGGGGTGATATGAGAAGACCACACACTGGGAGCTGGGGAGATATGAGAAGACCTCACACTGGGAGCTGGGGAGATATGAGAAGACCTCACACTGGGAGCTGGGGAGATATGAGAAGACCTCACACTGGGAGCTGGGGAGATATGAGAAGACCTCACACTGGGAGCTGGGGAGATATGAGAAGACCTCACACTGGGATATCGGTGGGATATAAACTAATATCAGGCAAAGAAAGATGGCATGTGGTGGCATTTAGCTGAACAGGGAGAACCATAGAGTGAGAATCCATGGAAGCAGCATAATTACCCTGCCTGATTACAGAGGGGCTGGACAGGGGTTTAGTCTATTCACAAAATAGGGAGACACCTTTATTCAAGAGTCCCGTGCTTTAAAGGTAACGTGAGTAATGCTGGAATTGCCCTAAAGTAATTCTGATTAACTTACAGATTTCAAAGATAACATTTCTTTTGCCACAGCAAATCTCCAACTGTATAATTTGAAGTTCTGTTGGTTTCACTCTGGTGGGCTGCACACTGAAGACTTGTGGGCCCAGCTGGTCCATAGTCACGGTACCGCCTGAGCGCTCACTAAAACAGCTGGTACCATGGCTCTCTGATGTCTGTCGGCGATGTGCTGGACTGAGAAAACTCATGGTTTGATCTTTGTGCCAGAGCCTGCTGGTTGGTTTCATCACCTCAGGCTTCCTGTGAGTCTGTGCTGAGAAATGGAAAAACGAATGTTCCTTCCCAAAAAGCAAAACAAGTCTCAGCCAATGGGCTGGCAGTAATGATGCGAGCTACGCTGTACATCACTGATGTGCGGCCTGCCTTTTTACAGAGACTTCTGTGTGGTATCTGCCTACGCTCTGTTCCTGAACAAAGTGCGGTGCTTCAGAAACTACAACAGCACTGCATGTCTGGTGTGCCGCGACTATTTCTGTGGAGAAATCTATTCCACATTCAAAGCATTTTGTTTAGTTCTGATCCACCCAGTTTCCCAGGGGTTGTTTGGGTCATTGCTATGTGTTGCAAGTTTTTTTTTTTTGCTTTGAAAAGGGAAATGCTAAAAATATCATTATACATCCATGGGCGCGGGAAGATATTTTCGGCTGGAGGTGCTGGGGGGAGGGGTCCACGTAGAGTTTATAGAGTTCTAAAGATACGATGTTACACAGGTTCTGTGTTCTGCAGACCCCTCTACCTCTGTCTCCTTTTAAAAACTCACCCGCCCCTCCCATGAAGTACAGCTGAGCTGACGGTGTACACAAACTATATCGCAACATACTGCACAGCGAACTCCAAAAATCAGCAATGAAAAAAGTAGGCCTATCTAAATATCTGTGTAAATACATGCATACAAACTAGAATGTTATTATACAGTGCATCCAATATAAATTATATTCTAGTAGCAATACATGCATAATAAATGTGTCTGTTAGAACAAGGAGCTCGACTAGAACAAGTTTTTACATTTCCACGCAAAAGACAGCAAACCTGGAAGTCTGACGTCAAAACAAGAACAACACAGCAAAAAAAGTTGTAGAACAAGTAGAAGATTTTTCAAAGAGAGTGTCAGAAACTGCCCGTTCAGGAGTTTTCTGAAGTTTCTGGTGAACCTTGAGTCTTTGAGGAGACAGATGACGAAGACGGCAATGCAGTAATGTATGTTGGACAGTATATGTATGAGCCAGAAGCCGTGGATATTCCTGAGTATGTTGCCTCTGGAGGAGCCGATCTTCAAAGGCGTGAATGGTCTTGCTGACTTGTTTCATCCAGTGGCGTGCTGTCAGATGTCAGGAAGGTCTTCAGTAACATCACCCTTTCCCGCATAATTGCTCTTAAACTGTCTGCTATCAAATTTTACCGGATTAGAAATCAAACAGTTTCTTAACTGAACAACCACCACCAATGCATGACACATAATTATAAAGAAATGCTAATGACCAAGCAATTGCCTATTACCTATATATGTTCATGTAATTGATGTGACTCCGCAAGGATGACAATCTGCAAAAAAAAACCTAAACTTTTGCTGACTTCGCAAACATTATTTTCGCTATCACTCAGCTGTGCATCGTCATAACAATATAACACGTAATTAATGATGTGACTGCGGTGGAGAGACCTTGGTTGGGTAGAGTTCATGCATATTTTTAGACTGAGGGAGTTTTGCAGCTGGAGATCATAAAGAGTCGGAAGATTGACAACAAAGGGACAATGAGCGATAAAGATGGGGACTTGGAAGAGCTCGGGGCTGCAGCCCACTGGTCCTCTCTACGACCAGTGCTTCTGTTTATCAGACTAATTCTTCTTTCCAATTCTTTGCTAAAGATCATCAGTTGTGTATGGTTTCTGTATTATTTGATGGTTTGAAGCCTATCTTTCATTTGTCTGTATCTGTGCACATGAATTTACCTTATTGTACTGTTTTTTACCTTCTGTTTCGTCTAATGGTTTGATTGTTATCGTCTTTGATGCTTGTTGCCTTCATTTGATTACATGCATATGATTTCTCTTGATTATGTACTAACTTACTTTCTGATTAAATGATGAAAACATAATTGCAAATATAAAAGGTGTTTTGGGTCCTTCATTTAAGGTCAATTCCAAGCCAGTCACGAATTCCTCACAGGACTTGGGTACTTTTAACACCAAAAACCCTTTATTGCTTAGTTTTCAGTACAAATATGTTGTTTTGGGTAAGCCTCCTTGCTTTTGTGCCTTGATGGTAGGCAGAACTACTTGTTCAATACTTATATAACTTGATAAAATCCAAAATCACTTATCAGAAATGAACATTCGAAATGCAGAAAAACCTCATTTTGGAGAACTAATTGTCTTTCAAGTGCGCTATCGGTCGGAAAGCAGCTTAGCCAGGCCTAGCTGTAGTCCTTGGAGCTCTCTGTGTCTCCTGGCTCCCAAGTCTAATGGCACTTTTCGATTCTGCACAGACTTTTGCAAGGTTAATTCAGGTACTGTGCTTGATTTTTTCCCTCTGGCTCGTATAGATGACTGTATTAATAACTTGGGTACAGCTTGGTTTATCACCAAGCTTCACTTGTTGAAAGCATACTGGCAGGTCCCTTTAACATCTTGAATCTCTGACATTTCAGCTTTTGTGACTCCTGACTACTTCCTCCAGTACACGGTGATGGTATTGAGCACGCAGATTGCACCTGCTACTTTTCAGCGCATGATGCATTTGGTGTTAGGTGATGTCTGCCATTGTAATGTGTATCTAGATGATGTGGTTGTGTTCACAGATGACTGGGCAGACCATGTAGGCAAGCTGATGGAGGTGTTTCAGCATCTGGCTGAAGCATCCCTGACTTTGGGCATTGCAGGTGCAAGGCTACAACATTGTCATTTGTCATAAAAAAAAAGCTGACAACGTTGTGGCTGATGTACTGACTAATCTGTATGTGGGGTGTCCAGATTTGCACAGGGTTACTTTTGCTCATTCTGAGTGTGTCTTCTCTTCTGTATATTATCTGCCTCTGCATTGTGATTTGCAAACTGGGTTTCCCAGTTCGCTCTTATGAGAGGGGGTGTTACGGCTGTGACTTCTCTGTTTCTCCCCTCTTCTTGCCTGTGCCTAGGACCTGCCCCTTCTGTGCTTTGGTGTCTACATGTGATTGGTCCTCTACCTAGGACCCACCCTTCGCTTGTGCCACGGTGTCTGCGCCTGATTGGATGCAGAACTAATTGCCCTGTCAGGCTGAAGCAGCAAGGGCATAAAAGGCCTGAAGAAGCCCATGGCGCTGCCAGTGGGCCGGGCGGCATTGCTGTTGTGTGGCCTTTTTGTTCCTTGGAATGTGATGGCTGTTTGGTGTACCGGATTCGGTAGTTTGATTCCCTTGGCAGGGACGGTGCATTTTTATGGTTTGTTTTGTGTTTAGTATTTTCTCATGTTTGTGCTGGGATTAGTTTTTGTTCTTTTCAGTTGTTTTCAGTTCACCCCTGTTCTTTTCCTTGACTATATTTTGTGTAAACGTAATAAATGTATATATTTATTAATATATGTAAATATATATATATATATATATATATATATGTATATATATATATAGTATATGGATTCTGGCCGCGTCAAAAGATCACATTTTCCCTGGAACGCTGCGAATGGTCAGAACTACACTTTACTCTATTTACTGAACCATTTCACGAGGGAGAGTGGTCAGTATTCCCCCAGAGCCCGGCGTCGCTCGCTGCATAATTATATGCCTCATGCGACAGAGGCTCCCAGACGAAAGCAAACCCCTCATTTCTCCTTCAAGGAATGAGACGTGCAGAATTTAAAATGAACAACTTATCAGACAAGCGAGTTACACTGTTCAAAGATCGTTGAGAAGACCGTCCAATTCAGTCTGGCTTAGAAACGTGAAGTTCTTTCTGTCTTGTACATAGATTAGCTCTCTTTTGGTTTCCACTGTAGCTTAAATGCCGGGGCTGGATTTAACTTGAAATTGGCATTATTAGTGGCGTTATCAAACTCAGGTTCATGAATTCCGAGATGATCGCATACCAAATTAATACTGTTGGAGATAATAGACTGACTGCCCTGCGACACCAGTCTGCTACAGATGTGACATGTTTATTGTCACAACTCATTAAACATATGAAGAAGCTGATGAGCCGACTCAGAATTTGCTTGTCTGGAGAGCTGTCGCCACACATTAGCGGGATTAACTTAGAATGAGTGCGGTAATTCAGTCGGAATAATTTTCTCACACATTCTCACCATGCAGTATAAAAAGTTGTTTTTTTTTTCCTTAAATAATGTTATATGTCATTTAATATGTGCCTTTGAAACATTAATGGAAGTATTCTTAGACTATCTGTGGACAGTAGAATTGTCAAAAATGTGATTTTGGAGAAACCCTATGAAAAATAATACTGAACTTTGATAAAGAAAATAGTCCCAAACTCAACTACCCATATGCCTATAATGTAAGTCTACTGAGTCTCACAAATTAACCATTATTCAAAAAAATAGGCTTGAAAATACCCCAGTGCCCCTCCAAACAGTTAAAACTTCTGTCACATGCAGTATTTTTTGTCTGTTGAGGTTTGGTGCACAGATTGAGCCGTTTTTGACAAGCTCTTTGACAGAACAGATGTTGCAGCCTCGTGCATTAGCTGAAATTCCAGCCACGGTTGTCATTCATTGAATCTACCAAGTGCAGCTCTCCTGTGCCAAAGCATTGTGTTCTATACTTATGGCCTGCGTTGAATTGAGGTGTGGAAGTTGCTGTATTATGCGTTTGTGGCCGACGATGAGGCATGAACAGAAATGTTTCATTGTTTCCATACATGATAATGGAATGTTTCCAGATATTTCCACGACAATGTTTTGCACTCAAGGATGAAGAAAGCAAAACTTTTGTTATACATTCAACATATTTAATACTGTAGGAGATATTTTGTAATATGTACTCTGGTTTAATCATCTGCGAGCAACAAAGCAGTCATGACCCTGGAAATGGCTCATTCCTGCAAAAACTAAATGACAAAATTGTTGTTTTCTAACAAGAAACCATTTTATTAGATTAAAAACCTGAGAGCATGAAATGTTCCGGCTGAATAATTACAGCAGATCCCAATTTTTCTTTTTGTTACACATTCAATAAATGATTAACACAATCGATGTCAAAACATTCAGAATGCATTTATATAATATTATGTAATAATATGAGAGTCAATAAGTTTGTACAATATTGTGAATCTCAGTGAAATCTATGAAACAATGTATAAGTCTGCGGAAATATTTTTGAGAATCAGTGGTGACAGTCATATGATTAAATGCCTCGATATTTCAGCAGATGAAATTATGCTTAACACGCTTCTCATGACATAGAATAGTGGTTCCTAATCCTGTACCCTGAGAACATTACCTTATTAACAGGGCTGGCGGTTGTGAGAGACAAAACAGCTGGACCTCCTCGGATTAATTCTTAATAAGCTTGAATTACTAACTAGAACCCTCACCTGAATTAATAATTTGTGCGAAAATCATTACTGACTTGGGGCCTCTTTTGAATTAGTAATTTATGGATAAAGCTGATTAAATTCGGGCCTGTAATTATCAAACTGACAGCAATAATTATAACACTGAGGTGCTGAAGTGCTGCTATGAGGGTACATGATGCATTAGGGAGACACTTTTAATTCCTACCATATCACATGAATGACAGATTAAAATGTTCCATAAACGCTGTGGTTCTGTTCTAGGGAGGTGAAATGAACTGAAGCTGATTTAGGGTGTTTGAGCTTGACTGCATGTTTGCATACATGCGTGCCCCTATCGTCCTTTTCAATAGGGATGGCAGGTGATGAAACATATTTTCATCCTAATGAATATTCATGTATGTGTCAGGTATAAGTTTTGTCACGCATTATAGATTTATTTACATCAATTCCCCATCAGGTTTACGGTGGCGTAAACCGCAAATTTTAAATTATGTTATATGACTGGGTTCTGCATTATATGTAAATTTTTTCTTACAATAATTGTAGCCCCCAGACAAAGTCAGGGATTTGGCCTTGTCACACAACCACATCCACCGTAGAGATTCCCTTGTGGATGCTCTACGGGCCCGAAATGGTTCTTTGTTTGATGTCATGCTTTATGTTCATGGTTATATCTTTTTGTTATGATTCTGTCTGTTTCTGCTCATGTTTTGTCTGTTTAGTTCATACCATGTTTTCATGATTGCCATGTTTTATATCTTTGCCATTGTCCACATTGCCATTATCATTCCGGCCCATGTTTTTAGCTCACCTGACCGAAGTCAGATGAGCTCATGTCATGGCCTGTTTGTCCGTCGTTTGTTGTCCTTCGTCGTCCATAAACATCTTCTCCTCAGAAGATGTTGGGCCTATGAAGCTGAAACTTGACAGGTACCTTCCTACCCATGAGGACTCCAAGATTTGTTCAAGGCGTTCCAATCCGATTTCAAACATGGCCGCCACGGCGGCCATATTGAAAATCACATAATTGGCCATCTGAAAGCTATTTATGCACATATTCAGCTGAAATTTGCTATGTAGTTAGTACGTGGCAAGATACAACACATATCATATGGCCTTTTCCGTATTTCGAATTTTGACCTTCAACTTTATACAACCCCTGTGAGTTACATTGAAATCTTTCAAAATCATCTTCTCCGAAACTACTTGGCCAATGAAGGTGAAACTTGACAGGTACCTTCCTGCCTATGAGGACACTAAGTTTTGTTCAAGGCGTTTCGATCCGATTTCAAACATGGCCACTTACAGTGAGTTAGGCGGTGGTTACCTTATCTGGAGCATATCTCCTACACCTTATGGCCTAACTTCACCAAAAATCATATTTATATTAACCACTATGTGTTCTTGTGCCTTCTGCTATTTTTTGAGGATTCTTGAATTATTAAATATTAAGATTTTTTATGGAGATATGATACTCTGACACTTGTGAGTGACTGAGGCCCGCTACTATGTTCAGGACCTATTTCCTAAATACCATGGCTTGGCATCACCTAACTTAGCAGATATAATAATTACCATGTCTTGAGTAGTTATGTCTTTTGCTATTTGAAAGTGTTTGGAATTTGAATTTTTGAAATTTTCATGGAAATTTGCGACTTTGAATCGGGCGATATTTCCTAAATGTTTGAATGTAGTCTCAACAAACTTCTCAGATACACTAACCACTGTTAGTATTATTTGTGATACTTCTAGTTCATATATATGCTGTTTTTGAGGTTTCCATTGAAAGATGATTCTTGATGCATATGGTGATCATGCCTGGACCAGATATTCCTAGTTCTTATAATATCATGTTCTCAACAAATTACTGTCCTACGATTTTGTTGGGGGTCGGGGGGATATGCCATCTCCTGATGGCTCTTGTTTTGCTTATCTGATGGACCCCAGTTTTGATGTTGCTTGTGTCTAAGACATTCAACCTTAGACACATCCAGTGGAAACAGCTTGACATTAATAAATATATGGGCTCTTTTCCTTGTTGTGCAATTGTGCAGATGTCAACTGACCTACCTTCGAAATTGTTGCTCTTAGTATTTCCTAATTCACATACACTATGTAAATAGTTTCTCAATTTGCTAATTACATGAGGGAGATTACAGTAATGACAATATTACAAATATTACGTTATATTGTCTGCTTGTACTTCATGGTGTACTAAAGTCGAAGAAACTATTGTTGATGTCTTCTCATGCTGATGAGTGGTCAGGTGAGCTACAGGGCCTGTGGCACTATTTTTGCTTTTGCCATGCATCGCACTTTGTTTCCCTTGTCTGGTCTTATGTTGAGCTACAGCTCGTTCCCCTTGTACTGTGTGCTACACTTTCGGGTGATTTCATGGTTTCTGGATTTCAACCATTCCTTCCTATCTCGTTTACTTCCCTCACCTTGCTTTTCTATATTACTAACCAATATTAACAGTTTGTTGTTTTTGTTAAATTAACCAACTAACTAACTAACCTATACTAACATTGTTCATAAAATTAACTTACTAACAAGCACTGGGGATTGTATAGCTGCACCTTACTAATTGATTAACAAGCTCTCAGCACTCGCCCTGTTCTAGTGTCCGCCTCTTGCCTTCACTTAATCTTCTCTGCTGCGTTTCAGCGGATCCTCCACACCTGCTCACTCTGCCCTCTCTCATTATCTGTGCACGTTAGAACTCCCTAACCGAATTTCTGTCTATAGGATGTCTTGTGATCCGTGTCCGCGTTTTGGCTTTTGCCTATTTCATGTGATTAGGTTCTCCCTCATGTTTGCTCCTTTGTAATTAGTCTGATTCTATACACCTGATTTCTGTATAGCATGTGACCTCCAGTACGTGTATTTTAGCAGTCTGCTCACCACAGTTTCTAGTCAGAACGTTCCCCTTAGTTTGCCTGGGCCACGCTTATCTTCGCCTCGTACTCTTTGTGATTCTATTCTGACTGGACCGTCCCTGATTACGATTTTTGGCTCTTTTTTGGATTTCTGTCTGCATCTGTTTTTTTGAACTCTTTTCTGTCTGACCACGAGTACTGTGATTGCTGCCCTGGTTTTCAACTCGGATTCTGCCCAACTGGATTGTGATTTTTGGATCGTGGACTTTGTACCTTTGCCTTCTGCCCTGTGGGGGTTTACCCCCCTCGCTTAATAAATTCCTATCTACTGCACTGCTTGGTTTTCGCGTCTGGTTCCTGAGTATATCATCTCACTTTTCTTTATTCTTTTTGGTTATTCCCCATGTACCTTCCTTTGTAATTAGTTCTTATTCAATTCACCTGTTCCCTGCGTAGCATGTGACTTCCCTTCTGTCCATTTAGAATCCTCACTGCTGTTCAGCCTTTGTCAGAACGTTGTTCAATATTCCTTTGTGCAGAGCCTCTTGTGTGCCAATTGATTATTGTTTCTTCACGACTGTTTCATCCGACCTCGACTTTGCCAAAGCCCTCCCTGTTCTTGTTTTTGTCTTTTTGGATTTCTGACATACTTCTGTCCGACCACGTCTACTGTTTTTGGATGCCTCGTGTATGACCCTCAGCTTAGTATTTCGATTACGATTTTGGCCTGCTGTCTACGTACCGATTTGGCCGGTGTCTATGCACTTCTGTTTAACTGGTTTTGACCTCGGCCTGTCTAGTCGACTTTGTTTTTTGGATTTCGTTTTTGGCTTGCCAATTCTTGTGTCTTCTGGTTCTGACCCGGCTCTCAAAGGCATACGATTTTTGGATTTCCTACTCTTGCGTGTGGTTCCTGAACGCACCGTCACAGGGCCATAAATTTAAAGCTATGTCTTTTATATTTGGTGTATATACGGGCAGTGGTTAGGACATAGCGCCTATCCATGTTGGTGGCCTTGGTAACATAATTCACTAAATAATAGCCAATTTTGTGTCAAAAAAGCCAGAATAAACACAGGAGATAACTGGTGCTCTCCTGCTGAACCCTTCAGTGTGTCTCATACAGCCGTGGAACTGGTAATTTATGGAACAATATATTTTGATGAGGAGCAGCCTTTTGTGATGAAACAATATATTGTGGGTCAAAAATTTACACAAAATGAGGAAAAAAAAGGAACATGTGGGCGATCAGGGGCTACACCCATTGGTTGTGGGCGACTGACCTGTCTAGTTTATAATAATGTATTTGGAAAAGCGCATCAACCTATGTTTACAGTATACATATCTCTATATTACCTATTTGAGCCCACGAAGTCTTATGTTAATGCCAAAAAAAAAAAAAAAAAATTGAAGCAGCTCTCAGAAACTTAAATGTTTGCAGCTGAATGGAATACCTCAAGAAGGCAATCCTGTGAAAACAGAAATTAATCTTTGGCTGACCAGAAAAACGATCCGTAACTGATATTTCATATAATGGAGGGGTAGAATCAGAAGATATAGGCATTCTAAGCAGATACGTTAGCAGTGCATTATTTCCCAGTGATGTTTACTTCCATCTTGGCATGTTGTAACATTCATGTAGTGAGCTTCAGGTTTTCACAGGATACAGGTAAATATCTTAAATTAGGAAAAATAAATTAGCAAGTAAGCATGATAATACACCTGCCTTTGGAAGCCATAATACCATGGTTTAACACAAACTAGATTCACGGCCATAGCTCCTCGTTGATAATGAGCTTTGCTCTGATTAGGCCAATGAAGAATTCCAGCTGGTGCCTCAGGGACATGCTAACTCCAATATCCCTCTGCAGGTGAACTGTTGCTTCACTGCAAGAGGGCCGTGGGTTTGATTCCAGAGCTGGGACCTTTCCGTGCGGAGTCTGCATGGGTTTCCTCCAGATTTTTCAGTTTCTTCATGTTTGATTGTTGGCTAACACTGGCTAAATGAGCCTGAATTTGGTACAGACCTGTTTCATTGGTTGAAAATGTTCCTCATAATGCTCAAACACATATATGGCTTAATGGCCTCAGTTTCACTGACATGTCTGCCTGCCACTGCTGACCAGCTGTGGCTCACTTAGCTTAATTTACTGTAGGAGACCTGTGGAGGGATAAAGTGTGAGGGAGCAGGAGTTCTCTGCACACCTCTGCAATGACACTGAAACACAGCAACCACTGTGACTCTGTGAGTCATTTCACTCCAGCATATTTTGATTTTCATTAGATTCGTTGGTAGAAAGCTCTTGCGGCCATAAAATATGCATAATTTCTGATGGACTGTGACATTTAACAATAGTTGGGTTACCATCCACCTTAATTCGCATTTTCAATTTGCGCATTAAAAACCCGAATGGAAACACTGAACATCGAAAAAAATTTCCAAATATCACAAAAAAAGGTTTCTACGCTTGGGGGAGGTGAAAAAGTTGGTGTATCGATGAAAGGAAAATGCGAATAAGTGCTCTGGAAACAGCTGTAGCGAATAAACGGTGACGCTCATAATCATGTGGCATATTGGCCACTGCAAACTCTCTTCCTCTCTGGGTGGCTTATATCGAGGGCCTAGAGCCAGAAGTGGCTATGGTAGGAATTTGGATATAGCTCAGAATTTGGACATAGCCACATCTGGTCCTAAGCCCTTGATAAAAAATGCTAGATTGCTGATAGGGTTAGCTCAAGTGAAGCATCTTTTCCAGGGGCATATACAGTTCACCGGGAGTAAAATTCGCTCATAGACTCCAATTCATTTTCGCCTATTTTAAAATTACATTTTCAAAAACACTTGCGGGCGAGTCGGTGTTGTTTTGGTATCGCTGTGCAGAGCAAGATTTTGTCTTTTTGACGGATGGAAAGCGGCACAATTCCTGAAGCCAAAGCCCGAAATGTGACTCGGTGTCAACGTTAAAGTGTGAGCAGAAAAGTAAACGTGACCGAGGCTTTTAATGACCCTCCGATAAAATAATTGCTTGGAAGTTTTCGCCGTTGTGAGAAACGTTGATCAATGTCCGTATACGTTATCAAATTACTCTCTGTTTCCTCGCTTGATTGTACTCTGGTTCAGCATATTTGCCATCAACCGAATTGTTTATATTGAATCATGTGTCCAACGTTGTTAAAAGCAAGCACAAGTTAACTCGGGCTACCCCTTTACTAAAGTGTCAGCTTTCCCCCTGTCCCGTTAAAACACTGCTCTCAGTAATGATCACTGCACAGCACAGATCGAGGGGATAGAGAAAAGTTTTTTTTCTCCTGATTTCCAACAGCCAAGCCTTTCTCCTCTCCTTGTCTTTTGGAGCTCTGTATAAATGGACAAAGCGACTTGTCCACTATTTTAAATATTATGCTGGGAAGTGTATTGTCATTGAACATCAATTACGAGTAGCTAGCTTGTTAGCCACCTTATTAATTTTATTAACAGCTGAGGAATGCAGTCCCCGTGACGGAAAGAGTACGAAGGTAGCTCGCTGGTGACCGTTATCATTCGCTAGCGTTTGCTTTTGGTGCGTGCTTGCGACATGGCATGTTTGCCAGTTCTGATGAAAACTGCTAGTTTCTTTAAATTAAGTGAGTAGATGAAAAGTTTTTTTACGATGGGAATCGCTATCGAACAATACAGAGGCAAAATCGGATGCTTTAACTCAGTTCTGATTTGCATTTTGAAGAAGAAAAGCCAGAAAGCGGTCGCCTCTCGCATACCGAGACTGCATGCTATGTCTAACATGGCTACCCGGCTCACCGTGCTCAACCTCATACTCATGTTGTTGCTCCGTGCTGGGGTGGAGACCAACCCGGGACCTGGGGATAAGAACGAGGACCAGCGAGTCACCAGAAGCACAGGAGCTACAAAACAACAACGCCTCACTGGATTTGATACACCTCAACCCAAGGAGGATCACGTTTTCGAGGCCATTGAAAAACCGACGTTAAAGTTCGAGGACATCGTCACGTCAAACAAAGTTTTACACAGTAAATTAGACACTGTCGATTCCTCGTTGCAAAACATTAACACTAAACTGTTTGAAGTGGAAACTAAATGTGCGAGATTGGAGGCTGAAAATAAAATTTTGAAAGACTGCGTTACCAAGATGGAGAGTAAAGTTGATTACATGGAAAATCATAGCAGACGCTCCGATATAATATTTCATGGAGTTCCTAAAGCAAATCATAATGAAACATGGGATGATTGTGAATCGGCAGTGAGATCTGTGATCAGAAATAAATTGGACCTTGATGATTCACAAATATCAATCAGTCGGGCTCATCGGATAATAGGGGGCAAGGCTATCGTAGCTCTCATACCTGATGATAAACACAGGCGAAGTATCTTCACATCGTCAAAGAAACTGAAGGGTTCTGATATTTGGATCGGTGAGGATTTTTCCCGCACTGTACGAGAGAAAAGGACAAGGTTGTTGTTTTGAAAGGTCAGTTAATCAGAGAACCAGGCTTGCGTTCACGTGACAGAATTGTCCACACGACAGCATAGGGACGTGGCCTGGCCCTGAATGACACTGAAATCGACACTGAAATCGACAACGACATCAACAACGGAAGAATATTGACTCTCTGTTGGAATGTAAACGGTCTTGCCACTAAACTCTATGACTGTGATTTCATTGCTTTTGTGAAAGGTTTTGATGTGTTCTGTCTACTCGAGATATGGGGTAATTGTAACTCCTCAGACATTGAAGAGAAATTTCCAGATCATGTAATATACACAAACCATAGAGATTACAACAACAGAGGTGGTCTGGCGGTTGGAATTCACCGATCTCTAGAACAAGGCATACTTATTGTTGTTGTTAAATTCACAGACATAATTTTTATTGTTTTTGACAAATCAATGTTCAATTTACATAAAGATGTTTTGTTTTACTTTACTTATGTTTATCCTAGTCATTCGTCATTAGTGACAGACTTTAGACCTCACAAAGGTATAGATTATCTTGAACATTGTCTCTTGGAGATATTGACTGACTATCCTAATTGTCACATCATATTACCAGGTGACTTAAATGCAAGAACTGGTGATTTACAGGATTTCATCATTGACAACAATAATAAATACATTCCCAGTATCGAAGATATGGACTATATACCTGACTCATTCAACAAACCCAGACGCGCCAAGGACGATGTAATCAATGTTTATGGGGAGGATGTTATAAAACTATGCTGCATGTTGGGTATTCATATGCTAAATGGCAGGTTTCCCAGTGATCCCCTGGGATCATACACATGTTTCAAGGAGAACGGTGCTAGTACAGTAGATTATATTTTGTGCCCCACTGAGTTATTTATAAATGTGGTCGACTTTAATATTCATACAAGAGATGAATCGGATAATTTCCCTCTCAGTGTGACGTTCTCCTGTCCTGGGAAACCTATGACGTGACTCAAGATGATGATGTGGGTTCTAGTATACCTCGGTTTTCATGGAGGGAGGACTGCAGAGAGAGATTCCTTGAGTGTTTGAGCACTCTACTGACGGAATTCACTGTAGACCAGTGTAGTGAACTGTTGAAGTCCGACTTAGATTCAACGGTGAATAGACTAACTAACATCCTTCATACGTGTGCAGTAACTTGTGGTCTACAAACTAAACAGCACAGGACACAACCTAACCGTAACTTATGGTATGATGCTGACTGTGAAGTTTTGAAAAAAATGAAAATGTTATACTTAAATGAATTTAGACATTCTGGTGATAAGGACAAGTTAAAGGACTACTGTAAGACTAGAAATGCATATCGAAGTATGTGCAGGAGAAAGAAAGCAGAATCTGACGAAGAGCAGATCAACGAGCTTGTGACTCTCTCCACCAACAAGGACTGCAAGTCGTTCTGGACTAGGGTGAAGTCGCTGGCCTCTAGTCGCACAAACACCTCCACCATAACCAGTGCACAGTGGACTGAATATTTTAAAGATGTTTGTAATATTACCAACGTTGATTTAGACACAGAGTTGGTCAGTGCTGCTGAACTGCTGTTTGATAATATTTCTGAATGCCATGTTGATGATTGTAATAATATTACTGATGATCGTGATGATGTTGATAATATATTGAATGCTGATATATCTTATGATGAGATTGAAGCTGCTGTAAAAGGTTTGAAGTGTGGGAAGGCTGCAGGTCCGGACGGTATCAAGGCTGAGATGGTTATAGGTTGTGTTACATTACTTTTTCCTTATTTGGTCTTGATTTTTAATCGTGTTCTTTCATCTGGTGTTTATCCACAGGAGTGGTCGAAGGGCAGTGTACATAGTGTTGATAATTACAGAGGTATTTTTTTGATGGATGTTCTTGGTAAAGTTTTTTGTACAGTAATCAATAATCATCTTCAGCTTTTTGCAGAGTTTTATGATAAGATTCCGGAGGCACAGGCAGGGTTTCGTAAAGGGTATTCCACGATAGATAATATTTTTACTTTGCAATGTCTTATTCAAAAATATCTTTCTAAATCAGGTGGTCGATTTTATTGTTTGTTTGATGATTTTAGAAAAGCGTTTGACTCAGTTAATGGGACATTACTTTGGTATTCACTCTTCAGACAAGGTGTAAGAGGGAAGTTAATTTCAGTTTTAAAGGATATGTATTCTAAAATATTGGTTGCTGTTAGACATTCTCATTCATCGATAGGGGAGTATTTTGAATCTGTAAGTGGTGTACGTCAGGGTTGTACTTTAAGTCCTTTTCTCTTTGCAATGTTTATTACGGAGTTTCAGGTTATGCTTCAAAATTCAGATGTGCGTCGCATTTTTGTCGGTTCAGATTATGTAGATTTACTTCTGTTGTTATATGCTGATGATCTTAACTTATTTGATGACACGGTGTTAGGCCAACAAAAAAAGATAAATATTTTGCATAAATACTGTAGCACTTGGGGTTTGGAGGTTAACATGGATAAAACTGAGGTTTTGGTATTTCGTAATGGTGGTTTTCTTTGTTCTTATGAAAAGTGGTTTCATAATGGGATTCCAGTCAAAGCTTCAACATATTATAATTATCTTGGGATTTTATTTTCCACTCGTTTGGCATGGACAAAGTGTTCACAAAACTTAGTCGGCAAGGCAAGTAAGGCATTGTTTTCTTTAAAGGCTCTTTTCAGTAAATATCCAAATATGTCTGTTAGTATTATGTTCAAATTATTTGATAGCAAGATTTAACCAGTTTTGTTATATGGCTCGGAAATTTGGGGTTTTGAGGAGCGGAAATATATTGAAATTTTTCATACTAGTTTTTGTAAATATGCACTCGGCATTGGAAAATATGTCTCTAGTAATGTTATTTTAGCTGATTGTGGTAGATCAAACATGTATGTGGATTATTTTGTGCGGTGTATAAGTTATTGGTGTAAGTCAATGCAGATGTCTGATGATCGTTATCCTAAACAGTGTTATTTACTTATAAGGAGATTAGATTCAGTTGGTAGTGTTACTTGGGCCACGTCTGTAAAAAATCTTTTAAGTTCTTATGGTTTTGTATTTATATGGTTTAGTCAGGATGTTGGTGATATTCCATTTTTTATTTCATTATTTAAGAATAGGATTATTGATTGTGATAAGCAACGCATTCTTGGAAATATAAATGAATCTACCCATCTTAGATATTTTAAAGAAATAAAATCATTATTAGATGTTGAACATCATGTTACATCCATTAATTATATTGCAATTAGAAGAAATATATGTTTACTCAGATCACATGCCCTTCCATTAAGATATAATATATATATATATATATATATATATAAAAATATAATATTGGTGGAGTTAATGTTGACAGAATGCGTAAAATGTGACTGTGGCTTTTTGGAGGATGAAATTCATTTTATGTTAGAATGTAGCGCCTATAATTCATTAAGAGAAAAATATTTACCCTATTATAGTCATAACAATGTATCATTTTCTTATCTTAACTTGATTAATAGTAAGTCTGTAAGTATTTTATATGATTGTTCTAAATATGTTAAGGAAGCTTTGGTGTTAAGACGAAATGTATCTATTGTGTAAGCTTTACTGTTTTCAGCTACTCTATAATTTGTATGTTGTTAAATGTATTGTACAGGGGCCAATGGCCTACAAAACAGAAAAAAATAAACTAAACTTGTGCTTTAGTCTGCAGTCTATTCAAGTCAATGGGACGGCTAATTACCTTGCAAGCGCGTGAACACAATTTTTTCTATTAAAGTGACACATTTGCATTTCTACGTTAACTTACGCTTGAAACGTTTTATTACAGCCCTTCAAATGAATATGGCTGCAAAAGGCAGCCGCACGTCTCGGCATTTTAATGCTTGTATTGATTTATTTCAAATTAGCCTCATAGGAAACCATCATTTTTATGAAGAAGTTGGGTGTGTCAATATGGTGGTCGGGTCCTTCACTTTGGATAATGTAAATATGACATCATCAGCAATCAAGTGTTAGTTTTCAACACGATTATGAACGCATACAGCGCTGTTATCAATACTCTTGAGCGCATAATTGTGATATTTCTCCCATTTGGTCCATAGCTTTCTTCTGTTTCTGTTGTTTGTTTTAAGGTTTGAAAGACGTGCTGTAACTACGTCAACATCCTCTTCTTCTGCAGTGGTATACTGTCACATGGATGGAGAATTAGCACCACCTATTGCTAATCTCGATGAACCAACTCCAAATATTTGCATAACAGTCGTGGATGGAAACATGCATTAATTTGCGTTTTGTTTTGCCGAATTTCCGATTCGGTTAAAATTTGTGATATATTTGGATGGAAATCCAGCTGCTGTAAATGGTACAACCCCATCTGCAAAACAGTTGTGAAAACTGTGTAAAATGTGAATAAAAAAACTGTAATGTTGTGCATATCATTTAAGATCCATATATAGGGGCGGTATGGCTCAGGGGGTCGAGCGGATTGTCTGTTATCAGAAAGCTCTGGGGTCAATTCCTGGCTCCCCCAGGCTGCTCCTGATGTGTAGGCCAGCACGTTGCATGGAAGCCTCACTATCACTTTGTTAATCCCTTTAACATATTTAAAGACCTCAATCAAATCACCCCTGAGTCTCCTTTTCCTGAAGATCCTTAATCTCTTTAGTCTTAGGAAAAGGAGACTCAGGGGTCTTTAAATATGTTACAGGGATTAACAAAGTGAATTATGTAGGATTCCTTCGACCAAGTGTTGTGAGTAGAACTCGGGGTCACAAATGGAAGTTGACCAAAGGTAAATTTAACACTGATATTCGGAAATATTTCATCACCCAAAGAGTCATTTCAATGTGGAATAGCTTACCTGACCATATTGTTGAGGCAGAGACCTTTGGGGTTTTCAAGAGCAGGCTTGACCTAAAGCTAGATACCATTGAGTCATTTAGTATCTGAAGGGATATATTCACAATAGTATAAAGAAACTGGCGAGCTTAGTTGGGCTGAAAGGCATGTTCTTGCCATTTACGTTATGTTATCAGAGTGCAAATGTACAGGTGAATGTGAGGATTAGAGGTAGATGCTTTCACTGGATGGAAAACTAGAAAACTGCAACCTACATATTATCCAGTAATTATTTTCCTGTATTCAATTGAAAATAGAACAAAAACAACATACCAGATGATGAAACAGAGCAATGTTGCTGTTGCTCACTTCGAATTTGATGCCAGCAATGCTTTTCAAAAAAGTGGGGACAGCAGCATGTTTCCCTCTGCATTGGATCGCATATTCTTTTAGCAACGCTCTGTAAGTGTTTGAGAACTGAGGAGATGATCTGCTGTAGTTTTGAAATCAAAATGTTTTCCCCTTTTCGTTTGAGGTAGGATTTTAGCTGCAAAGCACTTTTTATAATCCTTGGTTGTGTTTTTCATTTTATAATGCAACCAAATGTTTTCATCAGGCGTCAGGCCTGGACTACAGGCACCCAGACTCTTTTGCTTGGGAGCCATGTCGTAAAATGTGCCAAATCTGGTTTGGCATCGTCTTGCTGAAAAACACGAGGCCTTCCCTGAAAAAGAAATTCTTCGGACGGCAGTAAATTTTGCTCCAAAATCTGTATGTATCATTCAGCATTAATGGTGTGTACACTGATATGCAAGTAACCCATAACTTGTGCACTAATGCACCCCCATATGATCATGGATGCTGGCTTTTGAACTGAGCACTGATAACTGGCTGGATGGTCTCTCTCCTCTTTAGCCCTGAAAATACAGTGTCCATGGCAAATGGACTGCATTTATATAGAGCTTTTCTAGTCCTATCACACAAAGTGCTTTACAATTATGCTTCAAATTCACCCTGTTGGCAGATACAGTGTCCATAATTTCAAAAAAATAATCACATTTTGATTGATCAAACCACAGGACGGTTTTTCACTCAGCCTCAGCCCGTCTCAAATGAGGCCCAGAGAAGGAGACAGCGTTACTGGTTCTTGTTTATAAATGGCTTTGTCTTTACATGGTTGAGTTTTAACATGCAGTTGTATCACACTTTTCTTGACTTGTGCATCAGGATTCAGAGTATTACTCAAAATTCACTTCAACATGTTTTCGAGAGGAGCCGGAGATCGAACCAGGAACCTTCTGATTCCTAGACTGCCTGCTCTACCTCCTGAGCCATGCATGGCTTTCATAAGTGTTGTTAAAGCATGCAGCGAAGATCACAGCCATTCAATATTGGTTTTTGGTCTTGTCCCTTGCATACAGAGATGTCTTCACATTTTCTGAAAATTTCAAGATTTTATGTGCCATAGAATGAAATG
This sequence comes from Gymnothorax reevesii, assembly GCA_029721435.1. Taxonomy (NCBI): domain Eukaryota; kingdom Metazoa; phylum Chordata; class Actinopteri; order Anguilliformes; family Muraenidae; genus Gymnothorax; species Gymnothorax reevesii. The sequence continues at coordinate 119,369,302 of CM056578.1, forward strand.
ATGAAATGCCCACATTTTTTGCAATTTTACATTGAGAAACATTATTCTTAAATTGTTGAACGACTTGCCCATGCAGTCTTTTGCAGAGAGGTGATGCCCTCACCATCTTTATTTCTGAAAGACTCAGCCTCTCTGCAATGCTCTTTTTATTGCTAATCATTTTACTGACCTGTAAGCAATAAACCTAATTAGCTGCGAGATGTTACACTACATTTAATTATTTATTTATTTATTTTAGCATCATAGAACTATTCCAGTATTTTAATGCCCCTTTCCCAACTTTTTTGAAATCTTTGGATGGCATCAAATTCAAAATTAGCAGACATTCAGCAAAAAAAACAAAAGCGGTTTCTCTGGTTCAACATTTGATATGCTGTCTTTCAACCATTTTTAATTTAATAGAGAATTTAAATGATTTACACATCACTGATTTATTTTAATTTACATTTTATACATCGATCCAACTTTTTGGGAAACAAGGTAATAGTTTGTCACGAGCAACACATGAAAAAAAAATCCCTCAGAACTGAGCCAAAACCTCTGAGTAATCAGCAATCAAATATCTACACAGCCTCTCATGAATCCATAAAAATATCAGAGCCCCATCGTCCGTGCCGTCACAAGAATTGGCCCCCAGGGGTACATGCGAATGGAAAAACTGAACATCAGGGATAAAATTTAGGTTTTATGGGCAATAATTGCTGCACTAATTGTGCAAACACAGTGGACTTTCTTCGTTAAAGTAATTAGAGCATTTCACAGAGGCGCGTATACAACGAAGAGGACACTTATTGTCTGAAACTGGGAAAGGCAAAACCATTCCAAATTAATTATTTTCTCTTGGCCTCATCAGGGTGTTTCAAACTATTTTAATACTGCAGCAGGAAAGATTTCCATATACAGTGTCAGTTTCCTTTCCAAGGTCCACCAATGCGAGAGATTCACTCATATTCCCGATCACATTTAATGTCAGTCCATTTCACGTGGGTCCACTGTACCATTTTCTGACAAGCTGCTTCATATAGGTTTCAATGAGGTTAATATTTGGAACAATGTGTCCTAGTTGACATGCTTCTGTTGAAAGTGTAAATGTTTTCAAACCATCTCAAGCAGGTCGCATTCCATCATGGGCATACATGCTCCGGGGTGCCGTAAGGGGGGGGGCGGGTTAACCATGGACGATTCTAGGGGTCCAGCACTCACAGGAGCCCCACAGAGGATACTGTTATGATCATAAACATTTGTAAATAAAATGTATTGACACTTTAATTTTATATTTTAATTTTTGTCATAACTTGATCAATTTAAAATTAATTTGTTGTTAGTTTCTCAATTCTAAATTTTTTAAGAATAATCTTAGCATAGACGCAGCAGCCCCAGGAAATCCTCCTCAATCCCCCAAACACAAGATACAGCCGAACGGGAGGCGAGTGAGCACTATGGGCTAAAACATGATACACTGCTTACAATAGTCCATGAATAAAATGCTCTGAGGTTAAGATTTCTGTAAACTGAATATTTTTACAAACTTGCTAGGTCACCTTAGTGTACAGTCATTGAAATGAACTGAAAAACTGGCACACTGACAGGTTTGTGAGCTGGTTTTATTTAAAATGCAAAGCTGATGTTTAGCTGTTATGTTATATATATACATGTGTGTGTGTATATATAAATATATATATATATGTGTGTGTGTGTGTGTGTGTGTGTGCGCTATATACAACCCCGAAATAGTTCCGAAAATAGTTGGTAGAAAGTGTAAATTATGAATGAAATAAAAAATGCAATGACTTTCAAATCACACCAGCCAGCATTTTATTCCAAATAGAACAGAGATAACATAGCAAATGTTGAAACTGAGAAATTTTACAATTTTATCCACAAAATAAGCTAATTTCAAATTTGATGGCTGCTACAGGTCTCAAAGAAGTTGGTACAGGGGCCTTTTTACCATGGTGTAGCATCCCCTCTTCTTTTTAACACAGAGTGGAGGCGTCTTGGCATTGAGGAGACAAGTTTCTTGAGTTTAGCCATTGGAATTTGATCCCACTCTTGTTTAATACAGGCTTCCAGCTGCTGGAGAGTTTTGGGTCCCCTTTGACAAACTTTTTGTGTAATTATGCGCTAAATGTTCTCAATCGGTGAATAATCAGGACTGCAGGCAGGCCTGTTCAGTAGACAAACTCTTCTACTACAAAGCCATGCTGTCATAATAACTGCAGTATGTGGTTTTACATTGTTTTTGCATTGTCCTGCTGAAATACACAAGGAAATAGATGTTGTCTGGATGGGAGCACATGTTGCTCTCAAACCTTTCTATACCTTTCAGCATTCATGGTGCTTTTTAAAACATGCAATTGTCCCGCACCATAATTATGCACTAATGCATCCCCATACCATCAGAGATGCTGGTTTTGAACTGAACGCTGGTAACAGGAGGGGTGGTCTTTCTCCTTTATTTATTTTATTTATTATTTAGCCTGGAGGACAGGATGCCCATGATTTCCAACAAAATTGTCAAATTTGGACTCGTCTGACCACAGGACACTTTGCCATTTTGCTTCTGTCCATTTTAAATGGGCCTTGGCCCACAGAACACGGCGGCGCTTCTGGATCATGCTCAACAATGGCTTCCTTTTTGCATGATAGAGTTTTAGGTGGCATCTGTGGATGGCACGGTGGACTGCATTTACAGACAGTGGTTTCTTGAGGTATTCCTGGGCCCATTTAGTAATGTCAATGACAGAATCATGCCGGTGTGTGATGCAATGACGTCTGAGGGCCGAAAGATCACGGCCATCCAGTAAAGATCTTTGGCCTTGTCCCTTATGCAGAGATTTTTCCAGTTTCTCTGAATCTTTTGATGATGTAATGCACTGTCGATGATGAGACCTTCAAAGCCTTTGCAATTTGACGTTGAGGAACATTGTTTTTAAAGCATTCCACAATTATTTTACGCAAGCCTTCACAGGTTGGAGAGCCTCTGGCCATCTTTACTTCTGAGAGACTCAGCCTCTCTAAGACATCCCTTTTATAGCCAATCATGTTACACACCTGATGCCAGTTAACTTAATTACTTGCTAAGTGTTCTTTCAGCTGATTCTCTTATATTTTAATTGCTATTTCAGCCCTTTTTAGCCTGTGTCCCAACTTTTTTGAGACTGTTGCAGCCGGAAAATTTGAAATAAGCTCATTTTCTGGACAAAAATGTAAAATGTCTCAGTTTCAAAATTTCAAATATTACCCTTGTTTTATTGTAAATAATAATATTGGCTCATGATCTTAAAGTCAATGCATTTTGATTTCACTCACATTTTACACATCGTCTCAACTATTTTGGAATTGGGGTTGTATTGGGGGGGCCCAAATCGGTTTCCAGTCGTGGGGCCCAAAATTGCCAGCGGCGCCCTTGTACATGCTCCTCCCCCTAACTCTGGAGCAGCACTGCTATCAACGATATTCTGGGGATGTGTTTCAAGACTCAGAAATACAAAAGACAAAATCGGATCAAATCCTTCACTGCACACGGCTCTGCAGTAGAGTGAAAATTTCATGTGAGGTCTTTGAATGGCAAATTTTATGTAAATGATGTGTATACCATGGATAATTCCTGTCATATATGTTAAATTGTGATACAAAGCTGTTTATGGTAAGTAATGCTGTCAGCTATCTCCCTGCTGGGTGTTGCCACAGCAGATAAGGCTTTACTTAAAGATTAATGCCAACAAACTGTGAGCTTCCTTTTTAAGTGCATGGGATTCTGGGGGTAGAAATGTCACATGAGTAATGTGAGCTTGTGATTGTTGACCAATGAGAACAAGCAGTGATGTGTATGAGTTTGAGTACGTGTTCTCAGGCTGATTGCTGGTTGGCTACTGTAAGTGTGTCTGAACTGAGTTTGCTCTGTCTATAATTTATTTTTTTTGCATCAGACACATACACAAATATACAGTTCATACAGGAAAAATACTATTCAAATGAATAGAAATGTAAAATAAAATTATGAGGCAAGATTTAAAAATGTCACACTCAATAGACAAATGGTGCCTCGTTACCTAAGAGTTTCTGTTGCCAAAATACAAACAAACTAGATTTACAATAAACATCAGAATTCACAGTGGTCGTGAGAATCTCCGGTTTTAGGCTCTGTGTGCTAAACTGGTATATGTTATTACATGAGTGTGATAGAGTATCGGTGACATTTAATTACCGTGTATGGGCTTGATTCAGGTGATGATTAAAGAGATGGGCAGGTTACCAGTTTCAGTAATGTGCACATTACTACAGAACTGTGGCAGCACAGATGGGAGCAAATGAACACCAATTAAACTCTCAGTTCAGTTTTCTCCTGGAATCTGCTGATGTGATAACTGGTGCTGTGAACCCAGAATGGCAGTTAGGAGAACTCTTGACATTTGCATCCCAGAGGGAATGCTAATTGAGTCACAAACAAACAGACTTGACCTAAGGTTGCGAGAAGTCACCAACCCACTTAGAGTCCCTATGGAGTCAAGTTTTCATTTGTTTGTTTTAGCTTCAAAAAATCTGTTATAACACAGCTTGTCAGACAGTCTCAACACTCTTTATTGTTACTCTGTTTGCTCATTTTAATATGAAGAACTGCATCTCACGTATGAAAAGACCAGCAGCTTTCCTGAAGATTTTTACAACGAAAATCTAAGACTCTTAGATCATGGCATTAAGTTGGCTACAAGCCATTAAAAATTTGTTAAATATTGATGTGAGTGTTTTTGATCAAAGTAAGAATGGAGCTTGTATTTTGACAAGACCTGTAGAAGTCCATAGTAACTGCAGTGTGACATGAGTCACAGTCTTGAGCTCTCGTCTGTCAGTCAGCACTGTTGGGAAGCCCTAATTACAGCCGGTCTTCATTAAGTGAAACCGTTAGAGGGCTTGCAGAACCTTTTTAATTTGTGCTTGGCAATGCATTATGACGGCATTACACGTAATTAACCAATGGGAGTCTTCGAATTTAAGCTCATCCAGCACTACATGATGCCTGAGCTGATTGACGCCGGCCGTAGATAATGCAGGGTTCCATGGGTGAGTCCACTCTATAGGATCAGTGCCTTTACTGGAGGATGACTGTAGTGTGTCTGCTCACAATGTCAGCAACGTAATGGAATCGATTTTTATGATGGAAGGTTTCACAGCATAATTAATTTAATTGGACTGAACTAGGTTCTGTTTTTAGAAAAACAAGAAGTTATATCACATTTGCAATTCTCGCAGCCAAGTCATGGATATGTATAATAATTTAACTCTGCCAGCATTTGAAACAGAACAGGCTTTTCGTCTTGTGGTGTATGTTCCCCTCATAATGACTGTGTTTTATAGTAAAACCGGGCCCAAAATAAGTTAATAAGAATCCTCCATCAAACAAAATTACTTCATAGGAGTTTTAAAACTCGAACGTGCGCCACACGAAAAAGATTTGGGAGAGATTGTTGACCAAACTCCAACTGGTTCTTTTTATTGAGCCATAGCAGTTAAAAAGGCCACCAGGATTGAGTATAAATCCAAGGAGGTCACGCTTCTCTTGTACAACACATTTGTCAGACCACATCTGGAGTATTGTGTACAGTTCTGGGGACCATACTTTAAGAAAGATATGGAGGCTCCAGATAAAGTCCATAGAAGAGTCACAAAGCTAATTCCAGGTATAAAGGATGAAAGCTATGAGAAGTGGCTGAAGATCCTTAATCTCTTTAGTCTTAGGAAAAGGAGACTCGGGGGCGATCTGATTGAGGTCTAAAATATGTTAAACAGATTAAAAAAGTGAATTATATTGGATTCTTTCGGTCAAGTTTTGGTAGTAGAACTCGGGGTCACAAATGGAAGTTAGCCAAGAGTAAATTTAGCACTGATATTAGGAAATATTTTTTTCTCCCAGAGAGTAGTCTCAGCATGGAATAGCTTGCCTGACTATCTTGTTGAGGAAGAAACCTTGGGAATTTTCAAGAACAGACTTGATTTAGTAGTGCTGGGTACCATTGAGTCATTGAGTATCTGAAGTGCTATATTCACAATAGCTAAAAGAAACTGGCGAGCCTAGTTGGGCTGAATGACCTGCTCTCGCCACTCATGTTATGCTATGCTATGTTATTACATGCTAAGTATAGCTGCAATAAAGCAACGCAACTGAGAACTATTTTTCTACAGTAGGGATGTCAAACTGGTCTGTAAAAGGGTTGAGGGGCTGCAGATTTTCATGCCAACAGAGCAGAAGCACTAGCCTGGAATCCATCCATATCAAGCTTTGGTCGCTCCTAACAGTCACTTGCATGTGCTCTGAAAAAAAAGTTTTGTGAACATAATTTTTTCAAGATAAGTGGTTGCACGAAATATTTAGATATTTTTATTATGTTGGCTGAACTAATTATATTTAATTACAGTCGAATAAATTATATTATGTAACTCCTCTTTAACTATTTTGAGCACTTTTTACTAAAATTTTCTTAGTAAATCCAATAAAACCCATTTTAAATGTATTTAAATAAATTAAGTATTCTTCTAAAAACTTTTTGTGCTCTTTCAAATCAATTAAATTGTTGAAATACTACCGATGTTTATTAAATTGATTCTAATGAAGTATTTTTAGCTATCATACATCACACAGAACCAAAAAATGTGTTTAGACAACCAACTTTAATATGGTTCAAATATTTAACATCTCACATCAGAGCAGTCTAATGAGCCAAGAATATTTTTCTAAGTTGAAAAACTGTAAAATACTGCACAGATAGCAACACAATTAACTTTAACAGATAGATTAATCTGTTTGCAAAAAAAAATTTGCTGAAAATCTGATTGTGTAAACAACCATTTATAAAGAATAAACTGACATGTTAAGTAAAGTCTCCTGATATGCCACAAGACAGTAGGCAACGGTTGCTCTCAACATGTACAAGACAACCTGTGAAATGCAACATGGCCAAACAACAGTACTTGTTTTAGCGTTTAACCCATACTTTTTAAAAGCCTCTACTAAAGAGATCAAACAAAAGAAAGCAGAAACCCACTGTTCAAATACTGTTAACCATAACTCTAAGGATGTAATAAACAATATAAACTCTGACACTTTTTTGTAGTGTCCTGATCAGAGACTAGGCAGCTGAATAGTTATATCCCTGTTACATGTGAAGTGGTGGTTACCCTTTATAGAGCGTACTTTACAGCTTTTTTGCAAAAATATACCTATGCCTTCAACTGAGAACATTACCCAGAGAAAAAAGTTTCAGCAACATTCAAAACCCAAACCATACAGAGTGGGCCAAATTGGGAAGACAAGCACAGGTTGCCTGACTCAGAACTGACAATATTATTGAAAGGCAATGTTTCACTGAGGCAACTGTGTTGGCTGTGTTGAGTATCATAAGATTAATTTAAGTGCACATCCTGTCACTCTCTTGCATGTTGGCCTGAAACAGACAAGAGGTGATCCTTCATTTCTGCCCTAACACATAACTACCAGTAAGTTAGGTTGTTCGTTGTAATGTCCTCACCACTGGCTGCGTGAATACTTCTATTCTGTACAAAAACATCTCTCATCTGTGTGGAACACTTAGTGATGCTGCATTTGGGATCACATCAACCATTCATTTCACAACTCACAAAAACGAACAAAGCATCACATTTACTGCATAACTGTGACTGAAGAATTTCTACAGTCCAACACAGATTTTGTTCTTTAGTCCAAGGACTTTGGGGGAAAGCTTTTCCCCATCCATTCCCATGAGTACTTTTTGAATGAATTCGTAATAGTATTTCAGTTCCTTGGGGTAGGCCAGGTTCAGTGCATAGATCACTCCAAGCATCACTGCGCAAGCCTGGGCTGCAGATCCAATGTTGTCCAGGATGATAACTCCATCAACAGGAATTCTGATGTCATCATGATGTCCAGGATCTCCATTATCCTTGCAGATGACGTAAATTTCCATGGCCCACTTCTGCATGTCTGTCAGTCAGGCATTTCCTTTGATGTCCTGCATATATTAAGTAAATAGGAGAAAAGGGAAACATTAGAGTGCTTTGCCGCTAGTAAACATTATTTTTAACATACATTGTACATCTGAACGAGAGATATTTTTAGATTTCAATCAGGTCACTGTCCATTCGTGCATGAAGTATTTTAAAGGCACTGTGTGTTCCGAGGTGTGCTTTTGTGCTTCAACTTATACCTGGCTCTATCATATAAGCAACAGGAACAAAACATTTTACTACACTAACTTTGACAGGTAAAACAGCACAAGAAACATCACCACATGTCAAAGATTATATTCTATGGTGCACTGTCACAGTTAATTATACCTTATTGAGCCCCGTAGTAATTTATTTAATAAGCAATTTATTATTAGAGTGATTTATTCTCTGCATTTGACCCATCCTATAGTTAGGAGCAGTGGGCAGCCACAGACCGGCGCCCGGAGACCAACTCCAGTTCTAAAGCCAGTTCCTTGGTCAGGGGTTCTGGTTGGAGTGTTCCTATGATGCATGTTTTTGTGGGTGGGGGAAACCGGAGTACCTCGAGAAAACCCACGCGAACACGGGGAAAGGCCCCACACAGAAAAGCCCCAGGCCAGAATCGAACCCATAACCTTCTTGCTGTGAGGCGATAGTGCCAATCACTGCACCACCATGCCACATTATTCTTTTAAACACAACGGACACCTCTGATGTACACTGAGGAGACATAGTGGGGAGCCAAAACAACAGGACAAACAACTTCAGAAACAAACACAAGTTACATTCAGAACATTAAACTTACCATGTACTCATGGAGCAGATGTCCATCATCCTCACCAAGGTAGAGGCAAAGTGCTCTAAGGACTGCTGCCCTTTTTGAATGAACATCACTTGTAGCCTGTGTGAAGAGATTACACTGATTAAAAACATTTTCCGGCACTAAAGTAATTACAAAAATATTTGAACTTTTCAACCCACGGTTATACTACAAATAACCTTATTCCTCTGATTACAAAATAATTGTGGTGTGGTTAAAACCGCTGTGCAAAGCATGGTAGAAAATCTTGCTCAGTACAGGTGGTGTACATTAACTGTCCCACCAGAGAAACAGGGCTGGTTTTGCTACCATGTAAACAAGTAAAATATTTCTTTGAGAATGTGTCTTACAGTAATGATCCAGGCTTTAGTGAAACATTATATATTAAAGCACATATAGATAACAATGAATGAACAGTTACCTCTTGTAAGATCTGCAGATATTTGGCTACTTTCTGGCCAGGGACACCTCTCTTTTTCTGGAAAACTGATGTCAGCTCAGGCTGAAGACTGTCCAACCGCGCCAGGAAGGTCATCTCGAGTGGATGTGTTGTGATTCGCTGAAATTCAGCATTTATCTAGTGCACATAAAAAATAGGCAGAAGACAAGGAACACTGCTCAGTTATTAATGTAAGGGCGATTCTTGTAACACACAGAGTGAAATCATAAAACAATGGAAATGCACAATGAAAAGTGGCTCACTGGAGGGAAGCAAACATGTACATTTTGTATTTATCTCATGAAAAGTGCAGGCCACCTCGCTTTCATCTCTCCAGCATTGGGACTTCCACAAACCACTTCTTTTCTTTGGTAGGAGAAAGTTTTACACATCTTCTCTCTTACATTTGTTGCCCCGTCTCTTCGTCTGACATCGGTCAAAAGTTCAACTCGCAAGGTTTCCAGACAGTCATCGGTTTCCCCAGTAGGGTGTGAAGGACAATAGTTGACCTCTGCCTTTTTAGCTTTCTTTACATTTTTGGCAGGTAAGCATCTCTTGATTTATTTTTCAATGCATTAACTGTCACTTCAGGGCATCCAATGTTCTGCATCTTTGTCCGGTAATTAGCCATTTTGTATTTCAGGCTAATCATACCGCTGTAGTATCCAATGGCAGACTCATCTCGCAAACAGGGAACTGTAACGCCCGCTACATCATCTATCTGGTGATTTTGTGGATATGCTGAGTGCTGGAAAATTTCTTCAGCCAGTTTGTCTGGGTTGTCGGACTACAGCCTTGGTGGCATCTTCAGACTTGCGCCACTTTCTGTGAATGTCTCTTTTCCCCGCTGAAGCAGAACCTCCACATCGTATGGGAAGCGAGGAATGGTGAAGTCACGGGGCCATGCATGCCTTCTCAGCTCACTGTCTGAATGGGACAGAATGATGGTGGTGTCGGAATCAGATGAAGACGTTGAGGGCACACGCTGAGGTGTGTGACTACTTGATGGGCTTGCAGATGGTCCAGGAGTGCTTGGAGAGTTCAGCCTTCCTTGAAATGGGATTCATATCCCAACAATTTTGTATGTACACAAGCTTAATTGTTCCTCTATCTTGAATGTCCTTCACTGATGTAATGTTCATGAACACATTATTGAAGTCTGGATCCATGAATTGAATGCAAAAGTCTCTTTCAATTCCAAATGCATCACAAATTAACTAGCAGCTATAACTTGTGAGAGGTGGGTGCAGAGTCAGACGACACAGAGGATGCTCATTGCTCACTTCACTTCGTCAGTCATCTTACAAGAATACTCCGTGCACAAAGGAATGCTGCTGCAAAACCTACTCACCAGACCAGTTGTTTACTCCCACTGTTGCTTACAACACATGAAGAAAATACTCGGAACTATTTTCTTGAGTAGTAGCAAGTAGTACTTCTAGCTGCAGTGAACATACAGTTTTGAAATCACTCTGCCCAGTCGGTGTGTCTGGAATGTAGTTCCGGTTATGCATTTCTCTCGAAAATAACTCTGTCTCGTAATGATAAATTATTATTTCATAGCGTGGTGAAAGTGCATGTCATAAAATATGCTTGAGAGTGTTTTTGAGCCGTCTGATTGTTTATTTGATGAGTTTCGAAGGAGCGAGGGACCTGTGCCATTCGCTTTCATTATGTTCGCTAAGCAGCACGCGTCTCCCCCCCCCCGAATCTCAAGACAGCGGGCACGTATAACTGAAGGTAATGCACCAACTCATATTATTGTACAAATTATGGCAATAGGCCAGTTGGCCAAGATGTTTTAATATCTCTTCAACCACACGGACATTCTAATATCAGGAGCATTAGCAAGCTAACACAGTCACACTTGGCTAAGTTAATCACCTGAATTAAACAGGCCCATAGCTGTAACTACTTGAGTATATAAACATTTGGAAGTAAACATTTGAAGTAAGCATGGCTTTCACCGTGGTGAAAGTTAAACTACAATATACCAATGATTATTAATTAATAAATAAATAAAGACTTACTCAAACAATTTAGAATTCAGCCTGGGAGCGACATGCACCTGCAGGGTGGCCAGACTCCAGAGTGCGTAGCTGACCTCAAGCTCCGCCTCCGAAAAAGGCGGTATGTTCTTGCGCATGCGCAAACTTCAAAACTTTCGAGCTACATTTAATTAAATAAAATACAATAGTCATACTTTTGAAAATGTATGTTGAAATTACTTATATTTTTAGAGTAGAGTTAAATAACACACCTATTTCTATTAAAATATGCTTAATTAATATATGGAACACTTACTAGGGGTCAAATCACTTTTTTCAGTGTATGTCTGGCCTCAGTCGGTAGGCCAGCATTTAACTTTCAAATATTCGCACAAAATCCATGTGAGATCTGTGATTGGCTCACATTTGCAAGGGAGCCCCGCCCCTTTAGACAGACTTAAAAACAAATAAAATACCACAGTTCTGCATTCAACGGAAGTCCTGCCTTGTGTCTATGTGAGTATTCATCTGAGTGGCAACAGAGTCTCTGGGCAATGAATGAGCCGAGAGGCGGGACTTCCGTTGAATTTGCGAGCTTACTGTGGTATTTTATTATTTTTAGTGAAAAATAACCGCGTTTATAGAGTTCTGAGGATACAAGTGGACAAAGCAGACTTGGATTACACTGGACGATGCGTTGGACGATGGTTTGAATGTTTGTCAACAGACGTTTTGTGGAGTTTTCCCATTGCTAATGGGTGACCCCATTTGCTTCCAGCAAAAAAGGAATTTGGATAATTTTTCAAAACTCTCCAGTGGCCATAAAGTTGCACCAGGTGAAGAACAATTTTGTCAGTTCAAGACATCTCATGGTGAATAATTGATATACAAATTATAGTTTTTGGGTGGAGTATCACTTTAATCTAGCTGATGAAATCATGCCCTTCGAGCGATAGCTAATGCCAATTACAGTGAAATATGTTATATAACTTGAGTATTATTTAATTTAGCCTTTAATATACTGGCGAATCCCACTGAAGTAAACAAAATGCAGTTATGGCCAATCATTATCCTGTTCAAAACCTAACAACTACTCCAAGAGTAAGCACAAGCAAGCCACAATCTAATTTTTAAGCTCATGTCAAATAACATTCACGAATGCCGTTGCTGGCCTGCGAGCTCATATTCGATTGGTGGTTCTCGCCAAAAGGTCATCCAATCAGCCAAGAGCAGAAAACGTGAATATTCATAAATTCACTTCATTGGTGACGTAAGGTCTAAACCAGGGGTCCCCAATCATCCCAGAAAGGGCCGGTGTGGGTACAGGCTTTCATTGCAACCAAGCAGCTACACACCTGATGTTACTAATCAAGGTTATTAGTAAAGAGTCCAGGGGATAATTAGTAGTATCAGGGTGTGTAATTGTTTGGTAGCAATGAAAGCCTGCACCCACACCGGCCCTTTCTGGGAAAGACTGGGGACCCCTGGGCTATACGCTGGCTATACGACTGAGGCCAGACTGATATCAGTCAGTGACCTTTGGGTCACTGCCAGCACTTGATAGGTTTGGATTCCAGGCTACAGAAGTACGCCTGATACAACTAGTCAACAGTGCTGGCAGAGATCAATTGATTATATTTGCTTTATCAGGATTGCTTCTGCTTGATTGGATTGAAAGTCTGCAGCCTCTTGGCCCTTTAACAGAGCAGCTTGACACCTCTGTCCTCCTGGGTTACATCACCAAGAGCAAACTTCTTCAAATCATCCCTTCCCATTCAATTCGGGCTCATTCGTAAAAGCTGCTGTTCTTAGAAGTTATGAACACACTATTTGCTGAAATTCAAAACATAAGGTAAATGTGGAATAGGAACACAAATCTTTGATATCAAAGCCTGAATTGATTTTTTTTTCTTCCTTTTTACTGTGGGAAAATTCATTATCAAAGTGACTTTTTCTGGATATTATATTGACCAACCAAGTATGAAATGGAGTGGGTTCCAAATAATAACACAACTCAGAGAATATGGAAGAGAGAACAGAGAATAAATCAGGCCTGGGTATGAGAAGCTATGAGAAGTTACAGTGACCTTACCTTATATTGGTACCCTCAGTAAATATGAGCAAAACCGGTCAAAAATTGATTCAAGCATAGTGTATGATTTTAGAATTAAGGGGCGAAAGGGTACAGCCCATGAGAGTCTCTGTCCCTTTCTCACTGACAGACTGACTGACTGACTGACAGATATACCATGTTAAAATGTGCATGCGCAGTGCTCTTACCTGTTTGTACCACTTGGGCGCTGTTTCACATTTGTGAACTGCATATGCTGCCTAAGATGGTAAGAACCGCCTTGACTGGTCTTTGTAAGTGTATGAGACTGCAAATGTTGGATTGGGAATTTAGGCAGAGTTTGCCTGCATTAACCAACCGTCTTTACCGGCTTAGGCTTGTAAAACCAGCCGACCAGAAAAAAAAAAAAAGAATTCAGTGTATAAAATGATAAATTGTATCTTAACAAGCCATGAGAATGTGTTCAGGTCATGATTTATGTAGCTCTTGCTAAGTAATGATAAAAAGTGAAACATAATTTGGAGGGAATGTCACTTCCAGAGCTTGATAGCTCATTAAAATGGTAGCCTATTAAAATTAGTTAACTGTTGGAATACGATCATATTATATTATATTATAGTTGGGAGATCATAAAGTAAGAGGAAAACAGTGAAATAAAAATGTAATATGATAAGTTGAGAAAATTCGCAAAGGACACTAATAACCTACCGCTTAATCAAGTGGGTAGGGAGACTCAGCTAGTAACTCACCAAATTTTTTTTAAACTAGCGAAATGATCGCATCAGGCAACTTTATATTTAGGGATAATGAAGCAAGTGGAAAACCTTTGCTGGCATTAAAGGATCCCAGACAACAAGACACTGTGATCTGGATCAGTGGAACAGAGGTGAATCTTCCCAGGAATGGCTGGTCTACTGAAATTCCTCCAAGAAAACAATGAAAATTTAACCAAGAGGTCACACAAAACCCAGATTTACATCTAAAGAATTGTAGGCCTCATTTGCCTCAGTTCTTGATTTCATCAGAAGAGACTGGGCACAAATGGCATCCATGGGAGAGCTGCAGGGCAAAAATCACTGCTGACCAAAAAGAACACAAAGGCTCGTCTCACATTTGCCAAAAAAATATCTTTACAACCCCAAGACTTTTGGGATGATGAAGAAAAAGGGGGTTGAGGGCTTTGGCATTCAGATATTATCAATTAATGAAGCTGATAATAATTTGAAGGTGCTCATTGGTTGAAAAAACAAGTCTTCAAGAAAGTAATGAGGCCAAGGCACTCTTCTTATAATAAAAAGCTTAAATCAAAAGGCTTGTTCATAATGGAACTTTTTTTTAAAAAAACATTGCCAACATGTTTCAGCCTAACACACAGGCCTTCATCAGGACTAGAGTATCAGACAATGTTACAAACAGTTATATAAAACAACGGCAATTAATCAGCTAATCACTTCCAGTTAGAGTAGGGGGAGTGATCTCTACCTTATAATGAATAATTGTGCCATTTAAAACATAAAATCATTAATATTGTCATTTCGAAACATGAAAAGTTCCATATTTCATCCATCTTTTATCTCGATCCTTTCAAGATTAGGCCAACCAACCAAAAAACCAACTTTTTAAAACAAGCAAATTGCTTTCTTAGTTAAACAGACTATATGATTATTGAATTAACAGGAATTAACTCAGCAGCCAAATATTAAATAAGTATGCATACCAAAAAATGGTGTGTCTGATGAAACTCTGTCAAGAACTGGGGGTCCAAGATATCTTGAGATTCCACACAACTCCTCTTCTCCAGACCGAACCCCTCCTAGTCCACCAGGTGCAGCAGCTTTCCCCCACGACGCTTAGAATCCAGCAGGGTGCATACCCAGTGAGTTGGGGCTCTGTCGACATTCAGGGCAGGTGGTGGGTCTGCGGGGTGGTAGTCTCTGCAAACGGCCCCGCAATCACCAGCCTGAGAAGTATGGATTGTTTTATAGATTATAGATTTTATAGATGATATATAAGGGTATCTAGCTGCCCCCAAGTTCGAGTCCATCTCCTCTAATATCAATCGAGTTGCCTACCCGGCATTTTCCTCTCCTCTCATCTCCTGGACGGTCCAGCCCGGCGGTGCAGGAACGAGCCCTTCCCAGACGTGGAAACGGGACGCACTCCCCTTAGCCACGGACGGATTCGTCACAGTATGGATGAGTGGGTACCTATGATTTTTACTGAGATTAAAACTGAAAGTAACTGTGTCCAACATCTGACTTTGCCAGCTGTATAAAACTGGCAATAGCATAATTTTAAAAAATTAAAGCATAAACCGATTATTTTTAACATGCGACGGAGCCCAGCCCACGCTCATCAGTCCCCATCCTTCACTATTATCAGGCTATATTGAATTTTTTTTTTTTTTTGCAACTGAAAAATCAGGAGTGTGTTGCTCAAATTACAGTTTCACCCCAATAATGCGAGAGTCACAGCGGATGTGGTCGTATTGTAGCAGGTCATCTAACTTCAGCTAAATGAAAGTAAACAAGCTGGAGCAGAATAAAAATAGGAAAAAGGCTGGATAGTGCTGTGGTACTCAGTGCAACTTCTCATGAAAAAATGACACAAGGAACAAAATATCAGAGTTTGCGAGAGACAGCACACACAAAGAACTCTGTCTTGTGAATGCTCACAGCGAAAGTGGAAGGCAAGACTGGCCTCAGCTTACTGTTTGCCAGGGTATGCGGGGAACAAGCCTGTCGGCTAGCTGTGACAGAGGCTCATTTGGACCTCCTTGGAATGAGCGTAAAAGATGATTCATAGGCAATATGTGACAGAGGTCAAGCTGTGTGAATCGACACAAGTTTGCACTGCTGGGACCAATGTCGGACTGACCTTTCGGCAAATATTTTGGAATCGCTGTGGGGATAGATATACCTTGTTGTTCCCCATTCTTTGAAAAGAAGAACAAGTTATATCTGACTTGTTAATTTGTAGATTATTGAATTGCCCCTGCAAAATATCTGCTGTGAGCATTTAAAATGGCCCCATAAAAATGGAGAGAAGCCACAGCTGAGGCAGTAGCTGCAGGTGAGAGACAGCTGGAATTGTACTGTCGGTAGTCGTGCTCGATGCTGTAAGGACAGATATCTCGATTCCAGCTCTCCTGCTGCCGTATAATTAAACTAACATTTTTCCAAGCAGTTATCTTCCTCAGCAGAATATCACAGATGGGTGGTATTGTGCCTGTGGTGTAAAATCGGTGATTCCAGCTGTTCAGAAAATGTTTCCCATGCTGTGTTATGGCTTCTCTTCTTCCTTGGTTGATACCCATTCAAACTTGTTGTCAACAACTCCACAGTGGGACACCCTTGCCGACTGCAGAGCACACAGCTTAGCATTGTACTTCATACATTTATTCATTTTCTGTTGATCGTAATGTGGTCGAGCCATTTGTCAAATAACAAGTCATAATGTATCACTCTCGTGTATAATGTGATGATTCATAAGATTTGAAAATGTATGACGTCCCGTCATCAGTTCTAGCAACGAAAATGCATTTCCCCTGTGACCTGTTGATGTTGCTCAGTAGATGTGCGGTCAACAGGTCACTTTGCTCGTCTTCATAGCTGCTGACTGTAATTAGCTCTGCAAATGAATCCCTCTGGTCCAGTCAATATTTTCCTCGTATTAATGAATTTCATTCAGGTTACTGTGCCATGCTCCTGAGACAGAGGGTTTTTCTCACCTGAAGAAGAGCAGATCTTCTGGTATCGAATTCCATAGTATCAGACTGTCTGGTTCTTGATGGAACATCTGAAGGCCTAAGGACAAACTGATTGTTATTTTGCTTGGTGGTATTAAAAAAATAGTAAAAAAAAAAAAATTCTGAAGTTGTAAAATAATCATGTCATAATACTGTAAGGCAATTGTAGAGACAAGACTGTTATGCCAGTTACAAAGTAAGGGACATTTAAAAAATTAACATAACATCCTGAGTTAATCTGACAGTTGTTGGCATCTGCATATTTTTCAGGGCTTTTGGGGGTTTTTGATTTATAAAACATAAAATTGAAGTCAATCCAGCTAACTGAATAAACTAACTGAAATTCATAAATGAATTTTGATTTGAATAGCTGGCTTGGCTGGAAAGAAAACTATTTATCAGACTCCCTCTGTGGAAGGGCATCGCACACTGTGGTAGCTTTTTCCATTACGGTGTCAATAGTGAGTGCATTTAAAATTCTTTTCTTTCATTTCAATACAAAGATAACAGCAGGGAGAATGACCTCCCCCATTGCAGCTTGAATTAATCAGCAGAGGGATAAAAAAGTTAGATCTGAATATCTGACAGAATGCTCCACTTCGGAGACAGAACGATGTACAAATCCCAATTCCGATGAAGCTGGGACATTGTGTAAAACGTGAATAAAAACAGAATACAATGATTTGCAAATCCTTTTCGACCTATATTCAACTGAGTATTCTACAAAGACAAGATATTTAATGTTCGAACTGTGAAGCTTTATTTATTTTTTGATAATAAAAAAATCATCATTTTGAATTTAATGCCTGTAACACGTTCCAAAAAATTTGAGACAGGGGCAACAAAAAACTGGGAAAGTTGAGGAATGAAAAACACCTGATTGGAACATTCCACAGGTGAACAGGTTAATTGGAAACAGGTGAGTGTCATGATTAGGTATAAAAGGAGCAAACCTGAAAGGCTCAGTCATTCACAAGCAAGGATGGGGCTGCGTGAGCAAACAGTCCAACAGTTTATGAACAATGTTTCTCAGCGTGCAATTGGATGGAATTTAGGATTTTATCATCTACAGTCCAAAATCCCATCAAAAGATTCAGAGAATCTGGAGAAATCTCTACATGCAAGCGACAAGGCCGAAAACCAATATTGAATGCTCGTGACCGTCGGTCCCTCAGGGGGCACTGCATTAAAAACCGACATCAATCTGTAAAGGATGTCACCATGTGGACTCAGGAACACTTCGGAAAACCATTGTCAGTTAATACAGTTCGTCGCTACATCTACAATTGCAGGTTAAACTCTACCATGCAAAGCAAAAGCCATATATCAACAACACCCAGAAACTCCACCGGCTTCTCTGGGCCCGAGCTCATCTGAGATGGACTGACGCAAAGTTGAAAAGTGTGCTGTGGTCGGACGAATCCACATTTCAAATAATTTTTGGAAATCGTGGATGTCATGTCCTCCGGGCTAAAGAGGAAAAGGACCATCCAGACTGTTATCAGCGCAAAGTTATAAAGCCAGCATCTGTGATGTTATGGGGATGTGTTGGCATAAATTAAATTCCAATGGATTAGTCTTACTATGACTGAAAAACATATTAATAAATGATTAAGAACAGGTCAGGATCTGCCTGAGTTTTAAGATTATTTTGCAACTTGTAACACTATTTGTAATCTTCAATGTGTTTTTTTTTTTTTCAAACTTGTTGAACAACATAGCCCTGTTCTGTCATTGTTTCCTCACTTTTGTTTGTTTTACTTTTCTTTTGTGTTTTCTGTCCTTCTGTCAGTTTCAGTGAATCAGTGATTGTCCTTCAGCTCTTGTTCCCACAGGTGTTTACTTCCCTATTCCTCTGCCCTTCTCACTCTGTCCCCTCATTGCTCCTGCTACCTTGTTTGTTGTCACAACCCTCTTTGCTCTCGCCAGCCTCCACTGCACCTGTCTCTCATTCCCGTTACCTCCTCGTCTCTTGAAGCCCTCCCTGTGTTCTCCGGTGCGCTGCGTGTTTGTCTCCGCTTCTTTTGTCCAAATTCATTGGGGCTTTTTGAGTATTTACAGCATTCCCAGTGCTTTGACTGCTTTTGTTCGCAGTTTTGAGTTCTTGCTCTCTTCTGGTTAGTATTTTTTTTTACCATTAGCTTTGTGCTGGGCTAGAATCTGGTTTATTCCTGTTTTTTGAGACTGATTCTTGTCTAGTGATTTTTGCACTGTATTCTTACCTCTGGTGCGCTTCTTGGACTGTTTCACCATGATTTTGGCTAATTAAATCATTTCCACTATTTCACGGCTGTCTGCGCTTGGATCCATTCACCTCCCAGACAGAGATGCGTGTTATAATAAAATGGATTATTTTATTGATTTAACAAATACGATTTTTTTTTTTCACCAAGAGTATCAGCCATCAGGCAATAAATTATTGTATTTACAGGCTATGAAACCGAGTGAATAATGAATCCTGGGTGACATTTGTTAGCTTGGACTAATGCTTTTAATGAAGAAACTCTAGTCATAACCCCACCCGGTAGAAAAGTCATTCAACACCACAGGGAATAAATTTGTTTGGTTTGATTATTCAATGTATTACAGCAGTGCATTTTTTCTGATATTTTGATCAGTTGTCATTTTGTGCCAATAAGTGTTGAATGACAACATTTTTGTTTGGAATTTGGAATGAAATCTGTTCATAGACTAATATTAAAAGGTATTTATTACAGAGACATATACTTATACAGTAAAACTGGTGAAAATTAACATTTTTTTTATGAGGTCTTAATTTTTCTTGGACAACCAAATGGCACATGAATAGAACATTACATCTATACAAAGGCATTCATTGCCACAATAATGTTCGATCAGAATGACTTAAATAATGGTCATTTAAGGAAGTTCCTCCTTGTCAAATGTCTTCAATTCCTAACTGTGTTTTTTTCCCCTCTGTTAGCGGCGTAAATCATTATTCCTGCAGCGTATACCGGGCAACGGCTGCAGGGCTGACGAGATGGGGCGAGCCAGGACCCCCTCTGCCCCCCCCCCCCCCCCCTGCTCTGTAAGGTGCAGCTGGCTGTGCTCCAGAGCCTGGGGAAAGCTTCTATTCATGCCCTAAAGTCTCCCACAGTCTGCTGCTTCCTGTATGCATAATGGCCCGAGCAGCACTGCCACGCTCGTCGTACAGTGATCAAGAAGCCACCATTTTTTCCGCTTTCTTATTTCTTCCTTTAAAAGGGATTGAACAGAGCCATGACAAAATCAGACGAAAAAAAAACAACTTCAGCAGTTCTTCTAGGTCTTACTCGTACAGTGCTGTGAAAAATAATGCCCCCCTCTCCGGATTTCTTCTATTTTTGCACGTTTTTCACGGCAGTGCACACTGATGTATTTTATTTTTAAATGAGTACAATGCCAAGTTCACAGAAATGTTCTGTTTTTATCAAACCAAAACATATATGGAGGTTCTGCATTGTTCTTTTCAAATGGCTCTGCTGCTGTTGATGTATACGTATGTAGTTTAAACAGAATTCTCAACACGTTTTTGTTTACCAATTAAATCAGCAAAGATGCACTTTAACATACTAATGGCTCTCTTGCTATCAAGTGAAGGTTACTGCCGCAAGCCCAGCCAGGGCAATTTAACCCAGAATCGTGGGTTAGAGTTGGATCCATTTTATAAGCTGGCAGGGCCACTGTGCTTTGCGCCGGTGGAGAGGCGATCTTGTAGTGATATCTGTTCGGATTCCACAGGAGTGGAGCTGAAGACTGGAAACTGGTTAATGGAGCCTGCAGAGGTGAGGCCATCAGAGGAGAGGGAAGTCGGGCTTGAGCATATGAATGAAACAATAGGGCTCACAGACTTCATATGAGTGTATGGTGACCAACACAATTCATGAGTAAAATTTGTAAAAAAACTGCGATGGTTTGTTAATGTGTGTTTTGAAGTATGTACTGGGTTTATGCATGGAGCACTTTTATGTTTTAAGTGTTACTAAATACCTGTTTAACATTGCTTGGTGGAAGGGTACAGTGCCTTTGGACTGGTACTCTGGGGTGATGGTGATTTGCAAACGGGGATGGGAGAGTATGTTCAAACTACACCAGAGGTGTTCCAGGCATATTCAACCGGGAGGAGGCCCTGAGGCAGGCCCCAGACACACTGGAGGAGCCTTACCCACCTGGCTGGGGAACATTTTGGGATCCCCAGGGAGAGGTGAAGGAAGTGGCTGGGGGGGTGGGGGGGCGCCTGAACTACTTTGCTGAGACTACTACTCCCGCAAACTAGCCCCGGATAGGCAGCTGAAAGTGGATTGATGGATGTTATTAAATATTAAAATCAAGTTCATACAGCAATGTTCAGTAATCATAAAATAAACATTCAATAATAAACAAAAAAGTACTGTCTCTTTATACAGATGTGACGAAACTTCACGACCATCGATCTAATATTCTGTTGGTCCTCAGCGTGCAGCCAAAACAGCTCCGCCAGCTGGACCTTTTCTAAGAGCATCACACTCCCTTCACCAACTTGCTTTCTTCCCATAGTGCATCCTGGTACTATATCTTCCCCTGATGAACTGCTCACATGTACAAGGCTGTCCACATGATGTTTTGTGGTTTGTCCCTCTGCAGACCACTGTTAGTTAGTACTCACCACTGCAGACCGCAGTGCTGCCAACGCTCCTATATTTTCCAGGAGTTTTAGAGGCATATTTATGTTCCTGTGGCATACTCAGCAATTATTCAATTAACGCATATTAAAGAGGTCCGCCCACAGAACTGAAGTCCTTGTGCGAGGAGGTTTATCAGACTCATGTGCGTTAAGGCGGATTTCATGACTAGTATTATGGAAACCGATTACTTCTCATTTTTTTCTTTACTCAGGGGATGGAAGCAATTAAAAATGTTTCACACGGTCTTGTATCATTTAAACAATTTAAACAATCATTAAACACATGCTTTGCTTCTAACCCCTGAGAAAAAGAAAACCGCGAGAAGACAGGGGTCATAATCAGTTTCCATATTACTAGTGGTGAAATCCACCGTAACACACGTGAAGCTGATAAATTAGTGCAAGCATTAGTGCTCTCGCAGATTATTGTTCAGTGATTTAGTCCAACACTACAGAAAGTAATTTGAAAAGGTTACTGGTGGTTCAGAATAAAGCAGCTTGTTTGGTTCTTCATTGCCCATATCGAACAAGACTAAGCACAATTAATAATCTATTTGTCTAATACAGGGTGATTAAAAAAAAGTATACCCAAATTAAATCAACATTTTTTATGTAAAAAACTTCATTTTTTTTAAATGTAATATGTCGTTGGAAAGGGCTGATTGAGCTCTTTCCAATGATGCCAAGAACATGCATTCATTTCCACGGTTGAATGAACAGCAATGCTTCTTTTGAAGGGCACCCAGATCCTTACTGTACCAAATGTAGTGTTCTTCATTACGAAGAATCGGGAAGAGAAATCAAACAAAAAGATTGATGAAGATTACTTATTTATTAAGTGAAATGTTCCCCAGTGTAAATTCATGGGCCTGGCCCCTCAACATGACCGCCCTCCCTATCAATGCATAGTAGGCATCGTCTGACCATGTCGCGGACAGCTCGTTGGATCATTTGGTGATCATGGTGCAAGTTATCAACTGCCTTTGCGATCTTCTGCCTTAAATCATCCAGATTTGCTGGAGGTGTGGTGAAAACCTTATCTTTCAGATAACCCCACTGGAATTCCCATATCTTACCCCCCTTCTTCCTGTCAATGACTCAATGATTGGTCAATGAGTTCTACTCAACCTGACGGAATAGGCAAAATTCTAAACAATGTGCAATCAAGCGGAACGAGCTTCCCACACAACAAAATCAAAAACATTTTTTGAGCTTTTAAGTTGAGGTATCATGGCTCAAAACCAATATCCCATTTTATGTACACCAAATATTTCAAAATTGTATGTGTTGCGTTGGAAGTTTTGGCCAGTATATATATAAGAGGTGCCTGCGGGGTATATTTTTAAAACTGCGAGTATTAGGTCACTTGTCATGTGAAATTCAATCTAGTTGCTTCGTGAGTAATGTTTGATGGCAAATTTGCCATGTTAAATGCAAAGAGTCTGGAGAATTTCGCTCATTTAAGGTGGCCTAAACACTGAACAAGGAAATGGCAAATCAGTGGCTAAGTGCAGCTCCCCTGGTAAATAGTTTCTAATCTCGGCAACCTAGCTAGCTATTGCTTTGATCTCATTCTTCACCCGGTTTTCCAAAACGCTGCAGTGTCTGTTATTGACTCCCTCCCTCCAAACGAGAGCTGTCATTGGTAACTCTGGCAGTGGAAGTGCTGTGACGTTACGGCCTATCGGGAACAAAGGTTTAAATTTTCCTTCCACGGAGGCGTTGTGTGACAGCAGGTTGCTGAAGTGATATGGTTGTGATTAGAGGGCAAATAGCTACTAGGGATAAAAGTGAGCTGCTCTGTAAAGCTGCAGCTCGGACAAGATGCTCTGTTTTCACTCCCGTACAGGCAGGGCTGCGTTTCCCGTAAGCGTAGCTGCTAATCAAGTTAACAACATACGTAATTTGCATACTGTCCATGTTTCGTCCATTCACAGCGAGAGGCTCCAACTATGTAAGTTAGCGCGTGTGCCGTCGAGAGACGCACCCCAGCTGCCATTGAGATTGTGGTTTGATATAATACTTCACATTAAGGCCAGAAAAACAGTGTTTGCAGAACCATAGCCTAGGAGTTCATTGTTACAGTGTTCTTTCAACCCATTCAACGACCTTCCATTTCCATCAAACCACCTTCTGTTTCTTAGAAATCACCTTTCGTTTCCAACAAATCTCCTTCCATTTCCAGTGTATTTAGAGGTATTTTTAGTGTGTGTGAGAGGTGGAAACAGGGACTGTGAGGTGAAAACAGCATCTGTGAGAGGTAAAAACTGTGAACATGAGAGGTAAAACATTGAATGTGAGAGGTAAAAACAGTGAAGTTTGAATTATGGCCTAAACGAGACCTCATGACAGTATCCCTCTTATTACAACTCTGGAGTGGAAGAGGTTAAGGTGATTGCAATGTGGAGTTCAAGCAATAATTTCTTTTTTCAGATGGAATAATTAATAGAATGCAACTGAAAATCTAACATCTTTACAATGCACATCCACACATTTATGCATCATGATACATTTTGCCATGATGCATGGTTACATTATCAATTGTTCTCATGCCAAAAGGCTGCCATACTTCAGAAAATTTAAAAATTCATTGGCAGCTCTGTTATCAGTGCATAGCGGCATTGAAATGAATTGACTGTCGCCATCTGGAATGTGATCTCTGTGCATGTTTGAATTAGGCTCTGGATAAGCGTGTTGGAGAGACGCGTAAGGAGAGGTGGAAATTGGGGCACCGTCACCGTGCATAATGCAGACTGCACCTCCCACAGTCGTGTGGGTCATTCAAGTTTTCAAGTTTAACTACTCGCTCCACACACACTCGACCCGAAAGACTTGAATAAATCTACATTATTTGATCTCATTTTCACAAATGCACATTTCAAATGTTCATCTACCGCTGTATTCTGCAATAATGTAAGTAATCGCTGAGCTATCGTCTGTGTGAAGGATTCTAAAGCTCCGTAGTTTAAACCTTGTGTTTTAGAAATATTTATAATATTCTGAAAAGCAAGTGTTTTTTCATATGCAATTTATATTTCAGTGATATTATCTGAACCACTTTGACTCCTGATGTGGAAGATGCATGGGAATATTTTCGCAAATCGTTTACATCCATTTGTAAGGAACCAGCCTCCATTAAAAAGAAAAGTGTTGGTGGCGGAGACAGTCAATGGTTTACTGAGGAACTCTTTAACCTCTTAAAGCAAAGAAACACTGCATGGGCTCAGGCTAGATCTTCGAACCCTGCTGCTGATTCGTCTGCCTTAAGAACCCTGAGAAGTAGATCTACTCTGCAAATGTGGAACTCTTAATCAAAATATGATTAGAATTCTGTGAGGAATAATCTGAATAATCCTGCAGAATTTCGGAAACAGGTCATATCTCGCTCAGCTGTCTCCTCAGGTATCCCTCAGCGCATTGTGACTGACTCTACAGAGATAAATGACTAAGATAATATCGTTCTGCAATTTAACAGGCATTTTATATCATCTGGATTTATTTTCAAATTTGCTAATCCTGAGCTAAGTGACAAATGCTTTGCCATCTGCCAGTGCAGATCCTATTGGAGTACCCTTAACCCTTACATCTATTTCCCTGGGAGAAAGTGCAAAAGCATTGTAAGCTCTCAACCGAAGCACATCCCCAGGTTCTGATAGCCTGCACCTTACCTCTTTAAGCTTGTGGCCGACTGCATTGCTGAGCCTGTTATATACTGTTTTAATCTGAATCTATTTGAGTCTATTCTAATCTGTGTCAAGTCAAACACCATTCCCATATATGGAAAATAACCCTTGTCCCACTTCCCTTAATGGTGGGAATCAATGGAATTTAAATAATTGTGTGTTTGCGGCAAGAAACACATCTTCATGTTCTTCTTAAGTCTGTTTATTTATGTATTCTTTTTTCATTTCCACACACTTTTTGTCCCATATCAAGTTCCCAATTGTTCGCGATAGAGACGCGGTTCAAACACCGAAACTTCCAGCCCAACTGTGTCTCTAGGCCTTGTACAAACGATTGCGTTGCTAATTTTCATTCTTGCACAATCCCTGTTTTTCATCCTTTTTTATTTGTCAATAATGTGGTGCAGTGTTTTGTTCTCGACTGCAATCACCGCGTCCATCAATCCCAGTTCCATTGATTCCCCACATGTGTGTCAGCAAAGAACTAATGGATCAGATAAAGTTTCATAATTATAAGCAGATCACTGATTTTTATTAAAAGTGAATTTGTATTCCTGCTACATTCACGCAGCTAATGTTAAGTTAATATTACATGAGTTTGCACGACTTCATAGGATAAGCAGCTTGCTAGGAACATTTGCGATGACAGTAGCAAGCAAGTTAGCTAGTTATTTTGTAATTTAGTTACAGTATGTTTGTTGTCATATTCATGCTATTAAAGTGGTCCTCACAGACACCGCACTCAGGAACATGGCCTGACTTTCACCCCTTTGGAAACTCTCATCTTAATTCTGAAAAAGAAATGCAGCAGGTCAGGGAGGGAAATCATGTTTGCTAGAGCACAGTGGTAGCGGTATAGAACTAGCTGACATGACATCCGCAAGATAACATTTCTATAGAAACAGCGAGTTCCGCCAATAAAAGATGTCTCTGTTGGGCCACCAGGTAGCTTGCTTGGTTACGGTGCCGCTTTATGGGGCAGTACTGATCACTACAACCTGGGTTTGAGCCCCAGTCATGCCAGTGCTGGAAGCGGCCGGTAGCATCCTCAGAGCAGCATATATTTGTGAAAAACACCGGGAGGGACTGATGGTTTGCGATAGTAGCATTATTAATTGCTCAAGCTTGCACATGTGCGGCTATCCTCCCCTCTCATTCTGAGCTTGTGAAGTTTCAAACTAGGGGCTGACAGGCGCGTGCTTCAGCAGAGGGCCACGAGCTGTCTCACTCCCCTGGGATGGCAACATGGGGTCCCATGCGAGAAAGCTTATGTACATAGTTTGCTAATTGTGCGTTCCAGATTCAGGTGGGATTGGAGATGCCAATTTTTTTTATTTTTTTATTTTTTCATTTATATAGAAATAAAATGATGCCTGTGTTTCACTTCAGGACTGAAGGTGGCAGGTCTCCATGACATTGCAATTATAACATGTTTTAATTATGTCCTGTCTTGGCCTGGTCTCCATCTAGAAAGTCTTTGAATCTCAGGGGTTCTTCGCGGTTCAATAAATCAATCAATTAATGAATGTGGATATATACGCATGCGCATGCAGGTACTAATGCACACACAATAATCTGGAAGAAAAAACATGGGCCAAAAAAAATCTAAAACCGATAACTTTAATGCAAAACATTTTTTTTCATTTACTTTTGTTTTTGGTTGGTATTGTTTCACTCTAAATGAAATTCTTTCCCATTGTGATTCCTTTTCATATTCTTTAAAAAATAAGATAACTATATGCAAGTAATAAAATGCCTCCCATTTTGAAAATAGTACCCAACTGCACTCATAAAGTTTAAATCATCAGAGGTGAACAGGTTCAGCTGAGCTGTAACTTTGTACAACATTTTGCAGTATTCAGCAAACAGGAAACAGAACTGAGTCAGCAAGTGCAATCCCTCTGTGACCAATGCGTTTGTCCTGAACCCTCCATAGTAACTTTGGAAAATATGCTTAATTGGAAATGTGATTTTCAGAGTCATGGTTGCTTACATTTTGCATAGCACTATCTGCACAATTTGTGGTTCTCTGCAAACAAGGACCATGGCAGGGACTTTAGTGGGCTGTGTAATTCAGTTTCATCAATGCAGTTTCCTATAACATTGCCAAACAAATACTTTAAAAAACAGCATTTGAAATTGCTGAAAAATGTTCTATATGTTAACCCCTTTAACTACAATTTTAAATTTTTCCCTTAAAGGACCAGTGTGCAATATTTGGCATGGTTTATTGGCAAAATCTGAATATACTACCCATTAATATGTTTATATGAGTCTATAATCGTTATAAAATAAAATTTATTTGGTTTTCGTCGCCTTATAATTATGCGTTTATATATACATGTAGCAAGGGCCTTGCTTTAGAGACGTCACCATCTTGCACCACCATGTTGGTATGGCAGCCCGACCGGACAATCCAGCCAGCTAGCGTGTATAAATCCCAGTCGTGGAAGACGCCATTTCCGTAAAAGTGTTTAATTCCTCGGAGGCCACCGTCTTTTTGCCGACGGAGGGGTGAGCGTGAGTGAGTGAGCGCTGCAGTCTAGAGTCTGAATGCTGGATGTCACTTTTTGCCCCCCATTTTACACAATGGTCCTTTAAGTTGCTTCAAAGTTAGAAAAAAAATCATCGTGTTGAACAATGTCACATGCATATTGTAAATATGCTGGTCCAGGGCTTCACTAAAGCCACATCACACTATATTGACAGAAATATTCAAACCCTGCGTCCCAGGTTTTTTTCTTTGTTGTTGTTTTTTTTTTTTTTTTAATGGCCACAGCTTTACATCAAATGGAAAATGGCTGGATATTCTACATCATTGCATACCCATTTCCTACCCATCTCAGCAAGAACTTAAAATTGGCCTGAAGTTGTTTGAACACAGCAGCTGAATATGATAATCGCATATACAATGCCATGAAAAAGTAGTTGCCCCCTTCCTGATTTCTTCTTTTTTTTTTTTTTGCATATAAGTCAGTCTTAAATATGTCAGATCATCACACAAATTTTAATATTAGACCAAGACAACCCGAATAAACACCAAATGCAGTTTTTATATGATGAGTTCATTTAGTAAGGGGAAAAAGCCATCAAAACCTCCCTGGCCCTTTGTGAAGTAGTAATTGCTCCCTAAATCCTAAGAACTGGTTGTGCCGCCCTCGGTTACAACAACTGCAATCAAACGTTTGCAATAACTGGCAATGAGTCTTTCACATCACTGTGGAAGAACTTTAGCCCACCCCTCTTTGCAGAATTATTTTAATTAAGCCACACGTCCCCGTCTGTCCGCGTGCAGAAAAACTTTAACCTTGCCCCGGCGAGCTTTGTTGTCTTTCTGACAACTCTTGTTTGAGATCTTTTAGCCTACTTCATTTTCTCAGACAGGATCTATTGAAGTGATTTCTTGATTCCACAGGTCTGGCACTAATCAGGCCTGGGCCAGGTAGGTTTGGATAGTTTTTCCCCTTAATAAATGAAATCATAATTTAAAAACTGCATTTTGTATTTTCTCAGGTTATCTTTTTCTTAAATTAAAATTTGTTTGATGATCTTAAATATTTAAGTGTGAAAAATATGCAATGAAGTAAGAAATCAGGAAGGGGGCAAATACTTTTTCATGGCACTGTATAAATCCTTAGGGTTTATCGGGTTCATTTTAGAGTCCAGTTGACACTAAATACCCACTTTCACCCATTACCTATTTTTCCTCTGCATACTGTGTTGTGCGCATGCATCATAAATCCTGCAGAAGCATTAACGTATACGCACTGTGATTAAGAATTGCCGGTATATCCCACGTACACGTATGTGAAACAACTCACTCACGACACTTCTCAGGCGCTTCTGACGACAGGTTTGGTTTCTGAAGCATGTTGGCTTTTAGAGATCACTGTACTGCAGCTTTCAGAGAGGGAATTCTGTGCTGCATGGTGAAGATCAGATCCCACACCACACTTTGATGCTGAAGTCAATAAATGTATTTTCTGATCAATCCAATGCTTATTAACAAGTCAAAAGCATCAGTATATAACAGAGAGTGAAAGTTAAAATAAAGTTTTGCTTACTGACATGTAAGGTATCAGCAAAGTACTTAACGGGGTTGAGAGGATAAAATGCAGTTTCGCTTACTAATGTGAAAAACGTCAGTAAAGTACTTCACAGGGTGTAGAGGTTAAAATGAAGTTTTGCTCACTAACGTGAAAAGCATCAGTAAAGTAGTTCACATTGTGCACAGGTTAAAATGAAGTTCTGACAGCTTGAACAGGTAGGCTGAATATTACCAAACAGAACAGTATCCTGCATATTCAGAAAATGACTCCTCTCAATTGGGGTAATATCAAATATGCATTATCATATTCTGCCAGGAAAGGCTTTGGTGATGCATTCATATTCCTTTTTACCCAAATTCATAATTCATTACACAATTATGACATGTTCGGTTGCCTCTGTACATATTGGTGGAGTCATCCTATGTGGTTTAGGGCTCAGACAGTTGCCTTAATTACCTCACTGTTCACAACAAATCAATCTGTATAAACCCTGACATTTATGAATTGAAATGTATTTGTAGATAATGAGTAATAAATACAATAGTTTTGTCATTTTTCAAATTCCTAATGATCTTTTAACTTGCTTAATTCCCCACCTCCCAAAAATTATGTTCCAACAAACACGCATGAGTGAAAGTAAGCATCACCTCCAATTTTCAAAACATTTCTGTGCTAATTAGTCCTTGGGATCTCACCCCAGCCAAGCAAACAGCATAGGAATCATTAACTGTAGTTTATGGCACCTAACAGACTCAACTGAGCAATAAAGTCAGGAGAGGAGGGGTCTTAAAGTACCCTTTAGGAAGAATTTCATAATTATGCCCAGTATTATGGAATATAATGAACTAATCTATTTATTCTAGCTTGTTGAGCATGCAATGCTGTCAAAACTGCACATCTCTACATATATCTGTAATGCGGACACTGTGCATCAATACATTTTTTTTTATCTTTTTTCAACAATAGTAAGCTGAGGTGTCATCCTAATGCAGACTGACCAAAGATGGACAAAGGCCAGTCCCACGGGATCTGTGAAATTCTTGCGATTGCTTGGTGGCTGCAGGAAAACAGTCACAATAAAATGAGACAATGATGTCATACTGTTTCCAGAGTAAGAAAACAATGTTCAAAATGGAGCAATCAGAGCTTTTGAGTATCTTAGGGATTTTATTTTTCCATACGGGTTTACTTTTACATATATTTATCTCTTGGAAACATTCGCCATGAGTAATATGAATGTCCACCATTTTAGCACTAGTATGAAAAAGCCCCCTTGAAACCCCCTCATGCCTGAGGTGATGCTGGCTCCTTCCTGTTAATAGAGCAGCAGGAGGTGGGTGGTCGTCGAGTTTCTGGGCCAGCCTGTGCTATCGTCAGGGAGGGTATATACAGGGCAGGCGATGATTGGAGATAATGATGGAGGGCAGTGAAGGGGAAGTCTGGAGGACAGCATCCACCATATTCAGGGCAGAGTGTGTATGTAGTCAAACATCACAGATGCAGAAATGAGCCGACTAAACATTTATTCATCACACTGAAACAGAAGTTGAGAACTTGAGCAGAGAGAAACAAGAGCCATCTGGCAATGGCGGATCCCCCCGGCTGTAGGTTGTGTGGACCAAAACCCCTGAAAGGCACAACTAGACCATAAGGAGAAGCTCTATACCAAATTTGGTGTTTGTAAGTGGTATAGTTTTTGAGTTCTGGTCCGGAAACGATTTTATCACAGACGGACGGACGGACGGACACACTGATCGCTATATCCCCCCGCATTATATGCCGGGGGGATAACAACTCCCATCTAGAGTCAGCCAAATGAGGAAGGGATTGCACATGTGACCTGCAGACAGGTGACAGCATTACGGCAGGCGACATTGCAGTATCTTAAGCATTTGCCCGCAGCCTGCCACAGGTTTTCTGTATGGATTTGATACATAAAAGGTTACTGTAGTGAAACATAACTTTGGAATCAACTTGATTTTGGCAAAATGATAGCATTTTTGTTTCATATTTTGGCTCAATGTTCATGTTGAATAAATCTGTTGACGTTATCCTTACAGGGTGGATCCGCCATGCAGTAAAGTTCCACAAGACGAGTTTGGCTTATGTAAATTTACACGAAACTGAGTGTGGGAGGCTACTCCGTAAAGTCCTGCTAGTGACAGTGAAGATCTACAAACTTATGAGGCAGTGGATCTGCAATCACGAGAAGGTACCTGTGAAGGACCTCTGTTTCCATCATACCAAAAAAACTTGTCAATAACATTTAATCATTTAGCTTCTGTTTTTTTCTTTTAAATATCGCAATATACCTCATTGATAATCTGGCGTATTGGCAGCAGATTACCGCACGCTGCACATTCTAACGTAAAGGTACATCATGATGCGTGGTTGACTTTTTTTCCCAACATGCAGGAAAATTCTTTTCCGCGCCTGCTTTCATCCATTAAGTTACGCAAGATCCTCAAT
The DNA here is from genome assembly GCA_029721435.1 of Gymnothorax reevesii. NCBI lineage: Eukaryota > Metazoa > Chordata > Actinopteri > Anguilliformes > Muraenidae > Gymnothorax > Gymnothorax reevesii. The sequence continues at coordinate 119,401,215 of CM056578.1, forward strand.
ATACCACAATCTCACAGGGACTTATGCAGCATTCTGCAAAAGCTGATCAACTGGTATACAGTAAGCTTCCGCAAGAACACAGAAATTCTGCAGTAAGTTTATGTAAGGCATTACGTTACTTTACGTGTATAACTTTACTGCATAGTGAATCCACCCTAAATGTCATATTTTTTCATCATCTTGATCATCAGTAAGTTTTTTTTCCTGTGCCCATCATGTTTTTTTTTAACTCTCAGGCTGAGAAAACATGTTTAAAAATCCTACTGTAAAATTGCATAATATTTCATTTAACCATGAGTGCCTTGAATGTTATTTGGGTAATGAAGTCCATGGTTATTGCACTGCAGAAATTTTACACCATTTTCACATGAGGGAGATGTTAGTTATTTCCTACTTAGTGCATTTATGTTCTTGAGGTACTTGTTCCGCACAATGCAAAAGCATGTTACGTGACTGTGTTGTACAATTCCCTGTTCACCTCATTCAGCTAGACTTTGTGCTGCTGCTTGACCTGACTTATTATGCTTAAATTAAACTTGCTGCTCGTTAAGCTGATCTGCAAGTCACGAACCCATCGCGGTTTATGCACAGTCCAAACATTTATTAATATATTCTTAAGATATTTTGGGCTGAGTCTAACGCTGATTTGATCATGCATTCTGCTAAATTATCGAAAAAGCAAGTGTTCAAAGTGCTATGTCCGTAAATATTTGGACTGTGACACAATTTCAATAGTTTTAGCTGTGTATACCATTACATTGGATTTAAAAAGAAACCAGAAACATCATTAAAGTGCTGACTTTCAGCACTTTAAGATGTTTAAAAAAAATACTGTATAAACCTCATTGGAATTACACCTAATTTAGGCAGAGTCCCCTCAAATTTAGCAGCCCAAAAGTAATTGGATGAATTTACATAATAAATTATTTCTTATGATTCTGCCTTGTTCTCTTTATGTTTTGCCATGTCGTGATCCATGCCATGTTTTATTTCTGTTTATTCCAGCATATCCTCCCACAGTCCATTCCCTCAGTCATATTCCAGTCCATGTTCTGTCTCATACCATGCATTGCACTTTCTCTCCCCTGTCTGGTCTTATGTCATGTGATCGCTCACTGCCCCAGTATTGTGTGCCACACTTTCGGGTGATTTCATGGTTTCTGGGATTTCAACCATTCCTTCCAATCTCATTTACTTCATTCACCTTGCAGTCCTATTTTACGAACAATACTAACAATTTGTTATTTTAAACTTACTAACCAAGACTAACATTGTTTATAGTACTAACTAACATTACTAATTGACAAACGAGCTCTCAGCACTCGCTCTGCTCTTGTCTCTCTCTCTCTCTCTCTCTCTCTCGACACTCATTCTCCATGTGACTGATTTCAGTAAATGTATATTATTTTTTTACCCTATTGGGAGATATCATATCAAAATGTTCCCAAACGGATGATGTCCTTCTTTTTGTTGGCTCCAGTGTTCTGCATGTAGCTCACCAGATAACGCAGAACACATCTTGAATTTCTCGCAGCTTTTTAAGTGAATCGAATCGCACGAGGCAATCACGTGATTTCAGAGAACCGGGGCCTCATTTGCCTTTGGTCACGTGATATTCTGCAAAACGATACAGGCCTCGAAACGGGCTTCATTTGGACACGCCCCCTTTGATCAATACAGACCTCGGGGCTTCAGTGTCGAACGCAACATCGGTATTCCTGAGTCCGTGTATTGAACCTGCTTTGTCTTTGCTGCCCTGTTTACGAACTGGAGCAGGTCTACTGGATTTTGTTCTTTGGATTCATCTCTGATATTCCTGTGCCTGTGTACTGAACCTGCTTTGCCCGACCCTGAGTTTTGTCTTTGCTGCCCTGTGTATGATTTGGATTTCGACTACTGGATTCTGATTTTGGATTGTGGACTCTGTACCGTTGCTTGCTGCCCTGCAGAGGTTTCCTCCCCAGATCCAATAAAAATCAAGTTTACTGGATATTTTTGGTCTCACTTCTGGTTCCTGAACATCGCCAGTAAACAGAAGGTAGCCCGTTTAGCTAGCAGCCATACATGCCCACGCATGACCACTATTCACTGATTACATGGTATGCTTTGGATCATAAGCAGCTCCTTCTATTTTTCATATATCTGGTATTAGTTGATCTTCATCACATCTGTCCTAAGGATATTGTTCTAGAACTATGCAGGTTTTTTTTTTTTTTAAAAGATGTTTGTTTGATCATTTTCCCATATTAACCAGCTTTCGTCTTGTGACAAACCTTCTGTATTTACTCTGGAGTTTTCTCACTTTAGCGCTGATACGGGTACCTCCTTCAGAGAGTTCTTGATTTGACTAACAGTTGTGAAGGGTGTTTTCTGAACCAGGGTATGGATATTTCTGTAATCCATCACAGTTGTACTTGGCGATCCTTCTGGCCTTTTTGTATTCCTGAAATCATTGTCAGTGAATGCAGTTTGTTGCTGAGTCCACAAATGCAAGTTTAAACACTACCATGCAAAGTCAAAACTACATTTAAACAAGATCCAGCAACCAGACTGCCCACGGCAAAGTGGAGAACTGTCCTGTGAGCCAACCAATCAAAATGTGAAATTAATTTTTGATATCATGGATGCCACATCCTCTAGACAAAAGAGGAGAGGGATCATTCAGTGTGTAATCAGGGTACAGTTAAAAAGCAGCACCCATGATAGTATTGGGGAGAATTAGAGCACACGGGCAACTTGCATCTGTGAAGATACCATTAATTCTGAATATACACAGGTTTTGAATTAACATATTCTGCAATCCAGATGCCTTTTTCTGGAAACGTCTTGTTTAGTCCAGCCAAACACCACATTCTGCACACAGAACAGAAACATGGCTTTGTTGTAAGAGTCTAGGTTCTAAACTGGCCTGCCTGCTGTCCAGACCTGTCACCCTCTGAAAATATTTAAGACAGATCAATATTAAAAAGATGCAGAACTTTCTTTACAAATCTCAAAAGTGAAATCCAAATAAGTATTACAACATAATATGGCAGTTTAAATTTTGTTGCCTTTTTTTCAATCAATGGGCTGTAAACAAAATATAAATATTTTAAAGGTATACTCAGTAGGATTTTCCTAAAAAAAAGAAAAAGTACTAGAAATTCACGCATAATTAGTCTCTCAATCATCACTTATGACCCATTAGAAGTGTGTGGCAGAGTCTGTGTCTGCAGAGACCCAGCCATCTGCCTGTATTTTGTCATTGTACTTTGTTAGGGATGTTTTAGAGCAGCGCCTTTAGGTCGGTGGATGTATAGCTCCCAGCCAATAACAGTAGATGAGTACTGTACTGCACTGCAGGGTTGTACTCATCTCATGTTGTTGAGCCGTGGAGGCGGGGCCAGCATTAAATTTTGTTTTTACAAACTGCAACCTTTAAAAAGGGAGGGACAGCTGATGACATACCCATGTTTGGAATGCACAGTAGCTAACGTAAGCCAAGTTTTACTATTAAATGCATCTATATTCTTCAAGATGATGTCAAATCAAAACAGACTTCATTATGATAAACTATGGAGCTACCTCCTCTGCAAATAAAGTCATTTAGATAATCGCGCTTCCCCGTCATAATTGGTCCGATGAGGTTGAACATACGGTCCAGTCCCTAGGTATTTGGTTCTATTGACTAAATTGACTAAATTACCTCTAAAATGATACTTCCAGCACAACATGTTGGAATTCAAATTCGAGAATGAAATATGAGCTCAAAGTGCAGACATTCTGCTTTAATGTAAGGGTATTTACACCCAAACAGGGCAAGAACGGTTTGAATTCATTTGAATCTAGCTCCCCTTGTAAGGGACCAAACTGGACAATTACACAGCTTTCTTGAGATATTGCTTTGAGCTGTTATTACAATAAGTAGCTCCCTTCAGATAGAATATTTTTCCAGAAGATAGTATGATTTACCCTCAAGACTGCAAGTAGCTTCACTGAAGGAGTTAAGTATTTTCCATCTGCATGCCTGAGGAAAATATGCATTGTTTGAATTGAGAAAAAAAATCATTTTAGATATTCCTTTTTATATGAAATGATAATAGATGTTGGCATAGCGATATCATTTCAAATTAGTATTTGATAGTGAGTTTTTGTGTCTTTATTAAGAGCAGCTAAATTCAGTATAAATAGCCTGCTAAGACTGTAATGAGAACAGTGACACAGGAAATAGTTTTTTTAGATGACCTGACTCCATCACCAGATTGCTGTCCTGTGTGAGAAGACAGGTTTCTTATGAGCATAATTTAGCATCTATCAAAAATGTCAGATCTAATGAGAACTGGCCTCTTTTCCATTTAGTCATAGAGTCAAATTGGCTTCTGGTGGACATTTTATGAATGCATCTCATTATGAATGGCCTCATCACTCAGTTATGCCAAACTGTTTTCGGGTTCAGAATCAAATTATTGCTCTTGCAACAGAAGTAAAAGAGATATGTCACTTCCTGTGACTGCGAATCACAACTGCTGGCACATTAACTGTCAAAATTGCTGCAAGTAATAATCTGAACTATTTAACATTCTACAATGTGCTCTTATGACTTTATATTCATTGTATAATTTCATTTACAGTGCCTTGAAAAAATATTGGCCCCCTTTTGAACAAAATGAATGAAACACAATGAAAAAAGTCTTCATTGCTAATCTTCCTGATCTTTCATTCTAAATATTCTCAAAACTCTGACCTTCAATTGAAGTAAAACAATTTGAGAGAAAGATGATAGTCTAACCATGGAAAAAAATTCTCAAAAAAATCTCAGAAATATGCATGTCAGAATTACTGGCACCCCTTCACTTAGTATGGCGAAGCCTCCCTTTGCCAAAATATCAGGTTTGATTTTTCTCCTAAAATGCATAGGATCTGAGACCAATCCTCCATACAGAATCTCTCTAGATTCTTCAGATTTTCAGGTTAACGCTCACGGACTCTCTCTCTTCAGCTCATCCCACAGGTATAATCATTTAATGGGGTCAGTGATGGTCATGACAAAACTTTCATATTATATGCCGGTATTTTATGCAGTCAATGATGCCATGTGTCCAAACCAGATGTCCAGGGAATTTGGAAGAAAAACAGCCCCACAACATCAAAGATCCACCTCCATTCCTCGCGGTATGTGTAAGGTGCTTTTCTGTAAAGCTCTCTCTCTGTTAAGCCAAACTCAGCTTTGATAGTTGTAGCCACAGAAGTGTTATTTTGGCCTCATCAAACCATAAGTCCCATTAAAAAGTCCCAGTAAAGTTTGGCTCTGTTTTTGCTTCAGTTTGTTGTTAATCAACAAAAAATACTTTCATCCTGCCATCACAAACTGCATGCTGGGATGTTGAAGGCCATCGACATGTTTCACACCGTCATTGCCTTCTCAGCTCTTTGCCTTTGTGATGAATGATGGAGGAAATTAGGCCTGTGTCACCTTAAATTTATACCCCACTGAAATAGGAAGCCATGGTTGACCCCTTCGAGTCCCTGTTCCTATCGGTGAACTTAGAAATGTAAATATGTCTGCAAATATACTGTATATATTAATCAAAGGATTTTGTCGGGGTGCCAATAATTATAGCACACATGTTTGGGTAGAAATGTATTTACTGGATGTGAGCATTGTTTTCCTTTTAATAATTTTACTTCAGTAAAAAGGTAAAAGTGAATATTTTGAGTGAAAAACCAAGGGGATAAAGACCAGACTTTTTTTTCACAGCCTGTTTTGCACATATTCACTAAGGGTACCAATAATTTTTGAGGGTGCAGCTTATGCTAAGAAATGACTCAGCTGAACAGACTTCACCTTGAACATCGCTGTGTTTGAAGATTACTAAAGCCCTTTTTGTCCCTGTGCAGATTACAGAAAGGTTCATTCCAGAGTCACGCTAGACTGTTGCCCTCTGCCACGCGTGGAAGGCAGAATCTGGAGCTGGACAAGTTCCCAAGCCTTATATTTTAAAGTGGCAGATACTTCTCTGTGCTCTTAAACCCTGATGGTTTATATCCCTACAGCGTAATGTACTTTGGCCTCAGGGACGCCCTGCTGTCCTCCAGTATTTCATTAATAAAGTCTTCTCAGGGCTGGAACATTGTGCTATGTAACGAACAGGGATCTCATTTATAATCAATGCAAACACACAGAAAGAGTTCAGAATGCGCATCTTCCCCTGCAACGTTTGCGATTTATTATATTAAACTTGACAGGAAGCTTAACTTGTATCTCTAGAAATTCTTGCCCACGCAGACAGAGCATTTCGGAGAAAGTGGGAATTTATAACACCCATAACACAGAGGTGAAATGTGACCAGACGACCCAAATAACAGACTTCAGCTGCCATTGCCCAAAGCTTATCTGTTTTTATCAATTTGATGGCGCCTATGATAAATAAAAGTCTTTGAAGACAAAGAGAATCAAAAATACCTTTTTAACCCTTTTAGATCACATTCCCAGTTACATTGTGCACCTTTTTAACAGCATATGTAAAAACATTTTATATTCTTTTATCAAAATCCAATCTTTATTTTTTCTTTCCTGGTAATACAAACTTTGACGTGTACTTACATAGGCCAGTATCAACCAAATCAACCAGTAACATTGTGACATCCACCCATCAACAGCTAAGCTTAACTAGAGTTATTAACACATAATATCGCCTGCTGCGATCATGAGATGAGAGATGCAGCCTTATTTCCAAAATGGGAGCACGGGCCTACACTGGCCAAGCAGCATGGGGTTAGTTTGTCAGGGTGCTGAGGTTGCACCACTTGTAGGTTTTGTGTTAGGCCTATATTAAAATATTCCAAAGTCAAATAGGCTTATGCCGTCGGAGGCGACGGCGGGGGGTATATCCCCGAACGCCCCCAATCCATTTATTCCCCAATCCTTGAATAGACCTTCATTTGAACTTAATTTCAGGTCAATCGGACAAATGGTTCTGAAGATATGGCCAAAATGGAAATTTTCCATCACAAAGCGCCACCTGGTGGCAAAATATTGAACCATACAGGTATGATGTCATCATGTGACACGTTGTGAGGTCATGACCTTGCAGTTGCTCATAGTTTCATGTCAATTGGACAAATAGATCCAAAGATATGGCAAAAATGGTGAATTTTATGTATCAAAGCTCCACCTTGTGTCAAAATTTTGAACCAAACAGGTATAATGTCACCGTGGGACACATCCTCAGGTCATGACCTTTCATTTGCACTTGATTTGAGGTCAATCGGACAAATATTTCCAGAGATATGATAAAAACAGTGATTTTTTTCAGTTTTTGGCCCCTGGTGGCCAATCTAGACATTGTAAATTGTCCAAAATCGAATCAGTTCTTCCTCTTTATGATACTTACTTATATGCAAAACATGAAATTTCTAATTGAAATATTACTGAAGTTATCGTGTTAACACGTAGTGCGGCGCTGGCGGTCGGACCAAAAACATAATATCCCCGAAACGATATAATTAGTCCGCAAGCTAGCGATATCATCGTACGGCAATGCGTCTCTGGGTGTTTGCCACCTCAAACTTCGCTCATTTTTCCCAAATAACAATTGTTATGGACCCAATGGCTTGAATTTATTCACTTTAAAGAAAATGATCTTTGACAGCTCCAGATTTTTCTTTTGTTACTACATGGATCATACGATGGACTTCTTCTCACTCACCCTGACTGATACTATAATCCTGTTGCGCCATTGCAGCCTCACCTTCTTAAAAAGTATGCTTGTCTTTTAGCTAACATTCAATTTCATGTAATATCCAATGCTTTTATTCTTATAGTGTATGCAATTGCTGTAGTTCTCTATGTTGTCATTGGCATATCCCCTTTTCTATGTTGAAATGTAATTCCTCCCAATGAATACCATGTTCCTATCATTTTACTGGGAAATATGCAACATACTGAAGCTAGATTCTACCTGAAAGCCATTTCAGCTTAAAGCTCTACTATGTTACAGCTCTGAATTCCTCGCGATAACAGCTGTAAATTTTGTTTCTTTGTTTTTAGTTATTATTTTACATTTTCTGCTGAAGAATTACTTTAATGTCTCTTGAGAGCATATTCTGTTTTTCTTGTGAGTATTTTTTGTTTTAAGATTTTCAGTTTTAGTTCTGCTTGCCCCTGATACACCTCGGTTTCCAAAAAAGTTGGGATGCTGAGTAGAATGTTCATTAAAAACTGAGTGCAGTAAATGCAAATCATTTATATTCTATATTTAACTGAAAGTAGTTCAAAGACAGCTTCAGATGTTGAAATAGGAAATTCATTCTATTTATTAATTTTAATATCTTCTCATTTTTAATTTGATGCCAGTAAAACATATCCAAAAAATTGAGATGGAGGTAACAAAAGATCATCATTTAAAGATTCAGAGAATATAGAAATTCTGTGTGCAAGGGTCAAGGTTGAAAACCAATATTGAATTTCTGTGATCTTTAGGCCCTCAGGCGGCACTCCATTAAAAGCAGACAGGATTCGGGGGTGACAATCCCTGCATAGGCTCAGGAACACTTCTAAACCACTGATAATAAACACAATTCATTGCTGCATTGCCAAGTTAAAGCTCTGCCATGATAAGGTAAAACCATTAATAACCACGTTGCAGAAGTGCAGTCTTCTTCTCTGGGCCCAAACTCAATTAAGATCAATTGAGCAAAAGTGGAAAGCTGTCCTGTGGTTTTACCAATCAAAATTAGAGTTTTTAAAAAAAATGTATTTAGTACTCCAGGCTAAAGTGGAGGAGGGCCATCCGGCTTGTTATGGGCCCACAGTTCAAAAGCCAACATCCATAATAGTATCACTGCAGTTGTCATGGGTAACTTGTGCATCTTTGAAGACTCAGTTAATGCTGAACGATATATACAGGTTTTGGAGTGAAACACACTGCCATCTAGATATATTTTTCAGGGAAAGCCTAGCTTATTTCATCAAGACAATGCCAAACACTGCACTCTGCGTGCATCATAACAACATGGCTCCATGCTTAAAGAGTCTGGGTGCTAAACTGGCTGTGTTGCCGTCCAAACCTGTCATCCATTGAAAAGATTTGGCGCATTATGAAATGTAAACTAGGACAAAGGAGGCCATGTAGTGTTGAGCAGCTGATTTCTTACATCAAGTCAGAGCAGGAAACCATTTTGCTTTCTGAACTACAGCAGCTGGTCTCCTCAGATTCTCAACATTTAAAGCACTGTTAGAAAAACAGATGATGCAACACAGTGGCAAATATGTCCCCATCTAACTATTTTGAAATGTGTTACTGGCTTCAAATTTACAATAAGCAGATATTTGTCCAAAAAAAAGACAATGAAATTTTATGTCTGTACTATTTTCATTTAAATACAGTGTTTAGATAATTTGCAAATCATTGGATTTTTGTTTTCATTCAAGCTTTTAACAGCAACACAGCATTTTTGGAAAAGGGGTTGTACTTTGGGGAGGCTCTGTGAACTGAGGGAATTTAAGGCTACATTTCTACATTCACTTAAAAATGGACCCTGAAAAGTTTATTTATTTATTATTTTGTCATTGTAATTGTTTTCACCCTAGGATCAGTGACATTAATAGAGGGACAGCTGAAAGTGTTAATATACATAGAATACTGTATTTGAACTGGTGTGAATAAATGTAGAGAGGATGTTCATTAGACTTTAAGTTTATTTGTCAGAAATGTGTTATAACCTGTGACCTTGCTAAAGCTCCTGTATACCTGTGGTATCACCTGCCACTCTCTGATTCATGAAACTTCATTCATAAAAAAGCATAGACACTCCCTCTCTGCAGCCAGGGGGTAATTACTGACTTCCATGGATTGCAAACAGTACAGAGTGATAACCTGAAGAGACAAAGCGGACAAATGACCCCCCTCCCCCTGTGGGCCAAAGTGAAACACGTCATTGGTCGCTGACTACTAATGTCACAGATACTGTTGTAGCGTCTGTCATGATTGGCTTAAATGAATGGTGTCACAGATGTACTTTTTTGTGAGGAGTGTCTTACAAAGACGGAGTAACTCAAAAGCCAATGCCAAGATACCCAGCCTGTTCCTCAATGCCTCTTTCACTTCAGTTTTTACAATGGTCTGTTTGGGAAAATTGGTCTGGTGCTGGTCAAGCTCTAGTACTTCCTGTTCTTTTGTGAGCTTCCCACAGGGGGAAAAAATGATGGAAGTTTCTTTGCTGTGTGGTGAATCACAGAGAGAGAAGCTGCAGTTAATATTTATCTGCATTAGCTGATGTTAAGTCTCCCCAGCCAGACTGAGATCACACAGACTTCCTAAGAAACGGCCTAAAGGAAAGGTTCCTCGGATGGAATAATTGAGATCATGTGCAAAATCAGTCTCACCTGCATGTAGGTGAACAACGGGCTCTTTAAATTGTATTAGATAATGGTGGCATCCCAGTCATTTTCAAGGCAACATGCAATGTGCAATAGTAGCGCCAATTTGATAAAAAGCTGCCAATGGTTATTCAAGCAATGACAAATATTAGCATTTTTGCCAGCTTGCTCAGTCACAGAGATATCTGCGTAAGCTGATTTATATTCAACTTGCTGACTGGTCATGTAACAAAAAATGCACACAGCAGTCAAAATTATAACCTACACAGATTATACTGTACATATGCATTTTAATAAATCCTGTCTTCAAAATAAGTCTTTGATCTTGAGAAGGATTCAGCTTCTCTAGTCCAATGCAAGCAGTCATCTTTCATTGTGAACAACAATGTCACTCATAGCGCAAGCAACCATGCGTACTGCTGAGGCACATAACTGCTATGGAGGAAAGGCATTACTGTGGAGGAAACTCCTCTGTGCAGAATAGTCATAATCCAGCCATACTGCAGGGTTTTTGAGAATGAACTGACATGCCACTGCATCTCAATTGGATTCAAGTCGGGACTTTGACTTAGCCACTCCAAAACCTTTATTTTATTTCTTTTGAGCCATTCAAAGGTAGACTTGAATGCTTCGGATTATTGTCCTGCTGCATAACCCAACTGCATTTGGGTCTTAAACTGATTGCCAGACATTCTCTTGCCAGACATTTTCTCGTCGAGAGCAGAATCCATGGTCCCATCAATTATGGCAAGTTGCTGAGGTCCTGCAGCAGTAAAGCAGCCCCAGACCATCACACTACCACCACCGTGTTCGACTGTTGGTATGATGCTCTTATCGTAGAATGCTGCATAAGCTTTACTTCAGATGTAACTGGACGCGTGTCTTCCAAAAAGTTTCACTTTTGACTGATCAGTTCATGGAATTCGAGCCTTGGTGGGACTGAAACGTTTTTTTCTTTAATTTCTTTTTGTGTGCTGGCATATTATCCTCTGGTCTTCTATTTTTCTGTGTGGGCTGTAATAAATTTGATCCGTTATGGGCCAGGCTTTTTTTTTTTTTGCAGTGTGGGGTTAGCATTATGCTTTAAAATGACTTATACCACCATAAAGGTTGACTCAGTTCTGCTGATTAGTAATATGTGATATATTATGTGTTTTAAACACCCTTGGTGATTGCTGGAAGATATTCCCTTTTAATATGGATGAGAACTGTGGGGCACATGCAGTATTTCCATAGCCACAGTTATCCTGGCTTTGATTAATAATAAAAGTCGGGAAATATATTTAAGTTCCCTGATAGCATGGCTGGGGAACACTGACAGTAGGCTGCAAATTACTGTCCTACATTTTTAATTATTGCATAGTAATAGTGCAGCTTACAGTTAATTTTAAAGTCCACAGAACTCTTGAGTGGGTAAAGCCTTTTTCATCATTATAAATAACACTGGTAATGAGAAAGCACTCGGGGAGCGCATCACTCCAGCAATGTATTTGTCTCTAAAAACTGAAAAAGGAGATTAGATTCCCTGATTGTGAATCCATCCCAAAATTTATTCAATTGTCCCTTGGACAATGAGCCTCACTTCCGGAAATATGCATTGGAATTGATTGAGAAATTTGAAAGATATTGTCTGAGACAACAAACAAACAGACGAACAATCTGACATGGACAAATACATAACCACCACCCAACTGTATTGATGGAGGTAATTAGCTACTTTGAGAGATAGTTCGGTTTGTTTGGTAGTAAGAGCACAGAATTATGTATTTATCACCATTTGCCCTTATGCAGGATCAGAAAGTAAATACCATAATCTGATGACTGTAAATAAAGGAAAGTATGGTAGGGATGGTGATTGTAGAGTAAAGAAAAACAAAACAATTATCACAGTGCAGCACACTGTCATGCAAGATATATCTAATACAAGCAGTATATCTCTATCTATGAGATTTATAGCCGCAGCATAAATTTGATACTGTTACTTAGCAGTACTAGCAAAACTACTGTAGCTGTGCAGTGTTTTCACTGCCTGATTGTGTGGATTTTGGCAGTGCAATACTTGTATTTACCCCTGTGCAGGTTGAGATAACGTTGGAGTTCCGTTTGGAGAACCTGATACGCTGAGACATAATGGCTGGAGGTCCCACTCCAGAAGATGCGGGTTTCCAGAGATGCCAGTGGAGTCACCAGGGCAGCTGTTTGAAAGATTCCCTTTTTTGGAGGATGCCAGGAATGTTGCGGCAGAGCATACAGAAAAATGTGATTCATAACTTTTCCTAAGAGTCTTCTGTTGGAGACGACCTCTTACCATCACAAAGCATCTCTGTCGACAGTTCCAAGATTATCTACCTTGGGTCAAAGGTCACTGTCTGACCTGCTTCTGCTACCCTATACCACTGCCAGCTTTATCTTCATTCACTGCATTTGTCTTTACCACTGCCAGCTGCCAGGGGTGTCTAATTCCAATCTGTGAGGGGCCAGTGTGGGTGTTGGTTTTCTTGCAGCCCAACACTAATACACCTGATTCTACTCAGGATCTTGATTGAACCCCTGACTTGTTAATTAGGTGAATCAAGTGTTGTAGCTTTGGGCTGAGATAAGAACCTTCACGTGTACCAGCCCTTGGCGGAGAGGAGTGGAGACCCTGTTACAAAACCCACCAAATTTTCAGAAGGAAAAAATAGTTGGGGCCTGAATTACTGATGCATTGGCCACATAAACTACTTAAAGTTATCAGGCGAACACTGTTCAAAAATTTTTTTTTTAAATTGGCAAATACAAACCAATGGAAAAAAAAAACAAACAAAAAAAAACATCAGCAATACAACCAGTGACCAGAAGTCAAAGCTCTCCAACAGGGACACACACTTTGTAAGAGTTTCTGCACCTTTGAAAATCACATTAGAATTGGTTCAATCCATTGCTGAACCCTTTTAAACAAATAACCACGTTGTGAGCTTCTCAGACCAGTTATTCTTATAGGAACAGAAGGAAACATCCATCGCACTGCCTGTTGCCAACTGTTGAGTATGGTGGTGCCTCTGTAATGCTTAAAGCAGCCGCTTCCTGGGGCTCCCTGGGTCTAATAATCACACTTCCTGGTCATATAATGGGCAAACATATGAAATCATTTGGCAAGAACAGTTGCACCTTCTGGTGCAAACACAGTTCTTATTGCCAAATAAACATTTCAGAATAACTTGAATGGTCCGTCACTTTAATTTTTCCATTCACATTATTACCCAATGTAGCAGATCTGCTACATTTTGGAAAGGTGGGCCAAAGGGTCGATTTTTTTTTTCCCACAATTTTTCCAAATATTGGCCCAGAATCAACATATTTGCCAAGGGAAATTATTTTTACGCAGTTGGAAAGGTATTTGGTTAACAGAGGGTTAATTTCAAGATTCATTTCATAATTTGTTTAGTAATGGTGTTTATTTCTTTTTAAATCTCCATTTATTTGAGAAATGTCAGCATGTCAACTTTTGACAGCACAGACAACTGATATTTTGATGTGTCATTGAAAGCTATTCTGCTGAAGTCTGACCCTATGACAGGCTGCATTGCAGTGGCCGTGCGAACCGGTTTTCCTGTGAAAAGTGTGTTTTTCATTCTTGGCAACAGAGTAGCAGGAGACAGAATCTTGGATAACCCTGAGATGACCCCAGTCTCTCAAATCAAATGCCCTGATGAACTAACATTGAAGTACCCTGGCATATCTCCTACTTCAGCTGTCATTTCGCCATGTCCAAACACCACTTGGGCTGTGAAACTACTACAAAAAAAAGAAACAAACAGCAAAACTGCAATATCCATTCTTTATGGCATCATACCAGGTAATCTGCAGTCTAATCACGTCTATAACCCCACAAATGATCACTTCCTACAACCTTGAGAACTGGAGAGCACATTCTCTGTGATTAAACCTGAGCATGAGGTTTGCAGAGCAGTTACTGTATGTTTAAAGTTCAGAATGGACTCTGAATATTAATTAATTCTGTATGAGCTCATGTGTAATGTCCAGTAATGCATCTCCCTTAGAACAATACTTTGGTTTGGGTCACTTGGTGCCATCAACAGAAAAAAGGAGAGAATGTACAAAGTTTGGAGGCTATTTTATCAACTGCTTTATATCAGAGATTTATCAATTGCCAGTAACTGTTTGCATCAAACACTAGCAGGCAACTGTATTTCTTACCTGTAAAATTGTCTGTTTGTTCTTCACATCAAACTAAATTTCAACCATCCTTTTGAAGGTAAAGTGGGTTTTCTAATTGTGGTCACCGTGAGAGGTAATTCCATCAGGAGGAAGCATTGCTCCAAGTCACACATGACGGGAATTTTGCATCTCTCCATTTGAGCAAACATGACAGCTATTTCCCATGAGTACCAGGGAAAAGTCTTAGTAGCAACAACACATGTCAGGTGACAGCTCATGAAAAGTTTCATCAGGGTGTGCTTATTGAATTGATATGATATGTTAAAGATAATCTCTTCTCCCTATTGCCTCTCGGCATACAAGGCTTTATCAAACACCTAAACCTGCATTAAGGGGCTTTAACGGGAGAACGTTTAGAATAATGGAATTAGCATACATACATAGTAATACTGTGCCACAGTATTTTCAACGCACCAAAAAAAACCTCCAAGAGAGTTGTTCTGCAAAGAGCACAGGCTTGCGAATGATTGGTTCATGTGCACAATAGACAGGTATGATCAATCAAAAAATGTAAATGAAATCAAATGGGCGAATGAGTTTCTCTTTGACATTCAATATTCAGTTTATAATCCATTTCATTTATATTATTAGAGCTACTAATTTGTTGACTATTTTACCAACCTATAAAATTACTACTCACTATTCCCAGCCATCTCCAACATGGTCATTTCTGTATCTCAATGAGCAAAGGTCCATATCCTTCCACATTCCCACATAGTGGAAACAAATCCAGCTCACACTGATGCACTGAAAACAAGCACTGAGGTTCGACACCAAAGAGAGACACCCCAACTGCGCTAAGCAGCCTCAATTAAATTGTTAGTTGGTATTTTATTTATCTAAGGGCGCTGTTTCTTGCCTTGACCCCTCCCACCTTTTAGACTTTTTTTAATTCTCTGGGACTTTCCATCTCAGACATGCCCAGGACATGTCCAAACCTAGCTCCAGTCTGGGCTTAACAAAAGAAAAGGTCAATACTGCCATCTAGTGGCTTCTATTCGCATTACAGCATTGATAGCCAAATTGTATTGATTTAATGGGAACTAAGACTTATAAGTTTATGTACAAATTGTTATTAATGCATCATCAAAATGAGCAAAATTTGAGTGCTTTAGTTTATGCTGCCGGGTAACTCCTGCAAAGGGTACATACAGCTGTGCTACTTCTTGTGCTTGTCCAGTCAATTCCTTCTCGTCAGTTTATTCCCTGATCCTGAAACATCAGCAGATGTAAATCAATCAAAGTTTGCCGGTAAGGGTGTGTTTACCCTGAATGCACACAGAGGCTGTCAGTTAGACTGGAATAGACAGCAAGGAGAGTACACCATATATAGGGGCTCCAGACCCTTCGTCTGAGCGGTCAGCATCTTACATGGAGGGAGGCCACAGCTGCAAGACCTTTTGTTCAGCCTTATACCCCTGTTCCTCAAATCACGGTCCTTGAGATCCGAGAACTGCTGGTTTTCCATCCTCCCTTTACCTGGGAGTCAGGTATAAAGACAGTCTGGCCAATCAGAGACACTAACTGTTCATTTACTTACCTGGGTTAAGAGAGAACCTGGACTGAATTTGTATTTGAGGTCCAGATTTGAGAATGCATGCCCTATACCAACTTCCTAAACCCTTCATTTACCTTAGGTCAACTTCCTATACCACCCTTTACCTTATGCCAACTTCCTATACCCTCCCTGTACCTTATGCCAACTTCCTATACCCGCCCTGTACCTTATGCCAATTTCTTATAACATCGCTTTACTTTCTGTCAACTTACTATACCCTCCCTTTACCTTATGTTAACTTTTTATACCCTCCCTTTACCTTATGCCAACTTCCTATACCCTCCTTTTACCTTATGTCAACTTCCTTGCCAACTTAATGATCTTGTGTTCACAGCACTTAACATATTTTTTTAAAAAAACTTAAATTTATTTTTAAATTCCCTCCACACAATGCAATTAAGGTTGCCGACAATTTTTTTGAAGTCATCGGTTTCTACAAAACATTTGAGTTCATTACACTATCAGGGTTTACTGTGTTGTTCTTATTTCTACCCGAGCCAGTCAAAAGTCTGTACATTCACTGACTGCACCATTTGGGCCGGCACAAAGAAGCTTAAGGCCGGGAAAATGAAAACATTAAAAGCGGACTCTTTAAACCCAGCTTACCTAGAAATGCCACAGGTAAAGCAAGTCCATGAAACAAAAAAAACCCAACAAAACACACAAAAAAAAACCAACCCCTTCAACTAACGACATATTAACCAATCCCTTCAACTAACAGCATTTTAGGCACATTTTTATGGCCCCGGCATACGGCATTTAGGCACATTTTTATGGCCCCGACATACGGCATTTAGGCACATTTTTATGGCCCCAGGTCAGTTTCATGTCTCAGCATATGTGTTGTCACCTTCAGCTCCATGTGATGGTGTGAGGTTGCCTTCAGGAACCGGTCGCGAGAATCCAGGAATGTAATGAAAGTGATTTTATTAAGCGAGAGGGTAAACCCATGCAGGGCCGAAGGCAACAGTACAAAGTCCGCAGCCAAAAAAAATCACAGTCCACAGGGCAGAATCTGAGTCGAAAAACCAGGGGAGCAATACAGAAATCGTAGTCGGGCAAAAAAATGCGTTTGTAAACAGATGCAGACAAAAGTACCAAATCAGAGCCAAAAATCAAAGTCGAGGACAGTCCAGTCAGAAGAGCAACAGAAGAGTACAAGGCAAAGACGAGCAGCACAGGTAAACTTAGAGAAACGTTCTGACAGGGAACTGTTGTGAGAAGACTGCTAATGTACACATACGGGAGGTCACATGTTAAACAGAAAACAGGTGTAGGAGATCAGACTAATTACAAAAGGAGCAAACATGAGGGAGAACCTAATCACATGAAATAGGCAAAAGCCAAAACGCGAACATGGATCACAAGACAGCCTATAGACAGACACACAGCTCCGGTTAGGGAGTTCTGACGTGCACAGATAGTGAGAGAAAGGACAGAGTGAGCAGGTGCGGAGGATCCACTGAAACGCAGCAAAGATTAGGTAAAGGCAAGAGGTGGAGACTAGAACAGGCCGAGTGCTGAGAGCTTGTTAATCAATTAGTAAGGTGCAGCTATACAATCCCTAGTGCTCATTAGTAAGTTAGTATTATATACAATGTTAGTCTAGATTAGTAGTTAGCAAATCAACAAGCTGTTAGTACTGTTTAGTAAAATAGCAAAGCAAGGTGAAGGAAGTAAACAAGATTGGAAGGAATGGTTGAAATCCAGAAACCATTAAATCACCAGAAAGAGTGGCACGCAATACTGGGGCTGTGAGCAGAAACAAGACAAGAGACCAGACAGGGGGAGACAATGTGCAATCCATGGGTGAAAGCAAAACATGGACCGGAATATTAACAGCAATATGGGTACTGGCAAAAACAAAAACATGGCAATAATGAAAACATGGTAAACTAAACTAAAACAAAACATGAACATAACCAAGCAACCAAATCACAATACACAATACGAGGCAAGGTCAGGCAATGCAGAGATCAGAAACCATATCAGACGGAACATGTAAAACATGGCAAACAGAGCAGAATCATAACAGATGGTGATTTACAAAACCTCCACAGTATCACTGAGTTCCATGTAATTCTGGTCCAATTTGATATCAGTGTGGACAGATGAACGTTTTGTGCCCAGACCAATTTGATACACATGCAAAATAGTTGCCCTCAAGAATGACTGGCCTTGGCTACATGCCAAGTACCTTTAGAGTGCTAAATGCAACTATTGTTTCTCAATGATGCAAGATATCAAATTCAAAGCTGTTGAAAACCTATCGTGGAAAATTGTGAACAAGTCATGATAGGTTTTCAACAGCACAAGATAATTAAATTAAGGTTTTGTTTAGTTTTTTTTAGTTTTTTTTTTAACTATTTCAGCGCTTTGAAGGTTTAATATATCACTGGCATTCAGCAGAGATGCTCTGTTGCAAATAGATTTTCATTTCATTTTATAATTCCCATTCAGCCACAATACCAAATAAATTGTGTGCCAGGCCAATTTTAACCGCAATTATGATGTCATAAAGCTGTAATAAAATTTTATATGTGGCATCTTGTCTTATTTGACGATATTAAAAAATAAAGATGGTAACACTCTCATAAATTCCATACAGTTTAATATAGCAAATGTTCTACAAGACAAGCTGGGCTCATCTGGGTTTGCTCCAAATAAATCACCCAAGGTTTAATTAAAAGTTGATATCATCCAGTTGTTCTCTTTCAGCAATGAATCAGCCATAGTCACATCCATTAATCAGTCCTTCAAAGACACTAATTTCCACATCCCATAGTCAAAAACATTGTAACAGTCACTCACATAACATAATTAACACCAACTTACATAGCCCTTTTTTCCAACATTAATCAATACATCTACATCAGTGGTTAAGATATATTGGACATTAGAGGGTAACTATCATAAAAATAGACCTTCCAACAAAATACTCACAAAAATGTTCTCAAGTGAAATTCAACATTTAAACTAAGAGGAATCAGAGTGTAAAGAAAATTAATCCACAAAGCCTCCCTTCTCAGGAAAATTACTGCCCCACTGATGATCAGCCTCCCTTCTCAGGAAAATTACTGCCCCACTGATGATCAGCCTCCCTTCTAAGTAACATTACTGCCCCCTGATGATCAGCCTCCCTTCTCAGTAACATTACTGCCCCCTGATGATCAGCACAGCAAAAGCCTCCCTTCTCAGGAAAATTACTGCCCCACTGATGATCAGCCTCCCTTCTTAGTAACATTACTGCCCCCTGATGATCAGCCTCCCTTGTCAGTAACATTACTGCCCCCTGATGATCAGCCTCCCTTCTCAGTAACATTACTGCTCCACTGATGATCAGCCTCCCTTCTCAGTAACATTACTGCTCCACTGATGATCAGCACAGCAAAAGCCTCCCTTCTCAGGAAAATTACGGCCCCACTGATGATCAGCCTCTCTTCTAAGTAACATTACTGCCCCCTGATGATCAGCCTCTCTTCTCAGTAACATTACTGCCCCCTGATGATCAGCACAGCAAAAGCCTCCCTTCTCAGGAAAATTACTGCCCCACTGATGATCAGCCTCCCTCCTTAGTAACATTACTGCCCCCTGATGATCAGCCTCCCTTGTCAGTAACATTACTGCTCCCTGATGATCAGCCTTCCTTCTCAGTAACATTACTGCTCCACTGATGATCAGCCTCCCTTCTCAGTAACATTACTGCTCCACTGATGATCAGCACAGCAAAAGCTTCCCTTCTCAGTAACATTTCAGCCCCCTGATGATCAGCCTCCCTTGTCAGTAACATTACTGCCCCCTGATGATCAGCCTCCCTTCTCAGTAACATTACTGCCCCCTGATGATCAGCCTCCCTTCTCAGTAACATTACTGCTCCACTGATGATCAGCCTCCCTTCTCAGTAACATTACTGCTCCACTGATGATCAGCCTCCCTTCTCAGTAACATTACTGCCCCTCTGATGATCAGCCTCCCTTCTCAGTAACATTACTGCCCCACTGATGATCAGCCTCCCTTCTCAGTATCATTACCGCCCCACTGATGATCAGCACAGCTAAGCTAAACCACTTAATGTTTCTAGCATTTTCAAAAATAAGCATCTGCTAATTAGCCAATTCTAAATGCTAATTCAGTGATGTGAATCCAAGCTAGGTTTCTGTCAATGATAATTAATTAATGCTTTGAAATGTGATGTCATTCATTTACTATAGTCTACGAAGCACAGCACACCAAATATTGGAGGGGTAGTCCTGCATTTAGCTGTGTGGAATATAGTGTAAAACACTTATTGGGCTGCATTTTTTTTTTTGCTATGTAGAACATCTCTAGCATGACTTTTGTCCAGTCGTCTCTCCATACACTCGCCTTTTCTTCATGTTCTGAGGACTTTACAGCGATTTCTGACTTTGAATGCAGGGCTTAATATGCTGTAACCAATATGTACAACACATTTTGCAGTTGTCTCACCAAGATTTCTTGCCTCTTTGATGGAGAGGAGTTTTTTTAGATTTACCTCCTCACTCACTTGCATTAAAAATGCCACAACTCAAACAAATATGAAGAAAGTGAATCAAATGCAAAGTTTTGAGCATACCACGATATTTATACGGTCAATACTAAAAGGAGAGGAGCTATTCTTTCGGACAGACAGTTTTTTGACCTCAATCATCAATGCACCACTTGACATTCTCCCATTGGCCCAGCCACCGAGTGGGGTGGGGCTGCTCTGGGGTAAACAAAGAATGAGTGGTTCTGGTGTGAGAGTAAGTACCTACAGTTTGTGAGCACAATTTTCAGCAGCCCGGCAAATAAAAAGACAGTAAATAAAATAAAAAATAGAAGACTGTCAAAAGACTTTTGGTAAAAATTTAATTGATCATTTTGAGGAATCAAATCATGAACACACGATACTGAATAAGTTCTTCGAAGTGTACAAATCGTATGTTCTTTCAATAGTCGTAGGCGCAAAGGAAATTTTGAAAATAGCGCTGTGTAACAGTCTGTCATTCTGATCAGACGAGTTCTTTGGTGTTACGAGGCTCCTTAATATATCCATCAATTTCTAAGCCTCTTACATACTTCTACTGCAAGGAAAGCTTGTGTTTCCCTCCGGTCAATGACAGGGAATCAACGGTATGAGGTCTCACCCAGCATGAAAAGTTGCATGCTGTACTGGGTGACAATTGGCTTAATCAGTCAGGTTAATTGTATTTTTCTACCTGAAGGAAACATCATTATTTGATTTTTTTTAAGCACAGTCATATTTTGTGTATTCTTACCCATATTTAAAGAGTTGTTGGCCAACACTGTCACCCCTTGATTGGTCCCACCTCCTGGCTGAAGACTTGCACTACATAATAAATCCAGAGGATTAGAAAATAAAAACATGAATGACCAAAGCTTTCTAAATGCTCGGAAAAACCCATGTTCCACCTGCAGCAGTGTCCTGAAATTTGCCTCCAAACCTGGCCTCACAAGAAGAATTCCCCAGCCACAGAATTTTTTGAGTCTCGGACTTAAAAACAGACATCCACGTTCTCCCTTTGAGAACACCACTTCCTGTGACAATGGCATAGAGTACTCAAACCTGCCATATTACTCAGCTGATTACTCAGTCTCTTCAACCGTGCTCTGCAGCTCACACAAGAAAATGACTGGGTAGAAAAGGTTCAAAATCTAATTGAGAGGTGTGCAGAAGCCTAATTTACAATGTATTTGACAAGCTTTCTCTCGTTGGTCAGCTGTGTTGAAATGTAATTTATATCTCAATTGCTGGCTTCGGCATCCTGCACGTAACCCTTTAAGTGCTTGACTTTCACTCACCCTATCCCTCCAAAAGTTTATTATTCGTTATGCCGTCGACAAATGACCTTCAGAGGGATTCCCAGGTACCTGTGATCAAAACGCATTGTGTGACGACAGGAGTGATTAGCACTTAAAGGGTTAATATGATGTTAGGAAGGGCTGGAGGCCATTAATTTAGACTTTAAAGGGCAAATACTGATTTGAATAATTGGCATAATAGTAATTTATTAACTACTTAAATAAACAATTAATAATATTCTTTCCGTCCATAATAAATAAGGTAAAAATATGAGCAAGACAGCGGATTGTTTTGCCAACAGTTCATTTTCCCTGTTTTAAAATAACATTAAGCTTTCTTGCTTGGTTTTTTTTTAGCATCACCCAGCAGTGCTGACCTCATTTCTTCCTCCTGTAATGAGAGCAAAAGCTAGTGAACACCCTGTAATGAGCGTATTAGTGGTCCTACTGAAGGTTGCCAGGGCCTGAAAATATTCTTTTAAATACACTTTTCCAAACTGGATGCCTCTGAGATCATACAGTCCTGTTGATCTCACCGCGGTGGGTCTATACATCCGTGTAAAATAATGAGGCAGGTAAAGCTTTTTGAATAGAGGAAAACTTATCTCAGAGAACTAAATCTGTTGTTAAAATCTTGTGTTTTATTTTTTAAAGAAACATGACAAAGTGCCTGGAGGACATTGCGAGATGTTCCTGCTTCATTTAATAAAATCATTTAGTGGATAATGCAAAGCTTAAATTAAATTTTCTTCGCTATGCGGCTCCATAATGAATCAAACCTAGAGGTAGACCCTCTTTTGAATGAAAATTAATGAGACACGTCTCCACCTTAAAAAATGTTGAGTGAATCAAGGTGATGTGACTGGAGGGAATTTAGTTTCTATTTTATTTGCGTTTCGCTCCTAAGCAACACCTGGCTGATAAACTTTATAGCTCATTAAAGCTGAAGAGCACCTGTAATTAGGGAAGCCAGCCGTTGAACCTGATCATGTATTTCAATCAAATTGGTCTGCCTTATATGAGATGAAGGGGTAAAATGCTTTAATACTGACCATATACATGATCGGATGTGCAGATGTATCCTGTGCAATGCAAGCAAACAAATCACAGGAACTAATGAATGCCTGCTAGCAGCTAGCTGTCAAATATGCTAATCAGTAAAATCCAAAGTGTGTCAGAGTGGTTTAGGAGTTTGGAGAAAGCGAGAGAGTAACTGCCTGTAAACCTACTTTTGTGTCTATTAAATAGGACAGAAAGCACACACACACACGCACAAACACTCTCTTGCGCGCGCACACGCACACACACACACACCCAAACAGATGTCTACGCACACATACACACACGCACGCACGCACACACAGACTCTCCCGCACAAACACACACACCCAAATACGTCCACACGCAGGCGCGTACACACACACACACGCACACACACACACTCACCTGCACACACACCCACACACACACACACACACACACACACACACACACACACACCACATAGGCATACATACACATTTGACTTGATTCTCTCATTGGTAAGAAGCCCATTGGCCATGCTTTTAAAATCCCTGAATGCTGCAACAATCCAGAGACAAATTTCTTTGTGAATAATGTTGCAAAATATTTTTGAATGCACAAAGCACACAGATATTACACAACAGTATAAAAGCAGATTTCATTCAGCAAATAAAGACATCTTCTCCAGGGTAGAACCTACATGTCAGACATGGTGCCAAAGGTGCAAAACTAGAGGGACCAGGAGTCGGGTATGAGTGGATAATGTTAGGATCAGTCCTCAGTTAAAGATAGTCTTACACTGATTACTCTAGACAGACAGAGCGCAGAGAACAGCTTTTGCAGCAAACTGACCAATTACTGACCACGAATCCCTTTGCATTCAGTGAATCATGATCCCAATCGCTTTAAATACAGACTTTATTTTCACAATGTCAACTCAAGGTCTCGTTCACATCAAATTATCAAAGCTATGCTGCTCACGGTCCATCCTTTCATTGGTCAACAAGAGAAACGCCTGCTGCTGTGAACATGCCATCGCACTAAGCTCCAATTTGAACTGAAACATGTCACACTCTTCAATTCCAGCGGCAGCAAGCATGGAAATGAATAAAGCATGATGTCATGTCCTCTTGTATTACTCTCATCTATTTGCCTAATAACCTCAGGGTTTGGACATCGTAAACGACCATACAAATACAACCATTACTATTTTCAGTGGTATTAGAGAGAAATGCCTTTATCACAAGGAAGACAGTCAAAGATTGGTTGGCTTGCAGGCATTTTCTTGCAGAGACAATCTCTGATTCACCTAAATACACAAGATTAATTGGATATTATTATTATTATTTATACTGGTTAGCTAAAAAGCCCAAATATTTTTTTCTTGTTTTTGTGTGACACTCCAACGGATGAAATGTATGGCTCAGGCAAGCAAATTGCAATGAAAAGTCCAAAAAATCTCTAACCAGTAGTTGGAATCATTTTGTTTTTTAATTTTACACATTGTCCATTTTTTTGTACATGAACCTCATCTAATTTCTGCAAATGATAGAAATTTGGAGTTACACATATGCACAAATGAATCTAATTTCTACATAGACACCAGTACATTTTCTGAAGTGACAGCAGAATAAGAATTTCTAAAGATATTTATACCTGCCATTAGCAAATATGAGCCTGGCTTTAGCAGGTATGAGCCTGACTCTAGCAGGTACACAGTAAAAATCCCAGTGTTAATTCAACCCCAATGGACTTTATTTGAGTCCAAGATAGATGGGTTGGTCCCATACAAACTCTATTGGAGATGAATTAGCACTGGGATTTTTGCTGTGTATGAGCCTGGCTTCAACAGGTATAAGGCTGGCTACAGCAGGTATGAGCCTGGCTTTTGCAAGTATGAGTCTGCCCTTATCAGGCGTGATCCTGACTTTAGCAAGTTTAAGCCTGGCTCTTGCAGATTTGAGCCTGGCTATAGCAGGTATGAGTCTGTTTTTAGCAGGTATGGCTTGAGCAGGTAGGGTCCTGCCTTTATCAGGTATGAGCCTGGCTCTAGCAGGTATAAATCCTGACTCTAGCAGATATGAGCCTGGCATTAGCAAGTATAAGACTGGCTTTTGAAGGTATGCGCCTGGCTTTAGCAGGTATGAGCCTGGGTCTAGCAGGTATGAGCCTGGCTTTAGCAAGTATAAGCCTGACTCAAGCCGGTTTGAGCCTGGCTCTAGCAGGTATAAGCCTGGCTTTAGCAGGTTTGAGCCTGACTTTAGCAAGTATAATCCTGGCCTTAGCAGGTAAGAGCCTGACATTGGCAGGTATGAGCCTGGCTTTAGCAGGTATGTGCCTGGCTTTAGCAGGTATGAGCCTGGCATTAGCAGGTTTCAGAATCAACTGGGAGAAGTGCCACTCATCAGGACTGCAGGCACTGGGAAGAGTTTCCCTGATAAATACAGTATATACTTGCTTATTGGAGTTTAGGTTTAAACACCAAATACACTAAGGAAGGGAAAAAATATGTCAAAAAATTAGAATCAATTGACAAAAGTAACAAAGACGGCCAGAGTACGGGGAGAGCGGATTACAAAAACACCATGAAAAACCATCTTTTTCTCTTTTTTCCCCCTTCTCACTTTTTTGGAAAAGGGATTTTACACATTTCATTCTTTTGTGCCTTTTCGTTCATTTCCTCTGCCAAAGAGGTTTTGTTTGTTAGGAAGTTTTCAGTGGGACGATGGAAACATTTTCATGACACTTTGTGGAAGGGAGCAGCATAAGCCAATTAGAGCCCATTAAATTCAGGAGTGAATCCAAATCACGGGTGGAAACACAAATTATTTTTCACTTTCATTAACATTGCAAGAATTTGGGGTGTTTGGCCTCGGCGGAGGTCTGATCTCTCCAAGTGCCCCGTTAGTCGTACAACAGTTTTATTACTGGCAGAGACTATCTGCACAAGTTAAAACTGGTTACACACACTGAGCTCTGTAACACACAACACCTTACAGACTGGCAATTCCAATGTAACTCAGGTCTTCTAATTCGGGGAATTGTAAAACTCTCAGTTTAAAGTAAGATCTTTCATCCTGGATCCAACAAGCACCAACATGCAATGATGTTTTAGTCGAAGCCGTTGCCACAAAACACAGGAAATTGCAAAGCAGTTTAGAAATGTCAATGCATTTTGTTTGTGATTCACACTTCAACCAGGGCGAAAATAACAGGGCTGTTTTTATACATAAATACAACTTCGGTTTTCTTCTATAAATCAAAGACAAACCATTAAAATTACCATATTGGGATACGGTTTCTTTGAAAGAAAGCCAGGCATTTGATAAAAGCTTAAAGAAATAATGAAGCATTAAATTGCTTTGTGCACTCAATGCATTGTTATGGAGTACCGCTCTTTTCTGTCAGTGCCTTGGGAATCATGAAACTCTGAAACGGTCTCTGTCAGACGATAATTTGAGTCAGCTCTTTATTTCAGTTTAATTACTAGTTGACACAAGGAAAATGCATCTTCATGCAAAGCTATGGTAAATAGCAGTGACTTTGTTTGAAGTGTAAATGCGAATTTGTGACTTCGAAGGCTGCATAATGTGATTTTACTGTGGGTCGGCGAAATTCAAAAAGATGGAGGATATTACCAACAAAATGACAGAGACAAGTAATTACAATTTCCTTTGCAATACTAATGGCTTCTTCTCCTCTAAATCATTTGTTTTTTTGTTTTGATTTGTTTATTGTTTTTTTTATTATTCTTTTATGTTCAGCTAAAAATACTGGAAGTGATTTTTATCAGCCTTCTAATGATTTCCTCACAAAACTCTGCTGCCAAGTTCCCTTCTCAGCTGCACTGCAGACATTTTCCTCAAGATCTGGGTTTGATAAACACGATTAATAAATAATCACTCCGGCTCATCTCCGTCTACACTTGGCAGGAAGCAAAAGATGGGGGATGCTGCAATTTTTCAGCATTTCTGTCAGACGCGTGGCCTCATTCAAAGGATACCGCTGGGTCAGAAGTGTCAGTTCCTGATACGAATATTTAATGTCGGGCCAGATTACATTCTGTACCTGCAGTAAGGGTACGCCAGCGACGCATTCCTGTAAAGCGATAATAATACTGAAGATGCTTTTTCTGCATCAACATTTCCCTTGCATCCACAGATGCATAAAAGCATTTTAAAATTACTTGAGCAGAATGTTTAAATTTATTGGGATATTTCGCAAGGAGGTTTAAGAATTCCACCAACAGTATAACAGCAAAGATAGGCTATTTATCACCAAATGATACACTGCCAGAACATCGTTAGTCAAAGGTTGATGATCAATTTGTAATCGTGTCATCAGATCTACAGCCATATTGTCTTGGACACTCGGGTGAAGCTGACCTGTCAACTGTTCATCACCTGGTGGTGAGTGGGATCAGATGGTGGGGAAGACTGCCAGACAGACCAGAGATGCCTAAACGTGTTGTAAGAGTTGACTGGGAACATTTAGTAAAGGACCCTGTCCAGACAATGTTCAAATCATTCCTCCGGAAGAGCTTTTCCCATATCCTGGGGGAGACTGGGGACACGGAGTCCAAGTGGACTCTGTTCAAAGTCTCTATTGTGGAAGCGGCTGCCACGAGCTGTGGCCTGAAGGTTGTCGGTGCCAGTCGTTGGGGCAACCCAAGAACCCCTTGGTGGACCATGGTGGTGAGGGAGGCCCTCAAGCTGAAGAAGGTGGTCTTTCGGTCCAGGTTGGCCCAGAGGACCCCCGACTCGGCAGATCGGTGTCAGCAGGCTAGCTAGACTTCAGCAGCGGTAGTTGTTGAAGCAAAAACTTGGGCTTGGGAGGAGTTCGGGGAGGTTATGGAACAGGACTTTCAGACGGCCTCAAAGAGGTTCAGGCAAATTGTCAAACGACTCAGAAAGGAGGGGCAGGGCTTCACCCAGGCTGTTTTCAGCAAGGATGGTGAGCTGCTGCCGTCAACTAAGGATATCGTCTAGCGGTGGAAGGAATGCATTGAGGGACTCCTGAGTCCGGCAGACACCCCCTCCATTGAGGAGGCAGGGACGGAGGACTCAAACGAGTCGTTGCACATTTCCCTGGTGGAAATAACTTAGGTGGTTTAAAACAAAAATGCAGTGGCAAGTCACCAGGGATACATGATATTCGTCCTGAGATGTTGAAGGCTCTGGATGTTGTTAGACTGTCATGGTTGACACAACTGTTCAACATCACGTGGATGTTGGGTATAGTACCCGTGGACTGGCAGACTGGAGTGCTGGTTCCCATTTTTAAAAAAGGGGACTGGATGGTGTGCTCCAATTATTGGGAGATCACACTGCTCAGCCTCCCAGGAAATGCCTATGCCAGGGTGCTGGAAAGGAGGCTCCGCCTGATTGTTGAACCTTGGATTCTGGAGGAGTAATGCGGGTTCCATTTCAGCCGTGCAACAGTGGACTAACTTGGTGGAGACATGGGAGTTTGTCCATCCAGTCTACATGTTTTGTGGACTCGGAGAAAGCTTATGACTATGTCCCTCAAGGTATCCTCTGGGGGGTGCTGTGGGAGTATGGGGCACCGTGAACATTAGTTCGAGCCATTCGATCTCTATACAAATAAAGCCGGAATTGTGTCTGCATTCACAGCATTAAGTCAGACTCATTTCCAGTTGGTGTTGGACTCCGCCACAGGTGTGCCTTTTCACCTATTCTGTTAATGGTTTTCATGGACAGGATATCAAGGTGCAGCCGAGGTTTGGAAGGTGTCAAGTTTCGTGGCCTGAGGATTTCGTCTCTTCCGTTTGCAGATGATGTGGTCCTGTTGGCATCATCACGCTGTGACCTCCAAAGCACACTGGAGCGGCTCACAGCTAAGTATGAAGCAGTCGTACTGTGGATCAGAACCTCCAACTCTGAGGCCATGATTCTCGCCTGGAAAAAGATGGACTGTCTCCTTCAAGACTAACATTCTGTTAATCAAATTCAGCTTCCTGTGTCGTCCTCATGCCCTTTCCCTCAGCTCTCTGTGCCGTCCTTATGCCCTTTCCCTCAGCTCTCTGTGCCGTCCTTATGCCCTTTCCCTCAGCTCTCTGTGCCGTCCTCATGCCCTTTCCCTAATCTCTCTGTGCCGTCCTCATGCCCTTTCACCAGCTCTCTGTGCTGTCCTCATGCCCTCTCCCTAATCTCTCTGTGCCGTCCTCATGCCCTTTCACCTGCTCTCTGTGCCGTCCTCATGCCCTTTCACCTGCTCTCTGTGCCGTCCTCATGCCCTTTCCCTCAGCTCTCTGTGCCGTCCTCATGCCCTTTCCCTCAGCTCTCTGTGCCGTCCTCATGCCCTTTCCCTCAGCTCTCTGTGCCGTCCTCATGCCCTTTCCCTCAGCTCTCTGTGCCGTCCTCATGCCCTTTCCCTCAGCTCTCTGTGCCGTCCTCATGCCCTTTCCCTCAGCTCTCTGTGCCGTCCTCATGCCCTTTCCCTCAGCTCTCTGTGCCGTCCTCATGCCCTTTCCCTCAGCTCTCTGTGCCGTCCTCATGCCCTTTCCCTCAGCTCTCTGTGCCGTCCTCATGCCCTTTCCCTCAGCTCTCTGTGCCGTCCTCATGCCCTTTCCCTCAGCTCTCAGTGCCGTCCTCATGCCCTTTCCCTAAGCTGTTTCTTCTTTGCTATTTAGTCCAAGTCTATTCATTCTCCTGTTTTTCTCTGTTTTAGTGTCAGTTTGTCACAGTTTGTTGTGCCATTACAGGCCTGTCTGATATGGCCAGCCAGCCTGTGTTGACCCAGTCTGTTTTCCCAGTTTCCCAGTTCTTGGATCCTTCCCGTATTATGCCCTTTTTGTTTTGTTTTTTTTTTTACTTTTTACTTGCCTCCTTGACTTTGATTTTGGGCTGATGTTGTTCTTTAATCTCAGTGTTTTTTGTTTTTTTATCTCTGCATGAGATTTTGACAAAGACCTTGGATTCTAATTCAATACTGCAATCAGCTCTCTCTGGGTTTGACTTTGCCTGATTTGGACTTAGCAAATAAATTTAAGTTTCTTTTCCAGCATGCTGTCTGTGCCTGTGTTCCTCAGCATTGACTGAGAAGGATTGTGGTCATTTTTTTCCAGATAATGTCAGACAATTTCAGAAAGATAAGTGACAGGCCAAATTTAAAGCTTGAAGTCATGATTATGAAGGTCCTCACAGCTGTGTTGTGTCTTCAATAACATTGGCAGATGATTTTCAATCATTAAAATGGCTTCAAAGTTTAATTAGGATTGATATTAGAAGGGAGATTTTGATGACACGTTTCATCTTGCAGGCTTACAAATTTTCATGTCTTGCATTATGTCGTGCTAAAATAGGGGAGGTGAACCTTGCTTTTTTAAGACTGGTCTCCACAGAACCATAATACCCAGCAGCCCATTTTGTCTCAGCCAAGCCAATCACCCAATGAGCCAAGATGTGCTGGAGACATAACAAGAGAGTTTGCAACATTAAGTAAGAAGCTATAATCCACTAATTGCGAAACGATGGCTTTTATATTTTCGCCACATCCTGTGGCGGGGGATAGAGATGACGGTTCAAATCACTGATTTGAGGAGAATGGAACGAAATTAAATGCCACCTAACTGCAGAACAATGAAAAAAATTCACAACTCTGATTGAGCTGCTAAGACAGCAGACAGTCGAGCACTGAGAGTGTGCCAGCTGGAAGGCCTACAAACTGAGTCTGTGAACTTTGCTACAAATACAGATATTTTATGATTCAAATAACCTCTTCATGTACTATGTTCTGTCACCTCCTTGATTTTATAGATAAAGTCAACTTAACTATGTGATATGCAATTAAAATTGTATTCAGTAGACTGGAAAATGGCAAATATGTACATTTTCCAAATTATTCTACATTGTATTATTCTTTGAATATGTTTCTAATACAGTGGTTATTTTCAGCAGATGCCTGAGGAAGGAATAATAAGGATCTGACAGCACAGTGCATGAATCGCATTTAATTAAACTGAATAAATGACTTTGTGATTAGATGTGCGAATGAAAGAGAGGCTGACATTTCCTTTTCACAACATTACTTTGAGCCACTGAGATGCTTGTGATAGCTTCATGTTTGCAAAGTACGAAAAATGAGAGGAAAAGTACAGATAAAATTGGAGCGTCAATTGAATGGGGAAGTAAAAATGTAAAACACAGGCCTGCGTCACTCGCTGAAAGATTTTAATGCCAAATTGATTCTAAATTGATTCCTAACACATTTCCTTAATTGTAGTAATTTGTCTTATGAAATTTTTTGCAACTGCAAAGAAATGTAGGAGACAGCGAACATCAGTGTGGCTGAGTCAACATTGAGAAAGTGAGATTTCCATTAAAGCTCACACTAAAGTGCCATTTCACTCAAAAAGACAGACCAGTTTTTACGAAAATGACAAAAGCAGCAGAGTAATGGCACTAAACACTGATCTAGAAAATTTTATTTGGAGAAATTAAGAGATAGGAAGGGGTGACTGAAGGGACCAACAATTTTACACTATGCATCACATTCATTTACGAAGTATTTCTTAATTAACAAGTGCAGAAGCGAGCAGAGCTCACATACCCCCGCTTTATTTTTGAATGAATCCGGATGCACAGACACACCGACAGACGGACGGACGTGCAGAGCGCTATATACCCCTGACTACATCGTAGCGGGGGTATAATAATAATTAATTTATTCATTCATTCATTCAATGGTTATCTTTTTATTTTTTTAGTTACAATTTCAACAGACACATCTAACAGTCAACTAGTGTTTTTGGCTGATTCTGGCTGGACATCAACAAAGCAGTGGCCAGCCTTATTAAAAGTCTGTGATGGAGTGAGTGATTGGTTAGCTGTGAGTAATCAAGTTACCCCATTGTTCTGCCAAGAGTTGAAGTTGATTGTTGCTCTTTCAAAATTAATGTCCCTGAATACTGTTGTGTTCCAGGGTTCTGGCCTTTGGCCAGAACAGTATTATTCATGGTTTTAACAGTTTCATGTTTCATAGTTCATAGTTCATGTTCAGGTTCACAGTCACAGTTTTAACAGTTTCTTGTATCAGGTTCTTGCATTTCATTATTCATGTTCCTTGTCCATGTTTTTGTTTTTGCCAGGTCTGCCATGCCACTCCACCGCTTGTCTGCGTTCCGCCCCGTGCCTTCGTTGTTGCACATTTCAGAGCTCTGGGTTGGCTTTGGTATTTCCCTCTTCCTTCTGTGCTGTGCTGATTCGGGGCTCTCTAAGCTTAATTGGCAATTAACTGTTTTTAAGTTACTAACATTTACTAACACTCACTGGGTTGGTGTAATTCTTAGATAGGCACATTACTAATATTACTAATTTAGACAGGGAGTTTATTGTCATGATTCCTGCTTTGCTATTTCAAGATCTTGCTGTGCTTTTCTGTTCTTAACATTCATGCTTGCTTCCAAACTGCATACTTAATTGGTACTTAAGCTGAGCTCATTCTCTTAATGAGCAGGTCATGTCATCCAATGTTGTCCATGTCTTGATCTTGCCATGCCTCTTGTTTCTCTCTCTCTCCAGGTGTTACCCCTCATGTCATGATTTCCAAGCCTTTATCTGGATGCGGTGGAAGTTGGCTGGTAGACAGTGTCTCGTTGCTTGTGCAAGTTTAGCCAAGTTCTTGTTATCATAGTTCCCTAGCATTTCTAGTCTCAAGTCTTGTCCCAGCCTCTTGTTTTGTGTATATATATTTAGTCTTGTTATTTACTTTTCTTGAGCATCTTGTCTGGAGTTTCCAGTGCCTTTTGTTTTTTGCCTTTTTGCATTTATTGTTTATAGCTCTGTGTAGCTTCCTTAGTTTGTTTTTTGCAACCCTTTGGGCCAAGTTTTTTGTTGGCCCTCGTGCCTGTTTTATTTTGGTTTATCAATAAATCCTCATTCCCTTTTCCTGCATCTGGTGTCACTGATTCCATATCAAATACAGAGTTCTGCCATATAGTGTTTTCAACGTGTCTTGCTGTTTCAAACATATCGCTTCTATTCTTGTCCTTCAGTGACTGGATAAATTTATGCAAATGAAAGCAAACCCGAAGATTATAGCTATCATAAAAATGCTGTGAATCTAAAGGTTTCATAAAACAATATAAACATTACTGCTTGCATTGGAGACAAAAAGAGGACCTGTATCCGAAGAGATCAAATGGTACATGAGTTCATGGATTTCTCACGTGTCCATAATGTTTACGGAAATATTACAGGGGGGTCAGATCTGTTACAAAAGCTTATATATGATATTGAACGGACTTGATTACTGTAACATTTCCCATGGAACACCAGATTCTTGTATCACAAAGATTGCAGATCTGGAAAAATGGCATCATCAAATTCTCAGGCAATACAGTGGGAGATAGAAAGAAATGTGGTAATATTATTTTCTCTCATCTGTAATACTAGAACTGTAGGCCCTAATCTGAAAGGATCTAAGCTCTGATATTGATCCTCATGCTACAGGTTACCATGTTTCCTGATTTGTCTGAGATGATAACATTCTTTATCTGCAGCCAATTCAGTTAGAATGTAAGGTGAGGTATTGGCTGTAATTGGGCATATGCTTCTATGTTATTGTTATTGGAAATAAATACCTCAAGTACCCAGATTCATATTTTACAAAGATTACCGTTGACATAAAGCTTTCTTTTAGTGTTGTAATGTTTTAACAGGTGTTTGAGGACGTAATGAAATTTTGCTGTATTTGATGAAGGTTTGCCAAAGTAATCGTGAGCCGATGAGGTGAAATCACTTATACACACTCTTCACAAAAGGAGGGGATATTGGAATTTTTAATGGTCAATAACAAAATAATGATTGTGTTTTGCATAAAATAACTGACTGCAATGAAGATAACATAAACTGTTCTACAAAACAGAGCGTGAAAACAGAGCCAATGATGCGCACATGCAGCACATGGAAATCCTGAACTCGTGGTCAGGGTATATATTCAAATTTCACACTTTCAAGACAGGTTATGTACTTCCTTGTGATTGAGACTTCTTTCGTTCTGATAGCTACTGACTGTAATGCTTTGTTGATTTTGTTTGTCTGAGACATCCTTTGATTGCTTTTTCGCAATGCGACATTTTTCGCAAAAATCTCCAACATTCTGAATGTCTAAGAGCAATCTGTATGCTTGAAACTGGCAGCCGTCAGTCTGAGGAGACAATTTCTTCAGTGTTTCCCAGTCTGTGATTAGCAGATTATGGAGCAGGTGTCAGTAAACCCATAATGTTGATTATAAACGCCCTTCAGGGCCTCCATGGTCAACAACAAGAGCCCAAGACAGTTGATTTGTAACCAGGCTCTGACAAATCGCACTCAAATAGCAAATTAGATTGCTGCAAACCTACAACAGGCTACTGGTGTCAGAGTGACAAGTCAGAAGATTAGAAGTCATCTACACAATGCCCATCTTCATGCTAGATGGCCTCATATGGTGTCTTCATTGACCATCTGCTACATTGCCAATAAACTCAAATAGTGTACACAACGCAGGAACTGGGGAAATCGTCAGTTGTCACGTGTAATGTTCTCAGATGAGTCTCGGTACACTTTCAGCTTCCTCAATCAGCGTAGTCGCATCTGGCAACGTCATAACGAATGCCATGCAATGTTAACCTGAGGCAGCATGGCAGATTTGGTGGTGGGTTTGTAATGGTGTGATGGAATCACTATGACTAACCAAACCTCAATCCATATCGTGCAAAGAAGAGTAACTGGCCAGTGCTATCAGGACAACATAGTGACACTCTGTTGTCCCTTTTGAATGAGGTGAGGGGCGGTGTTTTTGTCTTTCAGGATGACAATGCCCATGCTTACTGTGCAAGAATAATCAATAACCACCTTCAACAGCACAATAATCTTTGCTCCTGCGGGACTAGGCATTTCTGAGGTGCTGCTTTTGCTCAGAATTATGATCACAATCACCTGCTGACATGCGCTGTTTCAAATCACAACATTATTCAATTTTTTTACTTCAACATTAGTCTGGTATTTCCCCTGTCCCAACCTTTTTTGAAAGTGTTGCAAGCCAGGATGGCAGTGTAGGTACCAACAGTCAGCTGACATTTCCCACACAACAGTGACTCTCAAAGAATGGGCAGCTCATCTGATGACGTCGCCTGCGTTAACAATGCATTGTTGTTGCACAGGAAAGGTGTCAAGATTCCCTGCCCCCAGTCAGGTGATTAGAGAGCATCCAATGTCCATATCTCTCTTTGCCCACTCCTTTGGCCCCTCTCATTTGGCCCCTTGCTCTCGGCCCCACTCTTTTCCTTAAGCACTGAATTGCACTACAAAGCAGTTCCACGCAGCCAATCTCCACCGCTGTAGAACTCTGCTTAAACTCAGGACTGCACGTCTCTCTTGTTTGACTAGCAATAGCTTACGCCTGGTGATGCTTCTAGTTAATCACGGAAAACAATCAGTTCGTAGAAACAATCCCCGATAAAAAAGGACATTACATTTGTTGACTAATACTGCAGAATGTTATCGCAACTCCACGAGTACATGGGCTCTCAAATCTACGTTTCTCCGAGTATCTCCGCAGGACATACATGCTCAGACTATATAGTTCAACTGAAAAGTAACCGGTTTCACAAAGACCTTTCAAAAAAATTAACGATGCGAGGACAAAGCGATTGCGACCAAGCATCTTTCGTGAAGTGAGAGATTTACAAAAGCCTTTGCTATCTGCAAGAGCGTCACTATTAGCGAAGTTGCAATTCCTGTGTAGCCTCATGTTCCTACAATTTTCGAGCCTAATCTCATCCTGAGACATCATACATTGACGCTACCTGACCAAGCATCAATAAACGACACAAGAGGCTGCTTTTGGCATCCTTATATGATGACAGTGAGATGAAACGCTCAGGAACCAGAGCAGTGCAATAGATGAGAATTTATTAAGCGAGGGGGGAAACCTCCCACAGGGCAGAAGGCAAAGGTACAAAAATCCACAATCCAAAAATCACAATCCAGTTGGGCAAAACCCGAGTCGAAAAAACCAGGGCAGCAATCACAGTACTCGTGGTCAGACAGAAAAGGGTTCAAAAACACAGATGCAACAGAAATCCAAAACAGAGCCAAAAATCGTAATTAGGGACGGTCCAGTCAGAATAGAATCACTGAGAGTACAAGGCGAAGACAAGCATGGCACAAACAAACTGAGAGAAATGTTCTGACAAAAAAATGCTGTGAGAAGACCCCTAGTATACACATATGGGTAGTCACATGCTAAACAGAACACAGGTGCAGGTAGTCAAAACTGATTACAAAAGAGCAAACATGAGGGAGAACCTAATCACGTGAAATAGGCAAAAAGCCAAAATGCGGACAGGGATCACAAGACAACCTATAGACAGAAGTACGGCTCCGGTTAAGGAGTTCTGACGTGCATAGATAATGAGAGAAAGGACAGCGTGAGCAGGTGTAGAGAATCCACAGAAACGCTGCTGAGGAGATTAAGTAACGACAAGAGGCGGAGACCAGAACAGGGCGAGTGCTGAGAGCTTGTTAATCAATTAGTACGGTGCAGCTATACAATCCCAAGTGCTCGTTAGTAAGTTAGTATTATATATGATGTTAGTCTGGGTTAGTAGTTTTGACAAAACCACAAACTTTTAGTACTGGTTAGTAATATAGCAAAGCAAGGTGAAGGACGTAAACGAGATTGGAGGGAATGGTTGAAATCCAGAAACCATTAAATCGCCCAAAAGACTGGCACGCAACACCGGGGCTGTGAGCAATAACCAGACAAGAGACCAGACAGGGGGAGACAAAGAGCAATGCTTGGCAAAAACAAAAACATGGACCAGAATGATAACGGTAATGTGGGAAAAGGAAAAATACAAAACATGGCAAAACTAAACTAGACAAAACAAGAACATAATCAGGCAACCAAATCACAATACACGATTCAAGGCATGGTCAGGCAAGGCAAAGATCAAAATCCAAACAAGACAGAATCCTCAGCATGGCAGACAGAGCCGAATCACAACACAAAGCATAGAAAGGACCCCCCTAACCCCTAACTCTTAACCCGAACCCTAGCCCTAACTGTCAAAAAAAGATGTCAAAAGCTACCTTTTGCCTCGTGTTTCGACGCTTGGTCAGGTTGTCTTACTACACGACGAGACGGAATGAGAATGTGTTGTCACATCATGCCCATGTAATGTGTTCATTTAAGTGATGCAGATAATGTACCTGCAACAGGCCAACACATCTTGGTTCAGTCTGAGCACTGATGGGGCCGTGGTCGCTTTTATGATGGCGAAAAATTTGTCAAAATTGATTAATTTGAGCACATGATCGCTAATCCCTTGTCTATTAATCACATGGTACATTTTGGGACAAATTCATCTGTCTTCATTTTGTGATGGTGTCTTTCTACCAATAAGGGTGCCATCAGTACTTTCAGTAATGTTTGGTATTCGCCGACGCCGTTCATTGAAATACCCCTTTTTTCTTTCTTGTTGGCAATCATGTCTGTGTGAAAACTTGGAGAAAAGATGTGCCTATTTCCAGATCATCCTTAATAAGTTCAACCGATTCAAGGATGACATATCTTGGTAAACGAAATTGTTTTAGAAGCTTTGTGTCATTCAGAGACTGTATCGGGTTGATGCCATCGAGGATAACGTAAAGAACAGCAGCAGAGGAGGTTGCAAAATGGAGAGGAAACAGACTGATGCAAAACAACTAGAAGAGAAACATTAAAAAAGAAGAGAGGTCTTCAGGAGTTGCATGCAATTCAGCAAATAATCTTAAAGCTTTCCTTTCAGTTAATGATTGCAACGTTTGACGCTGTTCGGAGACAAAGACGGAGCCTGCTGCAAATGCACGCAGCGGCAGCAAAGCAGCTAGGTCAGAACTCAGATGGCTAAGGCGCCGAGCTGTTCCCATCCCATATTTTGTGCATGAACTCTTAATCCCATAAGGTAAAAACCACCTCAGGCGAGCATATAAACTTTTACAGAACATGGAGGAAGTTTATTTGCATCTTGCCATTTCCATCTGCTTTTTCCACTGCAAATTTTCAAAATGAGCATAAGAAGAGTGAGATGGAAATGTGACGACTGGTCTCTCTTAAAATGTCTGATAACTCTCGACTGGCTCCTATTTACTTGACCTAATTAGTCGAGGAAACAAACACCAGTGTTGGGCAGGCACACTCAGAGCCACGCTGCAGTAATTAATTTGTAAGAATTAACTTATGATACCCAAATACCCACAAAGCAGAGATTCTCCTCAAGCAACCTTTCTTACGGAGCTGTGATGAGTCAGCACACATCTACACCACCCAGTCCGCAAATGGCCATTTTTTTTGTTTTTACCTTTCTGGAGGAAGAGGAGCTTTTGGTCCTCAGCCAGAATAAAAACCCCACAAGGAGGTAAAGTAAGAGAAACTGAGGGAAAATAGAGCTCACTAGAGCTGTAAAGTGTAATTAATCCCTCCATCAGAGCACCCTCAACTGAGAGGTCCAAAAGTTTGTGCTTTGTACCTTCCAATGCGGCAGACAAATTAAACACCAAAGTCCACCAAGTTCTTCAGATGGATTAAACTTAGAGCACTGTTTGTCAAGGAAAAGGCTGCGCCCCTATTTTAATGCGTAAGATGATGTTGGTGACACTGTGCCCAGGGGTACGTATCCACCAGCCACATCCAGCCCCTCAGCACAAAACACTTTCCCTCTGGTTATGTGAGAGGACTTAGTGAGCTCTGAACCTGCAGACCTACTGCTCTAGCAGGCAGTGGCTGAACTAACCTCATCCTCTTACAGAGCTGCGGTAATTAATCTGATAAACAACATTCAATTTAATTCTTGCTTGAACTCTGATCCAGCAGCAAGATTTCAGTGTGACATAAAGAAACTTGAATGATGGACTCTCTCAACATCTCTTGTCCACAGTGAACAGGGTTTGACTCAAACATCCTCTATGTCCACTGTTCCATAATGCGCTCAAAATACACAGAGGTCACCGGGAACCCAATTCTGGATTCCCAGTCGTTGCGTTTTGTGGACCCCCGATGGAACCAATTTCATAATTTTTGGACTGGCTCATAAAAAAACCGTGTGTCGGACCTGCCTTCTTATCTTAAGGGCGGATCATGCTTTCTTAACAGATTATAATCCTTGGAGTGTCGCTGAAAATGATTTATTGTACTACACGATATAAACGGTATCATTGTCGGCGTCCCTCATAAGAAGGTCTCGTCAGCCGCGGGCTTTTATCTGGAAGCCAAGACACATCCCACGGACTGCCACTTAAAACTTTTTTGTGTTGTTTTGACAATTAATTATTTCAGACTTGAAAACAAGTTTTACAATCAAATTAAAGTTACTGCCGTGGGAATCCCCAATTTGCCGATAATAACATAACTTGGTTTATCGGGAAATTTGGACAGAGCTTAATTTATGATGACAATCCCTTCGTGGCCCATAGGACATGCTCATTTTGATACAATGGCTGCGACGCTATTCAGCAACTGCTCATTTGTTATCTTCTGACTACAACCAATTACAATTCCACAAGAATTTGGCAGAGAATTCTTATCTTTTCTTGACATACTCTTCGGTCATTCCACAGGCATGCGTACTAAAGTTTAGCAGAGGACTGTTACTAAAAATTTGTTATGTTCAAATAGCTTTGATCCCACCCATCTCAAACAAAATCTGCTGTACGGCCAGTTTCCAAGGTCAAACACATTTGAAGTACAAAGAATGAGTTTGAAAAACACACTGACACTGTGTTTAATCACTGTCCAGGGAAGGGCCATCACAGTCCTACATGTTACCATTATATCACAAGAGCAGGACAAGCTGAAAAAAAACAGGGCGATAATCGGATAAACTTAAAATTGTAACTGTTATTGATTTCTCCCCTATCTGCGCTGAACTACAAAATGAAAACACTGTGATATAAAATCCAGTGACCCAAATATGATTGGCCATAAGTTTTAAATTTTTATTTTGATTTTAAAAGAGTGGGTAACCTTCAGGATAGGCTAGGTGTGCAGATACACACAGGCAGACAGCACACAAGGGGCTTGGAGTGTATTACAGCATAATTATTTTAAGTAGAAATTGCATCAGGAACTGCCAGAAATCAATTTCAGATGAGCATATTATAATATATGCATTTTATTTTTGTACTATACAGCAATACACACACATGCATTCACTCATTTAATTTTTTAAGCATTTAAAAACATGTTTCTCAACAAAAACAAAAGGCAGGACGAGTATGAGGCCCTTTCGTAATGAAACAAAAATGCTCCTAACCTAAGGTAATGTTGGGTTTGTTCTCCTGTTGTATTAGAGAGTGTTGGTGGTGCTGAAACCAAAGTTCACGAGGGTGTCATTCCTCTGCTGTGGACGTCTCTGGAAAATAACCCTTGGCATTTAGTTGAAAAATATCCTGCGTGATGAAATGGACTGTAAAAATGCAGGTAGCCGGACCAGCCGTGAAGGATCACACACAGATTTATCAGATGGCCGAGTCTTGTCATTTTTCGCAGAAAGTTTCTGCAACTGATGCATGTGAATTATTAACTTTAGGCCAAAGAAAGTCTTGAATGATCACAGGTAAATGGAATGATGTAGCCAGAGTATCATCATGCCAACATTATCAGAGTTGTGTAAGAGCGATGAGCTTGGGCTACCATAACAACCAAATCACAAAAGCCAGAGTGACCTCCATCAGTTAAACAGCATTGAACATAAAAATTTGACTCCTCATTACAGGGAGGGGGGGTTGAGTCAGTCTTTGAGGTGCCCACCGGATGGAGAGGAGAATTGTCTTCCTCAGCATGGACTGGTAATAGTGCTTGTAAGTCAGTGGAAGTTTGTGCAACTGCAGGAGAATAGTCTACACGCAGTTCACAGAGATATTTAAAGGATATGTCACATCAGTATGAACAGCATATGCATGACATTAGAAGGCACTCATTGTTTTCAGAGTCAGAGGCTGGTCTTGATGTTGTGAGGAACTTCAGTAACAGGGCAGCAAACTTGTGCTATAATTGCTCTCCCCCGAATCGGTGTGCCCTCGACATTTCTCATTGTTTACCCAGGAAATGTCCTCATCGGCAAGTTCAGGAACTTAAAGGATTAAATCCAGGTAGTATTTGTTGAAGACGTAATACATTTTTTTTCTGCAGAAAACCTTGTTGTTTGTAGATTTAAAGCGACCTTCAGCTGATGAGATTCCTTTGTTCCTCCAGCACTGTGATGCAGTGGAGCTGTGAAGCACGAAAACCATTTACCACCACAACTAAACCCCACCCCCCCGCCACCCTCCCTCTCCCCCCCTCACTCTGCCCCTTCTTTTGGTAATAACAAAAAATAAAATGAGTATGGCAAAAATGATTTTTTTGTTTGTATTATTAAAAAGAAACAGTAATCAATGACGCACTTGTTTAGCCTGTAACAGCTCAGTTGACAACCACTTTCTGTTGGCTAAAAAATTACTTTAGAGGCAGCCTCAAAGTTTCAACTTTAGAATAAGCTAAATAGCAAAAGAGGACAAACTCTGAAATAATTTTCTATATGTGCTAGGGAAGAGTTGGAGTGCTTACAAAGCAGGTGTACAGGTGCTTAGCAGGTGACTTTAGCAGGTGGATATAAAAGGCACAGTTGTGCCTTTGAGTGGTACGCACTGATCTCTGTGAAACACTGTGCGATTCAATAATCCATCAGTTTTAAACAATATCAAAATATCAGGCTCTTCTGTGCATAATATCTCTGCATAAAGGATGAGGTTTATAATCAATATTAGGTGTCCCTGATCATTGATGGCACTGCACTGAAAATTGACAAACAAACCACAATTTCAATGAAGTTGGAATTTTGCGTAAAACGTGAATGAAAACTGAACACAATGATTTGCTAATACTTTTAGACCTACTAAATTCAACTGAGTACGCTACGAAGACAAGATATTTAATGTTCAAACTGGCAAACTTTATTGGATTTTTTTTTGGGAATATTCACTCATTTTGAATTTGTTGCCTACAACACGTTCCACAAAAGCTGGGACAGAGACAACAAAAAACTAGGAAAGTAGAGGAATGCTCAAGAAACACCTAATTGAAACAATCCACAGGTGAACAGGTTAATTGGAAACAGGTGAGTGTCATGATTAGGTATTAAAGGAGCATCCCAGAAGGGTTCAGTGATTCACAAGCAAGGATGGGCTGAGGTTCACCACTTTGTGAGTAACTGCATGAGCAAATAGTTCAACAGTCTATGAACAAAGTTTCTCAACGTGCAATTGCAAGGAATTTAGGGATTTCATTGTCTACAGTCTATAATATCATCAAAGGATTCAGAGAATCCAGAGAAATCTCTACACATAAGCGGCCAGGCCGAAAAGCAACGATGAATGCCTGTGACCCTCGGTCCCCCAGGGAGCACTGCATTAAAAACCGACATCATTCTGTAAAGGATATTACCATGTGGGCTCAGGAACACTATGGAGAACCATTGTCAGTTAACAGTTTGTCGCTACATCTGCAATTTGTGATGACCAGTCCAGAGACTGATCGCAACATGAAATGGGATGACAACATGGTTGGATTTAATTTCAAAAAGCACTTTATCTGTACAAACAGTTGACCCAAAACAAGCAGAGCTGGCCAGGACAATGAGTGGCTGCTGGAGAACAGGCTGGCAGCTGAGACTCCTTTTTGCACAACACCAAACTCCTTTTGTAGGGTATTACCAGATGCCACCTATCCTGCAATTAAACACTTAAGACACAGAGAAAAGTTCTCCTGCCACTAGGGGCAGCATAAATGTACTGGGTCATATCACCCCCTCCCTTAAATGGTGACTCCAGTCACCAAAAATTGACCCAATGGGACCAAAGAGGGACACAGGGTGGCTCCCAGGCAGACAGGACAAAACAAAAATTAACAAAAAACGTGAAATATTCAGGACAAAGAAATTCACTTTATAAAGCTCCAGATTTAATCTTACCCCCATGGCAAGCAAACGAATTCCTGACCCCCTGAACACATGAAACTAGGCCACTTGGCTCGCAAATGAATTCC
Organism: Gymnothorax reevesii; assembly: GCA_029721435.1. Lineage (NCBI taxonomy): Eukaryota > Metazoa > Chordata > Actinopteri > Anguilliformes > Muraenidae > Gymnothorax > Gymnothorax reevesii. The sequence goes on from CM056578.1 coordinate 119,444,270, forward strand.
GGGTCTCCGGACGACATAAAGCTGGCCCACATAGCAAGAGAAAGAATTCCAGATCCCCAGACACACAAAGCTGGCCCCTGTGGCTAGCGAATGAATTCCAGGCCTCCTGATGACAACGCGACACAAAGGACCCTCCTGGGCAGCACCATACACTAATGACGGCCCCGCAGAGTCCAACACCAAAGACACATGACGTATTTGCCATGAGACAAAACAGCACATAAACATCTCCAGGTGTCTCTAGGGAAGGCAGGAAATTAGCAACAGAAAATATTGCCAAACATTTTAAAACCACACAGCCAGTCAACTCAAGCAAGCCAAGCTAAATCACATGCCAAAAATTACTCCTAACACAGCCAGATAAAGTGTCACTCAATTGAACCATCAACACAAGAGGAAACTCTCCACATAAGCTCAAGGCAAGGTCACAAGAACCATCAGTGCTCAAAATCTCCCATGACACGAGCAAGTTGGCAAGGCCACTCCCCTCCATCAGGAAACTTCCAAGTACAATCAATTAATCTTACAACAAATCGGAAACAAAAGGGTCCGTAAACCAAAATGTAATCCACATTTTATGGAGCTGGAAAATTCCTTTGTGGAAACATGTAACTACCAATAAAATACCAATTACTAATCAGCAACAATGAACCAGGGTTCACTTCGCCTCAAATCAACCGAATCAGCATACTCCAAAACACGTAATAGTCATTACACTGCTCTGGAATGTTCAATGAGCAATCACAGAGGCTTCCCCAGATCCTGACTAACTGCACATTTCCATCTACTTATCCTTCACCTGTGCAAGTCTTCAGTGTTCCTTCTGGGCTCGAGACAACTTTGAACGCTGAACTCGTGAGCATGGTTAGAAAACCAACTGACAAGTCAAATAATTGTGCTCTGAAGCGGGAGAGACACCATAATGCCCAAAACAACATCCAAAAGGAAATTTTTGGTACCTTTCATACACCATGGAAGAAGGTATAAATCAACCAATTCATAAGTTCCATCCTTGTCTGGAGTATTGAGGTATTGGACTTCAAAGAAGGGCCAAAGCAGCTGAAATATCCCGAAATTCCAGCAAGGATGGTTTGCATGGAGATGGTTCCTTCCTGCAAAATGAAGATGTAATGGGCCTCAGTTTCACTTACACTAAGAGGTTACATGAGAGGGGGTGACAGAGTGTGTATACAGACTGGTTATACAGATGTATAACACCCGGATGAAAGCTGTACACACTCAAACATTTGCCCACTATACGACTGATTCAAAGAACAGAGCCTATAGAGTTTTAATTATTTTCCACACTTCTATCATCACACCAGTCTGTTTCTGACACCCTGAAATTATGCCAGGCAGACAGATGAAACATTCTCCTTTCTGTAAATCATCCAAAAAAAAAGAGAGAAAAAAATCATCAATAAATAAAAAAACTGGCAAAGGAAATGTGAAATTGTCCTTGTCTTATTTTTAGGAACTTGCAATCTGAATATTCACCTTTAACAGTGAGTGTGATAAATTTAAAACCTGTGATGATGAGTTTCTTAACTGCAAAGTAAAAGTGAAACGGAAGCTGGTGCGATGACTGTGTGCATGCAGCAGTGTATCAGCGGGCATCAGCTCTGAGGCAGTGGTGCTTGGGCAACTCCCTATTCTTCAGATGCTACTGCTGAGCACTGGTAATAATTATGGATTTCATCTGTTTCCCTTTCACTTTTTGGCAGTAATAGCATTTTGATTTGATTTACCCACAAAAGTGTTCATGACAAGACTGCCATTGTCCTCTCCCCTTGGCTGCAATACTGTTACGTGTCTAAGAGGCAAAAAAGCTAATTTACAGTGACGTGGGCAAATAGTTAGCCGTTTCACTGCTCACTACACAGAGCACAAACTCCAGTCGATTTTGTGACCAAGCATCTTACCTCATTCAAGCTGCAGTTCTATCTTAAATACAACAGCATTTCAATGAATAAGTTAAGTCGTTACTTTCAAGAACAAAATTTGATCATTGGCAGATCAAATATTCTGAGAATAAGTGATATATTTGTTCTTGTGTCTCAGAAACCTAGTGTATCCTCAGTTAATGTGACCTCACAGCTTTATTTATGAAGGCTATGATGGATCAATAGTCAAACACACATCAGGAGGGCGAATGGACTGAGACTGTATTGTATTAATAGACAACTTGATGACTTCACCTCAAAGTTTGAGATGCATACTAATAGGCAAATAAAATGTTGTGACCTCCGTCTTATTTTGGCACATTTGGCACGCTTAAATGTTTATGATCATTAAACTTATTTTAAGATAAGACAAACATAACCCAAATAAATGCTAAATGTAGTTTTCAAATTGTATTTTAATTTACTTAAGGGAAAAAAGCCAGCGAACCCTACTTCACCCTATGTGGAGAACAAAAGGGCCCCCTTAGTCATTCAATTAACTAATTAATACATATGATTGATAATTGGGTTCAATCTCAATAAACACATCCAGGTACGATTATTAGCATACTCCAAAAGCTAATCAAGGACTCATCCAGGAGGTCACAAAAGAACCCAGACTAAGAACTGCAGGTCTCACTTTCTTCAGTTAAGCTCAGGGTTAATGACTTGATGAGAAAAGAGACTGGGAAAAAATGACATGCATGGTACAGCCGCAAGGCAAAAAATACTGCCTATCAAAAAGAACACAAAGGCTTCTCTCACATTTGGAAATAGATAACCCCAAGACTTTTGGGATGACATTTCACGGACTGATGAAAGTGGAACTTTTTGGAGGACATGGGTCTCGTTACATCTGGTGTAAGGTTAACACAGCATTCCACAATAATAACAACACACCAACAGTTAAACACAGTGGCGGTAGTGTGAGGGTCTGGGGCTGCTTGCTGCTTTAGGACCTGGGTTACTTGCAATAATTGATGAAACAGTGAATTATGTTCTGTACCAGAAAATCCTGAGGGAGGAGGTCCAGCCATCGGTTTGTGACCTAAAGCACAAGCACAGTTGGGTTATGCAGCAGGACAATAATCCAAAGTACACAAGCAAGACCACCTCTGAATGACTCAAAATAAAGGGGTTTTGGGGTGGCTCAGTTTAAGTCCTGAGTTCAGTCCGATTGAAATGCTGTGACATGACCTTAAACAGGCAGTTCAAAACCCTCTAATGTGGCTAAATTTAAAAATCCTGCAAAGTATAGATACTTTATCGAACCCCGTGGGGTATATTATTCTCTGCATTTATCCCATCCTATAGTCAGGAGCAGTGTGCAGCCACAGAGCAGCGCCTGGGGACCAACTCCAGTTCTAAAGCCGGTTCCTTGGTCAGGGGTACCGGTAGGAGTGTTCCTGTAATGCGTTTTTTGTGAGAAAGGGAAACCGGAGGAAACCCACGCAAACACGGGGAGAACATGCAAACTTCACACAGAAAGGGCCCAGGCCGGATTTGAACCCGCAACTTTCTTGCTGTGAAGCGGCAGTGCTAACCACTGTGCCACCGTGCTGCAGAGAGGACAAATTGTTGCAGTGCACGAGCAGTTATTAGGGTTGGCAAGGCAATCATTTTTTTCACAACCGTCTTATAAGTTTTGAATAACTCTTTACCTTAAATCAATGGTTCTCAACATTTTTTGTGCAAATGCCCCCCCCTCGACCTTACCACGATCCTTTAACACCCTAACCCCCCCCCCCACACACACACACACACCAAGTGATAATGGTTCACTTTTTTTCCTTCTTTTTATATCAACCATTTCAATAAATAATAAAAATATGTCCATTAGAAACATTCTGAGCCATATTATGGCAACCAGAGGCCGCTGACATCTTCTGAAATAACATTAGAAAGGCCCTCGTGCTTGTTAAGGGTGAATATGGGTAAGGAAGGACAATTTCTGAAATTCCATGTTCCCATTCCCATTAAGATGGTGTTAATGCTTTTCATATGTGCCAAAAGACACTAAATAATGTCCAAAAATGAATTATTAAAATGCCAATGACGTTACTAAATCTGGGGTATGCGGGTTCGAGATGAGAGCCGTCAAGAGCTGCTCTGGGCGCCCGATCTCTACTAACCTCCCCTTGCTTTGCACACAGACCTGCAAACCAGTGGCTGAATCCAAATCTCCACCCTCTGGACTTGCAGACTGAGCGTCACGGACTTCAGGCGTATGTGATGTGACGTCTACACCATCATCACCTAAAGCCTGCAACGGCGGGAGTCTGCAGTATAATAAAATGAGCTGATAGACTGGCTTCGAGTCTGTTTCACTCGTTTCCGTGCAAATGCATATTGATTACCTCTGTAGCCTGTATTTCTGTATGATGATGTTGAATTTTATATCCGGCCTATGTTATTCAAGTAACGTTTCAATATTATAAATTTAAAATTAGTTTCCGTGGTTTTGTGTCTGTGTGAATGTGCTTTTCTTCTGCCAGCAATTTGGAAAAATTAAAATGTCACATCTGCGTTGCAATGTATTATGGGTAATTACACTAGTGAAATCTGCTGAAGTCTGCACCCCAGGTGGACTCTCTGGAAGACTCCAGAAAGTCCGCTTGAGGCCCCTTGTGGACAGGATCAATTGTGGATTTGGACAGTCCTCAGCACTCCCAAAGTTGTTCGAACGCCCCCTGTTGAGACCCTAACTTAAGTAAATGAAATGATCATTTAAAAGCAGCATTTTCCATTTAGTGATGTTGTGTTCATCTTACAATAAAATTAGTTGCATGATCCGAAAAAAGCAAAAATTGAGGAAATCAGGAAGGGGTCAAATAGGTTTTCAGCACAGTAAAAGCCACGCCTTAGGTTCCACAGTGGGAGAGGTTATAAAGTTGTGAAATTAAGTTCTTATTTTCACTCATGCCGTGACGTAATATTTCCCAGCTGCAGGACTGTTGCATTTCCCGGGACTTGGCTCCAACAAATCTGTGAGGCCAGATGGCAAAATGTACATTATGTATGATCACGCCTTTTCCAAGTCCCAGTTTAATGTCAGCGGTTCCTCAGTGTTTTCTCTTAACTCCCTGGGGATGCCCCATTTTACAAGGGTCTCCTCATCAAATCTGTGCAAAGTACTTATTTCATAAACATTGTAAAATATGCCCCACAAAATGATTCAGTTGAATGAGTTAAATTAAGGCCTGAGCTTCCTCTCTCTCTCATCTGTCATTCAAACACGGTGGAAGCTGCATAAGCTTCTGATGATGATTCTCAGGACATCCAGCTGGTTTGTCTGCCAGCTCTTTTTCACCAAAAGACAAAATGTCATCAGATTTTTCTACTGCTGTCACGTTGGGGATCATTGATATGTGTTAGATGTCTTATGGCCTTCCTTTATGTACTGTAAACACTGGCTATCGTGGCCTCAGATATGTCCTGATTCTGGACATACTGCAGATTCAGATTGATTTCATACTCCAAATATGGCTGTAGGGATGAAGCTGATCCATTTTCAGGAAGTTTTTAGATTCTTCAACAAAATGCCATGTCCTGAGTATCAGGGTATGGACTAGCTCACAGGTTAGAGAACCTCAGGGCCTCTTAAAGAATCTGTTAATGAATTACCGAATTTATCTCGCTCCCTGTCTTAACTTTAGAACCAAATGTTTTCATGTGAGTCATTGAACTTAATACATGATGAACTGCTGTTTCAGATGCCAAAGACCATTTTTCCTCTGATTTCTCATCAGTCCATAATGACTCAATAGATATTACCAGGCACGGTCATAATGCTCCTCTGGCTTCGATAAATGCAAAGGGCACATGTTTTGGATGCATCAGCAGTTCAGAAGTTCCCTTCAGAGAGCATTAAAAGAGGTTTTTTGTCTTTGATAAGAGTTTTTACCCCACAGGGACAAGCTTGATTGGCAGATTATGGTTCTTCGCCTCTCTTTGCTCAGGAGTATTGGGCATAAGTATAAAATGAAAAAGCCATTTTTCAACAATAAGTATTTTACACTCAAATGTGTCATTTAAAAATACTGCCCTCTTTCCAGAGTACAGAGAAAAGCCTTAAATTGATGACAGAAAGTTCTGCTGATTTCTTTTGAATAGACTGAATATTCTGCAGATTCTGTGAAGAAATTGTCAGAGATTGGTGGTTGCATTATATCATTCAGTCTTGAAACCCAGGTCAGTACACAGGTGGAAGATGATAAACTATATTATTGTTACAGAAATACATATCGGTCAGACAGGCCGAGGTCAATATCCAGCAGTGGGGATGGGACGGTTCATACCGCAGTATCAATGCTTCACTTTTGCAAGGCGCACTGTTTCAGTGTAATGTATCGCAGCTCGAGTAAAATCACCATCACCACGTGATTGAAGACGTCCGAAGCTTTGAAAGTCACTGATGCACAGAAAGAGTTTAATTGCTTTGAAATTTTTGTTGCATTTGGTGACACGCTAGTATATAAGGAGAAATGAAACCGCCACAGCTTGTGGTTTTTAGAGACACAGGCAGAAGAATAGAGTCATATTAGCCGACAATGCAAACAGTATTTTCAGAAAACTTGTCTGGGGTAACTGAACAAGGGAGGTATAAGGGACTGGTCTGAGGTCAGTGAGCGGGATGGCAGAGCACGCAGGAAGATGTACACTTTTGAACTGGAGCGTGAGAGAAACTGGGAGAAGCCACTAACCATGACCGCAAGCATTCGGAAAAGATTCTTCATGAAATAATTAATTTTTTTATTTGTAGAAAAAGGTGAGAGTGGGAGCAAGAGGGGAAGGGTGATGCACGACCCGATAAATAAATAATGAGAAGTAATTAGGGAAACTCAGGGAGGTTCCGTGCATTATCACCAATATCAGCACGGATTCAATTCTGTAGTTGATAGAAGGCATCATTTTTATTTCTTTTTGAGGAATTTGCAAGGCTGTCAAACACACAGCAAGGAGTACTAGAGTTAAAAAAGAAAATCAGGCAGCCTAGAAGGATTGGACCGTTGATATTCCTCTGTTCTTATACGTCCCCAAATTAATGGATGCACTCAAACACTTATTAGCATATCTGCATTCACACTACTGTGTGTGTGACTGCTGAGCATCATTTTACAACTAAGCTGTTCTCATGGACAGTGCGGGGAGACACACCGTATCGACCTTCCTAATTTACACAGCATAAACTTTTACTTTACACCGTGTCCACTGCATCATTATTTCTTTCTCCTCAGGGCTGCTCTGACCAAATTACTGAGGCGTCGTTCGCTGAATCAAACGTATAAACTTGGCCTGAAAAAAAAAAAAAGCCAATCTTGCTTCACAGCTAAAAAGGAAAATGTCACAGATATATTTACAGAAACCTTCAGCTGTCAGCTGCTTTACAACTATCAGGTTTAGATAATCCTCAGTCGTCACTTCTTTAGCCCTTTATGGAGAAGGATCAGAAATATGCAAATATAATGTGCATAATTGGAGATTCTAATGCCCGACTAGAACGTTCAGCTGGGACTTTAAGTAAGACTGTTCTGGCCTGAATATTCTGATGCTGATGTTAGAATAACCACTAGACCATGGATCCCTTTGTTTTTCTTTCTCGGGAAACATTATGAAAGCTTTTCTTCTCCCCGTAGGTTTGAAGCAGGAAGGTAATGTAATTTCAATCAGCCACATTAAAAAAAATCCATGAGGGGCTCAGATTCATGTATTTAGGCATTGAAAGGAAGGATTATTATACTTAATTGAATATTTCTAATGTACTTAAAGGAGAATGAAATGAAAATCAGAAGGAAAGGTAATGAGATCGATGGGTTTAATTGTTGCAGTATATCCTTTAGTTTAATGACCTGTACCTATTATATTAGTAAATATGAGTAAAGCCCCAACGACATGTCACAGGACTACAGCAGCAGTCAGTGCTTCCTGCGCCACAGTCACATATAACTGGGCAGAAATATGACAGCTGCACAGCAATTAAGAGCCGTACCATCAATGTCACGACTGGGGGTGGATTTCCTCGGCTGTGAAACTGCTTATTACATGAAGCCACCTGGGGGAACTCAAGGAAGCGAGTGCCCAATTACCGGCCTGAGTTTTGGTGGCAAACTGAATGTTTTCTTTCGTTTCCTTTGATATTCCGGGTCGTAAGCTCATGTGTCAAGTATAATCCTCTGATTCATTGGCTGGGAAAGGCACTGAGGTGGGTAAAATTGGAGGCTGATTTTCACCGACTGTGGAATGTATTTTATATTTTTTGTTTTATTTTGTTTCAGCTCAACAGTTGAAAATAAAACAATTATAAACAGTGTGAAGTTGACAGGTTAATGTGCAATGGATTGTGTATAGCAGAGAGAGGCTGGCTCAAGTTCCACATATAACTGTAATAATGTTCTGGTTTACTTTTCACTCAAGAAATGAACACATCCACCACAGGACTGCGATAATATTTCCTGTTTGACAGCTTAATAAATCAAAAGGCATTCACCACCTTGGGCCTCCGAGTGGCTCATAGCTAATTGTGTTCCCAGGGGCACCCTGGTGGTGAAACAGTAGATCTAAGGCCTTATAAACTCAAACATTCACCTCCATGACACAAGTAAGCCACAATACAGAGACCAAGAAGTTGGAATGATTTTGCATGTGTGCCTGGGCATCTTCCCACGAGTTGATGGGAGCAGGTTGCGGCAGTGGACTGAAGAGTTCTGCTGCGTTAAAACGAAAAATCACCTTTATATCATCCGAACAGACTGGTCATCCCAATGTTTTTGGTGTTGTAAATGTATATAATCCACCATGCAGAATAAACAGTTTTTTGATATCATTTAATATGATGAATTCCACATTGTTTGACCAGAAGATATCAGGAGACTCAGCGAGCACTAAGACTACCTAAATATTGTACTTTACGTTCAAGGCTTGTTTTAGTCTTCCTATGTGCTCCTGTGCATTCTTTGTGCATAAAATCACCCAATAATTTATTTTATTCTTTCTTCGGTGACATTCAAGTTTTCACTGGGGATGTGAGCAGTGTATGTGACAATACAATTTAATTTAATCAGGGGCCACATTCCCATAGCGTATTATGATAAAAGTCGCTCATAACTGGTTGATTTAGGGTGATTGTAATTAAAATCAACAAGTCAGTCCCATATTGAAGATTCAAAATATCGTTGAGATAGACAAAGACGAATTTCTCCAACATCTCTCGCAACACGTTGTTGACAAGTGCCTGGAATACCGAGGGGGCGTTATCCAATCCAAACGGCATCACTAAATATTCATATTCTCGGTCGTGGTTATTTAACGCCATTTTCCTCTCATCCCCCTCCCTAATCCGAACCAGACTGTAAGCGTTGCAGAGGTCTAATTTCGTGAAAAACGACGCCACCCGGAGTCGTTCAAATGTGAATTCATCAGAGGAAACGAGTAACAATTCTTAACCGTAATGTTGTTTAAGCCCCTTTAATCGATGCAGAGTCTCAACCCTCCATCCTTCTTCCCAAAAAAGAAAAACCCTGCTCCAGCAGGCGGTGTAGAGGGCGGGATGAAACCGGTTGCCAGTGCCTCTTGAATATATTGCTGCATCGCCTTGCGCTCAGGACCTGATAGCAAGTATAACGAACCTCTAGGAGGTACAGTACCGGGGTAAAGCTCTATAGCTCAGTCATACATGCATTGCGGAGGAAAGGTACAGGCCCGTTGCTTGCTAAAAACCTCGGAAAGGTTAGCATAATGAGCAGGAACATTCAGAGGCAAACTAAAATTCAGAGTAGCCTCCAAACACTAACTCTCTTCGAGGTCCGGAGTCTCAACGACTGAGTCCAAATCGGAAATATTCTCCGAAAATAGATCATCCTCTGGCTGCCGCCAGTCAAATCCGGGATCCGAATTATCCCCCGCCCTATCATCACAATCAGGATTGCCAAGTGAGATTGCCTCGCCGTCACTCCAGACATACATCTGCCCCAGAGATTGGCGTTTGGGGCGATATGCAACAGTTTGGCAACAGTGAGCTTTACAATTTGAACGCCATTGAATAATGGGACTATTAAGGCTGCCCCAAAAAATGTATGGCTGATGCTTCACCAACCAGGCATGACCCAGTACAACAGGATGAGAAAAAACTGAACCCTCTCGGAGTGACCACCAAACTGGATTTGTGTAACCATAAAATCAGTGACCTCAGCAACAAGACCAGTTCCCAATGGACAACCATCCAGAGCATTAATGGCGCGAGAGTGCAAAAGAGAACGAATAGGCAAGGAATGCTTCCTAGCCCACCCAGTTCCACAAAACAATCCAAAAAGTCCAAAAAGGCTTCTAAAGATATTCTCTGCTCCTTAATAACCAACGCCACAGAAATAAAAATGCGAAAGGGAGATTGAGTCTGTCCCTCTAGCGCCCCCCTTTGAGCTAGAGAGACATCCCGTTTTCCCTCACGCTCAGGGCAGTGTGGTTGGCTATGTCCCTGTTTTCTGTACCTAAAACAAATTATACACGTTCTCTTAGGATCACGAGCCAGAAAACGAAATAAAATAGAAAACTCAGCCACAATCTCGCTCCCTTGACGTACATGCATTAAACGAGCCACGGCATCCTGACCAGAAACATCATGATCAAAGACTGAAATCATTTCTTTCATCAGGCTGTCTGCTGAACTCACAACAGGGGACCCCGACCGAATGAGAGGGCCCGCCCAAGAGAGTGCAGTGCCTGATAGTAATGACTGGATGAAAGAGACTTGCAATTCTTCATTGGTAAATCGCGAAGGTTGTGATTTAAAAAATATCTCGCGCTGAGCAACGAATCCTTAAATTTTCTGGGTTCCCCTTCATAACGGGGTGGTAGTTGTAACTTGGGCTCATGGGGGATTTGAATAGATTGTGCATGTGGTACATGTTGTGTGATTTGAACTGTGAAAGCCCTGATACTTTCCATAAGGCTAAAAAGAATATTCGCCTGCTTTTGAAATGCCCCTTCCTGAACACGCATACGGTCAGCCAACTCAGCTTGCTGTTTATTTAAAGTAACATGTCCTTTGCCGTGACGAGCGAGAACAGATTGTTGATTAGCAACCACCTGGTCAACCGGCGTAGCTGCTGGAATCTCCATGACTGGCTTGAGTGTGCTGTAGTGGAAGTAATGAGAACAAATGCAGCGACTTTCCAGAGTACAGAGCTGAGCGAGGAGAAAAACGGCAGCACGAGAGTAAGAACACTGGACAGAATGAAGCAAGAAGCTTCACAAATAAATCCGTCTGAATGGATAAGGAAATTCCTAAAGCACCAAATATCAGTGCAAATAAAGGAGAGGAAACAAGACGGAAACTTAATAAAGAAATTCATAAGATTACTCACACGCCAGAGAATAGTGCTTTGCCTGTCATGCACACGCCAGAGAATAGTGCTGGGCCTGTCGTGCACACGCCAGAGAATAGTGCTGGGCCTGTCCTGCACACGCCAGAGAATAGTGCTGAGCCTGTCGTGCACACGCCAGAGAATAGTGCTGGGCCTGTCGTGCACACGCCAGAGAATAGTGCTGAGCCTGTCGTGCACACGCCAGAGAATAGTGCTGAGCCTTTCGTGCACACGCCAGAGAATAGTGCTGGGCCTGTCGTGCACACGCCAGAGAATAGTGCTGGGCCTGTCGTGCACACGCCAGAGAATAGTGCTGGGCCTGTCGTGCACACGCCAGAGAATAGTGCTGGGCCTGTCGTGCACACGCCAGAGAATAGTGCTGAGCCTTTCGTGCACACGCCAGAGAATAGTGCTGGGCCTGTCGTGCACACGCCAGAGAATAGTGCTGAGCCTGTCGTCCATACGCCAGAGAATAGTGTTGGGCCTGTCGTGCACACGCCAGAGAATAATGCTGGGCCTGTCGTGCACACGCCAGAGAATAGTGCTGAGCCTTTCGTGCACACGCCAGAGAATAGTGCTGGGCCTGTCGTGCACACGCCAGAGAATAGTGCTGAGCCTTTCGTGCACACGCCAGAGAATAGTGCTGGGCCTGTCGTGCACACGCCAGAGAATAGTGCTGGGCCCGTCGTGCACACGCCAGAGAATAGTGCTGGGCCTGTCGTGCACACGCCAGAGAATAGTGCTGGGCCTGTCGTGCACACGCCAGAGAATAGTGCTGAGCCTTTCGTGCACAAGCCAGAGAATAGTGCTGAGCCTGTCGTGCACACGCCAGAGAATAGTGCTGGGCCTGTCGTGCACACGCCAGAGAATTGTGCTGAGCCTTTCGTGCACACGCCAGAGAATAGTGCTGGGCCTGACGTGCACACGCCAGAGAATAGTGCTGGGCCTGTCGTGCACACGCCAGAGAATAGTGCTGGGCCTGTCGTGCACACGCCAGAGAATAGTGCTGAGCCTGTTGTGCACACGCCAGAGAATAGTGCTGGGCCTGTCGTGCACACGCCAGAGAATAGTGCTGGGCCTGTCGTGCACACGCCAGAGAATAGTGCTCGTGTAATTTACTCTTTGTTTACATGGAGGTACTTGCCTTTATTTTGCAGGCATTAAATTAGACTACTGCTGTTCAGCATCTGTGGTGAAATGGGCATTATGGTGGTCTGTCGTGGTGAAGAAGGAGCTAAGCTTTAAGGCGAAGCTCTCGATTTACTGGTTGATCTTTGCTCCAACCCTTACCTTTGGTCACAAGCTTTGGGTTGCGACTGAGGATAAAGAATAAGGGGCTGAAATGTGCTTTTTTTCACATTGTGGCTGGGCTGACCCTTCGGAAGGGGGTGAGGAGCTTGGACATCCAGGAGAGGCAGAGAGTACAACTGCTGCTTTTCCGCTTTGAGAGAAGTCAGTTGAGAGGTGGTTCAGGCGTCTGGTTCAGATGCCTCCTGGACGCTGCATTTTCCAACTGGGAGGAGCCCCGAGGCAGACCCAGGACATGCTGGGGGGATTATATCTCCTGGCTGGTCTGGGAACGGCTTGGGGTCCCCCAGGTACTTTCATAAACTCTGGGCTACTTTGCTTATTGCTACCCCTGTGACTCAGCCCTGGATAAGTGGAAGAAATACATGGATGTTTATTAGCATGCTTTTTATTTTGTCATTATTGATATCAAAGAAAATATAGTTTACTGTGCAGGCCACTACTGTGGCAACAATCACTTGTTTCCAAAACAGAATTCAGGAATTAAAATGTATCATAGTAATTATCATTACTTATCATCCCTAACAATGGAATTATCATCCTTAAATTTTAATGAGATTCTGCTTACTGGAGATTTTAATTGGGATTGGCTCTCATCTGCCACTGAAAACTTCAAGTCTACCTGTGACTCTTTCAACCTTTCACAACTGATAAATTGCTCTACTCGTCCAAACCATAAATACACGGAGAAGTCCTCTCTCCTTGACTTAGTTTTGGCAAATGCACCCCATAAATACTCAGAGATTGGTGTTTTTGCAAACAATCTGAGTGACCATTGTGTTATAGCCACAGTCAGAGAGGCTAAACTCCTCAAAACAAAACCACACTTTATTTTTAAACGAGATCTCTAACATTTCAGGGAGCAAGCCTTTCTCTGTGACTTGTTACATGTTGACAGAATAAGATCTTCCTCATCAGTGAAGTTGAATTAGCTTGGAAATATTTTCATGATGCTTTTATTGAATTGGTAAACAAACATGTTCTTATCCGCAAATGGAGCGTAGAGGGTCGAAACAATCCTTGGTTCTCCCCTGTTCTATCTGGTCTACTGAAGGAAAGAGATACTGCCTGGGCTAAAGCCAAAAAAACCAAATCTGAGCCTGACTGGCTGACTTTTAGACAGCTTCGCAAACACTCTAGTCAGAAAAGCAAAGTCTGCACTCTTTCAGTCTAAAACAACTGCTCACCTAAATGACCCCAAAAAGTTTGGAAAGTGATCAAATCTTCATATGGGAACGTAACTAAAAATGAGCTACCAGCCTGCATTATGAAAGACTCAGGTCCTGTCATTGATAAGTTAGCCATTTTAGAGTGTTTTAATGAACAATTTCATTTCCTCTGGCTCCTTAATTGAATCATTAGATCCCACTTCGCAACAGTCTGTTGACCAATGCACTAACTGTCTTCAAACTGAAGGGGACCTTACATTCAGTATCACTCCACTTACAGTAACTCAAGTCCATTGAGCCCTGAAGCAGCTGGATCTAGATAAATCAGCAGGTCTTGATAATCTCAAGCCCTCTTTTCTTAAGTTAGCTGTGGACCTCATAGCAGAACCTCTGACATATATTTTTAATCTCTCTTTTTCCTCCAACGACATCCCCAGTATATGGAAATCTGCCCACGTTTTCCCCTTGTTGAAAGGAGGGGATCCCTCACTTATTAACAACTACGCACCGATTTCTAAATTATGAGTTTTAGCTAAGGTCCTCAAAAAATTTTGTCAATGAACAACTGAATGATTTACTGGAAGCAAATGGTCTTCTGTCTCCTCATCAGTCAGGCTTCAAAAAACGTCGCAGTTCTATAACTGCAGCTATGAAAGTGGTAAATGATGTCATTGAGGCACTAGACTGTAAAAAATACTGTGCAGCTCTTTTCATCGATTTATCAAAGGCATTTGATACAGTTGACCATGCCATTTTGGCAACTGAACAGCAAAATACTGGTTTGTCTGGCTCTGCTCTAAAGTGGTTCTTGAACTATTTGTTAGGCAGATCACAGGGTGTGCAGTTTGCTAGGTCCTCTTCTTCCCTCCTCCCTATTTCAAAGGGTGTACCACAGGGCTCTATACTAGAACCACTGCTGTTTTCAATTTATGTAAACAATCTCTGTGATAAGAATGCTGCCTTCCCTTTTTATGCTGATGACACTGTTATTTATTGCTTGTCTCCATCGGTGCTACAAAACTTAGAAACCTTGCAGTCTGCTTTTAATGTTGTTCAGTCTCATTCAACTCATCTTAAACTCGTTTTAAATCCAGATAAGTCCAAATTCTTGCTCTTTTCAAATGGAAAAAATTACCTTCAGTTCTTCCTACAATCATAACCGCTCATGGAGCTGATATTTAAATGGTCTCAACATATAAGTATTTAGGTATTCTTACTGATCAGAATTTTTCATTTCAGCCACACATCAAAAACCTTGTTTCTAGGCTGAAAGTGAAACTTGGGTCCATTTTTAGAAACAAATCCTGTTTCTCCTTTCAGACAAGGAAATGCCTGATTTCTGCTATGTTTTTACCTTTGTTGGACTATGGTGATCTGTTGAATATGAGTGCATCTGACCAATGCCTTAAGAAGTTGGACATTGTCTATCACTGTCCTATATGATTTCTTACGAGCTGTAGACATCTTGTACATCACTGCTCATTATACGCTGTTTCTGAGTGGCCATCTCTGTATCTCCGCAGATTCTCGCGCTGGTTGGTTTTTGTGAATAAGTCCTTACTTGGTTTCCTCTCCTCATATCTGTGCACATACATGTGTAAAATCGAAAACTACTACGCCCTGCATTCTCAAAACATTCTATAGATGTTGGTCCCCAGAGTTAGGACTGAATTAGGTAAAAAGGCTTTTAAATATGCTTCTCCCAATTCCTGGAACAACGTTCAGAAGGATCTGAAACTGCCTGAACTGGTCACCTTGGGATTTAAAGCAATTTTAAAAGATTGTGGAAATAGCAGTCTTGGCCGCTGTGTCTGTTTTTAGTAGTCCCTTCATCTTTTATACACTTTATCTTTTTTACATTTTAAGCACTGTATTGGTTGTTCTGCAGTATGCGTTATTGGTGGTTTTGTCTTTGTCTTCCTCATAATGACTGTAATTGAAATGTACTGTATTGTAACTGAGTTTATGCTGCATTCTTGGCCAGATCACTCTTGTAATAGAGATTATAATCTCAATGAGGCTTTTACCTGGTTAAATAAATGATATACATATAATTGAATGAATTAACAATGAAGATATTTGTAAGGCCGGGGCCATTAATTTTTTGACTGCTTAAATCACAGAAGTCCGTGGTGGACAGAGGAAAATGTCTCCAGCACTTCTTGTCAGTTAGGTTTTGAACATTCTGTGGTATTCATTGCTAATCTTGATCAGCGCAGGCCAATCATGAGCTTTATACTCCATCAAATCACACAAATGTTGGCTCGAGTAGGCATTCTGTATTTCAAAAATTACCATTCCAAAATAAGGCGGAAGAATCAAGCAATATCCAGTATGGCTAAACAAACTCAATGTCACAACTATTCTGAGTTTTCTTAAACCTTACCCTCAGGCAATGTGCATGTGCAGCTGGGTGAAGCTGACTGAGTGAAGGCACACAGGCCCCATAGTTATTATCGCCATCCATTCCAAAAGCACACGAAAACCAATAAAAGTTGATGATTCAATGTAACAAGGTACAGTCATTAAGCATATTTCATATTACTAATACCATTATATGCAGACAAATTTTTGTTTATTTGTTGGCACCTTCTAATGAAATTAGAAATGGGTTGTGCTTCAGTATAGACATACTAGTTCTCCAAATTTATATGCAGGCGCAGTTGGCTGCCACTGCTCTCCGGACCGGTGTGTTTTGCTTGACTTGTTCTACCACTGTCTTGGACTACCTAAATTTCAGATCCTGATTTCTACTTTTTACCTCAGACTCGTGCAGTTGGACTCTGGCTGTTTGGATACTAACACAAATAATAGTCAGACTAACCTGCAAGCCTGCGTTTGTGTCCTTCTCTCTCCCGGGGTGCCAGTGGCTCCCTCCAGCCATAACTCGAGCCCTCTCTGCCGGGGTCACCTCAGTTTCTTCTCGACGTATGAGTGGGTGAGTCTCGCCTTGCTCATTGTTGTGTGCGGGGTGTAGCAGCTTGCCAAAGTGGGGGGGTCGGCTTTTCTCCCACTCTCTCTGGCAGGCGAGCATATCTGGGTGCTTTGGCAGTTGGCCTATCGAGGTTTCAATCTTGGCTGTGCGGTGTTTCACTGGTGTAGCCCGGTTGTCTATGGGGAGTTGAAAGAAATGCACACTTTCCTGACTAGTAGCTCCGTCGCTGTCCTAAAGACACTGTGGATTAATACCTGCGGTGTTCTCCTCTATACCCATCAACTGAGCTCCTTAAGTGGCGCTCATCTTCCCCTTGTCTCCCTGCTGAAATTCACAAACTGCGTCAGCCTAGGCATTGCTTGCTACCCTCACTACGTCCATCGAGCCTCTTGCCGCAAACTTCTTGATCAGGCTGGTGTTGCGAGTGACATCCCTACTATCATCTCAGCTCACCAAAATTGCTTTTCGACCAGGCGTTGCAGACGGTGGCATTGACTCTCGTAATCTCCGTCCTCTGCCACCTGCACCAACTCTCATCCCTGCGTTCTGGAACCCGCTCCCCAGCATTACCAAGCCGCCTCATACCCGCGGTGGTGCGAACTTATCGAATCTTCATCCTCTTACTTTTGCTGGGACTGTCTTGTCGAAGCCGTCAGCTCCATCTTCACCTGTCAGTTTTGCCCTCCTGAACGACCGCTCACTGTCAAACAAGACTTTTATTCTCAATGACATAGTTGCCTCTCGTAAATTGGACTTTTTGTTTTTAACTGAAACCTGGCTCAATGCTGATGATAACTCGCCCCTCGGAAATCTCTGTCCTCCCCTGCATGCGTCTTTAAATATGCCCCAGATTTCTGGCCGCGGTGGTGGCTTAGCCACAGTTTTTTAACAACCGTTTTAGATGCAGATTCCTGCCTAGTCAGGTCTCGTCGTTTGAGGTTCCACTGATTATGGTTAATGTTCAGACCCCCATACTTTGTGCGCTGATCTACAGGCCTCCCAAATCCTCCCCCAGTTTTATCCAGGAGTTTGCTTTTGTCTGTCATGGCTGCCAGACCTGATAAACTGTTAATATCGGGTGATTTTAATATACATGTCTCCTGCCCTACTAAAGCAGTGGCAATTGATTTCTTACCTCTCAGAGAGTCATTTAATCTAGTTCAGTATGTAATGAGCCCTACCCACCAAAAGGAACATACCTTATATCTGATTTTGTCACCTGGCTTTTCTGTTTCTATCACTGACATTTTTTATGTTGCTGTCATAGAGCACTTCCTAAATGTATTTGAATTCACATGGTCATGCCCATCTCCCAAGTTCCCCCCAGCTAATTCTTTGGTACGCTCAATTCATTCTGTCACAGCCTATTGCTTCTCTGACCTTTAACTCTCACCAGTCCCTCCTCTCTGACTTAATCCTCACTTGCGCTAATACGAAAAAGTTAGTCACAGTTTTTACTTCCATCTGCACTGACACCCTTGGCTAACTAGCTCCGTTGAAATGTAAAAAATCTAGAAGAAACACTGCCACCCCCTGGTTAAATGAGACCATTCGCGCTCTCAGCAAAGCCTGCAGGAGGACTGAGGGATTTGCTAACCCCTTGCTCCTCATCCCGGTCACTCAGATCTGCTTCCCAACATCTTCTTTCTGTCCCAAACTCACGGCTCAAGACAAGGGGTTACCGTGCTTTTTCAGTCGCTGCCCCTAAAATCTGGAATAACCTCCCACCTCATATTAGATCCAGCCCCTCTATTCAATGTTTTAAAACTAATCTTAAGACCTATGTTCACTCCCCATTGCTTTTACATAAATTTTTCCTTTTTGCTGTTTTTATTCTTTCATCTTTTATATATAATATTTCTTTTTATTGTTTAATTGTTTTGTTTTATTATGTGGCTGCACTACTTTATTTTATGATGTGCCAGATATTGTTGAGTCTTTGATTTGAATCTTATGATGCACTTTTATTCTGTTCTTGTCCTCCTTTTTAATCTTGAGTTTTATGAGTTTTATGGGCCTAATTCTGATGCACTTTTCTCGGCTTTTGATTATACCTTCTCTGTAGCCTGTACTGCGGAAAGTATGGACTTGTAAAGCACTTTGTGTCAGCATCTACTGTTTTTTAATTTGCTATATAAATACATCTGACTTGACTTGACTTGACTTCATAAGGACTGGCTTTGGTTTCATAAAGACACCAACGATAGCCTTGTGGGGCCTCATTTAATTGACACTCCCACCAGTGTCATCAAATTTACATGGAAACACCAGCTGAAATATAACAATCAATATTCACCTCTCTACCCATTTGTGTGTGGTTGTGCCAGAAAAATGAGTTAGTTCTAGTAGCTGGAGGAAAACAAAAAGTAGAGATTGTTCTGTGTGTAGATCGTCATGTAAAACCCCACCAAACAATACCAACGACGGAAATTGCAGGGGGAGAAGGCTCCACGTGTTCTTTTGGGCTGGTGTTGACAAGCACGATCTCGTGGCTGGTGCAAATCACAATAAAATGACTTAATTTCCTCCGTTTAAAGAACGAGGAACAAAAGCACAATGGTTACAATTAATCTGACTCCATAGTAAATTTAGAATAGCAAATTTGGCTATACTCTCGTTAAATAACTGACTCCAAATTAGAATTAGAATTTTCAATTTAGGGATAACTTGCGTGGACCAACCTCAGACCCGTAGGTCTGCTTCACTCAGTACATGCCCCTGGGTTAAAGCATAATTGCCGGATCATAGTTTGGTGATAGTTTGAGAGGATGGAAGAAATCACCATGATAGTAGCATCTTGGCATAAACATATCATGAACCCAGATTTATGCACACCTCAGGGTTCCTTAAGGTGCATCGGGCAGACTCTGGCTTATAGGGCCAGGGGTGCCCTTAAAGCCAAATCCCCAGAACCGGTACTACATAAACCCTTTTTTGTATAAGTAGACCGTAATTTACAATCCAACTTAAAACCCATCGCTACCTATAAACATTAGCTAGCTAGTCTGGAATGATAAAGAATCGCCCCCTAAGTACCAGTCGTAACGTGGCTAGAAAGAATAAAAGGATTAGGAGTCACAGAGACCACACAAGTTTAATAGAATAACAATGATTTATTCACCAGGTAGGCAAGAGCTTAAATCAACAGACCAAACATCAGTTACCACGAATTTAGACATATGTAAATGTCATACCTGGCGAAAGCCGCACACACAGAGTTGTGCGAGGGCGAGATGAGAGAGACAATCTGCCCCCACTATAGAGGCTACACAAGGCATAGAGATGCATGTGTGGCAAATCAGCTGCGATCTTCCATAAGTAAAAAGGCTACTCATGCATTAACGTACATGGTGAGAGATGGGATATGATCTTCCCTGACTATATAGATTGGCTACACACGACATAGAGATGCATGTGTGGGAAGTCGACTATGAACTTCCCAGAATGGATTGTTCCTCTTTGCTTTAAGCCACATCACGTCTTTGATCCAGGCGGCATGGCCATAAACGACCTGGAAGGCGGGTCCAATCTGGTTTTTGGGTCTCCACCATTCGGAGGATGTAATAAAACAATTAAGCAGAGAGAGAAGAACAGAATGATTACCCGAGAGGACTCTGACCAATTTTCAGGAGTTTCCTCAAGGGAATGAACCATAATTTCAATGGAAATGAAACATACTCCATTCAACTCCTTGGATTCCTCTGAGAATAACAAGACCAAACATGATATGAATATGTAGTATTATGATGAAGTTGTTATGAAAAAGCTCTTAAACTGCATTATGGTATAAGCAAATTTTGGTTATGAGCACATTAGTACTGCATAGTAGTATATGGAATATATGAGAAAGGTTAGTTATTACTATAGTGTCAGAAAATGTAAGCAGATGAGTTTAAGGTCCAGTCTCATGAAACACATAGTCAGGACCGAGGATGTGGTTAAGGGGGGGGGAACTGTGATAGCTACCCCCCTCACGTCACCAGAGTTCTGCTGATTGTCCTGGGCCGTCATAAACCCCCACCCAGTCCTCCAGAGACACAGTCCCAGCTGGAATTCCCATCTTACAGTCAGACGCAGAGCATACTGAAAAATCGGGCCTATTTTCTCATCAGCTACTGTTACTTAAGCATCTCAGTCACATGATCATTTGGATGCATTTTAATATGACAACATTGATTTGAGAGACACAGGTTTTTGAAACATGTCATCCACCATAACAAGGTCAACCCTGCCTTTGCTCTTCGGTGAAACTCCCTACTTGTCTTGGTCGAAATTAATCTCAGCATTTGGGTGAAAAGATTTTTTGAATAAACTCTTGACTAAAAACAATGAGTGCCATTTATGAGAACTGTCAGTTTTAAGATAAAATGCTCCATGATTATGGACACTAAGTAAATGCAGAAGCAAAAAACGTCAATTTCAGTTTTATGCAATGATAAAATGTGAAATTGTAATGGTATTATATATTTGAATTAACCTAAAAGTTGAAACAGTAGCATAGATATATGTTTTAGCACAAGAAAAGCTGTGCACTGTTTCATTCATCAGTGCCTCCTATTTACATGGGTTTGGTTGAATTACTACAACTGTTTCATTCCTGACTTTTTAATTTTGATGGCATGAAGAAATTTCCTTGCCCTTAAGTCAACAGTTTCTTTTATGAGTTTTTGGCTTTCATGCTATGAGCACTCACAGCAATACAAGTTTGTGACGAGCTTCTGGATGCATGAAAAGAGCTGTCTTCATGTCCAGCAGAAACAGATTTCATCACTCTTTCCGTTACCCATTTCCTGGCATGAATTCAATTACAACAAACCCTCAAGGCCACACTCAGTCACCTTAGCAACATTCACCAGATCATGCAGCCTCACAAAAAAGAATGCCCTTTCCAGCATTGGCTCACCAAATGTGCTTCCTGTTGCAGCTTTCCTCTCGCACTCAATGTGATTCCATTACCCGGGCCTGAGAAGCCGTCATTAGCTCCTTTGGCTTTTCTTTTTGTCATGTAATGGCCATGACACACTGCGCTGATAATGATGCATTTTTGTATGAGCAGAGAGAGAATGCAGGCTTCACATTAATGACGGCTGAGGGATTGAGTCTGGATGGTTGATTGCCCTACATTATGAAATTGCCCGACAGCAATTACCCAGAGTAGTTTTTATTCACACAAAATCTAGTGCATTATGTGGATCAGATGTATTGGCACCTGTCAGAGAGGCTACAGAAGGATAACTGGAGCTTTGAAGCAGCTGGAGCTCATATCAGTGCCTGGACAAACAGGGGATCCTGAATGAGCCAGGCTGCCGTGTCACTTTTCAGTGTTAATTCAGCTGAGGTCAGGCTCCTGCCATGTTAAGATTTGGGAAACTGAACATAAAAACATTTCCATCTGAAGCTACAATCGCCGTAGAGTAATTTTGTTATAGCAATGTCGATGTTAATCAGTAAACTATGGAGGTATCGACCATTTGACATTCAATTCAATCAGCGCTGAATTCAACATTTTTGTATGAGCACAGCTGAAAGGCCATGTAAATTTACCATGTAGTTTTGCATTTTGGGCATTACGTTTGTAATGTTAGTGGAGGCAAAACCGTATTGCGTTACACTTTGGTCTGAGGCATATCAAGGGCAAAGTTCTACTTCTGGGGGCATCTTTTCCAGGAAAACTACACCCCAAATTCCAAGTGGGGTACTGCAAATGACATCAAACAGAAGTGATGAGGAAAGTCCATTCAGCCCCGGCTATATTGTAAACTCTGCAATGACACATTCTAGTGAATTCAGTTGCACATTGAAAATAAATGCTTAATTTAAATCTGATCATGGCAACTGACTTGAAGGTGCAATTTACAAGATTAATGATGAGACTCGTTGCAATAACAACATGATTGGAAGTTTATAGGGGCTACATTAACCCCTTACCACTCCGGCAACATTTTCTTTAAATTCCTATAAAGGACGTACTCAAGGTAAAATGAAATCTTTTCTTGTTTTTAACTTCCCTGATGGGCTCAACTCCAAAGTTGCCAACAGAGGGATTATGGCACATCTCTCACCTCGCCTTAAAGCGCATTATATCTCCAAAGCCGTTCCCATTTAGGTTTCTTAATACCTACTTAGTGTTAATTTGAAGAGTTGCCAGGATCAATCCGTATCCATTTCCTCTCAGCTTGCATTATTTTTCATTGCAGTAATTATTAAGCATTTTCCTATCCACATTAAAGATAGACCTAACATAGAACATCGGTGTCTCAAAAAGTTTCTGAATTCCTGCAGCTCACAAATTTATTTCTGTTTTTTATGCATTTTCGGCCAATCAGCTTGATACGCCTTAGAAAACATTTCTATGAATGAGGTTTTCCCGACCAGGTCTGCGTGTTAAGACTGCTCATGTAAGAATAAAACAGTGTCTACAACCAGTGACAATACCATAATGCAGGCTAATACTCAACCTATTTCAAAGTAAGGAAATTTTATTGACCTATCAAAGGCGTTTGACACAATTGACCATTTTAAACTTATAGAACGGCTAAGAGCCATTTGGTTTGATATTAAGTCTCTGAATTGGTTTAAAGATTATCTAACTGGTAGGTGTCAAGCTGTTGTGTCCGATGGCTATCAATCTAACTTTATTTATCTTAGCAAGGAGGTTCCACAGGGTTCAATTTTGGGGCCCATGCTGTTTGCACTTTTTATTAATGAGTTTGGTGCTAATTTTCTCAATAGTAAAATCCACCTCTCTGCAAATGATACGGTCATCTACTCAGCTGCTCCTTCCACAGATTTGGCTCTTAAAAATTTGCAGTCAGATTTCCAAATCTTCTAAAAGGATCTTTTAGACCTTGAACTAATTTTAAACTCTGAAAAAACTAAATTCATGCTACTCTCTTAAACCAGCTGCTAGGTTCTATAATGGTAGCATCACAACAGTAAATGTAATCCAAATCGAAAGAGTTCCTTACTACAAGTACCTTGGCATTTGGGTGGATGACAATCTTAATTTTAGGAAGCATACTGATGAACTAATAAAGAATTTGAAGCCAAAATTGGCTATGCTGTACAGGAATAAAGCTGCCTTCCGAAGAGTTGCAGAAGACAGATTGTTCAAGCAACTATTCTCTCTAGAATAGATTAGGGTGATGTGATTTATATGCCCTCTGCACCCTCCTTGCTGAAGTCACTTGATGCAGTGTACCACGCTGCATTAAGGTTCATAACTGGAGATGGCTTACGAACATATCACTGTACTCTTTATTTTAACGCTGGCTGGTCTTCGCTGGCCACGAGAAGAGAGCAACATTGTTGCCTTTTTATATACAAGGTATTGTTGGGTAAATTGCCTGGATATCTGACCAGTTTGCTTAACCTGAGGAAGGGGGAATACTGTCTGCGCACTCTTGACTTTTTGGTTTTAGATGTCCCAAGGGTGCGGACTGAACTGGGTAAAACTGCTTTTCTGTATTATTCTCCACAGAAGTGGAATAGGCATCGACAGTTTTTAAAGTTGGAAAGTCTTATTTCAATTGATTGTTTTAAATGTCTTTTATTGGCTGCCTCAAAGCAGGAATGTACATGTGTAATGTAGTCATTGTTTTTATTTATAGTACTTGGTGTTTTCTGTTTTTTTGCTACTGGGCTCGGTCGCAAAAGAGAGCTTGCTCTCAATCAGACTCCCAGTGTAAATAAGTAAATAAATGAATGGGCTTCCAATAGGCTGCATTGCCATTAACAATTAACAGGTACAGGACAAAAATCTGGTGTTTTAGTTCACTGCAATCTTAGAGTCCAAAGATTTTGCCTCTTTAAAATTAACACTGGACTAATTTTAGTTTCTTGTCATTGCAATAAGCTCGTATTTATTTGAATTTGACAAAGGGTAATTCGTTGCTATGGCAACCATTATGTTGGCAATACTTTCGCAAATAAAATACGAATAGCTTTTTATTGGAATGAAAGAGCAGTGCGGTGCCAGAGAGGAATCTTTCGGTAAATTCTTTGACCATCAGTTACCTCGCAATATGTCAAAATGGCAAATAAAAAAAAAAATGAAATTTTCACAGTGTTAATTCTGATGGTTAGGGCTACAACACTGCACAGGTCCCATTTGAGTATCTTTTTTTTTTTACTTTTCTCAGGTTAAAACCCAGGGTGAGCTTGGTTGGTAGATGATTATTAGGCTCACCTGTGTTCATCGATGTGGGTGACGAGCTCATAATTGGTGATTGGGAGCAGCTTGATGCATTCCCCAATCAGCCAATCAGAGTGTGATGATGCACCTTATTTAAGCCTTAGGAGAGGTTGGAAATGACACGTGCCAGTCATTTTGACCTGTCTTCCACAGCTAATTTGTGCAGAGGTTGTCAGGCAGAAAAGTTGGTCCTTTTTGGCCCCTGAGATATTTTTTTAAACTGTCTTTTGCTTCTCATATTGATGGTTATTTTGAGCATTTTGGAGGCTAATTTTAGGGAATTTGAAAAATAAAAATGAAAATAACATCCTTTTCTGCCAGGTTAACAACACCATGGCTGGCCTCAGCGCTGTTTTGCCTGCCTACCTATAGCCTGTTACTAGCAGACTTTTTGCATGTTTGGTGATCTTGATTGAAACCCCCACATACACATTTCCCTCCTTTGGTTTAGTTCATTTTGAAAAACTATAAGGGGGATGAAAGGGAAAACATTATTTAAGTTTGTTTTTCTTAAGGGTGCTTTTATATTATCAAAGAAGCAGTTGTCCTTTTCTCACAATACCTGTGAACCTGTTTCTCCAACTGTGTTTTTTTTCTCTGTGGTTCAGACCTGATTCTCCAGTTTCTTCCAGATCTGTCTGAAGAATCCACACTGCCACCACATGTCGTCTTCTAGATTTTCAACAGTGATATATCCCTTCATTTTTTAATGTATGTCCTGTTAGTTTTAACGGGAATTTAAAATTTTTTTAACTTTTTATAGTCATTTCTACATTGTAAAGCTCATCAACTTTGTAACATATTGTTATTTTTTGTCAAAACCACGGTGATGGATGAACACAGGAAATTAGCTGGCGTGTCACCTGACATTTATACCCAGTGAATACATGTACAGAGGTCACAGTCTTCCTTTTTAACAGTGAACTGAGGGAACTCCGAGAGCACCTCCCCCAAGCAGCAATAATCAGCCACAGAATCCAGATCTGCATCCGGATGAGTCTGGAAATTTAATCACCTCTTCCTATTCATACAGTCTAGTTTCCCATAAAATGGTGGTAATCTGTTGAACAGTTTTTTCCATGGTCCAAATTTTCCATTTTCACGGCGTAAGAGAAGGCATCCCTCCTATCTGAAAGTCTGATTCAGAGTGATGGGTCCCAACCTGTGTCTCGGGTCCTGACCTGTTTCAGCTACAGTGTGCAGGGGTTATCGTGAAATTCTGCAGTAAATGAAGTAGAAAAAATGCAAATGAACAATGAAAAGTTCAAGGCTGAACCTGACCTTGGTGATAAAAAATTTGAGGCTTCCACTGAATGGAGCGAATGGATTTTAGACTTGTTTAGAACTTTATTTCCCATCCAAAAGATTGTCCCTTAGAAGTAGTGTGTTGGAGTAAAGGCCTGTGTCCCAGATCTTCATTTCTGTTCACCAGGGCTTCTCCAGTTCACAATGAGCAGAGCGTACGCCACCGCAGGGAGTAAAAGCCCTGCACACACAGCCCTACACCTTTTTATGCAGCCAAAGCAATCTCTGTCCTTCTCAGAAAGGTGCTGATGTCATCATGGTTGCTTTCATGGTTCTGGGAATCAATCCTCCATCACATGGGACTGGACTCAGCAGCTGGGACAGTTAGTTTTTGTCATATGACAGAGGGAACTGTGTTGCTATTTCAAATTTGTGGTCATTGATACAAAACCCACTTACAGTACCTTTTTTCTCAATCTGCGCAAACGTTGGGGAGTGCTTCTTGAGCAAGAAAAAACTGGAGGTACACACGCGTCCTCAGGCAGCATTCACACTAGACTTTCACGTCAGTCTCTAGATGCTTCGCTTATCTAGAGACTGATGACATTCCCCCAGCTTTAGTTACTAAAACTGGGTGGAGACAATTACGGAGTTTAAAAAAAACCTGCATTGCGGAACCAATCCTAAGTCTTCTTGGCGGTCCTTCACATTGGAAGCGGTGACTTCCTGAAGTCGTGTGCTACTAAACACTTTTCGACCAGCAATGGACGTCATGGGCAAGGTAATGAGATGTCTTAGTTGCGCTCACCGATGAAAACTCCTTCAACGTGTGTGAATACGTCACGTTTGCGGCGAGACATTTTCATCCGCAGTGGAAAGTTGAAACTCTCTGGAATTTTGCATAAGAAACAAGTCAATCAAAACATTATTACTGCGGAAGATTAACGTGGGCTTGACCTATAAGTATGCATTACACAGATGAGCCTTAATAAATAATTGAGCAATTGGTTATCAACGTACTAACGAGGATATAAGTCAGCACTCATATATCCACTAGATGGGGGGGCCCAAGTTTATCTCACACTCATGATAAACACTAATCATTGATCTCCAAAGTACAGTAGCTGCACGGAGGACCCTCTCTTGTAAAGGTAATAAGACAAAATATCGCATGAGAACCACTTTGGGTCGCGGGGGACGTGACACCACTAATGTTGACACCCCCGCCAAAAAAATAAAAACTACACATCCCTGCCGAGAGATTAACGGAAACGGAGATTAGAATTTGTAAAGGTGCGGCCTACGGTACAGTTAGTGTTTAGTCAATTTTTCGGTTCTGTTTTCCACCAAAAAAGGGCATGCATGATGACCTACAGTATATGTTGGGTACAACATGTTGGAGTGATGCTCTGATCCATTCGTTCATCACGACAGCAGCTCGCTCCCTCAGAGTCTGGGCGCTGTCCGTCTGTGCAGCACGGCACGTCTTCCTCAGCAGTCATGATCTCATCAGGGTCAGGGGTCGCTTCTGCCCTGCATTCTATTCAACATGCCAGCTACATGTTATGCCGGCCAATGGCCATGATGCTTATTCTGGTAATCGGTTAATATGTGGAACTACTGTTTACGAGAGACTGCACTACAGCCTGCTCCTACCTATTTGTATCATCTACCGTTAGGCTTACACGCTCCTCGTTTCTGGGGGGCTGTGACCACGCTACTGATTCTGAAATGCAGTTAGCACATTCAGAGATGCCGTCCCTAACATTCTGTAAAACCAATTGGCCGATAACTTTAACATTGTCATTCATTGTGCGCGTTGTTTTATCAGTGAATTATTCCAGCATAAAAGCGCCTTTCTCTCCTGCTATGCAGTTAGCATTAGCATTGCACTTGTTGCCTGCATACTGTCGCGTAAGTTAATGCTATCTTTAAGCTTTAGGAACCCCAGTAGCAAATACTTTTATGAAGGTTGTCCATGCTCAAAAGCTACTCTTAGCTTCTTAAAAGCTTGACGGGAGCCTGCACTAGCATTCTTTGCTATAAAGAATGAACAAATGTCTCGCTTCTTGGGGGGGGGGGTTTCTGATATCAGATCGTTACGGCCGTGAACATCTGGGGACTAGGCTGTTCTGTATTAACATTTGCTCTTTGAATTGTCAGTAAAAACTGTACCCAACTCATTATTTCTTTGTGCGCTGTTGGTGCTGAGGGTATCCCGTCAGTGCATGACGAATGTTAGTAGATCACACCTGTGGCAGTGATACAATGGTGGATAGCCTACAGTGATGGAGACTGTTTCAAATTTTAAACATTTTTAAAATTATTTCAGAATTCAATAATGAGTTATTACACCTACTTATGAATGGCATATAGACTTGATGAGGCAGTCAGCGAAGTTCGGGACCCGTCCGCCCTGTGCAGATTCGGCCCCCCTCATTGTGAAACTGTTTCTTCCGCGCCGGTACAGTTGGGACAGCTCATCCTGACAGTGATCAATCTCTCATCCACCTTCGCAGCTGCTCAATAAATGTAGCAGAACAGTACCGTGCTACATCGTAAAAAAGGTACTCTTCCCTTGGAAATCTTCTGGTCTGATTGCCAGCCAACACGATAGGCCTGCGCGGGGGGATGTTGGGTTGCGTTTCTCCAAAAATTGATTTTGTTTCAGAATTTTCACCGCAAGACCAAATCATTTTTTAGTCATTTATTTTATCTTTTTTTTTTCTTGTCATCCAGTTCAATGTCCTTGGCCAAAATGCACAACCCACATTCATATGAATTGGACCGACGTTTTTAATTTTTGCCACAATACCTGATTTGCTGTGAATGCAGCCTAAATACTTGATTTAAGCACAGATTTATGAGGCCACATTTTAACTGGTCAAATATGGGATTGAGTCGTATATGAGGGAAATATATATTGAAAATTGAAAGCTTAAATTTGGAGAATGCTGTTATCAAACCTACGATTCCACAGCCCCGCTGCCAAAATAATGATCGGCACAGCCATGTTCCCAGTGGATATTTCAGGCTAAAACAATTTCATTAAATCTGTTTTTATCTGCGCTCATAATCAAGAGCGATTTTATTTTTCTCCTAAAAACTGAAGTAGTGCCAGTCTAATGAGCCACTTCATAGTTCTGAGGTTAATATTGCTTCGGCCTCCAGGTTGACATTAATAGCGTACTCGAGGGGAAAATCTGACGAAGGCAGCTTATTTGAAATCCAAAGTCCATCTCAATGGTTGACCTTTATGAAACATTAAATCTGGGACAACAGTGAACCGCAGCTGCTAAAGACTTTAAATATCATCTAGCATGTGTTAAAAAGGACACATTTAATTGCGCACGAAGAATACCAAACTGAATTCCCAATGCATGTACAATTTATGTTCATTTAGTAAATCTTGGTGAAGAAATCAACAACAATGGACTTATTTCATTGGCTCATTTTTCACTTACTTCCTTCCTTAGCTCCACCTTCTGCTATTCAAGTAAAAGGTGCGAGAAAAGGAATGAGACAATAAAAAAAAAATAATGCATTTTATTCATACCGCACTTTACATTTTGAAACAAAATCTCAAAGTGCTACAATGAGATCAAAACCAGACAATACAACATGAACAACACAACACAACAGACTAAAAAGCTTTTTGAAATAAAAATGTTTTAAGCTGCTCTTTAAAAGACTCCACGGTCCGTGCTGCCCTCAGGTCTTCAGGTAGGGAATTCCACTGCTGTGGAGCAGCACTCTGAAACACCCTGTCTCCCATGGTGTGTAATTTAGTCCTGGGGAGCTGAAGGCGGTCAGTGTCTGTGGACTGGAGCTGTCTGGCTGCAGTGTGGGGTGAGAGTAATTTGATGAGGTGGTCCGGGGCATGACTATGAAGGCATTGAAAGGTCAGCAGGCATATTTTGAATTGGATTCTCTGATGGACGGGGAGCCAGTGAGGGGACTGAGGGATGGGGTAATATGATCATGTTTACTCCCTCTTGTCAGGATCCTGGCAGCGCTGGTCTGAATGTACTGGAGCTGCTGGATGCGCCTGCCAGGAGTCCCGACGAAGAGGGCATTACAATAGTCCAGCCAGGAGTCCCGACAAGGAGGGCATTACAATAGTCCAGCCAGGAGTCCCGACGAGGAGGGTATTACAATAGTCCAGCCAGGAGTCCCGACGAGGAGGGTATTACAATAGTCCAGCCAGGAGTCCCGACGAGGAGGGCATTACAATAGTCCAGCCAGGAGTCCCTACGAGGAGGGTATTACAATAGTCCAGCCAGGAGTCCCGACGAGGAGGGCATTACAATAGTCCAGCTAGGAGTCCCGACGAGGAGGGCATTACAATAGTCCAGCCAGGAGTCCCGACGAGGAGGGTATTACAATAGTCCAGCCTGGAGGAGACAAGGGCATGGACCAGCTTCTCAGCATCACTGAGGGAAAGGGAAGAGCAGAGTTTAGAAATATTCCTGAGATGATAAAAGGAAGTCTTACAGAGTGTCATGGTTTTGGAGCTTTGTTAGCTCCTTTTGTTACTCTCGTCCGGGACGACATTATTTTGCTCACCATCGGATTCCTGGGCCAGCTGGCATTGATTGGGGGCGTTGCCCGGACTCTAAATAAGCTCCTGCTGTACCTCGTTCGGGTTGCTAGAGTGTCATTTTCCCCTTGGTGCTTTAGCCGGTAAGGTCTTTTGAGAAGGGAGAGTATTGTCAGGATCTCAGCTGCATAAAAGGAAAAGTGTTAGTGAGTTAGGGATTCTTAGGCTAATTTCCCTTTTCTTTTGTCCTTAGTCGAGCTCACCTGTTTGCTACCACGGATGGCGTCAGGTCCGTTGGTAGCGCAAGTCTCGTGATTTCTACTTGTTTTAATCTCTCAGTGCGCTGCTGGTTTTGCCCTTTTTATTTTTGCCCACTGCTCTTGGCGTCCTACCACCAACGGCATCACAGTACACTCTAGCCACAATGGAGACGTCAGCGGTGGCCGAAATTAAGAGGGCTGTTGCCAGCCAACAAGAGATGTTGGCTGGGTTCGCAGAATCACTTTCATTTATTAAGACTTTAATTTAATAATTAAAGTTCCTCGGGGCACCACCCTTCTAGAAAAGGGAAAATTAATAGCAATTGAATGACCAAGTCTCATTAACGTTTCACCATAAATGCCGGATTACTATAATTACAATTTATGTTATAAATGATTGATTACAATATTCTACAAAAATCGGAAAACTGGCTTAATTATCAATGCTTAACTTCAATAGCAATATAATTACCATCAACATCCAGCATCAATAATATAGCCACAAACTGAAGGAAATTGGACTTTAGCTTGCCTCCGAATGTTCCCAGGGATTATGCTGATCTGGTTGAGGTGTTCAGTAAATAACAAGCCTCTACATTACCCCCGCATCGTCCGTACGATTGCGAGATTAATCTTTATCCTGGGACAACTCCGCCTAGGGGTAAGGCCATGCGAGAGTATATTCAGGAGGCTTTTGCCAATGGTTTTATTCGGCTGTCCACGTCCCCTGCCGGTGCGGGATTCTTTTTCGTTGGGAAAAAGGATGGCGGTCTGAGAGCCTGCATTAATTACCGGGGTTTGAATAAAATCACCATTAAAAATCGATTAGCCCTTCCAATAATGAATTCTGCATTTGAACATCTGCAGGATGCGTCATTTTTTACGAAGCTAGATCTTCGCAATGCTTATAATTTGATTCGCATTTGGGAGGGGGACAAATGGACGGGAGCTACGAATATCGGGTCATGCCGTTCGGGCTGGTTAATGCTCCCTCGGTGTTTCAGGCATTCATCAATGACGTGCTCCGAGAGATTTTGGAGAAATTCGTCTTCGTCTATCTTGACGACATTTTGATTTTTTCTTCAACACTGTCGGAGCACAAACAACACGTCAGACGTGTACTGGAAGCTCTGCTCAATGCTAAACTTTTTGGTTAAAGCCGGGAAATGTGTTTTTCACGCCCAAACTGTCTCATACTTGGGCTTCATTGTTTCTTAGGGGTCAGTGCGGATGGACTCGGACAAGGTGGCTGCGGTCAGGAATTGGCCCGCACCGCAGAGTGTTAAAGAGGTCCAACGCTTTCTGGGCTTTGCAAATTTTTATAGGAGGTTTATTTGTAATTTTAGCGTGGTTGCCGCCCCCATTATTGCGCTCAATAAAAAGAATACCTCCTCAGTGTTTTTTTGGTCTCCTGCAGCTGATGCTGCTTTTCAGGAATTAAAGAAACGTTTTAACTCAGAGCCTACTTTGGTTTTGCCCAACCCCTCCCTCCCATTTGTCGTGGAGGTAGATGCCTCGGAGGTGGGCATGGGTGCTATTCTGTCCCAGCGCCCTCTTTGGGATAATAAGCTTCACCCATGTGCATAATTCTCCGGGTCTTTGTTCGCCACCGAACGCAATTATAGTATTGGTGACCGAGATTTATTAGCGGTCAAGCTGGCGCTCGAGGAGTGGCACCACTGGTTGGAGGGAGCTGAGCTCCCTTTCGTGGTTTGGACCGACCACAAAAACCTCCAATATATTCAGCAGACCAAACTGCATAATTCCCGG
This sequence comes from Gymnothorax reevesii, assembly GCA_029721435.1. Classification (NCBI taxonomy): domain Eukaryota; kingdom Metazoa; phylum Chordata; class Actinopteri; order Anguilliformes; family Muraenidae; genus Gymnothorax; species Gymnothorax reevesii. The sequence continues at coordinate 119,476,993 of CM056578.1, forward strand.
CAGGCGCGATGGTCATTGTTTTTTAACCACTTTGATTTTAGGCTCACGTTCCGCCCGGGATCTAAAAATATTAAGCCTGACGCCCTGTCACGAATGTGCGATCGCGCGGATAGCGATCCTACCCCAGAGCCTGTTATTCCTTCTACCCAGATCATGGCACCTATTCAATTGGAGGTTGAGGCGGTGGTTCAGGAGGCATTGAAATCCAATCCTGTTCCTGGGGGGAGCCTCCTGGCTGTTTATTTGTGCCGCTTGGGGTTAGGTAAAGGGTCCTTCAGTGGGGACACTCTTCCCGCTTGGCTGGGCACCCGGGGGCCCATCGGACCAAGCAGTTCCTTACCCAAAGGTTTTGGTGGCCGGATATGATGAAGGACATTCGGGAGTTTGTTTGCGGCATGTAGCGTATGTTCCAGAAATAAAACTTCCCACCTCCCTCCCTCTGGCCTGCTGCGACCTTTGCCAGTTCCCAGGCGCCCTTAGTCACACATCATGCTCGATTTTATTCGGGGGCTGCCTGTATCTGACGGCAACACCGTCATTTTGGTAGTAGTTGACTGGTTTTCTAAAGCGACTCATTTTGTAGCGCTACCTAAGCTGCCTTCGGCGCGGGAGACAGGGCATCTTGTTGTTAAAAACGAATTTCATTTACATGGGCTCCCGCAGGACGTCGTCTCTGACCGAGGTTCTCAATTCACGGCCAGATTCTGGCAGGCTTTTTGTAAGCAGTTGGGGGCCACAGTGAGTCTCTCCTCGGGCTTTCATGGGCAAACGAAACGGACGAATCAATCTCTTGAAAACACTCTTCGATGTTTGGCGGCGGATAATCCCTCATCTTGGAGTCGATTTTTAGCTTGGGCCGAATATGCCCACAACTCTTTGTGTAATTCCTCCTCGGGGCTTTCCCCGTTTGAGGCCCAAGTAGGTTACCAACCCACATTATTTCCAGAGACTGAGAACGATTTCGAAATTCCCTCAGTCAACCAGTTCATTCGGCGCTGTCGGTCGGTTTGGACTAAGGTCTGTTCTTCGCTGTTGCATTTGGGGCGCAAACAAAAATCCTTTGCTGATAGAAGGCATCATTTGGCCCCGTCTTATCGGGTTAGGCAGAGAGTTTGGCTGCCTACCCGGGACCTCCCGTTGAAGGTAGAATCCTGAAAACTGGCACCCCACTATATCGGCCCGTTCAAAATAGTGCAGAGGATCAATCCAGTCACGGTCCAGCTGAAACTCCCGAGATCTTTTCGCATAAATCCGTCATTCCACGTCTCTTGGATTAAGCCGGTTAGCACCAGTGTCCTGGCACCTGCCGACACACCTCCGCCGCGAATGGTGGAGGGGGGGGTCGGATTATACCGTGCGCCGCATTCTGGCCGAGAGGCATGTCAGTCATGGGGTCCAGTTCCTTGTAGACTGGGAGGGATATGGTCCTGAGGAGCGGTGCTGGGTCCCTTCGCGTGATACTTTGGACCCCTCACTAATTTCTGAGTTTCGTGCGCGGGGTTCCTTAGGGACTTCTGGAGCTGTCCCTAAGATGGGGGGGTCCTGTCATGGTTTTGGAGCTTTGTTAGCTCCTTTTGTTACTCTCGTCCGGGACGACATCGTTTTGCTCACCATCGGATTCCTGGGCCAGCTGGCATTAATTGGGGGCGTTACCAGGACTCTATTTAAGCTCCTGTTCTACCTCGTTCGGGTTGCTAGAGTGTCATTTTCCCCTTGGCGCTTTAGCCGGTAAGGTCTTTTGAGAAGAGAGAGAATTGTCAGGATCTTAGCTGCATAAAAGGAAAAGTGTTAGTGAGAAAGGGATTCATTTAGTTTATTTCCCTTATTTTTTGTCTTTAGTCGAGCTGGCCTGTTTCCTACCACGGACGCGTCTGGTCCATTGGTAGCACGAGTCTCGTGATTTCTATTTGTTTTAATCTCTCAGCACGCTGCAGATTTTGTCCTTTTCATTTCTGGCCACTGTTCTTGGCATCCTACCACCAACGCCATCACACAGAGGTGTTGTATGTGACGTTCAAATGACAGGTGGGGTCAAATTTGACCCCTAGGTTTGTGACAGTAGTCGAGAGAGGGATGATATGGCTGGAAAGTAAAATATCTGTGATGGGGGAGGACTGGAGCTGATGGGGGTTGCCAATAAAAATGGCCTCTGTCTTTGTGCTGTTTAGCTGTAGAAAATATTGTCTCATCCATGCCCTTATATCCTCCAGGCAGGAGTGAGAGCTGATGAAGCGGCTGCAGTGGCATTGGGGTCTGTCCCGAGGTAGAGCTGAGTATCATCGGCGAAGCAATGGAAAGAAATTCCATGCCTGCCGATGATGTGGCCCAAGGGGAGCATGTAGATGGTGAAAAGGGGTCGGTCCTGAGGGACCCCATAGGTAACAGTGTGGGGCTGCGATTTAGCATCCCCCTGGACCACATACTCAGCTTTACCGGTCAGGAAGGACTGGAAGCATTGGATGACAGTTACAGTCAAGCCAATGGTGTGTTTTAAATGGTAAAGGAGTATGTTGTGATCAATCGTATCAAAGGCAGCAGTTAAATCGAGAAGGACCAGGAGGGTATTCCATCAAGCAGGCTAAAGGAAAATCCAGGCTTAAATGGTCAAGTCTGGTTTATATGACTGAGAGTTCAGCTCCATCAAAGTGGCTGAGATTAGCCCCACATCTGTAACCATGGAAACCATGGTTCAAGCTAAGCCTGACACATCTAGCTTAACACAGATTTCCATTCAATCAACCAAAGCCACATCTCTGTTTTACTCCGGTGCCGCACGATGTGAACGAAAAGATAAATGTGCAACAAATTCTTGCTTGCCCTGTGAAGATATCTGGGTCAGGCTCATTGGCCAACACGAGACAAGTTTAAACACAGGAGTATCCTATTGACCGCCAGCTTTGGACAGCACTGTCGATGAAATGCTCTTTAAGAGGATTAGGCACGCTTGTAGAGGAGGAGGGATTATTATTATGGGAGACTTCAATTAGGTGGCGTTCTTTTGCAAACGGGGGGAGGACTCATTCTATTTTGCAGAGCGAGTGCGCACTCAATCGTGCGTCTTCCAGTGCTCTTTAAATTCTCAGTTTTTTCTTTTTTCTTTTTTTGACCGGGTGGCCGAGGATTCAATATATTATGAAAAGGCGGCGATTGCGCAATTACTCAGACGATAACGATAGTGGAGAGCCCTACACTAAGAAATTCATGATAATTTGGATAGAATCCTGTATTGGGCAGAAATGTGCCAAATTAAATTAAATATAGCGAAATGTAAACTTGTACATGTAAGGAACAAAAATATTACACAGGATTACTTCATGGGAGGTTTAAAATAGGAATTTGCTTCACACGAGAAAGAGCTGGGAGTGATTGTTGACCAAACCCTCACAGGCTCTAGTCATTGTGCTGTGGCAGTTAAAAAATCCAATCAGATGCAGGGATACATTGCCAAAAGTATTGAGTACAAACCCCAGGAGGTCATACTTCTCTTGCACAACACATTTGTCAGACCACATCCGGAGTGTTGTGTACAGTTCTGGGGACCGTACTTTGAGAAACATATAGAGGCTCTAGAAAAATAGCCACTGAGCTAATTCCGAGTATAAAAGATGAAAGCTATGAGAAGAGGCTGATCTTTAATCTCTTTTGCCTTCGGAAAAGGAGTCTTAGGGGTGACCTGATTGAGGTCTTTAAATATGTTAAATCAGAATCAGTATCTCTTTATTGTCCCGTTGAGGGAAATGAGTGTTGCAGCAGGAGCAAGCAGAAGACATGGTACACAATAACAATATCAGCAGTGAGAATAAGACCCAATCAAAAGTCTTGAATTCAGACATAATAAAAAACAAAACAATATATGAAACACCACACAGAATCACTGACAAATGTTCAGTCCAGAGCTCATACCTAAAATGGAAAATTACTACCAACTCTTGCAAAAAGTGCAATGTGTGGATGCGCAAATAAGCAATATCAGTGCGAGAAGAGCATGAGCTGCCTAAGGGCTAATTGCCATTAAGTAAATGAATTGCACTGGGGATAAATGAGACCTGAAGTATTTTACTCCTCTTCATAGGAGCCCTAAAACAACAGCCTGAGGGGTGAAAGCTCAAACTCGCTTTGAAGTGGATGATGGGACAATCCAGAACTGAAGCACTGATTACTAAAACCCCACAAGTCAAGTCAAGTCAAGTGTGACTTGTGGGGTTTTAGTAATAGGTGCTTGAATTAGCATTAGCCTTCATCAGGACCTGTCTGTTATAAATAGACATTACCCCGGCCTGCTGACCTCCTGAGATTTTTCCAGCAGTTTTGACAAGACATCCGAGACTATTCTTATGAGAACAGTTCAGGTTCTAATATCAGGATGATATTCACTCCCTAACACTGACAGTGTGATTTGTATCAGTATTTGGCTTTCCAGCCCCACGGAGACCTGTCGGCCAATAAGACAGCGGTTGGATGCATGAGCACTCCTATGTGATATCGCAAATTACGGTATGCATATGCTGCGCATGCCCCAGTATTGTCAACAGTGTCATGGCTGCCACCTTTATAAGCTAGTAGCATGTATAGCCGCTCTAGAAATCAAAGTGTGAATTCTCTCAACTGGATGTGCGATCTAAGTTTTTACACACCCGAATATTACACTTGGTATCTAAACATTAAGGTAAGCTAAAAGAGTTGTGATTTTATTCGATTTTGCAAGAGGTTGTGTATGGTACTCTTACCCTCAGCAGTTGTATAAGTTAACAGAATGAACTTTTAACCTAATGGACCCTCCTACTTCAGAGCCTAGGCAAAAAAGCATGGTGTCCCGCCCAGCCGAGAAGTTCGTCGTGAAAGCAAAGTTAGGCCAAGCCAAACAACTTTGGGCTTGAAAAGCGGCGAGAAGGATGTGCAGAAGGATGCGCAGAAGGATGTGCAGAAGGATGCGCAGAAGGATGCGCAGCTGATCAATAAACCCAAGTCAAGCTTCTTATCCTTTTTTGCTTCTTTTTGATCTAATTATTCTCTGAGTGCCTGGAATTCTTAGATTTTTGGTTTACTCTCCCATTCCACGCTTCCAAGAGCACCAGCTTTACATGTTTGGGTAACTGTTTTTATGAGCGCCGAATATTTTCTCTTATGAACCCAAGTCAGCGCTGGGGGTGACGGGTGCTGAATAACAAGCTCCCAAACCTGCCGTCACAAGCTCTCTCAGGCAGTGCAGGATCAATATGGAGACCGCAGAGGAGAGAAAGTGAGTGAATTTTTGCAGCCATTTGTTTTTCATTGACATTTAGTAAGTGTGCAATATGAAGTTGTGCATGTCATGATTAATTCTTGGAATGTTCATTCGGTTTCAATTACGCTTTTCAATTGTATATTTAGGTTTTTTTCTGTAACGTGTGCCTAGGAGTGGGCGATGTATTTTCATCGCAGCGAGAAGCATATTCCGTGATATGAATTTAGCTATACCATCCACACCAGCTTGGAAAATTTTGATGTTTACATTTGAGGATCCGTGAAAAAGTTTGCCATGAAAGCATGGCTGAGCTGACCCACGGCTGCTCTTAAATTGGTTCAGGCCTTCTGAATGATTCCTCATTTGCCCAGTCAAGCTAGTGCGTAAATTTATATTGGCTGCTTATCCTCCTCCTGTAGCGTCTTCCACTGAAATTAGGAGAAAAAGTATTTGTATCGAGATCGTCCAAGATTCAGAATTTATTGTGATGTGGCCTAAAATTTATGTTACCCATTCATACTCATGACGTTTTCTTGCTTTCTCAGGGCGAGGTTGGCCGAGTGGCTCGCATCCAAGGGGAAAACTCCAAGAACGCCACCATGCGCATACTATCTGCCACAGACCGCTTCCAGACCACCTCCTAAATCGTTTCCAAAACCTGAAGTGGTCGCAAAGGCAGGAAACGATCCAGAAACAGAACCAGTCATTCAGCAGATTTCCGAACCGGAAATTCAGGATTTGGAACGGCCGCATTTCAGCCCTGAGCTGTATGCAAAAGAAGCAGCACCAGAGTCTGTTGCTGAAGTTGCCCCAGAGTCAGTCGCTAATGTTGCCCCAGAGTCTGTTGCTGAAATTTCCCCTGAATCTGATGCTAAAGCTGCACCCGAGTCTCATGCTGCAGTTGCCCCAGAGTTTGCTAAAGTTACCCCGGAGTCTGTTGCTGAAATTTCCCCGAGCGCTGCCACTTTTTCCAGCTCCAACATCATGAACACCACTCTAGACCTTCTGGAAAACTCTGAAATGGACCTCCCTGTTAGGTAATCTCCGCTGGATAAACAATTTAAGAAGTTTACCATAATGAACTTTATCAATAGCACAACTTCCATCCAAAAAACATGTAAAAACATCACAATCACGTTGGTATAGTAATCAATGGTCTCCAGACACATAGCTGTAAATATTGTTGTAGATAAGTCTTGTTTAAATCCTACATAAGGATTATTATTAAATCCTACATAAGGATAAGGTAAGTCAGAAGATTTACTTGCGTAAATTGCTTCATCGATAATACATTAGCATAGTACGTATTTACTTTTCAATGCCATAATATTTCATAATTACTTTATAGATTTTGGACTGCTCCCTAAGTAGAAGAGTATTCGGTAAAACGAAAGATAGGAGATCGGGGCGAATTAGATGTTGTATGGACTTGGTCTGTGATTGTGCAAGCGTTGGGCACCCCCAGGTGGCGAGATTCAGGGTGGGGCTCACGTCTCTCGTCGGAGTCTGTGTGGCTCCTTAGACCCCCGGAGCCCCAGTTGGTGGCTGTTTTTTGCTTCCTCCTTGGAGAGGTGAAGGGTGGGAGGGACGTAGAAATGAGACAAGCGGGGATTGTGGGAATGTAGGTGGAATATATAGACATAAGGACAAATAGCAAGGTGCTTGGGGAGAGGTCCTATTCATCAAGTACAGGGAATTCCCGATAATGTAGGTTAAATAGGCAAATAATTAAATATACTGAGTACAAATGAAAATGCACCACTTGAAAAAAGTCAATATTTAAGTTCAAATGAACTTCAATATAATTTTTATACAACAACAACACTACAGTGACGTCACCCGACATGCCAAGTGCAAGAAATGCGAGAATTTCAAGTTAACTGTAACGCTAGGCAAATTTTGCAAAAACGTAACATCTTGCACGCACACCACAGGAAAAATGAATTTCACTCTGAATTTGCGCACACATTGCCTTTAAAAGCATGTGAATCCGAATAAAATTTCACTTCTTCACTGACACTTGTGAAACGTCGACACTATGTCGCGACTTACAGCCCCTGAACGGGAATGTGCCATAGGCATGCTTCAAATTGGCGCCAGGACCAGGGAAATTGCCAGACGACTACACTGCGCACACTCAACGATTGCAAGACTCCATCAAAGGTCCCTGCAAACGGGGAGCACTCGGGACCGTCCTTGACCGGGTCAACAACGTGCGACAACGGCACGTCAGGACCGTCAAATCGTACGGGATCATGTCCGAGACCGAACACTACCAGCGACAAGAATGGCTGCTCAAGTCCAAAGACGACGTGGATTTATTCACCCCAACACCGTACGGAGCCGTCTGCAAGCTGCAAGCCTGCGTGCACGACGTCCTTATTTCGGCCCCATATTGACGGATCGTCACCGAAACCAGCGTCTACAGTGGGCAAACAGGCACCAGAATTGGCGACTACGACAATGGCACGGTGTCATCTTTTCTGACGAGTCACGATTTCACTTAAAGAACGCAGATGGCTGTATACGTGTTTGGCGGAGACGTGGTGAACGTTATAACGCCGATTGTGTCGTTCAAATGGACCTTTGGGGTGGTGGCAGTGTTATGGTGTGGGGTGGAATAAGCTACCGTCACAGAACCCCTCTCCATATCTGCAGAGGAAGGGTGAATGGCGTCTACTACCAGGACCAGGTGCTGCAGAACCATGTTGTGCTGTTCTTCAACCAACACCACGATGTCCACACGTTCCAACAGGACAACGCTAGGGCACACACTGCAAGGGTGTCCATGGAGTACCCTGCACAGCAGAACATCGCCGTGCTTCAGTGGCCAGCTCTGTTACCCGACCTCTCCCCCATCGAGCACTTATGGGATGAAATTGGACGATGTCTTACACTTCGACGCCAGATGGACAACATCCGAGAACTTGAGGTTAACATAACATAACATAACATAACATAACATGGCCTTTCAGCCCAATTAAGCTTGCCAGTTTCTTTATACTATTGTGAATATATCCCTTCAGATACTAAATGACTCAATGGTATCTAGCTTTTGGTCAAGCCTGCTCTTGAAAACCCCCAAGGTCTCTGCCTCAACAATATGGCCAGGCAAGCTATTCCACATTGAAATTACTCCTTGGGTGAAGAAATTTTTCCGAATATCAGTGCTAAATTTACCTTTAGTCAACTTCCATTTGTGACCCCGAGTTCTACTAACAACAGTTGGCCGAAGGAATCCTACATGATTCACTTTGTTAATCCCTTTAACTTAATTAAAGACCTCAATAAAATCACCCCTGAGTCTCCTTTTCCAAAGACTAAAGAGATTAAGGCCTCCAAGGACTCTGATGAAGATGTAGGTCTACATCGAAACGTTAGTCACTATTGTTTTGCACCTTTCTCAATAAAAAGTGAGAATTTAGCAGATATCAGTGCTGCACCGGCATTCTTTTTACTTCACATTGTTTTGGTCCTGTCCTGGTTGTACCGGATTATCTGGATTGACTTAATTGGCAGAAGCGCGGAGAACACACTTTTTAAAAAAAACATTTTCTGAAAGACCTTTAATTGTAGATGCACATCCAGGAAAATGACTCTTGGTTGTCATGGGTGCACTGAGATATAGTCTCCTAAAAATCAGTCTTCATTCTAGGGCCAAATTTTCTAGGGGTCCTCGAAAAAAAAGTACCAGGGCAAAATTTGGATTTTGCTACTTGAGACACTTACCAAAGAATCAAAAAACCTATGACTAAGATGTAACATGAACCAGGTGAATCTTTGAAAAACTGGCTCTTAATGTGTATTCTACACAAGGTCAAGAACGATGCTTGTGCATTTGCCTGTGTCAAAAAAAAAATAAAAAAATAAGCCACCTGCCACAGTGGCTGGTGGCCGAAAACTTCAGGCCGTGGTACTACATATTGATATGATGCACTCAGTTGTGGAATCGTTCGCACAGTTCCATAGACGCTAACGTCAATAATCTGCACCTCTACGCAAGTATTAAATAATATGTAAATTGTATTGGGTAAAAGGACTTTTCAAATCACTCTTTTTTATTTTATTTGCATCTCCATTATGTACCAATTTGTAATTATGTTTTTTTTTTTTTTTTGTGAGACTTGCAAGTGAGTCACGACAGATTGCTGCAGACATTACTCCCTGGCTTCTGGTGTGTCTTTGAGTGTGATGTCAATCATTCACAATTGTTCAGAACGGTAATTCTACAGCCAAAGTAAGCCAGTCTGCATAGGTTTCAAGGCTCCAGTCCAAGTGAATATCAATTTTGCCATCTTTGCATCTATTTCCTTCATCTGCAGACTCCTGCGAAGTCCTCAAACATGATTTTCTGATGCAAATTATATTCCAGGATATAATTCATCAAACTGCCTTGTGGAGAAATTTGTCATAGTTGCAATGATGAAACCGTGGGCTTTTGGGATGTGCTGTATCTGCAGATTACGTAATTCTGTCTCATTTGTACTTGTTAGAAAAGCAGACTGCATTTCGATAATTAGCTTCTGCCAATTCATGAGTAGAAAAGACATAACCTGGAAGGACAAACAATGAATTTCTGATATGTACCCACATATTTTCCCATAACTATGTTCTTCATTAATTGTTCAATGCACTGACTACTGGCGAGAAGTAAAAAATGGATATACTAGAGGCCAAGGCAGCACAGTCCAAATCTTCATCAGTGGGAGTAAAGGTGAGTTATCGCATGTCATACGATTTCAAGATGGCTGCCGTTTTCATTCACTGATCGCCGTGAAAATCAATAGGCTCCTTCTTTGATGTAATAGCAATGCACCCACAAAATTTCAGACAAATCCGTGCATTACTTTTTGAGTTATTTTGTTCACAAACAGACAGACTAACAGACAAACAAACAATCAAGGGCGAAAACATAACCTCCGCCCCAACTCTGTTGGCAGAGGTAATAATTGGATATGCAGATTCTATTCTGTTTAATCCTCCATGCCCTGTCTTGAGCTAATTGAACAATAAAAGTAGACACTTCTAGACCTTAAAATTACAGGGCTCTAACTGACATTTGGGTCAAAATTGAGTTAACTATTACGCATAATTGGAAATGAATGGTTCTATCTCATGGTTAAGTCATGATTATAACGTAGGGTTCAGGACAAAGGATAGCACTCAAGACCACAGCTGACCTGAACGGTCAGGACCAAGGGGAGCGCCGCATTCCAGTGTTCCTCACTCACCAGGTGAGTGCAATGCCAAATCACCTGGGGAGGCATTTAAGGCGCGGCTCAGCGCACACAAAGGGGGTAGCATTGCTGCAAGAAGGCAGAGGGCGAGAGTGTGCTGCACTGGCCGTCAACTGATTTCTGAGTGAATCTCTGCCTTTGTGATATACCTGAACAGGTGCTGGACAGAGCTTTGGTATTCCTGGATCTACAGGACAGACAAACTAAAGACAAGGCAACCTGGAAAAAGGGGAAAGAGGCACAAGAAGACCCAATAATTCACATGAGTGAATGATCAGGCACCAGCCTTGCTCTCCGGGCAATTTTTTCAGTTTCCCCTCTTTTCCCAGGGCGGCCGATAGATGATCCCTGGGGCTGAAGAGGGGAGCCCGCTGCTGCACCTTGCACTGACTTTTGATTCATAGTTTGGGCGCTTTTATTTTCCCTTCGCTTCTTAAAGGGACCGCCCCGGACGATAATAAATTCCTGTTTCCTGTATTCAATTGCTGTTGCCTTCCATTTAGTGAAGCCAGCACCCCGACACGCCCACCCCTTGCGCCGGGGACTCACAATGCGTATTCAAGTTGTTAAATTAGGTTCAGATCAAAATGAGAAAGTTCCAGTTCCCTAAGTGGCCAAACTTTGCCAGCAAATTCCTCAAAAATTTGTAAATGTTAGTTAAAACCCTGTCATTCAAAGGTCTCGACTTATCATGAATTAAATTTGTATCAGTAAAAGAAGTTCTCAGTTTTATTGTTTAATATGCTGCCGTCTTCATTGGAAACATCTTGTCCTATATGTGTTGTCTCATGCAAGTCAGTGTGAAGTTACTTCAAACAGATCTCAGCCCAAGTAATCCTGCATAGTTAGCTTTGTTGATCCCTCTTACACTTTTAACGACCCCAATCAGATCAACACAAAGTCTTCTTTTACCGTGGTAGAAGAAAATAGAATTTTTCAGTCGTCTTATCACAGCTTTTATCTTTTATGCCAGGATTCATCTTTGTGGCTCTCCTTTGAGCTGATTTTTAAAGCTTCTAATATCTTTGTAGTACAGTCCCTAGACCTGCACTCAATCCTCTAAGTGTGGTCTGACAAAGGCAAAATATATAAGGGAAAAATAACCTCCTTTGATCGATATTCAATACTTTTGGCTACATATCCCAGCATCCTGTTGGCCTTCTTAACTGCTACATCACAGTGGCTTGAGCTGCATAGGTTTGGTCAACAATCATGTCCAAGTTGTTTGTTTTTTTTTTTTGTTTTCTCAAAATGGAGCACATTCCAATTTTGAATCTATAAAGTAATCTGGTCATTTTTTTCCCCCCCGACATGTAGAGCTTTACATTTATCTGTGTTGAATTTAATTTAATTAGTACTACATGAGAGACTACCTTTGAAAATAAGTATTGTTGAAATTATAAGGCTCTTTGAGGAAAGTATTTAGAACTACGTAGTTGCAAGACAGAACACAGAGCTGTGGTCAGATCGATCCCATCCACAGTAGGCATTGTGGGAAGTGGAGTTCCACAGAGTTCTGTGTTGGGATCACGGCTCTTTCATATCTACATAAATGGCCTCAGTGGAACATTAAAAGCAAATCGGTCAAATTTGCAGATGATAGTAAATTGGAAGGTTTGGTCAATTGTTCAGAGTCTGAATAAGTTATGGGTAATTAATTAGATAGAATCAAGAAGTGGGCAGAAACATGACAAATAATGAGTTTCTGAAAATACAAGTATATGACAACATGGGCCCAGCTCGGGTCATAAGTGTAAGAGGCCTCGTCAATGAATTCCAAAAGGCTCGTCAGCCATGACCTTCCGTTACGGCAACCGTGTTGGCTATCCTTCATGATGTTGTCACTTTCAAGAGATGATTCAAAATTTTCTTTGATGGTACATTCCAGCATCTTTAACAGGAAAAAAAACTGAAGACCAGTTTTAAAATCTTTGACCCTGCTCAGTGTACAGCTGATCCTCCGAGGGCTCCCAAACCTGCAGCGGACACTGTGGAAGCAAAAGAGAAAAAAACCAAGAACAGGAGTAAAGAATGAAAACAGGAGTTAATGCTGAATGAAGTCGAAAACATCAGGTCAATCCCATTAAATTTAAATAAAATAGAATACAATGACTTGCAGGTGAATTCTACATAATTGAAAATAGTACAAAAACAAAATACCACACATTAAAAACATGCTCCAAGCCCCTCTCCTTGCATTTCTGCTTAAAAAAATAGCATGTAGCCCTATCTGCTTTCATCGGGGCTGTCTGCATTTCCCAACTCATGTCCCCCTCCAACCCCCCTGCCCCCTAACTCCTTAGATTAAATAAGCCTGTGCTTCTCTGAACACACTCCTGACCAATGCAAAGGTACCCCTGTGGTCCTGACCACTATGTGAATAGCACAATAAAAATGGAGATGCAATATTCATCAAAATATGAGGAGGATAGTGTTCTTAAATGAACTCTTGCTTTGCTTCATCTGGGGGACTTCTCTTATTTCATGAATTTGAAATCTCCCTGAGTGTGACGCATACTGCCGTGTGTGGGTATGACAGATGGAGCGATTGAGTAAACAAATGAAATTTCCATACATTTATCCTTCCGTCTCATAGATGCAGAGCAGGGAGGTGATGTGTGGATCTGGAGACATACCGAACGCCATATGTGTGTCATCCGATCAGTCCCTGATCTTTATTTATATTTTACCCTGAAGCGCGAACAGACGTGCTGCTGAAGCACACTGCCCTCTGGACATGGAGAGCGGGAAATGGCTTGACAAGAAAAACTGAGACAGTAGAAATCTCTGTACTGTGTTCCAGGACCAAAGAAAGGGCCTGACTTCTTTTCCCGAAGGAAACTGCTCAGTACAGGTCAGATATAATAAAATATTACATTAACATAGTAATGACTTGAGCTTATCTATTTCATATATTCAGTCATAATCTTGAAAACCGTCTCTGTTTTCGAATGTATTAGCGGAGAAGTGCTGTTAACATAATCACAGTTATTTGGGTCAGGTCTCATTGGAATAGAGTTAGTGATTCTCAGCGGATGTATAGCTGTGGTTTGTGACGTGGGGAGTTTGGCTAGGATTCCGTTTCATACGTCAATCAAAAGTCTACTCTAGGGGTTCCTGTCACATTTAAGGCTGACCCTGAATAAACTCTAGCTCTCTCACTAACTGGATTCGCAGGTTTGTCTGGATTGAAACCTGTCTCGTTTCTTCCTGGTCTGAGTTCAGCTGGTGGAAATCGCATCAGTCGCTAAAGGCATTTACTTAAACCACTGAGGCGTTTATTGTGTCGATGGACAGATGGATTGCATTGCACAAAGCCACAAATCTCACACACGTCCTTGCCGTCTGTGGCCTGCGGAGAGCTTCCATTCTTGCTCAGCACTCACAATTTCTGCAGAATTTCACAGATGTCCATTAACTGAGGGGATCAGTGCTGGGTTCACATAATGTAGAAGAATGCCTCGATGCACCGTGTGTCTGCTTGTATTAATGTCATTTAAATGACAAAAATTATAATCTTTTATCTGGAGTGGAGTAAGCAATAGTATCCACCAGCTGCATTTATATGCATACCCCAAATGAAGCCCCTAAAATATGTACTCTGTCATGTAAAACATCCAGGACATTTTGACCAGGTTATCACTTTATGCTGCTCTAATTAAGCGTTTATTGCCATGTCATGTTCTTCTTATTTCACATTTATGGTTTTTATTCATCATCGCTGTTCTTAAGACACAGACAGTATATGTGACAGTAATATTCCACTGCATGCCCATGCGTATTTCGTACTCTGTCATTATTAATTTTCATAACAGTAAATTGAGCTCTGAAGAAAATACCCGAATTGATTCCAGTACAATAGCTGCTATATATAGCTATTACTGTCATATGAGAATGAAGCTTTTTTCAAAATGCAGTAAATATTATCATTAATGCTAGGTTCCCACTATCACGACTTGAAATAGTGGTCTTAATGGTGGAGTCATCATGGTGATCCTATCAGATCTGATAAGATCTTGAGGTCAGTCGTGGCAATCGTGTTGATCATAGAAAAGTTTTGGACGGTTCAAAATTTCCTACGATCAACACGATTAATTGTCAATTGTGATCATCGCATCACCTCGTATCTGAACCTGAAATTTTAAGCCGCTTTCACACTGGACGCAAAACAAATTTTTCGCACGGCAGACTACATTCAACGTCAATGCAGACACGAATACATGTGAAACACATTTGAATTGACTTTGAATGTAATCTGTTGTGTGAAAAATTCGTTTTGTGTCCGGTGTGAAAGCAGATTCAGAGAAGTTCCATGATCAGCTACGAATGGCCGATCGTGGCATTCGTAACGGAGCGCAGGACAGTGGGACCTAAGCAGAATAAGACAGTAACACATAAAACTGTACTCCAATCAATACATGTAATTTCGTTTAAGGCTCAGGGGCAATGTTTATTTGTACTACCTCTTTAGGTTGGCTGCTAGGGTGTACAAGGTGGTTGCTTAGGTGTTTTTTTTTTGGGTGGTTGCTGAAGTTTCCCAGGTGATGGTTACTGTCTTTAGGTGGTTACTGGGGTGTATAGGGTGGAAGTGAGGGTGTTTCCAGGGGCATGTTTAAGATCGTTATTGCCTCTTGAATGATTAAACTAAGTTTGGTCTTGCGTAGACAAGCGCCTTGCTTTTCAAAATAACGTCCACTTCCACACAGCTAGTTTTTGATGAAATTTGATGTTAACCCCAGTAGGCAGCTATGTTGGAAAAGCACTTGCAGGTTGTTCAACACACAGGAGTCTTCCCTTGTGAGATTTTGGCAGGAAGCCCTTCATTCTTGAACGATCCCTTGGTGCTTGCTTGTGTGTGTCTAAATGGTTACTAGGGTCCACAGAGTGGCTTCGATTGGTTGCTTGAGTGTTTCTTGGTGGTTACTACGGTGTACAAAGAGTGACATGTTCTTCTATTTTTTCAGCTCAATTCAAAATTGAACCTGGCTGTCCTGGTCTCTGATTGACTGACACATTTTTAAATCTTTTTTGCAATTCCACTGGTAAGATTTGGATTATATTTGGTGTACATGTTTGTCTCATGGCTCCAACTAAGAGTTGTTACTTTTTGGCTCGATTTGTAATCCACAATGGCCACCCTGGTCTCTGATTTGCTGACACATTTTTTACTTTTTCTTCAATTCCACGGGTCGGATTTGGATCAGACATGTTGCCTTTCTTATTCTCAAGGCCTTGACGATGTTGTAACTTTTCCGCTTGATTTGAAATCCACTATGGTTGCGCTGGCCTCTGATTGGCCATGGCATTTCTGACTTCTGCAGTTCCACTGGTCAGAATTAGATAACCAATTGAGCACATTTGTCTCTTGGCCCTGACCAAGTGTTGATATTTTTTTGGCTCAATTCAGATTCCAGAATGACTGTCCTGGGGCCTCATGTGTGAAGAGAGCGAACGAACAGAAAAGCTGCGTACGCTACTTTTTTTTTGCGAATGTCAGATGTATGACTTTAGAAAAAATGCAAAAAAGTAATAGAATTTTGCATTTTTGCAAAATTAAAGTTGATTCAGATTTTTCATTCAAATTTGCAAGCTGAATTGGTAGCCCGCTATATTATAAATTTAATACTTTTTACAAAATGCTACTTTTCTTTTTATGAACGTACGCAATATCTAAGTATAAAATCCACGCAATTGTTAGTACATGAGGCCCCTGGTCTCCATTAGGCAGACGCGTCTTCAACTTAAGTTCAATGTAGCAAATTTGGATCAAACCTTGTATAAATGTTCATCTTATGGCCCTGGTTGAGGGTTGATTTTTTTGGCTCGATTCAAAGTCCCATGATTGGGTGATGCGTGTTCAACTATTTCTGCAGTTCCAGCCGTCAGATTTGATCTTGCTTAGTGCAAATGCCTGTTTCATGGCCCTGACCGAGTCTTGTAATTTTCAGGCTTACTTTTTCTTCATGTCCAGGAAGACCTCTTATGGTGAACTCTGTTCCTTTCTTTTACATTGTGCTACATCACAATTGCAAGCATTATCTTGCTGGGTGTTGAACATTGTCAGTCATTACTGTTTTTGATTGACTAGTGTTTGTTCTGTGATAATAAATGTTGCTGCTCTGTTCTGACTGCTCTGATCAGCATTCCCCAATAGGCTTTAGGGGCTCCCAGTGACCAGCTTCTTAATAAAGTCTACCCTTCTGATTTGGAGTCACGTCTCATTCTTCCTTTGCGAAACAGCCAGGAAGAACCCATTCCTGTTGCAAAGGTGTAAAACTTTGTTTTGATAAAACTATTACCGAGGGCACAATTCCCCAGATGGCATAGTTACCCTAAATATATCATCTTGTTTACAAATTCATTAATGTTAATTGATGGAACAGATTCCGGTGGTGTAAAATATAGGGTAGGAGAGTTGTATCGTGTGTTTGATCTGTGCATTAATTCTGATTTTCCTTACTTCCATACCCTAGCCAAAGAATTATACTAATTAGCGAAGCAGAAGTCTGAACAAAATATTCTGATGGGTATTTTCTTTCTGAACCTGGATTTTAGACCTCTGTAGAACTGTTTGAGTAGCACAGTCGCTAAGTTTGTGGAATTTCTTTGCCAAAATTAGATGGCACTGCAGGCACATTACTGTGCACACTGGTCCACACGCCATAGGCTAGTCGAAAGCAGGAGGTTAGCAAGGTGCATCCCAGTCCAGGCGAAACGAATGCTGCAGTGCTATCGGTGCAAAGCTCACGGACAGTGTGGATGGAACTGAGTGTCAAGCTTTGCAATGATAACTTGGGCTCTCAAAAGTGAGAAACCTCCCTAAGAATATTTTTGAATGGGGACAAATAAAGATGTATTAATTTGTTAAATGCATGAAGTAAATCCATAAGGTTTAGTGTCTATGATTTTTATGCATGAAAAAAAAAGATCTCAGGGTTTTGTATTGCAACTGTATTTCATTGTAACTTTTTTAAGTTTTACGCATTTAAGATGGCCTTATATACACATTTTATACAAGGTGAATAGCCTTTTATACATTTTTATACAAGTGAATAGCCTTTAATCCATGGTAGTTGAGTAATGTGTGAAAATCAGAATTACATCCTTGACTGCAATGCAATGCAGCTCAACATAGCCAAAATAAAATACAAAGTAAAAGTAACTACAGAATAAAAAAATTCAATCAGTCATATATGTACATCTCTACAATATCACTGTTTAGACTACTGTGTATGTCGCACTTTGGTTCTCATTTCATTTCTGCTGACAAACATTACAGCTCTGATTTAATTAACGTTGACTGAAATATAAAAGCTGGAATGCTTTCTCCTGCAAGACAAAAGCAGATTCAATTTTGAAAAATATGCTGGCATTGCCAAATGTTTAATTAGTTACGGTCTAGGGTAGAGAGAAGAACTTTATTTTAATTCTCTAACTATAGTGCATACACACAGTTGTTTATATAGCTCTGCAAAAATGATGGCAACTTTTGTGGCCAAATGAAAAATGATTACATGAAGGTACAACAGTGGCTGTTTCTATGAAAGAGACAAAGGCTTTTGGAACTATAATTTAACAATATTATAATGAATAAGCCCTTGTGGAAAACTCAAAAGCTGAAAGCTATACGAAGACAGACTACATTATTGTACTTCACCGTGAGCACGGCCGAACTTTCAAAATTGAAAATAAAAACTTGGAAGCAGTGGGACTTGGATGGCGATGAGGCACTGAATATGCATATAAAGTCCTTCATTCAGTCTGGATATACAGCCGAGTCCTGAATCACATTTCTCATACAGCAGATCTCATTACTTATACTGCAGCTCTGAAATATAGCTGTGCTGGTATTTCTCACGCTCTTATCCCAATTCAGTTCAAGGCATAAAGCGCCATGCATCAGATTTTGCCAGCAATTCCTCATTTTGATCTTGTCAGTGTGTAGAATTCGTTTCATTTAATATAGGAAGAGAGAAATTTGCTGTAAATGCACTGGATTATTTATGATTTCTGACGCATTTAAGGTTTAAGTTGCAGAACATGATTTGAACAAGCAGCATTGCAGCATGCGATGAACAATGATCTTTATAAAGGAAGAGGCAGGGGAGGAGGAGGGAGATGGAAGGAGGTTTTCTTAGTGAACCTGAGCAGGAGCAGTGTGCTGGGCACAGAACCAGAGAAATAAAGTCAAGAACGACGGGACTGAAACAGGCTTGTGACCAGCCTGACTCCCGGGCCTGACTGAACTAATGCTAGAGCTCAGTTTCAGCCAGGGCACTTACAGAGGGGGAAATAAGTATTGAACGCATCAACATATTTCTCAGTAAATATATTTCTAATATGGCCATTGACATGGTTTGTGAGGTATGCATGTGGTTTGGACTTTTCTTTGCGGCTCTCGTCCGGGACGATATCAAATTCCTTGGCCATCGGATTCCTTATCCAGCTGGCTGATTGAGCTGGAGAGGTGCCTTCCCGGACCCTATATAAGCAGGAAGCAGGAGTGTCTGTTTTTAGCTTCACACTACAACTGAAGATATCTGTAGTCAGGTTTTGTTTGACTTTCTATCTTCCAATTGCTGGATTTTGTTCTCCATTTTTTCCATCTTGCTCTGCTGCCATGTTTTGGACTATTATATGGCCTTCGGAAGCGCGAGTACTTTCGTTCGATCTATATTATTCTCCGTGTTTGTACTGTGTCCGTGCTGCTCACTTTCTCTCTGGTCATTGCGCTTGGCTTCCTAATTCTACCGACCATTACAGCTATTGACATGAAATTTTCACCAGATGTTGGTAACAACCCAAGTAATCTACACATACAAAGAAATCAAAACAAATAAGTCAAAAAATTAAGTTATGCATAATAAAGTGGAATGACACCGGGAAAAAGTATTGAACAGGCTTACCGAAATGTATTTAATACTCACTAGAAAAGCCTTTGTTGGTAATGACAGCTTCAAGACACCTCCTGCATGGAGACACTAGATGCATGGATTGCTCTGGTGTGATTTTTGCCCATTCTTCCACACAAACGGTCTTCAAATCTCGAAGGTTCTGGGGGCCTGTTCTATGAACTCTGATCTTCAGTTCTTTCCATAGATTCTCAATTGGATTCAAGTCGGGTGATTGACTGGGTCATTCTAGCAGCTTTATTTTCTTTTTTTGAAGCCAGTTTCCTTGGCTGTGCGTTTGGGATCATGGTTTGGCTGAAATGTCCACCTCATTTCATCTTCAGCATCCAGGTAGATGGCACCAGATTCTTATCAAGAATGTCTCGATACATTTCTCCTTTTATCCTTCTATCAATTATATGAAGTCTGCCAGTTCCATTTGCTATTAAAACAGTCCCACACTAAAAGTTCCCACCTTCAAACTTTACTGTTGGTATGGTGTTTCAGGGGTGATGTGCAGTGCCGTTTGTCCTCCAAACATGGTGTGTGCTGTGACATCCAAAGAGTTCAATTTTTGTGTCATCTGACAAGACTTTAATTATTCTCTCAGTATTTCATAAGCTTGTCCAAATATTGTGCCGCAAACCTTAATCAATATGCATAGGGGCCATGGCGGTTGAGTGCATGACTTATTGTTCGTTTGAAACAACTGTACCTGCTAATTCCAGGTCTTTCTGAAGCTCTCCGCGAGTGATCTGTGGCTCTTGCACAACTATTCTGATTATTCTTTACGCTCTGTCAGAAATCTCGCAAGGAGCACCTGGTTGCGGCCAGTTTATGGTGAAATTATATTTTTTCCACTTCCGGATTATGGCCCCAACGGTGCTCACTGGAACATTCATAAGTTTAGAAGTATGTCTGTACCCAGTTCTAAGCTTGCTGATGTTTGGGTATCCTCCGCCCTTGTTTTGAACTTGCGATAGTTTCGACCAATGAGTGTAAAGATGCATGGCGCATGCTGCGGAGGAGAGCTGCGAACTGTCTCTCTGTCCTGTGCTGGCAACATGGTATACGAGAAAGCCTTGTAAATAGTTCTCGGATTGGACATTCCAGATTCTGGTGGGATTGAAGATGCCAAATTTAAAAAAAGAAAAAAAAAAAGTACTATATGAGTTATGAGACTATGGCCTCGCTTACACCCAGTGCAGTAGGGCGCAAAACATAATTTCCTGCCCAGCGTCCTCACTGCATAACTAGCCAATTCATTTGCGCCAAATTGAGCACCCATGGGCGTGTTGGTCTTAAAATGAGTTTTGGTCTGGCACAACGCCAGCCAGTTCCTATTTTGCGTGATTGACTAACAGAAACCTGGTCTACAGTCATTAGTCAGTTTTCAACTGCAGTTTTAAGGGCGCATTATTACCTCTGGTTGGCGGTAAATCAGCAGGAACGCTGAATGTAAACAAAGGAATCTCTGGTAAGACACGATTAGAGTAACTTAATACAAAGGAAATATTCTATGTGTGTATGCAGTTTCCCCCAAATTGAGTGAGGTTGTACATAACTCAATTGAGAGTGCAGCATGAACCCCCAAAACTAAACCATGCCGGCGCTTAGGCTAACATTTATGGGCCCTTTGGAGTCAGAAGTGGCATGTTCTTGTATTTTTTGCATTAGCTCAACTGGTGATTGAAATATCTCAAACTGCCTGGCAGTAGTGTCAAAGTAGGCTGAGGTTACGGCCACAAATGAAGCCTACAGATGTTGAAGCAGATGATAAAACATGGAGAAATTTGAGCAAACAAAATAAGCTTGAGGTTGTGTAGCAGAAACTAAGAGGGTATCAGGATGGTTTGACTGCTCGGCAACATTCTCTGAGAAAGATGGCACAAGCTCAATTCAACTCAGTGTCATTTGTACAGCACTTTTCAGAGATTGTCATAAAGATGCTTTCGGTGCAAAAAAGGCAATGCAAAGCGTAATTCCCACTAGCTTAGAGCATGAGGCAGGGGTCACCAACTCCGTTCCTGGAGGGCCACTATCCTGTAGGCTTCTGCTCTACCGCTGTTCAGCACACCTGATTCAACTAATTAGCCACTCAATTGCCCAGCTTTTGATCTTGTTAAGTAGCTAATTAGTTGAATCAGGTGTGCTGAACAGCAGGTAGAGCAGAAACCTACAGGATAGTGGCCCTTCAGGAATGTAGTTGCTGACCCCTGGCATAAGGGATGAGTCATGGCATGAGGAGGTGAGGCTGACACTCAGAAAGTATTAGCAATGCTTGTCTACTAGGCCAGTGGCTCCCAACCCAGTCCTCAAGGACCCCCTGCCCAGCAGGTTTTTGGTCCAGCTCTACTCTTTAACACCTGATCCATTTATGGATTTCATGCTGATTAGTTGAAAGAAATCTACCTGAACAGGGTGTGCATAAAGGTGCATTTGGCCTTACATGGGTAAGGTGTGCAAAAGTAGAGCTGCAAAAAAAACCTGCAGGACAGGGGGTCCTTGAGGACTGGGTTGGGAACCACTGTACTTGGCGACGTGGCTCCATAGCTATTGACTAGTTGCACAAGATGGCACTGAGTATATTCTGAAATAGGCTGGCTAGCTTAACTATTTCCAGTTTGCTTCTGTTACTTATCTGTCTACATCAGATGCTGAGCAGATGACAGATATATCATCCCGAAAATGTGATTTTAGCCATAGTCGATGTTACCAAGATTTGGCTTAATTAACCGCAAATTATGTTCGCAAGATTTTTCTCAATTACCTGTTACTGATGTTTTTTCATTGGCATTCTTAATTGTGTTTAAAATAATAGGATTATCCAAAGGATTATTATGTTTGAAATGTTGGATGACCATTATCGCCCAGTACAGAGCAGAGGTGGATTTCCACCAAACGTCTGATCAAATTACTAACACCAACCAATTTCTCTAGAAAGCGGAAGGAGGCCATTCAAATGCAACCAAAGCTGGTCATTTAAATTGCTGAGCCGCACAAAGCGATTTTCTTTCCCCGCTTTGAACTGCTTTGATGCCGAGTGCAAAACACTGACACAGTGAGCAATAGATTATTTGCAGTTCAGCTTAATTGTCGTACATACATAGCATGCCGTTGTAACAGCCAGAGCATTACATAGAGCATTACCAGTCTACGCCACAGGGTGGCGCCTCCTTTTGTTTTCAGGGCTTGGTACTGCAGGTATCACTGTTAGCGTCTGTCTCTTTCCCTTCCTCAACTTCAGTAATGTGGAAGGTAGAGAAGACAACGAGCCGCAAGCATTTTATAGTCATTTATTCAGTCATTTTATAGTGAATATTATAGAATTTGCTGCGAAGCCTGGCTTTGTATGGTTCATATCTGTGAATAAATGTGCCGTGTGGAAATCCCTCCACTTCACCTCCTGCTTTGCAACTTTGTTTCATGCAGGAGCTACGCTACTAGCCTCCGTGGCTAAGCTTCCTTCCAACTCCACGTTACAACTGGCACCCGAACATATTTCTCTGGATCCCGCTTCAGCACAATAATGAGGACAACGGACTGGACCGGACTGCTGTCTGCTTTTCTCCACTGTGGGAGTCCGCGTGAGTGTGTGTTTCGCCGTTTTCCTCGACGCGAGTTTGCCCTGTTGGAAGCTAACCTCTGCTATAGTTAACGTGATTACAGTCGGGAGTATTGTAGCTCACCCTGTGTCCGCTGCGTGGAATATGTGTACTTCACGTTAACTACCTGCTTGCCGAACATAATTGATCGGTTTCTGCTGACTGCCGGATAAACTTCGCTCTCAGTGGATTAAAGACGACCATTAAAGCAAGTCGTCTTCTGGTGGATAAAGGGTGTTCAAGCCCCATATTCCCCTTTTTCTTTTTTTTCTCCGTGGATTGTGAACTGACTTTTTCCCCTTAGACTTGGACTGTGTGAATATTATTACTATTCACTATTATAATTAATTTTCAAAAAAAGAAAAATTTAAGTTTTGAGTTGCCTGTTTTGTACTTTAATGTTGGGACATTTTAAGAGTTGCTTTTTTCCTCATATTGCTGTATTGCTTGCTCATATTTCTAGTACTGTCTGTGTTTCCTGCACGTTAAATTCATGTGCAAGGCTAAGTGTATTTTACGGAGCTATTTGACTGGAGTGTGAACAGTTAGTTTGCTTTTGCTCCCTAGACAGTGTTAGAGTTGATTTCGTTGAGCATATTTTATTTAAAGTGTTATTATTAGATAATGGAAACTCAACCGAACGCACAAGCTGACAACTTCGACTCTGACATGGATCTTACATGTCTGACTGGGCACACTGCTCTCACCGCAGTACTGCAGGCCTCGCAGAACAAGTTCAAGATCTGCAGTCAGAGGTTGAAAGACTACGGGAGAGTCTACATGACTCCCTGGAACTACATCGCAACATACTGAAACAGTGGGAACTCTCCGATAAAAAAAACAACCTGATAGCCTTAGTACCCAACAACCAAACACAATCCCTGTAGCCACTTCAACCCCATTCACTCCTGCTGTGACCAAATTGAACCCCACGTCATATTCTGGTGCTCATGTTGGAGACTCTGACTCTTTTCTGCAGCCCCACTCACTCGAATTCAGCAACACATCTAGAGTGATCGCTGCTGCATTGCACCATGCCAAGCTTGAGCCCCCTGTGTTTGCAGGTGATGCTACAGTGTCCCCTGATGACAGGTTGCAGGCTCAGTCTCCTCACCCAGTTCGATGACATGTTTGATGGTAATTTTGGGGCGCACTGTAATCACTGAACACCAAATTGTTCCAGGGGACCCAAAGCCTATAAGCCTCCCTCCCTATCGCACCTCTCCAACACAAAAAAAAAAAATTCACAGAGGAGCAGGTTGAGCAGATGTTGCAGGACGGCATCATTGAGCCATCCGTTAGCCCATGGGCTGCCCCTGTCGTCTTGTTAACAGGTCTTGTGCTGACCTGAGGTTCTGTGTGGACTACAGAGGCGTCAACTAAGTCACAGAAAAGGACTCGTATCCTTTACCACGTGTTGATGACTCACTCAACTTTCTGGCGAGGGGGGAAGTTCATCACGACACTGTACCTAGCTCGAGGATACTGGCAGGTGGGAGTTGTGGAGGAGTTGCGACTAAAGACAGCTTTTATTTCACTCTGTGGTCTCTTTCAGTTTGATCTCTGATCTCTTTGATCTCTGCAATGCCCCAGCCACTGTACTGGCTGGTATCATCTACAAAACATGTGCAGTAAATTTGGATGACGTCGTCGTTGCTTCTCCCACTTCTTAGTTGCATCTGAACGACTTAGAGGATGTGCTTAAAAGACTCAAAGCTGCTGGCCTCTCGCTGAAGCTGAAGAAATGTCAGTTTTGTCTGAGTGAGCTCACATTGCTTGGCTACCACCTCACACCCTCTGGCATAAAACCTGATGGAGACAAAATGAAGGCTGTGATGGAGTTTCAAGCCCCGTCCACCCTGAAACATGTCAGACAGTTACTAGGACTCACTGGATATTACCGGCGTTTTGTCCTGAACTACGCTCACCATGTGGAGCCCCTCCATGCACTCACAAGGAAGGATGCAGTCTTCCGCTTGGATGACAAATGTCAGGAATCCATGGACATTTTGAAAGAGCGTGTCACATCTGCACCTGTCTTAAGATTCCCCGACTTCACAAGCCTTTTTTTCATTCACACTGACGCCAGCGACCTTGGGCGGGGAGCAGCATTGATTCAGAAAGACTCAGAGGGGCAAGAGATTGCTGTTGTTGCTTATGCAAGTCGTTCTCTTCACAAAGCTGAAAAACCATACTCCACCCCTGAAAAGGTTTGTGTGGCTGTGATCTGGGCTCTTGAGAATTTTAGGCCTTACGTGGAGGGTCTTCACGTGACCATTTTCACAGACCACAGCAGCCTCAGATGGCTCATGTCCCGCCCGAACCCCTCTGGCCGGCTAGCCCACATCAAGACTTTGACTTCTCAATAGTACACAAGCCTGGCGCTAGCAACACCGTGCCAGATGCTTTGTCCTGCAACCCTCTGCCCCTGACTGACAACACTCCCATGGAACTGTTGCCCGAGTACACTGTTATCGGCAGTCTTGACCTCCGTGCTTTGCCCTCTGTGCTTTTAGTAGGTCGCTCACAATATACCAATATATGATTCCCAGTAGTGTGGTGGCACTTATATTTGATTTTATTTATGTTATTCTAGTTTATTGTTTTTATTTATTGTTTTGAATTCCCGCCCCCGAGAGAGTGAAAAAAAATGCACAGCCTCCATAGCAGGTGGGCTAGATTAGCTTCATATAAGACCAGAAGTGGAAAAGGCTTCTCTCTGCCCCAAAAGGACGATAAAGGTTACCGTGGGAGCAACTGACCTCACGAAAACCGAAAGAAATTGTCATGCTGCTTAGAGATGAGAAGCAGAGATCTGAGTAAACCTGAGTAGGAGCAGTGTGGAGGGCATGGCGCCAGAGAAATGAGTGAACCTGAGTAGGAGCAGTGTAGAGGGCTTGGAGCCAGAGAAATGAGTAAACCTGAGTAGGGGCGTTGTGGAGGGCATAGAGCCAGAGAAATGAGTAAACCTGAGTAGGGGCGTTGTGGAGGGCATAGAGCCAGAGAAGTGAGTAAACCTGAGTAGGGGTATTGTGGAGGGCATGGAGCCAGAGAAATGAGTAAACCTGAGTAGGGGCGTTGTGGAGGGCATAGAGCCAGAGAAATGAGTAAACCTGAGTAGGAGCGTTGTGGAGAGCATAGAGCCAGGGAAATGAGTAAACCTGAGTAGGAGCAGTGTGGAGGGCATGGAGGCAGAGAAATGAATAAACTTGAGTAGGAGCGTTGTGGAGGGCATGGAGCCAGAGAAATGAAGCTTAGCGAAAGTTCAGTCAGGAAGACTCTCTCGTGCACAACTTTGTTTATTTTCTTTTCATTCAGTCACATGTTCGCTCATAAACCTCTTCAGTCAATGTCTGGGGCTGTCAATTGGGCAGTCAGCTGATGTAGCAGCTGATCTCTTCTATCCAACCGTGACACACCACAGCCGCAACGCTAGCCAATCTTTATGTTGCTGTCTTTTTTAAAAAATGTCATTTTTCTCTGCCCTAGTAGGTTCATGCTGCCGTTCGCTAAACTTCCTCCTCCCAAACCTGACCCTGCTCCATCAGACCTTCCATACTGCCACTCCAACTTCGTCAGCCTTCAGCCATCACCGCCACCAGTGTCTGGACTCTTTGAGGGATTTTCCAGGTGCTGCTCTGAGCCATGCTCCTGCTCTGAGTCTTCCCAAAGAGTCCAAGCGCTAAAGACTTGTCTGATTTTAAGCATGTTAATTCTGACTGCAGTCTTCCTGCTGTCCTGATCCTCTCAACCCTAATTTGCCATCATCAATTAGCCAGCCAGTGGAGGATGGGCTTCCCCACTATAGCCGGGTTCCTCCTGAGATTCCTTCTCACTGAGGAGATTTTTCTTACCACTGTTTGAGGATTTTATTTCCCTACAGGGAGTTTTTTTGCCTGCTATTTGGGATTAGGGATCAGTCTGGGCTCTGCCCTTTTCGCTCTGTAAAGCGTCTTCGTGACAGCCTGTCTCTGAAAAGCGTTATACAAATAAAATTGAATTGAATTGAATTCTACTTATGCTCAACACATAATAAATTTTTCCTGATTTCACTCGAGTCTCTCCTGAATGAAATGAGCAAACCTGAGTAGGAGACGTGTGGAGGGCACGGAGCTGAAGAAATGAATGAATATTGCCTTGGTTATAAAAGCTTGCCAATTGGGTTAGAGGAGCAAAAGTTAAAAAACGATTAGACAGAAACAGGCTTGTGAACAGCCTGAGTCCCATGCCTGACTGAACTAATGCTGAAGCTCAATTAAATTAAATGTTCATTTTGAATAATCAATTGTAAATCCTTGGCTTTTCTCCTTGTTGATGTTCTGCCATTCAGTCAATTTAGTCATCTTAATTTCCTGCTATTTTCTGCCTTTGATTTTGCATTCAGGAATTGGAATGCATGGTGGATCGGATTCACATCAGGTTACTGATTTGGCAATTGCAAAAAATGACATATCTTTGCCTGCAGAAAGTCTTGGGTTGCAGTATGCTTCAGAGCATTGCTTATCCGCTTTGTGAAACACCATCCATCATGTTTTGAATTATTGGCTGAATCTTTGCAGACCCCCCCACTTGGAAACTGGAGTCCGATGATCCATGAGGACCAATGATCAATCTCACATATTTTGCCAATTTTAAGCAGCTCTGTCATCTATTGCTTACAAATATGTGATGTGGCTGAAGTCGCCACATGATAGGTTTTCAACAGCTTTTATTTTGATATATTACATCATTGAGTAAAAATAGTCGTATTTAGCACTCTAAGGGTTAAGACCTTGTTTGGCTGTTGATTGTGAGCATTGACTGTATGAAAAGATGGACGCAGCACTCGGGTCTGAAAACTGAGGCCAATGCAGAAATCTCTAAAATTTGCATTCTATTTAATGGTCAGCAGATGGCGATTTCAGTGGTTGCAGAAAGAAGTTCAATCCAATAGAGGTCTATGAGAAAATAACCCTACTTTTTCACCGGATTATTCAGTATTCAGCTCCGTCTGTACGTACATACGTCCATCTGTCCGTCTCGAACATTGTCAGTGCAATATCTCAAGAAGGAGTCAACCTATTTTAGTTCTTTTTGGTTCCAACCTTCCTACTGGGAATGCGCAGACACCAGTCGGTTTTTGTGACCTAACAGTGGGGGATATAGTCACTTTAGTCACAAACTCGTTTGTTATTGCAATAATGATTTTCCACATAAATTTATAGCGTCTATCATAAGTATCAAGTCTCCTTCAATATATCATGTTTATTCTTGTAAATTATGATCGCAAATAGATGAGAAAAACGAATACAGCCACATATACTTTAGGGGCGTAGCTATGCTCTGATCCTCGTCTGATACGGTCAGATCCACCCGTAGATCCACCCCTCACTTCTTCTTGGATATTCAATTCACACACTCGTCCAATAGGAATCGCATCCCGTTTCAAAGTTACGAAATGGCGCTACTCAAATTGCCAAAATCAAGGCTTCCAAAATGGAATGCTGAAACTAATGGGTGATGTCAAGGTTGCTTCGTCCATCTTCTCATACTGTCTATGATTGCGAATATACAGTATAGTGTGATGAATTGCCCCATTGGTGTGTGTGTCCGTGTGTGTGTGTGCGCGCGCGGGCGTGTGTGTGTGCGTGTGTGTGTGTGTTAGTGAGTGAATTCAGTGTGAACCCTGTGATGGTGAAGAATGGTGAAGAATGGTGAATACAGACATTGCACTTCAGCCTCACTGCAAGCATTCACCCAAATCGGCTCGCTGGGCCGCTTGGTAACTCTTCCCTTTGCTGCCTAAAGACTGTGAGAGTTTGTACTTACCCCCCCAGCTTTCTCAGGTAGTCCAAAGTACACAAACCTTGTGCCAACTGGAGACTGCATATGTCACGTAGGTGTAAGCGTGAGAGACAATGGAGTGTGAGTACGCATCCAGTGATGGACGCGGGACCAGTAAATGCTGTATTTCTGCCTCTTTGTAGATGCATGGCGGGACAGGCTCCAGAGCAGGGAAAAATGTCTTAATACAACAGGCAATAGATGAGAGATGCACCAGCTGCTGCGGACTGATGCCCAAGTCAGGAGTGTTTGTTATTATAAAATTGAGCAAATGTTCAGAAAACACTAGGGTCTCATTACAATTCCCACATCACTACTTGTCTGTGACAACTGTCAGATTGCTTTGGATACTGTAAAAATATTACTTCTTGTTTGTTAAAAAAAATTCCCATTATATTACTCTGACCATCAGTGCAGCAGCAGTAGTAGTAGTAGTAGTAGTAGTATATGCGTATTTGAATTATCATGGTCCACACACTGGGAAACAGTAATAAATACGAAGGATGAGTAAGATTATGAATGTCAGAGCAAGTTTAAACTGACCACGCTGAGAAATTCCTGAAACAGAGCCCTGCCTGCAGCCAGAGCTCTCAGTACAGGTCTCATAAGATGGCACCAAATCCGTGTGGCACCACAGTGCTAAAGGCATTCTCAAGCTCGCTTCAAAAGATTTGCGGAAATAATTGGTTTTCGACGGGAGCTTTGTATCGAAGCTTGAAGCATCTGCCAGCTTTGAAGTCAGACTGTGCTTTTCTTTCTAGCACTGAATGCAGACAGAGGACTTCTCTCTTTCCATCACATACGCTTCAGCGACAAGATCAGGACAGATGCGCAAGGATTCAGAAAATGGAGGGAAGTCCATTGAAATGGAACATTTCATTGGGATGGCACAGCATTTTAAAATAACTCTAATCTTAAAAATACTCTGTTACATACTGGTGGAGGTAAGAGTTCAAGTGTGAGGGGCTCCTTTCTTGAATAATTTTGACAGTATCCAAAGCGAAGGAATTAATTAACTGATTGCTCACAATTAATTTCCAGTGTTCGAGATCACCCACATACAACCCCAATTCTGAAATATTTGGGACAAAGTGTAAATTGTGAATAAAATCAAAATGCAATTTCAAATCAGACCAGCCAGTATTTTATTCACAATAGAACAGAGATAACATAGCAAATGTTGAAACTGAGAAATTTTACAATTTTATCCACAAAATGAGCTCATTTCAAATTTGATGGCAAATTTGATTGTCCGGTATTCTTCGTTTTGGTTCGGAAGTAGGCATTTTTAGATCACAAATGTGATGCGATACCGATTATTTCAAACCTTGCGGTGTTTGGAAAATATGTTGATGTTCAAGAATAATGCTAGGTAAGGGAACAAAGCTTGTGAAGACTACTAGAGGAGTTTTGTACACCCATCGCTGCTGGTGGGTCTACATAATTATCAGAAGACATTAGGTTAACCAGGTTACCTGGGCTTAAGTCACAGCTCGGGACAGGGGAGAAATGGAGGAGTGTGACTAAATTTACTGCTTGTCTTTGGCCCATTCATTTAGTGTCATCAGCTAATACTCATCGATATATGCCTTGGGAGGAGTAATTGTATCTCCCCGACGACGATGGGCGGGAGATACTATGGTTTAGTAGCAAGGGCTGACTGCACTAAATAGTCATGTCCAATATATAACATCTGGACATAACTGTTAATTGCATTCAGCTCTCGGTATACATTTCCATAGTCAAAAATGCTTATTTGGCAATGCTCAAGATCGATTCTGGGCAATTTCTAATATCCAATATGGCCGCCGCCAGCCATTTTGTGGAAAATTATTTTTTTGCAGATTTTGTGTTTTCTGCTCATTTTGAGCCACATTTGCACATATATATATATAGATATATATATATATTTATATATAATTGTTTTATATATATATATATATATATATATATATATATATATATATATATATGTATAGTAATGGGGAAAAAAGCCACTAGATGGCAGTATTTTGTTAAGCCCAGACTGGAGCTAGGTTTGGACATGTCCTGGGCATGTCTGAGATGGAAATTCCCAGAGAATTAGTCTAAAAAGTCTTTAGAAGTCTAAAAGGTAGGAGGGGTCTGCAAAAGAGTATATAAGGAGAGAAATTGAGAGAGTAAAGTAGTTGGAGAAATTGCAGGGAGAAGGATACATGTGACCAGACCTGTCATACTTTTCAAGGCCTGTGAAGCTTTTTTCTGGATTTTTGCCTGTGTTGGAGCATTTTCCTCACCCAGATCATCACAAAGCAACCCCACCAAAGGGACTGTAAATACCTCTTTTTTTTAATATTAATCTTGGTCAGAGTTTATTTTATTAAATCTGTTAAAGTTTAAAAATTTTGTCTGTCATCCCTTGCTGTCTGATAGGTCATAACAAATTGGGGCCATAACAATATATGTATGTGTGTGTGTGTATAGGGATGCATATTAATGTCATAGCAAGAGTTAAAACAGTAACATTGCGGCTATAAAAATTTGCAAGTGATCTCTCACGGGAATCGAGGAGATAAACGTCTAGTTCTATTTTTAAACTCCCTTGGAGCACATGTTTCTGCTTCATTCCATGGAGAAAAAATGAATAACAAGCAGTTTAGTGCGTCTTGTTTTTAATGGTTCTCAATGACAGATGCCCGATGCATTGCCCAAAATCCGCATCATGTGACGATTATTCATATTTTTCGTGACGTCATCCGAGCGGGTCCCCATTGGCAGAGTTCAGGTGTAAACCATGGCGCAGAATGGATGAGGGAGACAGACTGTATTTTTAAAGGTGGACTCAGCACCTCGGCAAAGTATATTTCAGCGAAAAGTAGAATTCTTGAAGTGTCTAAAATGCATAGTTTTATGAATTTTAATTTGGTAATGATCCAGTGCAACACATTTTTAAGCAGGGAAGTCTTCAAATCGGCGTCAATCTAGGGGCCAACATTTTTATTTAGGGAATCTAAGGCTGCATTCGGAATGCACACTTGTCAACTCGCTCACTCAAACTGTATATTGTCTTCTGTGTAGAGCATTCACCACACAGTGCCCTATAAAGTAGGTGAGTATACATTTTGAATGCATTATCCAATCAAACGCCAGTAACGTGGTGCTTGTGCTTCAGTTATTCTCTTATGTGACGTCAGTTGTTCTCTTTCCTTTCATCCGGGCCATGGAGTTATTCAAAGGGCCTTCAGTTAGCTCTCCCTTTTTGGCTTGGCTGCCCGCAAGCTGTTTTTAAGCTGGCCTGATGAACGATCAGCGACCATGACCAATGCATTACCTATGATTAGAAATGGGAATGATAGGTGAATTCCCATTGCCTACATTTATATAATTGATATGGCATTGTAAATCCAAAACTTTCTTGACTTTGCAGCATTTATTTTCACCGTCCTTGGGATTGTAGCACAGCTGTGCAACTTGCCTTACAGCACCCCTTAGCCGTGACAACATTCAAAGTAAAGAATGGATTCCCGCGCATTCGCAAACTAATTTCAGCAAATCTGTGCTGCTTAACACCTTGCTGCAGATGTAGACACCTGCGGATATAGAGCAGCTATTTTTATGGAAGCAGTTGCACGACTCTATCACCTCTATCACCCCCAGATCAGTTATTGAATATTCACAAGCAAGCAGAGATGGAACACAGTCAAGAATATTGACAAGTTCCCTCCTATGCCTGTTTTTCAGGAGTTGCATGAATTAAACTCCTCAGCTAAGCCTGATGCTCAACATCCTCGCCCATAGTATCTATCCAGCTATTTAAAAAAATTATCTCTTGCAACAGAAAAAATTTTTGTCCTCTGTAGCAGTCACTTCGGTTACAGTGACCCAATGGTGTTCCAAGTAGTTAAAAAGAAAATCAATTTCCTGAGGCAAAAATTCACCATGTTATTGACACTATGTCATTCTACAATCAATTTTGGTCATCACATATCTAAAACGCGCTATTTCCTATCATGGATTAACTCGCAGATATGTAGGTTGAAGAATTTAGCTGTCATTTAGATCCTCATACAAGCTCTCACGGAAATCCAATCACTTTAATGGTTATTCAATGGTATCTGCGTGAAAGCCCTGTTGTTGTTCACGCCCACGTGAAATTCTCCTGGTAATGACCAGTTGGTTGACATGATTTTTATCCAATTGCAGACGGTCAAGCTTTCCTCAGTAAGTGAAAGACATTGATTGGACCTTAAAAAACATATTAAAATACTTGCGTAACAGGGTTACCTTGAATTCAGTACACTTTACGCAGCTCAGACTGACGTGGTTGTATGGGAACAAAAATCTCCAGAAGCGAGCCCGGAGAGCTGAGCTTGTTTACGATATGGAAATTTCATTCTAAGATTGAAAAAAGCAGTTATTCTGAATGGAACAGACAGGAGGGCTGACAACATTGATACTTTGGAGAAGCAGCTCAATAATTCTATTGAAAAGTGAGTAAAGCTGTGTTTGTATGGTGTAGCTCTATCTTACTTTTAGCCTGCTAGCTAACTAGCCAGCTATTTCTTATTTTTGGTTTACCTCCGTGATCACAGAACTAGTTTGTCACATTGGGTGACAAAAGAATAGCCGATACTGCAGATTTTGAGGAGCCAGCTGGATAGATATCTTTTTTGGCTTACAAAAAGTGGATAATTTAATATTTCATGTTCTGATGAAGAGTATTGGCGGTCTAGGAGTATATTATCCCAGAAATGTATTGTAAAAACTCCCAGCCATTATTCAATCCTCTGAAATTTTCTTTTTTTACAGCTTCAATGGTGAGTTCTCATGAAGATTTTTATGTTTGCAGCCCATTTTCTCTACCAAAATCATGAAAATTAACTGAAATACGATGTAATTCTAAATGCTTTAAGTGTCTTTTCTGAGTTGAGCCACATTCATTCTCTTCATGAAGCTTTAATCTTGAATTATAAAGCATCAAATTGGGTGACCCATAAATTACCTAATTTGGCTTCTGCACAAAGGGGTTAAAGAGCACTGAAATTATGAAGACATATTGATATTTTACATTGTCATTTATGTGCAGAAGAAGCCTCATAATTTTGTGGTGCAATGCATAATAATGCTATCAAAAGTAAATTAGACTGTTGTCAGTTTTTACCAATTAGTCTGAGCAACTGTGGCAAATCGAGAGATGAAAACTGCGAGAGGTTAAGGTTATTAAACATTTTTAAAGGTGAGGTTTCCAAAGATCAAATTTAAAATCAGAAGACCCCCCCAAGGAAAATATGTCTGCCCCCTGGTATTGAAGCCAATTTAGGTACTCACTGGTTTAAAAATGCATTGCACTGGATCATTACCAAATTAAAATGTATAAAACTATGCATTTTAGACACTTCAAGTACAAAACCCAATACCAGTGAAGTTGGCACGTTATGTAAATCGTAGATAAAAACAGAATACAATGATTTGCAAATCCTTTTCAATTTATATCCAATTGAATACACTGCAAAGACGAGATGTTTAATGTTCAAACTGAGAAGCTTTATTTTTTTTGCAAATAATCATCAACTTAGAATTTAAAGGCAGCAACACATTGCAAAAAAGTTGGCACAGGGGCCTTTTTACCACTGTGTCACATCCCCTTTCCTTTTAACGACACTCAGTAAACATTTGGGAACTGAGGAGACTTTTCAGCTTTTCAGGTGGAACTCTTTTCCATTCTTGCTTGATGTACAGCTTAAGTTGTTCAACAGTCAGGGGTCTCCGTTGTTGTATTTTACGCTTCATAATGCGCCACACATTTTCAGTGGGAGACAGGTCTGGACTACAGGCAGGCCAGTCTAGTACCCGCACTCTTTTACTACGGAGCCATGCTGTTGTAACACGTGTAGAATGTGGCTTGGCATTGTCTTGCTGAAATAAGCAGGGGCGTCCATGAAAAAGACGTTGCTTGGATGGCAACATATGCAAAACCTGTATGTTCCTTTCAGCATTAATGGTGCCTTCACATATGTGTAAGTTGCCCATGCCTTGGGCACTAATACACCAATAAAAAACTCTCTCAGTCTTTTTTGCCACTTGTTCCATCTTTTTTGAAACATGTTGCAGGCATCAAATTCCAAATGAGCTAATATTTGCAAAAATTACAAAGTTTACCTGTTCGAACATTTGGTAACTTGTCTTTGCAGTGTATTCAATTAAATATAGGATTGAAAAGGATTTGCAAATCATTGTATTCTGTTTTGATTTACGATTTACACAACGTGCCAACTTCACTGGTTTTGGGTTTTGTATTTTACTGAAATATACTTTGCCGAGATGCTGTCTCCTCCTTTAAAGGAGCCAGGGTATCCAGCGGATTGTGAGGGCTAATGTAATGGGAGAGCAATTAATCAGGAGTGGATGAGTAGCTGATGCTGGGGAGATCAGCAATACTATTGGCCAGAGAATGTCCTTGATATTATGAATGTCCTTGATATTACGAAATGAACTGACACGTGATACTTTGGTTTTGGATAGTGTACGAGTAACATTGAATGATATAGTAGTAATCAAAAGCTGTCCAAGCAGGATGTGAAGTCCTTTGTAAGTAGGCCTGTCGCGATAGTCAATAAATCAATTAATCTAACGATAACAAAAAATGAGGTTGATAGGTTTTCTGGAGTCGATAATTTTCATTTATCAAAGACACTGGATGTCAAGAGAGTTAATACCAGTGCATTCATCTTGACTGATTACTCGCGGTTCCTTACTCCTCCGTGGAGTGAACCGTCTTGTCAATCACTCACTCTTTGTCTCAGGGATGTGATTTTTCCGCTAATTCGCGGATTAAAAAATAAATAAATAAAACTCTGATTTTTCAGTTATGAAAACCCGATTTCATATCTACAGCATTCCGACTTTTAGTATTTCCGTAACTGAATTGATATTATGCATGATGCATTCTACAGAGCTTAGTTTTCAAATTAGCCAGGTAAGGCAAACTGGTCAAATGTCGTGCTGTGTGGGCAGGGGCTGCGGCGGCAAGTTTCAACACTGCGGAAAAGAAACGACTTAGATATTGCGGATATTCGCGACAACAGATAGCTTGTAGTATAATGTTAGTAATAATAATTAATAGTCTGTATACCTGTATTTTGTGTAGCCCATTCGGCTAGTGGAGCAAGGATTGAGCAGTCTTGTAGCCTAAGTTTCAGCGGCGTGAGCGGTTGACGGCTGAACACTGCTGCGTCCCTTTATGTGACTCGTTGAGACAAATGCTGTACACCGCTGGTAAGTTGCGTGGTTGGTTCAGTGTGTATCAGTATCCCCTGGGAGTGGGGGGATACTGATACCTCCAGCACAGGTGATTCAAATTATCAGGTCTTAATTAACCCCAGAAGCTGCTTGATAATGAGTAGATCATTTGAATCACCTGTGCTGGAGCAGGGACAGATCTGAAGCAGGCAGGACAAGGGGTACTGCAGGGGAGGTTTGGGAAACCCTGCTGTAAGCCATTCAAAATAATGGTAATAAACAACTTGGCTTAGGTGCATCTTGAACATTTTATACTACGAAAAAGCAAAGCAAGTGTTCGCTACATGCACGCTTATAGAATGTCACCTTCAATATTTACCGAATACATACCCGTCATCCAACCCAAGTTAGCCAACAACAGCCTTTGCGACCTCACTGTTTATTCTGTAAGGTTACATAAAAGACAGCTGAAGTGACTCGACTGCTATCTAAAACAAAGCCATTCATCAAATCCAATAACTGAAAACACTGGTGTCCTTACACCTGCTCACTTTACCGACTTGCTAATGACATAAGCCGACAGCACGGAATCTCCTGGCCAGTGCTACACTTAGAGAACCGCAGCAGTGCATCTTAAGAAAACGCTCTTAGAGACAAGGTTCCCCTAGGTGATGGTAGACCAGTAATGGGCTCAGATGGACCGTAGATCAGTATTGGGCTCAGGTGGACGGTAGAACAGTATTGGGCTCAGGTGGACGGTAGAACAGTATTGGGCTCAAATGGATGGTAGTCTAGTATT
This sequence comes from Gymnothorax reevesii, assembly GCA_029721435.1. Lineage (NCBI taxonomy): Eukaryota > Metazoa > Chordata > Actinopteri > Anguilliformes > Muraenidae > Gymnothorax > Gymnothorax reevesii. The sequence goes on from CM056578.1 coordinate 119,513,790, forward strand.
GGGCTCAGGTGAACGGTAGAACAGTATTGGGCTCAGGTGGACGGTAGATCAGTATTGGGCTCAAATGGATGGTAGTCTAGTATTGGGCTCAGGTGAACAGTAGATCAGTATTGGACTCAAGTGGATAGTAGATCAGTATTGGGCTCAGGTGGACAGTAGATCAGTATTGGGCTCAGGTGGACAGTAGATCAGTATTGGGCTCAGGTGTACAGTAGATCAGTATTGGACTCAGGTGGAGAGTAGATCAGTATTGGACTCAGGTGGAAAGTAGATCAGTATTGGGCTCAGGTGGACAGTAGATCAGTATTGGGCTCAAATGGATGGTAGTTCAGTATTGGGCTCAGGTGGACGGTAGATCAGTATTGGACTCAGGTGAACGGCAGATCAGTATTGGACTCAGGTGCACGGTAGATCAGTATTGGGCTCAGGTGAACGGTAGATCAGTATTGGGCTCAGGTGAACGGTAGATCAGTATTGGGCTCAGGTGAACGGGAGATTAGCATTGGGCTCAGGTGAACGGTAGATTAGCATTGGGCTCAGGTGGACGGTAGATCAGTATTGGGCTCAGGTGAACGGTAGATCAGTATTGGGCTCAGGTGGACGGTAGATCAGTATTGGGCTCAGGTGAACGGTAGATCAGTATTGGGCTCAGGTGAACGGTAGATTAGCATTGGGCTCAGGTGAACAGTAGATCAGTATTGGGCTCAGGTGGACGGTAGATCAGTATTGGGCTCAGGTGAACGGTAGATCAGTATTGGACTCAGGTGGACAGTAGATCAGTATTGGGCTCAGGTGGAAAGTAGATCAGTATTGGGCTCAGGTGGACGGTAGATCAGTATTGGGCTCAGGTGAACGGTAGATCAGTATTGGGCTCAGGTGGACGGTAGATCAGTATTGGACTCAGGTGAACGGCAGATCAGTATTGGACTCAGGTGCACGGTAGATCAGTATTGGGCTCAGGTGGACGGTAGAACAGTATTGGGCTCAGGTGGACAGTAGATCAGTATTGGGCTCAGGTGAACGGTAGATTAGCATTGGGCTCAGGTGATCGATAGATTAGCATTGGGCTCAGGTGGACGGTAGATCAGTATTGGGCTCAGGTGAACGGTAGATCAGTATTGGGCTCAGGTGAACGGTAGATCAGTATTGGGCTCTGGTGAATGGTAGATCAGTATTGGGCTCCGGTGAACGGTAGATTAGCATTGGGCTCAGGTGGACGGTAGATCAGTATTGGGCTCAGGTGGACGGTAGATCAGAATTGGGCTCAGGTGGAAAGTAGATCAGTATTGGGCTCAAGTGAACAGTAGATCAGTATTGGGCTCAAATGGATGGTAGTTCAGTATTGGACTCAGGTGCACGGTAGATCAGTATTGGGCTCAGGTGGACGGTAGATCAGTATTGGACTCAGGTGCACGGTAGATCAGTATTGGGCTCAGGTGAACGGGAGATTAGCATTGGGCTCAGGTGAACGGTAGATTAGCATTGAGCTCAGGTGGACGGTAGATCAGCACTGGGCTCAGGTGAACAGTAGATCAGTACTGGGCTCAGTTGGACGGTAGATCAGTATTGGGCTCAGGTGGACGGTAGATCAGCTTTGGACTCAGGTGAACGGCAGATCAGTATTGGACTCAGGTGCACGGTAGATCAGTATTTAGCTCAGGTGGACAGTAGAACAGTATTAGACTCAGGTGAGCGGCAGATCAGTATTGGACTCAGGTGAACGGTAGATCAGTATTGGGCTCAGGTGGACGGTAGATCAGTATTGGGCTCAGGTGAACTGTAGATTAGCATTGGGCTCAGGTGAACGGTCGATTAGTATTGGGCTCAGGTGGATGGTAGAGCAGTATTGGGTCCAGGTAGACGGTAGATCAGTATTGGGCTCAGGTGAACTGTAGATTAGCATTGGGCTCAGGTGAACGGTGGATTAGTATTGGGCTCAGGTAAACAGTAGATTAGTATTGGGCTCAGGTGGAATGTCTATCAGTATTGGGTTTAGGTGGACAGTAGATCAGTATTGGGCTCAAGTGGACGGTAGAACAATATTGGGCTCAGGTGGATGGTAGATCAGTATTGGGCTCAGGTGGACAGTAGATCAGTATTGGACTCAGGTGCACGGTAGATCAGTATTTAGCTCAGGTGGACAGTAGATCAGTATTGGGCTCAGGTGGACGGAAGATCAGTATTGGGCTCAGGTGAACTGTTGATTAGCATTGGGCTTAGGTGAACAGTAGATTAGTATTGGGCTCAGGCGGATGGTAGATCAGTATTGGGCTCAGGTGGACAGTAGATCAGTACTGGGCTCAGGTGGACAGTAGATCCGTATTGGGCTCAGGTGAATGGTAGATTAGTATTGGGCTCAGGTGGACGATAGATCAGTATTGGGTTTAGGTGGACAGTAGAATAGTATTGGGCTCAGGTGGACGATTGATCAGTATTGGGTTTAGGTGGACAGTAGATTAGTATTGGGCTCAGGTGGACGGTAGATCAGTATTGGGTTTAGGTGGACAGTAGATTAGTATTGGGCTCAGGTGGACGGTAGATTAGTATTGGGTTTAGGTGGACGGTAGATTAGTATTGGGCTCAGGTGAACGGTAGATAGCGGCTACTATGGTCGGGATTCAGCCATTCAGTTGAACTGCAGCAGATCATGACCATGACACAGGGACAGAGACATGCATGGCTGTCAACGTCTGAAAGAAACCAAAGATTGAATTATCCGAAATCAAGATCCGAACGGGTGCTTGTACTGGCGTTAGCTGACCTGGCTAGGCTGGCTAACACACCGTGGTTTATCCTCTGATGGGAAATTCTCGGTTAGCGCCGAGATGAAGACTAGAAGGAGTTGATTGTAGTGGAGTCATTGATGTTAAAGCTGCAGAATCTGTCTTGATGATCTGGATCTGTTCCGCGCCTCTGCAAATTAAAATGTCCAAACTCACCCTGGAGCACAAACCGCAGATCAGGAGCACTGCCATGACAGCAAAAGATGACCTTGTGGCCTTCTCCCATTTTCACCAACAACATAATTCTCTGGGCTTAGCTGCAGTACCTAATTACAGAATAACACTCAGCAATACGATTACTTCATTACAGAGTTTCTGGCGAGTGTGATCAGATGAATATGTCTTATGGGGTGAAAAGGGGGAACCTGATGAACATGCAACATGGACAGGAGCACAAGATGGCTGCTCTAAGGTTCACTGAGCCAACCTGATCATTTCAATCCCCAGAGGATGGACTTGAATCTTGCGGAAAGTGATCTGGTTTTCCTTGATGAAATTCTGAAGAACTGTTCATTAGCACTAAAAGGCCATTCGTGAACTTTATGCGTGAAGAAATATTCAAGAACATTGTTCATGAACACTTGAAGAACATGAGGAACTTTTTTTTGGTTATTGGCGAACTGTTCATGGACTGTGCATGAACTGAAAATAGTTTGCGAGCTATTTTCACCGGGGTTGTCACATTTGGTCACTTTATGTCCATAGATGTGCGTGACAGATATGAATGCTGCTGTAGCCTGAATGACAATTTCTGTAGCTGCTACTCCAGAATATTTCAGTGCCAGCTTGTTAAAAATGCATCACTTCCTGTGCATCGTATCCGCGTCTGGTGGAAGGGTAGTTCTGATTCACAGAGAAGAATGGAGGCAGCAAAGCGAATTTTATATTGTCCTGTTTGAGGCATATTGCTGGTAAAAGGTATCAGTTTTTATTATTTATACAAAAGATACACACATCTTACTCCATAAAGGGTATGCAGTATATTTCTGTTTCCATGTCTGTATGAATTTCTAAATGCTGTTCTTAGAATAAAAGTACTAAATGCTGCAACGAATATCTCCAAACAAATAGCATCAATTTATTGACTTATTTATTTATTGCAGGTATGCTCTGGTAGTTCCTATTACACTTTTGTGGTGGAATCTTAATCTTTTTCTGTCAAACAACAAAGATACGGATGTGAAATAGTCCTGGGGCCTCATTTATCATTGTGAACACACCTTTTTTAACACCTTT